>CM038358.1:26165160-27530160 GCA_021464625.1 Proterorhinus semilunaris | reverse complement strand
CTGGAGAAAATGTGCTCGGTTCAGGTGGGGGTTAAGAGATTAAAGGAAATATAACAGATTTTTTTCGTGCATTGTCCCTGTTCAAATAAATAAATAAATAAATAAATAAGTAACAGAATTTGTGAATCTCCGCCCCAGCCTCATTCTCTTGCTGACTCCAGCAGGTTTTCCTCCAAAATGTCTCTGTATTTGGCTCTTTATTTGCCGTTTGCAGAATGAAACCACATTGGAAAAAAGGTGCAAGTAGCTCAAAGTGCACTGTCAAACATTCATCCAAAAACATAAGAAGACAGTCTTAAAAAACAAACAAGCCACTTTGTTAAATAAGTTAAAAAAGGTTACAATACAGTTTCAAAATTCAATTTGTTAAACGCAATTAAAAGGTAAAAAGTAATGATCAAAGTGTACCAGGAAACAGACATCCCAGCGTGTGGAAAGAAGCTTTTACTGCATTTATTACGTTTAATAGCACGATGGCGCCTCAGAAGCAGCGGGTCCTTAATGACGGCTAATACGTCTTTGTTTGTAAATGTCTTCAAGGACAGAAAGTTCCACACCGATGGTCCTACTGGCGGAGCGGACAACACCACTTCAAGCGTTTCCAAACCACACCGTGATCGCAGAAGTAAGAGCGGTAGAAATGTAAAAGAATCTGCTGATCGAGAGCCAATTCTTTCAATGTACGCAGGAAGAGAAGACTTTTTCACAACAGCACTAATAAGAACTCCAACTTAGATCGCTTGACAAGGTCACACCAAGAAATTCACAATTGTCAAAAATTTTGACCTCAGCGCCATCTACAAAAAACAGGTTTACTCTTATCAAATAAACATATAAATAAATACATAAATAAATGTACAAATGACGACAAAACCTAAATAAGATTAAAATGGAGTAAATCATGCTTTTATTGTATCTCTGAATAAAACCTCTCCTTTTAACCGAGAGCGGGTCGTCTCATGATTGGAAGGTCTGGATTTCGAATCCCAGCTCCTGAAGGTTCACGCTGTCGTTGTGTCCTTGGGCAAGGCACTTCACCCCCCCTGGTGACTGGATGTAAAGCGCTTTGGGCCTGATGACGGCAGACAAAGCGCTATGTGAACTGAGACCATTCATCATTTAACCATATGTTTATCACATATATACAATATGGAATTGAGCAAACTGAAACATGCAGACATGCCACCCGGATATACTGGTTCTTTCAACAGATCTCCCTTTGGTGCTCCTCAGTGCAGGGCTCAGCGTCTGACTTTACAACGAGACAAAACTGAGGCACTCAAAGAAAAATAATAATGGTAAAAGGCCTTTATTGCAGCATGGCCATTTGATTAAAACATTACGCGTCTCAGCCGTACTAGGCCTTCGAAAGGGCAATATATGAAATTATTTAGATAGTTAATTAGTTAGAAACACTGAGGGGCTTAAAAAAAGACTGGCCACAGTCTCAGCAAAACTGTTGATGTCATGCACGGTGCTGTTGTTAAAAAGGATTAGCCAATGATACGTTTTTATGGTTCTACACACGAGACAAATCCAATTGTCAAGCTTTCATTATATACTTTCAGGAAACGCAGATATGCTTCCATCAACTATGGGCTTTTGAGCCTTCCAGAGTTTCTCATTCAACTTTAGGGACACGAATTCTCCCAAAAAAAAAAAAAGCCCCACTTTGAACTTTCCCTGTCTCACTTTCATATTCCCATCATTAAATCAAAGTTCCCACTCACGCCCTCCTCTAGCCACAGCTCGCACAGCGGCGTTTTCTCTTCCGCTAATTTATTCATTTATGCGACAAACAAAAGCACATTTCTGGGTCATGAATCTCGTCTCTCTCGAGGATCTCGGCGCAGCAGCCCACTGTCTGTGCCGCCTCACATCTGGACTGTGTCACACGCGGCGTGCAGACGCAGCAGCCGCTAAAGCAAAGCACCCGGGGGGGTTCAGCGAGATCCATTTACATGCTTAATTTGCAGCAGTAATGTGGATAATTAAAAATCCGTAGCATAACATCTGTATTTCATCATGTTTAGACTCATGTGAATATTTAGCATAAATAAATACGCGCGCAGGTGTCGGTGGGTGTTAAGTGTAGATATACAGTCATTTATGCACTCCTTTTCTTGCTTATTGCCCTTTTGGGTCGTAGGAGTCTCCTCTTTATCTGCAGGGTCGACTAGGGCTGTTCAAAAATGGTTCAGTAATCATGTTATATATTACTGATAACGATTGTGAAGTTGATTTATCCACAAATACAAAACCGTTTGTCACGATGTAAAAGTCGTTTGTTTTCATTTTGCAGAAGCGTTAATGGCATACACATACGGGGCACAATCCCAGCGGTCAAGTCCTAATTACTGCAGCTAAAACTAAATATCCGCTAGTTTTACTTCCTATTCACACACAATCTTCACACAGCCTCACCCGCTCTTGCCCACTTGTTCCCCGGCTCTGTGCTGCTGTTTCAACAAAGAGTTTTCAAAAACAGTCAGTGCAGCTGGAGGGGCTGTAGTGAAGCGATGGCGAGTGTTTTCACTTTGAGATAAAAGGATTGAGCTCAACAAGCGGCGAGGAAAGCATTTCCTGGATACGTATCGTACAGGATCTCAGGAGGAGCTTTTTAAGGTGTATTAGTACTTTCTCAAGGCACTGTATGTAAGAAAAACACAGTGCATCTAATATTAAAGCATTTGTGTAAAAATGTCCCGGAAGAATTAAAGCAGTACTAATTAACGTGTTTACCTAAATAAATCCTTTCCGTAGTCCCTCTGGGGGTAATACAAGTGTTAATGGGATGATTGGGGGGTCTTTCATCTCCCCCTGGTGTCTCTGGCCAGAAAACCAAGCTTGCAACTTGACTGCCACCGGGTCGGAGCAACCAATACACACTAATAGAAGCACGAAGAAGAAGCTAACAGGCTAACGGGCAAAGCTAACTGCGGGCTAGCACCACTTCAAACAGTATTTACAGCCAAGTTTGAGTGAAAACAAATATTTCCATTGTAAAACTGGATGTACAACCTCCAGCCGCCGCCGCAATGCTAACAATAGCCATTGAAGACGATCCAAAGAGCACTCAAAGGTGTGCAAGCGAGCAGCTCAAAACACAACATGGTAAACATCTCTAAAACGTAAATTCCACATTATAACCCCGCCACCGTTGTAATACATATTCATGACATAGTTTTAAACACTAATCTTTTACAATACAGTGTCTGGAACTTGAATAACCAAAAAAAAAAAAAAAAATCACTAAACTGAATAATGCAAATGGAATAGAATACACTCAAATGGACTTCATATGAGACCAATAGATTTGTCAGTTCTCGCTAACAACAAATGCTGGTCATTTACCGTCGATTGGAAAAATCTCTCTCTCTCGCTCCTGTTTGCCTCAGATTGTTACTGAACAACACGTGACGGCAAGTAAATAAATCGGCACGGGCTCGTTTGAGTTTCTACTGCCGCGCGGGTCCCAGGCTGATCTCCCTCTTTATAAACAAAACACATAGGGGTATCACTCTGGTCTCGCCAGGCTAAAACACAACTACTGCAGTGCTATAACCACAGTTCAGTCTTTTTGTTAGTGAATAGCTATGGTGGCCTTGTAGAGACATTCAGAGGGAATTCATTTGATGGCAATAATAAATGTGAGTGTGATGGGAGAACAGAAGCAGCTCACCAGCGTTAAACTGCTTCTGAGGAGAGCAGGATGTGTTCGATATTCAAGTTAATTTTAATTAGCCTGTAAATGTCAGATTGTGGTGGCGGTTTATGTAACTCAAACAATACCCCCATAAGGCTTTCTCTCTAAATGTTATTTATCTTGAGATAGAACAACTCTTTTCTGCAGCGTTTTCTTCTCGGCTCCCCGTCCTATTATAACATCAAGTATTTACATAAAGAAAGCCGCAGCCAAAACAAATGCATTGATTTTCACTTCTGAAGGTTACGGACCGAGATGCAACTGCTCATTAAAATGTTCCTCTCGCTTTAACACACTGATGACTGCGGCGACACGGGCCTAATTACAGATTCACAGAGAAAACCACCTTCTAAAACTTAATAAGCACTCATTTTGAACTTGTTTAGCCTCGTCTCATTTGCCTTTTTAGAATTTCTCCTGCACATTTAACAGCGTAACAATCTATGTAGGGCTGAACGATGGGTTCCAGATGGTTCAGGTCAGAAGGTTTAATGACCGTGAGACAAATGCAAAGATATGATCTAATACATTATCGCTAACGCTTGCAACATTAGCATGACGGGGGTGCGTACAGATGTGAGCCCTTTTCCCTTTTCCATGAACCGGGGAACAGAGGTCTGTGTCCTTGGTCAATACCAACCCTTTCCCCCCTTACTATTATCACTGTAATATTGCACAAATAGGTCATTATCGATGATTCAGACGAGTTGTGAGGCAACAATTCAAAACCGTAATAGAAAAAAGTCACTTATTTGCATTGCCAATAGTCGAGAAGGCCTTTAGCAAAACAAAAACTTGAATGTTATGGTTTACAACTTGTTGGAACATTTGCAAAACTACTCAACAATCATACAATGTGCGCCCTGTTACGGAGGTTCCTCTCGTGACCATGGATTTCATAAAACAAAGTATTATGGGCTGTTTGTGGTGCTAGCATTTAGCATCTGGTCTGACTGGACACTGTGACACTAAGGATCTCTGGCTGCAGACGGGCTTATAAAGAACAGTGAGACGGCTTAACCTAATAGTAATAATGCATCGGTTTTATATAGCGCTTCTCTGGACACTCAAAGATGCTTTACATTGCATTATTCATTCACTCCATACTTGGTGGTGGTAACCTACTGTTGTAGCCACAGCTGCCCTGGGGTAGACTGACTGAAGCGAGGCAGCCAGTTTGCGCCATCGGCCCCTCCGACCACCACCAACCACTCACTCACTACATTCCCTAGGCTTCCTGGTGTTTCCCAAACGGTCTCCCATCCAAGTACCGACCAGGCCCTTCCCTGCTTAGCTTCCAAGGTCTGACGGGATTGGGCAGAGCAAAGGCGGTATGACAACTTGAACTTGCACAACCCAAATACAGGTAGAGTACACAGGACATGTATATACACTACCGATCAAAAGTTAGGTTTCACTTAAAATGTCCTTATTTAAAAAACTTTTTCAAATGAGGATAACATTAAATTATTCAGAAATACAGTCTAGACATTGTTAATGTTGTGAATATCAACAGAGGTGCATTTCTAGCCACCATCGCTCCAGTGTTCTAATGGTTCATTGCGTCAGCTTATCGTATTAAAGGGTAGTTGAAGATTAGAAAACCCTCGTGCAATTATGCTAGCACTGCTGAAAACGGTTGTGCTGATTAGTGAAGCTATAGAAGTTTGGGTGAGCCCAAGCGTTGGAACGGTAGTGCATTACTGTTTTCATTTATTCTATAGGGCAGCGCCATGTTGACTATTCTAACTCCAAGGTCAGTCTCTGAGTTGGAATTCCTGTTAAAGGTTGTACCTTGAAAAATCTGACCTCAGAGGAAAAGGCTGCAAACATTTCACCTTTACTAATGAGCGTTTACGATTCAAATGGCATTGCGTTGTGATATTGATTTGTGAACAGATTGAACAGTGAGAAAACCACTGGCCTTGCTGTGCTCTCGTTTTGTCCCTGGGTTTAGACAAAATCAATAGTAAATATATGCCACAATTATGCTAATGTCGTACGGGCCGTGTGGTTCAGTGAGAAGTCATTTGTGGCCTTCCTTTTATTGATTTAGTGAGAAATACCACTGACTACATGCATTAACATGTGAGTTAAGCTCAGCCCTTACTCATGGCTGTATTGGTCATATTATTGACTTATTGACTGATACAAATGTCAAAGGTTGTGATTATCTGACATGAGACCAGAGACTTGATATGGGAAAAGATTTAAAAAACAGACTCTCTGGTTTAAATGTGTCTTAGTTTCTTGCTCTAATAATACACTTTTCATAAACTGCAACGTTCATTTCCACTAAAGATTGAATCTGGGCACATTCATTGTTTTAACTTCTCTCGCTGTAATGTAATTTCATGCAGTTAATGCCAGAGACCGAGGGGAGCCTCATGGCAACTTCAGCAGAGTTTCTATAAAGGGAACTGGCAACACTAAAATGCACAGTTAGCGAAACTCTTGCAATTAGTCCGCCCATCTTAGAATCAGCATTTTGTAATATTTTTTACATTTTTGCTTGTCTTTCAGTCGTGTACTCTCTTTTGTTGTGTGTGCATTTAGTCAGTTATCAAAGCGTTGTGTTTTTATTTCATGCTTGGCCATAGTACTGCGGTTGATATGGCGTATATACATGTATTGATGATTATAATGGCAGAGGGAGGCACTGGCAATGAGCAATGTCTTTCTCCATCGACTCCAAAACTGATAGCTAAAGATCCGGAGATGGATCCCCCCCCCCCCCCCCCCAAAAAGGAAATGAATAAACAAATTTGATTCCCATGAGTGCACGTTCCGATTGAAGATGCCACATTTCTTGATTTCTCTGTGGTAAGAGGCTTGTCACTTTCACTTCGAGCCTAAACCAGGTCAAGTCTCCAGCCCGCGCTCCGTGTCATTGATTTGTGTTGACAGTGGCGGCTGCGCCCCGGGCCGGCACCTGTTCCGCTTAATAAACCCAACACATTAAGGGACATTAGAAATCCATCGGTCTCGAGTCCATTCAGAAGTAATCGGGTTGCTGCTGATTCATGGGTTTCTGGAAGGATCGAGATCAGAATAAACTGTACAGATTGAAGCTATAGATTGACCCTCGGCGCGAAGAGCTGCCCTGTCACAGAGGCTCCGATGAAACCCATTTTATTCAACTTTAAGGATGCAATTTATGAACGCATACAGATATTTAGACGATCATTGATGATGATTTCTCAGTATAGAATAGAATCGAATGAGGTAGACGTTTATCTTTGGCTCTCTGACACACAAAAACACATGACAGTTCTAGTTGAAAAATATATAAATACAAATATTGCAGATGGCAAGGCAAGGCAAGTTTAGTTGTAGAGCACAATACAGTTGCATAAAACTACAAGAAAGCAGATAAAAATCAATAAAACATCAAGATAAAGATGAATCAATGACAGTAAAAGGCAAGAGTGCAGATAAAATACTTTCAGTTTTCATCTGCTCGGGTAAAAAGAGCTGTTTTCAGCCTGGATTTGAACATTGTCAGAGTTGAGGCCTGTCTCACATCCTCATGAAGACTGTTCCAGATTTTAGCTTTAGCCTCAGCGTGTTTAGTCCTGACTCTGGGAACCACCCGAGATGGTTCATACGGCTCTAACATGTCAGAGATGTACTTTGGTGCTAAACCATGAAAAGACTTGTACACAAGCAGAGCTGTTTGAAATTCTATTCTCTGAGTGACAGGAAGCCAGTGCAGGGACCGGAGCACTGGACTAATATGGTTGCATTTCCTGGTTCTTGTCAAGACAAATACACAGATAAGTCTGGCTTTGACACTATTCCTTTGATCTTAGCAATGTTTTTCAGATGGTAAAAAGCTGCTGATGTTATTGCTTTGATGTGGCTGTTTAAGTTCAGGTCCATGATTACTCCTAGATTTCGAACCTGATTTTTTGGTTTCAGAGAGAGAGACGACACTCGAAGTGACACTTTCTCTTTGTGTCTGTGAACAGTTCAGTCCATTTCTGTGGCGATTGTGTTTCAGTCGCGGCTTCATTCAGAATTCCCACAGCACAAAGGACAAAAGTTTTCTTAAACACAGCCTTTGTAGCCAGTGGAACTCTGTATCTCCTCCCAGAGTCTAACAGCTCAAGCTGAGGGTTCAGAGGGTGAGCGGAGTCAGAGGCAATAGCTCGGGCTGCAGTCAGTGTCCTCTCTTTGTGCAGCTCACTTGTTCAGTTGGTTTCTTGTCCTGCAGGTCATGATTGTACCAGACAGTGAGGTGGAATGTCAGAACACTCTCAACAATCGATTTGTACACAGATTGTAACATTTGTGGACTGACCCGACACTACTGAGTTTTCTCGGAAGGTACAGTCGCTGAGAGCACTTCAGCATTCACTATCTCCACACTCTGACTACTGAGCGACACATGATGTTACACCAGTTTTGTTGGGGTTTGGTGTGGTCTAGGTTGACCCTGTACAAACTACCAAGCTACCTATCCATCCATCCATCCATCCAATTTTCTCTTTGGTTTTATATTACGTTTTACAAAACCAAAAGTTTACATACATTTCATTAATATTTGGTAGCATTGCCTTTAAACTGCATGAGTTATATATTGGGTCAAACGTTTTGGATTTCCTGAGCCAAATTTATAGGCCACCTCGCGTGCACATGCCTTTTCAGCTCTACCCATACATTTTCAACTGGATTGAGATCAGGACTTTGTGAAGCCCACTTCAAAACGTTGACTTTGTTATCCTTAAGCCACTTTGTAACCAGTTTGGCAGTTTGCTTTGGGTCACTGATGTCTTGAGATGTTGCTCCAATATTTCTTCATCTATTTTGTGAAGTGCACCAGTCCCTCCCGCAGCAACACAACCCCACAGCATGACGCTGCCACCCCCGTATTTCCAAGTTGGGATGGTCTTGTCAGGCTTGCTCAGATTTCCCCCTTTTTCTTTCAATCCAATTTTTTTGGATTGAAAGAAAATTTGTAATTAGTTTATTTGAGCAGCAAAAAAGAA
Organism: Proterorhinus semilunaris; assembly: GCA_021464625.1. NCBI lineage: Eukaryota > Metazoa > Chordata > Actinopteri > Gobiiformes > Gobiidae > Proterorhinus > Proterorhinus semilunaris. The sequence continues at coordinate 27,521,463 of CM038358.1, read as the reverse complement.
AAAGAAAGAAAGAATGGCAGTCCGATTGCCAGCGAACAGCTTGCATTGTGGCTCAAGGAACATTTAAGTGACTTTCACAGACTCCTGAACTCACCCAAATGACTTTCCCCCCACATTGTTAATCTTGCATTATCCGGACACCCTCAGGTAATTATCTCCACCTACGGCGTGATGAATGGGGCGGACATTTTACCCACAAAAGCTCCGCATAAGTAAGAGCGGAGATGTAGTGAGTGCTCTTTGTGTTTGAAACTGCTGAGCTTTTCATCTTTAGGAGGAGCTTGTCCCATCCTCCACCGCGCCACTGATTCAATAATTACATTTATTCCCATGTCATCGCATCAATTCCTGTCATGGAGATTGAAAAATCCACTGCGCTGACTTGTACGCTGTGAATACATTTGTTCTTCTGCGCAGCCTTTAAGGGGACATAAGGGACCGTGAAAATTAGCTGTCACTTTAAGCGGCAGGCTGTTGGATACGTGGACATTATGCTCAAAAGCCCCGAGCTTAGAGCACCCGGTGTTCTCATACCGTACCCATCTTGATACTAACCAGGCCTGACCTTGTGCAGCTTCTGGGTCAGTCGAGATCAGCTGTTCTCGTATGCCTGTATGGTTGTTGCCTCACTGCACTGCAGACACTGCGGATTCCTGTCACAGTAATGCAGTGTAGCATCAACCGAGAGGTCAAATGAGAGATAATGTCTCAGGGGGTCATTTACCGAGCGTTTGGTCATGTGCAAAACGAGTAGCACATGCAAAAGTGGTTTAGCAGCAGAGTCGTTAGCACACTTTTAACATTTACATATCATATTCAGGGCCATAGTAGAGCTCAACAGTCCCCGCCCACTTCCGGTCCTTTACCGGGGTCCGGAAGGAAAAATCCTATTCATATTGTGCGTTAACTTAACAACAGCAAAAAAGTTTAAAAGTACGACGCAGGCTAATCAGCTATGTGCTAACTATTGACCTTCGCACAGATATTTTATAAGTAAGAAAACACAAAATACTTGAAAATCAGTTTATCCATTTCTAGATACATCCATGAGTTAGCACCTATAGCTGATTAGCCTGCATCGTGCTTTGAACTCTTCATATTTGAGTTTTTCGAAAAGTCTAATGCTAAATATAAATGGGATTTTCTTACTTCCGGACCCCGGCAAAGGACGAGAAGACTGTTGAGTTCTATCAGCGGTGCCCAAAGCGGCCCTAAGACCATTTTTTGTAGCCCACCGGCTTCTTGTTGAATTGGCAAACATTTTAAGCGATCGGTACTTTTTACAAAAAGTTTCATAATTCTACAGAATCGTAACCTCAAAAACTATAGCATTTTATTTTGGGAAAGGGCCGGTTTAAAGGTTCCAAGCCTAAATAACGGCATGGGGCACGGATTAAAACCTTCACCGCATTATTCACCGATCTTTGGGCCCTCCACACTTCAATATGTGGCCACCAATGAAGAAAAGTTTGGACACCCCTGCTCTCTATAACACAGGCTATTTCAAATGATAAATCATGCACAACACGCCCACAAATTCGACTTGTACTCGCTACTTGGCACCCGTCTGGATAAGTGACTCTTTTAGTATAGTCTTTAGTCTGTTTTTGTTTCCTGGACACTCAGAGATGCTTTAAATTGCATTATTCATTCACACTGGGCGAGTTCCTTGGTCCTGGATAAGTCTAATGATCTGACCTGTTTTTTCAGTGCTGGTTTACTTCCAGATTCTGATCATGTTTCTTTTCTTTCTCTGAGATTAGTCCAGGTTTAGTCCAGCAGGTTAATGATCCTGCTCTGCACACATTTCTCATCCAGCCCCTGTATCAGATCTGCCCCTGTACCAGTTGGAGGTGCTTATCGAGAATAGATCGTCCCGCGCACAGCCAGGGCGTCCCGGGAGGATGTGCTCTGCAGAAGGGCTCAGATATATGCTGTACAAGCTAAAATAGACTACGCGGCTTTTCTCCGTGTACTGGCACCGAAACTAAACGTAGAGCAATTCGATAGTTTTGTTCTGGGCTTTGGATGTGTGAATGTGCTGTGCTCTTTTAAAACACAACAAGAGAGCGTTTTCATTTAACACAGTTAGAAAGAGAAGGCATAAAGCATCCACAAGGGAAATTACCTGGTCACAGTTGAAAGTAAATGACTCTTATCACTAGCACAAGAAAAGAGTCACCCGAAAGCAGTGGTCACCAAATATTCTCTTCATTCACACTTCATCATTTATGGCGAAAAGGCAGGGAAGAAGCTTTTCATAGAAGTAAAAATCGAGAGACCCTTTATGGGCTGAGTAAAGGAGACATTACACAGCCCACAACAGGTCTGGGGGTTCTGGGACACCTGACCGTCTATTTGTGATCTCGCTCCATCCGTATGACGATAAAACAATAAATACCATGCATTTAATTAGAAAACAATCACACATTAATATTTGATTGAGTATTTGTACCCTAGGGAGCAATAAAGGTTCAATAAACAAGTGGTTTTAAACGAAGTGCCGCGGCCGTAGCAGTGATACTCGCTGTAACATGATTTCTCGCTGTACTGTTGCAGTGGGTGCGTCTGCAAGCGGGAAGTCAAGTCAAAGTCACAGAGACGTTCCGCTGTGGAGCTCCCGTGGTGCTCGTTACAGCCCCAGAATGTATGGCTTTCATGACACAAGACGGCAGTGATTTTGCTCAGAACAAACTGGTGGAGTAGAACAGGAAGTGGCAATTTATTTCATTGTTCAGAAATTGATTTTAGCCCCTTGCAGTATTGTGTTTGATATATTTAAGTAATTTATTAATGATCATACTATAATGATTTTTATCTGTAATTGAATTTTCTTGTAATTTTCTTAAAATGACAAAAAGGCAGGAACCTCCACAGAGCTCCAGAGCCTGTCAAGCATAGATTTAGGCTTCCACTTTTTATTGCTGATGTACAAACACAGCGTGGTTAAAAATATGACACCTAGCCCTGCGTTGTCACATGGGTCATAGTGATTTTTACAAAAAAGGAAAACTCTTTTGGAGTTGCGTCTGGCCACCAGGGTGTTGCATTATGGCAATGTCAGCTCCCTGCCAAGCGGACCAAAGAGAAGCTTTCCTCACCCATTGGCCCTGACCCACCAGTTGAGAACCTTATATAATTTCACCCATAAATCCGACACCTTTTCAAGGCAAGGCCAGTTTATTTGTAGAGCACAATTCATACACAAGGCAATTCAAAGTGCTTCACAGTTGCATAAAATTACAAGAAAACAGATCAAATATACCAATAAAGCATCAACACAAAAGTTAATCAACTACAGTGAAAGCCAAGAGTGCAGATAAAACACTTTCAGTTTTCATCTGCTCGGGTAAAAAGAGCTGTTTTCAGCCTGGATTTGAACATTGTCAGAGTTGAGGCCTGTCTCACATCCTCATGAAGACTGTTCCAGATTTTAGCTGCATGAAACTGAAACGCAGCCTCACCGTGTTTAGTCCTGACTCTGGGAACCACCAGGAGACCCCTCCCTGAAGTTCTCAGGGCCCGAGATGGTTCATACGGCTCTAACATGTCAGAGATGTGTTTTGGTGCTAAACCATGAAAAGACTTGTACACAAGCAGAGCTGTTTTAAATTCTATTCTCTGAGTGACAGGAAGCCAGTGCAGGGACCGGAGCACTGGACTAATATGGTCGTATTTCCTGGTTCTTTCCAATCTTTCTCACCACATTTACTACTCCAAAGATTGCAGCACATTTCTCCAGCTCTACTGAAGTCCTTCACTTTATCGTTAAAAGCGGGTCTATAGGGACATCATCAAACAGACACACAAACATAAATCTATTAAACATGAATGGGCCTAGAACATGCCCTTGTGGAACCCCTATGCTGCCATACATTCAAACGTATGTAAACGCTATGGCCAGCTTCACGCCTCTCATAAAATAACCACTGATCCCAATCCCTCTTCAATGCTGTACTAGAAGTAATTGAACTATACGAGATCTTTTGCTTCTAGCGCGCGTTACGTGTCCAATCTTGCCTGTCAGTAACATCCCTGCACAAAGGCACACATCACGCGCTGCATAGCTCTCATTATACTATTCCTAAAGCCCCTCTCTGCTGGATAATTGGGGATGTGGGATTGCGGCGCTCATCACAGTTGGATATGGACTTCCCCTCGTTATTATTGCCTTTAGACACCGCGCTAGTGGAAGAACAGCGGTGGGGCTGGGCAAAATGGGTGCTTAAAAGCTCGGCTATAAACAAGGACTAAAGCGGGTCGAAAAATAGGAGTTAAACAGAACAGAACAAGGCCTTAATTTTGCCTAAAATTTGCCAGATGTAAACCTGGATTGAACTGGGAATAAGTATATACACCAAGACAAAAACAGGACTAAAATATTAAATAGGTCGCAGTTAGGATTAAAAAAAGACTTTATCAAGACTTATCCAGGACTGTATACAAAGCTGACCAAAATACAACCACAGCAAGACTAACCACCGTTTTTCCACACTGATGTTGTTACCGGAGCGAGTTGATGCAAACAACATCTTTGGTCTTTTTGCGTGACTGAGCGCACGCACAAAGACCAAAGATGTTGTTAGCATTTAGCCTCTCCCAGCGTATTGTATGGACCCAAACAGGCGTAAAGTTAGAAGCGACCAAGCTCTTCCATGTTTCACCTATTTAAATACGTGAGTGGGTACACGATCCAAGTCTAGTTACACAAAATTAAACATTTTCTATGCGGATAAAAAGGGGAACTATATTGTAAGGCGTAATAACACCTTAGGAGCACTTCGACGTCTGCGCAGTAATATCTTCACCCCTAAAGAATTCTAAAGATACTGTGATGTCTTCCTTTGATTATAGAAAGTATAATTCAAAATAAGTATTTTAAATGCGTATTCTGAATTCAAGTATTCAGTCACTAGCCAACACTGGTAATGGATGTAGTAAAAGGAGAGCTTGTCTGACCGCTGAAACATGAGGCAGCTATAGCATTCATTTGACCTGTTGACGCTCTAGATGAAATACTACATTAATAATCTGCACAGGAAGACAAATTGAATTGTTTTAGGTTACAAACCAACACCCGGTAAGAATCCCCGCTGCACCATAACACTGCATAAGGGCTCTTCTTGTAATGGAAGACCAAGAGTAGATCATAACCCTCCACTGCAGAGTTCCTCATTAGACGCCGCACTGGTGGCAGCAGCAGGGCTGGGCAGATGGGGACATAAAAGCTTCATATGATTGCTGTTTCAAAGACGTGGAGGATGTTTAGAAGCTCACACCGGGAGGGCAACTCTCTCTAGTGACATACTCCCAAGGACTCAATCTTCAAGCTTACATGATGGAGGATTGTTTATTTCTCCAAGGAATAAAAGAACATTTTGACGCATTTGAAGTGAATGCCAGTACGTCGATTAAAGGAATATTTCGAGTATAGTAGTATGTGCTATTTGTGATCCTATATCAGCTGTTTGTTGGAATCCCTTTTTGCTCATCACTTAAATCTTCAAACTCATACAATGCGTTCTCAATAAAAATACTGCTCGAGAAAAGTAAAGATCCGCAAAAACTCTAGTACATAAGGAAATTGACTTTACTACTGACCTCTGGTATTGAACATTAATAATCAGTCTGGATTTACAGACCTATAATAGGACATTGACTGAAGAGTTCTTCAGCCATCCCATCCATCCAGCTGATTCAGGTTAATGGCCAATCAGCTCAGATACAGTTCGTGAGCTTTCTGATACCAAATAGTCCCAGGTCATTCAAGGTAAAGAGGAACAGGAGCCTCTGATGTGAAGCTATTTAGAGCAGGCAAAGACAGGGGGAAAGAGTATAGGACTATACAGGTAATCAGATTCTTGATAATGATTGGTTATTGTAGCTGTCCATCAACTATTTTTAGAGAAAATACCCATACGATGTCACTGAATTGACCCTGAGACTTGATCTATATTGAGAAGTATGCTTAATACGAGATGGAAATTACACTTGAAGGGTTTTAACCTTGACCTTCTTAGCAGCAATGGATTTCCATGTGGTTTAACAGTGAGTGGAGTTGGATTGAGGCCCAACTCAGTATGAAAACCCATAGGAGTATCACAATAGTTTATGTAAAAATCCAACTTTTCCCTACCAGCCTACCACCCTACCTGTATGGGGTTCACCCTGAGCAGTGGCTACTTGTAGGGCTAAAAATATTGTTAAATATTGCTAAAAATATTGTTGGCATAATTCAATAATTCATCAACAGTAGTAGCATCTGAAGACTTGTTACTTCATATGTAGAGGGTTTTCTGTTTTACTGATAGCTTTTTGAACCTATTTAGCACCCCGAAGAAAGATGAGTTTAACACAGGATATTAAAAACGGATGCCCTTCCTGTCCTAGGATTTTCAATTTAAGAGATCCAAGCTAAAAGAAGCTCATTTAATAATTGCTGCCATTTGGCACCCCTCCTGGAACCGCCACCTTAACGTGGTGGAGGGGTTTGAGCACCCGAATGTTCCTGGGGGCTCTGTTGTCGGGGGCTTCGTGCCCCTGGTAGGGTCTCCCAGGGCAAACAGGTCCTAGGTGAAGGGTCAGACAAAGAGCGGTTCAGAAGCACCTTATGAGAGACCAAGAGGCCCGGGTAGAACCATGAGGCCGTCCTTCCCTGGACCCACCACCTGCAGGAGGAGCCATAGGGGCTGGTGCAATGTGATTTGGGCAACTCCAACAGCTGCCCCCACGACCAAAGTGCAACGGCCAAAGTGGAAGAAAATGGATGGATGGATGAATGGATGCCATTTGGCAATTTAGAGAAGAGAGAGACAAGAGAGGAACTTTGTACAACAAGTTGGTCCAATACTTTTACTTCTCCCTCTTATCCTCATTCTATCAGAGTCTATGGTAAAATGGGGCATTTCCGCACGACTTCGTTAAAAATAAAGTCCATCCTTCACACCTGCTGCAGTTTGGGGCTCGCAGACGCTCCAGGATTCCCTCGCTCCTCTGGGATCTGCTATTTGTGCTGCAGACGTTCCACACAAGTGTAATTCACAAACTCATCCCCCGAAAACAGGGTCAGCAGGAATTAATTGAAATCTGGCGTCGTTACATGTTTTTACATCATTCTGCCTGTTGTGGCACAATGGAGCTGTTAACCGCGGAGCAGACGAACGACTCCCGCCATAAATCACGGCATTCCCATCATGCAGTGCAGCTCATTGTCAGCCCAGGTGAGGTGCAACAGGGACCGGCTGCAGTGATGAATGACCTTGGTACAATGGACAAAACCAGGAGCGGGTTAAGTTTCAGTGACGGGACTGAACTAGAACATAAGTTACTTACTTACATACTTTTTAGTTTTTGCTTTCTATTCATACATTATTATGTCTTCCTTGCTGCCCCTGGTAGGGTCTCCCATGGCAAACAGGTCCTAAGTGATGGGTCAGACAAAGAGCGGTTCAGAAGCCCCTTATGAGAGACCAACAGGCCCGGTGAGAACCACGAGGCCGTCCTTCTGTGGACCCACCACCTGCAGGAGGAGCCATAGGGGGCTGGTGCAATGTGATCTGGGCAGCTCCAACAGCTGCCCCCACGACCCGGCAACGGACAAAGTGGAAGTAAATGGATGGATGTTCATCCTAATCTTAAAACCAGTTTATATTTAACAGTGTGCAGAGCGAGACTACATCATTGTACTACAGTACAGTGGTTTGGTAGCTAGCACTTACGTCAAAGCAAGAGGGTCCCAGCTTTGATTCCTGGGCCGGTGTTCTGCCGAAACATGCACACCGTAGAGATTTGTGTGTGGTGTGTTCAGACTGCTCTCATCTACTCGGAAGGACGTGGGGACTGCTCCGATCTCAAATCGGGGATATTCTTTGTCCGCCATATTTGTTTACTCTGAAGTCACGTTGGATCTCGAGAGGTTTCATGAGTTTTCACGTCTGACCTGGAAATGTTTTGTGGGTGAAATCGGTTTGTGGATGATGTGTCGATTTTGCTGTGTGGCTGCCCATCACACACTGTATGACCAAAACTGTTAGACCCGTGATTTTTTATCGCCGTGTGTGTGGTCTCTAAGGATTGGAAAATCTGCAGACATTTTTTTTTAATCTTCCTTTGTAAACCAGGCTTTATTTCAGCTTCGTTGTCATTATTTTCCTGCTTATTTACCACGGTTAAGATTTGACCAAAAAACGGGTGTGGCCTTGACCGCAGTGTTTTCATGCTCTCCATGTGTCTGACTGGACTTCCTTTCTGTGAACTGGCTAATTCTTCCGCTTGATACTTTCCATGATCTGGAGAAGGATAACTTCTCCGGACAAGTCCCCCCTGAAGCCCTGGTTGAAGGAAGGGTCAAATGTAGAGGCCGGTAGGATGGTCCCAGTTTTGATTCTCGGACTGTGAATCTTTCTGTATGGACTTTTCATGCTCTCCTTGTGTCTGCTTGGGTTTCCTCCAGGTACTGTTTCCCAGTTTCTCTTACCTATAGGAACATGAACAATCCGTGGGAATTTACTCTTTTCCTGGTTAAACACAGGTCAAATAAATATAAAGAAAAGCCTGCAAATACACAATCCCGCACATCATTGCTCTCATTATGTGGCGCTTGCTATAACCACAGGGGCCCAATGCCATAAATCATCTTCATTCTTACACTGCATTGTCATGTACAACAGGGACACAGGCTGCAGTGATGAATTTGCTGTAGCGAACACATTTTGCAGTCGTAGGTAATGAGATGCGTGAAAGCACAGCGACTGATACGGGCCACGGAGAAATATGCGCATTGGCGGCTCGTCCTGATGCTATGTTCGGCCGCCAATATGTCTATGACATCAGGCAGAGACGGAAGCAAAGGGGCGGTTCCGGACCCAAGTGGGATTACACAGCAAGCAGGTGGCCACTTGTTCCCCACAGGTTCCCCAACGCCGACCTGGATTCACTACAGAAGTCCGATGAATTGTCTCGGATAAAGGTTAGCATTAGCTGTAATGGGAGCTCCAGTTATACAAAAGTTAAATGTCAGAAAATGTTTGTAGTTCATTCATATTTTACGTGATTTTTTTAGCATCTGGACAAGTCGTAACAAGTGGGTACTTTGATTTATTTAAAGCCACACCACGTAACATTTTAGCCAATATATAAAATGGAAATACAAGCATTTATTTTATGACAAACATTTTCAAACAAACAAACAAACATGTGCGTTTGCTGTGAGCGGCTCAGCTCTCCCAAGACATGGCTGTAACTTTACCGGGAGTGGGTACGTCTCCAGCTCGTCTCCATGGAGATGTTGACTAAAATTTTAAACAGGTTAGGTTCTCATCCAAATCCGTTCTTTGATCACCCACTGCAAAAATAGCATTTTCTGTGTCGAGCTGGTCATTGGGAAGATGTTTTGTATTGATGGCAACAGTAGAGTCCAAAATGTTGTGCAGTGTCCCTTTAACATCAAAACCATTTGGAGCGGAGTGACTAAAGTAGACTAAAGTTTGGATCAAGTTTGGATTGAAAGAGACATTGTTTTTTCCAGAAGAAGATAATCCTGTGGTATTTAGGGCATACCTGTCAAGTTTAAAATAATAAAAATAAGGGAAACTAGGGATCCTCTCCTGGAACCGCCACCTTAACGTGGTGGAGGGGTTTGAGCACCTGAATGATCCTGGAGCTCTGTTGTCGGGGGCTTCGTGCCCCTGGTAGGGTCTCCCATGGCAAACAGGTCCTAGGTGACGGGTCAGACAAAGAGCGGTTCAGAAGCCCCTTATGAGAGACCAACAGGCCCGGTTAGAACCATGAGGCCGTCCTTCTGTGGACCCACCACCTGCAGGGGGCGCCATAGGGGCTGGTGCAATGTGATTTGGGCAGCTCCAACAGCTGCCCCGACGACCCGGCAACGGACACGTGGAAGAATATGGATGGAAACTAGGATGCAACGATTCACTTTTGTCGTAATTCGATATGAAGGTTATAGTTCGGTTCACCATGTTAACTGTTGTGGGGTTTTGAGTATGAAAACTATATATTTTTTGGAAACCTTATGGTATAAGCAATGAGAAAAACAATCTTTCCATTTGCCCTTGTCATTTGGTAAAATTGTGCAATTATACAATTTTTCAATTAGTGTAAATGGGGAGTTCTGGTCATCGCTATGGTAACTCCATGAAACGAATGCAATTTTCTGCCAAATTTGGTAAATTTCCGCCAAACTACATTTTTACTCTCCATATAAATGTTATTATCACACCTTTTTTTTTTTTTTACATATCAGAACAAAGGGAAACATTGCTTTTCCGATTGCTTATTTAAAAAGTTTTTCAAAGTTTTCAAAAATGTATAGTTTGATACTCTCCAAAATACTAGCGAAAATACATAGTGCACCGTACTACAATGCTTCGATCCAATTCAACACATTCAATGCACTGAAAAAGTTATTTTTGCAAATATGATTTTGCTGACATGACACTATCTGCCGTATTGTATCAAAATAGGTTTTTGTGAACAAATATAATATTGAGATTCATTGCATCCCTGACCCTAACCAAGTTCCAAAAGGGGTCGTTTCCCGGCCAAAACGGGAGATATGACAGCTTTTACTTTACCACAACTTTTTATTCATTTTTTCTTGTTAAAATATGGGAGATTTACGGGAAAGAGTAAATCTGTTTTGGCCGGGTGACTTGACAGCGATGATTTAGGCTTGAGCCAAATTCAAGAAAGAATTTACCAGCAGCACCTAACAATATAAACTTCCCTTAAGCCCCGTCGCAAAAGACCGGCTAAAATGTTGAGTATTTGACTTTCATCCCCAGACAACTTCGAAAGTTTTTGGAAGGAAAAATAAAAACTAGTTCATCCAATCCGCTAATTTCTCTGGGTGCTCTAATAAGATGAAAGCTCACAGCCGAGTGTGCATTTTTCATTTTCAACAAACGACAGCTCCGGAGTGGGTAAACTGCAGGATCAGGACTTCTGTAGGCATCAGCAGCAACAACAACAAAAGAGGCTGCTGTTCTTAAAACTGTTTATCTACATTTTTATTCCCAGGCAGCACGACAGGTTGCGTAATAATAAAAAAAAAAAAAAAAAAAAAAAAAGAGGAGGGAAAAAGATGCCGTCTTTGATCTCCCATCCTCGATAATATAGGTCATCTCTTCAGGGGGAACCGACTAAGACCAAATGAGGCGCAAAGTCATGTTTTTACGCCACAACGAGCCTCGAGCGGAATCATACTGTAGTTGTCCTTTTCTTTCTATTGTTTTTTCTTCCTTTTTTGTCATAAGTTATTAAAAAATAATTGATGTACTTGGACTTTGCTTGCTCCCAAATCCCCCCCATTCATGATTTTCCGACTTACAGCTTTATTTGTTGTTCATATCCGTCTATATCAAGGCTATAGAGATCGGAAAACAGGAAAAAAGCCCATGTTCTCGATTTCCTGGAGCTGTAATTCCTTCGGGAAAGTTCTTTGCTTTACATTGTATTATTTATTCATTCCTCAGTCACACTCCCTGGTTGTACTTCACAGTATAACAATCCTCACCAGAGGCTTTCTGACCACCACAAGTCACATAAACACAGCATATTTAGGCAAGGTGAATGAAGATGTCCCATTTCCTTTTATTTATTTGACCTTGATCTCAGTTGAACTCTGTTATGTCGCCAGAGGGGGCCACATTGTTCATGTTTTTAATGGTAGGAGAAAAACTACACAGAACGTGCAAATGCCACACGGAGAGGCAGGGAATTGGATCTGGGACCTTTCTGCTCTTGTGAAAGCAGAACCACTGCTGCTATCCTGGCCATCTGTCCTGGGCAACAAAGGCAGTCATGGTTTTATCTTCTGGAGAGGGCACCATATTGCAAGTTTGTTTAATTTTTATGTTGAATACATTGTGTAACTACAAGTGGCTGCTGCCCTTCTCCGATCCAGTGGGGAGGAGAAGGCAGTTTTGGGCAGAGTAGTCAAAAATATTTACTCAAGTAAAAGTAATAATTCAACCTGAATAGACTCAGAGACAGAATGTGTTTGGAAGTGGAATACAAGGTGATGATGGATGATAGCCAGAATCTTCCTCCGGAGCCCGGACACTGGTGGTGGGAGGTGGAGACCCAGGGCGATTGACAAGACGAGTAGAGCCGAGGAGAGGCCAGGCGGAGGAGAAGCGGAGGAGGGTCGCAGCACGGCCGGGAAACCGCCAAGTGATTGACCGGGGAGCTTAAGAAGGGGGTCCTGGGCGATGGATGGCTGAAGCAGGATGAGCAGCTGCGGGGATTGGCTGACTCGAAGGTCTTCCAGGTTGAATTTGCGCTGAAGCTTCATCTCAATTAAAGTGAAAAGTAGTGACCACATAACAAAATGTATTCAAACAAACATCAAATTATTACACAATTATAATAAATTCCATGTACATTTTGCACCTGATTTTGGGGATTGTGGCACAAAGAGTTCGGTAAATGATGGTGTGTGGGGGCGGAGGGATGTGCTATAAGAAGCTCGACTCTATCCTGTCTCCACATTTCTCCGTCAGCCGACAAAACTATTTTTAGGGTCTTGATCTTTGACATTTTCCTCGGTTTTTACCATCACATTGTGCTGACTAAACAACTTATTTGTCTTTCTTTTTCTTTAAATGTCAGAACAATGCTGATCCACCCCAGTGTGATACAAGAAGCCAGTACTGCAGTCTCATCCTTCACACAAGAACCAGCTGAACACTTAATGTTTGGGTCTTGATCTCTGACATGTCTGCAAGTCTGACAAATGAAAGGGTGCGAGAGAACCCTTTTTTTTTTTTTAGAATGTCGAAATTATTGTCTATTCCACAAGAAAGACACTCCCATCCACGCTTTTTCATTCAGCTGACGAAACTTTTTTTTAAAGTCTTGATCGCTAACATTTTGTGCTGATAACACAGTCTTTACGATCTTTGACTGTAAAAAAGTGGATAGATCAGCAGTTGCTTTGTGAGTTCACGAATCAATTTTATGTTTCTCGTGAAAGGCAACAGCACAAATTTATAAGTCAGATTAAATTAGAACAATTTCTGATGACAAATCAGATGCTACATAAGGCATAGTGGTTTATAAAAGGTGCTACGTTTAGATGTTTTAAGCTTTATGGTTAAAGCCTCAAAAATTCAACAAAAAACACTAACTTTATCCATCCCTCTACCTTTATCGGCGGCCGGGGCACAGATGCAGCAGTCTGAGCAGAAATGCCCAGACATCCCTGTCCACGCACACCTCATCTAGGGTGTCTTGAGTCTTCCGGGAGGCCTCCCCCCAATAGGACATGCCTGGAACACTTCCTAAGGGAGGCGGCCAGGAGGCATCTGAAACAGATGCCCGAGCCACCTCAGCTGGCTCCTCTCAACATGAAGTAGCAGCGGCTCTACCCTAACCCTTACCCTTACTCACCCTATCTCTGAAGATACGCCCAGCCACCCTGCGAAGGAAACTCAGGCCGCCAGTATCCGCGATCTTGTCCTTTTGGTCATTACCCAGATCTCATGACCATAGGTGAGGGAAAGCCTGAGGTTGCCAAACTGGACACCGTCCGGCCTCTGGCTGAGCCTATAGAAATTCTGTCCATAAAGGTAATGAACAGATCTGGTGACAAATGGCAGCCCTGGTGGAGTCCCATACGCACTGGGAACAGGTCTGACTTACTGCTAGCAATGCAAACCGAGCTCCTGCTGCGGTCATACACACATACATACATACATACATACATACACACATACACACATACAACAACTTTACACCACGCTTTAGTTATCGGTAACTTTTATATTATTTTTAACACGTGTACCTTATATCCGGGGATATCGTTGGTCCTAAAATCCTACATCCCTTTCCTTTAATCTCACACTCTCATTAATTATTGCACTATTTGAAATCCCTATTTGATCGTGATGAATCTTATAACTAGCCAATGGTTGAAAAATGAATAAATCTGTAAAAAAAAAAAAAACTCACAACAGGCCGAGCTTTCAACCTAACACTCCTCTCCCACCCGCCCATTCACAGCGTCAGCTGGCAAAACTATTTTTAGGGTCCTGATCTTTGACATTTCTCCATCGCATTGTGCTGACGAAATGCAAGAAAAGGAGAGTGGATGGTGGTGGGGGGGTTTAAAAAAAAAGAAGAGAGGGAAAACAGAAAATATTGCATCTGTCATTCCCGAGCGCGCCGCCTCGATGTGCAAGCGGCGAGCAGGCTGGGTCTCCATGGCAACTGTTTCATAATGCCTGCACCTTAAGAAGAGGCTGCTTTTTTATCTGCTATATAGGGCTCTCAGGAAACAGGCAAATGAATCAAATGACGGAGCGTGATCACGAGCGATTTGCCTTTGGTTTTTTTTGTCTTTTCATTGTGAGGTTCAGACTTGCAGCGAGCGGAGGACGCGATAAGATGGGGGAGATGCAGCTGATGACATAAGATCTGGTCCAGAGTGTGTTTCGTCAACGCACAGGCACAAAGGGAGCAAAAGGTTTCTTTTTCGGCGAAGCTGGATATTGGTGGCACAGAGAGAGAGAGAGGGGGCGACGGGGGAGTGTGGGGGGGGGGGGGGGGTCGCAGCGGGAGCTGGAGAGCGGGAAAGGAGAGCAGTGACTGGTCGTGTGAAACATAAGGGAGGCTTTTGCTGAGGGGAGCTGTGGTTGTATTATAGCGAACAGTAGAGGAAGATCATAGTTCACTATATCGACTTATCTTTCAATAAAGGACAGATTAACAATACATTTTTGGGCTCGATATTTATCGGCTGTACATTTATTAGCAATTCCCCCTATTTTTTTCTTTGTAAATCCTTCATTTTTGACTGAAGCAAATTATAACATTCATGTTTCTTGCAGCTTGCGTGGTGATGATTATGCACTTTTAAAACAAAAGGTCATTTTTATGCTTTAGAGTTGACAGTATTGTATATTTATTGTCAATAATATCGTTTATTGCGATATTTTCCTGCCTCGATATGTCAAACTTAATCATAGGCCTAATCATAGGGGGATAAATAGGACACATCTATTGCTGCAGGTTCCATTATGAAAGTATTTTATCTGCACTCTCGCCTTTTACTGTAATTGATACATTTTTATGTTGATGTTTTAATGATTGATTTGATCTGTTTTCTTGTAATTTTATGCAACTGTGAAAGCACTTTGAATTGCCTTGTGTATGAATTGTGCTCTACAAATAAACTTGCCTTGCCATTCAACTTAGACACAAATGGAAAGTAAATTGTGTCAAACTAAGACTTCAAAATCAGGACCAAAATCAGGAAAAAAATAGGAAATGTATAACAAAAGCTGAAGCGTTTGTAAGGTTCATGCATTTCCTGGTTTTAGTAAGTTAGCGATTTCTTTCCTTTGGAGGATTTTATGCATCATTTTTTATGATTGTAAATCCACAGATCAGTCACGGGCCAATTGTTCCCCCTCTAATCTATAAATGGGGGACTGAACCGTGCGACTGTGGCCCAAACTCAGGAATTGCTACAAATAGAAGTGTTCATGGAGCCTCCCCCAAGACATTTCTAAATAGTGTTTTAACTGTGTGTAGACCTCGGCTGTGTGCAGGCATATACTCGAAAGACATCGCCGGTCCTTGCCTTAGATCTAGGCTTGAATCAACAGACCTTTGGAAGACAATGCTGTATTTGGATATAACATTCTTTAGGGAGATCAACTCATAAAAGTTTCTTTTTTATTGTTGATTGTAAGTTCAAATGTGCAGCTTTATGATATAATGAAAGAGGGCCCCAAAGCAGTTTAGAATCACTGAGATAAATAGCAGTGACAGTCGATTCGAGGTTCATTTTTGTCTGGAGTCGATATGAATTGATTAATTGGACGGTTGCATCATCAGATTTTTTTCCCCCCCCAAGTAATAACTGATATTTTGAGAATAAATGATGTACAGTAGACCTCTGCCAAGGCACTGCTCCTGCCTCATACTGTAAATGTATAGGGCTTGGACTGTAAAGGTGCATACAAAATCACTTCTAATAATGTTATAATGTTAGTGTTATTATGAGAAGGTGCAACCAAATCCTAGTTAAGTAAAATTCTCATTGATTTGGTCAATTTTATTTTATCAACTTCCCTCTCTCTTGGTACAGCTGCGTTTGTTCCACATTGTTTTACTGGATGCTCGTGTACGTGTTCGCCGTGTTTTTGTGAGGTTCAGTGGATTTTTTTACTGCAAAAGTCCAGAATGTTCATGAAGAAAGCAGCTTGAGACATCTGAGACCTACACATTTCTTCTTCTGAGACACTGAAGAGACACCCCCACATCTGCAGCACAGTGGAGGCGTCACACGAGTCCCCAACCTCCAAATACATGCTGGTCTGGTCGGCCCACTGTGGCGGCGCGGCTCAGGACTAACACCTGAACACAATTTCGTTGTGACAAATAAAGCACTTACTTACTTATAGGTTTTGTTGATATAACTTTAGCATTTTGGGCTTTATTGCTTTTTTAAATTTCCCCTGGACTCCCGTCTGTCTGACTCGGGGCTCGTCTCTGCACAGCTGGGGCTTGTGCACGGAGCCCATCCCAGAGCAGCGCACGCTCTCGCCGGCCACGCAGAGCGCCCCGTCCGCCTGCCAGACGAGGGCGCCGGTGGGGGGTCGTCGTCACCATGGAGACAGCCTCATACGGTCACACGGCCCGGCGCACCTGAGCAGGTAAACCAAGTGGAAGTAATGTCCAGGCATGGCCGACGGGGAATGTGACCTTCATGTTGTTAACCAGGGTCAGAGGCAAAATTAGCACGTTTTATTATTTGTAATGTTGTGTTTTTTACTGAAATTAAAGTACTCAGCAACAATATAATAATATAACATGTATGTATTGTTTATGGGAACTACTGGTTCTCTGTTATAATCTATTGGCAGTAATAAGTGCTTTCGCCTCACAACAAGACGGTCTCATGTTTGAGTTCTAGATCAGGTGGTGCATGTTCTCCTGGTGTCAGTGTGACCCAGTGATACCACTAAAACATGTAGAGTAGGCTCCATACTGGGGACAGGACTCCTCTGGAAAAGAGAATCTGAAATCTCAGTGAGACTTTCCTGTATAAATAAAGGTCAAATTGAATAGACAGAATATATAGTAGCGTTTATTACTGCTGTTTTACTTGAATCATGCAGTTACTTCTTCCTGTCGCTTTAAGATTAGACTTAAAAGCAACTCTGCGTGTGGACGATAAGATCAGACTTTATTAATCTCACAGTGGAGCTGCAGCTCAAAAGGTAAGATGCAGAAAGTCAGAGAAAAAAATGTGTGCAATCAAGCGCCAAAGGTAATGGACAAACAAAAGAATACAAATAGAATAAAGATATCCAATTAAATTAAAATTTGAAGATATCTAGATTAGCATTAACAGTTTAAAACAGTGGTTCTCAATTTGTATGGGACCCACAATGATCCTGGGATGAAAAGCTGCGACTCAAATACAACTTAAATTTATAAATACAATGTGAAATATTGTATTTTGGTATGTGGTAAATGGTCTCAACTTATTTAGCGCTTTTCCACCTACATTAGGCCCTCAGGCGCTTTACAGCAAAGATCCACTCACCCATTCACCCTCTCATTCATACACCAGTGTACGCAGATACTGGAGGCAAGGCGGGTGAAGTGTCTTGCCCAAGGACACCATGACAGTGAGGGATTCCAACCCCGACCTTCCAACCTCTCCCCCCCCCCCCCCACCACACACACAAAAAGCCACCACAAGGAAAAGAAACACCAGGATCTTGTATTGATGATGGGAGAGTGTGACCACTGCGCAAAGCCTTTCTCGAGCACAACACCAAAGATTCTCAGTGAGGTTAAGATCTGGACTCCGTGGCGGTCGATCCTTGTGTGAAACGTGTGTCTCATATGCTCCCTGAACCACTCTTTCACAACGTGAGCCCCATAATCCCGGCCTTGTCATCTGGGAATATGCCCGTGCCATCAGAGAAGAAGAAATCCATGAATGCTGCTGAACCTACACCTGATCAACTCCAGTAGGCCTACATCATAACAGTGAGTGAAATCCGTGTGGTGACTTTTCCCAGGCTTACATATACACAATTGGAGTAGGAGATGATTGATACTGTGACAACAATGGCAATAGAAGCGGGTTGTGCGTGTATGACAAGTCTTTGCAAGTCTCTTCATGGTCGAGCGCCTATAAAGTACATCTTTGACATGCTAAAGTAAAAAAAAAAAATTTGGCGCAAAGATTTTCCACGTCTCTGAGCAGCAAATGAAGTTACTGCCCGAAAAAGAGTGCATCTATTATTTAGCGTGTACTTGGGCAGCGAAAACCTATTTAAAAATGCAATGTACTTTTTGGGCTGAGTCATTTACAAAAGGGGCAATATTGAGTAAAGCAAGTACAAGCGCTCAACACAACACGGCGTTAGCGCTAATTTAACCTGCACTTTAAAATGAATTACGCATCCTCATTTCACCTTCTGCCGCATGATGTAAAACGCTACAAACTCTCTTTCAAAGACACAGTGTACTTTGCTCAGCAGGAGGCGCCTCCATAACAGTAAGTGATGGGCTCAAAAGCACAGGCCGCGGTGAAGACGAAGCGGCATCATCCTTCTCTGTCATTCTTAAATTGTCCAGAGTTTGAAAGAAAATATTTGCACGGGCGAAATTAAATCACATTTGCATCTGAGTCTTTGCCAACAAAGCTTTCTGGGGGCTACACAACAAAACAAACGACATTATCGGATACATTAGGATACTGTCCGTTTTAGCGTGGGCACATCTGTTCCTATCCCGTAACCCAATTGCTGAAAATGTAACAATTTTTTAAAGGAACAGGCCACATTTTTTTCCCACACTGAGATGTTCTCACCTGAGCTTAGACGAGTTGATGCGTACCTGTCTGGTCTTTGTGCGTGTGCTCAGCAGTGTTGGGAACGTTACTTTAAAAAAGTAATTAGTTATAGTTACTCACTACTTGTTCCAAAAAGTAACTGAGTTAGTAACTGAATTACTCTATAATGAAAGTAACTCGTTACCAGGGAAAGTAACTATTTGCGTTACTATTAAAAAAAATTGCGATATATATCAAAGAATTTAGATGTTTTAGCAGTTTTCAAAAGTCATATTAACTGAATGAACTGCATGGGGGGTAGAGTGTTATATAATAGAAATATAACACATTTACAACCCTTTTCCCCACTGGAATTAAAACGCTTTCTCAAACAAGTATTTGCGCCGCTGTTTTATTAATGTAGGAATACGCCGTATTCAAAGAGAATGACGAGGAACAGGAGTAAAAGAAACATGTGCCAACGATCAGGGAAGACTTTGCGCACAGGCATTGTGCATAAAGTCTCTCCGTTCATTCTTTAGGCAAAACGTAAAACAATCATCAGCAAATATAAGGCTAAATGCCCCAACAGAAACTTAGCGGCCTACAGTCTCTCTGGAGTGGAGAGACGAAGAAGAAAAGGCGCTGAGAGAGAGAGGGAGAGGGGGGAAGACGTGTCTCCACCGATTCTGCATCTTTGCGCTGTGGAGATGACGAGCCGCGGGTCGGGGACACACGTAGTTTTTGGAGCAGAGAGCACGAGCTCTGCGCACACAGGCAGCGTGAGTCTCCGTGAGACTCCGACCACCCTCTCCCCTGCTCCTGCTGCGTGAGCGACACCGCGGCGCTCATTCAGTCGAATTGTAACGAGCCACTTTGTTTACCCAGTAACGATAACGGCGTTATAACGACGGGGAGAGTAATGAATTAGATTACTCCGTTACTGAAAAAATAACGGCGTTACCTAACGCCGTTATTTTAAACGGCGTTATTCCCAACACTGGTGCTCAGTCATGCAAAAAGACCAAAGATTCTGTTAGCGTTTAGCCTCTCCTCCTCTCCCCTATGGGGCCAAACGGGCGTGAAGTTAGAAGCGACCAAGCTCTTCCACGTTTCCCCTATTTAAATACGGTTACATGAGTAGTTACACGATCCAAGTATAGTTACACAAAATGAAACATGTCAATTTTTAAGCGGATAAAGAGGGGTACTATATTGTGTGCAAGGCGTAATAACACCTTAGGAGCGCTTCGACATCTGCGCAGTCATAAATTCACTTTACTGCACGGACGTTGACAATATAGTTTCCCTTTTTTATCCACTTAGAAATCTGACACGTTTAATTGTGTGTAGCTATACTCGGATCGTGTAACTACTCGCGTGACTGTATTTAAATAGGGGGAAAAGTGGAAGAGCTCGGTCGCTTCCAACTTCACCCCCGTTTGGCCCCATAGAGGAGAGGAGGAGAGGCTACATGCTAACAACATCTCTGGTATTTTTGCGTGACTGAGCGCACGCGTAACGACCAGACAGGTGTGCATCAACTCGTCTAAGCTCAGGTAAGAACATAATTATCTCAGTGTGGAAAAACGGTGGCCTGTTCCTTTAAGCTAATTTCGTTGGCCTTTCGTTCAGTTTTGACCTGGTGGGACCGGCTGTCCCGTTTTACGGCCCTGTTCAAGAACAACAAGAAGTACCAATAAATAAAAAGTATCTTTAAATACAAATAATTTATATTGTCCGTATCCGGCTCAGTGAACCCTTAGCCAGTAGTCGTTCCCTTTGTTACTTTTGGTTATTTTGTAGTGAATTTATGGCATAATTAAGGCGTTGCGTTGCTGGTTTTTTTTGTACGTTTTGCAGTGAGTCGGGAGGTTTAGTGGCTTTTTGGATTGTGCCGTTTCCAGTAGCTTCAGTCATGTCTTGACTTTCGCTCTGTGGTTGCTTGAGCCTAGGTTTAGACTAAGGGTTTAAAGGAGTTTGTTGAGGCGCCTACATTGGAAGTCTTGTGTAAATGCACAAAGATGCTGTTGGTGGCCGAGCGCTTTAGAGATTGTGGTGTCTGATCGCGCTAAAAGGGAGACGGTTGAGTTACTTTCAGCATGGGTTAGGATTGGGATTTTTCCTGCTGTTCTGTTGGTTCATCATCGGGTGCGTCCAGCGGCGTCGGAAGCGTCTGGAAAGTGGGGGGGACACATTTCAAAAATGGGGGGGTCGACTTCTTAACATTAAGAACTACAGTGGGACAAGGTCAGGACAATAACAGAGCAATGTTATTGCTTTAGCAGGACTACTTCCAAATCGGGCGTTACTTCAAGAATACGTGAGAGACTCGATCAGCTCAGCAGCGCACCTCCCCTATATGTCCACCCAGCTGGGTGGACATATAGGGCGGATAACCAAACACCTGTGGAGGCGCTGTTCTCCTGTTCAGTCCTGGCTTTATGGCGTGTTGTTAAAAAAACTCAGTGAATGAAGCTCTTATGAGACGGCGCGCGCGCTCGTGTTTGCATCCACTTTAATATTATATTCAGCTTCAGCCACACCCGTTAACTCCTGCCATCGCAAACAAACATCTCAACGCAGTATCTTCACATTTCCCACAAACGCAGATAAAATTGAGTCAAGGGGTAAAGGAAGCAAACATTTATCCGTCAAATGAATAATTCAGATGTTATTTGGTTAAGTTAGACTCCAGACAGCGAGGTTTAACGGGCGTATTGACCGGTTGAACACTCGTGCTAGCCCGGTGCAGTTTCCCCAAACTCACGCTACATCAGTTTCATCACTCGCTTTACAAACACATCCAAAACTGATGTTCCTCACCTTAAAGTTACTGGTCAGGCCTTTGTACCAATGAAGACGCGCTGTCCACCTGCCGAGGACCGCGGAAAGTCCGGCTCCTCCATGTGAGAATCCGTGAAAAACTCCGAAGACACGATGCACGAGTCCTTGTGCTTCGGTTTGGTCAAATCTGTCCAACAATAATCCTCAAGTATTCTCACTTTAGCCGTTTTTCCGTGGTTTACAGAGACATGTTTACATTTCAGCTGCTCTGAGGTGAGGAGCCGCATGAACACAGCTACGCAAAGCGGAGCGTATGCGCCGCGGAGCGACGCAATACTGGCGCGGATAATGGGATAATGCCAATACATATTTTTTTAAATGTATGGAAAATAAGGCGCGGGTCATATTTAATTGTTTGGCCTCGGGGAGCCTATTGAAAAGGTCCAGTCTAAACTAGTAAATGTAAAGTCAATGAAAATTCACGTTGTGAAAGTGGGGGGGACCAAACAACCACTTTTCAAAAGTGGGGGGGACACGTCCCCCTCACAATGAATGGTTCCGACGCCCATGGGTGCGTCACATCCAGGTGATGCTGTTCATTTAAAGGAACTTGAAGTTGAGTTGGGGGAGGTCCAGCTGTCTCTGTCAGGCCTGAGTTTCGCTGCAATGTGTGAATATCAAAAGGGAATCACAATAATAATCTACATGGGTTCTTGAGTTGAATGGTCAATCACACGGACATTACTTCCAGTGGATTACCATGGCAACGTTATATGTGGACCATTGAAGCAGATAAATAGGTCTGATTTCTGTCTCATTGCTGGTTTTCAAATGTTTCTTCTGAAAAAGGATTTGTTATAGAACAGATTAACTAACTAGCAGCAAATAACTTTACTGGGACATCGAGCAGCGTTCAAAATTAAAAATTGCTGCAGAATCCACTTCTACTATTACTAGTTAGCAAACTACTATTACTACTGCAGTTATACTGTAGCACTCACAACGACTGCTGTACTACCATGACTTCTCCAGAACCCACTACTGCTACAAAACCCAAAACTAAAGAGCTCACAATAATGACTACAGTAGTAGTTTCTATAACTGTTGTTATAACGACTATGACTTCTATTGGTGATAATAGCAATAATATTATTGAGAAACTGACCCCAGCTCCTTAAATCGTGGTGTCTGTTATTATAGTGTTGAGATTAACCTCATATTAAAATGTATATAGGTTTTTTCATGTGTATATCAATGTTAATTTTGCCTTTTCAGTCAAAGTTTTAGTTCATTTTATATATTTATTTGACATTGAGGCTTAGACCCTGGACAGATGTAAATCAGTGCAAAGTAAATGCACCACACAAATTTGAATGACTATTTTGTGCAATTTTAAATATTCAAATAAAATGCTAATGATCTCTTATTAATCACAAGCATCTGTTAAACTAATCTGATCTGCACTGTACTGCTGCAAATTGTGAATAATCTCTTGTACATTTCATGCTTTATCTTTCTGACTGATACAAGCCGTAATCTTCATAATTTGTGTGTAAATTCAATATTAAAAGGTTGTACTATATACGGGTTTCCACAGGGAATTAAAAGTCATGACATGAATTATGTCAACATGAAGGCCTTAAAAGTCATTCAATTGGATTAAAAAACAACATTCAATTGGATCCAAACTGGCATTAAATTAAAATGTCTTAATGACAGAAGCCACTTAATGACAAGCTCAACTATTTTAACTCCATACATTTGTCAAAAACACGAAAACGATATGGTCTGAAGCAAATTCAGTTTTTAATATCAACATTTCCGTTAACTCCTCTGTTTGATTGAATGTTTGCAAGTCATACGATTTTTTATGCATTTGTTGCATAGTATTAAGGCATTAAAATGGCATTAAAAAGCAATACATTTGCCACCTGTATAAACCCTGTATATGGACTTTATACATTTCTGTCTTGTTGCCCATTGTATGTGTTGATAAACTGATCATTTGAATTTGAAATTAATATTGTTTGATTGATTGAAAGGCACACATCCTGAAATACAAAACATGTTCCCAATGGCCCGACACAGAACATGCTACTATTGCAGTGAGTAATCAAAGACTGGATTTATATGAGGACCTAATCTATTTAAATCTCATATTTGGTTGCTTTTAGTGGACATCTCCATGGAGACGAGCCGGAGACGACTGCAAATTATCTTTAATTGTGATAGAACGCGAGTCTCAAAGCTACAAACCACTGATCAAAACTGAATTATTGTTAACTTTCTTCATTAAAATGACCCTTCACTGTTGTACAACAATGATTAAAACGTTATATAATTACTATTGATGGGCCTTGTCCCTTCTAACCAATTATTATAAGTAAGTAAGTAAGTGCTTTATTTGTCATTGCACAAGCGTACAACGAAATAGTGTTCAGGTGTTAGTCCTGAGCCGCTGCGACTGAGCCGCCGCTGCCATCGTGGGTCAACCTCACCAGCAGGAGGTCGGGGAAACCGTAGGACTCGGAGGATCCTGGCTGGCTGCCTTAAGTGCTCCTCTGATCCTCTGAAACGGTGTGGTGCCTCCTGGGTTTGTCCCCGTTTCAGAGCTTGGTGTCCTGCACTGGTCAGCTCCTCCATCTCCTCCTTCCACTTCATCCTGCGCAGCTCCCTCCGCTCCACAACAGTCCATCACCTTCTTCTGGGATGAGTTTAGCAGTTAATCTGTTTTATTCTCCAGTGAACGAACATTAGCCAGAACTATAGAAGGCATGTGTGGCTTAGCTGTGAGTCTTTCCCAGATACCTCCTTGTCTGTCCCTTTTTTGTTTCCCATGGCTCCTCTTGTGACGCCTCCACTGTGTTACAGGTGTGGGCAGTGTTTCAGAAGAAGAAATGTGTAGGCCTCAAATGGTTTATGCAATGATATTTCCTTTAAAGGCACACGGTGTAACATTTTGAATACAAAACATACTCCGAATGACCAGCTAGACACAAAACAGCTATTTTATCAGTAGCTTATCAAATAATCAAAGAATGGATTTGTAAGAGGGCCTAACCTATTTAAAACGGATATTTGGCTGCCTTTATTCAATATCTCCATGGAGACGAGCTGGAGATGTCCCGAGAAGAAGACGATCTTTCTTTACATAGCTTTGGCTTTAAGCCCCTGGGAGACAAAATAACAAATTAATCTAAATCAGAATCCACTCACAACAAAGACGCATGTTTGTTTAGTCATTTTTATTTTGCTTCTACATTACTATTTATTTGGTTAAATGTTACAGGGTGTGGCTTTAAGGTTGATGGGAATGACAACACAATGAAAACTCCACATTTTATTTAACCGTTTGTTTGGTGAGGGCTTTTTGTACATACCACGACGTTCTTATCACTTTAAAACCGTTTCATGCAGCCACTTGTGTTATTGTGAGTAGCCTCTTTTAGCAAAATTAGAAAACGGCGTCCAAAAGAGTAGCGCGCCACAGGAACTAACTATAGACTCTGCCGACACACCGCTGTTCCTTACCGAGCGTCTGAGCTGTCTGAAAATAGCAGTGGAGCTGTGAAAAGACAAACTACAGCCACAAACCCACTTCCCCGAACCCGTCGCAATGATGAACGAACTTTAGCATTAGCCTCCATGTTTTGCAAAGTTTTATTCCACCCAAAAAAAAAAAGTTGGCGACGGCTACTGAGCTCCAACGGCGTGCAATTAATGCACCTGGAATAGAACGGTTGCGATCTCGTTTCATCATGCGTTTGCAGCCTTCGTAGATCTGGCTAGACCAAACAGGTTTGATTTTTCGGAGACAAAATAAAGGTAGTTTATAGAGTTCTTGCTTTTAAACGCACTGTTGTTTCACGTTATAACCTACCATAAAGTACAAGCAGTGTATTCCAGTAGCGCAGCTCTATACTGCTACAGTGACTGGGAAGTGATTTGAAGTAAAAGCTCAAAGAAGTATATTTTGTGTATACAGGCTCGGTTAAGATCAGTGTGCTGCATATTTTGATTAGTTCGGTCACTAACGATCCAAAGATGTGACTGAATCCACTGTTTATT
This sequence comes from Proterorhinus semilunaris, assembly GCA_021464625.1. Lineage (NCBI taxonomy): Eukaryota > Metazoa > Chordata > Actinopteri > Gobiiformes > Gobiidae > Proterorhinus > Proterorhinus semilunaris. The sequence continues at coordinate 27,495,788 of CM038358.1, read as the reverse complement.
TCACATATGGATATTACAGGGTTTATTTAATTCAACAACTCTGCCTGACCAAGTCGCTACAGGAAAAAAGGTCACACGCTCTGATATTTCGTTGGACCGCCTTTAGCTTTCATCCCAGCGCGGATTCGCTGTGCTACCGTTTCAAAAAGCTTCTGCAGTGTCAAAAGATCCAGGGTTGCGTTCATTTTTCACCAAAAGCTTGTATCGATGATGGGTGAGTTTGACCACTGTGCAAAGCCTTCGCCTGCACATCTCACATATTCTCAATGGGGTTATGATCTGGTCGCCAACTGGGTGGAGCAGCAGCGGGTCAAAGCCAAATACAAGCAGGCTCAACCACCCAAAACCATCATGAGGGACGGGGAAACGGCTCGCAAGACCAGAACGACAGCGAAATAAACTACCCTCCATCCTGCAAAGCGCCTCCGACTGGGAGCTGAGTGTGGATTTGAAGAGGAAGCTCGTCTTTCCACAGGACGTGGCAGTGACCTCACTTCCACCGGATATGGTCTTGCTGTCCAGGAGCTCAAAAACCATCAAAGTGGCTCACGGTGTCCTGGGAAGAAAGGCTGGACTTGATCGACGAAGCTGTTCTAAAAGGATGTCATGCAACAATCTTTCCCATTGAAGTCGGCTGCCTCGGGTTTCCTGAAAAGTCTGGGTGTTTCTTCTTCCAGAGGATGGGGTTGGAGCCCAAACAGCTAAGGAAAGCCACCAGGGATATAGCCGCAGCAGCCGAGTCCAGCTCAAGATGGTGGTGGCTAAAGAGAGCTCACAGCTGGAACCCTTACGCAGGTGAAGCCAAGTCAGTCTTCAGTCAGGAAAGGCGTACAGGTTAAGGGTCGGAACACCTGTGAACCTGAGATGCCTGCTGACAGAAGCGTTTCAAAAATGTGGCTGCTCCAAGGAATACCATCTCAAAATGGCGACCCGCATTTCCATTTGTTGTTTGTTGTCGTTTACTTCACCCTGGACTCTGTGGTGACCAATCCATATGTGAAAATGATGTCTCATGCTCCCTGGCATTGTCATCTTGGAATATATGAAACCCATGGATGGAATAACCTGGTCGTTCAGGATGTTCAGGTCGTCAGCTGATCTAATTCTTTGGGCTCATAGTGTTGGCCATATCCCCAGATCATAACAGTTAACTCAAGGTGGCGACGTTTTCTCTGGTCTGGCAGTGTTTTAGCCAAGAGATCTGATCACAAAGCTGCCCGCTGTGGTCGGCTTTACTGCAGTACATTAGTCGTTACAGTTTTAGAACATCTTGCAGCAGAGGTCGCGCTGACATGACCACTTTTATCCCCTCCATCGTTGAGGCCTTCATCTTTTCATATGCTAATGTCTCAATCAACATTTGGCGCCGATCTGTGCCATCGGCCGAATTACCCTCTGCTGCCGGAAGGACGTCTCGACAAAATGTTACAATGAAGAGCCGTCTGCAGCGCACGCTCCTCGATCACTGGAAGGTCAGAGGGTTCAAACGCCACTGTTATACTGATGTAGTGGCGCTTGTGTAGTGTACTGTACCCGCCTTGGCTTCGGCGTGTGCAATTATTTCATTTTCGAGAGTTGACAAAACGTTTACTCAAGTAAGACTGTCATTACTTATTACTTACTTAAAGACTAAAGACCCAAATACCTAAGTAAACATCCTATGACCTTTGCTGGTGGGGAAGCGAGAGAAACCATTTAGGAAAGCATGCAAACTCCGCGACTGTGTGAGATGAGACAGCCTCTGAGTCGCCCCAAAAAAAAGAGTTTAAGAAGATTGCCTCCCACTATTTGAATAACTGCTCCTATTCTGCCACTTATCCTTTGCAGATTACTGAGGAGTCGGACCGGATTTTAAAACCGCCGGACCAGAACATCAATGAAGCGCTCGCTCGGTGTCAGCATGGGGACTGGATTCACTTGCATTGTCCTATAGATACAGTATATTAAATTACTTCAAATGAAACTATCTTTTTTTTATTTTGCTTCATGATGTTTTAGATTCCCATACGTTCATTATTAAGGCATCACTTTCATTGACGCGTAATCAATAAAAACAAATAGGTACAGGGCCTTCGATGCGCCACATTTCAAATATGTTTCTACCTGACATGATTAGAAACCGCATTAGCCCTTTACGTGTCACATTCTTTCCCTATAGACTTACGTCTCACCTCTGTGTGTCTTTGAGCAGTGGGAGCGATTTGGAGCAGGACACACAGACTCCACTCAGAAAGTCCGATCGATCGCATGACCTTGTCCCGTCAGCTTCTGTCCTCGGTGTGCACACCTGGATTTGGTTACTCACATAATATAATTGTACAGCAGCCATATGGGACCCAGAGGACAGAACTCTGCGGTGCTCTGACAGTGTCCTTATAAATATTCAGCAGCCATTAAATTGCTATTTTAATGGTTGCAGTTTGCAAGTGACAACAAATGTAATTATCTTGGTAATAATACATCCTCTGATAACAAAAAACTGTCTTCATAAGGATTTAGTGTAAAAAAACACACAAAAAACATGCCTTGACCTTCTTTGAGTCGCTTTGGTTGTAGGTAAAACATGTTATGCTATTTAGATGGAAAACAATCATTTAGATACCAGAACTTTGAAATTAGGTTGTTGATTTCAGAAGTAATGGCCCTCCATTTACTCAAGTGCAGTGGATTTTCTACAGGCGCAGAGGTGCGGGTTAACAAGAACTAGATCTATAGTGCATTAATAGTTGTGTTTCAGATTTCATTTAACTAAGCAGTGTTGGGGTAACGTATAACAGAAGTAATGAGTTACAGAAATATGCTTTTTTCAGTAACTGAGGAATTTAACATGTTAAAAAAAAATACGGTAATATATTAGTCATTACAGTTTAATTAATACGACGTCGTCAAAACAAGGCATGAGAGAATGGGGGAAAGCAATGGAAAAGGAAATATTTAACTGCACTTTTGCTCAGTGGCTTTATTACTATTTTCAGTTTATATTTTGCCAAAAGTAACTCAAAGTAGTGTAACTCAGCTACATGCTTGATTTTTTAAAGCTGTAACTACTAATATAGAATTACTACCACATTACTAAATAGTGTTCAGGAATTGCCTCTAGATCCTCTCACTACTACCGTCCAATTCCCAGAAAGATCAGCCCAAAATGCTCACATCACGTGAAATACTTGGGGACTTTATCCAACCTAAATGTAAGAATTAAAGATCAGCATAGTTCAGCACAAAAAGGTGCTTTTTGACTCCAACAGAGAAGATGTACAGCTGTAATATCTCCCATCTTTACTGTAACAGTAAAAGCACTCACATCACATTGCCAAGTGCAGTAGATTTCGAATAATCTTTTACAGTTATTGTCTCACAGAGCATCGTTTATCTGAGCGGTTCCAAAGGGCTGTAAGCATTGGGCGCTCAGGCAGTGAACACATTGTGGGAGCCTATACTGTAAGTCTCTGCTATCCCTCTGTGGAGAGTGGGAAAGGGAGAAGCAATACAATAAAACAACACAAAGAAATGTGCACTGGCCCCTGACCAACCAACCCCCCAGAGTTGTGCCCACTCATCACTTCTGCGAGCGCTCGAGTGTGCGAGACCTCTCTATATTACCACTATACCTTATTGTACTGTACAGTATATGTATGACTGGGCTTGCTTACTGTTACTGCAAGATGTTTGCGCAGGTTCCCGGTTGAACTAAAACGTTTGTCAAAAAACAGCTCGAAGTATAAATGTGTGGAGCTGCACCGTCACAATTAATTGAATGGTTGCAATTAAAAAAAATCGCACACACCACAATTATTAAAGGGGGTTATTATGCAAAAATCGACTGGAGCTTATACAATGTTGTTCTCTTGTCAAGAACATACCTCGAGCTGTGTTTTGAGTGATCTTTGGATCTTCACCAGAGGCTATTCATAGCACCAAGAAGCTCCTCCTGAGGTTCTTGCGTATCCAGGAAATGCCTTCCCCACGTCTCCATCTCTTGCTAAGCTTAATCCCGTCATCGCAAAGTTAAAACACTCGCCATGGCTTTACCGTGAAGTGGTGTGGCTCTCGTTATCATTATTCTCTTTATGAAAACAGCTGCGCAGCGAAGGGGAGCCAGAGGAGTGAGGTTGTAGGGGCTTACAGTTGCTGACTTGGAGCTACCATAAACCTGTTTTATATCAATATTGCATTTTCTTACCAACAAACAACGTGTAAGATCGTGATAAAGATAGGTTTGACACTGTTGCCAAATACCTGCGTTTCCACACATGTCGGAGCGCCCTGTGGGTCGACCCAACTGTATTCACTTCAAAGTTAGTTTAGCCCGTGTTCACAGGCGCTCGCTCCAAACATCAGCCGCGTAACCCATGACAACGGGCACAAGCGCACTAACCTGATGTTACACTGTGATTTCTCTCTCGTGGTTAAGTACAGTGAGTGATATACGCGAAGAGGAAAGCACTTCAATCGGCTCCTGGAGAGGAACGCTTTACTGCGCAGCGAAAAGAGGCGTGAAAGGGAGAGTAGTTCGGCGCGAGGTCGGCCGCCTCCACACCACACCCGCTCTGCCTCAGAGTGCGAGTAAAGCCGCCGGTTTCAGAGCGGGCGTTTAGACCCTGAGCTTAAAGTGCTGCGGTTGGATTCACACTGACCCAAAAGCGCCGCTCTCGGGTCAAGAGCGACTTTAGGCGGCCCTATAGCGCCTGTGTGAAAATGCCCTGATGCTACAATATACAAACAACTCTTCATCTGGTCTTAATTTCAGAATCCTGCTCTTAAGACCTCTACGAACACACTCTGCTGCTGTGGATTTGGTTCATGCGTTAATTCAAGGATGCACTGAGAAATCATGATTTTAAAGCATGAATCATGAATCCAATAGCAAACACATCGTAATAATGATGACGGATGTGTGAAACCGGAGCCCCCACAGACGGGCAGAGCGCGTAAAAACTCCACACAGAACGGCCTCACGCGGCGAGAGCGATGCTCAGACCCCAACACATGTGTCTGCAGTGTCATGGAGAGATGATCGTGATAGATATGTTTGGGGGAGGAAAATCTCACATAGGACCCACACTCTTGACGGTGGATAGGGAAGAGCGTGGAGAGGTTGCAAAAGGCTGACCGCGCCGCAGATGGGGCGGAATTAGAAAAATAGAAAATATTTATAGAAACTAAGAGGGTTCGATGACGGCGTAAGACCCTCTGGCTATGACATGTTTCCGCTTCTGCGCTTCCCATTTTCTGTAACTTCACCATCCCTCTAACTGTTCACTATCCCTCCCCGGTATACATCTCCATCTGGAAGCATCATCTCGTAAATCTAAGTGAACATGAGCTTTCCATATACTCAAACAGTCTTGAATTGTCACTACAGAGCCATAGAGATTAATCTTCTGCTGTTTGTTTGAAGTGTGTACAGAAACAGCGCCTTACTTCCTGCCACCACATAATGCATTTAATTATTTAGGAGAGCATGTTAAATATTTAATCTGATGTGATGAAAAATTGTGTTTTTCTAGTAGTGGCAGGCACCCTTTACATGGCAATAAGAAGTCAGGAGACCTAGTTTAGACGAGTGACAGGCTGCTTTTATTAGGCCTCCTGGTTTCTCTTAGTTAAAGCCTTAATTATGTCTGGTGTGGACTTGGTTCGGCTTAGCATTGATTTAGTACCATTATATCAAATACCTGTGCAGTCCCCTTTCTCTCAAATTTGGTTTATTCTACTTTGAAAGACAATATAATCTGAAGTTGTTATATTTGAGGTCAGAATCCTGGTTAGTCTTGGTTTAGCCTGTAGTCATACATAAGCCTAATGTTGTTATTATATACTGTACGTTTAATAAGTCACAGGCCAGCATTTATCTAAAAGGCCTAGTTCAAGATCAAATCAGGTTAAAATCAGTTTAGATCAAAGAACCACTCACCCATTCACGCGCTCATTCATACACCAGTGTACACAGACACTGATTTGTGTCTGTGTTTGATTTAGGGTTAGAGGTTTGTTCTCCAATTATGCATATCCAAGTCTCAAAGTGTATTGACAGGAGAGCTCACAGCCTATATGCCAGGGTGATGCCTAATTTCAAAGCCTAGACCTTCTTGTTTCTAAAAAAAAATATGTGTAAGAGCCGAGTGAGTGAAACCCAATTTTTTTAAATTTGCCGTCCCTAACCCCTGAACCTAAAGCTATCCCTCCGATTAGGGGGGGACGGCAAGTAACAGGTTGAATGCATTACTAAAGCATAAAGGAACTTGTCTCTAATTAAATGAATAAAGTATAAAATGAGATTATATCAGATTACCCGGAGTACCACCTGAAGAAGCGTTTGCACCAGTTTTGACAAATGTCATCATGTCTGTGACGAACGATCACTTGTCGTGGGGAAAATCTTAGGTCGTAGCTTAAAGTCGCAGGTCGTACAGTGAGGCAGGGACATGAAGAAGTGTCTGATGTTCTGGAAGGCCAGTCGCAGGGTGAGCCTCCTCTCGCTGCAAACAGGATCTCTGTCAGTGTCCCGTCAACACTGCACGCCGTCCGGAACACGGCGGCCAGGCATGAGCGGGTCCGACTCCGCAGGTTTACACAGCTAGCGTGCTAACTCGCCTCAGCTACACGCCTTCTGTAGCCTGATATTCGCAACAAGTAACTTTGGTTGTAGCCACGATTCTCTCTTTGAACCATCGCGCGGTGGAGACGAGTGCAGGAAATAAAAAAAAGGGACAAATGGGGAGGTATCCAGGCAAGACTCGCAGCTAAGTCACACAAGCGTGGTGGTGGGAAGGACCCCAGTTTCTGGAGTCGGGAGTCCATTTTTTGTTAACATGTAACATTATGAAGGAGGTCAAGCTGTGAGACCTGATTGTCTGGAATATGGAGTTTGCATGTTCTCCCCGTCTTTGCGTAGGATACCTCCAGGTAGAGGTGGGATATATATTGTTTAGACGATAATATCCAAATTGTTGTCTGGACGATATGCACAATTAGGATATCAGATATTGCACCAGTATTTTCGGACATTGTTGCGTTGTCCTTGTGGGTTACCGTAGTGCGGTTTGAGCCAGCCGCCCCCTCCCCTGCGTAACACAGTCAAAACAACAACATGGCGGCGTGGAGCGATTACAGGGATTAAGAATCTAATGATATGAATTAAGTTTGTCACTTGAGTCGCTCATATTTGCGAGGAAAGGGCGCAGGACAAGTTGTAGCACTGCCTTGCTAGCTAGCTAACTCTCCTAACTTTTAGCCTGGCGCTAACTAACAACACGGTGAAGAAAACCATGATACAAATGCGTAAAGGCTGATAATATCCTTCTCACCTGTTTTCTTCAGTACTCGCGTAAGAGTGTATGTGTATCTGTGCGTCTTTTGAAGTATTTGTTCAGGTGTAAATTATAGTGGGGACACACATCCACCAGGCTCTCCCCATCCCTCCATCTGCTCCACTTATTGTGTACACATTTTTGCTACTGCTCTGTGTACAGTGTTTGGTTGAGAGTATCGCCATTATGAATCTCTGCATGTGCCTTACACGCGGTAGAATTGACTCCAACAGATTTTCAGCAGATGTGAAAAATGTCCCCTCTCTGCCTTTCTTTTCCTCGGGCGTTACTTGGTATTCTCATGAGGTCCTGTAAACATTAATAGCAGTAAATGCGTGAGTGACTCGTGGCTAAAGCTAATGCTAATGCCACGGCGCGTTTAGGGAAGTGAACTGTGAAATAGAGCGAGTGATGAAGGGGCAACACGTCACGCACATTTTAGCGACTGGCGCAGCGAATCTGTCAAACAGTGTTTCTGATGGGGTCAGCGTAATTAGCTCATCAGATGGGTTTGTTGAACCATTTAAAAGGGCTTTAATAGAAAATTAGTGTTGAATATTACACGGGGATACTTTTTTTTTTTTGTCCCAATTGATATCACATAACCACTGCTCTTGGGCAAAACACTGACTTCACCCACTTTGGCTGTATAATTTATGGCGTGCAAATGAGTGAGTGATTAGCGGCAGAAAGGCCGTTGGCGTTGTGTGTAATTACAGAATTCACATTCTGGAAACTTTAATAGCTGTTCAGACCTTTCTTTGATCACTTTTGGATCCATTTTCATATTTATCTATTTTTGTAATTATTGTGGATGTGTGCCTTCTCCATTGTGCATATTGACAGGAACCCTTACATCCATTTTCCCCAAGGCAGTTATGGCTACAGGAGTGTGGAGAGCGTGTAAAATTGTAATGTGACTTTAGCGTTGGTTAGATGGTTGCATTTTTCCTGTTTTATGATATTTAAGGTTGCCCCTTAGTTAAAGCAGTACTAAGTAACTCTTGCCCCCAGAGGCCATAAGCGCCACTGCAGGTGTCGTAGCATGTTGCGGTTTTTTACTCATTAATTGTCCGTGAGAGTAAATACTACGCTGACAGAAAAGACAAAGGGAGAGAGGGATATTGTACGTCCAATTACACAATGAAGATTATTTTTTTCACTTAATCTTGGTTGTCCGTCCATCCATCCATCCTTCTTCCACTTGTCTGTTGCCGGGTCGTGGGGGCAGCCGTTGGAGCCGCCCAAAACACACCTCACCAGCCCCTAATGGCTCCCCCTGCAGGTGGTGGGTCCACAGAAGGACGGGCTCACGATTCTAACCGGGCCTGTTGGTCTGTCTTGGTTGTAAATACTGTTAAGTAGGGCTAGCCCGCAGTTAGCTTTGCCCATTAGCCTGTTAGCTTCTTCTTTGTGATTCCATTAGTGTGCATCGGTGGGTCCGACCCTGAGGCAGGGAAAGTTGCAATTGTGGTTTTCTGTCCAGAGATACCAGGGGGAGATGAAAGACAATTCTGCCTCATAATCAGAGCAGATGAAACTCACTCGTTTAATATATTGAAAAATAGTTATAATACTGTTTTATTTGATAACATATTCTTACTTAAAAATCCATTGAAAATGTATTGTTCCCATTTATTGACAGAAAGACATTGGATAGAAACAGTAACTGTTTTGCACTTCACCACAGGCTACAGTTAGATCCATGTCTGTCTCATCGGACCAATGAGCGGAAACTGATGTTGACTCTGGACCTTTGAGCTCTGTGCTTCCCGCTCCTGTGTGCTCTTCAACATGTGGACGGCTCTTCCAGAATCAGATATTGCTTCTCTATAATCCAATACAGAGACATTAAAACAATACTAATGGCTTGGATTTATATTGCGCTTTATATTTTCTTTGAGCTCTATTTGGTAATTTTCCACTGACAAGCTACTTATGTAACCACAGCTGTCCTTGTGGAAAAAACACAACATAACAACATAAATGGGTGAAGTTGGAGCTGGGATACTGTCTGGTTATTAGGGCTGGGAGATACTGACAAAATAGAATATCTCAATATTTTTGGGAACTTTCTCGATGACAATGATGAAGCCGACAAGAGTCAGAAATATGCAACAATGTGAATACAACGATCTTAATTTAGATTGCATTAGATAACAATTTGCATTGTTACTCAAAGAGACAATCAAGTGCAGAAAAAAACCCCTCCAAGTATAATTTATATTTATTTCTGAGCAGCAGTTTTGCAGTTTTTGTTGTTGTTGGTTTCTTGACTTTAGAGATATACTTTTCCTTTGCAAATTAGCATATCTTCCGAACATTAATTTCGATATTATCTTGTGGACGATATATTGCCCACCTCTACAGATTAGGAGACGACGGTATGAACCATTGTTGCTGCCAAGATCAGTGGATTTATAAGATATTATGAAAATGCCTTCACTGACATGAAAGCAGTTCAGCAGATGCGCATCACGGATTATAAAGTCAAGATAACAATTACAACATTACTAGCAATCAATCACTACAGTTTTTATGTTTTCTCACATTCAGCCCCTCATGCTTTCAGTTCAACAGCAGGAAAGTCTGCTGGTTTGCCCGAAGCCAATGCCCGAAGCTTTGTATCGTTCTAATCGCAGATGCACATTTATAGCACGGCACTCAAATGCAGAAGACTCTCGAATGGTATTTCATTCGAACAAACTTTCTCACATGTTACTAAAGTAGTTTATTGGTTCGCCTGTTGATTTGGCAGAAGATTGCAGTTCATTTCTTCTGTAATTTGATGTTTTTGCACACGGTAAGCCGCCATGTTGGAAGACTATACCTGCGCCTTTCAGACTTGCAGACACTACCCTTCTTTGTAAATTAGTCTGGCTGGCCAGGCTAATAAATGAGTAAACCTCCTTTCACAAGTAATTGTCTCTTCCAACATACAACATGACTGCTAGGTTTCCACGTGCCACATCGCTTTGTGTGTCCTCTCCCCAAGGTTAAGGGTTAGGGTCCATTGTATTGTCCCATTGAGGTAATTTGTCCTCTGCAGAACTTGAATTAGGTCTGGGATATTTAGCCTGCTGTGAATGTTTGGGTTTGGGGGACACTTTGTTTCTCATGGTAGGATTTTAAGTTTTTCCCAACTTAAATTACATTACATTAAATTACTCATTGTAATGACTCAGTAGTACTGGACGGCACGGTTGTGCAGCGGTTAAGGTACATTTGTCATTATAACAACTGTACAACACAATTTGTCGTCTGCCTTTGACCCGTAAGGAGCAGTGGGCAACGGCAGTACTACACCCAGGAACCCATCTCCAGATGTGTAACCAGGTTGATGGTCAGAATCACCTGGCAGGGGGATTCACCTGTTGCACATGTGAGTATAACCGGAGTACCCGGAGGAAACCTACGCAGACACGGGGAGAACTTAGACATATTATCAATAGACCGTCATTCCTCACTCCTCCCCGTTTACCATAATGACCACGGTCGATGACGGAGTTACAGACTCCTCCTCCCCTGCTCTGACGAAGCATGTTCCTAAAAAAGGCATAAGGGCGGGATCTTCACCGCAGTCTCGGCCCTTGCGTGACGTGTAGTTCGCGCAGCTCCAATGCTAACAGTCCAGCCGTCATTAGTATGAGATTTCTAAAATTGTTCTTACGAAAACTAGCCTGGTTTCTTTAATTGTAACTAACCCAGCGTTATCACAGGAGCTAGCTGTAGAAAGTTGTTTTGAACATGTCTAAAGTGCAATGCATTCCAATGGGGGACTAGCGGCTATATGGAGGTACTACATTAATGGCGGAGCAATGGCGGAGCAGTGTCGTCATCAAAAAGCAGAGCAGCGAGCGGCCATTGGGGGAGAACTTACAAACTCCACACAGAAAGACCCCGGTACTGGTACTTCCTGTTTCCCCTACCACCAAAAACACGTACAATAGGCCAGAGTGTGTTTGCTGAGTGTTGATGGTCAGAGGAGCCGATGCTGCAGGGGTGCGGGGAACCCTGGCCCTTATTACTAAATGATTCAATAGATACAACCTGTAAATCACGAGCCATCATGCTCATCTGCTAATACCGGCTCAAACGCAGGATGCCCTCACACAGCTGTCGGGTCATGGTGATGTGAATAGTGTCACCTCTCACCAATGACATGAAGTGACAGCTGCTTCAGTGTAATAGTATTAATCTGTTTATGTAACAGTTCCCTCCATATAATTGTGCATTTACTGCACTTTAAGGAATATTAAGCCTCATTTGCCTCGTTACCTTTATGCTGTGTTGGATACCTTAAGGCTAGGACAGGTTTAGGTTGGATGTCGCCGTATCTACATTTCGCTTCTGCATTGGACTCATCCTTCAGTGCCGCTGGATCAACCTGGGGGACGCATCTCCATATTTTGAGACAGTTTTAAGGTGGAGCTTTTTCAGGAGATTACGCCACGTTTTTGAATTCAAAGAAAGAGCCGTAAAGCGCTGCAACCAAGGGTGATATTATTAACGGCGTTGCTTTGTTTATTCAATAGAGGATTCATTTAACGGTGCCCAGCCACCGCAAATCCAGAAGGAGGGTCTATGTGTCCGAGCTGTGCCTTCGTCAGAGGGAAACTAGGCCAAAAACATCAAACAAAACCTATTCACCATTAATGAGTTCGAACAAAGCACCTTGAATTATTCCGTCACTAATTAAAAACCAACACTTTGAAGATGGAGCTTTGGGGAAGATGGTTTTAGCCTTCTTTCAAGTCACGCATACAGTAATCTGGCTTAAATTAATAACAATATAATATATATATTGATTTCAAGATTTATATTAGGTTTTATGTTTTTTAATCATATATTACTTAAAACTTCAGTGCTACTTTAATTCAATCTATAGTTTAAATAACTTGCTTTTGTATTAACCTCTTAACCCCTGCCTGAACTGAGCACATTTGCTCCAGTTTGGCTTTACCCAAATCTAAAAGCGTAAAAAAAAAAAAAAAAAAAGCATAGCTGGAAACGGAAGAAAAGCGGCAAAAAGTGACCAAAAAACCACAATGAAAAACCATCCAAAACATAACAAAAAAGAGATGAAAACATAACCAAAAGAAAAACCAACAAAAACATGACACAAAAGGCACAAAAATATAACAAAAAACGCAACGGAAAACGGACAAAACAATGCGACAAACGTGACGAAAGCATGACGACAAAGCGAGAAAAAAGCAACAAAAAGTGACAAAATATTAGACAAAAAACACGGCGACAACTGGACAGTTAGCCGTAATATGCTATTACAATATTATTTTATTACACGCATACGAAACAACAAGCAAACAATTTTTGAACTGCACCTTTTCTCCTCGGTCCTGACTTTCATGAGAGCTGCATCCATCTACCCATTTGCTTCATTGCGGAAAAGCTGTCCCTTCAGGGCTTCTGTAGCGCTTATATCATCCGTCAGGTGTGCGTACGCAAAATGTCTCCAGCGCTTCACCTGCGAGGCGCGATCAAAGCACGTTATCATCAAAGTGTCCCGTCTCCGTCACTGTAACATTGGGGCAGCCTTATTCCCAGTCCACTCTGCGCAAGTGTCTTAATATACGCTCATTAATGTCTTTTCCTTCAAGTGCAATCTCTACCACCCCCGACCAGGGTATTCAAGCCTGCTATTACAAAAAACGCCAATGAAGCTACAATATTAAGGGATCTGTGTGGCAATTTCTCCTTAACCTTGATGGGAGATCATTGCTTTCAATTCTTAAAGGACCTGTATCATGCTATTTTAAGCCATTCCAAAGTAAAGTATAGGCATTTATATGATATATTGTACCTCTACCACTACGGAGCACTCATTTTTGTGATAAATATTAGTATTTTCTGGAGGTATTTTTCCAACCCGGAAGACAAAACGCTTGGATTCAGTTAACTCCGCCCCCTCTCGCCGCTCATACAACTTTAGCAGTAGTAGAAATATATATATCACAGCAAAAAGTGAAGTTATTTCATGATGCTGTTATAAGGAGTTAACATGTGCAACACAGCTTCATGGCTAAATGGCTAACACACACGCTAACATGCATTTTGATCGACTCACCACTCTGATGTTTCCAGTATGGGACTTGCGCTGGTTATAAAAGTTAATCCACTTTGATTCTGGCCAAGGTTCATCAAGCATCCATCAGAGACAGGCTCAGACAAACACTATTTTGACTGATAGTCGCTGAATCCCGGAGGGAAATGCCAACTTCTATGGCCTCTTCTTTGGGAAGGTTGAATAAAGTCTAGTCCTCGCAGCCAAACGCGCTTTTCTCCGTGACATTATCGTGAGGTAAGAAAAAAGAACAGGTGTCCAGACTCCAGAGTAGGTTAGAAAAAGCTCCCTCTTCACAACTTTCGGTGCAACATGACATGACCATCTGTTCAGACCGTTCGGACGCTCAGGAGGAGCGTTTGTTTTCGGTACAGGGGCAGCGCAGCGTCAGGCACTTCCTTTTTTTTTTTTTTTTTTTTTCCTTTTTTTTTTTTATTTATTTTTTCTTACGACAGAAATAATGAAAAAAACTGTTTTACAAATAAAAATCATGCCGTAAGGCATTAGATTACAGACGTCGAGCACTTCCGTTCCGCTGTGACGACACAACTGAACATGCCAGTCGTTTACCAGGAGAGGGCGGATCAGCTGCTCAGAGAGCAGGATTCAGGAGGATTACTGAGAACTGCGTGAATGAATCCAAAAACCACTCTGGGGGTGTTTTTGATAAGGAAATAGCATAACAACATGGTTAAAAGCTCCAAAAAGTCGATTTTGCATGATATAGGACCTTTAAAGTAATTACTACGGAAAAAAGGCTTCAAAGAAAGGCAGCATTACTTAACCGCCTGGTGACCCACATTTGTGTCCTGATTAAAACCTATTAGATAAAGAAAAGGAACTGGTTTACATTCTCTGGGCGTGTTTGCAATGCAGTGTGATTAGTAAGGCAAGGCAAGGGCGGGTTTATTTGTAGAGCAGAATTCATACACAAGGCGATTCAAAGTGCTTTCACAGTTGCATAAAATTACAAGAAAATAGATCAAATCGATCAATAAAACATCAACATAAAAATTAATCAATTACAGTAAAAGGCAAGAGTGCAGATAAAATACTTTCAGTTTTCATCTGCTCGGGTAAAAAGAGCTGTTTTCAGCCTGGATTTGAACATTGTCAGAGTTGAGGCCTGTCTCACATCCTCATGAAGACTGTTCCAGATTTTAGCTGCATGAAACTGAAACGCAGCCTCACCGTGTTTAGTCCTGACTCTGGGAACCACCAGGGGACCCCTCCCTGAAGTTCTCAGGGCCCGAGATGGTTCATACGGCTCTAACATGTCAGAGATGGACTTTGGTGCTAAACCATGAAAAGACTTGTACACGAGCAGAGTGACAGGAAGCCAGTGCAGGGACCGGAGCACTGGACTAATGTGGTCGTATTTCCTGGTTCTTGTCAGGACTCGAGCAGCAGCGTTCTGGATGTTCTGCAGCTGTCTAACAGCTCGTTTAGAAAGGCCAGTGAGCAGCCGTTACAGTAGTCTAACCTGCTGGAGACAAATGCATGGATGAGTGTCTCCAAGTCTGGTTTTGACACTATTCCTCTGATCTTAATGTTTTTCAGATGGTAAAAAGCTGACGATGTCATTGCTTTGATGTGGCTGTTTAAGTTCAGGTCTGAGTCCATGATTACTCCTAGATTTCTAATTTTTTGGTTTTAGAGAGAGAGACTCGAGGTGACTGAAAACACTTTGTCTTGATCTCAGTTGATAGGCTTTTTCTGAGGACTAGAGTTTGCACGTTCTACCTTGCGTTTTTGTTGCTTTGTTGCTGATCATTGGGGGGTTTGGACTTTTATGTTTAGTTGCTCTTTTGACACAGCAACCTCTCACCTGCAGCTTTGAGTTACGGCAAAAAATAAAATAAAAAATACTGTAAAAACCGCTAACAAATGCGTAATGTCGGGCATTTCAAGAGCAAACGTTGGGGACAGTTTGACCCGCGGCATCTAAAGTCTGAACCACTCAGAGTCCGGCGCGGCTCAGCTCGATACAGCGCCGCAGAGACGAGGATAGACACGACTCCCCGCCTCGAAAAATCCATCCCAACGCCATCGCGCTTCCATGGCAACGCGCGGACCGCCCGGCAGCCCTCCGAGTCTGAGAGGACCCGGGCCAGACCTCGAGGATACTGTAGATGTCCGTTCAACGCGCACACTCGCTCGTTCATCTCCCTTCTGCGGGTTGTCGCTCTATGCACCGATTCTTGTAGTGATGATGGGAGAGTGTGACTTCTGCGCAAAGCCTTCTCCAGCACATCCCAAACACTCTCACTGGGGTTAAGATCTGGACACTGTGGCCGACCCATGTGTGAGAACGATATCTCGTGCTCCCTGGATAAACTCTTGCACAAGGTGAGCCCGATGAATCCCGGCATCGTCGTCTGGCTCGTGCCATCAGGGAAGAAGAAATCCATAGATGGAATAACCTGGTCTTTCAGGATGTTCAGGTCATTAATCTCATAGACTTGACCAGCTGCAGGGACTCCAGATCAGAACAGTTAGTTCAGTCTAGCTGGCAACCTTTTGTTTTGGTCAGGCATTGTGCAATATATCTGGATTTGGCCGAAGTGGTCGTGGATTGTCCTTAAACATGACTTCAATGCATTTTAGGGCTTCAAGAACAAATGACTCTCCAATATGCAATTGTGATACATGAATCACTATCTGCAAAGGCTGCATAATGTCCACTGCAATGGTCCCTGATCTCCATGGGGTCCTGTTAAACCTCTTTCATGTTCCGATAATGGCTCTTGTATTCACTTAGCCGCTTGTATTTCAGTCTCCTCGTGAATGGTAAAGCTTCTGAACATCTAAAATGTGCACCTGGTGAGCTGGATATCGCTTCGAACTTAAGCCACAGATCTATATAACACATGTCAGAATAATCACGATGAGATCTATTTCCATCTAATTGTTCAGCCCTTTGCTAAACCCTAACCCCCCCACCCCCCGCCCACTCTCGTGCCCATTAGAGGGGCACTGGTTCACCTCTCTGCCTCCTGCTCCCTCTGACTGGCAGAAACACTCCACACCGCTGCCATGGAAACAGACACACGGTCACATGACTCAGGGGGGAGCAGGTCATGTGACACACGGGGCTGGCTGCCACGGTAACGCTGGCTCCGAGGCGGCTGCCGTGTACATGTGCCGGTTTGCTCCTGATGGTTTAATAAATAAATGCGTTTTTAATGGAAAACGTGTCCTGCTGTTGAACTAAAAACACACCGGCCCACATGGTGGAGCGGGTCGACTTATGATTGGACGGTTAGCAGTTCTGATCCCAGCTCACGCACGCGCAAACTGACACTGTGTCCTTGGGCAAGGCACTTCCCCCACTTCGCCGTTTGTGATTGCGCAACACAGTCTCACTCCGAAAGCGTCATAAATGGACGTACGGTCACTCGCCTTGTGCGTAATATAGAACGCGTCTCCATTAACGCAATGGGTTTGTAATGTATTTGAGTCCAGGCGCGGCTCATTTGACGATATCGGACAACTCATAGTATAGAACACGTGGTACAAATTCTGCTCGGTTTAGCCAACTATAAAACAAACAAAAATGACTCACAGTGTATTTGCAATTACAATAATGCTAGAGAAACATGAACATCACAGTCATACACTCGCTTGAATCCCTCACAAGGCAAACGTGCATTCAGCGCAAACACACGCGCAGATCAGTATCCAAGTCGATTTGCGTGAGTCTGAGGCCAAACTGTTGGTCATCAAAGCAAAAAAAAAACAGATGGATCCAGGACAAGCCAAGCCGGACCCAACCCAATCACAAAAACTTCTTCAGGAACTTTTACAATATGGCGTTGCATCACAGCAGTACGTAGTTGAAAACCTTTCCCCTACCTTCTGCTGTCTTCGTGGGACGAGTATATTGCCGGGTCGTTGCCGGGCTTGTACCCGCCCAAGGTGCGTTCTCTTCGGTCGAGCTTTGAGCTGCGGCCCGCTGGAGTCCCGTGGAGGATCGTAACGCCGATTCACACTTCCTCTGCAAAAGTCCTTTGGGTGAAAGTGAGGCCAAGCGTCCACCATGATATAAATGTTCGTATGTTTGCCTCAGTCAGCCATTTAAGGTTAAAAATAAGCATTTATTGATCATATGTTTGACTAGGCGCCAATATACAATGGGACGATCAGCTGTTCTGATTGACACGCGCGTCAGCCAATGACGTCACTCAGAAGGCGGTCGATCTATATTTTTTATTGTAAAATATTAGTATTAGCTTTATTTACGTCATTAAGCAGAAGAATCTGAAAGCACATTTAAGGTTTGGATTGGAGGCCTTTTTTATTTTATTTGTAGTATTATTATGTTTATACTTTTTTTCAGCAATTAAAGACGGTTTACGTCGCACATCTCTTGTATGAAACAGGTGCGTAAGAGAATGCATAGAAGCCAAAACGTAGAACAGGAAAAGACCTCTCGCACACTGTATACTTGCAACACCAGTGATCCTTTTAGTGTTGGTCCGTCTGTGAAGTCCTCTAGAGTCCCGCAGTTTGTTTTGAAAGGGGTCACTTAAAAGTTACAGGTAAAAAGACAACGTAGTGCATGTGGTTCAAACTAGAGCTTAAGTACTTTCAAAACCATACATTTTACTGCAAAATATTTCAATAGCTTTTCCTTTAACAAATAATGTTCTAATAGTTCTAATAGTATTTTTCAATCTAAAATAGTTCGCCCTGCTAAGTCTTCAGTGCTTCCCTGGATGGGAAACACTGGTGTACATAGTGACTTGTCAAAGTGTATGCCTTTATTATACTACCTGACCAAAAGATACATTAAAAACATTTTTTCTGTGGCATCATTTCAATCAGCGTCGGCCATGTCAGTGTTGTATTCGTTTTTCACCTACATCTTGATGATGGGAGAGTGTGACCACAGTGCAAAGCCTTCTCCAGCACATCCCAGATAGACTCAGTGGGGTTAAGATCTCTGTGGCAGACAATCCATGTGTGAAAATGATGTCTCATGCTCCCTGAACCACTCTTTCACAAGGTGAGCCCGAGGAATCCTGTCGTCTCGGAATATGCCCGTGCCATCAGGGAAGAAGAAATCCATGGATGGAATAACCTGGTCATGTTGTCAGCTGATCCTATTCTTTGGGCACATAGTGTAGTATTGCTGAACCTACAGACCTATAGCGGTTTTGTGCCTCACAGCCAAAAAGTCCCAGGTTTGATTCCCACCTGGACATGGCCTTTCTGTGTGGAGTTTGCATGTTCTCCCCGTGTCTGAGTAGGTTTCCTCCGGGTATTCTGGTTTCCCTCACCTCTAAAAACATGTACAATAGGCCAGGATGAATGAGAGTGTGTTTGAGACAACGGATTTGAATTAGCCCAAGGCTACAATCCGGCCTGGCGTGTTTACATGCATGAGCCCCATGTATGTTCATTAACATGTACTGTCCCGACCAAACAAACCAATAAACCCCAGATCAGAACAGTTTGTTAAATCCAGGTTGTGAGTTTTTCTTCTTCTTTCAGGCTGTGTACAATTAGAGCTTTGATATTTTGTCTTTTTATTTATCTATTTATTTATTATTGTATTACCTCACTGGAATTGAGCAGCGAGATGTAACATAACAAGACTTATACTCCATTATTGTCGCTTTACAGCCAACTATAGAGCACGTAAAGGACATGATGAGTCCCTGCTCTATCCCTAATGTTGGATTTCTCCTTCTCCCTACATCACTTTTGTTTTTGAGCATAAGAATTTCCCTTTTTTTCACATTCTTCACAGAAATGAACACTTCAACGCTGCAAACTAAACTTGATATTTACCATTCCCCCATCAGCCTACCTGCAGGTGCTTTGTGGAAAACGTCTTAAAAAAGCTCTGCATTGTCCAGCGTTCAGAGCATCCTCATAGCCATTTTTAGCCCGGTGCTGCCGTTGCCCACATGATGTTTCTGAAGTGCGGCTCTCCAATCCACTTGAGGTCGCCTCTAGACTTTCACTTTTAAAATATGTAGTCCCCACGTCCTGAAATATAAATGCTACAACTGTGTTCTGCAGCCTGCTCTCAACCAGCAAACTCTATCTGACAATAACATGGTGAAAAGGGTTCAGTCCTTCTGGGTTTGTCTAACTTTAGTCCTGACTTCCCATCTATGGAATAAGAGCTGTTTAGTCCTGGTTTTATCTTGGCTCATCCTGGGTTTGGCCTGACCTGTTTTAAGGGAGATTTTTAGGCTTTAGCCCTGGTTTAGTCCGTTTTTTTCATGGGATTTAGTATTTTTTTAGTCCCAATTTGGGTCTTTACAGCCAACTGTCTGTATCTTCCATAGTCACACTGCCCTCTGCTGGCTGACTAACGAATCGCCACATTAATTTACAAAGTTCATTTATTTTTGTAATTCAACTTAAAATGTGACACTTATACATGATATAGACTCATTACACGCAAAGTGACGTATGGCAAGCCTTTATTTGTTATAATTTTAATGATTATGGCTTACAGTCCATTTTCAAAATATTCTAATTTCGTGAGATTTTTTTATTTTTTCAAGCTGAGCCATAATAATCAAAATTATAACAAATAAAGGCTATACACATCTCACTTGTAATGATCTATTATATATTAGTTTCACAGTTTAAGTTGAGTAACAGAAATGAATGCACTTTTTAAAGATTTTCTAATTTTCCGAGTTTCGCCCTTAGCTGCAGCTGAGTAGGGGAGACCGGGGCTGTTTGTCACAGGGGTTGGTTGTCACGTTGGTTTTTATAGCCACACTAGGGGGCGCTGTGACTCGATGTTCTTATCGAACCTCAGGTTTAACAATTACAGGAGGTACGCTTCCATTCGTACAAATTATGATTTTCAATGTTGTTTGTGTTTTTTCCAACTGTCTGGCGTTCAGAGTTTTGTGATTTTATTAAATTTTATTATTTTAATGTTCTATTGGTTTGATCATTTATTAATGTATTTTAAATAATCTTACAATTATTTATTGCTTTTGGTTTAGTAATATTTTCTTTTCTTATGCAGCACTTTGGTAACTCTTGCTTATAAAATGTGCCATAGAAATAAAGTTGGATTGGAAAAATCAATAGCATTGAATTGAATTGAACAATAATCAGAATCAGAATAGGTTTTATTGCCATTGTTATGAACAGGTTCACAACTAGGAATTTTACACGGTACGTTCGCGCAGATGCGCTAAATGCACCAGGGCAGCCGTTACATGGCGCCCCTTATTGTTGCAGGAAAAATAAATCACAATAATAGCAAAGCACATACATAGACAATTTTACACAAGATTATGATAGTACATGTTACGGGCGGAAAACTCGCTGGAACTTTTTCATTGGTACATTAGGGAGGAACTGTAACTGAGCTTTCCTAAACCCATGTGTGGACTTTTGCACAGTTTTTGTCAGATGGTCAGCTGGGGCGGGTTGTCTCAGGCGGGTCAGGGGTTGGTCGTTACATGAGGAATAATGATGGTGGAGAGAATGTGTTTTTGTCTGTATGTTTTTATGATCACATTCATTTTATCATTAGTATTTGTTGAGCATTTTTCAATTCCTTCAAAATTGGACACACGTGGACTTAGTGGTTATGCATTTATTTCTCAAATTCATGTTAACACCAAAAAACCCATAACAACGGAGACAAGCAACCCCACTCATTGTGAAAACCATACCCCGCACATGGGGCACATTGTCACAGCCCACGTTCCTGTCTTTGTCGGTTAGTAACTATTTAATGCAAGAAGATATAAAAATGGAAGCAAGTCCCACTTCAAGCCTCGGGTTTTAAGCTTTGATTGAATCATGCGTGGCTCTTGTGGGATGTTGTCTGGATGAGCAGTGGACTCGGCAGGGACGCTTTGCTTCTCTCTTGGAGCATCGATCGCACTCTCGCTCTCCTTGTGCAAACGCTCGATGCTGTTTTTGGTTCAGCTTCATGGCCATTGCACTAAAGTCTAAAGGCAAACATACGCCTGCACTCGACCCTTCCTTCATATCGAGATCGTGTTTGTTGCAAGAATGTCCTGGGTTCAACTCCCCGGGCTCAGTGTAGCCCTCGCGTATGTGTTGCTGCTTCTGATGACGAGCAAAGATATGGTTCTACTATAATGTGTAACAGGGTGTTGTGTGAGGGCAGGAGCCGAGAGAGGGAGGGTCACCAGAGAGGCTGATTCACCTGACCTTTGACCTCCCTGTGGTGCCGCGCTCCACACTGCACTACGCTGCTGTTTGTAGGCGATATACAGAGGGCCGACTGTGGAGAGAGAGACTGGACATACACTAGAGTCTAGGGTTCGACTGAAAAGTGTTGTCAGGTCATATTTTTGTAGATTAGACTAAAACTAAATTAAGACTATGATTAAAACTAAGTCAAACTCAATAACAATTAACAGAAGGAAGTAAAAACACCTTAACTTCCAGTGACACAGTTTGAAAGATCCTCTGTGCATAACTCCAAATCATAACAGCGCCGCCCAAGAAGTTACTTCCTGTTTCGATCCAGCACGCCAAAATAAAAGCACACAGCTCGTCCCATTGATTAGTTCAGCAGGTATTAGCAACATTACAAGAATATAATTAAACACACACATTTTGAGTGTTTTGTCTGTTAATAGTGAGGCAGAAAGAAAGTTGAACTAATGAATAAGGTGGTGCTTTTATTATGGTGCGCTGGATTGAAACAGGAAGTCACTTCTTGTTATGATTTGAAGTTATGCACAGAGTCAATTCACTGCTGAATGAACAGGTCTGTGCTTTGACAAGTCCATGAAACAGTGCAATATGTTTGAATAAAATGATCAGCCATGTGCAGACACGTGATTACTGAAGGATCCAAGTCACGTGACGCCGTTCTTAACCCATCAACACACACGACAGCGCGTGTAGATGATGAGAAATGCTCACTCTCTCCTCTCTTGGGGTTATCAATTATTCAGAGCTTTATTCATTTTCGCTGCGACCTCTGAAGGTGGTGAGATGGAATATTAAGCACCTTTACAACAAGTGCGGGAGCTACTGTATGTCTTTCATCAACACTAAAGCGTTCCCTCCTCACAGCAAAGAGGTTCGTTCCCCCACCTCGGGTCGGGTCTTTCGTGCATAATACATAAACTCCAGAAGTGTCCTCTGCATTTTCAAAGCTCATAAACCATCAGCTGAAGCGCGCTGAGCTGTGCTGCTCTCACACTGCTTTCCTCACGGCGGCACTGATTTGTTAGCGTGTCGTTAGTTCAAATTGTGGCTCGTGTCGTGGGTTTAATACAGCTGATCTCTCTGGCTGCCTACAGAGGGCGCTCCCACACACACATGAATGAAAACTATACACTTCTTTTCAAATACAGACAAAAGATTTACTCCGTTAGAATCCTCATTCGGAGTCAGAGTCGTCGATGTCAAAGCACC
This sequence comes from Proterorhinus semilunaris, assembly GCA_021464625.1. NCBI lineage: Eukaryota > Metazoa > Chordata > Actinopteri > Gobiiformes > Gobiidae > Proterorhinus > Proterorhinus semilunaris. The sequence goes on along the minus strand of CM038358.1, from coordinate 27,473,000 downwards.
ACGTCCTGCTCCTGCTCTTCACCAGCATCACCGTCATCTCCACCGAATCCAAGTTCTGCTCAGGCTCGGGCTCAGGCCAGAACGGATCACCGCTGAAGTCACCGGAGTACGCGGCGCCGCCACCGTCTGCAAAAATATATCACAATGAAAAGACGATAAATATATAGTAGTTTAAGCTGTGAACGTCTATGGCAGCGCTGGGCCCCGTAATCAGGAGGGAAGGCGAGTCCGGGACAACAGGAAGTCCCAGTGGGGTTGGCAGCATTTGGGCCTGAAGTTTGGGCTCTCACATTACAGATGATAGAACAGACAGGTCACTACTGAAGATACACATCCTGACACAACAATAGTAAGCTCACACGAATAAAGAATGACTCCGCGCTGCATGAGGACGTTTGGATTACTCCGACGAGGCAAAATGGATTCACTTTAAATCATCATGTTCCTGTCCTTCCCTTCCTGCTGCAGTGAAACTTTCCTCTCCATGTGCTGATGAAGTACATTCTATAAGCCTCGGTGTATTTAACCACGAGGGAGAGGAGTGACCACCGCGTAACATCGGGGAAGTGTGCATGTACGTGCGCGCGTGTCGGTGTCGGCACATTGACAGGTCGATGCCCGTTGTCATGGGAATAAGTTCGTGGTACAGCTGATCGTTACGTGGCTGATGTTGTGATGTTCTGTGCGAGTGTGTGTGAACACGGACTGAAATAACTTTGGAGTAAATACAGTTGGAGCTAAGGCGGCCTCGAGCGACCTACAAAAGCTCCAACATGTGTGAAAACGGCCTGAGTCCCAGTGTTGAAAGTTTTTTATCGACATTTTTGTTTCAGTCCAGGTCTAGTTCATTAAAGCAGAACTAAGTAACTCATGCCCCTAGAGGCCATAAGCGCCACTGCAGGTGTCGTAGCATGTTGCGTTTTTTTACTCTTGTCGGTGAGAGTAAAAAAACGCTGACAGAAAAGACGAAGGGAGAGAGGCATATTGTAACATCCAATTACACAATGGAGATAATTTTTTTTTCACTCAAACTTGGCTGTAAATACTGTTTAAGTGGCGCTAGCCCTCAGTTAGCTTTGCCCGTTAGCCTGTTAGCTTCTTCTTCGTGATTCAATTAGTGTGTATTGGGGCCTCGGTGGCAGGAAAAGTTGCAATTGTAGCTTTCTGGCCAGAGACACCAGGGGGAGATGACCCCCCCCCCCCCCCCTAGCTAAAAACACTAATTAGCTGTTTTTAGCTAATTAGTCTATGGAAAATGTATGCTAACAGCTGCAAACATGGCAGATCTCCATGGTAACTGTGGATTTTTTCGAACTCAATATACCGACCAAAATGCTGACATAATTTTTTCCAACTACATTTACAAAACTAAATTCATATTCATCAATATCATGAGCATTTTCATTTTTGAAAGCTAAATGTTATAAATTATAAGGTAAATGTCACTGAAAAACGCTTTTACGTTGTCCTCCCACCTGTTTCTGTGCATTGAGTGTAGAATAATAAGTAATAAATGACGCTTCTTGAACATAAGAACATTTATTTCACGTACAAATCTAAAACATAAATGCAAGAAATTGAAAGGATGTAACACACTGAAGAAGCGTCACAGTGCCCTCTGGTGGCAACACACAGAAACGTGTACAGCACAGTTTAACAGCCAGTTAGTTTAGTTCTTGTGAGCATTACTGGGACATTGACCCTGAAAAGTGACCCTGTAACTTGAGAAACAGCTTCATAAACTCGAAATAAGAAGGCCTTCAATCTGGTAGTGTAATAGGTTAGAATAATAATACTGCATATCCCCAATACAATACAATTCATAGTACACTTTAAAAACAATATAAATATATTTAAGAGTTGGTTAAAAAGATTATTATTTTATATGTTTCATTAATGTTTCGTATCATTTCGCCAAAGGCAATGTGATCTGTTTATCTGTAATCAGCTAGTAAGCCTCGTCTTTTCTGGGATCGATTGGCCTGACCCACCACTAGGGGGATTTCGCGCTTTCTACTCATTGCATTAAACCACTGCATGAAGAAAGCCACAACAAATCACTCTCGTGATTCTTTCTCCCCATTGCAGGTAATAAGTTGCCCAAGCACAATATTGTTGTCATGTGAACATTGTTAGAACATTAATCAGCTAATATAGAATAGTTTTGTGATGTTTTTAATTGTAACGTTTTTTAACCTTTGGTGCGTAGAAAAACTCCGTGAACTTGTCGTCCGCCATTTTGTGTCGTAAGACAAGTAACGAGTAGCTAAGTTTAAGTTGTTTCTATTTCCATTTATTTTGAGTTTGAAGAAAATGTTATTTTGGTACTGAGCTCTTGTTACCACCGTGTGACAATAAGTGTATATGTAAACACTGATGTTTGTGATTGCATTAAACCACTGCATGAAGAAAGCCACAACAAATCACTCTCGTGATTCTTTCTCCCCATTGCAGGGGTGCAACATTTGGAGGCACCGCTGGGATGGCTGCTTAGATGTCCGGTGTCCAAAGCCTGTACATCGTAGTCCAAGTCAGCTAAATCCCCCCACTACCACCCAGGCAGATTACAGCGAGGAAGGGTTTGCTGTTGGGAGAGCTGGTAGCTGTGTTCTAGTGTACGACTCCTGAGACCAACCAGAGATCATCAGGAGCTGCAAAGACCACGCAGCTCAGCGTCACCTGTACCTGCAAAATTCCTCCTGTCCATTGCCAAAATGTCCACAGTAGAAGAGCTACAAGAAGAAATTGTGCGCGATATGCACACCCTGTCAAAAGATCAACTTGTGTCAATTTGTGAATTCCTGGGCATAGCAGGAATAAACATTAGGGACAAAACACGTCTGTCGCTACTAACACGCATCCAAATGTACATGGAAAGGGATGAAAAAGAAGGAGACGGTTCGCCTATGTCAGAACTGTTGTTACTTGGTGTAAAGATTGCTGAAATAATAAAAGGCACAAATGATGAAACTGAACAAAATGCAAATGAAAGAGACGGTATAGAGCACACAGAGACACTGGTAACAGAAGCACCTACTTCTCAGTCCCAGGCTAGACGCCGTGTGTCAAATGTTCACCAGCAACCATACTGGCAAAAAGAATTCAAGATATCAGGTCAGATTGCCGAACCAGGCCAAAAAGATAAACTGACATTTTCCAGTCTTGCTCATCAAATTGAAAATGGACTGAGCAGATGCTACTCAGAGATTGACATTGTAGATGCTGTCATTAGAGCTATTTTGCCAGGTCTACAACTACGCAGCTACTTGGAGGGAAAGGCTCAACTCACCCTTTCCACTCTACGCCGCATCCTTCGTTCCCATTTCCAGGAGAAGAGTGCAACTGAACTTTACAAACAACTTGCTTCGGAGGTACAGACCCCTAAAGAGACTGCCCAAAGCTTCCTGATGAGAGTTTTAGATCTAAAGCAGAAAGTCTTATTTGCGTCCCAAGAATCAGAGTCAGGGCTCAAATATGACCCAGCTTTAGTTCAGCGTATGTGCTTGCACACCATACTGACAGGCTTTCAGAGTGACAGTGTCAGGATAGATATGCAGCCTCTCCTGTTAGACTCTGAGACCCCAGATGAGCTCCTGTTAGAGAGGTTAAATATGGCTTGCGCCAATGAGACAGAAAGGAAGAACAAGAAAAGATGTTTAGCCTCACAGTCAGCTACAAGTGTGAGTGTAGTGCAGTCAGATGAGCCATTACCTGCTAAAAATCCAGTGAAGGAAGCTAAGGTTAAAATACCACCTGAATTGTTAAGTGAGCTAGCAGAGCTTAAGACAGGTGTAGCTTCCCTGAAAGGCCTCAGTGCAGAGATAGCCCAGATTAAAGAGACACTACTGCAGCCAGTGCCTAGTCCTCAGCCATATGCCTCGCCACCAGTTATGCAGTATGACCGGGACCAGCAGCAGCACTACTACAGCTACCAGGCCCCACGCCAAAGACCACCGACCCCTCAGTATCCAGCACAGCACTACTCAAGTCGTCCAGCTCGCCGGGAGAGGAGGTGCCACGCCTGCCATCAAAGTGGAGCCATAGAGCGCTGCACCCACTGTTACTATTGTGGGAGTGAAGAACACTTTCAGGCCGGATGTAGAAGCAGAGGTGTGGGACCATCTAAAGAGAGACATTTAAACTAGCAATGGTTACCACCGAGGGACAAGTGTTAACCATGTCTGTTGCCCATAAGTCCCGACCATGCTCCAACTGCAAACAAGAAATACCAGATGAGATCCTGAGACAGTGTTCAGCATGTAAAAAGGCACTTTATTGTTCTAAAGCGTGCCAGAAACAACACTGGAGACAACATAAGAGACAATGCACTAAGTTAAAGACTGACAATGAAAATGAGACTATCCATGTTCCACTTCCACCAGCTCAGGTAAACGCCCCTCACAAAGTCACATCTCTGGTGGGCAGACAGTGTCTCGTTGAGTGTTTCCTGGACGGCCACAGACTCCAAGCTCTGTGGGATTCAGGCTCCCAAGTGTCAATCATCGACGAGAGATGGAAAGAGAACTATTTACCACATGTAAAGATAAAAGGTGTTGCGGAGATAATGGACACATCTGAACTCACCCTGACTGCAGCAAATGGGACCAACATGCCGTTTCTTGGGTGGATCGAGACAACTTTCCAACTTGTTTCCGGGACTGAACAAACTGAGACATTTATCATCCCCATGCTGGTACTAAAAGGGTTTCAACTGACACAACCCATTATTGGTTATAACGTCATTGAGTACATCTTGAATAAGACTGACCAAGCTAAACAGTACAGTACAGTGAGAAAATCATTTCCTAGCCTAAAAAGACACAAAGTGAAAGCGTTTATTCAGGCTGTTAGTACAGATACAGTTGACGAGTACAAAGTAAAGACAAAGAGAGACTGTATTACTGTACCAAAACAACGTCGCATACAAGTTAAGTGTCGCATAGCTGCGCAGCCATTTAAACAAGACATGACCATGATGTTTGAGCCAGACATAAACCCTCAGTGGCCAGACAATCTTGAGTTATTTGACACTGTGGTTAAAGTTGAAAAAGGTACTTTACCTGTCATAACATTAGATGTCTCTAATCCCACTGACCATGATATTGCCCTTTTAGGCCGTACAGTAGTTGGCACAGTTCAGACTATTACAGCTGTGTTACCTGCTCAGGTGTTTGAAAAAGCCATATCTGTAGCTACTGTTAACCAGACGAGTACTAAAGTCCCATGTAGCTCTAGTGAAAAGTGGGACCCACCTGTAGATCTAAGCCACCTTAATGAAGAGCAGAGAGCATTAGTGAAACAGATGCTCAGAGAGGAATGCCAGTCTTTCTCTACAGCAGACAATGACATAGGTTGCATTGAAAACTTGAAAATGACTATTTCACTCAAAGACAATGAGCCGGTTAAACGCACATACATGTCAGTGCCACATCCACTCTACCAAGAGATGAAAAGTTACCTGCATGATCTAATAGCACAAGGCTGGGTGAGAAAGTCAAACTCCTCCTACTCTTCACCAGTTGTGTGCGTTAGAAAAAAGGATGGCACTTTAAGACTGTGCATAGATTATAGAGACTTGAATGCAAAAACCCACGCGGACCGCCAGCCCATCCCACGTGTTCAGGACATTATGGACAGTTTAGGTGGTAACTCCTGGTTTTCGCTATTAGACCAGGGGAAAGCGTACCACCAGGGGTTCATGTCAGAGGGGAGTCGCCCACTCACTGCTTTTGTGACCCCCTGGGGACTGTATGAGTGGATTCGCATCCCCTTCGGACTCATGAACGCCCCTGCAGCATTTCAACGCTGTATGGAAGAGTGCTTGGATGGACTGCGGGACAACATTTGCATTCCCTACCTGGATGACACATTAGTCTACAGCAAAACATTCAAAGATCATATGGAGGATGTGAGAAAGGTACTCCAGCGACTGAGAGACTTTGGCATAAAACTCAAGCCGAGTAAGTGTGACATTTTTAAGTCTGAGGTACGCTATCTAGGCAGAGTCGTGTCAGCAGAGGGCAGTAGAGTTGATCCTGCTGATTTTGAAGCAGTACGTGCCCTTAAAGACATCAAACCCCAGAACGTTGGCCAGCTGAGAAAAATGTTAGGCCTTCTCTCCTATTACAGACAATACATAAAAGACTTTTCCAGAAAAGCAAGCTGTCTGTATGAACTACTAAAAGCTGACAAAGACAAAGAGAAATCAGATACTACAAAAGTGACAAAGAATAAACAAAAGAAAGCCAGTCAAATTGTGCCCTCCACCAAACAAATTGTGTGGTCTGACCAACACCAAAGTGCACTCGAAGAATTAATAGACTGTTTGCTCCACCCACCAGTACTTGGCTTTCCAGATTTCACACAGCCGTTCATCGTACACACTGACGCTTCACACAAAGGTCTAGGTGCAGTGTTGTACCAAAAACAAGATGGTAAGCTGCGAGTTATTGCTTATGGCTCACGCACATTAACAGCAGCTGAAAAGAACTACCACTTCCATGCAGGCAAGCTAGAATTTTTAGCTTTGAAGTGGGCCATCACAGATAAATTTAGAGACTATTTATATTACGCCCCAACGTTTACAGTTTACAGCGATAACAACCCGCTAACGTACATTTTGTCAACTGCCAAACTGAATGCAACAACATCGAGATGGGTTGCAGAGCTCGCTGATTTTCATTTTACCATTAAGTACAAACCAGGAAAAGAAAACAGCGACGCGGATGCTTTATCGAGGATGCCGCTTGATGTGGAGTTAATGAGAGACTGCTCCGAGGAGGTTCCACCTGACACTATTGCAGCTACTGTTCAGGCAGTTGAGGTACAAAAAGACACCCCTGCAATATGGACTCTGTCAGCTGCAGCTATGTCAATCATGGCAGAAGGTGAGTCAGCAGAAGCAGCACTCACACCCATTTCAAAAGGAAAGTTAAGTGAAGCGCAAAAGTTTGACACTGTTATCAGTCCTGTGTTGCAATGTAAACAGTCAGATTCTAAGCCGCTGACCAAAGAGTTAAGAACATTCAACCCAAAGACAAAATGCTTGTTCAGAGAATGGGACAAGTTAGTACTTGATAGTGATGGCGTCTTGTACAGAGTCACTTCTGCCCGTAAACAGCTAGTCCTGCCTGATCAGTTCAAAAAGACTGTACTAGAAGAGCTGCACAATAAAATGGGCCATCAAGGTGTTGACCGCACAGTTTCCCTGGTACGTGACCGCTTCTTTTGGCCATACATGCAGTCAGACATTGAGCATTATGTGACCAAAGTTTGCTCCTGTATCAAGCAGAAAAAGCCCAGTCGTGACACAAGAGCCCCTTTGACAAACATTGTAACAACGCAGCCTTTTGAGCTCGTGTGTATAGACTTTCTCCATCTTGACAAATGCAAAGGCGGATATGAATATATTTTAGTGGTAACTGATCACTTCACACGCTTTGCACAAGCCTACGCCACCACCTCGAAGTCAGGCAAAACCGCTGCAAATCTCATTTTCAATGACTATGCCCTTAAGTTTGGTTTCCCCTGCCGTATTCACCACGACCAAGGGGGTGAATTTGAGAATCAGCTATTTAGTCAGCTCAAGAAACTCAGTGACATGGCCGGCTCCAGGACGACGCCCTATCACCCAATGGGGAACGGTCAAGTTGAGCGCATGAACAGGACATTGTTGCAAATGCTTAAGACACTAACTGAAACACAAAAGTCAAACTGGAAGGAATGTATCAACAAGCTAATGTATGCATACAACTGCACACGTTGTGAAGTTACTGGCTACTCTCCATTTTATCTACTGTTCGGACGGTCTCCCAGGCTGCCAGTAGATATGCTCTTTGGACTGTACTCAGAAAGTGGTTTTATCAACCACAGAGACTATGTAGAAAAATGGAAAAAGGGCATGGAAGAAGCATACACCATAGCAAATGAGTATGCTAAGAAAGCTGCTGAAAAGAGCAAAAGACACTATGACACAAAAGTAAGAAGTTCTGTGTTACAGCCAGGCGAGAGAGTTCTGGTCAAAAACTTGACACCAAGAGGAGGTCCAGGGAAATTAAGAGACTATTGGGAAGACACTATTCACACAGTAGTCAGCCAAATGGAGCCTGACCTTCCCGTCTATGAGGTGAGACCAGAGAGGGGAAAAGGACGCTCTAGAGTGCTTCACAGGAACTTACTTATGTCATGTGACCACTTGCCTTTCGAACAAGTGCCTGAAAAAGACAATCCTGCAAAACACAAACAGAAAAAGACTGATAAACCTGCTCTAGTTGTGCAAGATCCTGATGATGAGGACAGTGGTGATGAGTACTGCTATTTTTATATACCACCTCAACCTGTGCCCCAGCAATCAGACCCAGAGCCTCCTGCAGTGACACTTCAGCCTCCAGCTCCAGTACCTGTTTCTGCACCACTGCCGCCAGAGCCCCCTGCTGGAGACCACCTGGAAGTGCCTGATCCTGCCCTGGAGACAACACACGAGGAGACGGAGCCTGCCACCAGTGACCCACCTGCTCCTCCATCTCCTGCTGCATCCGAAGGACCCGAGGAGGAGACCCTCCAGCGGCCACAGCGAGAGAGACACCCGCCGAGACGGATGACGTACGACCAACTGGGAATCCCATCCTGCTACAGTGTCCAGCCTGCACCGCAACTGTTCCCTGTGTACCCAGGTCTGGTTCCATGGTACCCAGCTCTGCAGCCATACTACACGCAGCCCATTGGTATGTATAGACTTCAGCAAGCGTAAGGTGACACCTTTCCATGGATGATTTAAAACTGTAGTTACAGACTGTCATCTAAAGGAAGAAATAGACTTTTTTTCCGTTATGGATTATAACCACAGACAATGGACTGTTTTGTGAAGATTCACATATGGACTGGTTTATAGACTCTTGGTCTTCAGTCTTCAGACATGGACTGTGGTGAAGCAGGTGTTAAAGTCCACAGAAATGAAGAATATAGTTTGCTCTCCTGTTAAGGACTGACTATAGGTTAACTTGGGCTGTTGAGTAAGATGTTATAATGTCGGGACGACATTTTTTCAAGTGGGGGAGAGTGTAATAGGTTAGAATAATAATACTGCATATCCCCAATACAATACAATTCATAGTACACTTTAAAAACAATATAAATATATTTAAGAGTTGGTTAAAAAGATTATTATTTTATATGTTTCATTAATGTTTCGTATCATTTCGCCAAAGGCAATGTGATCTGTTTATCTGTAATCAGCTAGTAAGCCTCGTCTTTTCTGGGATCGATTGGCCTGACCCACCACTAGGGGGATTTCGCGCTTTCTACTCATTGCATTAAACCACTGCATGAAGAAAGCCACAACAAATCACTCTCGTGATTCTTTCTCCCCATTGCAGGTAATAAGTTGCCCAAGCACAATATTGTTGTCATGTGAACATTGTTAGAACATTAATCAGCTAATATAGAATAGTTTTGTGATGTTTTTAATTGTAACGTTTTTTAACCTTTGGTGCGTAGAAAAACTCCGTGAACTTGTCGTCCGCCATTTTGTGTCGTAAGACAAGTAACGAGTAGCTAAGTTTAAGTTGTTTCTATTTCCATTTATTTTGAGTTTGAAGAAAATGTTATTTTGGTACTGAGCTCTTGTTACCACCGTGTGACAATAAGTGTATATGTAAACACTGATGTTTGTGATTGCATTAAACCACTGCATGAAGAAAGCCACAACAAATCACTCTCGTGATTCTTTCTCCCCATTGCAGGGGTGCAACAGTAGCATACCTCAACTCGGACATATCCCCTGAAAATATCTGAAAGTACACTTCTAAACCATAAGCAGACATGGCAGCGATACCGCATGTGCTCCTAGTGCTCCGCTAAACACAGGCAATGATATTATTTTCCTCATTCCCATCAAAATAAATCATTTGGAAGAGGACCCAGTTTTAAAACGTATGAAACTTTACACTAAATACCTACATAAAATAGAAGCATTTATTCCATTACGGGGAGAAGTCTTTACTGTAAGCGCCTCTCCTCAGTTTGTCTCCATGGAGATTAGGCTGTTTTGCTATGACAACAGGCAGACATTTTGTCATTTTGTCCTCTTAATGCTTGAAAAATATGGTGTCAAATCAATTAGCCCTGTTATTATTAATCTATTAGCCAAAACTATACCAACAAAGATGGTTAGCTCAGGTCACTTTGTACATTTGTGTGATCGTGTCCTCACCTGACTTTGAGGAAGGAGGCGGCGGTATGAGTCTCTCCACCAGGTGGCGCATGGTCTTGGTGACGCAGTACCCGCCAAACCAGCCCAGGGACAGGACGATCATCTCGGCCGGAGGAAGAAGCATGATGCCCAAACGGAACGCACAGTCCAGAGACAAAATCAACCACCTCACTGCTTTGGATTCTTTTGGCATGTGTTTATCCGTTTAATGTCAGCAGAGTAACCAAACAATAACAACGATGTTTAAAAAAAAAATATAGCATTCAAAGTCAAAACAATGTAGGTTTCTATGGCAGCTATTGTTTCGTTATTTTCTAGTTACTTTAGCTGTAAAAGAGGTGGATAGAGTGGCCAAAATATTTGATTAGATCAAGTAAGAGTAACATTACATTAAAGGTGCATTATGTAACTTTTGTTTAGAAAAAAGTTGATATTAATGTGTATTTGGCCTTTCACTGACTGTATGGGTGGTTAACATTCACTTTCCATCCTGGTGGCCTCAAGGACGCTTCAGGATCGGTTGTTTTTTAGGGTTTTTGGTAAGGTTATTTTTTCTGAATGTATGCGTAACCACGGAGATTCGGCAGAGAAAACCTCCCAGAAACCCTAAATTCAGTTCAATGTGCGGCTCACGCGTGGTGTGGCTGAATGAAAGCGGTTTCCTTTGAAGATTACGACCCACCTTCATATAGAGGTTATGCAGATTATACAGTAGTTCTATTTAAATCGAAATTAAAATCAGATGAATGAACAAATCAAACAATAACACAAGACACACGAATAACATTGCAGAGATAACCACAACATTTTCATCTGACATTAGGACGCCACCAAAACCTCCACTGGCTCTCTGCTGCCACCACCTGGTGGGACCTTCTCTGTCAGTTTGACTGCCCTGCTTCAACTCCAAAATGTTGTTTCAAATTTGATGTCGTGGTTTTCGATAACTCTTTGTTGCCAGCACAGAGTGTAGAGAACGACACACCTTAGCATTGTAGCATTGTAGCATTGTAGTAGTAGCTGACACAAATTCAAAATAGTACATACAAGTATCAGTCCATTGTTGTTTTGGTTGGTCAGTGGGTCCTCGTGCTGAAAATGTAATGTGTGACAGTTACTCACCGGGACACAGATGGCCTGCTTTGGTCATTGTGATCGTCTCCATTTGTTTTGCAGAACAAACAGTGATGTGGATTTCCTGGTTCTTTCAAGAGCGTCCACACACTTCTGCTCCTCATTCACGTCCCGCTGAGCTGAAGCGATTCTTGTTCAATGATAAACCGATGGTCCTCTCTGGGAATACACCATCTACGAGCTGCTACTGAATCAGATCATAATATTATTGTCTATGGCCAGATTGCATTTCGTCAAATCTGCAAAGGAGTAAACTCGATACATTTGAAGTAATACGATGTATTAGCACTGAACAGAGGGACTGAAATCTGCCACCGCAGGCTCTCGGTACAAACAATCACGTTACTTTGTATTATTTTAAAGTGATGTGTCTGTGGACGCATTTCCCCCGTGAAGCCCATCGTGTCGTGTACAATTATGGGGAATAGGGTTCAATTCAAGGCTGTGGCACATTTCCAAAAGTTGTGTAGGAAAAATGTAAAAACAAAATAAAAATCTTTACATTCTGTAGTAATGCTTTTAAATGTAATACTTTACTCAAATGCTTAAAAAAATGAAGGAAAAATAGAAAAAAAAAATTGAAAACCACTGTCCTATAGAGCTGTGGTTCACCAAGTTCCTCCTCATAAAATATTCAACCTCCCAAGTACCGCCCGGCCTAGATCATGATCAAATCAGGACTAAACCAGGCTAAGAAGGGTCCAACATCGACCTAAATTGGACTAAATGGAGCTCCTCCAATGCACCAGAAGAAGCCCCAGAGGTCCATTGAGGGCATGTAGACATATGAAGAAATTCAACTTGTGTTTCTCTCATTCCCTCGGCGCACTGTGATCGGTGTTGGGGATGTAAAATACAGTGTGTTTATTTAAATGTTGTAATCAGTTTGTACTTCGGTGGTACGGTGGTTAGTGCTCGTGCTTCACAGCTCGAAGGTCCCAGGTTCGATCCCCGACCGGAGGGGGCCTTTCTGTGTGGAGTTTGCATGTGCCTCCCCGTGTCTGCGTAGGTTTCCTCTGGGTACTTTGAGGTAAGTGATCAATCAAACAATGCACTGCCTCCTGTGTTTGTCCCCGTTTCAGAGCGTGGTGTCCTGCACTGGTCATCTCCACCTTCCTCTTCCTCCTGCGCAGCTCCCTCCGCCCCACCACAATCTTTCCCCATCTTCTGGGAAGAGCTTAGCAGTTAATGTTTTATTCTCCAGTGAACGTCCATTAGCCAGAACAATAGAAGGCATGTGTGGCTGAGCTGTGAGTCTTGCCGGGATACCTCCTCATTTGTGCCTTTTTTGTTTCCTGCAGCTCCTCTTATGACCCCTCCCCTGTGCCGCAGGTGTGGGGGGCTCTCTGTGCCTCTTCAGTGATTTGTAGGTCTCAAATGGGTTTAGCTGGGCTTTTTGTTTACCACAATAGTAGCCACCACCAAGTATGGCATGAATGAGTGTAGGGCTTTGAGAAACTTGGTAACACAGGCTTGTAAAGCGCCAAACATGTATAAGCCATTATTATTATTATCATCATCATTATCACTATTGTGCAGCACTTGAGACTTTGTTTTCTGTATAACGTGCTGTGCTAATGAAAGTGGATTGCGTAGTGTATTTTCAATGCAAATTTGAATAAGCATCACATTTGTCCCCCAAAAAAAAAAAAAAAAAATCAAAAATGACCTGCTACCTGTCACTTTAACAGCCTCAGGCAGTTTATTGTCCTTATTCTTCTAGCCCATGCATTCTTTTCTTATTAGCAACAGAGCCCGTAACATTCTGGAGAGTCGATTTAGCCTCTTGTTATGTCACCTGCTTAACCTTTATAGTGTTTATTTTATGTCGCTCCCTGTTGTACCCACATTCCTAGAAAAAATGCTCTTTCTGACCACCAGATGTCCTCCTTACGCAAGCCCGCTTCCATAAAGACGCAGACACACCATATATTTCAGAACATTTATATAATATCTTTTTTTTTCTCTTTACAATGGAATAGATCTGTCTGATGACCCCCCCAAAAAAACGCGTACACGACATACGGTCAAGTTAACCCAAGAAAACGCATCATCGAACACATGATTGTCACTTACCGAAAGATCACCAACGAAAGTAGAAACCGAAAACGAAAGAAATCAAAAAGAGAGAGAAAAAAAAATACCATGAATAAATAATCTACAGACCTATGTACAGTATGCACAGTAGCAGAGACACCGGGGGGGGGGAGTGCAAAACAAGCCTGGATCCCTGTGAGAAAGAAGCGACGGGTGGAGTCTATAGAACAGCATAGATTGAACATTTAGTAACACTTGGCCGCAGTGTGGGAGGGTGGTCTTCAGGATGAGAGGAGACACGCTGCAAAAACGGATGCCCGCACCGAGGCGCATCGGATTTGGAATATTTACACAGAAATCACTGCGGGGCTTAAAAAAAAAAAAGTATCTAGTTGCGATTTGTCTTAAAGGATGTATATCGTGCAAAAATAGACCTTTTGGGAGCTTTTCACCGCGTGGTAATCGACACAATTCCACTTCATTCTCGCAGTCGGGAGTGTTTACTTTATGAATTAATTATTTCTCATTTCGTGGGAAACGGTGAACACAGAAAGTAGACACCGGTGAGGTCTGGTGCCGATTGGGATTCGACTCATTGCTTTTCAACGCGTTTTAAAGACCTCTAAAAGACCCCCCCCCCCCCCCACCTGCACAAGCAATATTTCTCCAGTTATTATCCAGGTATCCAGGCATTACCCAAATCTAAAAGCTTCCTGAAAAAAAAAACGACGAAAATGAGACGCGAGGATGGAAACGCAACTGTGAAAGATTGGCTTTGCTTTATTTTCAACTTTATGAACACACTTTGATTCTCACTGACGGCGTTAAAACTATGAATGAACACATGGGATTATGAAGGAAACAAAAGCAGGTGAAATAACTCATAAATCGGCGCCTTTTATTCTTGGCGTTTTCTCCGTGAGCTTCATGAGCTCACGGAGAAAATGTCAAAAGTGTAAAGCAGTAATCAAAGCGTTTTTTTGTTGTTGTTTAAAACACATTTCCGTATGTGTTCAATCATAAATGAACGACTTCGGTGAGAATCTACCACGGAACAGTTTTTGAAATGAAAGGAAAAAACATATAAAAAAGTGTGTCCAAACCTTTGGCCTGTACTGTATATATATATATATATATATATATATATATATATTAGGGCCGGGACTTTTTGCGATTAATTGCGATTAATTAACTACATGAGGTTTAGTGCGATTAAAAATATTAATCGAAATTAATCACACTTCAGTTTCCTTTTTTCCTGCAGACGCACAATTAATGGCAACATTGCACTGGTCTGTTGGACTTGGTTGAACAAAAATAAACAATATTTTGTTGCTTAAGCTCATGTATTCAGTCATTATTCAATGGTGTACTAAAAAATCCTTATGAAAAAACTTACTTCTCACTGTTCTCAGGTCAAATATTTATATGCGATTAATTTCGATTAATTAATTACAAAGCCTCTAAATAATTAGATTTTTTTTTTTTTATTGAGTCCCAGTCCTAATATATATATTTGTTTCTATGCAATTACGTGGTGATACGTTGTGGTTTTGTCCTCCTTTGTCTCAGTTGTTTTTGTATTTACTAGAGTTCTTGAGTTCGAGGGCCTGATCCAGAGTGGCTTTGGGGGCGGTGGGGTGGAAGTGGTTTGGGCAGAATCAAATCAAATCTATGTTTTTATTTTATTTTTTTCTCTCTCGTGTGGACAGAATGGACTGTAACTGACACAATACTACATAAAAGTAGGAAAAAACGCCTAAGAAGCTTTTAGATTTGGGTAAAGCCGCACTGGAGAAAAGTGTCATCGTAGGGTATGAACATGTGGAACTCTCTCTTCTCGTATTGTCAAAACGGTTTCGAAAAAGCTGTTCACAATTTCCGAACTTAAACCCATCGATTCTCGGGGCCCTGCAGGCACTCGTTTGAGCAGCGTGAGCGAGACACGTTTTGTACAGCGGGGGTGGGGGGTGGGGGCACTTCATATAGAACAAAGCTCTCCTCACAATAAGTCACTAAATATGTACAAAGTATTAGCAAATGACGACAAACAACAAGCACAACAAGCCGCACGTGGCGAAACACTTTTGGTTTTGGGGAAAGCGTTGGCTCCGGATGTCGGGGTGCAGGTACATCACAGCTTCAGGAAAAAGCTCAGCTCAAACACACGCACACACACACACACACACACAAACTCACAATCAAGGCATGGAATATCGCATTCACATCGATATCGTGTTGCGAGGCCCGTGTTGTGACTTCATATTGCCAGGATCACGGCAATGAAAAGCTCAACAACACGGCATCCCTGCAGAGAGAACTTAGTCGTGAGGGAGTTTTCAAATTAAATACCTTTAAATATACTATAAATATATTAATAAACCTTTTAAATCTTTTGAAAATTACTACTTAATAGATTTCTATGATTCAAACATAATTCTTGGTCATATTTCAATAAATAAAATGATGCATTAAATTGGCATCCACTCCCTCATTCAAAGTGAATAATCATTTAGATATCTGAATATATAGGATCCATCAGAGAAGTGTCTGGGCCCAGTGGGAGGAGGAATGCAGATGAAAAACAACCCCATAAAAGGCATTTGCAAGCATATTATTTTTTACAAAAACGTAAAGAAATATTTCACATTTGCTAATACAGTGTAAATATGGATTACAGACTTATTTTGTCTGTCCCAGTGTAGATCAAGGCAACAACCACAGGACGAACAGAAAGCGAGGGATCCGCGGAATAGGCGACTTTCTTCATCGTGAAAGAAAAAAAACACAAATAAAAAAACACATCTCCTCTTTGTGCTGCTGCTGGCCTGCTTCACCGGGGCGGTAAGTAAACGCTGTACAAGTCTGCCATGTCCAGTGCAGTCCAGGAGAGGGCGGCAGAGAGCGGGGCGGAGCAGGCGCTGTAGCTTCGGTCTAGCACAATGCACATTAAAGTCACAGTCTCCAGTTTAAGGTCAATGTGGGGGGAACGTGGAGGTCCAAAAGTTATCCAGAGTTCAAGTACTCCAAAGCCACTTCATAGCAGAATTTGTACTGGTCCTGTAGGAGACAAACATAAGAAAACAAATTAGGGTAATGTGAGATTTATGCCGTTTAGGCCTGAATAGACAAACTCATCAGCTGTAAATAGTAACCAAGGAAATAATTGAATGTAAGTTTTATGTCTGTCTTGGCACCTGTAAGAAAGTGAAATAAACGAGACGACGGCCAGGGTGTTTTGTGCTGAAAGCTCAAAAGTTAGATCAGCATAAATTGATTCCGGTAATAGATTTGGGTAATTCTGAGTAAGCATTGACCGAGCCCACCATCAACAATCAACATGAAAACCTACAGATCTGCTGAGCCACGTGTCAGGATCATCCAAAAAGTGTTGCTCTGTATATAATACACGCACATATTATTCATTCTAATGTCCTCTGTTTGAACTGTGAGTCTGTCTTCTTGTGCAGGTCACAGGATGAACATTCAGTCATCAATGTATGATTCTCAAATGCCATGTTATGTGTGTGTGTGTAGCCTCAACTTTAACATGTTTCTGTATGTTTCATAATTGCTGTTGAACACAGTTGCTCTGCAGCAAATACAGAAATGTCCATTAATGTGTCAAATAAACGAATAAATAAATAAATGCATTGGATTTTTTTTTTCTAGTCGTGGAACCTATTTAGTTTTGTCGTGCTTTAGTATCATGTGAACCCGGACATTTGTGGGAAAAACACTGTGCATCAAATCCCAAAGCATTTTGTATCATTAACAAAAAATGTTTCATTAACTCTCAGGCAAGTTTTGTGTTTAAATGTGCTTATAAACCTGTGAAGAATCGGGATAAAAGTTGAGTTTGGACTAACACGTTCATTTAGTGGCTTCCTCTTTCACTGTTTGCGATACAAAAACTAAAATAACAAAACACAGGTATAGGGCCTTTTAAATAAGAGCCATAATCAGTTTGAGTGCTTTATGCCTCTATAGTGGACGCCCTAAAAGCCTCGTTACTGATATTAGTTTTGTTATTGCACTTCACTGATGCCTAGCGATGACTATCTGAGAAAAGAGAAGCAACGCACAGGAGAAGTCGTCTCCGAGGTGCAGATGTCGAGGGAAAAATCAAAAAACGGCGTCGCACACTCAAGTAGCCAACTTTTAATGATGGTGATTACGTTTCGGCATTACATCATTCTCAGATCATTATTTCTTCTTCTTTGAGCCAAAGTGTATGTGGGATGGACCAGCCCAGGTGGCTTAGATCTTCTCCAAAGAGCGGGTGGTGCCCGTGTTTAACAGCAAAATAACAATAATTGACTCGCTGAGTAGCTCGGCTGCGTTTGACAGACACATTCTCGCTTTGTGACTTTGAAAGAGACACTTCCACCACTTTGCCTCAATCAGGGGACAGAGGCGCGGCCACCACTTCAACCGCCCCGCCCCGGTGCATTAGGCTGTCCCCACAGAGAGAGTGTGACCGAACATGTGAGGGATAAGAGGTTCCTCCAGACTCACACGTTAATAGTATTTAAAGGAAATAGTCACTGCTTTACATTTTAATGCGGACATGGCTTCATTGCTTCTCTAAAGGAAACACACAGTCGCTCTCCGTTTTCCCGAGTCGTCGTCCGTATCCGAGCTCCTTTGGAAACTGTGCTCGCTGCAGATCGCGTTGGCGACTGTTGGCTCGCCGTTTGGCACGCGCGCCCGAAATGTCCATTGATTTTGCGATAAAAACTAATGAAGAGTTTTAAGAGGCCCCGCTACGGCTTTGACGCCTTGTAAAGCGATGAGGGTCGGGGACATCGTGCAAATCACCCCGTTAATCACCCGGCATTAGCATTCGGACGAGCGGGGCTAAACAACATTTAAAGCTGCGCGCCCGTTTCGAACGCCTTTACGTCTTCGATATTTAAAAGCTGTTGCTGTAATAGCGGTGTGATTTAAACGATTGCATCCCATCAAACGGGGAGAACGACCTTCTTTCAGAGTTTACGGCCTGATAGATGGCTCGGCCTTGAACAGAATTAAGATACAGTTGCAGGACTGATAGTATGATTTAATAAAAACGCCTTTAGCTTTGATCACAGCTGTGGCGTTGTTTCAAAAAGCTTCTGCAGTGTCTAAAGATCCAGTGTTGCATTTTTCACTCTGATCTTGTACTGATACAGTCACAATTTTTCACCCTTTTAAGCCGTATTCTATAGCGGACTATAAACACCAATAAAGTCAAGTGAAAATCACGGCCATATGGATGTTTTTCATAGCAAATTGTTTAGCAGAAGCGGAAAAAAAACGGCACTAGTTGCTAACGTTAGCATATGTAGCATAAAGCTAGCGTAGGTAGTTTATTGAAAGAGGTAAACGATCTGTATCTTTTTTTGGTAGAAAAATATACTGACAATTCAGAATTTGTTAAAGTAATGGTGGAGACTGCTTCGAACATGACCATATGGGCAATTCCAAAGATGCTGCCCTGTATCTATTGATGATGGGAGAGCGTGACCACTGCGCAAAGCCTTCTCCAGCACATCCTACAGATTCTCAAGGAAGTGCAGATCTGGACTGTTTCTCATGCTTCTTCTTGGCATTGTCATCTTGTAATATGCCGGTGCCATTGGGGAAGAACAAATCCATTGAAGGAATAATCTGGCCATTCAGGATGTTCTGGTCTCGTTCTTTGGGCTCATAGTGTTGCTGAACCGAGACCTGACCAACTGCAGCCACAACAGATCATAACAGTTAAATCCAGGTGGCCACTTTTTTTTTTTTTGGTCAGGCAGTGAAGTTCTGTGACCCACTTTCGAGTCCCGACCCACCAGGTGAGAACCACTGATGTTTTTCAAGATGCAGACTAATGTTTAGGGATGGTTTAGTTGTATAAATAAGAGCCAAATCAAGACAGGACAATATTTGACATTATCGGTCACATCTCACAAGCGAAAAGCCTGAATGCTAAACACAGTTAGTATTAATCTAATTATTGTCTCGTACCAGGAGGTCGACCATGTTGGGCTTGTTGTTCCTCAGGGTCTTGACTGCGTGGAACACGTCCACAGAGCGCTGGTGCTGAAGCATCTCACACACAATACTGATGGCACAGAACGTCCCGCTGCGGCCGCCGCCATTTCTGAGGAAACGACAATACGGCGCATAGTCTTATTATGTTTATCTGCAATGCACTTAAAGAGTTTGAGACTGTGCTAGGGTAATGAGACAACAACATACAGTATATGAAGGGCTTGACGTGCACCTTTTTCCTCATTTATTATATCATTTGAAAGACTTGGAAGTGTAACAAATGAGTGTTATTGTCTAGACTCCATAAAACAAACCCAAATGTGGAGATGATCTACTTGCAGTTACCCTAAAGCCCCAGTAGATGGTGCTGTTTGCCTGCTGTTGTACTCACAGACAGTGGACCACGGTGCGCCCCTCTCCGCCGTCGTACTCCTCCTGCCACTTGTCCACCTGCCGGATCAGTTTGAGGAAGGAGCGCTTGGACATGGGCGTGTCTCTGTACATGGGCCACCCCAAGAACTGGAACTGCTGCACCATCCTGTACCCGTCCTGAGGCTGCGGGGGGAGAACACACAAAGGAGGGGGTTCAGGAACATGGACAATATGGCATCTGTGTTGATTTTAAAAGCTGTCGAAACATCTTTAGGGAAATGTAGAGCTGTGGTTTGCAAACTGTGTGAGTCTTTTGGCTCGTCTCCAAAGATTTCTGGGTTCCCTGGTGCAAGCCGTAATAACAATAACTAATGGTGATTTCAAAGAGTAAACAAGAGTTACTGTTACTGTGCATTGTGGAAACGACCTGGCCTGACCTTTCTCTACTTTTTGAATTGTATTGGAGGACGTTTTCTTGTTCTCACTAAAATAGCGGATTTCCATGATCACATTTCATTCATAACTTTCCGTCCTGAACTCTATATGTTACTCATTGAGCCACGTCAATGTAAAGATCCAGATTCCCCCCAATTACACTCTATTCAACTGATTCGTATGGTTTACAACTTAAAACCACATTTGAAATATCAAAAAGTAATGGCTATGGGCTAAAAACATATTCAAAGTACTCAGGGTCTAAACAGGCAGAAGTCAAATTAAATGCTTTTAAATGCCATTTTTAATGCACTGATACTATATTTCAAAGCTACAGACACACACAACAACAACAACAACCCGTGCATATTTCATTTCTTCAGATCAAACAGAGGAAAGTGAATTGGACAAAACTGGCAACTTTTTAACTGCAACTGAAGATGTTTTACACTATAATGTTGGTATTTTTGATGAACTTATGCAGCCAAATCCAATATAACCTCTTAACCCCCACATGAAACAAGCACATTTTTCTCCAGTTTGGCATTACCCAAATCTAAAAGCAAACCAGTGGCTAAAGGGCGACAAAAACACACACGACTGGAGACAAAAAAAATTGACAAAAACACGAGGAAAAATAAAACTATGAAAAAAGATGAAACCGCGACAAAAAACATTTCCAAAATGTGACCAAAAACATGGAAAAAGAGCTACAGGAACGTGCTGGAAAAGCAACAATAACGCACACACAAAAAAAGTGACAAAAACACAACTAAAGAGTGACGATAAAGCAACAAAAAAGACAAGAAATCCACGAAGGAGCGACAAAAAGGTGAAAATGCAACAAGAAAAAAGCTACTATCAGTTTTGTAGCTTTTAAACGAGGCCTATAGGCTGTACGTAAACTCCAAATCGAGAAGCTGTTAGATTTGGGTAAAGCTGAACTGGAGAAAATGTACTCGGCTAAGGGATAATGTATAGAACCCCGGTCATTATTGGGAAAATAAGTACCGACAGGGCGAACTGGACTGGACTGTTTCGCCCTGAAGGTACTTATTTGACCGGCGTTCTGTACGTTATCTCGCTAATTATACGGCTATTTGCCGACTGTGCACACACAAATACTTCATACACTTTTATGAAGGCAGAAAGGTTTATTTAATGATTTTCGCTTCAAATAACTCCCAAAGGTTTGCGCGTTTCTTGGCAACATTTGTTGATTCCAGGCAGTGTGGCTAGGCTAGTAGCAGCACGGCTAGCTACTTATTGCTAGCCTAGCTACTTAGTTTAAGGTGCAGTTAGAGAGGAGGAATGGTGGTGAAAGTCGGACTCCCGTTAACTTCACGAGCGATTCCCCCAACTTCTCTCACAGGGACGGGGACAGAGATAGTGTCCGCCTGTCCGCTACGACTACTTGCGGAGTGATATGAAAGACCTGACAAGCACGAACGCCGTTGCCATTGGCAGCGGCCATTATTTTTTTCAGAAGTCCTCTATCAGAAAATAATGACCGGTAGAACGTTGGAAAAAAAAAGTAAATGGAGCGTTCTACTTGCATTGTGAAGGGCTGTATAATAATGTAATTTAAGACCTTGATTTGGTCATTTAATAACTTTAATGCCCCGCGGAAACCCTGGTACTACATTTTTAACATATTAATATCATTTTCTGTTGAACTCTTGGCAATGTACTTGTTTTGTAGAGAAGCTGTGGGGCCGCCCTGCAGTTCCTCTGAGGACTCCACTTTGGGAACCCCCGATTTAAGCTGATATTATGAGGTGCTGCTAAGTTGAAGTGTTTAACTGTTAATATTGAGTAAATTACACTCCAAAAAAACATTTTACACACGTCTAATAAGAGTTCACTGAGACTATTGACCAAAATGAAGCTAAAAGTTTCCAAATCAAATCAAAAGTCCGTCACACGTAGTCAGAGTTGTTGGCGGTACGGTGGATGGGTTTGTGGGAGACGGATGGAGCGCGGGGCGATGATCCCTCTGATAGAAGCGCTGATCGATGGGTCTGTTACGGCGTTGGACCGCGGTTCTGTAATCCAACATGGAGCCTCTCGACTTCAGCGAGCCACACCGATTAAATACCTACAGTCCAGGGAGCTTAAACAATCCTCCTAAAGACCGTCACTCACAGAAAGATGTGGGTGACGCCAAACCGGAGAAAAAGTTTGTCAAAAGTACAAAAATGAAGGTCATTCACGATCAGTATTTTCACCACCACTAGAATATTTTAAAGTAACATTAGTCTGTGAAAACTCAACATCAGTTTATAGTTACTAACACCAATTAGCGATACAAGAAAGTCAATTAAAGGTTTCAACTGTGGCTTAGCGGTCAGCAATATGTACTTTTTAAGTGAAATTGGAAGTTGTAAGGTTGTTTTCGTGCCCCGCTGCTGTTCTGAACCTGCTGAGCTCAGACTTGTTACCGTTCCTTCCACTTCCTCGGTCTACACATGAATATAGCGTTGATTGGCGACAGAAGTGAGGGGAAAGTCCACCGCGGCCGACACTGTGCCCGGGGTGAAGCGACACGTCTGATCACAGGCCGGTGGATCAGTAACGAAGCAAACGGTGAACCGAAACCAACAGAGAGGAGCCGACTCTGGTCGCTTTGACAAACCACCGCTCAAACCGCGTTCTTTTATCAACACGTGACAGGAGTTCTTAATGTTTGTTTCCTTTAGTGTTTGCTTCTCGTCCTCAAGAGGCTTCATCAGCAACTAGCGATCTTCGAGCAGCTCATAAAGAATCAATGTTTATCTGATAGGCAGGATAATTTCTTCACAAAAAAGGGCTGACTTGTAGAGACTAACAAAGTTCCCTCTCCCGCCCAAGTTAAAACCTGGTGAAAAAAATTCCTTTCAGAAACTCTGTCTCGGGAGGAGGGACTCGGTCTCGCAACTTCGGTATGTAGAGCATCATTGAACTGAACTCTCAACTCTATCACTATAGCCTCCATTGGAGTGGTTCTGGAAACGGTACTCGGGGTCATCTGCAATGTTAGACTATTCATTTTTATAATAATGTCATTGATGATTTTATAGTTTACACTAAATGTAATCAAATGTAGCTCTTTAAAGCAGTACAAAGTAACTTGTGCACCATAAGCGCTACTGCAGTTGTCGTAGCATGTTGCGGTTTTTTACTCATTAATTGTCCGTGAGAGTAAATACTACGCTGACAGAAAAGACAAAGGGACAGAGGGATATTGTACGTCCAAGTACACAATGGAGATACATTTTTTAATCAAACTTGGCTGTCAATACTATTTAAGTGGTGCTAGCCCGCAGTTAGCTTTGCCCATTAGCCTGTTAGCTTCTTCTTCATGATTCCATTAGTGTGTATTGGTGACACTTACTCGGTAGCAGGAAAGTTGCAAATGTGATTTTCTGGCCAGAGACACCAGGGGGGAGATGAAAGACCCCCCAATCCTCCCATTAATGCCTGTATTACCCCCAGAGGAATACGGAAAGGATTTATTAAGGTAAACAAGTTGCTTAGTACTGCTTTAAGACCCTTTTAAACGTCCAGCTTTTGTCCTGGTTTGAAGGCCTGTTGGCCCTTGGGAGTCAAATGCTTTATGAGATGGTATTTGGTGTGAGAAGTTTGACAGCTATAGGCCTATATTCCAATGAGTTTTACGCTAAACTAGTATTTTCTCTCGTTTATTAATGCTTTAACGTCACCTTTTTTTCTTCGCTCTTTTGTCACTTTTTCGTCACGTTTTCATCATGTGTTGGACGAAAAACACATGACTTTTTGTCCCCTTACCCGCGCCGCGTTGTAAATCCGGAATATTCTGCTGATGATGTCCTCCTCCAGATCGGCCGAGACGAACTCCACCTGGATGGGCCCGTGTCGGTGCACCCCGTTCTCCGGCCAGTACTGCGGGCACAGCTGAAACGACACAGGGGACAAGTTTAACATGCAAAGTTCCTCCTGTAAAAAACACTCTATACCTACGAACAAAGCATATCTGGATTAAAGTGATTAATAAAACGTCCCGAATGTCGTTAAAGTAGAGCAGGACTACATTAATGTACATTTCTTTCCATACTTTAACAATACTTGGTTTTTCGATACCGATACCTGAACGATACTTTTTTCAATATCTAAAATAATTGTCATCTAGATCCAAAAACAGAACAATAATCTGTGGAAGATCTGCACAGTTACAATATCGAGCTCATCTCCAATGTCAAGGATTGTGTGGGAAATAATCAGGGGAAAAATTGGGAGAAATCGTAATAAAAATAAGGACAAATTGTTTAAAAAAAATAATAAAATGGAAAGAAATTGGACACAAATGGGGAAAAATTTGTAATAAATTGGGTAAAAAATATGAGGGAAAAAGGGGAAATACTACTAAAAATGTGTAAAAATTAGGAGAAAAAAAGGGAAAACAAAAAAAAATGGGGGCAAAAATAAAAATATAATTTGTAAAAAAAATTGGGCAAAATGGTGCAAACATTGGGCTTTTTGGGGAGAAAAATGGGGAGGAATTTTTTTTGGACAAACATTCTGGAAAATGTATAAATAAATAAATAAATGAGTGAAAAAAAAGGGAAAATGAGAAAGAATTGGGGTAAAAATGAGCTTTATTTGAGCTGACTCAACCAAGTCGCTTCCTTTATTGCTGTCCCGAGACCAACAGCATCAAAACGTGGATCTGTTTTCGGTGCCCTCTTTCGAGTTTTACAATACCGTCAGTACCTAAACCTTATCGTTTAACGGTACCCGGGCCTTAGCAGGACCTGAGTGAGGAGTCTGTTTTCTCCTTTGGTTAAGTGGCTTTGGTACCAGACTGGGAGTTTGTGATTGACCAAACTCAGACAGATGTGCTCTCAGCGGGGGCCGCCCGGTGTAATCAATGTGCACTGAGCTGAACCAGTTTACTAAAGGCTCTCACTGTGCGGCGGAATATGTGAATCTTAATGGGGACGTATTGAATTAATAAACACGCGATGAAATAATAAGCAGAGGAGCAGTTAAGAAAGTTACGAGACAAACACCATGCGCAAATAGAACATGCAAAACGTGTCATCTAAAACGTATGCTGCCCTTGTGCCCATGGGCAAGACACTTCACCCACTTTGTCTACATGAATGTGGCGTCTGTGTGAGTGATGTGGGACAAACTAAAGAGCTCAGTATAGACAACAGGAAGCAGAAATCGCCCTTAAAAGCCTGTCCAAATTAATAACTCTTAATTGTGAAAAGAGCCGGATCTTTTTTCCAGTCAGAAACTTAAATGCACTAAAAATGATTTGTCAGACAGTTGCAGCCTCTGTTTATTAGATGATTTAAATAAAGAAAAGTGAGCCTTCTAGATATTGTGTGTTATCTGGCGGGTGTTATTAAAATTGTATGTTAATAAGAGTCTTTTGAACGGCTCTTTGAAATGGACGGATCCCAAAGACTCGGCTCCCAGTAAAGAGCCGTGAATCCCATCACCCGCTGGAATGCTGTGTTTATATTCATGTGTTTACTAAACTAGTATGGACAGTGAGTGTGTAATGCGATTGCAAAGTGAATCGCATACCCCTGACTGAGTGCATTTTCAGCTTTACCCAAATCTAAAAGCTTCTCGACTGGAGCTCACAGCCTATAGGCCAGTGTAACGCCCCATTTGAACGCTAAGACCTACAAAACTAATCTACATTGATATTTTTCCTCGCGTTACCGTCACTTTTTTGACATTTTATTCCATCGCTTTTTTGTTGGGTTTTCATCAGATTTTTGCCACATTTTCATAGTTTTTTGTCCCTTTTTTAATGCCCTTCTGTGGCTTTTTTGATGCTTTTTCGTCACACTTTTATATCACATTTTTTGTCGCTCTTTTGTTGCACTTTCATCCTCGTTTTCGTCTGATTTGCGTTGCCATTTTGACCGTTTTTTAAAGCAGCTTTCAGATTTGAAGCCAGACTGGAGAAAATGTGCTCGGTTCGGGCGGGGGTCAAGAGGTTTTAAAGGAGTCTCCGAGGGTCTGCGCTTCACTCGGGCACGTCTGTTGAGAACATAATTACTTTTACAACATTCGAAAGCTAAATGACACTCTCGACCCGGCTACATTTGTAGAACAGTCTCAGAGTGTGAGAAGTGTCAAACCGGCTGCGTGTTTTCGTTCCTTTTCGACAATGCACACTCCAGAACGGTCAATGCCACGGACTCGCTGTGTTGCCGCGGTAAAACAATATTCAGGCTGTAAGTAAGGAACAAGGTAAAGAGCTAGTTTTGACATATTTTCATTGGTCAACGGGATATTTCCCACTATGCACTACAATACCACCAAATCCACAATCCCGCATTGATCTCGGGAATCTTGTCATGTGTGTTTGCCATTTAGTCGCCGTTTTTGTGTGTGTGTGTGTTTTTTGTTTTTTGTTTTTTTGAGTCAATACGCGCCGCTTGTTTTGAAGTGGCTCGATTCCAAATGTACAGCGCTATTATGTAAACAGCCAGTCGCGTTAATCCCATTGAAATGCCAGACAGATGGCTTTGTTGTGGGCAGCTGCGTTATAGCCGCGCGCCGCTCAGTTCATATGGTTCACACACGGAGCGGCGCCCCCTAGAGGGACGGTGTGAATCTGTGTCCTCTGGTGTGTGTGTGTGTGTGTGTGCGTGAGAAGGATCAGAACTGCCTAACAGGGAAAGACCAGACACATGGAGCGGATAACACATGTACGGGCCGCCACGCAGACTGTAGCTACGTGAAGAGAATAACGGTAAAAGCAAAAAGGGGGAGGGAGTTCACTTTGATCACCATTTTCTGAAGTTTATGAGTAGAAAGTTTGGCCAGTGTACCTGGGGCTGGATGCCATTAAAGGACACCAGTCTGGTATTGGGAAAAGTTTAGGTATAAAATATATCAAATTTTTAATATCTTTAGATCCAAGATTTGATGCGGATTGTCCAGGGACAGCATCAAAGGAAGCGACTTGGTTGTTTCAGCTCAAATAGATCATGATCAAATCAGATCTAAAACAGACCTAAAGTGGACTACATTATGCCTAAACTGGGTGTAAACCAATAAAAAAAAAAAATCAATATCACAATTTCTCATCCTGCTTAGTCCTTTATAAACTTGTTCTCTCGCATTTTTCCCCAACTGCTTCCCTGCTCTGCGTCTTCCCGAGCGCCCGGACCAGACAAATCCAGACACAGATGCACTCTCAGAGCTCAGAGCCCGAGCTGGAGAGACTGGTGAACCTCCCATCGCACCTGTGCCGGCTCTATTGGCAGCTACAGTCAGAATAACGAATGAAAGCCCCTCTTCCAGCCATCCATACAGGCAAACAGGCAGACAGGCGGACATGCACCGGGGAGACGGGAGCGGGACGGGGGGAGAGAAGCCCGGCTCTAGGCTTTGATCCCTGGGTGTGCTGACAGAGCCTCGGGGCGGAGAAATCCAGCGCTCCGCCGGTCCGTCCCAGCAGTATCCATGGCCACATTTGACCGAGAATACGGTTTCACTCAATTGCTTTTCATAAGTATATTATATTTTCCTACAAATGTGTAACACGTTTATTCCAGTTTCCAGGACAGGTTTATTTCTTAATATAAAACACATTTATTTTTTAGAGCCTCAAAGCAGGCTTATGGTACACCGTGATAGCAAAAGACTCGGGCAGATTAAATATTAATTCAATACACCTGACAGATCGCTCACTTTGTACAATCCAACCCTGTAGTGGAGCGCCGGACGCCATTTTGTCTGCTCGAGTTTTCGGATTTTAAAAGTTTTAATCCAAATGGAGTTTTTTCAATGGGGTATTAAAAAGCAAGTCAACCATTGCTTGACTATTTTTACAGCCCAAGTTTGTCAAAAAGACACACCAAAAATGTTCCAAGCTCATTCTACTGCAGTTTTTGCTGAAATTCTACATACATTTTTGTTCTGTTGGTTTGTGATTGCAAATCCTACGAGAATAAATATGCACAGAATTGTTGCGTTTGTGGCTTTGAAAAGAGCGTTTGGGTGCAGGTGTCGTAGCATGTTGCGTTTTTTTTACTCATTAATTGTCTGTGAGAGTAAATACTACGCTGACAGAAAAGACAAAGGGGGAGAGGGATATTGTACGTCCAATTACACAATGGAGATATTTTTTTCTCACTCAAACTTAGCTGTAAATACTGTTTAAAGTGGCGCTAGCCCACAGTTAGCTTTGCCCGTTAGCCTGTTAGCTTCTTCTTCATGATTCCATTAGTGTGTATTGCAGCTCCGACTCGGTGCAGGGAAAGCTACAAGTGTGGGTTTCTGGTCAGAGACACCACGGGGAGATGAAAGACCCCCCCAATCATCCCATTAACACTTGTATTACCCCCAGAGGGACTACGGAAAGGATTTATTAAGGTAAACAAGTTACTTAGAGCTGCTTTAACATTTTTCTAAATATTGTACCCAGCTTTCTTTAGTTTAACAATTTTTTTGGTGATGTCTCACTTCCTTATTGGACACTAACAGGAAGTGACATAGAGAGAGGCAAACAATTTTAAACTGTTGCCGTGCCAACCATGTCATATCAATGGGGCATGAGTCAAACGGCTATGGAACTTTACCTCTATCTATGCAACTTCCTGTCATTAGCTTACAAAAAAAGAAAAAAATCACATAAAAATAAATGTTCTACCCTTCATTTCTTCATTAAAATTGCAGCTTCACTAAAATAAAATTATAATTATTACTTACAAGAGAAGTTAGCCGTCTGAATAAGACATATTTAAAACCTGCGTTACATTTGACCCGCTCCCGACTAAATAAACTCAGCTTGTGAGATGTGCTCCGAGTGGTTCAATGGGCTCTGTTGTCGGGGGCTTCGTGCCCCTGGTAGGGTCTCCCATGGCAAACAGGTCCTAGGTGAAGGGTCAGACAAAGAGCGGTTCAGAAGCCCCTTATGAGAGACCAACAGGCCCGGTTAGAACCATGAGGCCGTCCTTCTGTGGACCCACCACCTGCAGGAGGAGCCATAGGGGCTGGTGCAGCTCCAACAGCTGCCCCCACGACCCGGCAACGGACAAGTGGAGGAAAATGGATGGATGGATAAATGTGCATTTGACTTGTTTTAAATCAAACCATTGTGAGGGCTTTTATATTTAATAAGTGGCTAAAAGGTTGAGAAAAAAAACTATGATTGACACTCAGAGGGAATGAACTCCACTGTATTTAAGAAGACGACAAAGAAAGAGCATGTCCTTTACCTGTGCTGGGTCCACGTCGTTGAGCATGACTATGGAGGTGCAGTGGTAGTCCAGGACCAGTCTCCAGAAGTCCTTGACCGTGTTGGGCAGAGGGTGCTGGGTCACGATGAACGCGGACGGCTGCTTGTAACTCTGGAACACACCCAGGAGAGAGGTGCCACTCAGCGAACGCCATTCATATGACACACAATGGGTTCAGGGACTGATCTTTTTATAATGGGAAAATGAACTATATTGGTAAAAAGTCTCCACCAATAATGCAGTTTAAATAGACATTTTGAACACTGGCCGCAAACCAAAAAGATACATCTTCTACAAAAGCCTGAGTGTAGATTTTTTTTTGCAAAATCAGACTTAGGAATAGATAGAAACTTCCTGAAAACTTTGAGACCACCACCCCAAACCCACAGATTGTTGTAATTTCCGATGTATTCCACAATATTTTAGAGCCTCTGATGATCTGGACTCATCGCTTTCTTTCTCTCGCTGATATAGTTTGACAATTTGCCATTCACAATACAGGTATTCTTTGTAAAAGCTATGCTATAATCAAAGCAGTTGACATGGAAAATTGCTCTTTTTCTCTCATAGCCCGTGTTTTTCTCCACCTGCGGCAACTCTCGAGCAACCGCGGGGAAATGTTTGGGGACACAACCGAGAATAACTTACAGAAGTGAACCCTACGCCTTGACCTGTGTGAGTGCGAACCCTTCTCTAATGGAGGTTTCATGTAACTGCGCGTCCTCATGTAGTAGACCTTGGACTAACTTTGAGTGGCATGGCATGGTCCGGTGTAGGGCCTATTATTAGATTACAAGGTGTGAATGGACTGAATGTATTGCATTTGAAGGTGACACCTCCATTGTTTGAAGTTCTGACCCTTAAATGAAGTTGTTTTCTAGAGAAGGCACAGTGAACATTCTTTACTGAGATATTAACACATGGACATGAACATGAAGGGAGTCCATGAATTATTATGAAAGCCTTCACTAAAGCAGTAGTTTTGGCAACGCTGGTGTATAACTCTTCAAAAAGTTCAAAACATAAAAAAAAAAACAGAGGGCCGCATATATTGGCATGTATACAGCATGGAGAGCCACACATCGGAGGTCAGTTCATTCAAACATTAAACTGGGTGTATTTAACCCCTTAACTGCCGTCTCCCCTGATCAGGAGGCTAGGGTTAGTTAAGAATGGCAAATGTAACGCATGTTGTGTTTCACTCACACAGATCTCACACATATTTTTAGAAACTAGAAGGTCTTGGCTTTCAAATTAGGTATCACACTGGCTGGCATACAGACTGTAAGCTCTCCAGTCAATACGCTTTGAGACTTGGATGTAAACAGTTGTTAACCCTAACCCTAGGGTGGCAGTTAAGTGGTCAAGAGAGGTTAAAACTGTGCTCCGCACCTTTAGGCTTGGAACCAAAATGCTAGCTCTGTCTCACAATAAATGTTACTTTCAGGTGTTTTAATTGTGTGGAATTATTAAAGTACCATTTCTGGTGATAAAACAAGAAGCCTGAGGGCCTCCAAAAATTGGTCTGAGGGCCGCATTTGGCCCCTGGGCTGCAGATTGGACATGCCTGGTTTAAAGGTATAGTTTCAAATAGTGAATAAGCTAAAACATAGTCTTTGTAAATGCCAACATTGGACCAATCCTTATTTTGATACATCATCTTGGAATAACAAAGCGTGATTCATTACTACATGGTAATGCTAATATTCCGGTTATAAAAGGGTTATTGACTGCATGTAAACGTGGTCACGGATCGGGACCCACCATAACCGCGATGCAAATAAGAATGTTTACTTGAAATCCATAACGCACCTAAAACACTGTATTTTCCCACATGGTCTCGTTTACGTCAGCATTGAATAAACCTGCAAAGCTTAAACAATGGTCAGACGAGGTGATTTGAACAAACTGAGGTAGTGTTTTTGTACTTTTTCAGAAGATAAATGCTGGATCCTTACATCCATGAGCGCCGCGTTGATGTAGTTGGAGCTCTCGCCGTCGATGGTGATGAGGAAGGGCAGGCAGCGGTCCGGCGGCAGCACGTCCATGCAGCGGTTCTTCTCGTGGTTCCTCGGCAGGAGGGCGATGCTGCAGTCCTCCACTCGCAACGTGGGGGTCACCATGTTCAGAGTCTGGGAGAGGACAAGGGAGAGATTGCAGTATAGTCGGAACGTTCCAGGTTACGTAACTTTTAGCATCCTTTTTTTTTAACAAGGAACAAGACACGCTTTGTCACCATGGAAAGTTATAACCAGATGGGCCACCACTGATGCAATACATGAGCTTTTTTAATCAGGTAAATTAGCATGAGCTCTGTGTCCCCCCCCCCCGCCCCGGTGCAGGCGACGCACCTCATATGACGTTGACTGGGCAAATAAAGAGTGACGTTTTGAAAGCGTACTCGAGTGATACGTGGAGGAGGCTCACCCTGAACTCCTCTTTGATGGGGCTGGAGTTGGTCTGCGGGTCCAGGCGGTTCATGTCGTAGTACACGGAGCGCAGCTGACTGGCCGGGATGGTGGTGTCCCCGCACAGACACGCCTCCAGGATGGCGTCGTGGATGAAGACGTACTGCTCCTGCAAACAACAGCATCCTCATTGCGAATCCGTCAGGGAACTTAAACCCGCGAACACCCAGAGGCGGGTCGTAACGGGTCAAATGCAATGGATTTCCCCAAGGCTATACTACATACTATACTTTTATACAAGACACCCCTGACTCGGCAGCGCGCTGGTATTTAGTCGGCAGCGGCACAGACACAAACCCATGTTTCAGCTCAGAGGAACACGCGACCTTTCCGTGACCTTAGCGTGATTATTCGTTGCCTCCGGATGTTTCTCTGTATAATATTTGTCATTGTCAATGTGCAAAGGTCACATTACATATTTTTGCATTTTTTGTTTATTGAATACAATACGGCGCACACCGTACACAACATGTCTTTTATACGGTCGGGCATCAGCACCCGGTTTTTATTTACCTCACTGGTTCTTCCTGTCAAAAATATACACGTTTTTATTGTACTAGAAAAGAAAAATAGTATAATAGTATACATCTAACACATTGTCCATTGGTTTATTGAGATGTTTAGCGATAGGACATCACAATCCTGAACTAACCTAAAGCCCCTTATGGTCAACAGTTCAAAACGATGCATAATTTGTCCAAGTTATTATATATCAATATTAAATAGATAAATAAATTCAATGTTTACATAAAGACTAAATAAACACTGTGTGGCTGGTGGCTAAGCTATGGCGAGTGCTTCTACTTTGCAATGAAGAGATCGAGAGCTGAGGACATTTCCTGGATATGTACGATCAGAGGAGGAACTATTTGCTCACAGCAGCCTTGAGGGAATGTTTAAAGATTACTATAAGATGCGCGAGTGGGTCAAAACACGGCTCCAGGTATGTTTTCGACGAGAGAACACCCTTGTAACGTGGTAAAAAGCTCCTGATACTCGATCATCGTTCTTACGTTGGAGCAGTTTCTAAACAGCTTTATCCGTCTCGGCTTTAACCCCGTCATAATTAAGACTTGATGAAGATTGATGTCTCAAACAGCCCCGTCCGCCCCCCCGCTGGGCTGAAGCCCCCTGCTGGTCGGGACAGGCAGAGACAGGCGGCCCCTCCTCTCGTCACTCACTCGAGGCGTCGCCGCGGTGACACACGGCTCTCGCGCTCTGATGTAAATTCATTCTGATTTGACATTTCCTCCCGACGCCTCCCTGTCACTTTAGACCTCGCTCCGCGCGCATGAACGGGTCAGGCCCCAACCCAGGAACATGTGCTGCCATTTGTAAAACAGGGAGGAAGGCGTTGAACTCATGACCCCAGAGTTGGACCAGTGTGGGCTTCGGGTCAGGAGGTCGGTGAGATGCTCGATCTTTATCACTGCGTGTGGGAAGTTAAGTTATTCTACCAGGGTCGGCTTGTGTCTTATGACTTGAAGCAACATGTATATTGAGCACTGAACACGGGAACATTCAGAAAGAAACTGAAATTTTTCATTTGACCAGACCATTTTTCTGATCGGTTTATCTGCCTCCAGTTAGACTCGGAGGAGATCAGAACAAGATCCCAAACTACACGCCTTTGCAGAGGCAGAGTGCAGAGTTTTGGCCAACATAATAATAAACACTAGTATCATTAAAGGCGCATTGTGGAACTTCTCTGAAAAGAGAGGGTCTGTCAGCAGTGGAAACCTACCAGAAACTACCCTCTCACCAGAAAAATCAACAAAACAATTGATCCTGAAGCGTTATAGAGGTCGCTGTGATGGAAAGTAAAGGCGCCAGGCCCCCCACCCATACAGCCATTGGGTCACAAAAAGGTCAATTACGCACAGATATCTAGCTTCTTTTTTCACTGAAAAGGTTCCATAGATACAGACGGCATCGCGACATACAAGGGGGGCGTGTCTTCAGGAAATTTTAGGGGAATATAAACTTATTTATCACACACAAGTCTAAATCGGGTCCATATTAGGGCTGAACGATATGGACAAAATTTCATATCTCAATATTTATGCCACATATCTCGATATCGATACGATATAACTACGGGTTTGGTGAAACCAAGCATTTTTTTTGAAAAATAAAGACATCATAACACAAAAGAGTGCAGTTTTATTGATGAAGATGTATATTGTTCATATCTTGCTTTTTCCGTATTAATAACATGACGCATCAGGTTTGCATTCTCCGTTATTTATGTAATTATTGGCTGTTGAACTAGTTTGCTCCATGTCTCTATATCTTTATTCATAATTCAGTATTTGTTAAAGTAGTTTTGGAGAAATGATAGAAAGTGTAGACTTTTCTCCTCTTTGTTTTCCCCCTCAACTGCTTCAAACATGGCCATATATGAGCGATTCCAGAGATGCCGTCTGTATCTATACCGCACGTTCAAAGTTTCTCTGTGGAACATTCAAGGCTCACACTAAACTCCTAAATAAAAATAAAAACTAACTCGCTCCTACTGAGAAAGACCTTTTAGGAGAAATGTATCCAAATAAAGCGTTTGGAAAGGGGACCGAAAGTATTTAAAACAAATAGAGGGCAAAGCAGCAACACATGCTCCCGTCCCGCCATATCCAGAAGAGTTAGTATATGGCGAGGCATAAGACACATTTTGTTGTTTTTCCTACAAAAAAGACCTGTATCAAAAAGGATGCTTTAATTAATAATTTAGCTACGGTACTTAGCCATGCAGTATGGGGACAATGACCGGTCTATATATAATGTAATCAATGAAAAGAAAAAACTAAGGTAAGGTGATACGCTGCTGGTTTATGGTTAATCAGTTATTATTAGTTAAATCTCAAACAATAGAAGAAGAAACACATATTATAATTCACATGGATGTATGTTTAGAGGTCACTCGCACGAGCTGCGAGATGCTGTGCCAAAGAACGTAGACCTTTGCAAGGGTAAACACACCTCCACACGTGTCGACATGTGCGCACACACACACA
Organism: Proterorhinus semilunaris; assembly: GCA_021464625.1. Lineage (NCBI taxonomy): Eukaryota > Metazoa > Chordata > Actinopteri > Gobiiformes > Gobiidae > Proterorhinus > Proterorhinus semilunaris. Next base: position 27,438,076 of record CM038358.1, on the reverse strand, counting down.
GGCTCGCACTGAAGGTCAGTGAACTTGAGGAGAATGACTCAGACTCAACAACATTTGGTCTCTGGCCGACAGGAAAATCCCCGTTCGAACGTCAGCCGTGAAGCATTTGCCCATTAAACCCAATGACGCCTGTGATTTAAAGGGAATTATGGGGAAATGATGCGTTCACTGAAACTACGGACACTCCAGATGGTCAGCGCGCGAGAAAAGGCACAAAGCGAGCTCACGCCGGTCGGTATAAAACAGGGGGGGATGAGCTAGCCATCAACTCGGGCTAAACGCCGGTGGTTACAAGCCTCTAAAAACCCCTTTATGGGCGCGTGGATTGCCTGGCACTTACGCTCGGCGTCCGGGGAAATGGGGCGCGAGTGTGCTGTGGTGAAGGAGCTCCGGGAGAAAAGATCATTAAGTATGTAAAGTGCCACTAAATCATGTCCAATAAAACCACCAGGCTGTGTGTGTGTCTAAATATGTGGATCAGTGTCATAAACGCCTGTGCTAAAGTTAAAGCACAAAAACACGCAACCCCGATTACTAGCAGCTACTATTCCAGTCTAAATGTATGGGCTGCAAAGATTAGTTTCTTCAACTACATTGAAACCCCTATGGTCTCAACTCTTAAGGTCTTTGACAAGAAACCCCGACACTGGCATCATTGTGAAATGATTATACATTTTTTAATTTTGAGAACTTTATTAATTTTAACACTCTTTAACACTATTTTTTAAGTGTCTGAACTCTGACACACTCCCACATTCAGAATTAGCCGAGCATATAAACTGTACCAACAGAGCTACTACAAGAGGTGTAACCAATGGTAATTGCATTGTTCCAAAGAAAAGAAATGACAGCAGATTTCGGCAGCTCGGCCCCAACTCTGAGCGAGGGGCAAGTTTGTACAGCGACACGAGTTTTGTCTCAATGCGGGTGTGACGAGGAGCCGCAGGTGCAAATTATCCTAACCCATTCAATTCTTAGTCATAATTACGACCAAATTGTGAGCACTCTAGAGTCCTGTACTACTAAATACTCCTACTGCCACAACAATAACAGGAGGAAAGGGAAAAAACCCTGAAGCAGAAAAGTAAAGTATGCCCTGTGAGTTTTTCCTTTACAATTCAAACGCTTGTCTTTAGCTCATGATTAAAGTAAATCCAAACACAATTAAGCTTACATTTATGGAGGATTGAAAGTGCCACAATTAAATAAATAAATACACCATTAAATAATTAAATAAATGTGTCATTAATTAATTAAATGTGTCATTAATTAATTAAATATGGAATTAAATAAATAAATGCACCATTAAATAATTAAATAAATGTGTCATTAATTAATTAAATTACCAATGATTCTGTGTAAAAAATATATATAATTATTTATCTATTTAATTAATGATTTCATGGTCCTGTGTTGCAGTGTTTCATGAATTAATTTTATCTGTCAAACTCGCCCATCAAAGTTTGAGGGGTAGGTCCTAACACCTGATTGGTCATCCTGCTCATCGAGTCAAGGCAAATCAATTCCAGAATAATGGATTTACGCAGACTAGTGAACATACTCCGATACGCTGGGTGGCGCTATTCTCCCTTACGTATGTTTGAATACTCAAGCAAAAACAACTAAACACAAGCCTCGATCACTCCATCAAGGGATGTCAAGAAATAACTTTTTTTAAATTAATATCTGCTGTTTCTCAATAATCGTAAAGAGCACTCATCCGCCCGGTAGGTGGCGGTAAAACCAATGGATGCGGTACATTGCGACCGGGGCATTGAGGCAACGGCACATTCCGACTAGCACCCCTGTAGAGTACTTCTTCTAAAATTTCGGTCACTCTACGGTCAATGCCTTGGTCAGAAAGTGCGGAAATAACTCCAAGAACTTCAATAAATTCCTCCGCTTTATTCTGTATATGCTCGGGGTCTGCAGGTCCTGCTTCCACATACTCAGCAAGGTCGAAAATATCTCGCACCAACTCCCTTGAAACCTCATGAAGGTCCTCCATCAGCGTAGCCGCCATGTTTCCAAAAAACACTTCAGGCCAAAGCAATGGATTAGACAAGATTTGAGTTAACCAGGCTTTAGCCCGCCCACAACTTTTGATGGGCGAGTTTGACAGATAAAATTAATTCATGAAACACTGCAACACAGGACCATGAAATAAATAATTAAATAGATAAATAATTATATATATTTTTTTACACAGAATCATTGGTAATTTAATTAATTAATGACACATTTATTTAATTAATGACACATTTATATAATTATTTAATGGTGCATTTATTTATTTAATTGTGGCACTTTCAATCCTCCATATACATTAAGGTAATGAGTTTTATGCATATTGTGTTAACCAACATCGCCGGCCTTCAGAGGAAAAGTAAAATTAGATGATAGAGAGCTCAATCGATGGAGAAAGGCTACGGCTGCTTTGTTAAAAATGTTTTTAGTGCTGCATGCTCTGCTATTTCGTGGTTTCTTGTCGTCCTTCACTGTAAATCTGTGCAAAAGAAAAAGAAAAAAAGAACTAAAAGCATCCGTCTCTTTCCACAAATGACAAGGGGCTGTTTAAAAGAGCCGATTCGGTCGTGACCGTCACATCACTGGGTGACAGACCTAGATTAGAGCCACATCTAAACCTCAAACCACACATCCGGACTCAGGCTTAAACCTCCGGACTCAGGCTTAAACCTCCGGACTCAGGCCTAAACATCCGGACTCAGGCTTAAACCTCCGGACTCAGGCCCAAACCTCCGGACTCAGGCCTAAACCTCCGGACTCAGCTCTAAACCTCCGGACTCAGGCTTAAACCTCCGGACTCAGGCCTAAACATCCGGACTCAGGCCCAAACCTCCGGACTCAGGCCTAAACCTCCGGACTCAGCTCTAAACCTCCGGACTCAGGCCTAAACATCCGGACTCAGGCCCAAACCTCCGGACTCAGGCCTAAACCTCCGGACTCAGGCCTAAACCTCCGGACTCAGGCCTAAACCTCCGGACTCAGGCCTAAACCTCCGGACTCTGGCCTAAACCTCGGGACTCTGGCCTAAACCTCCGGACTCTGGCCTAAACCTCCGGACTCAGGCCTAAACCTCCGGACTCAGGCCTAAACCTCCGGACTCAGGCCTAAACCTCCGGACTCTGGCTTTAACCTCCGGACTCTGGCTTTAACCTCCGGACTCAGGCCTAAACCTCCGGACTCAGGCCTAAACCTCCGGACTCAGGCCTAAACCTCCGGACTCAGGCCTAAACATCCGGACTCAGGCCCAAACCTCCGGACTCTGGCTTTAACCTCCGGACTCTGGCTTTAACCTCCGGACTCAGGCCTAAACCTCCGGACTCAGGCCTAAACCTCCGGACTCAGGCCTAAACCTCCGGACTCTGGCTTAAACCTCTAGACTCTGGCTTGAACCTCCGTACTCAGCTCTAAACCTCCGGACTCAGCTCTAAACCTCCGGACTCAGCTCTAAACCTCCGGACTCAGCTCTAAACCTCCGGACTCAGGCCTAAACCTCCGGACTCAGACTTAAACCTCCGGACTCAGGCTTAAACCTCCGGACTCAGGCCTAAACCTCCGGACTCAGGCCTAAACCTCCGGACTCAGACCCAGACCGGAGTCCCGACTGCCAATACCTCGGTCTGGACCATGTTGACCCGCCGCGACCGCAGCTCCCTGACGCAGTTGTAGATGTCCACCACTCCCTCCCTCTCGGCCATGTCCAGCATGATGTCGATGACGATGAAGCAGCCCGTTCTCCCCGCGCCGGCGCTGCAGAAACACACGGAAAAGTCACTGGTAAACAGAGTAAAAAGACTTGTTTCTTTTCATCATAGCTATGATGATTTCTCCGATTCTCAAACAATAGCGAGAGAGTTAGTCACAACTGTAACTAATTTCTAGCTCCTGCCAATTCCTTTCCTTTATTTGCATGTGAATTTATGAACATACTTTATACCTTTTAGACAATGTTTATGCTCAATGGGGGCATTTGTGCACTACTGTAGATTATGAATGTCAATGGCTTTGTGTGACTTTGACTTAGACGCCTATTCAAGTTAGGAAAGGATCGCTTGGATTAAAAAGAAACTACTAGTACCACCAGAATCTATTTTGGTTGACCTGGACCAAGAATAACTGCAACTCTTCCTTTGGATATTAAGGATTTTATGAATGTATTTGTAGAACGATTTTGATTTGAACAGTTGTAACGCAAAGATCGAAGATTTTTCCCACGACAAGTGATCTGCTAATGGCTTGCAGGAAGAGCAGGGAGAGACCATCACCAAATTGTAGAAGCTGGGACTCGAACCCACGCCACTTAGAACATACTACTGTTCCATCATATGTGCAGCAGCCTTAACCACTAGGCCAGAGGTAAAACAATGGAGGGCCAAGCTTCCTCACGGTGACAACATATACAAACACTGTTGTGCATCATATGAACCTAAACAGGCAATTTGGGGGTTTATAAGGAGAATTTTTAAAGGAATTGTCGGCTTGGACTGCTGTCTTGGGGACAAAAAGATCTTTGCTTGGAGTGCTGGATTTGGTTCCCGGGCCTGAGTTTCAGAATTGTGTGAAAGTAAGGACCTGCAGTGGACCACCATGGGTCCGGCGTTGGTCAGGGTCTTGGCCTTGACCCTCCGGATGAAGCCCAGCAGCCCTGTGGCGTGGTAGGGCACTCCGTGGTCCGGCCATCCCGTGAAGTGGAACTGTCTGATCTCCCTGATCTCATGGGCCCCGCGCTGTGGAGGAGGAGACAACCAGCGTCAGTTTGCAGACACCAGGACAAGGCCAGGGCTGGACATTATGAAAAACTACAGTATAGATTAATACAAGACGGTAAGATACATCTTCTGTAAAATGTGTCACATTCCAGTTCCATTCCAGACAAAAATCTGGCTTATAAATTGTTAACATTGATAGGAATGTTTATGGTAAAAATGCAATGTTATGTTATACAAATGATCACTATTTATATTTTCTTGCAGAAATGACCTGTTCTTAGGATTCCTGTGTTGCTATACAATGAAAGTTTCTTGGAGACACGGTGACAACCTTGGAAAGATTAAATACAGAAAGAAATTCTATTCAAATTCAAAAGGACACAACGACTGAAAGAGAAACGTTCCTTTTTTCCGTCAGACTGTAGATGTTCCGCTGCTGTGATATCTGACCTTTGTTCTCAGACATGTCTGGTTTATCAAGGACCCACGTTAAATAAAAACATCAGCATTGGCATTAACTGCAGTAGAATTAAATCAGGACAGTAAACAGCGAGGCAGAAATGGGCTGGGCTATTTAATAAAAGTATTATTATTTTCATATGATTATTTTCATGGTATGAATAGACAACACACCATTTAAGTTGAAAAGGCTGTAGTGATTATTCAGAGGTTGAAGGACCATTATTCAATCTCGGGATTAGTGGGAAGTTGTGCGAAACCTTTCCCCGTTAAAGGCGCCATTTTGAGGACTTAACTGTTTAAAAGATTAGATATTTTGTTGTCAACAGGCCACATTTTTCATCACTTAAGCTGCTGGGATAGATTGCAGAGGGACTGTACCTTCTCCACAGCGAAGGTGCGGATGACGTACTCGGACAGCAGCTCCGTCTCGATCAGAGTCACCTTTATGTCTCTGTAGATCTCCGTGTCGTCGGGCCAGTACTTACAGCACTTCACCTGCGGGGGCAGCAAACAACAACAGCATATTACAACAGTAAACGTCATCACTTCCATAACTGTGTGGCCAGGTCGGCTGTATTCCCGGGGACATGATCGTCCTTTTGGGCAGTGGGGTGCCGTCAGGGCCACCAGGGCCTTCTCTGCTAGCCCTGGAAAATGTTTTAATAGTATATTTAATTTCTAAATGTATTTATATAATGTACAGTTGAGTCGCTTAGATTAATTTTGTTGATGCGCAACTGTAATTTCCTACTCAAAAAGTGCTTTAAACACCTCTGGCGAGCTGCTCCTCCTCAGGGCCTTCTTCACCGATTCTGCAGGCCCTGTGTCGTCAGGCCGCACACATGACTGACAGAATTATCAGCCAATCAGAATTCGATATGCATTGACAGTACGACCCCCCCCAGGGCCTGCAGTAGCTCAGAAGCTTCCCCTACGTTTTGCTCGCCTGGGAAAACCGCTAATGTACGCATGGGTTCCAGGAAGAGCTTCGAGAGCAAAGCAGCGGGACGTAGACGCTCGGCTCCCCGGACAGGAGAAGAGTTTCGCTGGGACTCGGACAGGGAACAGGTACGAGACTACGAGCGCTAAAACAGCATCTCACATAGCACCAAACTGTAAACGTAGTATCTTTTTATTACGGTGGATTTTGCGTTTGAGTCGACCTCTGGATGCCTCGCTCTGTCAACAAAACATCTCCTAAAAACTGCGCTCGTCTCCGCCTGTCATGTGTTTCCGTATTCTAGTACGAGTGTTCCCGAAGGTGTTATGCTTTAGTTTGGGGGCGGAGGCACTGCTGCTTTGGTTTGCGTCGTTGATACATCCTTTAGCGAACGAAGTGCCACGCAAAAAGGCAGTTTTGTCCATACGCCTGTTGTCGATCAGTTTATACGCGTTTGACTGCGTGAACCCAGGTTGCTATTGAAGGCCTTGACTGAAACCCCACAGCCCGCCACTGCGTTTGGGGGTTTCTGCCGTCTGTGGTTTGTTGAAATCCTTATCTTGAATGACAAATCCTCCAATCCAATGGCATCAGAGCCGTTCTTCCAGTGAAAGACAGGTGCAGATCATTGGGAGAGTGCCAAGACTCTTCGTAAAATACATGTCCCTGGGTTTCGGGCAGGTTTTCAGAAGAATGGGGGTTATGTTTAGTTGCTGGCATCCCTGACTATAAAAAGCATTCTTCTTCTAAACAGAATTACTGCTATGCTATCCACATTTCTAGGATGATAGGCCACATTTGCATTTTCTGTATGTGACATTTTCCAAACGTATTATGGATAATTATGGTGTTTTTCTTAAGCAACTTGGCAATATTTAAGATACTATATTCTGTACTCTCGAAACGTTTGACAATCATGTTCCTGCCAATTTAGAAAGTAATCTTTTGTGTGTTTGTATCGGATGCCGGCTCCGCATACTTGTGCATATTGCAGCGACAGCAACATTCAGCGCTTGATTTCGCCGCGAGACCATTCCCTCCAATAAAGATAATTGTCACATAACTTTATCCCCCATTTGCCACCTGATATTTCACATTCTGCAGCGTTTCTCCAAGTCAGAATGAGATTTGCTTCATATTAGTTTTGGCCTGCGGTCAAGGACCTGCTGTAAATGGGAATCCGAGGCATCGATGGAGAGCTCATTCGCACATTATTGCTTTTTCATTCGCACATCGATAACCTGAAAATGAGTCTAAAGGTGGACGCTGACGAATATCAGAGCCCAGGCTACGTCGGGAGGGGGGCACACATTCTCCAGCTTGAGACAAAATCTGGAGAATCAAGGCAAAAATGGGATGAAAAATATATTGTAGCGAATATTACAATCTGTTGATGTTGTGACGATCGAATCCTATGAAATAATAAACCGGAGAAATTTCCCCGAGGACGTTTAAGGAAGTGGAAACATTATTTTGATGTTGCCATTTTTAAACCATTAAAAGTAATTGTTAGTTCAAGCTCATTTCTAGTTTACTGATGCATTCCTTAGGTGGGTAGAGTATCCAAAATATTTACTCCAATAAGGGTAACGTAGAGGTAAAAAATAGTGGCCCAAATATTAACCTTGAGTAAAATAGTACAGCAAAATGGGCCGAGTTAGTTTTCTGGTGTAAAGCCTTCAGAGTGGCTGGGTGTTGGTTTTGGGTGTGGCTACAACTCGTCCAGTGAGGAGGCAACTCAAGGCGCGGTGCTTTTCCGCAGTGTGAGCTGCACTTGCTCTTGGCAGTGTTAATTACACTTCCGGTTCCCGCCGCTTTTTCTAAATGATGCCAGTCTGCTGCAGTGTAACCGAGTCTCCGACGTGCAGATGAGGACAGCGCGGGTTGATTTAAACTTTTAATAAGGTAAGACTTTAAAATGTTACTGTGTAAAAGAATACCCGAACAAATGTTTTTTAAGATAATTGTTTGTTAGGACTCCTGTTTTTAGTAGCCTAATGCTAAACATGAAACTTATTGAAATACGACTACTCATGGTTCTTGCACTGATGTTAATATAACCGAGTGAAAGGCTTTAGATTCAAACCCTATGGTCGTTCCTAACTTTGGTTAGCCTACTGTTTTATTATTATTATTTTTTTTTTTACAAACACTTGACCCTCGTGACTACAGTGTTCTAAAGACCACCTGCTACGTTGCTAACTAGCCGCTAACGGCTAGCCACTCTGGCGAATCTTAAACCGCCTTATTCCCAGGGACTTACTTCAACTGTAAAACTTACCCAACGACTAAAATGTACGCAGAAAATGCAAAGCAAAGAGATATAGCATGTCCATATTGAGCGAAATTTAGTTGCAGCAAAATGCAAAAATAATCAAAATACAGTAGGCTACTTGCTAAGTTGTGCTAGCCAGTCCACAAAACACGTACGGGGAAATCTGCAAAGAGTAAGACAAAAAGAGGCCAATTGGCAGTAGTAATAAGTAAGTTCTATTAATAAATACAGGAATATAGCACAGGTGCTGAGTATTTTGGCCATGGATATTATTCAAAGACAGAACACTGTCTTTAAATAGTTTGCAATAAAAATTTAAAATTATGTTGAGTGAAAAAAAAGTCATATGTTTGATTCTGGTATAACTCAATGTGTAATTAATTACTAACCAACCAATCCGCTGTGGAAAAGTCTATGTACATCAAAAAGTATGTTTTAGGAAAATGCCTTGTACTCATATCGGTATCGGCAAGTACTCAACTCAAAGTAATCGTATCGGTTTTAGAAAAAGTGGTATCTGTGCATCCCTAGTACTGAAGCTCATGGCAGTATTGGCCTTTGTTGGCTTTTGTACTCATTACTCTGTTGGGGTCCAATATCTAACGTGATTTTGCACTAGCATTTTAATTATAATTTTGTTTTAGATTTCCTGCTGTGCAACCATGTGCGCAAAACGATGTATAGTAGTGGTACTTACGCTTTAAATTTTTTGTTGTTGTTGTTTTGAAGCTCATTTGAGTCTTTGCAGAGCCATGTTGCTGAAGGTGCAATGCCAAGCTACTAAGAAGTACATACGGCTACAGGCAGGCTTTACTTACAAGGATTTTATGAAAGAAGGTGAGTCACTTGCACTTGGCATTTGTCCGGTTTGTCTCATTAATAATTCCTTCATTATTTATCGTTAGTAAAATGCAAGTTTGGGTTTCCTGACTCGACTGAGTTGCTAGTTATGGATGAGAGTAATACAGAAATTGAGGAAGATGTCTTTCTGGAACTGATGGAGGCCAATCCTGACATATGTCTGAAGATCCAGGAACATCCTAAAGACAATTGCAAGTCTATTATGATACTTTTTAAAGTCATAATTTTGATTTCTTTTTTAATACAAATGCCTTTCCTTAAAACCTGTCTGACAGCTCCTGCATCCCCAATGGATCGCTCTTCATCATCCCTCACAGACACCCTATCACTTTCAAGTGAGACTGAGACTCCTGGGCCAGTGGAATGGTGGTCACCTGCCAGAAGCGTTCCCTCGCCTGATGTCAGGGCAAGACCTAGTGAAGAAGTCCTAGACTCCAATGCTGCCAAAGAGGTAATGTTAAAGGGTCAAAATGCAATAATATAAACCAATCCAGGTAGACTGGAAGACTTAATCTTAAAGAATATTAATATGCTGTAATAATAAAACAAATGATGTATTAAGAGCTCTTAATGTAAGCAGCCTACTGATGTTTGCTATCTTTTTTTTTGTTATTTGTGGGCAGATGGTGTTAAATGTCCTGCGTGTGAAACCTGGAGGTGAAGACATCCTGGAAGAGTATAAATCTGACAAATCACTGAGTACCCGTTGCCGAAAACAGCTTGTTAACATCTTAGCAAGTGATATGACTGAAAGGCATGGGTAAGTCACAGTTTCCACAACATGTCATATAAACTTCATATTGAACAAAACCTAATAACTGAAAGCCTACACAGACAAATGTATGATGAACTTCCCACCTGAATAGGTCTTTAACATGAATAAAGTCTGCTCTAAAAACGCATTTAAATTGTGGTTGCATGACTGAAGTTGTCTCGCCAAACTAAACAGGATCATGCTACATTTATTTGTGTTTTCCAGGAGGATGCCATCCCGCAAACATAAAGAAAACTATGCTCTTGGAATAATCACACTCTTTCCTTCATTGAAGGATCCATTTTCGCCAAAGGGATATGTAAGTAGTCATTAGAAATCCTAATTTGTTATAAATTGTTGATTTGTTATTACTTTTTGCCTAATTTTACAGGAGCATTTTTATGATGCTGAGAAGGGCATGGGGTATTTGGCATGGCGCCTCAAGACAATAGGAAGGAACAAGTCAAAGCGACCAGCCAAGGAAGTGTCACCACAAGAACAGGGACCAAAACGCAGAAGAGCTACATCCACAGCAGCAGGCGAACAGCTACAAGGAGATGCTTGCAGGGAGGCCATATCATTTCTCAGCCACTCCACTGATGTCACAAGCGTGTTTCAGAAGATGAAAAGCACTCTAGAACATCGGCAGGGACTTGTGCACGATCCACAAAGAACCACAGATATCTTCAAAACATTCCCACGCTTTTTAGATGTCAAAGGACTGGTAAGGTTTTACTTTTCACTTAATATTTTTTAGCATTGTTTTCATGTATTAAATCTCTTGTGTATTACAGGTCAATCAAGACTTCACTCTCCTGTTTGGAGTTGAAACTGCGTCCAGACTGCTGGAGAGATGGGACACAGTCTTCAAGCCCAAGATCATAATGGAGGCCAAACGTTTGACTCAAACTCCAGATGTTCAACAGCTACTGGCAGCAGCGGAGGCAATTGGACAAAATGACAACTGTAAGTTCAGACACATCTGTAAATTAAAGCAATTGAATCAATTACCATTGTACTGTTTATAATTGGCATAACTTAAAAGAATACAATTACTTTGGTGGTACACTATGGTTTGCAGACAACAAATCTGTGTCCAGGATGTTGTATATAAAATCTACTGATCCAGTAGATTAGGCTGCTACAAAACGTTCTGGAATACATGTGATTGTTGTATTAGTGGAGCAGTTTATATTTCTCTATTACTCTCTTGTTACTCTTCCTGAATGTGTTCAAAGGCACAATGTGAACAAAATCTTGAGTTTGAAACATGAATTGCAAATCTAATTGCAATACTTGTCCAAAATTTGCTGTTTGCCAACTACCTTTACTCTTTGCAAATGTAAATTTTCTAAACATGGACACTAGATTTGATTATACCTTCTTTGCATTGTTTTCTTTTTTTAGACTGGGACAGTGATATGGCCTCCCTGTTATTGCTCCTTCATCTGTTGCCACCTACAGCTGGACGAAGGAGAATCAAAATAAGTTCCAGTGATGCAGAAAAGAAACTCCACTTTCACAAGGTAATTTTTGCAAGGACTAATTATATAGGACTCCTTTTTTTTTTTTTAAGTCAATTTGTACACTTAACTGTTTTTGTATAAAGTCACTTATTCTAACAATGTATGATTTTTATTTATTTTTTATTCAGTCCAGCAGCAGCCTTGAAGAACATCTCAGAGACGAGGAGAACCCACAACCATACATCATTGCAGTTGGCCAAACCAAAAACAAGATGGATGCCTTCTACATTGCCATTGACAAGCAGCCAATACCCTGTCAGGCCACCAGCTCGTTGGGTGCATTTGATGAACTGTTTAAAGCGCACTTCGTCTTCAACACAGCCTACGACTCATCACTGGTGCAGTTCTACAGGTTCATCCAAACTACGATCTACAACATTGACCTCAAAACAACAGACGAGTCTCCAAGACTTCGTGAGTTACGTGCAAAAATCCTAAAAGAAAGTTAAAATGCTGAGGTGTTTCATATGTAAATGTACCTTTGGGAACATCCAACCGCTAATGCGCCATATTAGACTTGATCACAGTTTTTATCCAAACACAAAGTTCAAGTTGTTCTGTGGTCAAGATGGTTGTAGACGTCAGTTCAGCACTTATCCAGGTTTGAGAAAACATTTAAATACTGTTCATGAAAGAGAGCGTTCTCTAGGTAATGAAGCTTCATCATCTGAGTCATGTCATGGCAATTTCACTGAAAATCAAAGACCAACCAATGAAACTAGTTGTACTGACCATGTTGAATTGCAAAGTTTTGAGAACAATGAGTCAAATCTTAACAAAATTAATACAAAAAACATCTGTGCCACAATCGTAGGGAAACTCCAAAGTAGTGGTATGCCTAACAGTACTGTTTCAGCAATTGTAAATGACTTAGAAGATTTCACTAATGAGCTGCACTCACAGATTAAGCAGGAAATACTGTCAGTCGTCCCAGAAGATAATGCTGTAAGAAATGCCTTGGAACAAAGCCTTGAACATTTTGACAATCCATTTGACGATTTGAATACTGAAAGTAAAAGAATAAAATATTTAAATACAAAATGGGGGGTTGTGGAACCACAAGAAATAATGCTTGGTGTCCGCTTTGACATGAGGAGAAATAAAGCTACAGGTTCGTACAGTCAAGTCCCAGTAAAAGACACATTTATTTATATTCCCATCTTAGAAACCCTGAAATTCATGTGTCGAAATTCAGAGATTTGTAAAGTACTTGCAGACACGGTGATGATTAAAAACACATATGATGACTTTAGAGATGGCAGTTATTTTAAGACTCATCCATTGTTCTCAAAACATAAAAATGCTTTACAAATTCAGATTTACTACGATGACTTTGAAACCGCTAACCCTCTGGGTTCCAAACGTGGCTTACACAAAGTTGGTGCATTATATTTTGTCCTAAGAAATCTGCCACCCAGGTTTAATTCCGCTGTAATGAACATTCATCTTGTGGCACTTTTTCATTCTGATGATGTGAAAACCTATGGATTTGATTCAATTTTGCAGCCTTTCATAAATGATATAAAAACTCTGGAAACTCAAGGTTTAGATCTGCCCTTCTCAACAGAAAAAATATTTGGCACAATTTCCCAGATAACCGGAGACAACTTGGGCATGCATTGTATTCTTGGTTTCATAGAATCATTTAGTGCGACTCATTTCTGCCGGTTGTGTTTGATAAATAAGGAAGATGCACAGAAAATTTACACTGAGGACAGTCCCAATATGGTGATGCGTGACAAACATTTTTATGAAATGCACTGCCAAGAATTGGAAAGTCATCCCCCCAAATTATCTGTATTTGGTGTGAAACGAAAGTCGGCACTTAACAGTTTGCAGTATTATCATGTAAGTTGCAATTTCTCATTGGACATTATGCATGATATTTTGGAGGGGGTGGCTCAGTTTGAAATCAAGTTGTTGTTCGAATATCTTTCAGAAAATTTTATTTCAAAGCCGGACCTGTTCTCTAGAATTTATGCTTTTGACTATGGGTACCTAGAGCGCAAAAACCGTCCTACAAGGATTAATTTGGAAAGTTGCGGTAACAATATAGGTTTAAATTCTATTCAAACTCTTTGTCTTGTAAGAAACATCCCATTGCTGTTTGGTGACATTGTGCCTGAGGGCAATGAACATTGGACTCTGCTTCTGCTCTTACTGCAAATAATCAACATCGTCTTTTCTCCATCATTATCTGTAGGTATGACAGTTCACTTAAAACATTTGATCATGGAACATCACTCTTTGTTCAAACAGTTGTATCCACACAAAAACCTTATTCCTAAACACCATTTTATGGTTCATTACCCTTCTTGCATTAGGAAAATCGGACCACTCATACACCTCTGGAGCATGCGATGTGAGGCTAAACATAAGGTTTTCAAAAACACAATAAAAAACTTCAAAAATATCACAAAGTCGCTTGCAAAAAAGCACCAGATTTCAATTGCAGGTCATTGGGACACAACACCAGCAAATCACATTGAATATGGACCTTTAAAATCAATGAGTGTGGACAAAGATGATGATTCATATTTTAGTGATTTTAATCCAAAAGACATTTTCCTTGCTAACTGGGTCAAAATAAGTGGAACAGAATATAGATCTGGACTTACTGTTTGCACTGAGATCGAAGACGAGATGCCTGTGTTTTGCAAAATATCAAAGATTGTTGTTGTTAACAGTGACATCTACTTTATTGTTGACAAGCTTGTGGTCGATCATTTCAGTGAGCATTTCCATGCCTATGAAGTATGTGAGAGCAATGAGAGAACTGTTGTTAAAGAAAACAGTCTTGTGTTTTACAGACCCTTTGACTTACAAATGTCTTACAACAGTGATGACCTGTATATTGTGCCCTTATTTTCCTTGTAAAGGGACCAGATGTGCATGTGTTCAGTGCCAGTTCCACATTAAAACATTTTCATTTTAAACATGTCTTTTTTTTCCTTCTAGTTAATAGGACTTGTTTGTTTTTTTAACCGCAAAGTTCACAGCTAATGAATAAATAACACTCTTAAAATGAAGAAATCACACAAAAAATGTTTTTAAACAACACTTTATGGATTTAGAAAATTCACTTAAATGGGTGAAAAGTGACACTTTTTGGATGAAGGAAATTCACTTTATAGAGTTAAAACGGTAACACTAAGGTGGTGAACATTTAACTAAATTTACATGAAAAAAAATCACTTTAAGTGTAAATATGTTAACACTCTCAGTGTCAAAAAATAACACCCAAAACGTGTCAAATTTTTAACACTTTTGAAAGTGTAATTTTAACACAAAATCCGTGAGAACTATATAGACCCAAAAAAAGTGTTAAAATTAACACTATGGGTGTTAAATTAACACCGGCCATTTTGCTGTGTAGGAGATTTTACGTGAGTGCTGTGTGTAACTGTTTGAGCATAAAAGTTTGATTCATGTTTGAGTTGTGACATAAAATAATGTGAAATTTTTCATATTTTAAAAGAAAATACCATTAAAAAACACACATAAAAAGAAATCATCATGAAGAGGTAAGTTCACGAAACACAAATACATTGATTGTATACCTCGGGATGAAGATTGGTAACTTTATTTTACGCCAGCAATACTTGTTTTAAATATATTTCAGTATTGCTCAAGTAGAAGTAAAATGTACTGTATGAAAAAAAAACAACTACCGAGTACTACCCGCCTCAGATGGGGTTTATGATTGCGCCAAAACGGGGGGCAAATGTGGATTACACTCTACCATGAAAAGAAAACATCGGATCCAGCGCCTTCACATCTTTACAGCGAAACTGTCGCCGGTCTGTCTGGGTCTGATCTTCTAAACTATCAGATGACGATGGAAAAAAAAAGAAAAGTGCTTTCTACTTGCAAGATTTCAGCTTGATACGAATAATATGAAATGACACCGTATTTAGACAACATACATGTCAATGCATAAGGCAAAGAAAATATGAATTCAAGTTATTCACAAAAGCAGAGGTGGTACTTTTCTGCAGTGGGGTATTGATCCGAGTGTTTAAAGTGATGCTGGTAGTAACACTTTACAGTAATAGTAGACATTTACAATTGTGTCTGGAAAAATCATGCACGTCTTTCTCTCCGCCTTGACACGGAGGCAAAACAAACTCGGTGTCGTACAGTCGGCTGACACGGCCACGTTTGAATGATATGAAACAATAAACCCAGCCTTTTAAAAAGAGATTTCTCCGAGGAAATCTAAAGCCGCCCGAAAGACACATGACACGTGTTGGGTATCGTCGTCAGAACGGGCGTAATTGTAGCATTTGTATTTGCACTGGCAGTAACGGTAACAGTCGAAGTAATGAACACAAAACAGTCCCGGCTAAAGGCTTCCTGCCAGTCAAAGCAGCTCTGCACGAGTCTCTCCACGGCCCATCACCGGCCGGTCTCAGAGTCAGGACTAAACGTGGTGAGGCGGCATTTCAGTGTCAGGCAACTAAAAACGTTCAACGATCAAATCCACGGGGGAAAACTGTTTTTATTTAGCTGTGCCTATGACAACTGCACATTTCTCTCCAGTTCAGCTTTTTAACCAAATCTAAAAGCTTCTCGAGTGGAGAGCAACAGTGTAATGCCTCATTTGAAAGCTAAGGCCTACAAGACTGATCGTAGCATCTTTGTTGCTGCGTTTTTTGTCAAATTTGTCAAAGCGTTTTTGTTGTATTTCGTAGTTTTTTAAATTTTTTATGATGCTTTTTTGTTGTGGTTATTGTGTTTTTTTTGTGTTGAGTTTTCACCTCGTGTTTGTCACCTTTTTGTCGCTCTTCAGTTACTTCGTTTTTGTTGCCATTTTGACATGTTTTTTTTTTGTCAAGATGCTTTGCGATTTGGGTAAAGCTAAACCGGAGAAAATGCTCGGTTCAGGTGCGGGTTAAGAGGTTAATGGCTTTTTAAATATACTGTATTTCCTGAACTATAAGTCACACTTTTTTTTCATAGTTTGGCTGATGGTGCAACTTACATATAAAAATATATAATTTCACGTTTGCTATTTTCACACCGCCAGCCGCTAGAGGGCGCTCTAGGCTTGTGTACCAGTATCCGCTACTCCTGTACCGCTGAAAATGTAAACAAACAAAAAACAGTAATCGAGTAGCAGAAAGAACGTTTGGAGCGAGCGAGAAACTTGCGAGGGACTGGCGAAAAGCTCTTACTGCGATGGAGGGGGAAAAAAATAAGCTAATCGCGGGCTAAAAGCTAAACGGCTAGAGGAACGAGTTCGCAAATGAGAGCTTGAACAACGTGATGCCGGGAGAGGCTTGTCGACGGTGCAGTCACGCCTCCATGCCGAGGACTTGTATGTTTTTTTCAAATACGGAAAATACGGTACATTCTCCGTTTTGTAGAGCACGGTGTATTGGTTCGCGCTCCTCGCCCGATAACACAAACAGTAATGAACACGACCGGTTATGTGACTGAAAGCCGCTAACAACAGTCTCCCCGTCATGAAAAACGAGGGGCGCATTATAAAACAGTGGTTGATGACAATTGAGCGATATGAAATAATAAAAACCCAGGCTTTTTAAAAGAGATTTCCCCGAGGAAATCTAAAGCCGCCCGACGGACACATTACGGGTATTAGGTATCACAAGAGCGCAGGATTAGCCCCTCCTACCCCGGTTCAATTAAAGCGCTAACACGCGGGGGGGGGGGGGCCCGGCTGCCAGAGATGGTATATCACACAACCATCATTTCAGACGAGAGGACAGAGATTTGGTTTTCATTTGCGCAGTGATTAGGAGTGGATGAAATTGCGGTTTGTTCCACGGGGGGGGGGGGGGGGGGGGGGGGGGGGTGAACACCAGCGACGACTAAATCTCAGATGACAATCACAAAACATGCAGTCCGCTTCCAGTCCGATTGAATTAGGCAAAAGCCATTACCGTATTATGGGATCAGAGCCAATCAGAGCGCTTAGTTTTGGGGCGGAATTAGCCTCGGGCGGAATTATGTCACGCGCAGATGTCGCCGCGTTCGACTTCGCCGACGGAAAAACAAGTCGGGTAATCCGATGGTCCAAAAAGGCACGTTGGGGTTTGATTTGGCGTGGGGGGTTTACGATAGGCACCTTTAGATCAATTTATCTGGGATTGGAACTGGCATAAAGACGAGCACAGACTGATTTGAAGCCATTGACGGGTGTCTTGTGTTCAAACAATCCGATTCTGTAACGGGGATGAGGTCATAATCGCGCTTTACAACTTTCAGGCAGAAAAGGGAACTTTACTGTCACAATAATGTTAACAAACATTACTCCGCTCTTTCTTGACTGATAATGTTTTGGAAGCGCAGCCTTTTGTCACTTATGTCTGCCGTCACATTGTACTCACGGAGGACAAACAAACAAGCGAAGGCCATGGCAGGTTTGCTATGGTGACGTTTGATTGTAAAGCACTAGTTACCTGCATGCCTCCCTTCTGAAATACGTGCTTGTTAGAGTTAGAGACGGCTACGTGGGACACATTAAGTATTTCCCAGCATTTTAAACACCACAGCAGTGACAGCAGCAGCATTATAACCTTCACTTGTATTTAAGTCCTACTGGCGTATAAAGGCCTTCCCAGTTCGATTGCATTAAATAATGAATCAGCCGTGAGCAACCATTCGATTATTGTAACTAGAGGTCGATATGGGTTTTTCTAAGGCCGATGTCGACATTTTCGACAGTTATTTTTGGCCAATTTTTCCAGATGTCTGGTCTATAATCCTGTGAAAACAGAAATACTTGGCATCTCCAGCCATGGCCGATTCAATCATAGTTTCTGACCCAGCTTTGATAAGATGCCGCTAACATTAGCAAGCTATTGCCAGCATTAGCATACTGTTGCTGGCCGTGGCATTTCGCGCGGGGATCCAAAACACAATTGCGGAGGTTCTTAGTTTCAAAGTGACAGCAGGCCTACATTGACTGAGATTTAACTTGTATTTAACAAACCTGCAGCTAACCAATTTTCATTGTGATGTTTCTCTGTTCCCCTGAGGCCTAGGAAGTTGTGAGGGGACTCAACACGGGAAGGCTCCCGGAGATATCGGCTGCTATCGGCGCTAGACTGGCTGATTGCCGATATTAGATTGGTTGATAGCCGATATCCCCAAATATCGGCCCGATATATCGGCAAGCCGATAAATTGTAACTTCAGTGTCAAGATATGCAGGGCTTATATCATACTTCACATATAATTCAATTAAAGAAATATAATAAAAATGATAATCAAACCCAAATTAAAATTATACTGAGGATGGTAATGACAACTGGGAAGTAAAGTAGCAAGATCTCGGAGTATAATATCTATTAATGTACCTTTATAACATAAAAGTAACTCTCGGTAATCACGGGTAACAATCTGAAATATAAACAGTTCAAATATTGTTTTGTAAGTTTGTAAGTTGGTCTGTGCTAATGGATGAGGTCTTGTTGATGTTTTATTCCACTGACTTTGGGGGGTGGGCGCTCATAAGCTTCTTGCTTCAGCCCACTCCTTTTGAGCAGAATGTGTACTGCTCAAAAAAATAAATAAACTAAAACTAAACTAAGGTAGAGAACGATAGCAGGTATTGTTAATTCTATTTCAGTGAGGTCATGAGCACTCACAGTTGGAAAAGCAATTGTCTACAGAGAAACTTTAGAGGAAGTTTTGGAACATACATAGTCCATTTTTGCAATCTACCATCATCATCTTCTCATAATTAATGGAAAACCTTGTGCCACCGACTCGTGGAAAGCTCCATCAAAATTCGAAACCAATCGCAGCGGCCTATTGCAAACATCAGCGGCACATCCAAACCCAATATCTAATACATCAAAGACTGGCACTTTCCCCGACCCCCTTCTGTGCCCCCCACAAACCCACGGGACAGGGGGGGTATGTGTGTGTCAGAGGGAGCCAGGATTTCCCAGAGTTCATCAGTGACTGTGTCTGAGCAGATGGGCCACAGTGATATGGTAAGATGGTTTTAGGGGACCAACTGTGCCCACCGTTTCAGATGACATCAGAGCTTTCTACAGAGTTTCATAGAGATGGGGCAGGTACAAAAAGACTGCAGAGTTTGGTTGGATTAATATTGCGTGATAATGGGGCAATTATGAGCGTTTCAACTCCAGCGACACAGAGTTCGAATGTCTACAAAGACTGTGCTCCAAAAAAATTGTTTATTTGACTACAAGGCGAGTCTACATTGTCTGTGTGTCGAGGAGTCAAAGATAAATCATCTGTGTAGCGTTTTTTTTACTTATTGATAATTGATTAAATGTTTTGGGGTATTTTGTAACAATCATCTCGAGGGCTGGGTACTGTTATTTATTCAATCAACGATACTTTGTTTCCAATACGGATACCTCAACTTTTTTCAATACCTATACTAAAATACTTGTCATCAAGAACCAGAATAAATTTAGTCCATAGACACTTTCTTTTGAATTTGTATCACATATTTGAGCTGAAACAACCAAGTAACTTTGCACTTGCTGTCCCTGGACCAAACAGGCATCAACACATCACTTTAGGTAACTCTTTTCAATACCAGTAGTACCTAAACTTTCTTTTTCAATACAATACTGGTATTTTACCATATGGAAAACATTGCTAAGGTCAGAGGAATAGTGTCAAAACCAGACTTATCTGTCCGTTTGTCTCCAGCAGGTTAGACTACTGTAACGGCCTGCTCACTGTTGGAGCTGCAGTACATCCAGAGTCCTGACAAGAACCAGGAAATAGGACCATATTAGTCCAGTGCTCTGGTCTCTGCACTGGCTTCCTGTCACTCAGAGAATAGAATTTAAAACAGCTCTGCTTGTGTACAAGTCTTTTCATGGTTTAGCACCAAAGTCCATCTCTGACATGTTAGAGCCGTATGAACCATCTCGGGCCCTGAGGACTTCAGGCAGGGGTCTCCTGGTGGTTCCCAGAGTCAGGAGTAAACACGGTGAGGCTGCGTTTCAGTTTCATGCAGCTAAAACAGTCTTCATGAGGATGTGAGACAGGCCTCAACTCTGACAATGTGTATGTGTATGAATTGTGCTCTACAACTAAACTTGCCTTGCCTATTGTTTAACGCAGCCCTAATCTCGGACAATATTTGGCATATGATCTAAACCAGAAATCAGCGCCGATTTTGACGACATATTATAATTTAGTGAGCACTTTTTAGTTTTAGTCCATGTTAATTTAGTCGACAAAAACTTAATTTAGTTAACTTTATTACTGTATTGAAAACATATTGCACTGCTTCGTGAAGCTTCCGCCACACTGTCACAGGAAGTTACGTTTTTTTATTTTGGTTTTCTTAGTCAATGAAAAATATCTGGGGAGTTTAGTCATATACTGTAGTTTCAGTCACTATTCACCATTTTAATGTAGCTTCAGTGTAATTTTAGTCTCCAAAAATATGACTTTCCCAAAAATTATGATGAAAAACTTGAGTCGATGAAATGAACATTGCCAGAAGTAAACCTAACGCAGAAATAAACTAAATCTAAAGCGAGACAATGGACTAAAAATGAGGGAAAACAGGACTAATCCAAGACAAAATGAGGTCTAAAACATGTCCTAACCAGAAAAACAAAACAATCAATAGAGAAACACCATCTTCAGCACCTCACCAAATTCCACATTCTAAACCCTTTACCCACGATAGACCCCCCCCCCCACCGAAATCCCACCGAGCAACAGTGCCATTGAACCGGGCACGTGGAACAGCCGGTGTGGGCGTCCCCGTGCCCCTCTGAGAGCGCCACCGCAGCCGAGCAGGTGTGGCGAGGGTAAGAGCGGGAGGGGGTTGGGACGTCCCGAGCCGGAGCCACTGTAGAGGAACGGCCTAATGAGGTACCAGGAGATGAGGCCATGAATCTCGATCAGCTCTGCTACATTTAAGATCCGCCGAAAAAAATATATATTAAAAAAATACAAGGCTCAGCGAAATCAAGGTGTGCGCGGGTTTAAGGGGGTTTTTAGAGGGGAGATGTTAAAAATGCAGAGAAGTGAAAAGCAGAAGGCCTTGAAGCAGTCGAAGCATTGAAGTAGAGCGAGAGAGAGAGAGCATGGATTTGTTAAGGTTTTAACTAAGAAGCACAAGCTGGCATTCAAGGTTTTCTGTGTGGGTTGGCGGCATTATTTTTTTTTTTGACATTAATTACAGGTATACGAAAATGGCTGCTCCTCATGACCTCATTTCTGTCAACTCTAGTCTTTTTGTCGAGCTCGTGTCACACTACAGGAGTCGCCTCACAGGGCTTCACAAACAGGGGAATAGATTGAGAATCAACAATGAAATCGTCCTTTTTGGCGAGGATAATCTCAAGCCAACACAGTGGGGAATAAAGAGAAACCTCATTGAGGATCTCACTGAAAGAGAGATCACATTTCAATGTTTGGACAGGCTATATATGGCTCCGGAAGAGTGAAGACTGTGAGGCTAACATCTAGTCCTTGCTGGGGCTTCATTTAAAAGTCACCGGACCAAATGTGGTAAAGCAGTTTGCACAAACCTCCGCTTCACAGTTAGAAGGTCCCGGGTTAGATTCCCACCAAGGCCTTTCTGTGTGGTGTTTGCGTGTTCTCCCCGTGTCTGCGTAGGTTTGCTCCGGGTACTCCGGTTTCCCCTACTACTAAAAACATGTGCAATAGGTGAATCCTCCAGCCCGGTGATTCTGACCATCAGGCTGGCTCCACATTATGGAGATGGGTCCCCGGGCAGTCGACCACTGCTCCTTACGGGTCGCCCCAGCGGCATCGAAGGGCGGGTCAAATGCAGAGGACACATTTCCCTACTGGGACAATAAAGTAAACAAACAAACAAACTAATTCACAATACTGTTTACCCAAATCTAAAGGTTTCTTGTAAAAAAAAAAAAAACTCAATATGGCGACAAAAAAAGCAATAAATGAGTGGAAAAAAATGCTAGAAAACCAACAATAGTACAACAAATAGTGATTAAAAAGCGACGAAAACATGACAAATACGTGACAAAAAGGTTAGTTTTGTTGTCCTTAGCTTTCAAAAGAGGCGTTACTATCGGCTCCAGTCGAGAAGCTTTAAGATTTGGGTAAAGCTGAACTGGAGAAAATGCATTCGGTAAAGGCAGGGGGTTAAGAGGTTAAACGTTATGGCGTAATTTGTTTCAACATAACCTTTAAGTCAATGAACCGATAACCTTTAAGTTGAACTTAGCTGAAAAAGATAAAATAAACCACTGGATAACCAACTCGAGACTTAAAGGGGACATATCAGGCAAAACCACCTATTTTGTTCAGAACATTGTGCCCACAAACATCAGTGGAGTTGTATTTTCTTCATTAAAGCAGCTTATACCATGATCTGAGTGAATCCTGATTGCGTGTTATAGTTTTAAGGCAGCCAATTTACAGGACTTGAGATTTACCTGACCAAGGCTCCAGAAAGACTTGACTTGGGACTTGCTGTTTGTGATTTGAGGCCAATGACTCTCCATGACTTGCTGTGACTTTATAGTTGTTTGAGTGAAACTGTTTAAAGACAGGATTCTTTGTGTAAAAGTGGCACATCTATGTTCATATATGGTAATTAACCACATGCTTTTTCGGCTTCCCGACGGAGCGCGTCTCATCAATACGGCGCAAAAGGGCAGGAGCAAATACGACGTGTTTTTTTTGGATGCATTAAATGTTTTCTACAGGGAGTGAAGATTCATAGACGTTTCATAGACAAACAATGGACTGAAGCTACGGCGCAGACGGGCCTCGAGAACGAAGATGCACAAGAGCTGGATTCATGACAAACCTCTTGGGGGCTTTTCAGTGTTTTAAGGCGTTCTCACGAAAGTTACAGCATTTAGAGGCTATTTTCCGCAGCCACACAGAGCCCAGTGACAGCAGGACTGAAGGCGGAATCTACTTTGAGCAGGGGCGAATCCGAGGATACAGGGGCTGGGGCATTATGGGGGAACCACTGACAGAAAAACTGCCAGAAACTAACAAAAATAAAAATAAAATTATTTCATATTTATATTTCAGACTGCAGGAAAAAGCAGCTCATGTTTAAAATACTTTTTAAGTAGGCCCCCCCAGGGCCCCCTTCCTTACATTTTAGCCTAAATTTTCAAAATGGCTCAATCTTGAGAAAGTACTTCACATTTTCAAGTAGATTAAACGCATTTTGAAAAGAAGAATTAGGCTTAACGCTGATGTTTGCAACTTGAGGTGACTTGACTTGACAAAAGCTATGACTCGACTTGACCCCATGACCAATTGACTTGGACTTGCATGGGACTTGGACCTTCATGACTTGGACTTGACTCGAGACTTGCATTTAGTGACTTACTCCCACCTCTGGTTTCAGGTAAAACAGCTTAAAACATAAAAAAAACCTCCTGCCCGAACCTCCTGCCCGAACTTAAAAAAAAAAAGCCACAATGAATAGTTTGTGTGACCATGATATAAGCGGATTAAACAACTCAAAGCCGTGCATTAGACAGTTTTAATGCACTTTGCAAGAACACCCCTCCGCTGCGCCGTGGTGTTCCTGTCTCCACGTCGTGCATTAAAACTAATATTGTTTTTATATTTGACTTTGTCCTTTGACATTTTCAAACCTCGTTCTGATCAGTTCTACGCTCAATATATGCTCATCATGGCGCCATTTGCAGTGGTGGAGCCAGACGGGTGGTCAATAAAGCCCTGACCACCCTCAGTGCACCCCGCTGGGGTAGCCGGCCAATATATGTTAGACTTTCTGTCTTCTTTCTGTCCCTGAATTCATCCCCAACGCAGCCTCGGTCTTCGCTCCTTCCTCATTGGTTCCACTAACATGATCCTCTGTGAACCAAAACAACCACAGGGCTACACATAGTTGAAGTCTTCGAAAGTTTCGCCTCTCATCCAAAAGGCTTCGTCAGCGACAAATGTCCCACTCTGCACGCAGCTGAATATATAGACCAACGGGGAGGAGTTAAGGTAGGCCCGGCTCCTCCCCTCTAATCACAGCTACTCTCACCCGTGGGTAAACCCCTTTGAAGAAGAGCGTCTAACGATCTGCTCACCTCAGTATCGGCCAGTCATGTCCTATTCATAAATAATCACTACCCAGTATCTGTCCTATTCATGGCTGATCACTGCTAATTACCTGCCTATTGTTCTTTTGTTGGCTGAGGTGCCGTCTCCTTGGCCTGGCCAAGCCCTTTCGGTTTCTCCCGAAGGAGATTGGAGTACAGTGACGGAAGATTAAATCTGAGACCGCCATTTCGATTCATGGAGGGATTTTCTTTCCCGACAAAAATAGCTTCTTTAACTCCTCTTTCAAACCAACGTTCTTCTTTAGCTGCGTAGATGTTGTTGCTTCAGCTTCTCTAAGAGGACTTTCTTCTTGTTGCCCCCCATCGAAAGTATTTGTGTCCCGTTTCAAAATTACATAGGTTGAGTTGCCTTCTGTACGAAATGCGCGATATAAAGTTGCCTTGAAGAAGCCGTAGCACATTTGTGTTGATTTCTCCAAGAGTTTCTTGGTTGCTTTTTTTTTTTCAATTCCTTTTTTGACACTTTTTTTTGTCTCGTTTTCCGTCAGTTTTTTGCCTTTTTTCTGTTGCTTTTTAATCCCCGTTGTTGTAACGCTTTTGCTTTTTCGAGAAGCTTTTGGATTTGGGTAAAGCCGAGCTGGGGAATTGTGCTCGGTTAAAGCGGGGGTTAAGAGGTTAATGAAAACAAGTTTTTAAACCTAGGGCATGGACTACACGAGGTTAACACACTTCTGATGTGTACGTGACTCGACATGCTTTAAACTTTGAGAAACATGCTCCACCCTCACATTTGAGCGGGAACATTGTAATAAACCATTTTGCTCTGTTGTAAAACTGGAAGTGGCTCAGATGCTCTGCTGGAATGGAGCTGTGCGACTTGTTCTCAATAAAACAAGATGAATTCAAATCGCCTGTTGCTTTGATCCAATCCGCCTGTCAGTCGCAGTTAATAAGGCAACCCCCCCATGAGCCGTGTGGCGGTGGCACAGATGTGTTGCCAGGACAGATGTGTTGCCGGGACGCAGATGCTTGGAGGTACCCACCCGTCCGACCTCCACCAGGTTGGTCACCATGACGATGGCGGCGGTGTTCTCCTGCCAAACCATCCTCCAGAAGTCGAACACGGTCTCCTGCATCGGACCTGGAGAAGACGGACGACGGGGGGAGAGAGGGAGAGACACGAATGAGGATTAAATAAAATAAAATAAAGACGATTGGACTGTGCAAGACAAAAAGGGAGTACCATTGAAAACAACAATAGGCCAAAAGATTATGGCAACCAGGTTTACATCGAGGGTTAATATAAGACTAAAATAAGGTTACATCATAATTTGAGTCATTTTGAACAAGACATTTTCCAAAGCAGCACGAAAACCTGAATAGAATTGACTCAAATGGAAGTGAAACGCCTTCAGCGAACACAGTACTGACTGAAGGAGCAGTTTCTGAAACACTGGCCTAGAACAGGGGTCGGGGATTTTATTTATTTAATTTTTTGAATCATTTTGCTCAAAATCATGGGGCCAGACCATCACTGCTGGAGGGCCGGATTTGACCCCAGGGCCGGACTTTGCCTCTAAACTTATGTAGAACTTTTCTACCTGCATTAGGCCCAAGCTCACCCATCCACACTCTCATTCATACACCAATGCACGCAGACACTGACGCCGAGGTGGGTGAAGTGTCTTGCCCAAGGACACAACAACAGTGTGCATCTTCAGGAGCTGGGGTTCAAATCCCCGACCTTCTGATCATGAGACAACCTGCTCTACCAGCGGCGCCACGGTCGCCCCAGGATATAAGCGGTTCGCAAACGTTCACACCAACAGCCACTTTGTAAAACCATCAAGGCTTGAACTGAGATCAATTCAGGATTAAATCTAGACTAAAAAGTGCCTTACATTGGTGTAAACCATATCCAAACAAGAAAAAGGCTCATTTAAACCCATTACTACACTGAAATAAGTTTTTTGTTGAACTAACTTAAAAAAAATTACTTCAATTGGTTACACCCAATTAAATTAAGTTTATTGAACTTACCGTCTAATGTTTAGCAGACTGATATTTCAAAGTCAAATTTTATTTAAACAGTTATGAAAGGAAGGTGGCTGGGAGTGCTGCACTGGGTCCGAATACAGTCTTTAAAAATGTTAATACTTAAAGCAGTACTAACTAACTTGTTTACCTTTATAAATCCTTTCCGTAGTCCCTCTGAGGGTAATGCAAGTGTTAATGGGATGATTGGGGGGTCTTTCATCTCCCCCTGGTGTCTCTGGCCAGAAAACCATGCTTGCAACTTGACTGCCACCGGGTCGGAGCCACCAATACACACTAATAGAACCACGAAGAAGAAGCTAACAGGCTAACGTGCAAAGCTAACTGCGGGCTAGCGCCACTTTAAACAGTATTTACAGCCAAGTTTGAGTGAAAAAAATTATCTCCATTGTATAACTGGATGTACAACAGCCCTCTCTCCCTTCGCCTTTCCTGTCAGCGTAGTATTTACCCTCCAAGACATTTAATAAGTAAAACAATCGTAACTTGCAACGACACCTGCAGTTGCGCTTATGGCCTCTAGGGGCAAGAGTTACTTAGTACTGCTTTAAAAATCCGGTGCTCCTCCAGTATGAAAACAAAAGTTGGAGTTGAATAAACTTGACTTGGGTAGTGGAGCACGTGTGGCAAAAGAGATCTGCCACACGTGCTCCACTACCGAAGGCAAGTTTATTCAACTCCAAGTTTTAATTAAACTGTAATTAGATGTATTCCAATCGGCTGCTTTACTCCAACGCAAAAAGAAACAGAAGACCAACGGTTTGTACCAGACACCATGAGCAACAGTAACATTAAATATAGTGTAGAGCATAAATGAAGTCTAAAATGGCAGATGACCCAAGTACCACCAAACACACACACACCACGGTTTGAGAGCCAACATGATCTGAGTTGAATTGCGATCTATGAATTTACATGAGTCCGCGCATCCTCCACTTCGAGAAGCACAAAAGCACAGTCGCCCGTATTTATTCATCTTTGTTTGTCAATCTGCTGGAGCTGCACATTCCCACTTTAGACACAAACATCATTTGCCGTAATCCCCCCGTCCGTTCGCTCGCGCAGACAGATCAGATTCCGCCACAATAAAAAACCCGCCGCGGGGATTTAGAAGCATTACGGTAACGCACTCACAATGCAGTTTTATGCGGCGCTATCTTCCATTCACACTTCACTCCGAAATCCGCCGGGTTTATTTATAGAGCTTCTTCCACGTAGTGCTTAGTCAACAGAGGGGGGCTTAAGTAGCGTTGGGGAGAAAAATAAATTCCATTTGTACAGTACGGAGTTAAAGGGGTAAAGCAGGCACGGACGATAGAAGGTAAGTGACTGCGGTAGAAGCACAAAGTACTGAGCCACACAATCAAAATTTCATATGACATAGAAAAAGTCAAACTGTGGTAAAACTACTCCTAAAAAAAACAAACAATTTATAAGAAAATAAAGGTAAAATGAACAAAAAAGAGTAATCATTCCCAATCCCCCTTTGCGCAACCCCCGGCCTCAGAGTACGAGCGCCGAGCCGTTCAGCCGCCGCAATAATATTTAAAACTTCACCGAGCAATAATTGAAGATTGATACGAATTGAATTATTGTTCGGCCTAATTAAAACGATTAATATTAGTTTTAATCAAGAGCAGAGTGAGGGGGAAAAATGGCTTCTGACAATTTAATTAGAGAATGCAAATCCTGGCAGTTTGGAGAAGTCACCTGGAGACATGACAATGCACTGATGCACACGGGCACAGGCTGCACGCACACACACACACACACACACACACACACACACACACACACACACACACACACACACACACACACACACACACACACGCACACAATTTGAATATTTACTTCTGCGCCATCTATGTTTTTCGTAAGTGTTGGGGACTTAAACGTAACTAGGTCAAATCCTTTCAATTGTATCTAGTTTTTGCAACACTTACATACAATGAATATGACTTGTGAATAATTGGCCGATAAAAATGTGCTAAACGTTTACAAACCTGTTATAAGTGTGGCAAATGTTACACGTATCACTGAATACAATGCTGTTACGGGTTAGAGGCCCTATACCAATGTTGGATGAGGTCCAAGCTCATTCCTAACTTGCCAAACATATTTGTAGCATCTGAATTCTTCACAGGGACGAGTTTACAGTCACATTTCACAGCTTTTTTCTGACACTTAGTTTATGGTACAGATACCTGAACGATACTTTTTCGATACCTTGGCCATCTATAAAACAGAACAATAATTTATTCAGCCTGTACTGTGAGCAGACTAAGCAACGGGGGCCCCCGAATAAAATAATTAAATTCTGTTCATGTAGCCTAGCCTAGCGAAATTTATGTTGCCTACGTTTATTTTTGAACAGTTTATGTGTGGGAAATGTGCTCATATGTTTAATGAGGGGGTCCTTGTCAAATTATGCCGAGGGCCCCATGAAGGCCTGAGCTGGCCCTGGATTTATTCCATAAAATACTTTTTTTTTATTATTGATTTGAGCTGAAACCACCTTTAATGCTGTCCCTGGAGCAACAGTATCAAAACTTGGTCACTAAAGATATAACATTGCTTTCGATTCCATACTGGTATTGTTTAACAGTACCCAGCCCGATACAACATGGTCACTTCTACGTTAAGGCTAGGAAACTCGTCTGCAATTTCATGAAATTGTTACAAATTAAATGCACAGTGTTTTCCCCCACAAATGTCTGAGTTTACAATATACAAAAGGAGGCACATTTCCTTCCACTATAGAAAAAAGAACATCTGGTATCGTGCCTTTAAGGGCTGAGAACTATCGCAGACACTTTGGGCTTCTGGGAATTTACAGGGCAACATACACTGAAGTGCTCGAATTGAAGCAAGTTGTAAATCTGTGCAAGCACGGCTATAAAAGTTAAACTGCAGGTTATAGGCAAACCCCATTCTGATATGACAAAGTGTGTAGCGTTTCAGAACATGTGCAGTGCTTTTCTTCGCTACAACACAAGCTAGGTGGAGCGGTGTCCAGTATGAACGTCCGTTGAAGGCCTTGGTCGCACTAATAAGCTTTGTCGAGCCTCTCAAAGACGCCCTGGGGTAGTCTGACAAAGAACACGGCATTCAAAGTGTCTTGCCCAAGGACATGAGAACAGGTGCATCTTTTGTGTTCATTTCTCTGACCCGAGTTTGTTCAACACGTGCCTTGTTTTCATCGTCTTCCATGTGATGGGAGCAGCTATTGTGTAAATCTCACTGCTAAGTTTCAGATGGACAAACAAACTTGGAGGGGCGTCTCTGGAGTTTGGCACGGCGCTTCACCGTCTCCTCGGTTTATTTTCTCACATTTCGTTTCCATGTGGCGCCGCATCCTGATTGTATCCGCCGGACCCCCAGTCCACCGTTCCAGGCGTCTCCAGTCTCTCCAATAAGCACCGAACCACCTTCCCGCCCACGTGGCAGCCTCCCACTCCCTCTCTCCTCTCCGCTTTCCCCCGCTCCCTTTCCTCGGAGACGAGAAACAAGTCCTGGACATCTGGTGTGTAGGCCTGCACCAGCACAATAACACTTGGCATTATGTGCTAAGTCGTTCCAACGGGAGTCTATCAGGCAACATTCAGTTCCGTGTGCGCGGAGACGGGCTGTGCGGAGGAGAATAGGTGAGGAGAGAAACTTCGGGCTGCGGAGAACTCGATGACAGTCGGCAGGGAGACAATATGGCCGCCGTTGATGAGCCGTACCAAAAGGAAAAGATTTTCTACTATTGTTTATTGTTGGAACACCCACTCTTTCCTTTTCCTCTTGGCTACTACAAAACAAGTCTAGTTGAAATATTTATATAATACCGTTCAGAAACGTGGATTCAGAATTTATGTTTTAATAAGTAGTTTCGACTAGTGTGCAGCCGTTTCCTTATTAGGTCTGGATTGTTTCAAACGCTCATTAAAAGCAGCAAGAAGTGTCCAAACTGTTTTCATTAAAAGCTACAAACCAAAAATGATCATTTTGCCAAACCAACTCTGTCGTTAATTAACATGTCTAAAATAAAAAAATGTAAAATTTAGAATGCTTACATTTTGGTAATTTTCTCACAAATATGATCTACTCAAGCAGTTTAAATCATTCATTTCATTTTACCTTTTAAGCACCTGTGCCCGTGTTCTACAGCCAGTGTTTATGCTGCTCTGATGGAGCTGAGCGTAACATGAATTATATCACGTCCACAACGATATAAAAAATTACAACGATATCAAAAAATGATATCACGATAACAATATGCGATACGATATGGCCCAACCCTATCCCGGATCAATAGTTTTGTAGGGTTTCTGATCCTGGTGCATCATAGGCCACTGTGACGGAAAGTAAAGGCGCCATGCGGACCACTCATACTGGGTCAAAGAGTTCCACAATGCACCGTCAAGCAAAAGGTCTGGAGGCCAACCGACTCTGGTTCACGTATCGCAAATGGCCCCCGAGCCGTTGTTTGGACACTAAAGAGTTGTCCTTTGTCCAGAACTGAGCAGTACTTCGATATGTTACTTTTTTAATCTTTTAATGACAGAAAGTGACAGTTTATACGAGACGAATCCCAATGGGGGGGGGGGGGGGGGGGGGGGGGGGGGAATTTCAGCGTTAAATTGTCCATTTCAAAGCGATTGCAATTCATTTCGACGCTCTACTCTTCGGGGAAGTTTTGTCGGTGGCACATGAAACAAAACATGGCAGTAGATTCTCGCATCTCAGGACCCTACACCTGTTCCGAGCCGGAAACGCGACAGCTGTAGAAATCCCCACAGCCCTGACAATATACTCCCCTACCATCACGGCGCGAGACAAACTCAGGCAAACATTCAAGCAGCGTTTCCCCTTTAGCCCATTAATATTGCACACACCAAACGTTAGCGTACCCCCATCCACTTATCATTGATTTTCTAGTCCCTCTCTCTACCTCCAATCTTTGCATCCCTGCGGGGGCTCGAGGATGTTATCCTGTAAATAATAAAAGTTTAGCGAGCGTCTGTGACATTTGGCGCGTGGGGAAGGGAGGGGGGGAGGAAGAGAGCAGAGATGGCTGGAGGGTTAGAAAACTTGATGAAATTTAAAGTCCTTCCTGGATCATGAATATTTTGGGGCAGGGGGAAGGTGTTATCATAGCCAGCTGTGCATAGAGTGGAGCAGAGAAGAGGAGCATGTTTGATCTGTAGTTAAAGCGGCGAGGGAGAATGGATCGGGGCAAACATGGAGTGGGATGGATACATGCACTTAAATGCTAATGCGGGTGGTGCGTTCAGGTGGCCTGGCAATCTTTTGAGAAGATATGCATGATCTGAATACTGAAGTTTAAAGCAGAGTTAAGTTACACAAAGATTTCCCAAGATTTGAACATTTCACGGAGAACTGTTCAATCCATCATTCGGAAATGGAAAGAGTATAGCACCACTGCGAACTTACCAAGACACGGCCGTCCACCTAAACTAACAGACCGAACAAGGAGAGCACTCGTCAGAAATGCAACCAAGTGCCCCAAGATAACTCTGGAGGAGCTGTGACGTCCTGCCGCTGAGCTGGGGGAATCTGTACATGGGACAACTATAAGTCGTACTCTACACAAATCTGGCCTTCATGGACGAGTGGCAAGAAGAAAGCCATTATTGAAAGGAGGCCATAAGAAATCCCGTTTGAAGTTTGCTAGAAGTCATATGGAGGACACAGCTACCATGTGGAAGAAGGTGCTTTGGTCAGATGAGACAAAAACGTTATGTATGGAGCAAACCTAACACTGCTCATCGCCCTGAGTGCACCATCCCCAGTGTCACATATGGTGGGGGGAGCATCATGCTATGGGGCTGCTTTTCCTCAGCAGGGACTGGGAAGATTGTAAGAATAGTTGGGAAGATGGATGGAGCCAAATACAGAGACATTTTGGAGGAAAACCTGCTGGAGTCAGCAAGAGAATTGAGGCCTGGGCGGAGATTCACCTTCCAGCAGGACAATGACCCTAAACACAAAGCTACATCTACAATGGAATGGTTTAAAAACAAACATATTAATGTCAAAGTCCTGACCTAAATCCTATTGAAAATCTGTGGAAAGACCTGAAAACTGCTGTTCACAAACGCTCTCCTTCTAATGTGACAGAGCTTGAGTTGTTTTGTAGAGAGGAATGGGCTAAAATGTCAGTCTCTACATGTGCAAACCTTGTAGAGTCAAAGCCCAGAAGACTTGCTGCTGTTATTGCAGAAAAAGGGGGTTCCACAAAGTATTAAGTCATGCTGTATGAATACTTGCACACGCCCCACTCTTCACTTTTCCATTTTTTGAAAAATAACAGAATCATGTATCATTTTGCTTTCTCTTCACAGTTTTCTGTTACTTGTGTGTGAACTTTCAGTTGAATGTATGACTACAATGACCAGCAAGTAAGTGCTTTATTTGTCAAAGAATGACTAACTCCAGGACTCTGATCGGATCTATGTTAAAAGACCCTGGTTACTTTTCCATTTTGATGTACAATGTAACAACCCGCGACCCGCTAGCATTCAGTAAATTCACTCACTAACTGGGGGAAACTAGCACTCTCCCCTCCACACACGACTGCAGTGCAAGTACTGCCAGCGCTGGAGCTGAGGTGACCCAAATAATGAGCCCGTCCCGAATGATGGGGCTTTTATGGACTGACAGCTGTTCCACCCGTCACCTTGGCACCGTCAACATCCCCCACACTAACGAGCGCCATTGTAGTTTGATGCGTAAAGGAAGCTGGACAATGTTACCCTCGCTCTCTCTCCTACCGTCATACGAGTCTACCCCCCCCCCCCCCCCCCCCCCCCGCTACCAATTAGGAGATTTTTTTTTCTTTCATTTCCTTCTTTTTCTTTTTTTTGGGCTTATCCGGCACTATTGCGGGGAGTCATTTCTGTACAGGTTGTGCTCGGTCCCGGCGGGTTTTAGTGGAAGTGTCAGTCAAGGAAAAACTTAGCTCGAGGAAAGAGAAAACGAGACGGGGGGAAGGAAAAAGAAGAAGAGATCCTCCCAACGCCAGCCGCCTCGCGCTTGCCCAGGTGCGGAATGGCGGTGCTGGGGTGTGCAGTTTGTCTCGCTCGCTCAGACAGGTGGAGGTGCGGAGGTGGCCGTCTCATCTCCGGGTTTCTCTCTCTCTTTGGCGCCGTCTCTTCCTTCCTGTCAGTCTGCCTGCGCTCATGATGAATTATAAAAGGCCCCGGTCTGACGCTGAATACAGATGTTTTCGCACGAGGTGTTGCCGTGTTAAAAGTAAGGTTGTGCGATGTACAGCAGCGTTATGCGGGATTGCAATAGTATCAAGAGAGGCCAGGCGTAACAGCAATCCTACAAAATGTATCAGCAAACAACGGTACGGCTGACTTTTTTTCCTGCCAGCTCGAGTGCGGCTTTCAGAAGTATCGCAATCGACAAAGGGCATGCATTGTAGGCTGACGCGTGTTTTATTCAGGCCCCCTGGGGTTAAACCTGTCAGGAGCGCCTGGGGACTCACATCTACCAGATCTGGATCAGGAGTAACTTGATGGTGGTGGCAGATGCTCATGATTGAAGCGCCTGAAACTATGACACGTGAACTCCGCTGTAATTATTAGTTAGAGGTGGACCGAGATACAAATCCCACGAGATGAAATTTTGACAGAATTTGCAATGATTAATAATAATATTTTGTTTTTATGTTTCATTTGTATGGAGCCATTGCATTGTATTCTTTGTAACAAACTAATAAGTGGTGGGTCTCTTCAAAACAGAGACGAGTCAAACTACAGGAGTGAGGTGAGCAGTCTGGCCATGTAGTGCACACAGAACAACCTCTCTCTAAATGTTAAGAAGAGCTAGAGTCCCGGCCTCTGTTATGTGCAACTTCTACAGAGGGACTATAGAGAGCATCCTGACCAGCTCCGTCACTGTGTGGCTCTTCTACAGAGGGACTATAGAGAGCATCCTGACCAGCTCCGTCACTGTGTGGTTCTTCTACAGAGGGACTATAGAGAGCATCCTGACCAGCTCCGTCACTGTGTGGCTCTTCTACAGAGGGACTATAGAGAGCATCCTGACCAGCTCTATCACTGTGTGGTTCTTCTACAGAGGGACTATAGAGAGCATCCTGACCAGCTCCGTCACTGTGTGGCTCTTCTACAGAGGGACTATAGAGAGCATCCTGACCAGCTCTATCACTGTGTGGTTCTTCTACAGAGGGACTATAGAGAGCATCCTGACCAGCTCTATCACTGTGTGGTTCTTCTACAGAGGGACTATAGAGAGCATCCTGACCAGCTCCATCACTGTGTGGTTCTTCTACAGAGGGACTATAGAGAGCATCCTGACCAGCTCCATCACTGTGTGGTTCTTCTACAGAGGGACTATAGAGAGCATCCTGACCAGCTCCATCACTGTGTGGTTCTTCTACAGAGGGACTATAGAGAGCATCCTGACCAGCTCCATCACTGTGTGGTTCTTCTACAGAGGGACTAGAGCATCCTGACCAGCTCCATCACTGTGAGGTTCTTCTACAGAGGGACTATAGAGAGCATCCTGACCAGCTCCATCACTGTGTGGTTCTTCTACAGAGGGACTATAGAGAGCATCCTGACCAGCTCCATCACTGTGAGGTTCTTCTACAGAGGGACTATAGAGAGCATCCTGACCAGCTCCATCACTGTGTGGTTCTTCTACAGAGGGACTATAGAGAGCATCCTGACCAGCTCCATCACTGTGTGGCACGGCGCCAGCACTGCCTCCTGCCGAAGGAGCCTCCAGCGCATCGTGAGAGCAGCGGAGAAGATCTGTGGAGCTCCTCTCCCCTCCATTAAGGACATGTGCTCCACCCGTCTCACCCGCAAAGCCGTCAGAATCACCAGGGACCCTACGCACCCATCACACAGTCTCTTCAGAGTAAGGCCTTCAGGGAGGAGACTGCGGAATCTACGGGCCAGGTCGAGCCGACTTAAAAATAGTTTCATACACAGGGCCGTCGGGAAGCCAATATTTGCACACATTGTTAGGTAACTATTATCTAAATATAACTAAAT
This sequence comes from Proterorhinus semilunaris, assembly GCA_021464625.1. Classification (NCBI taxonomy): domain Eukaryota; kingdom Metazoa; phylum Chordata; class Actinopteri; order Gobiiformes; family Gobiidae; genus Proterorhinus; species Proterorhinus semilunaris. The sequence goes on along the minus strand of CM038358.1, from coordinate 27,402,420 downwards.
ATGAATTTAAGCACCATACGCAGTCCAGATATGTTTTTTTAATAGGCATATTTATAATGCCTATGAAAAAAGATGACTGTACACTGTGGTGAGAAACTTGTGGCATCTTGATATCCGTCCCCAGATCACACAGCACTGTGAAGGACTCAGTATAACGCGCTATGGTCGGCATATCAATCCTAATAGTCAAATGGATGTTAAAAACATACGGATGTTCACATCTTCACGCCTGAGCCATATCGGCAGGAGAGAGATTACTATTATGCAAGAGCAATGAGCGGACTGGGGCTAATTAACTTGAACGCAGCTTCGTTCGACTTCTGGAGTTTTTCATCTCAGTCAGGGCATCTGCCGTTTCCTCCGACTGCTCATCTAAATATGCATCTATTCAAAACAGCCATGGTCTTAATGGCTTTGGAACAATTCACTATGAAAAACATCGTGAATATGTTTAATGCTAATGCTTTTGTAAATAGGTGTGCTTTTCACGAGGAGATGGAGAAATACCACTTTGACAGATGGCTGAGTGAGTTTCCAGAGACGGCGTTACAAATGTATGTGTGCGTTTTAGGAGCTGCTGTAACCACTGTGCGATCAATGAAGTTATATATAACTTATATAGCACAAATGCTGCTAGCTGGAGATGGAACGTTAGCGGGCACAGCTCAAGGTGTAATCTATTTTGAAAGAACTATTTAAATCCTATTAACTATTAACTAACTGGAGACACGCTATTGTTTGTTTTGAGTGTTCCTTTACTGCTATAAAAATAAAATAAGCCAGGTGTCTTGAACTTTAACCTTTTAGTGCCCTGCTGTCTACTACCAATTCATTCATAAATTTTAGTGCTTCAGACGCTAACATTTTAGAATTTCATGTGTTGCCACGATGATGTTAATCTGCTACTGTAGCCACGACTGCCCTGGGATAGTACGATGGAAACGTGGCATCACCGACCACCACTAACTATCCTCCCACCGCATTATACTGTCGGCAACGTGGATGTTAAGCTCCCAAGCTTCTGCCTATTTCTTTTGGGCAGTGGTTCTCCCACGCCTGAACAGAGCACATTTTCCCCAGTTTGGCTTTACCCAAATCTAAAAGCTTCTTGAAAAAAAAAAAGCAACCACAGAATAACAGTAAAGTGACAAAAAGCGCTGAAAATGTGACAAAAGAGTAACATTAAGTGGCAACAAAGCAGTGAAAAGAAATGTCAAAAAAGTGACAACGCCACAACCACCCAAGGAAAAAGATACATTTAAATTTGTTTTGTAAGTCTTAGCTTTCGTTAAACCTTTTAGATTTTGGGTAAAGCTGAACTGGAGAAAATGCACTTAAAGTGGGGCTTAAAGCAGAACTAAGTAACTTGTTTACCTTAATCAATCCTTTCCGTGGTCCCTCTGGGGGTAATACAAGTGTTAATGGGAGGATTGACGGGTCTTTCATCTCCCCCTGGTGTCTCTGGCCAGAAAACCACAATTGCAACTTTCCCAGCTCCAACCCGGAGGCGCAATACACACTAATGGAATCACGAAGAAGAAGCTAACAGGCTAACGGGCAAAGCTAACTGCGGGCTAGCGCCACTTAAACAGTATTCACAGCCAAGTTTGAGTGAAAATTATCTCCATTGTGTAATTGGATGTACAATATCTCTCTCTCCCTTTGTCTTTTCTGTCGGCGTAGTATTTACTCTCACGGACAATTAAACGCAACATGCTACGACACCTGCAGTGACGCTTACGGCCTCTAGGGGCATGAGTTACTTAGTTCTGCTTTAAGAGGTTAAAATGACTTATCTGGTTGGCTTTATAGTAATTTCATCTTTTTTTGGCTTATCTGATGCTCATTCATCAACATTTTTGGAGGAAAAGCCAATATTTTACAAGCCACGACCCAAATAAGACTTAGTATTTGGGTCGTGGATTTCCAGCCAAAGGTGATCGTTGGTCCTGTCACGATACCCGTTGCTTTTGGGCATCTGTTCCTCTCTCGTTTTTCTTGATTTATTTTTACTGCTGAACATTGTGAAACTCAGCTGCTCAAATAACAAAGATGACTAAATGAATGTTTTGCCCAAGGACCCAACAACTAAGCCCTGATTGAAGCCTGGATGGAACTCCCTCCTTTGGATCCTTGGACAAAGGGATAATGCAAGTTATAGACAATATAGAGTAAAAAAAAAAAGAAGAATGGCCTTTTCTACGCCAGGGCCAAGTGCGCCGAAGACGCATTTTTTCTTTACAGATGGTGTCGAGTTTGACTAACGTGAAATAATACCGCAGGTGCTTTCCGCTCAGGGGCAGGAGACGCTTCACGTTAGCGGTCACAGCCTGATTTGTATGCGCTGTAGTTCTGAAATAAGAGAGCGCTTTTAATTGAGACACTGAGGAAGAGAGCGGCAACGCACTAATAAACAGGTAATTATGCAACTCCCAGCTCCGCCAAGGCAGATTGTGAATCCGTAATGGCCACTGTGTGTTGTTATTTATTTCTTCAAACTGCAAATCCACGCGAGCCGAGGCATGCAAGATTCATCACAATTAACCATCAATCAAGCCGCGGGTCGCGGGGGGTCGCGGGGGCGCCCCGTGCAAGTGCGGTGCAGATTAACACGGCGACAAAATGTGCCTGTACATGTCAGCTAATCCATTTATTTATGCAGCACTGTCCCGCGCCGGGTTGATTAATCGCTCCCACTGCACCCACGGAGGGAGAGATGGGGGGGGGGGGGGGGGAGAGAAGAGGAGGGGAGGGGAGAGGAGGGGGGAGGTGAGCTGCCTGCTGCTGCGAGCCGAGTGCAGGTACCACACTCCCCAAACACGCATCAGAGAGTAGTTTGGGAGGAGTCAATGTAAACCACTATGAGAAAAGAGCGTCCTAATATTGTTACAGCTTAAGAAAGTCCAACAATAGTGGATCAAGAGAGCGCGGAAGGAGTTGCAGTCTCCAGTGTAGCGCATTCATCTTGTTAGCGATAATCAAAACAAACTGGCCACAGGAACATTAGCATTTTATCATACTTTGTGAAAATGTTACCCGTCTAGTTCAATGGCCGCTCTGCTGAATTAACACTATATATCCTGTGAGATTCAACAATTTGTTTTTTTTTTCACCCACTTGTTCCGACAATGAAAGTAATGTATTGTTTCCTAAAGATAATTGGTTCATTGTTGAAGAGGCGGAACAATCAGAAACAATACACGGCAAATCCATCTGCACATTCGAGTATGCCGACCGAGTGGATTCGTTCTCAGTGTTTCACACCAAGTATCACCTCACAGAACATTTGGCCCTGAAACAATCGTACAGACTATCCCGAGACAAAATAAAAGGGATTGAAATTCAACACGTGCTTGGACCTAACTTGGAGCAAATCAGACGTAAATCTAGAAAAGTCATCTGCAATTGTAGATTGTATTCGTTTCGGTAATGCATTTAGGTTGGGTGTTTTGTCATGGTTTGCATCCAGTTTAGGCATAACTTAGTCCCATTTAGGTTATTTTGGACCCTTGTTAGACATTTAGTTCAAATGTAATGTATATACCGTAAATTCCGGACCATTGAGCACACCTGAATATAAGCCGCACCAACAAAATGTATCAATATATAAATCCTTTTCTATATAAGCCACAGCTGTTCCACGTGCTTTTGGAGCTCCATCAGTGCTGGAAATACTGGACTTTTCCCTTTGTGCGCGGTCAAATTTTCTCAATTAACAGCGGCCTACAGTAACATTCAAGGCCGAACCCGGGGTGCTGAGGGCGCTGCAGCACCCCCTGGTGGATAGTTTGCGAACTGCAGGCAATATCAATACATAGGAAATGTGCACAGAAAAAGCGTTTTTGGGGTACATTTTTTTCCTCAGCACCCCCTAACTAAAATGTCTTCCCACGGCTCTGGTTACATTTACTTTTATTAAAGTGTGTTAAGAACTTCAGTCATATTGTTCTTTAAAGGCGCGTGTGTTCAGTCAAACCAAAGCGCGGCCAGCACAGCGACTCCTTCTCGGGAGTTTCCCGGTGTTTGAAGCTGCTCTGAGCTGGGACCGTGGTGACCGCGTGAGCCTGACTTTGTATACCCGCGCATCGCTGGACCCGCCATAATATGTCAGCGGTGAGAGAATTGAACACGTTTTTTTAAATAGGGAATCAAAAACCACTGACAGAAAAATCTTAACCAACATTATTACAGTGGAAGCAGGTATGATAGAAATGAGAAACATGATACATTTGAAGATGATATTTTTGAGAATGATATTATTGTCATTGTTTTTATGGTGATGATAATATATGTATAATAAATATGTGTGCTAGTAATGTATGTGTATGTATATAAACACATATGTATGTGTATATATGTATGTATGTGTGTATATAAACACATATGTATGTGTATATATGTATGTATGTGTATGTATATAAACACATATGTATGTGTATATATGTATGTATGTGTGTATATATATGTATATCTAAAACACTATGACTATTTAAACAATGAGTAAATCAATAGAATGGTGACCAGAATAGTAATATAAGCAATGATAAAACAATAAGAGAAAATTATAAAACTAAGTAAATACACTCATAAATCACAAACTTTTCTATTTGTATTGTATTGTAATTGGGCTAGGCACTTATAAGCTTTCTTGCTTCTGCCCACTCCTTTTGAGTTATTTTATTTTTTCTTGTTTTGTTGTTGTTGTGATAATGTAAATGAAATGATGTAAATATTGTATATAATAACGCACTGTAAATAATAGCTCAAATAAATAAAAACATACAAATAATGTTGCACTCGAAGCCACGTTAGCTATAGCGCTGGTGTGCAGTAAACATCGCAGACAGAGGTAGAGGGAGACGATACTAACACAATATTAAGTATGACCATAAAAATCTAGAAATTTGCCACATCGTTGTTATAGGCCGCAAGGTCCGAAGCGTGCGAATAAAGTAGCGGCTCATAGTCCGGAAATGACGGTCTTACGAGATGTGATGGATCTTTGTAGAAAAAGTTTGTTCGGAAAGGTCAGACTAATCCCTTTGAGAATATGTAAAAGCAAAACGCATCCCTACCTTGTGTGGCGATGTAGTGGTTCGGCCTGTGGTATCCCTGAAAAACAAAACAATCACACGTTACAGTCACGTTTCTTTACTCAAAAGCTGGAAAAAAAAACATTTAAACAGTAAGAAATGTTTGATATTTCGACAGTGCGTTGTGACCCCTCCGTCTCCTCACTCTTCACACACTGGGGCTCTCCACACGCTCCGCAGATTCACTGTGCGCCAGGGCCACCGTAGCATCTGCTGCGTTTAAAAAAAAACACACACATTGTTTTTTCCCGAAACGCGACTCGATTCGATGCGATGGCGCCGCCGGTTTAGACGCAAGAGTGTCTTAAGAGCGCCGTGACCCCGCCAGATGTTTGCGTTCAGATTCACTCGGCGTTTGCAGGCGACGTGTGCATGTTTGGAACACATGAGAAAAGCTCTGAGGCAGAGAGCAGTAATACAAGCCTCGGCAATCACAACTTTACTCAAACTAAGACTGTTCGAGCGGTGTTTTTGGTGCCAGGACTTTGGCAGCACGCATCATGTTCCCTTCACTGGATATCGGTTTAGCCTTAGGATCTGGCAACCCAAAGTGAGGAATTCATTCTGCTCCCAGCCCAAATATGTGAACACAAACAACATGTCTATAGAGTAGATGTGAAGAAATTAACATCCCAATTGTTATCAAGCTTTGGCCGATCAAAGCACGTTTTAGCTCATGTGTTTGTTGGTCTGAACCACCATCATCAAAACTCGTGCCCCATGTGCACATATAGCATCATTTGGTTAAAATACATACACACAGTAAGGTTCAACTTTGCTGCAGCTCTGAGTTCATTGTGTCTCATCTGCCATTGCTCCAACATTCCCGATGTTTAAACCTTAAAGGAACAGGCCACCGTTTTTCCACACTGAGATATGTTCTTACCAGGGCTTAGACGAGTCGATGCGCGCCCGTCTGGTCTTTACCGGTCAGTCACGCAAAAAGACCAAAGATGTTGTTAGCATTTGGCCTCTCTAGAAGCTTATTTTGTGTAACTATACTTGGATCGTGTAACTGCTCACGTAACCGTATTTAAATAGAGGAAAAAGTGGGAGAGCTCGGTCGCTTCTGACTTCACCCCCGTTTGGCCCCATAGAGGAGGAGAGGCTAAATGCTAACGACGGCTTTGGTCTTTTTGCGTGACTGAGCGCACGCACAAAGACCAGACGGGTATACATCAGCTCGTCTAAGCTCAGGTAAGAACATATCTCAGTATTAAAAAAAAAAAAACTGTTCCTTCAAACCTTTTTGAATGAACCAAACACGGCTAATCCTTCACATCCATGTTGCCATTGTGTAAAGCACAGGATTAGGATGTCCAAACAGCTAAGTATTTTGTGGAAGAGAGGTTTAGTCCATTATAATAGGACTGGGACGAAATATTGTTTTGTAATACATCACAATACGTCTTTGTTGTGATACGTGTATCGTATTGGAAAACATGTATCGCAATACTTTTGATGCTCAACTCGGTTATAGAAAAAAATATGCAAATCTTTTTTTTGACTCAAAAATAGTTTTGTTAAAACCAGATTTGGTGTTTATTCAACTTGTGCCCTTATTCAAATTATGTGGGGTAAAATATTACAGTTTGTTATTATGTAAAATCATAATTGTTATACTTGTGCATTGGAATATATTGTATTGCATCAGGGCCTCTATATCGTGATAGACAGTGTATCGCCTCAGCCCTAATAGAATTATCATATTTATTTGGACACTGCAGTGAATGGGTTTTATAGCAGTGTTTTCTAAGTATTGTTTTTAGCAAGTGTTAGTTTATGCACAATGTTTGCTAGTCTCTTTACAAAACGACACGTTTCTACGGCGACGCTCAATCCACACCGTTCAATCCCAAACTCCCTCGTTGTTGTGCGAGTCGTGTTATTGATTCCTCTCCGAACCCACTCTCGCTCATTCTCTCCACATGCCGCGCACCTCTGCAGTGATCTGCCAAAGTGCTGATAATCCCCGCGATACACCTAACAGCTCCCTACAGCCCCCCGGATTACCCCTAATCCCTTCAACTTTTATTTGTCGAAATCTTTGTCTCGCCTCTCCCGGGACGTGACGCCGGCGGAAAAAAAAACACTCTCTCCCTCTTCTAATCTGAAACATATTCAATTTACCTGGCGCCGTGATTAACGTGTTCTCCAATGAAGGCGAGTGGAAAGACACAAAGGCGTATTGTCCCCCCCCCCCCCTCGCTTTGGCGATCCAGCGGCCGCTCCGGGTTTTTAATGACGTCTTTATCTCCGCGCCGAGCAGGAGATTTGTTTGCTCTTTCATGAGCTGTCAAGTGAAAGTGGGAGTACGGCGCTGTAGGATTAGCGGGGAGGGGAATGGAGGCCCCTCAAAAACAAACGCCCGTCCGGTGAGCGGCACTTGGCGGGAACAAGTGGACCGCACGTAGCTGTGAAGCAAAGCGCCGAGAAGTGATGACAATGGAGCAGGTCGTACAGACTGAGGTGGCGCTGTATACTTCATCCTGCGCTTGAACAAATGTGATCAAACTTGAACGTCCAGCTATAGCACGGAAACAACGAGGGTTCACCGGAATAAGCGGAATCAAGTTTTAAATATGACTGAAAATGGCTTAATTATAATCAGACTTGCCAACATGTTTGCCCTAGGAATCATTTTACCCCATAATGATATTATTCATATACTGCACATGTATTAAAGGCCGGATACCTGCATTTAGTGAGTTGTGGTTCAAACTTACCTAATATGTGTTAGGATTAGGGCTGAACGATATGGACAAAATTTCATATCTCGATATTTATGCCAGATATCTCACATTTTTCAGAAAAATAAAATCATAATACAAAAGAGTGCAGTTTTATTGATGAAAATCTGTATCGTTTATATCTTGCTTTTTCGATTTTAATGTTTTGAATGTTAATATCTCGATATAAATACGACAACGATATATTTTATCTATATTGATATCTTGAATGTTCATATCTGGATATCGATACGATAACGATATATCATTCAGCTCTAGTTAGGATATAAACTCAATGTTCACAAGAACGAGTTTATCATAGTCACATTTCACAACTTTCCGGGGTCGCTTTCACAGAAATGCGAGAAAACTATCCTGAAAGTTTATACAATTGTTCCAAATGCTTTACAATTAGGAGGCACAGTGCTTTTGTTTTTTTTCCACACAAATGTCTGAGTTTACAATAATATACAAAAGGAGGACAACACATTTTGTTTCATTACTAGATATAGTGCCTTTAATGCCTCTTATTGTACATAACTTGTAGGTTTTATAAATTGTTTATTTTGGGTCGTAGAACCATTTTCAGTGGGTTGTGAGCTATTCCCAGAAAACACTTCTCAAAAATTCAATATTCATATAGACAAAAAGTATAGAATCACAACTCGAGTCTGTTAAAATGACTTATCAGGTTGTTTTTTTTAATCATAATTTCAGCTTTATTTAATTTTCATTTATTTTTTATTTATTATTTAATGCCAATTCAACAACATTTTTGAGGAAAAGACAATATTTCACATCATATTTTACAAGTCTAAGTCGTATTCGGGTCACGGCTCGTCATCCCAGGAGGATTGTGGCACCAAAATGCGGGTAAAAGATCCGCCTATCCGTTGCTTGAAGCGCCTTCCGCTCACAATAGGTGGAACTACGCAGGACGAAAATAAGATTCTAGCCAGACACAATTTTAAGCTAACGGCATGCTAACAAATCGATGCTGCCGGGAAACAAGAAGCAGAACTGGTCCGGTGACACTCGAAAAAAGTCGATATTGCACGATACGTCCCCTTTAATGTGTATAGTTCCTGACATATAAAATAAACAAATCATTAAAATTAAATATCAAGGCTTCACTTTCTCCAAGCATCGCAATGTTTTGCCCGGGCACATCTTTGCTTCTCTGCACTTCGCGTCACCATTTATGTTATTTTCATGTTATTTGTTTTATTAAACCTTTATATTTCACTAGATAAAACTCACTGAGATTAATAAACATTTTTCAAGGGACTCCTGACCAAGAAGAAGCAGCAAGTAAGAAAAACATATGAACGATAATATGATTTAAAATAATAATATTCTAAATTACAACAATGTATGAATTGCTGCTAATACGGTGAGAAAATCGTCAAATTCATACATTTTAATTAGGGTGGAAGTTTACCCACATGTGTAACGTTTCTAAAAAGAACTAGCCTGTACTATGCCCTTTGTTTTGCTCCATTTCTTATTACGGTGATTATTCCCATTCATGGGCCCAGTCCCCTGCTGTACTGTGGCTAATATATGCAGCGTTAAGTCGTAGCCTGGAGGCATCCATTTGTATTTTCACCATGAATATCATTAAGAGACCACTTTAGCAGTTCCTTAGAATGAACACTATTACCAATATAATAGAGTTGAAAGAGCAAATTTATTTTGAATAATTCATTTGGGGAAGTAATTCCTGACTTTTTGCATTTATGATGAAGATACAGCAAAGAGAAAGACTCCGACCTTAAAGGACATTGATGAATATTCGGTATAATTGGATATTTACAGAAACTGTTAATCCCACAGGCTCCTTCTATGGACTCATGTTTGCCTTGATAAAGTTCATTAAAATAATGCATAATAAATACAGATCATATTGCACATTGGTTTTCATTTATACAATGCTTTTCCACCACTCGAGCGATTTACATTTACCTTTTGACAAGTTCGACTTTACCTAAATCTAAAAGCATCTTGAAAAAAGTGTCAAAATAGCAAAAAAAATGAGAAGTAAAATGAGGATGAAAGCGCAGCAAAAAAGAAAAAAAAAACATCAAAAGAGCCACAAAACAGGTGACAAAATAGTGGTGGAAAAGCAACAAAAAAAGCAACATAACAGGTGCCAAAAACCGACGTAAAAAAAAGGGATGAAAAAGCAACAGTAGATCAGTTTTGTAGGTCTTAGCTTTACACAGGCCTATAGGCTGTCATCTCCAGTCGAGAAGCTTTTAGATTTGGGTCGAGCCGGACTGGAGAAAATGTGCTCGGTTAAGGCGGGGGTTAAGAGGTTAAAATCACAAAAAATGCTGAAAAATAATTATCTTTGACCGGTATACTGCAGTTTTATTAGTTTAAGTGTGTTCTCCATTTTGTTGACTATGGGACCAAATTCTCCTCTATATGGAAAATTATTATTAATTACAACCGGGAGCCCGATTTTGATGAAATACAAAAGAATGCGTCAGTCAGATTGTGTGAAGTTCCAAATGGAGCGCTCCTGACAAGTCATGCCTTTATATATAGTCGGTGGAGCCCGATGTCGAGGCACTAATTTAAACCCAAAGGATTTCGCTTTTGCCGTTTAAGTTTATAACCACAGGTGCGGCGGACGGTAAATCTTTCCTCGATAGAAACACGCCTGATCTCATTTAGCGGCTTAGAAATCCTTAAAGTGACAGTTTGCAAGTTGAAAGGTTTTACAAATGTATTTATTTTAAGATTATGTAATTAATTGCTGTCTGGGCCTGCTATTTGATGTAGCGCAAGTATATATATTTGACAGTCCCTATTTTTTTATTTTCTTTTTATCTCAGCAATCAAATCCCTGGTGCCATCACTTTGACCAATGAGACGAGCTTTCCTGTGAAGCAGCGGGGGAGGGAGGGGGCTTGACTGTTTACTTTGGAAATGTTCTCACTCTGCTCATTTTGCAATCACTTTAATCACTTAAAGGGACTATATGGAGTTTAAGAATGTTAAAATGAAGTATTTTCCTCCCCCTACATGTTCCAGCCATGTCCTAATGTGTAGAATGAGCCCAATTCACCACAACTGCCTCTAAAATCCTGCACTGTCCGGACCGCAGACTGCAGTTACGCGTAAGACCTGAGGTGGCAGTAGTGAGTATAAAATGACCAACTTTGCATCTCGTCCCTTTAAGGAAAGACGGTACAGGCAAAACAATTTTAATTTTAATTATTTTTTTTCATATTCAGGTTTTGGACCAAATTGGTCTCTCAACATATAAACGTTCACCTAAAAAAAAAAAAATTTAAATAACAAAACTCTAATCTCCACAATAACAAAGCTCAGGTGAGAACATATACTGTATCTCAGTATTGAAAAACGGTGGCCTGTTCCTTTAACCCATTTTTAACACATTGTCTCCAGCTTGGCATTACCCAAATCTAAACGTTCCTTGGAAAATGCGACAACAAAAGCGGCAAAAGAGTGACGAAAAAGCACAAACAAAAATAGTTACAAAAGAGCAAAAACGAGAAAAAAAATGTGATGAAAAATAGCGACGAGGCGACGACAAAAGTTACGATCAGTTTTGTAGGTCTTAGCTTTCAAATGAGGCCTTACACGGGCCTATAGCCTGTAAGCTCCACTCGAGCAGCTTTTAGAAGTGTTTTTAACGTGATGAAAAAGCGGTTCCTGTTCACACCTTTTTTGCTTTTGTGCCACTTGTCGGAAACTCCACAGAGCCAGTCGGAAATGAACCTAAAACCTATGACAGACAAAAACCCGGCGGTCTCCATTTCTGCAGCTCCTTTAACGCCGCCACAACTCAGCGAAAAGCACCTCCGCGCTCCCGGCGCACAAACACCGTCCAACAAGCCATTACAGCGCTCTAAATGTTTATGAAAATACTCAATCAGACGGCGAAGTGGAGGGGCCAAACGTACCCCCGCCTGGCCCCCGATAATGGCCGCATAATAGACAACGATAACGGGAGTCGGCGGGACACGCTCCCTCGCATTCCAGTTTATTGTTTAGGACGAGCTTCCGGACGGGTTAAAAAGCTTTTCTGAAGAGCTACGACATCGTTACACATCTGACTTTTTTTCTCCCCCCCCCCCCCACCCCCATCCCCCACGCAAATCCTTTTCAATCAGCCGCGTCTTTAGTATGCATTTATTCTCATCCCGTAATGGCCTCCCCGGTTCCTCCATTGTGCGAGCACTCTCTCCGCTGTCCTCCTCGCCGCGGCATAATGGACCATAAACCAAAGAGTGCGAAGAAAAGGTAAATAATTTAAGCGGCGACGCATTTACCTTTGCATTACGAATTTATGCCGGAAAGGCGTAACAAGGGATTACCAATGGCCGCATTAGGAGGGAGGAAGATGGGGGGTAGAAATCACTTAGCGGGGGACAGGTACATGAGCGCGGGGGCATTACGGAGAAAGTCGAGGCAATTGGGCACAAGCGGATGAGGCCGTGCCAGCTACTCCCGTATCGTGTGAGAACAGCCGTATAGATCTTTATGCTACTTTTAAGTTAAAGGGATATTTCAGGATTTTTGACATTGGGCCTCATTTCCTCGTTATCCAGAGTGTTGTTGAGGTGTGGAGATATTTTTTTTTTTTATTCATGCAGTTCTTATATTTGAAGAGTCTAGTGGCGCTAGGCTAATGCTAGGCTAACACATTTCTATGGTATCTGCTACCCTGCAGTACCAACAGTCTGACCCGCTCCACAGTGCACCTGAGGCAAATCACTTATAACGCCAGACTAACGATATAAATGTCTGTGTTAATAGAATATTTATAACCATTTTGCATTTAAAATAACTTATATTTGAGCAGCATCAGCTTTGTGGCTGTAAGCTAACGCAGCGGCGGAGTGATCTGCGAGAAAATAGTCCCTCGAAATGCATGTGAGTCATGTGATACAAAAAAGAAGGTGATTCACCTCAGGGCACCGCAAACGGTGGACACTTTTAAAAAAGGACTTAGAACCCACCTTTTTACACAAGCTTATTTTAACAGCTAATGCTTGTTTTTTTTTTTTGTTTTTTTTCTATAGTCCCGTCTTTTAACATGTATTATATTGTATAGTGTTTTGTTTTTAACTATGTCCACTGTAGCACTTTGAGATTTGGTGTCAAATGTAAAGTGCATTACAAATAAAATGTATTATTATTATTATTACAAGGTCAGTTATATTTCAAAAATTATTCTATCGATACAGTCTGGCGTTATAAGTGATTTGCCTCAGGTGCACTGTGGAGCGGGTCAGACTGTTTTTAATGCAGGCTAACTGATACCATAGCAATGCGTTAGCCTAGCATTAGCCTAGCGCCACTAGACTCTTCAAATATAAGAACTGCATGGAAATGAGGCGCTATGTCAAAAATCCTGAATTATCCCTTTAAGTTTACGGGCTGTATACCTCACTGAAGCGCATGTTTAAGAGTGGTTCCGTGAGGTATAGGAGAGGTAATGCATCCAGGATTCGGAAGGCGGTGTCACAAGGTCTAAACCATATAAGATTACAGGGGGGGGGGGGGGGGGGGAGAAGCTGCAAGGTGTGGCATTTACAAGCACGATTTAGCCCGAGAACTGTGGTTACAATTGGATTGCAGAGCTGTTAAGTGTCTCCAACCGCATTAAAGGGCTGCAACAGAACAGGCTCTCCTGTACTTAGGCGCTCCGTTTGGGCGAGAAACCGGAGGAATCGGTGATGGGAAAGGAGAGGAGGAGGAAAAAAAACAAGCACGATGCGGGGGATCCGCTCAAGTGCAAACAGCAGGAAGTAACGCCGGGACAGAGATGCTGAACGTAGCATTGAAGCATCTTTACAATAATCAGAATTTTTAACGTCGAGTGCATTTTCTCCAGTTCCGGCGTCACTCAAATCTAAAAGCTCCTGGACTGGAGCTCACAGACTATAGCCCAGAGTAACACCTCATTTGAAAGCTAAGCCCTGCAAAACAGATTTTTTGTATGTCCCATTTTTTGCATTCGGCACTTTTAGTCTTGTTTTTTGTTGCGTTTTTGTAGCTTTTTCTGGCACGTTTTTGTCGCTTCTTTAGTGAATTTTTTCGTTGCCTTTTCATCCTCGTTTTCGAGAAGATTTGGGTATTGGCGAACTGGCGACAAAGTGCTCGGTTCGGGCGGGGGTTAAGAGACGCACACGGATCTGCGTGTCCATCCGTACTTGTTTAAGTTGTATCTGTGCTAATTAATAATCCATGAAACTTTCTCCCCTCTCTCTCTGTCTCTCTAAGATCTGATGGTGCTGTTGTTCAAAGCCCGGTCCGAACTGCTCGCTCTTCCCCAGTGAGAGGGCTTGGCTCTTCCCCCGTCCCACCGCTGTCAGCCTCTGATCTTTATTCCCCCTAATATCCCTCCACAAACCCACTGCAACAGCTGCTGTAAACTGAATACAAAGGCCCGGAGAGCGCGTTTCCTATTTCTTATGTTTGCATCCTACTTGTGCTGTTTGTGTAGGTCCCCAAGTGATACGCTGCAAAAGATTTAGATCCAAATGCGATTACTTATATTTCACTTGTATCTGTATATTTTCTACCAGTTTAGTTTGAGATAAAGCCAAGCCAAGCAAGCAAAGTCAGCACTTGGTAGGAATCCAGTCGACGTTTCAGATTTGAGGATATGAAGTTCCTTTTCTCAATGTTAGCAATACCCAGCATTGATGTTCTATACATTTCTATTACATATACGGTTAAAGTGATAGTGTGGGAGATTGCAAAATGAGCAGAGAGTGAGATTTGAAAGTAGACAATCAAGGCCCACCCCCCTCCCCGTCCTGATTGGGACCAGAAAGCCACTCTCAGTTTGCAAAAATGAGGAGAGCGAGAACAAACTTTCAAAAGCAAACGACCACGCTCTCCGATTGGACCTGACGGGCCCGGTTCACAGGAAAGCGAGTCTCATTGGTCAAAGTGACGGCACCAAGGATTCTGATTAGCCGCTGAACTCGGCGACGGGAGGGACTTAAAAAAATATATGATTTGATGTGATTAACAATGTGTCAAATTTGAGAGAGTTATGCGCAATCTATTTTACCTTTGTAAAACATCTAAACTTACAGACTGTCACTTTAATTATGAGAATCCGTAGATTAACAAAACCCTTTCAGCCTACCCCCTCATTCTACCGCAATGCTATGAAAATGTAGAAGGGACTTTTTAAACATACATTTGTTTATTTGGTCGGTAGAGAAGCACGGTGCATGTTAACTAACACAGTGTTTCCCAATCAGAGGTACGGGGACCCCAGGTGGTACGCGGGCACTTAGCAGGTGGTTCTTTTCAATGACAGTTTGCTGTAAAAGGGTGTTTTTGCTTTATATTTTTAATACTATACACAACAAAATACCAATAAGCCTGAGTGGGGTGGATCATTTTCTAAATAATTGGCTGCACCTTAGAGTTGAGCGGTACTTTGAGTAGAAATTAAAAACTCGAGGGGCACGTGAGACAAAAAAGATCAGGAACCACTGGACAAACACACCTAAACTCACAAACACACCCTCATTTATCCAGGAAGTCAAACCTGGGACCTCCCGGTTTTAAGACAAGAGCATTATTCCCTTACTGAGAGTCGACTCCAGTGACTGTCGACCCTTCTTCGCAGCGTGTGTGGTTCCCGGCCGTGTTTCGCATGTGTGGGCTTATGCGACGATGGCCGGGACAGCGGGGAGTGTTTTGTCCCCCCCCCCCCCCCCCCCCCAGGCCCCCCCAACCGTGACTACACGACGCGCCGGCCCGCCTTCACTCTCCCCAAGAGGAAGCGCGCTGACCTTTTGGGCTGGTGGCGCTTGGCTGGTGTGTGTACTTACATCAACGTAATTTGCATTAATGTAATCGGAGCTCTGTTCGCCCTCCGGAGCCTGCAGCCTGACGCGCGAGTGATCGTCTGGAAACAAAAGAGAAAGAGAAGCCGCCGCTGAATTAATCACATTAAGGAGGGCATCGGGAGGAAGGAGACGGGCAGTCAAACAGACACATGTAGATACAGATGATAGTAGATGGATGGAGATATTAAATGGGGGAGAGGGGGCACGACAGGCGGGACCGCGGGGACAGTGATGCGCGGTGGCAGGGATTTGGATATGCAACAGGGGTAATGCACTGCACATCCTCCAGACTGTAACCCATATGTACACAGGTTCAGGGGGACGCCATGCCGCGCTGCTCCAATGCATTAGGGTCTGTTGTTTGCCCTAATGTTACTCCATGTGACCTGGTTTTGTAAGTGAAAACAATGAAAGGGCAAAATTGCAATTGCAAAACTACAGTATATCAATATTTTAAAGTTGTATTGTCAAGACTGAAGGCCCAGTTCTTGGTTGTGTTTGTGTTTACAGACATTGAAAGAGGAATCGAGTAAAGTTTCAATTCTTAGAGGGCATTTATCAAGACAAGTGCAAATTGGAAAATGTACCACTTGAAATTGTTACAGTGTAAAAGGTAAATGAGAGAATGCTGTATGAGAAAATGATACGCAAATGGCTCTGCTGCTTGTCCAAATGTGCACATACTACGTGTTTTACACATGAGCAAACAAACGCTTGCTAAATCACCCCCTTAGTATCGGTATAAAACTCATTCCTAACTTCCCTAGTGCATTTCCTACATCATATCTCAACGGGGATGAGTTTATTTAACAGCTTCACAACTTTCAGGAATCAAAATGGACCTTGACAAATGCGTTATAATTAGATGCGCAGACTATTTAAAAAAAATACAATAAAAACATATACAGGGCCGTTGGTGCATATGACATATCCTTTACTTGTTTTTAAATTCTAATTTTACTTGATTCATCTTTTCAAACTTGCTTTTTATACTTGGGGCACACTGAATTGTGTCTTGGTTGTAATCATTTTTACATTTTTATGTTTTTATATTGTTTTAATCTTTCTGTGAAGCACTTTGGTCCTCCTGGTGTTGTTGTAAAGTGCTATATAAATAAACCTTGATTGATTGATTGATTGATTGATGAAGACCCTGTACCTGAGGGCCCAAGTCCCAGAGTTATCCATGGGAAATTAAGCTCTTCTTCACAAATGTGTATTTGCACCCCCTGAGTGTATTTTGAGAGCGTGAATTTCTCCATTGTGAGATCAATAAAGGCTTATCTCATCTTAAATACTTTAAAAAAATTAAAATTGCTACTTTTTTTGCCAGATCATTTGTGTAAAGCTTATAGTAAAAAAAAAAAAAACATAAATAAATAAAAGCCAACACACGTGCAGTGCCAGACCACGAGTCCATGTTAAGTGCCGTACGCTGCACCGCCGTGTAACTACACCCCCGTATGTACAAAGACAGAAAGATGAATATAGAAGTGGATTGCAAAGGTCAAAGCCGCTCTCGTCGGCTGATAATAAAAGTCTGTTTGAGGAGCTTATAGTTATCCGCGGAGTCACCAGGCGGGGCGATAAATCAGGCGGGAGAATGGGCACAGTAAAATTCATGAGCGCGCGGCGGAGTGAGGAGGGTGTACACACATGCAATGATGTTCCCGTATCGGTTCTTCATGCGGTTCTCATCCTTCTTGGCCGAGTCCCACGCGGCCGACTGTCCTTCAAAGAAGCTCTGGAAAATAAAACGAGAGAGAGAGAGGAGAGAGGAGATAAAATACAGTGTCAAGTCTAAGAGAGGTTTAATGATAACAACGGGAACGTGCACACAAGAGGAAAGGGATACAGTAGTTGGCTAGTCAGTGCTATCTCTTCACTTCTTGGTACTAGTGTTGTACAATACGAGTTATTTCAATATGATCGGATATTTTGGCGAAAGGCTGTTGATACCAGTACGATGAAGCGTGAGCAAAACCAACAGTGAAGCCTGGTAAGATGCTAAGCCTTTTCTGTCATGCTTATTACAGTTCTTAGATCTGGCAGAGCCTCCACAGACACAATTTAAGCTGCAACAACAGAGCTACCATCGTTAGGGTCTCAGAAAAAACAAAACATTGCATCGATTTGGGGATAGCTTAAGCACTCGCCAACGCTTATCTGTGGAATCACCAAAGCCACCCCATTATAATTTGATCTGACATGGTTTGTATTTTTCTTATTGAATCCATTGTGCTGTATTCAGAGACAGGGGTTTCCAAACGGGTCTCTATGTTGAAAGCTCAGGATGAGGCTCTGTAGAAGACCTGTCTGGCCTTTGAGCGTTACCTCAGGCATGCAAAAAGACCAAAGATGTTGTTAGCATTTAGCCTCTCCCAGCCTATTCCTATGGGGCCAAACGGGGGTGAAGTTAGAAGCGATCAAGCTCTTCCACGTTTTCCCTAGTTAAATACGGTTACGCGAGTAGTTACACGATCCAAGTAAAGTACCATCCATCCATTATCTTCTTGTCCGTTGCCGGGTCGTGGGGGCAGCTGTTGGAGCTGCCCAAATCACATTGCACCAGCCCCTATGGCTCCTCCTGCAGGTGGTGGGTCCACAGAAGGACGGCCTCATGGTTCTAACCGGGCCTGTTGGTCTCTCATAAGGGGCTTCTGAACCGCTCTTTGTCTGACCCGTCACCTAGGACCCGTTTGCCCTGGGAGACCCTACCAGGGGCACGAAGCCCCCGACAACAGAGCTCCAGGATCATTTGGGCGCTCAAACCCCTCCACCACGTTAAGGTGGCGGTTCCAGGTGGGGCCAAGTACACAAAATTAAACATGTCCACTTTCTAAGCGGATAAAAAGGGGAACTATATTGTAAGGCGTAATAACACCATAGGAGCACTTTGACGTCCGCACAGTAATATTTTAATTCTTAAAGAATTCTGAAGATATTACTGCCTTACAATATAGTTCCCCTTTTTATCCGCTTAGAAAATTGACATGTTTAATTTTGTGTAACTTTACTTGGATCACTGTAACTACTCATGTAACCGTATTTAAATCGGGAAAACGTGGAAGAGCTTGGTCGCTTCTAACTTCACCCCCATTTGGCCCCATAGAGGTGAGGAGGAGAGGCTAAATGCTAACAACACCTTTGGTCTTTTTGCTTGATTGAGCGCACGCACAAAGACCGGACAGCTACGCCTCAACTCGTCTAAGCTCAGGTAAGAACATATCTCAGTGTGGAAAAACGGTGGCCTGTTCCTTTAAGCAGAAACGTTTGGGAGTCTTTCTCATCGTTCTCATTGGATATGAGGCCTTTCTTGTCACCTATACGAGCTAAGAGCAGGTCACCTCACACAATAAAAGCCTACAGGTATTTGTTTGTTTATCTGGCTTAGACCATAGGCCAAGTCAGTGATCTTGGCCTATGGTGGTACTTGGAAGGTCAGATATTTTAGGACTTGGTACAGAGAGACCCACTGGCCAATGGAAGACGGTGAACTGAAGAGCACGTCCATGTAGTTGTTGCAGATTTTTGTTCGATGAGGCCGATTTCCCCCTGTGAAGCGACTAAGTTTTGCCCGTAGCCCCGATTCCCCCTGAACATCGGGGGGGCCTGGCGGCGGTGATGTATTTTCATAATGTGTGTTAATTGTGCCTGGTGTCAGAGTGGAAGCCTCCCCGGTGGGAAGCGATCCATATTTCATGAGGCTAATCTTTGAGCGCGCGAGATTTTTTTGATATACGAAGCCGATGAGCGGGTTTTTATTTTTGAATTGGTGGCACGGATCGGCGGCCCCCCTCGCCCCTCGCTGTGGGACGGGGCTGAGCCAGGCAGCAGACAGGATTTGACAGGCCGCCCCGGGACACCTCTCCCGCTCTCCCCATTGCTGCCCCCCCCCTCCCCTCCTCCTGGCACTTCATGTCTGGTAATGATGTGGATATGTCTCTCCCTGGGCCACTGTCTGGTCTGGTGCAGTTATAAGGGAGTCAGTCGGAGCACTTACAGCGAGTGGAGACAGACTGTGTGAAATTACTCTGCCTGATTGTGGGAGCGTTAATTGGACGCCTGAACAAGAATCACATTACACTATACTGTTTATGAGTAGAGCCATTTCGATACTGGAGCGCTTGCAATGAACTGAGGTTTCAACTGGGAGGCAGCAGTATCAGCAGATATGGCCAGACTTCCCCCTCCACACATACTTCCTCCAGCTCTTCCAAGGGGGTCCCAAGCATTACACACCGTTTCTTGTTGTGGAAGCAAAATCAAACTTGGATATTCAATGTTCGTACATTGACTGTTCACTCTCCAGGCCTGCATTAGACATCCAGATTCTTACATCTCCATGGGCTGAGCTGATACCTGGGCAAGTGCTGGGCAAGTGCTGCGAAGGGCACCACACTGCAGACATTGCGTTTTTGATGGGGTTTCCATATCGGACCGCCTTGCTACTTGCTTTTGTGTCTCGCGTTCCCCTCGAGTCAATTCAATATTTACTTTGAGTTCCCATACATCAAGAATCCTACCAATATTTGCACAATGTGATCAACAAAACTAAGATTACGCCGTGTTTGTTAGAGTGTCTAAGTACCTACTGCAAAGTACCCAAGCACCCCAGGTTGGGAAGCACTGCCACACGCCACCTGTTTTCCCGGCAGTTCTGACAATATCCTTCAGCCCCATATTCACCTTCACAAATCTCTCGCCACTCTGCCATGTCTCAGTCCTAGCATGTCTGTTACTGCTTGGACTGGTATGCTGATATATTTGAAAGCAAGAGATAACTACAGATGTAACTTCACAACCCCATATTCAGCAAAGGTCATTCATGGGTCAATTTCGATACCATTCATGGCCATCTTTCAATATAACTCAGCTGTCCCCTATGCTATTTAGGCCAAGATTGTGTAAGAGTGTACATCTGCAGGATAATATACGTTTAGCTTTGTAGTGTAAGACTTTATTATAAATAGGTTTAGGGGCAAAGCAAATGCATCGTGTACCATGTTGGAAAGGCCCATTTTAGCCGCTCCCTTCCTTTTATCCAGGACACCGACACACATTCGAACATTTGTCCCAGTTTTGAGATACTTTTTATGGTCAGTTTAGCCCGAAGTCGTGGTTTAGACCTGGATTAGCTCCAAAACACACGAGAAATCACCCAAATCCGAATTTATCAGTGAGCGCAGGAGTGGCCGTTTTCAATCCCAGGAGATGGTTTCATTCTTCCCAGCTCCGTGGCAGACAGCAGAGGATTTGTCTATTAAATAAAGCCCCCCTCCCACAAGACACCGCACAAGGACACATGCCCATGATATCGGTGATTCGACTAATATGCTAAAGAATATGAGTCTTCCGCTCGCTGAAGATGGAGGGCGGAGGGAGATGGATGGAGGGGGCCTTTTCCGTGACGGGCTGCCTGTCACCCTGAAGGAGACCAGTCTAATGTCGGCGGCTTCCGCACACATCAGCGTCAAGTACCGCGCACGGAAAGATCGCACGAGGCGGGGACACGAGCTTATGCATGCTCGCTATAAATCACTGTGACAAAGCTTCGGAAACATGCAAAACACTCGACTAGAAATCCCTGCTCGCGTGCTCATTCTTTGTATTGCTCCCGTCACTACTTTATGTCTAAATGTCAAAATCAGTCACACTTTTATAGAATTGGTTAACACCCCCCACCCAAATTACAAACCATATTCATTCCCATATTGCCACCTACTCTAGATTTACACCTACATCTAAGGAAAAGGAAGATATGGAATACTATAGGAAAAAAACTATTATCTCTTACCCTGATCATAACCTTAACCCCTAAACCGAACCATAACCGGCTTAAAAGTTAAAAGTTCAGTCACATTTTGCTGAACACGTCACCGAGGGCAGTTCTGCATCTCTAGAAGTGGGCTGTCCAACAAAAGGGCAAGTAAATCAAAATTGAATGTTGACTGTTTTCTGACGACATGGCACGAAGCCTCCTGAAAGACACTGGGCACCGTTTGCATTTGGAGTTTTGTTTGCTTCCATCTGGGCGTAGGTTTTTAAAGCCCATGAGCCAAACCATTATAATAAAAGCTTTGCTCACGCTGCGATTTTCTTGATGAATAAGTAGATATCCAATTGCCCCTGACACTTTGCTTTTTGGCCTTGAAGTCGTCCAAGAGGCTTAAACGTCTGTGGCGTCTTTGGCGGGGGCACATCCTGTTACAAAGCTTTGCGTTCAAATATGTGAGAGATGTTCATCTTTGTATCGTGCGCTTTAACGTTTGACTAGTTTTTTCTCAGAATTGCAAGATGCAAATGTACCTACGGTTACAAATAAAGCAACCTAACCTACCATAAATCCTCTAATATAGCCCGGGGGCTTTATTTACTCAAGCGCATGGAGGACCAGGCTTTCATTGGAACCAGGCCAACATTAGAGACAGGCCTTTATCTCTATTTGATTAAAACGGACTACCAGGAAAATGAAGAAAAATTAGATTTGTGTCCATTTGAACCTAAAATATTAGGTTCATTTATAAATTAACATTTCAAACACTCTCCCAGCAGCTGGAACATGGCCGCCTTTTATTTTGTAGGAACAACAGGAAGCTTTCGCTGCTGTTAGCGGAACATTGACATTAATGCCAGTGCAGATTTCTCTACTTTCGTTTTTACAGCAGATTTGGGAAAAGTGGCTAAATCTGTCTCAAAGTTACACTTGGATCAGCTCCACTCCGCAGCGTTCCCTCTCTCGGCCTGGGTTTGTTTACTTCCTGCACGTGAGTTATCATTTACACTAGTATGAGACAAATTCCCGTAGCGTTAAATTATCACCAAACCCCAGTTTCTAATAATAGCCCCGGCCTAAATTAGAGACCGGCTTTTAATTGTCTCCGCCAGCAGCGAGCCCGGCCACTGTCAGAGACCCGGCCGCTCATGGAGTACAGGCCAGTATTAGAGGATTTACGGTAATCTAACAGATCCTGACTCCTGAAAAGCACATCATTATTTTAATCGTGTGTCTGCTACTAGTACAGAGAAAGTGTGAAAAAAAAAAAAAATCAAACAAATCCAATAATTTATTCCATTACTGATATGTTTATCACCCACTATTATTGTAGCTTTGGTTAAGCAGGACAATGTGGTTCAATATAAAGTTTTAGAAGTCTAGAAACAGCAGCATTCTGTTAAAAATGAATGTTATTGTGTCGTTTTGATCGTAATTTCAGCTTTAATGTATGGGACAAATAGTGTCATTTACATTGTTTATCAAATGTTTTGGGTTACGTCTTGTCCTCCATAACCAGTTGTGAACCACTGGTCTAGACTTTAGGGTGAGCAGGTTTTACACATATTCTTTGCAAGAGCCATTTTAAATATTTGCACCTTTCTTGATTGGTTTATTTTACACCCCGACTGCTTCGTCTCCAGGACCACAATCCAATGAGACCTTCAAAATGCGTTTCATCCCAGCCCCACACACACAGACGCCGACAAAGCAACGGCGGCCGGCTGCGAGTGGATAACAAATGGCTTCATGTGTAATAACTTCCCGATTGCAATAAGTGTGGTTTACTTTGGCGCCCCGAGCCTTCTCAGCCTCGCCGCGAATGATTGTCTCTGGCGCTCATCCACTTTAGTGAGTTTTTAATTACCGTCTACCTGCTATGCCCACTTCTGCAGAGGAAACTCGCCACACTCGAAACACGGCAAAGGGAAATGCGTGGACGGGAGCACAAAGGGACGACTCGGTGAATGAGGCTTTTTCAAACGGAGTCGGTTTGAGTTTGGCGCTCGTACAAACGCTCATGTAGAGAATCCAGACACACGGCGGGAAGAAAGGGGAGTCTCACGCGCGTGCAACACGGAAACATGCGCCGGTACAGGGCCGCGCATCCATCAAACCGAACTGGAATAAAAGAAACCACTGCAGCTTTGGTGAACGTGGCAGGTTTTAATGCTGTTGAAAATATGGATGACATCTGTGTCAATTTTAATGACGAAATATTGGGCATTAAGTGATTTTTATTAAAAGTTTAAAGTTACTAGAGATAGAGTAGATGGAGGTAAACTTTTAAAGCAGTGTGATTAATTTCCCATTGACATAACATGGTTGGCACGGCAACAGATTCAACCTGTTTGCCTCCATCTGTGTCACTTCCTGTCAGTGTCCAACAAGGAAGTGAAACTATCAACATCACACAAACTGTCAAACTAAAGAACAATGTTGTCTAATGTGTCATATGCAACTTTTTATTCGGACAAAAAGGCTGACATTAGTGCGGATTTGACCTTGTAGTGACCCGGCGGCTTTATGTTCCATCACGGGGGCCTCTGCGGCGCTCCAGGATCAATTGCTTTGCAGGTTTTCTGAACACTTGATCCCGAGGCCACCGTGATCTAAAGTAAAAGTGCTTTTTGTGTGCATCATTTTGTTGCATACTGCACCTTTAAGTCTGAGGCGGTTCTCAACTGGTGTAGCTTAAATCCATCAAAAGACTAACTGTGGACTAAATACTTTTGATCATTGTCATTATCATTCTTATTGCTCATGATAATAAAAACACTTTGCAGTTTTGAACCTGTTATAGTATCATATCAAAAAGCAATGTTTATGATTTAGTATTTAATCTCAAAACTACAGTATTTACTGTATCAACGGGCCACTTTTGGGTCCTGAGCCACCCTGGACAATAGTAAGCCTTCACTAATAATCATTGTCCACTTGCTGTTATTTTTATTTTTTTTTACCATATAATGTGACCTGACTTTGAAAACAAGTCGCAACTAAAACGATTTTAGACCTAGTATTCAAGTGATTCAGTGCCTCATGTCAGAAACGTTGTCTTATGCAGCTTTAACATTATTTTCATATTTGTTATTTGATTAAATGTGTTATTATTGTGCGGTGGTCCCTTGCAGTAGTGAGATGTATTCCTATACGCTTCATAAACACAACGCATGTAACACAAAGATCATTCAAAATCATATGAAAACTCAAGGTGCCAAACAGCTACATGCAGGAAAGTTGCATTTTTAAGCGCCTGTGCCTAATAAAGTGGCCGGCGTGTGCACGTGACAGTAAACGCGCTTATAGAGAAACACAAGCACCAAACCACCAGTCACAGAATGTATCGTCTACATTTCTCTACACATCACAGTAATAAGTAGTTTTTTTCTTACCTCGTTTATCTGATCCAATGTAAGAGGTGCACAATGGGAAGCATGGGAGAGATACAGTACATTGTAAGTATTGATTGTTTAAAAAAACACATTTTAGGGCATTGACCTAAAACGTGACAGAAAACAAAGCAGCAAAACATACAAAGAAAGGGTTTGGAGCAATGACAGGTTAAGTGGAGGATAAACATTAGCATTTCACCTGCTCTTAAGTGTCTTTAAAGTGGATATGGAGGCGGGCGTAAACCCAGTAGTGAAAGTACAAAGTTTAAAGTCATAACCTTAGTCGTATGTGTAGTTTTCTGTAGCGTTCTCAGGGTTCGCCCTCTCCACATTGTGTGCAGTTATGTCCGGCCACATATTGACAACATACAATGTAAGTCCAATGCAACGTAACACACTTCCTACCGTCCAGGACCTCACAGTATAAACACATAACAGTACCGGTTTGGAAACACTTTTTATGAATCAGCTTTTCTATATTTTTTAAACACTATTTACATTGCGAGAAGGAACGCAAGTTACGTATGTAACTATGGTTCTATGAATCCCGAATGACCGCCAGAGGCGGTGCTTCAAGCACTGAATGATCATTCTTGAGCATGCCCAGGTCGAGAAATTAATAACAACACAGTCACCTGTGACATCCGGTGACCTACGTGAGTCTATAAAGTCACGTGACACCGGAAACACAGTCCCTACAATCTTCTCGCACAACGAGAGGATTCCGAGGGACTGAACGCTCTGGCGGTCATTCGGGATTCATAGAACCATAGTTACATACGTAACTTGCGTTCTATTTCATCCCTTCTGACCGCCAGAGGCGGTGCTTCAAGCACTGAATGACTAATGTCAACAAGGTCCCGAGGAATCCACGGACCCAAAGACACTCACCTCACTCAAGAGCGGTGCTGGCGGAGGACGCCCTCCAACGGATGTGGAGTGGCCACATTCACCCTGTAGAACCGGGTAAAGGTGTGTGAAGATGTCCACGAAGCCGCAGCACAAATTGTCGCCAGCGGAACGCCCGTCATCGCGGCCCAGGAAGTGGAGACGCCCCTGGTGGAATGACACCTCACACCTGCAGGCAGTGACCGGCCACATCTGGCATAAGCCTCAGTGATAACACCCACGACCCACTGTGACAAACGCTGTTTAGATAGCGGATGACCCACTCGGGGTCCCGCGTAGCACACAAACAGCTGATCCGACTTACGTATCGCCGCGGTCGCCCTCACATAAGCGGCCAGCGAGCGGACAGGGCACAGATGCTCGGAGTCGGAGTCAGGGTCAAAGCGGGCGAGTCGCAAGGGCCCGACAGGACTGGCAGAGGGCACCTTCGGAACAAAAGAGGGATCAGGCCAGAGAGTAACCCCCGAACCATCAGGGTTCCATCGGCAGCAAGAGTCCCCGATAGAGAAGGCCTGCAATTCACCCACCCGCTTGGCTGAGACCATCGCCAAGAGGAATGCAGTCTTCATGGACAACCACTTAAGGCTCACCTCTGACAAAGGTTCAAACGGCGCAGACCGCAGAGCCGTGAGCACCACGTCCAGGTCCCATGAAGGCACCACGTGGCGTCTGGGGGGATGCAGTCTCCGGGCGCCCTTCAAAAACAAGGAGACCATCTTATTGCCGCCGACTGTAGCACCGTCCACGTCAACATGCCAACAGGAAATAGCCGCCACGTATACCTTTAGGGTAGAGGGAGACCGTCCCTTATCGAGCAGGTCCTGCAAGAACAAGAGGATGGCCGGGACAGGACAGCGTACAGGGTCCAGGCCACGGTCACGACACCACCCGTCAAACAGTTTCCACCTGTTGCATACAACAGGCGTGTGGACGGCGCCCGGGCATTGTCGATAGTGTGACCGACACCACCGTCAAAAACGGAAAAATCTATGCCGGGCCTCGCAGTGGCCAGACCCTGAGTTGGAGGCGAGCGGGCTCGGGGTGCAGCACCCGGCCCCTCATTTGGGACAACAGGTCCCCCCGGCAAGGGAGACGCATCGGCAAGCTGCAACAAAGCCTGCGCAGCAGCGGAAACCAAGTCCTCCCCGGCCAGAATGGAGCCACCAGGAGAAGCCGGTGTCCCTCCTGAAGGACCCGGAGAAGCGTCGGGAAAATGAGCGGCAGCGGAGGGAAGGCGTACAGCAGAACGCGGGGCCAGTCGTGTGCCAGTGCGTCCTGGCCCATCGGGCTGGAGGCGTCCGCCAGAGAGAACCAGAGTGGGCAATGGTTCGCATCTCTCGAGGCGAAGAGGTCCACCTCCGCCCTGCCGAAGGACCCCCAAATCAGGGCCACCACCTCCGGATGGAGCATCCACTCCCCGGCCGGCACCGAATGACGGGACAGGTAATCGGCCACCTGATTCTGCGGTCCCGGTATATGGGTCGCCCGCAATCCCGCCAATCGAGGCCACGCCCATGCGAGTAGCTGACCAGCCACCTGAGTCAACCTGACCGACCCGGTACCCCCCATGTGGTTGATGTGGTAGACCACAGACGTGTTGTCCGACCGTATCAAGACGTGTTGGCCCCGCAGATACGGCAGGAAACGACGAAGCGCCAAATGCACCGCAAGCAGCTCCAAGACGTTTATGTGTTCCCGCCTCGACCGAGGGGGCCACACACCTTGCGTCACCCGGCCCTGCCACGTCGCACCCCAGCCCGTGGACGACGCATCCGTACACACAACTTCTCGCCGAGCCGGACAAGCCCCCAGCGGGACGCCATGCTCGATCCAAAGCCTGTCCCTCCACGGAGCCAGAGCCACCAGACACTGACGCGACACCAGTAACCGCACACGCCGGTGTGAAAGCCGCGATGGATCCAACTGCTGGCCGTTCAACCATAGTTGCAGGGGGCGCAGACGGAGCAGTCCCAAGGGAACCACACTGGAAACCGACACCAACCTGCCTAGGAGCCGCAGGAATGCGATAAAAGGCAACCTTCTGGCCCCTTGAAACGCAGAGAGGGTCTCCACGATACCCTCGACCCGCCGAGGTGAGGGCCGCGCGGTCATGGAGACCGTGTCGAGAGCAATCCCAAGAAAAACCGTGGCCTGGGTCGGAACCAAGTTGCTCTTGGGGAGATTCACCCTGAGCCCCAACCGGCGTACGTGCGCGAGGACAGTCTCCGTGTCCCGGACAGCCTGTGCGCGGGATGGCGCACAAACCAGCCAGTCGTCTATGTACGGAAGTACCTTCAAACCCCGCGCCTGTAACGGTGCCAGCGCCGCCGCTACAAATCGCGTGAACACACGGGGGGACAGTGAGAGCCCGAAAGGGAGAACCCTGAATTGATAATGGCGCCCCCGAAACACGAAGCGCAGAAACCTCCAATGAGGCGGTGCGATCGGGACGTGGAAATACGCATCCTTCAAATCGATGCTGGTGAACCATTCGTCCCTCTCTATAGCGTGGAGCACTTCCGCGGTGCGCAGCATGCGGAATGGCAAGACCTTTAAAAACCGGTTGAGACCCCTCAAGTCCAACACGGGACGCAGATCCCCGGTCTTCTTTGGGACCAGAAAATAACGTGAATAAAAACCCCCTGGATCCCGCAGGGGATCCACAGGCACAATCGCGCCCTTGTCCAGCAAGGTCACAATTTCCAGTTGTAGTGCCTGGGCTTTGGCCGGGTCGCGGATGTGAGTGACCCGGACCGGGCCAGAAACCGGAGGCCGGCGGCGGAACTGTAGCCTGTAACCCCCGGACAATGTGGTCAACACCCAGGCGTCCCGGGTGTGAGCAGCCCAATACCGGAGTTGTTCCGGGGTGAAACGACCGACCGCCGGCCTGCGGGTCTCACTTGCGTCCCCCACGGCCCCTAGTGGACCGGGAGGGTTGCCGTGACTGCTGTCCCGTGCGGGGCCGACGAAAGGCCTGCGTTCCAGGTTGGTCGTCACGAAACCGGTCGGACCTCGGGAGCGGTCTCCGAGGAGCGACAAAGGGGTCCGACGAAGGGGGGGAAGCCCTCCGAGACGGACCAGGAGCAGTCGTACGTGGAGGAACACGCCGGTGAAGACCCGCCAACTGCTGACGCGTCTGGGTGGCCTGTGCCGTACGCTGCAGAGCCTCCAGTGCCGCCGAACCAAAAAGTTCCCCCGGACGGACCGGGAGACCCCGCAGAGTCCTCCTACATGCCTCAGTCAGAGGAGACTGAGCCAACCAGACCTGCCTACGAGCTTGTGTGAGAGTGGAGAGTAGGCGGCCGAGTTCCCTGGACATGAAGGCAAAGGCCTGCAGAGACGTGTCCACAAGGCCTTGCGTCGGAGAATCCAGGTCGGCGTCCTCCAAAGAGGAAGCCAGACCCAGCAGCAAATGGGACATGGAATTCCCGATGCGCCCCATGCGAGCACCGGCCTCGTACGCCTTGCACAAGAGCTCATCCGTAGCCCGACACTGAGGACGCGGACACCTCGCGTCAGTCCTCAGGGCTTCGTCCGGAGACACTATCAGCGAGGCCACCGCAGGTTCGACGGACGGCATGCGGTCCAGCCCAAACCTGGAAGCCTCCTGCATGGAGGCAAGCGCCCTGCCGTCCGCTGTCGGCTTCGAAAAAACCTTAGTGTCGGTCCAGCAGGCCTGAAGCTGGCCGATGTATTCCGTGGACGGAGGAACCAAAAAGGCAGTGGACGAAGCCTGCCGCCGAAAAAAGGCACTGGGGGCCGCTGACTGCGCGGGTGGAGCGTCCAGCTGCAAACGCGCGAGCGCGGTACGCATGGCAGAGATAGCCGCGCCCTCCACGTCCCTCGCTGGGGAGTCAGAAGCGCCGCTGCCCGTTTCAGACGCCTCCGTATGCACATCCACGGGGTCACGGGGTAGGTCCACATCATGAAACTGAGAGTCCGATGCCGCAACTGACAGGGCGTCATCGTCGTGAAGGGACGCCACGTCCTCCTGCGGCCCCCCGTCCCTCTCCGGACGCAGGCCGTCCCCGTGAAGGGCCTGAAGGAGAGCCTTCATCTGGGCCAGCTCGGACGACAAACTGTCGACCTT
Organism: Proterorhinus semilunaris; assembly: GCA_021464625.1. Taxonomy (NCBI): domain Eukaryota; kingdom Metazoa; phylum Chordata; class Actinopteri; order Gobiiformes; family Gobiidae; genus Proterorhinus; species Proterorhinus semilunaris. The sequence continues at coordinate 27,372,572 of CM038358.1, read as the reverse complement.
CATCGCCAATCCAGAAGGACGACCCACCTTGCCCTTCTTCCGGGCAGAGGCCTCCGCCCCCGTAGCGGAGCGTTTTCGGCCAGCGGAGGGAGGAGCTCCAGCAGCGGAGCTCACCCCGTCCAGCGCCTGCGGAGTAGGAGGCAGAGAGGAGACCGGCCCCCGCGGCCACTTCCCCGCGCCCCCGCTGGCAGCCAGGCGCGCCTCACGCACAGACAGCGGCATTACACGACAGTCCATGCAAGCGGCCTCGGTGAGTCCCTCATGAAGGTGATCAACACCCAGGCACGAGGCGCACAGATCGTGCCCGTCGTCCAAGGCCAGCGGGGCTACACAGTCCCTGCAGCAGGGGGAGCCCAACATGTCTCCGGGTCAACACAGCCGTAAACGGCACACACGACCCGTAAAAATAGAATAAGTAAAAAACCACACGAGCGAGCACGCCACCGGTGGAGACAAAAAACAAAGCGAGCCGGGAACACAGAACCCCGGCCGAAAACCACGAAGGTAAACAAAAACGGGACAGCCGAAAACGGCAGCGCCGTGTCAGAAAGGAAAACAAGCCACAAAACTGGCCGCAGTACGATCAGACGTCCCGCCGAAAACGGCACCGGACACGTAAAATGCACTCCAAGCCGTAAACGGCAACAGGGATACTCACCGACGCACACCCCGCCGCGTCAATCGTCCACGCAGCCCAGGAGGGCGAGACACGCTCGCAGCTCCCACCACGGTGAAGGGGCCGAAAATAGCAGTGGAGTCAGCCAAAAACGCAGTAGTTGAGTCAGTCAAAACGCAGCAGTGGAGTCCGTCAAAGCGATAGCACTCGACCATGTGCGAGAAGAACAAAAGGGACTGTGTTTCCGGTGTCACGTGACTTTATAGACTCACGTAGGTCACCGGATGTCACAGGTGACTGTGTTGTTATTAATTTCTCGACCTGGGCATGCTCAAGAATGATCATTCAGTGCTTGAAGCACCGCCTCTGGCGGTCAGAAGGGATGAAATAGAATTAAACAACGGATGAACACGCGGGATTGTGTAGGAAACAAACAAGGGTGAAAAAAACGACATCACTATAGGGAGTGGTGATACAAAGTGCCCTATAATGTGTTAAAGTTGTGTTGTAAATTAGACAGATGGTCACAATATTACGCTTGGACCGTTTTGGGACCCCGAGCCCCCCCACAAACGGGGAGCACGCGGCGACCGTCCATTGGCCGTTCTCTTACCTTTGATGGACTGAGTCGGTCCGAGCGCGCGGGCCCTAAACGCCCTCATCCATAATGGATTAGCCATGAGGGGCGGCCGCTGACAGGACTGCGGCCCGTCAGCGATCGGATGATAACGGCGCCGGGAGGTTGTATTATTTAACAGTGGCGTCCGGGGAGGGGCGGGTAATCAACGGCGCCTCACACATACTGACTAATGAGCAGAGGAGGGGAACGTGTGTGTGGTGTCCCGCCCGTGATCAGGTCTGCCTTTTAACTCCCAGTAATGTCTAGACACTTTATGACCAAGGACGGAATAGTTTTTCATCTCATTGCGGAGTTGAGCGCCCTCTACAGGCAGCAGTGGGAATGGCGCAGAGGGGGAAAAAAGGTGATGGATAATGGACTTGTGGAAGACAAGAAAGAAAGAATACAAAAAAAATACATGCTTTAGCAGTAGAAGAAGAAAACGGCAAACTGTGTGAATGATGCAGATTCTTCTCCAGGTATGTTTAATAACGAACATCATGTATAGCGTTAAAAGCTAAGTCGATTTAGCGTTTTGAAATCACAGCTGGATGGAGATTGGGTTCTGTGTTTTTAACAATAACTGTACAAAGACAAATCTTTACAGTTACAGAACCGAGCAGGTCTTTGTCATTGGTTTGGGCACAGTGGTACAAATCTGGCCTCACAGCAAGAAGGTCACACACTGATTCAGTGACTTGTTGGGCCTTTCATTGAGTTACCTCGTGTAGGAAATGCACGGTATAAACATGCCTTGCCTTTCTACGTGGAGTTTCCATGTTCTGGTTTCCATGTTCATGGTTTCTGAAAGTACGTGTGCTCTGGTTCTGAAGGTCATCGGATAAAAAGAGCAACGATCTCAGGAACTATTTTTACCGCACCATAATGTAAAACGCGCCGCAAACACGGAATCAAGATCCACAACTTTCTAAAAAGGACAGTTTTATCATTTACAAAAACAATTTGAACTCACGGCCGATGGAGCTAAATGCACCAGAGTAAGCTCAGTGTGGCCTTCACAGACGGATGATGAGCCGCATTTCTCTTGGCAGTTTAATTTGTTAATGTTAAGATACAGCATTTGCATAAATGATGTCTTAATTTGTATTGATTACTCGTGCTCTGCCAGAGTTCATTATAGAAATCTGCTTCCATTAACGTCCACTGCAGAGACGTGTCCAAATTTGAGGCACTTATTTGATTAATGGCAGCATCTAAAGCAGCGGAAAAAAGTTACAGTCTTAGTAGAAGCACAGGAGCAGTACAGAATTAATTAAGGCAAACAATTAATTACTTAAAAAAGGGACATTTTAGTCATGGTTTTCCACATTCACCATCATTTGTATCTCTTTTGAATCATGAGTCCTGTTTTGACTCTATTTGCGGAAATAACATCATTTCTATGATTTTTGTTTACATTTGATGGAACGCTCTGTGCTAAAATGGTTGAGTAAACATCACAATAATAACATCAGCATTTTTTTCTCATATTGTGCATAAAAGCAGCAGCAGCAGCGGCAGCAGCGGCGGTGGTTAAACAGTATCATAATTGGCTCCAAACTCAGTGCAAGTTCTACTTTTGACTGAAAACTAAAGGGAGCACATGGTTATTTCCGACACGGGCCAAAACAAGCGGCACCTTTCATTTTGATTTGTATTTAACGACCGGCATTACCGGCGTGTGCGTCGGAGCCGTGCTGGTCCGACATGGTAACAGGCTGGGACGGGGGACGGGGGGGGGGCTTGTTTGGGACCGGGGGGACAGTGAGGAGGAGAGCGAGAGAGAGAGAGAGAGAGAGAGAGAGGGGCTGGAACGCTGCCAGGCCCAGTCAGTGTCCTGTCCTAATGAGAGAGAGGAGTGAGGCGGCCGGCTGGGGCCAAAGCGTCTGTTTGGGACGCCTGCTGTTGGACGCTGTGGAGAGACAACGGGCCACAGAGGACAGGGGAGCGAGTCGGAGCCCAAACACTGAGCCCAAACAGAGGCAGAGGACTTAACAGTGGTTTTCTCTGCTAATAACCCGAGTCACCCAAAGCACAGCACTGTCCACACATAATATTGAGCCTCAGTTTTAATGGGTTTTATCTTTAAGGCCAGACACGGCAGGGGAATAGATTTAGAGGTATCAATTTGAACTGATGTAATTGAGAAAAAAAAAAAAAGTATTTAGTTTTTGAATCAGCTAATCATGACTGAAAAAACCTCCACTTCCACCACTATGTGAAAAATCTCTACTTTCACCCGCCGCGTCTCGCCTTAATGGGGGATATTATGCAAAATCGACTTTTTAGAGCTTTGTACGAAGTCACAGTGTTGTTCTCGAATTAAAAAACATACCCGGAGTCGTGTTTCAAGCCACAAGCGCATCTTTGAGTGATCTTTGACTCTTGTACAGTGACTCTTAGCAACGACAGCTCCCCCTAAGAAACACTTTCCTCATCAAAGCTTAATCCTCTCATTGGGACGTGAAAACACTCGCCATAGCTTCACTACAGCCTCACTTTACACAGCTGCACCGCAAAGGGGAGAAGGCGAGGGGGTGGGAGGAGCTAATGGGGATTTTGTGTGAATATCAGGAAGTGAAACAACTGGATATTTAGTTTTAGCTGTTTTTGATCAATATTACATTTTCAGACCAACAAAGGGTAAGATAGTGATAAAGATGTGTTTGAAATTATTACCAAATACCTGCATGAGGCATAACACAAGGAGAACACGAACAACTGCAACACTTAGCTGCTCTTATAAAATATTACTTTGTATTTATTTTATTTTTTTATCTGGATATTAACACAATTTGACAATGAAAAGGAAGTGGGTAGGTCTTAATAAGCTTCTTGTTTCTGCCTATTCTCCGTTTGCTCTGTCTTGCATTGTTGAACATTGTAAAACACAACTGCACAAATAAAATGGAAATGAATGAAAAATTTATTTAAAAAAATAACATTTGTAAACGCATGAGTACAGCAGCAAAATAAAAAGCAAACGCATCAATATCTATGAACGACATATTTTTAAGTCTATCATGAGAGTTTCCAAATGTGTATTTAAATCTGTATTTGTTGCATTTGGAGGACAATGGTTAGGGAAGTTCTATGGGCCTGAAAATCCACGTCTCCGGTGGGACGTGTGGGGACGACTGCATTCAACACATAAAGTAGAAGAAAAAAAAAAAAAAAAAGTGCACAATCACGGCCGGCGACGAGAACAGACGAGCGACAAAAGCAGTAAACAGACAAAGACGGAGCGCGTAAAATATTTATCATAAAAGCGCATCTGGGAGGAACAACAATCGTGCTGCGCGGGGGCAGAAGTGGGAGCGCGAGGTGCAGGCGGAGCGGGAGGTGAGATGAGGGCTGTAAGTCATAAAGCCCGGGACTAGACGACGCGTATTATCCTCAGGGGAGCTGTTACAGGTCTATGGACTGGTCTGTGGAGTCTGCCCCGTAGTTTTAAACTTCATACCTGAGACTAAGAGATGACAGTTTTGAGAAAAATAAAAAAAATAAAAAAAAAAGGTCGTGGGCGAGCAACAATCAATACATTTCCGTGTACCCAATTTCCAACATGTTTTTCCATGCCTTTCAGAACATTGGGCGATATATTTGACAATACTATAGTGCCACTGTGGTGCAGATTTACTTTTTTAATAAAAACAGGTACAGGTAAATGTTCTGTTTTACTGCGGGCGGCCCAGGTGGGGGACGAAAAACAGTTTTTTTTGTGATATTTAGTTTTCAGTCAAGTTTATGCCTATATAAATTGATCTTGCTACAAATGAAAGAGTAGGTTCAAATGTGTGACTTTTACTCTTTACAATTACTATAATTAAAACGTCTCCGTCTGTCACACATATTAGACTAATGTTACATTGAGACAGGGCCAGACAGAATGACTATCTGTATGAGTACAGGTGACACTAATATATGATATAGACTCATTACATGCAAAGTGACATATGGCAAGCCTTTGTTTGTTTTAATTTTTGATGAATATGGCTTACAGTCCATCTTCAAAATATTCAAATTTTCTAAGATGTTTTATTTGGGGTTTTACAAGCTGTGGGCCATAATTATAAAAACAGATAAAGGCTTGATATATTTCACTTTGCATGATGATTATGGCTCACAGCTTGTAAAAAAGCCAAATTCAAACTCTCAGAAAATTAGACTATTGTGAAAAGGGACTGTATTGTCGGCTTAAAGTGTCTCCTTTCATCGGCTAATTCATCCAAAACAACTGCAAAGGGTCCCTGAGACTTTAAATGGTCTCTCAGTGGTTCAGGAGAGTTCACCATCATGAAGAAGACTGCTGACCTGACAGTTGAGCAGAAAGCCATCATTGACAAAAGCCTCAGAAGGTAATAGCAAAAGAAGTTGGATGTTTTCAAAGTGCTGTATCAAAGCACATTGATAGAGCGGAAGGAAAAGGTGCACAAGCTGCAGGGATGAGCTCAGTCTGGAGAGGACTGTCAGGAAAAGGCCATTCAAAAGTGTGGGGGGACCTTCACGAGGAGTGGACTGAGGCTGGAGTCAGTGCATCAAGAGCCTCCACACACAGAGGATCCTGGACATGGGCTTCAGATGTCATATTCCTCTGGTTGAAGCATCCTGGTCTTCCATAGCACCACAGCAGAGCCACAGGCTGATAACATCCATGCCACGCAACCGCATTAAAGCAGTCAGTCAAGTAAAAGTACCTCTGCATGATTATAGGTTTCAGAGGACCCACATTTCTCTGTTTAAAATCTTTTTTTTTTTATTGATTTGGTGTAATATTCTAATTTTTAGATGTTTTACATATTTTTTAGAAGCTGTAAGCCAAAACTTTCCAAATTAAAACAAACAAAGGCTTGACATAATGTCACTTTGCATGTAATTAGTCTATATCATACAGTATATTAGTTTCACATTTTAAGTTGAATTACAGAAATAAATTAACTTTTCACGATATTCTAATTTTCCGAGTTTCACCTGTACATTTCTGGTTCATGGGACTGGAATAAGGTTAAGGTTAAGGTATACTTTATTACTTTATTAATCCCCGTAGTGAAATTCATTCTGTGCATTTGACCCACCCTCAATGCCGCTGGGGCGACCTGTAGGGGCAGATATGGTCCACGTTTCGGTCCTGAGACCTTCATCAGGCAAATTGCAATTTGCCTGATGAAGGTCTCAGGACTGAAACGTTGACCATATCCTAATAAACCACTTTTGCCAGGTTGGTAGTGTGCGGGAAGTAATTTTTATTATACAACACCAAATCGCTCCACATTTATAAAGCCACACATTTCCAAAACCAAGTCCTCCTTTGGCCTCAAGTCTTTTTGCTGCTGCTGCCGACAGGAATTCACGCTCTGCTTTTGAACACAGGCTCAAGGACGTCTTTAATGACTCATGTAAATGTTTTACTAATGAATTCATGTTTTATTCGCTGTATAAACTGTAATTATTTCTTTTGAATGGCTTGTTTTGTACCCCCTTTAAGTGCACTTGAAGCACTTTTAGGCCAAAAGAAAAGTTTGCTCTTAATGATTTGCCTGATAAAATAAATACATTACGGCAGCGTGAATGATATGTTTGCTTTCCTTTTTAGATATTTCCTGTGTATTTGCCTTTAAATCAGAACAGGAATACTTTCCCTTGGGCACCACAGTATATGGCCAAAATATCATCATCGCAATGGCGCATTATTCGTATCGCAAGACGACAAAATACATCGCAAAATCACTAAGGTCTTGCATCAGATTTACACATATTTTTCCCCTGTAATTAAGTTCCATTTCAGCAACGTGCTCTGTGGAAAGGTCCACTGAAACATCACTCTCACCTCGTACTCCTCCTTGAAGCCGTAGCCCTCGGAGCACTTCATCTGGGTGATGTGCTGGAGCAGGTCGGCCACGCGGATGGCCGGGTGCAGCTGGCCCGTCTGGTACGGGATGTCCGAGGGGTCGCGCTTCCGCAGCGAGTGGGTGTGGGACTGGACCAGGCTGCTCGTGTCGCTGCCCATGTTCTGACTCTCATCTGGGGGACATGGAGACGAGAAGGGCCAAAGCCAGGTCAAAATGGACAGAGGGGGCGCGGGGAGGAGGGTCACAGGTTCAAGGCCGAGGTGGGTCAAATGAGGTCACTCTTCTAGTGCTAGTGTTCGAAATACACAAACAAATACAGTCTCATACCGTGGTCCCGCGAACTGAAACTGTTCACTGGGGCTTATTTTTTGAAGGAGTTATTTCTAGGGCCGGGACTTTTTTCGATTAATTGCGATTAATTAATTACACGAGGTTTAGTGCGAGTAAAAATATTAATCAAAATTAATCACACTTTGCTTTCCACACTTCAGTTTCCTCTTTTCCTGCAGACGCACAATTAATGGCAACATTGCACTGGTCTGTTGGACTCGGTTGAACAAAAATAAACAATATTTTGTTGCTTAAGCTCATGTATTCAGTCATTATTCGACGGTATACTAAAAATCCTTATGAAAAAACTTACTCCTCACTGTTCTCAGGTCAAATATTTATACGCGATTAATTTCGATTAATTCATTACAAAGCCTCCAATTAATTAGATGAATTTTTTTTTAATCGAGTCCCGGCCCTAGTTATTTCACTTTTTAATCTGTTTCACCCGAAGCTAGTTCCAGCTCAATTTGTTTATCGTTACTATGGAAACGGCTGCAGTGGAGTGATATAGAACGTGATTTAACTGTTGCCGGACTAGGTGCACATTATTATGCCATCAATCATAGGTGAACGTGATATAAATAGCTTAAAACTGATTTCCAAGTAAATGTAAACTCATTACAACCCACCTCCGCATAGATACAGTGCGAACATGAAAGAGGTGACATAATGCCTGTGGTGTATAAAATCAATCTCCGTCTCTTTTATCACACTTCTGCTCCCGTGTTAGCAGATGGCGCGTTAACTCGTCTGCTGCGGGGCATTATCTCACCTCTCCAGATTGACAAACAACTAGTAATCTCGGCGCAATGGATGATCAACAACAACAACAACAACAGCAACAACACAACAGCATTGAGTTAACGGGATGAATCATGTGGTGGGAAGGTTGAGGTCCATCTGTCTCCGAAACAAACGGGCTCTAAAGCTCGCGCGCTGTAGCGATATACGGCCCTACCGATGTGGAAACCGTGTGACGGGGCCAGGGCCGTCTTTAGAGACCGAAGGGCCCGGGGCAAGAGGGGACAATGGGCCCCACCGCAATGGAACCCGCGTAACAAAAATATATTAAAATCAACAGCTTTAACGGTTTCAAATGTGGAGTATTTTAGCTTCTTCTGTAATGGCCGGTCGTAAAAATCTATTAAAAATCTCCATAGAGAAATACAAATATTGATAGTTTAAAGGCGTAAGGATTGGCGACCTTTACAAACCCAGACGTCTTTTCTCATCCGTGTGCTCATCTACACAAACTCACTGTCCATAAAGGAATTTGAGAAAAATATGATTATTCCCATGGGCTAAAGCGAACCTTAGGAGGAAGTGAATTGGGACAGGAAGTACTGGCGCGCTCAACTTCAGGCTATCGAAAGTTTCTGCTTTCACTATTTACGGTTTTGCCAACTACAAACTTGGTGGTAAAAAGCAAACTCGGTCGTTGCCACATTTTTCCTCAGCCCCAGGCAGCGGTGGCTACATTCACAGGAGTTTCTATCACATAATGTAGAGCAGTGTTTCTAAACTTTTCACACACAAGTACAAACTAAAGGGCATTCCAGTTGGTTTCTATGCGGTTAGCAAGAAGGAACACATAGGAATTACAGGGCTATGAATGTTATGAACGTTAAATCATGCCCAGGTAACACTTTATAATAACTACACCTCATTTAGCCTTAATAAATGATTAATTAACACTCGATTCTTCACGAACACTTCATTAGTTATAACTGAGAACTACTTAACTACTACAGATAATGCCTGAATCATTACGAGTAGTTTTTTCCACATACTTCATTGTTAAGTAGTTATGAAGTGTTAGTCACACTAAACTAATGAATTGTTCATGATGAATTAAGTGTTAATTCATCATTTATTAAGGCTAATTAAGGTTATTTATTTCCAATATATTTTCTTGTTCTGAACTGAAAAATGAAGAATAGTAAAACTTCAGGCTAACACGATACGATTAAACTTTTAAAATGAACATATGTTTTTCCTATGTCAGAATTACTCACATTATGGTCAAATATTTTCAACTCCAGTATTTTAAACTCATCATATGGTATCCCTTTTTTGCGGTATCCACTTTGAACGCACTTACTTGCCTCACAAACAATAAATCTCTAATCTGGCTGGCGCGCCGGGGAAGAGAAATTGTTCTCGCCTTTACCGGCCTGGAAATGAATTCGAGCCCATTTCCCGGTTTTCGGGCGGCACTGTCGCGTTAACGGCGCCACATTTATTTACATGACTAAGTGCGGCTCGGGCCGACTAAAAACAGCCTCTTCCCAAATACAAAAAGCCCGCGGCGCGAGAAGCCAACGCGCACGGCGACTGACCACAGGCCGCGCGAGGAGAAAAAAACAAAAACAAAACAACAACAATATTTCCGGTCATTTCCTGGCAGCTCAACGCGTCATCTGGACAGTGGACCGATATGCGGCGGCGGCTCTCGCCTTTTCCTACGCTTCTAATCCGGTCAGTGGCAGACACCAGGCACAGATGCTTAGCGGACAATGGAGGGTGCCCAAAAAGCAACATGGAAGAAGATGTGAGGAGAGAGAGAGAGAGAGAGAGAGACAGAGCGTGGCGCATGGTCGGGTGGGCATGTAGCGACGGCAGGCGGCATCGAAAACATTCAGTAAAAGAAAGAAAAGAAAGTACAAAACAACAGCTCGTAGAAAAGGGAAGCAAAAAAGATGGGAGAGAGAAGGGAGAGCGATGCATGGATGTGGCGATGGGGCGGGGCGCGGCGTCTTTGACCATGCTGTAGGCTAACAGTGGTAGCACAAGATCGGGTGGTGGCGGTGGTGGTGGTGGAGATGACGACATTGTCATGCAAAGAAATAAATGCGCATGTAATGTGTGATGTTTATGGACCGCGTCAGAAGCTGTGATTTCGGCTTCTGATTTGACAAAATAAATAAATAATAATAATTAAAAAAACACCTCCTTCCCCCCCAACCCAGAAAAAAAGACCAATGTCCATGTTGGGAGGACTTACCAGTAATGGGCACTTTTTAGATTGCAGATACATAAGAGGTTATGTGTGTAGAGAAAGAGACAGAGAGAGGAAGAGAGGGGATAAGCAACAATTACAGCAAAACCTGGCAACGTTTTTGTTCGTTTTTTAACGTTTAAAAGCTATAAAAGGGCAAGATCACATGCCTCAAATCGTCGTAATGATAATAATAATAATAATAATGGCAATAGTCGTAGCCTAATAGTCAAAGAGGGGGATGTTGAGTGAATGGATGGGGGGGGAGTTCCAACAGTGCAAGACAAACTCAAGAAAACACGGAGGTTATGGAATCCAGGGGGAAATCATGGTGAAAATCGGACTGTTTTCAAGTTTGATTCAGGGGAGGCCTTTTTTTTTTTTTGGCGGCTTAAGTTTAACCTCTTAACCCCCGCCTTAACCAAGTGCCTTTTCACCAGAGCGGCTGGAGAAAAATCTAAAAAAGGTCACGGACGCCTCATTTGAAATCGAAGACCAACTAAACGGCTCTAAATGGATAATTTTCCTCGCGCTGTTGCTGGACTTTTGTTTTCACCGCCGTTTGATTGCGTTTTCGTCACATTTTTCTTATGTACATTAAGGCGATAAAACAGAGCAGTAAATAAGGCAATGTAAAGTTCAGGCGAATGAAGTAAATAAGCGTCGGCGGCGAGGGTAAACTCCAAAACCCAGCGGGAGGAAGGAGAAACCACAGAAGGAGAGACCCCCTCCCATGGACGGAGAGGCCGAAGGGAGGCCCTGAGAAGACGGCCTAGATCGCAGAACGTCCAATCCTTGTCACATTTTGTCCCTCTTTCGACGCTTTTTATCAGATTTGGGTAAAGCCAAATTGGAGAAAAAATGTGCTCGGTTCGGGTGGGGGTTAAGAGGTTAATAATCGCACACAATTAAAACTAGCATTTGTTTAAGCGACAGAGCGGTCAATATGGTTTAGAACTCCCTTAAAGGGATGGACCAACGATCTAAAGTCATCCGTGCCGAACGCCAATGCCCTCGATGACAAGAAAAAAGTTCTGACACCCCCCGGTTTAATCGATGCGAAATTGGCTCTTTCTTCAAATGACTCTTATGAAAGTCTTTTCCCCCCCCTTCCAAATCAGACTCGATCGCCGGCCTCTACCCTGCGACTGTCGCCGACTAAAGCGCGTCGGCCCGTCATGACGCAACGTTGGCGTGATCGTTTCTCGCCCCATTCCACGTGGCACCGGCGCCGCGGTGATGAAAGACGCTGTTTTGAGTTGCGCTAATGTGTTAAAAAAAAAAAAAAAAAATTCTTTTTAAAAATACGAATTTCGCCAGTGGTGAGACGAGAAGAGTCGCTCATTAGATCACACTTGCACAGGCTCGCTCGGTCGCCGGGTTTGCCCCACTTAGTGACTACGCTATAAGGTCCCGCCGTGTTTCGCGGGCCACTAATTATTAAAAAGGGGAAGAAAATGTGTTTTGTAAGTCTGTTTTATCGCTGGGTAAACACTGTCAACGCTAATGAGTAAAGTAGGTCAGTAGCGGTTAGCCAACGGCACGAGACGCCACATTAAAAAGAATAATAGAAAAGGTTGTTGTTGTTTTGGGAGGGGTGAGGGAGGGGTTAATGTGTACGTGAGGAAAGGGGAGCGGGACGGGGGGTGGGGGGGGGCAGCACACGGGATGGAGTCTTTTGGAAACAATATAGGAGTCGACTAGTTTCCCTCAATGCAAAACGGGGAAAGATTTGAGATTTTGATGCATAATTAAACTGTTCTTACCGACGAGGCTACAATCAGCGCTTCCTGCGTGTTTGGGGTTTGACTCAAAAGTGTGGCAGGGAGAGTTTGGTTCTTTCGAGCAGCGGTTCTAAACTGGTGGGTCTCAGGCCTTTGCAAAAAATGTCTGTCAAAGGATTGCGTCGGATCGTCTGATAGCGATGACGATGCGCTCTTATAGCCAGACCTCTGTGTTTATTTCAAACCCCGTCAGCCGGCTACTCACGAGCAACGTCACATGACACTTCTGAGGAAGGAAGCAGCCGAAACGCTCAAGGTATGAAAGAAACACACGGGTCTGGCTATAAGAACATACTGGTATGGTCGTCCAATTACTCCATGAGTCAACGGAGCGATGGTAAACAATCCAATGGATACACTACAAGAACGTATTATTATTTTACAGCTCTAGAGGTTTACGCTGCTATTTCGTCCTTGCAAAGTATCGGAGGTTCTTTCGCTTCTAGAAGAGTGAACTAAAGAACTAAAACCTAAATCTAGGCGGGTACTTTTTAAAAGTCAGACGCCAACTCCATCGATCCCCCTTCCTTGAGTCCAGGGTTAATACAGCGGTGTTCATTTTGACAACATAGTTTAATTTAGTTTTAGCCTGAGTCTTATGAAGAAAATGTATTTTAATTTTAGTCGAGATTTAGTCATAAAATGATCTTGCATGTAAATTTAGTCGACTCCGTTTCATGGAGCTTCTCCCACATGAACAAAGCTCAGAGCTTTTCCTTTGGCAGAGAATTTACATGATATGAGGCTCTTTTAGACTGAAGTTTGTCTCTTCTTTTCATCTCTAGTTTTAGTCAACAAAAATATCTGGACTTTTTAGTCTCATGAAAAGCACTTGATTTAATATGCGTCGAATTTCAGTCATCAAAAATATGACTTTGACTAAAATTATGACTAAATATTTTAGTTGACGAAATTAACACTCAGCAGCAGTTCAATTTGAATGCTTTTCAGTAAAATGTTTATCAAAATACTATGTTTAATTCCACAAGCATGAAGAATTCTATCAATTTTTTTAAAGATTTGCAAATATTCCATCAAACAAATAAGAGGGATGAGAGGAAATTCAAAAAACAACTTTTAAGTCAAAAAATGTAATTAAAATACTGTCAGCCAAAACTCCAGTAGAGTATATTTTGGATTTCCACTTATTTATTTGTATGCTTTTTTTTATGACATTTAAGGCTTTTCAATGTTAGATATTTACCTGACATCTTATTTTGGGTCATAGTTCACGAGTTAAAAAGTATTGACAGTAAACCTATTATTATGGTACAATGAGCTACACTCATAAATAAGGGAATAAGGGGCCATAGCAGCACTGTGTCCCTGCTTTTGGGGGCCTGTGATGTTGTGTTGTGGTGACTGCCCCCGGTGCCCGGCCCCCCCGCACTCCTCCACACACTCCACATGTGGTCCATGCACATGACAGGTCACATGACGTCACGCACGACACCGATGTGCATGGGATGGAGCGAAGCCAGCCTCAGCCCAGGACAGCCCCTCGTTTGGACGGGACGGGGTACGGGGTGAGGTGGGGGTGGGGGCGGGACGAAGGGTAACAGCGGAGGGAGAGGGTGGGGGGGGGGGGAGAGAAGCAGCAGGCAGGTATGGAGGTGAGGAAGCCATTTTAGTAAAAAATAAAATCAAAAAATAAAAGAGGCAACAAAACCGAAGAAGATGGGAAAATAAATTCTTACTTTGTGCTCACAGGTTTGTCCTGGTCTTATCATTGGCATGTACTAAAGCTTTTAAAGAGAGAATCAACCGCAAAGAAAAAAAGATGTGTGTCTCACCTAAAATAGCCGTCGGTACAAAGGGATCTGCTCAAACCGGCAGAAAAGTGAAGTCGAGGGAGGAGAGAGAGACAGGTAGCAAACAGATACAGTTAGTAAAGATCACACAGCAAACCTACACAATTTCTCTGCAGTCTGGATAACTTTCCACGCCAACAATCCTACTCCAAGACTCGTGGTGCAATTTACATTTTCTTTTTCTTGCACCACTACCATTGTTTTTCCAAAATGGTTGAATCTCTGCAAGAATCCAATTGAAAACATGTGTAGCTTTTACCTGCGGGGCCGGGACGATACACTTTTGTCACAATCCAGCCCCGATATGATACATATTGCGATACAATATGTTCTAATGCAAGAAGTATTAAATGCATACTTTTTCATTTCAGCAAACTGACATATTTTAATCACGAATGAACTTAACCAAAGTGCAAATTGAGTTTCCGAAAAGTATGAATTTAACATAAAGTTCACATACCCTGGCAGAATTTTTTATTTGTATTTTTTTGACTATTTTTCAAAGACTATGAAAGATAACACAAAATGTTTTTATTTTTTTTCACTCATGGTTGTGTGAAGCCATTTGTGGTGAAAAAAACTGAGTTTGCTCTTTTTAAATCATAATGAAAAAAGTACCAACATGACCCTGATCAAATGTTTATGATCAAGAAGAATGGGCCGCTTTACCATTAGATTATATACAGAACCTTCTCCACAACTACAGCAAAAGACTCCACGCTGTCATTGATGTTAAAGGGGGCAAAAAACTTAGGATCAGGGTCATTTTGGTACTTTAGGAGCAAAACCTTTCTTCACCACAAATGGCACCAACTTTTTGTGTTATCTTTCATATTCTTTGAAAAACTGTCAACGAATCGTCAACAATTCTGCCCGGGTGTGTAAACTTTTGAGCACAGATGTAAATCAGTCTGATAATTATTGAGTCAAACATTTTGAAGAGCGCAAATGGCAGGAGCATTTTAAAAGTCTGGGCTCTTTTGTTTACACCAATCCGCACCAAATCTGGATTGAACAAAACTATCTTTCAGTCAAAAACATTTGTATATTTCTTTTCCAGAACATCGTTTCCGACACATGTATCAGAACAAAGAAGTATTGCGATATTGTGTACCAGCCCTACCAGCTTGTAGCTTGGATTGACAATGGCTTTATCTACTATCTATTCAAAGCCTAAGCCACTCTCTGCTGTTTTTATTCCCTTAAAAGTAGCTCACAGGTTGAGGATCTCAGCCTTTGAATGTAGCGTGACTGTCCAGGATGTGCTGTTCCTCACGCGTTCCTCACGCTCTCGGCAAACCTCCCAGTAAAAAGCATTACTCAGTCAGTGGAAGATAATGAGAGATCGGGTTGCCCTTTTCCCCATCTAATCAATGAGCTGTGATCCGACTACACAAGACGTGCAATTACTGGGTAATTTGGGAATCCGCATTTGCACGAAAACGCTCAGATTTCCTCATTACAAAAAATAAAATTAAAATGGTTAGAGCGGCGCGTAAAAAGCTGCTGGAAAATTAATGCGCTTGTTTCTATCCAACTGTTAAAGTACGGCCATTTTACATCAAGCCTGTTATTATTGTCATCACAGCACAAATCATTTTCACGGATATTTCAATTTTAAGAGCAAATAGATAAGCACATGATGATAGTAGTTACATATCAGCATTTGGGCAGTGGTTCTCAAACAGAGGCCGTCATCTGGTTTTAGTCATGATGCACTTACATTTTTAAACTCCACTTATCCAGCGGCACTTAATGGATCGAGGGGTGTAAATATAGTTCTGGCCTAGATTTCTTTTAGTCCTGGTTTTGCCTCAGCAGACGGTGCTAGAGGCTAAAGTGACTTTTGTGAACAAACTATGGTTTACTTTTGAGTTTCACTTGGGTTTTATCAATGAACTTTAAGTCTAAACGCAACACACACATGGAAAGAAAAAAGGAAAAAGAAGGAAAGAAAGAAAGAAAGAAAGAAGAAAGAAAGGAAGGAGGAAAGAAAGAAGGAAAAAAAGAAAGAAAGAAGAAAGAAAGGAAGGAGGAAAGAAGGAAGGAAAGAAAGGAGGAAGGAAAAAAAGGAAGGAGATAAGAAAGAAGGAAAGAAAGAAAGGAAGGAAGGAGGAAAGAAGGAAGAAAGAAAGAAGAAAGAAGGAAGAAAGAAGGAAAGAAGGAAAATAGGAAAAAGGAAAGAAAGAAAGCAAGAAAAAAGGAAGAAGGAAGAAAGGAGGAAATAAAGAATGAAGGAAAGAAGGCAGGAAGAAAAAGAAATAATGAAGGAAAGAAAGAAGGAAAGAAAAAGGAAGGAAGCAAGAAAGAAAGAAGAAAAGAAGGATGAAAGAAAGAAAGAAAGAAGAAAAGAGGGAAAAAGGAAAGTAAGTGAGTAAGTATATCTGTCTCTCTATCTACAGTATCTATGAGTTCAATTAGACGAGAGCAGTGTTATAGTTTGTGAATGGAGCCAATCACGGCGCTCCTCGTGCGGTGACCAGGAGACCAAGGTCTACTGATCTACTGCAAAAGCTCCAGACTGGAGATCATCAGGTTGGTGGGAACAGGCCTTTAGTCCTGGTTCAGTCCTGACATAGTCCTATAGTTTAGTCCTAGCTCAGCTTTTGGTCCGGTGTAATCCCAGTTCAGTTCGTCCAGTGTGTGTGGGAGTTTGAGAACCACTATCCCAGAATGCCGTCCTCCTCTCTGCCATACACAGCTCTTTACAGGGACACGGGTTTGTTACCTGGGTAGTAGGAGTTGCTGGGCATGGAGGAGCTCATGGTGTTGGCTTTGGGCAGAGTGAAGGAGGAGGGAGACGACCCCGCGGCTGCAGATGGACACAGATCAATAATATCAGAGTAATCCAAAGACAGATCAATACCACACATCGGCCGTCCCGATGTGTCCGCCGAGGCTCAGGGAGCGACGCTGAGGCCCGCTGTGAACACACCGGGACCCCACAGACACCGCTGAGGTCTTAAAGGAGACAAGCGACATAAAATCTATTCTGGGGGGAAATACAGTTCACGAGAGGTTGGAAGATCGACTCAATTACTATATAGAGTTTATCCATAACTATCTTTTAGGTCTAACGTGATTTCCGGTACTTTTTCTAAATGATGCTGTTATGAAGAAAGTTTATAAAATATTGGTGAGACATTCATGTTTGTCAATGTTGCCCATAGTTTTGTACGTACACACAGGTTGCAGGAGATTAAAACATCTTATTTATAGTGTGCTATATACAGCACTTGAAATCTTATATAATTACCTTATTAGATAATGGTAACAAAAACAATAGCGTTAATAATGTGTGCTTTTATGATGAATAATTATAGTTTCTACAGGTCTTTCAATGCAATTTAAACACCTTTCATTTCGTAAGATTTGTAAACAGAACTGCAGCTGCATGTGTTTTAGACCTACGTGATGAACGTATGCCGTCAAAACAGTTCGATGTCTTTGTTGTGGGTTCTGTCTCTAAAAAATGAGAACGTTTGAATCCAATTTAGTGCTTTTCGATGACTTTTAACCTTCATTTTAACATTTAACCTCTTAACCCCCGCCTTAACCAAGTGCATTTTCTCCAGTTCACCTTTACCCAAATGAGGCCAGTGCAACATCTGACCTCATAAGACCTACAAAACTGATCTAAATGGATCTTTTTCCTTGCGTTGTTGCACACTTTTTAGACACTTCTTTTCATTGCTTTTTTGTTGCTCTTTTGTGGCGTTTATTGTGCGTTTTTGTCGCTCTTCTGTGTTTCATCTTCATTCCCAGCAGAGGTTAATGCTTTTCAATGCCCCGCAGAAACGCTGAAAAAGTGTATTACATTTTGTTAAAGCCACACCGCGTAGAATTTTACACAATACATAGAATTGAAATACAAGCATGTATTGTATGACAGGCATTTTCATCATTGAAAAATACCTCTTAAATGGGGAAACAAACATGTGAGCGGCTCAGCTCTCCTAAAGACATGACTGTAAACTTTCCCGGGAGTGGGTACGTCTCCAGCTCGTCTCCATGGAGATGTGACCCAAGTCAGCAGAATTTGAAATTTTCAATAGGTTATGTCCTCATCCAAATCCATTCATTCATCACCCACTGCATTAATGTGTCGAGCTGGTCATTAGGAGCATGTCTTTTACTGATGTAAACAGTAAAGTCCAAAATGTTACGCGGTGTCAAATCAAAGATTTGTAATTTTGTAACCTGATGAGTGGAACTACATAGATCTTACATTTTGCCAAAATACTACTTTTATAAGGTATAATGAAACGGTTTTTGTATGGCCCAGTATCACAACAGCAGTTACCTCATAAGGCAGCATGACATTTTCCCATTTTTAGAAAACAGCAGGACGACAGTTTGGCGCTTCTTCGTTAAACAATATTATTTTGCACCTACTGTGTCCCATTAAAAGGCTTGGTGACTTTACCGTTTCCTCTGTTTACCTTCTCTTTATTAAATGTAATGGCTCATGGTTGCCAGAACATTGTATCACACCATCAATGTGAATGGGGTAATGTGGCTCTTTTCTCACCACAATCATGATTTCTCCGCTAAAACTGCTCGTCCCACCACTTAATCGGTGGCGTGATGCTTAAAGCCCCGCCGTGACACTATTGACAGGCATATAAAGGTCACCAGAAAAACCGTGAGAGCTTAGCCGCGCCAAGTCGGGCCAGCTTTAATAGACTCGGGTCAGGAGTAATGCATTTAGCTCATTTGTGTTGACAGACAGCGGCAGATTTGGACGTCCACACCAGCAGACAGTTAATCGAGGTCGGGGGATCTCGGGGTCCGCTCCCCTGCAGTGCGAGGAGACGGGGTTTGTGCCGCCGTGGCGTGTTAATCTGATGGTTTGGAACCGGAATTAAACCAGGTCAAGACCCCAAGAACAGACAGAGGAGAGCTGTCGGTCAACACAAGCATTAAGTCTAACCCGAGGTGATCGAAATTAATGGGTACTATCACGACAATAACATCTTATAGAGGAGTGTTGAGTCTGTAAACAACGATGGCAGCATGGGGGCGCTGTGGTGCCGTATCTCAAGGTGACCAGGATGTATTTTGAAATGCAATAACCACTAAAATATAACCAAATAAGAGGGCAAGAACTAATAATAATGCCAATTCCTGGGTATTGAACTCTAACAAAATGTTAAAAATGTGTTATTAAAGCAGAACTAAGTAACTTGTTTACCTTAATAAATCCTTTCCGTAGTCCCTCTGGGACTGTGTTAATGGGATGATCTGTCATCTCCCCCAATGTATCTGGCCAGAAAACCACACTTGCAACTTTCCCTGCACCGAGCCAGAGACCCAATACACACTAATGAAATCACGAAGAAGAAGCTAACAGGCTAACGGGCAAAGCTAACTGTGGGCTAGCACCACTTTAGAAGTATTTACAGCCAAGTTTGAGTGACAGAATATCTCCATTGTGTAACTGGATGTACAATATCCCTCTCTCCCTTTGTCTTTTCTGTCAGCGTAGCATTTACTCTCACGGACAATTAATGAGTAAAAAAACGCAACATGCTACGACTGCAGTAGTGCTTATGGCCTCTAGGGGCATGAGTTACTCAGTTCTGCTTTAAACGCACATTTGAGGGGTCAGAGGAATCAGAGAAGTGAAAACCACCCATACTTTTATATAAACTCATTTCTGGGTAAAAATGCTCTGAATTAAGGCTGCACAATTGATCGCATTGATAGCAAACAGAAAATCAACTCCAAGCGAATGCCTGTAGACGTCAGTGGTCCGTTACCTCTTCCGTTGAGCGTGAGGGCACATTCGCTGCGCGTGTTGAGCGTCAGGGCTGCCTCGCTGCGGGCGTTGAGGCTGTGGCTCGTGTGGCTCGTGGTGTGGCTGGTGCTGTGGCTGGTGGTGTGACTGGTGGTGTGGGTGTCCATGAAGGAGAGGGCCTCGTCGCAGTTGGTGCCCTGCTCCGTGTAGCTCTTGTCCATGGAGTTCACCATCACCGTCATCTCCTGCCGCGTGCTGTTCAGCGTCTCCTTGCGCTTCTTGGCCAGTTTCCTTGAGAGAAAAGACAGATAAATCACAGTTCAAATGAAACTGCGAGGAACAACATTCAACGTGGACATAGAGTATGTTTAGTATATTTTTGGGGGATATTTCACTTGGCGGGTCTTGTGCCGGGCGCAAGGACAGCGCAAACGCTAAATGTTATGGTTATCTTCCGAGAGAGTTCCTTCCGTAACGTAAACACAGCACAGACGGCGTTAGCATTTAGCCTCTCTCTTCTCCTCTATAGCTCCAAACGAGGTGAAGATAGAGGCTACCAAACTCTTCCACGTTTTCCCTATAAACTATAATTACACAAAATAAAACAATGTGGATTATCTAAGCGGGTAAAAAGGGGAACTATATTGTACGGCGTAATAATACCAGGAGTAATTCGGCATCCGCGCAGTGATATCTTCACGTTACTGTTTGGTAGCTTCTATCTTCACCTCGTTTGGAGCTATAGAGGAGAAGAGAGAGGCTAAATGCTAACGGCTAAATGCTAACGCCGTCTGTGCCGTGTTTACGTGACTGAAGGCACACGTGGAGACCAGACAGGTACAAATGAACTCGTCAAAGCTAAGGTAAGAACATATCTCAGTATGTAAACACGGTGGCCTATTCCTTTTAAGCATTAGGGTCTCACAGGTCAAACTGAAAACTTTATTAACTCCATCATGAGCTAAACAATGTTCGTGTCCCGAGAGAAAGACTACAGCGAAAGACGCAGCTGATGCTAATGCCCCAGACTGTGACCATGTTAAGTTATTAGGTTGCAGATGCGTTTCCCGGCCATTTGTGGTATAAACCTATGCGACTAAGGGAAAGGTGTGACACTATAACCCAAATACATCAGGGGCTGTGATGATTTAAAATTAGCTGCTATAGGATTCAGGCGCGGCAAGATTAGAGACACGTGAACTGGAAAAGTCAACCTGCTTTTATTGACCCACTTGGAGCCGCATGCCTGCAATCTGCTCCCGATCAAACGACATTAAAGCTTACGCTCGGATTAAACGCGGAGGGATTTAGCCACACAATGCTCTTTTTAATTTGAAAAGCGTCTTTGTCGCGTTCTTATGAGGCTCTTCTGGGCTAAGTACCTGTCTGCTGTGGATAAGATTATGCAAAACAAAACTACATCTGTAAGTTTCACAATACACGGTGGAATCATTATGGACGAGGAAAGGGATTGGATTGTCTGTAGAGGAATTAAAATTATCAGGACTTTCCGTGACGTGAGCTTAGGTATTGATGAGATAGGATGTTAAGAATTGTGTTTTCTGGATTTATACCTGTCTCAGATGGTTACAAAAATATCATCGAAAGAAAGACAGAACAAAACAAAAATAATACAATACAGGATGCGTTTACAGTCTTTAAACATTCACAGAAACACATTAGTGGCAGTAGTATTTCACTTCATTCATGCAATTGTACTAATCCTCATGTAATCCTGCTCACTATGTTTCTCCTTCTACAGCTGTAGCGCCCAGAGCTGTACTTCCTGGGTTATATTGCTTCGCTGGTAAAACCCAAAACTGTCCTTCACATTTTTAAAGCCCATATAATCTAACATCGGATTCTGAGCAGTGAGCCTAAAGTGTGTTCATCACGCCAAACTGAAGTTGCTAGCCAGTTCGTGTTTTCACTAAGCTATTCTCACTGCTGCCTTAAGGGGGAGCTCCATGAAAACTCGGTACCAGCCCTGGCCATCTTCTCCTTGCAGAGACATTATTTCAATTGATAAAACATGAACTATCAATGCTGAGGCACCAACAAATAACGTTATGTTTGTTTTTAAGCTCCATATGCATATCCACTTTAATATCCAAATACAGATAGACGGCAACGTGTACAACGGGACGTGGCCTAAATGGTAACTGGACTCAACTTATATAGCGCTTTTCTACCTTTATCGGGCCCAAAGTGCTTTCCAGTAATCATAAACTTTCCCTCTTTTTTGCTGTTTTCTGACGGACTATAGACATATTTACCACACACCAATAAAGTCAAGCCAAAATCGGGTCCATGTGGATGTTTTTTCACCGCGCATTGTTCAGTAGAAACCACTCTCGTTGCTAATGTTAGCATATGTAGCACAAAGCTAATATTAGCTTCTTGGTTAGCATTGTCAAGTTTTCTTCCCTCCAAGTATTTATGACCGGTTGACCCACTTTGCTTCTCTCCATGTATCTGTATCTTTATTTAGTAGAAAACACATATTAATGATTCTGCATTTGTTAAAGTAATGGGCAGATGTTCTTCAGCTACTTGCAACATCTCACTAATGCTACAGTAGATTCATCAATGTCTTTCCACTTTCCAACCCAGTTACGCCATGATCCCGCCCCCCCCACATTGTTCTAACTCTAACCAAATCCCTTTTCCTAACCCTAACCTTAAACATTTGTTTAAAGGTACACTGTGTAACATTTTGGACAATACTGATGCCGCCAAAACAAAACCTGTTCCTAATGACCAGCTCAACACAGTAAATGCTATTACTGCAGTGGGTAATCAAAGAATGGATTTGGATGATAAACTAACCCGCTTAAATCTCAAATTCTGCTGCCTTTAGTCACATCTCCACGGAGACGAGCTGGAGACGTACCCACTCCCGGTAAAGTTTACAGTCATCCAATCCAATCCAATCCAATTTATTTATAACGCACTAATAAAAACAACAGAGTTGACCAAAGTGCCGTACAAAAATAAAAATATAAAATACAATCAAATATACACATATACAGTGGCATAAGAGGACGATTTGAACAGTAAAAGTCAACTACCGAACTAGTTAAATGCCAAAGAGAAAAAATGCGTCTTAAGGCGTGATTTAAAAACAGGAAGGGAGTCAACCTGTCTAATACACAGAGGCAGCTCATTCCACAGTTTGGGACCAACCACAGAAAAAGCTCGGTCTCCTCTGAGTTTGCGGTGGGTCCGAGGAACCATAAGCAGCGATTGGTCCACCGATCGTAGCGAACGTGTCGGGGAGTATGACACGAGCAGGTCGGACAGATAACGCGGAGCAAGACCTTTCAGGCATTTAAACACAAATAAAAGAATTTTAAAATCAATTCTGTATTTGATTGGAAGCCAGTGAAGGGAAGACAAAACAGGTGAAATGTGATCATGCTTTCGTGAGCCAGTCATATCTCAGGAGATATGACTCATAAATGTTTGTTTGTACATTTATGCAGTATTTTTCAATGATGAAAATATCTGTCGTAAAATAAATCCTTGTATTTCAATTTTATTTATGGGGTAAAATTCTACGCGGTGTGGCTTTAAGGTTAACTTGCATTTGGAGTGACATCCAATGAGATTTTGCGGGGGCGTGGCTTATGGCTGAACTTGGTTGGAAATCGAAATGAGGCGAATCATCAACCTCTTAAACCCCTTCACCAGTCTGTACCGCTAAATTCATGTTCAGTTTCAGTTGCCGCAGCGGTCGATCTACGCATTCCAGCCGTACGGAAACGTCATAAAAGCAAACGTGGACTGCTCCTTTGTACCGCCCCATCCACTAATGCACTGTTTGGAAATGCTTTTACCTTCACACTGAGACAGTGGATCCGCTGACAAGGACAAACCAAAGTGCGCACGACGCTCGGACGGCAAAAGAGCAACTAATGGAGAGCCTTTTGAACGTTGGCCTTGGCCTCCTCTCGTAGCATTCTGCTATTGTTCCGGACGCTCTTTACACAACGGCTGAGCCTGTGCGTGTGACCTTTGCTCCGATGGAGTTCCAGGGAGAAACTTTGTGCCACGATAAATGGAAAAAAATGGTACGTAATATCACCCACGAGCGGTTCGCATGTGTCTCGACAGAAAGCGCATTAGGGAGCGATGGCAAACAGCTTGAGATGCAGAATACAGTAGTTAATTCAGTGTCTAATGTCTTTGCTTTGGCGCCTCAGGGAGATGACGAGTGCACTGCAAAACGACAAATATCTAGGAGCGGCGTCGTCTCTCATCGAGAAAAGCCGCGGGTTTGATTCCTGGCCGCATACGTGGGGACCTTTTCTGTATCATATTCTGTCTGGGTTTTCCTCGTGTGTTCCCGTTTCTCCCTTCGCCATCAGACATCCTGCAAAATTGGCTTTAATTGCTTTCACTTTAAGATGGAGTTTTTGCAAGCCAGGCCTGAATGAAGATGTGGCGACATTAGTGGAGCATTTGCGTCTTTCAAATGAAGAAAAAAACAATAAGAGGTTTTTGATTAGTGAGACCAAAACGAGATGGAAGAAAAGGTTATGAATTTGTAATGAGCGGAGATCAACTCTGAAAAATGAAGAGTTAAAGGGACCCTGCGTAACATTTTGGAAATGTAAGTTTTGTGTTCATGTGTTACCATCGTTGGTATTAGAGAAACTGTAGTATGCGTCATCTTGGGACATAGTGTCACTGTTGTAAATGGGGTTAAGCAGTATAAGTCTCCACGACGACGACGGTGGACGGACGACGACAATGACTATATGACTACTACGACCACTACTACAACAAGTCAAATATTTCCTTAAATGTACTAATAAGACCCCTCCTGGAACCTGGTACCTTAACGTGGTGGAGGGGTTTGAGCGCCTGAATGATCCTGGGGGCTCTGTTATCGGGGGCTTCGTGCCCCTGGTAGGGTCTCCCATGGCAAACAGGTCCTAGGTGACGGGTCAGACAAAGAGCGGTTCAGAAGCCCCTTATGAGAGACCAACAGGCCCGGGTAGAACCATGAGGCCGTCCTTCTGTGGACCCACCACCTGCAGGAGGAGCCATAGGGGCTGGTGCAGCTCCAACAGCTGCCCCCACGACCCGGCAACGGAAAAGTGGAAGAAAATGGATGGATGGATGTACTAATAAGAATGTACCGCGTACTGCGTAGATGTAGAATATTTTCTTGTTGCTGTCTATTGAACATTTTTTTGTCCTGTTCCAAACTTACATTCATTGACACAGTCGTTGCACATTTGTGTTGAATTCTCCTGCGCTTAAAAAGTGAACCGAGTTGCTAAGGACGCCTTGTATCGTTATGTTTTTGTGGCAAAAAACGGCATAGATCGTTCACATTTTGTCTCCGCTCTTCTGGAAGATGCCACCAACTTCGCCACACGCCACTCGCCTCATTTCTGGCTTTTCTCTGATTGGTAAATACGCTTGTCAATCACATCGGGAATTCTAAGAGAGCACCCCTGATGCCAGACTACACGTCTTTGTAAAGAGAAGGAAAAGCGGACATTCTGGCCAGGCAAATAAAACATGGTCCTAATGAGCATCTAGGCGCAGAAAATACTATGTTTACAGTGGGTAATCAAAGAGTTAAGACTTAATCTATTTATATCTCATATTTGGCTGCCTTTAGTCAACATATTTATTTGTTTTCCCTTGTGTGAAATGTGGCTTTAAAAAGAGAAACCAAAACATCATTAAGGACCAGCTTGTGTTGTCCCGCTCCTAGGAAAGTTACAAGTCAGGTCTGCAGAGAGGTCCGTTACAGTAATGCATGTTAATGGAGGGACTTTTCACCAATAAAAAACACACACATAAAATCAGTATGGTTTAAAAATGCAAACATGTTCCCTCAACTAATCTACAGTAGTCAACAGTTTTTTTACAGAGTGCATCCCGTCTAATGTCTTTCTCCGGAGCCTGAGGGTTTTGAACAGTGTTAAGAATTAACTATGGCCGTCTCCATGCTGATCCGCGACCCCGCGGCCCGTGCGATCATGGCATCGCTCACGCGGACACCGCTGTCTAACGATGCCACTCCTGCTGCTTTGTTTTCGCACATCTCCTCTGTTTATTCAATTTGGTGGCTGTCTCTTGCCATATGGTTACCGGCCCCCGCTGCTATTCGAAACAGTCATTTGCTCTCGAGGCCGCGACGAGGGGCTAATGGCGGATTCATTCTTCACGAAAAAAAAAAAAAAAAAAAAAAAAGCGGTGACATTTTCATCTGCCGGACGCGCTCCTCTCCGTCTTTAATCTGCAATTAGGGAGCGGCAGGATTGGCTTGCGCTTTCTGCCTCAGTTTCTTACATATTGTAATAAGAAAGCCTTAGAGGGAGGGGTGGAAGGGAAGGGGGGGGGGGTGGGGGGGCGCACGGACCTCAGGCGATGTGAAGAAGACTGATTCAGCACTGTGTTCACTCACTGCGAAGAAGGCTTAAATGGGAAGTATGCAAATTTCGCCTTGTGTTTGGGCAAAAAGTGTTTAATCGCCCAGGACCATATTGTAATAGAGATACTCAGTAAAACTATTGTCACTGTTGGGTGAGCTCTTTCTTCCAGGGGGTTGTTCTCAGCGGTATATTTTGGAGTCCCTTCCAGGTGGCCTAACTTTGAAGCCATTCCGCCAAACATTTCCCTCATAAAATCCAATACATTAATTTCCTCATGGAACTCATTTGGTTTTAGTCCTGACTTACTAAACTTTACTTTGACTTCAGATTTAAATACACTGGCTCTAACAAAGCTTTATTTGGATATAATCTGTAGAAAACAATGTTAGTGTCAATGCAGCGACATAAAACCTGGGCCTGATCTTGTGTTTCTAAACGCAGACTATGGCGCGATGTGAGATCTTCCAGCTCCAGACCTGGCACATCGAGTGGGCCGGACAACGCTAATGATGATTCATGCCTTCATATCAACAAGACTTGCTTTTACCTGTCTGAATAAGTCTGCTCTGAACAAACTGCAAATGGTTCAAAATTCTGGTTGCTAGACTTTTAACAGGTGCCCCTCGAAGGTCTCATATCACTCCAGTCACCCTGTAAAATTCAGGATTGATTTTAAGATTTTAGAACTGAGCCCTAAACAGTCAGGCCCCACAGTACATCCTGGACCTCTTCGGTCCTTTGGCCAGCACCTGCTTGTAGTCCCAAGACTCATTATAAGACCTGAGGGGACCTGTCATTTCGGTCTGTTGCTCCCAGACTGTGGAACCGCTGTCTCTGCGTCTGGCCGACTCTGTTGACCCCTTTAAAAATAATCTGAAGAAAGCTTTTGGTTGATGGGTTTTCACTAGCGTCACTTTAATTTTACTTATGTATATACATTTTTATATTGTTGTTTTACCTGTTCTCTTTTACAGCACGTTGGGATTGTATCTGTGAAAAGCGCTTTATAAATAAACTTTACATACATACTTCCTGTAGAACAACCTTTTTCCTCCAACCAGACGCTTTTGTTTTCGCGTTTTGGCCGAGAGCAGACCACGGACACAGAGCCACGCCACAGCGGGACCGGCTGTACATCTCTTTCTCTTGGGACACTGGACACGGACAGTGTTTAACTCACAGTGGGATAAATAAAGTTTTCGGTTTGACCTGATAGAGCTTATGGAAGCCTACGATGTTAAAGAGAGAACATGAGGCGGAAGATCGGGACGGAAGTTCTAGTGTGGCTTTAAAAATGTGAATAAACAATGTTAATGCAGTAAGATGGAAGGTTAAAAATTGCATTCATTGTCCGTCTTGGTATTCAGATAGCACGATTTATTTTTCAAATGTTTATACAACAATAAAAAGTTTTATAGAAATGCAATTGTTTTATTGTCCCTGCTTTTGGGTTAGTTCATTACTAATTGCAAATGGAGATATCAACCGTCTTACTCCATTTAAAATCAAACTTTTGAACGGGAAAATTGACTTGGATGACGTGTACAGATCGCAAACACGTTTACAGATTAAGATTAGGAAAGATATCTATTGTAATTTGGGCACGTCATTGGAACAGAGGCAGAAAACCGTTAGCACATCTTAAAATCACGTTTTCTTATGTTCTTATCAGCTCTGGATTTGCTAAAACAGGATTGTCATAGAAACACAAAGCGACACAGACCCACTGGAGTTGCCAAAATGAGGAAAGCTCCAGTAATACCAGGATGTTTGCTGGGCTCTGTGGGTGTTAGATTAAGATTAATTGACGTGCTATTCCGCGCTCATTTGTACGAAGGGAAAATGCAGTGATCGATGAGTGCATTATGGGCCTCTGATGCGCCGAGGAAGAGAGGACGTTTACAGTACAAGTGTTTGTGTGCACTCGCCAGTGCCACCATCTATCACTCACCCCGGGAGTTAGCCTAATACGCCATACATGGAAGGATCCCATCAGGAAATGTTGTACTTGCTCGCAGGCGTGTGGCGACAAAAGATGCTCTAAATCAGGGCAAATGCAAGGATAAACCAGGGCTAGATCACAAACAAATCGTGATCGTAGTTCACCGTTTAGCCATGTCAGGCAGCACACAAGGGTTTAGACAAGGCAAGCACAAATTACACAGGTTTACACAAGAGTTGTCCCAAAAAATTAACACCCAGATACTCAACAATGCACAATGTTGTATCTAAACTTCATACCCAACTGAGCAGGTATCGATACTGCACAAAGTAGGCTAAGATCCATGATTACCCCATTCAAATTCTCATGAACAGCACTGTTGTACTAAATTGGAAGTTTAAACTGGAATTTGCTATTAGAATGGGTATCAGGAGTTTGGAATTTTAGCATTGTGACAACAATAGTTTACATAAAAAAAGAGACTATGGACAATATAAAATATCTTGAAACATTGTTTTATAAATGTTTTATTTTTTGTGTGTGTGTTTAGTTCCTCTTCAAACCAGTCAACAACCAAAACAATCAAACATTAAAGCTGCGGTACCTGACTTTTTGTTGTTAAAATAAATGTGTTTTTACCACCACAGAGTGTGTTGTAAACACAACAAAAAAAAGACCTCGTTTCATTGTCTTCACCTATTTTGTGTATTGAGCAATAGAAGATAGAAGTAGAACCTAAATCAGTGACATTTATTTTTGGGGTGGTCCCCCCTTCCTCACTTTACCACCGCTCAAAGCTTTACATGGACTTGAAACGTGTATATAAACAATTTGCTTGACCAATTCAGACATGCAGGAGGGATTGTGAGTGTCTGAAAATGAAAACTGGAAATTATTTCTGCTTACGAAAACAGATTTTTTGAAAAACTGGACATGCGATGCCAAAAGCAAAATTTTGAATTCTGTACCGTGGATGGGGAAATGTATTATAAAACGTAAAATGTTTTATATGCTATATTGTTGTTTTAATGTTGGACCCCTGGAAGAATACAGAGAGCAATGCTGTGCTAATTTAGCCTTGACTTCCTGGTTTGCGCTGGAGGAAAATGCTCAATATTTTGACACACAACAATGTGTAATATTCCCATATTAAATAATTTGAGCTTTAAAGAAGAACTAAGTAACTTGTTTACCTTAATAAATCCTTTCCGTAAACCCTCTGGGGGCAATACAAGTGTTAATGGGATGATTGGGGGGTCTTTCATCTCCCCCTGGTGTCTCTGTCAAGAAAACCACAATTGGAACTTTCCCTGCCTCCGGGTCGGAGCCACCAATACACACTAATAGAATCACGAAGAAGAAGCTAACAGGCCAACGGGCAACGTTAACTGTGGGCTTGCGCCACTTTTATACAGTGTTTACAGCCAAGTTTGAGTGAAAAAAAATATTTCCATTGTGTCATTGAGTGGTGGCACAATGTACAATATCCCTCTCTCTCCCTTTGTCTTTTCTGTCAGCGTAGTATTTACTCTCACGGACAATTAATGAGTAAAAACAAACGCAACCTGCTACAACACCTGCAGTGGCGCTTATGGACTCTAGGGGCATGAGTTACTTAGTTCTGCTCTAAATCAGGGCTAACATAAACACAGGCACAATAGTCTTGAATGCCCTGCTCCTGACATGTTGCCTCTGGAGCAATAAAGGATGGGTCAAACTCAGGGGACCATAAAGTGTGTTTTAACCCTGCGAAAAGAAAGGACTGACGCAGGGCTAACCCAACGTCAAGCCCACATGGAATAATCATATGGAAGAGGATACAAATCTTATCAAATGTTTTGCCCCACCACAAAAGCATTTACTACACACGAACGCCAGAGGTATACTCTGTACAACTAAGCCAAGCCTGAGCCCATACCCTCCAGGTAACTATATTAGGGCGAGCCTCGTTACTGGCACACAAAGCAAGTAGCGCCCCTTCCCTACAGAAGGGAAGCGGTCTCCGTTGTTCGCTCGTGTGTGTGTGTGTAGTTCTTCGCCGTCCGTTTCAGTGGGAGGGAAAACTTCAAGAGCGACTCTCGCAGCATGGCAAGCCTCATTTCAGGCCCCGATCCACTGATGCCGGGACCAATAATGACTCATTACTGAAGGCTGTTGTTCGCAGTGACTGACATCCAGCCGGGAGGGGCCACGGCAGCCTGTTTGATTAACCCAGCGGGGCACCCGTACTTGTTTATAGTCTAATCACCAAATTTCCACGCAATGCAGCGCTCAGGTCCGTCCATCAGAGCCGCTCCCGGTTTAAAGTTTACAAGAGGATCAAGCTTAGAGGCGTCGGTGGAAAGCAACAACGTACACGCACTTTACATGACGGACACGCTTGCTTTTACAGCTGTTTTTTATACTTCCTACTCCAGTACGTTTTTGTACAGGCTACAGGCAGAAGAATGTCAAATTGTGAATGCTCAAACACTATTTTAATGCTACAAGTCGCCGCAGATTTAATTTCTTAAGATTTACAAACATTCCGTAACACAGAGGAAAGAGGTGACTGGATCAAGAACACCGCAAATCCATTCAATGTTTAGTTTAGAAAAATGTTATGCGTGTTTGCATTATGTGCTGCAGCAAACCTCGTGTTCAAGGGAGCAGTTCAAGATGGATTCTCGTGTGTTTGTAAACTCACAAATCACACAAGAATTCAGCTTGCGGGCAAGGTAAATCATTTTGGTATTTTCAATCAATTTATGCAGTAAACAACATTTTTGAGCAAAGTCATGATTTTTCAAAAGATTTTTAATTTATGCCAATTTGAATCCAATTCCCCCTCCTGGAAACGCCACCTTAACGTGGTGGAGGGGTTTGAGCGCCTGAATGATCCTGGGGGCTCTGTTGTCGGGGGCTTCGTGCCCCTGGTAGGGTCTCCCAGGGCAAACAGGTCCTAGGTGACGGGTCAGACAAAGAGCGGTTCAGAAGCCCCTTATGAGAGACCAACAGGCCCGGTTAGAACCATGAGGCCGTCCTTCTGTGGACCCACCACCTGCAGGAGGAGCCATGGGGGCTGGTGCGATGTGATTTGGGCAGCTCCAACAACTGCCCCCACGACCCGGCAACGGACAAGTGGAAGAAAATGGATGGATGGATTATGTGGCAAGCTGGTAGAGGGCGGTAACCCACAACCAACGAGCCCCCACCCTGCTGCCCTAACTAGTTGATATTGTGAACCGCTTTATAAACCTATGCTCGCTGCTCAATGTCTATAACTCGGTTTCTGGTAGACGTAGCGCGAAAAAGCAAAAGTGCCCGTGTTGAAAAATGCAAATAAACCATTTAAACTTGCAGATCTCAGGGGCTGACGCGTCGGCTCCGCGCTCGATCCTCGCCCTCTCTTTCTCCCTCATCCGAATTCTTGACCCGTAGGTGCAAAAAATGTGCAGGTCTTGTAGCAATTAGCGAGCTTCTAACTCGGCGCTGGACTTGTTTAACGAACGCTCCTGCCCTCAGCGCACTCTGTTGTACACGGCTCTTTGAGGCCTCAGGTGCGATGGACCTGATTATGTTCACTAACTACATAAACCAAGTGGAGGAGAGAACTTTGAGGCTTTTTTTTTTTTACTACACGTGTTCTTGCTTGGCTCTGCATGTTGGGTTTCAATTATCGAGGAAAGTTTGTTCACCAATACAGCCACTTTATATGCACGTAATGGACCGGTGAGTGAAGCAATTTCCTATAAGTATAAATGACTCCCTGACAGCATTTAATGAGAGGCAATAAAGAGAAAACAAACATAACAGTGAAGATGATAGGACAATTATCAAAGGAGCATGAGATTATTGGACCAAATGAATAGTTTTCAGACTCGATAACATTCAACTTCCCACCTGTAAGATGTATATGCTTTTAAAGGAACAGGCCACCGTTTTTCCACACTGAGATATGTTCTTACCTGAGCTTAGACGAGTAGTTGCGTAACTCTCTGGTCTTTGTGCGTGCGCTCAGTCACGCAAAAAGACCAAAGCCGTTGTTAGCATTTAGCCTCTCCCAGCATATTCCTATGGCCCCAAACGGGAGTAAAGTTAGAAGCGACCAAGCTCTTCCACGTTTTCCTCATTTAAATACAGTTACGTGAAAAGTTACACGATCCAAGTCTAGCTACACAAAATTAAACATTGTAAAGGCGTAATAACACCTTAGGAGCACTTCGACTTTACTGTGCGGACGTCGAGTTGCTCCTAAGGTGTTAAAACGCATCGCAATATAGTTCCCCTTTTTATTGCCTTAGAAAATCCACATGTTTAATTTTGTGTAACTAGACTTGGCTCATGTCACTTTTCACGTAACTGTATTTAAATTGGGAACACGTGGAGGAGCTCGGTCGCTTCTGACTTCACCCCCGTTTGGCCCTATAGAGGAGAGGAGGAGAGGCTAAACAACGTCTTTGGTCATTTTGGTACGCATCAACTCGTCTAAGCTCGGGTCAGAACATGTCCCAGTGTGGCCTGTTCCTTTAAGTCACGCTCTGACTGATCCACAATGAGAAGGTCAGATGCCAGGACCGGTCAAAGCCGGGACTACACCAGGATTCAAGAGGAACCTTCATGAGGCAGAACCCACATTCACGTTCAAGTTTTAGATCAACGGTGCATTTTAGCTCTTTTGATTGTTCAATTTGCCCCATAACTTTTTTCATTTGTTGGCTGGTTCAAGCGTTTGTCTGTGGAAGATAAAAACGCACTGCGAAACATGGTCAAAACCTGCTCTAAAATCATTGAAATTAAACAAAGACTTAAACTGTCTATGGGAGGTGCAGGCGATAAAGAAGGCTAAATCTATCTTGGGTCGGCCTCTCAACGCTCGGTCCTCATGGTTTTCACTCATGCCTTCTGGATGTGGTTTTTCTGTACCTTTTCAGAAAACTAATTGTTCCTCCTACTCTTTTGTCCCCTCTGCCACTGTTGAATTCTAAAGTCCTTGAATTGTTGTTGATCTTGAGCCTTTACTTTGGTCTGAACTGTTGGGGCTGACACACAGTGCCTGTTTGTGAAATGTTCTGAGATTTGCGACCGATAGCGTTTGGGCTCGCTTATTTTTTATTTCTAATCTTTTCTTATTGACATTGTGTTGCCAGGTAATATATGTGTATTACACCAGCGTTCCCTTTATATAGGCTAATGGTAATACGAAGCTCATTTGCAGTGATGCCATGGTTCAAAAACAATATCTTTCAGAGGCAGGGGAAGTCGCAGTCTGGCTTTGCCCCGATTCTGAAAAACGCTCATATTATTTTACAATTCTTCGAAATAAAATCAATAAAAACACACTCTTCTTTCTTTGTTGTGAGACATGAATGGAAACGGTTTCTTTAATGAACACTAAAGAGCACAATTAAGATGGAGAGCGATGGAGAGTGGGTCTGTTATTGTGTGATTAAGGAGCCTGTTCAACCTTTTTTGTGTGTGTTCATTTTATTATAAAGTAATCGTTATAGGACTTTCGCCATTACAAGAAAAACATACAGCTTTAGTGAATCACATGACGCAATGGAAAATGAAAACTTTGAGGCCCACTTTATTAAAAAATAACCTGAAGACGCACTTGACTCATTTCTGAAGCTAAGAAGCTCCTCGAGATAAAGTTTTATAAACCAAATGGGCTTTTTATTTTTTATTTATTTATTTATTTGATTCCACAGTAAATCCCATGATCACACTTTTATTGATCCTGTGTGCGGTAATGAGTGCCTTTAATGTGGACATTATTGGTGTCTGGTGTTTACAGGTTCCTCTGTTAAAAAGCTTGTTAAACGTGTCCTCCATCACAAGTAGACAATAATACAGTCCACACAGACGGGCACGGGCTGCATTCAGCAGGTCTGTCACTCAGGAAAGACCGCCCCGGTTCAGGTCTGCAATTGTGCCGCTTTAATCCTGGTTTGGCCTTGTTCAGCCGTGGTTTATTCTTTGCTTAATCCAGGTTTAGTTCCTGTTTAGTCCCCGTTAAATCCTGGTTTAGTCCAGTTTTAGTCTTTATTTAGTTCGGTCTTAGCTATACCTTTGTCCTTGCTTTCGTCCTGCTGGGTTTCCACTGAGCATTTGAACGAGATTCTGTAACTTATTAAATGAACTTTTGGCTTTAGCTAAATCTAAAAGCTTTATCTAAATCTAAAAGTGACACAAAAATAAAATAAAAAGCAACAAAAACAAGCCACAACAAAAGCAATGAAACACAAATAGACAAAAACATGACAAAAAAAGACACTACAAAAGAGACGAAAACGTGGCGACAAACGTGACAAAAAAACCTTTCTGATCACCTTTGTAGGTCTTAGCTTTCAAATTAGACATTACACTGTTGCTCTCCCCAGTCGAGAGTCTTTTAGATTTGGGTAAGGCCGAGATGGAGAAAAGGCGCTCGGTTCAGGCAGGGGGTGCCACTACAAAGCACTAAATGGTATTATTATACTGTATAGTATTATATGTCAATAACAGCTATTGTACAGCTATTTTTATTGCATACTTATTTTCTTGTGAGTATTGATATCTGATGTAATATTTGCTGAAATGGACAGATTTATTTTGTACCGTTTGTATTCGAGCATTAAAAATGGTATTCAAATTAAATAAATAAAAAAACAACTAGCTGCTGTCCTGGTTTAGTCCACTTTTATACCCGACTTACAGCTGCTTTAGTTCAGGCCATTTCTTATTAATCCAGTCCTGGCGCCTTTATAATCGCCTGGTTTTGTCCTGCACGTCGAGTCCATTTTTAATCAGAGATAACCCTGAGGTGAGCGCTGCACTTTGCACTTCTGTCGCTCAAACACCCACCTCATTTTAATATTCCCGTCCCGACTCGGAGATAGATGGACACGAGTCTCCGGGGAACGGGGAGCCAATCCCGGCCCGACCCCTTATCCCCAATGCGCCAATTGATCCGAACCCCTCCGCCCGTCGGCCCGCGCACCTGATTAAAAAGCTCGCACACATTTGATCGCACATGTGACCGCATCCGCGATGAGCAGCAGCGACTGATGCCGCACCAGCCCCGGCGGCCATCTTGGCAGCACCTAAAGTGCGCGTTATTGGCCCAAAGTGAGGATTTTTCTGGCGCCTCCACAGACTTTGATGAATGCGTAAGAGGATTAATGTGCGTCATCAATCATGGAGGTGCGGCGCGGTCTCAAGGCTAACTAGTTTAGATTAAAGAACGGGAAAAAAAAAAAATCCTACTTGTAATTTATCTGACAATAAAGGTGGGCGTAAACAAGGCGCGTCACATCGAGAATTGTATTATATTCAAGACTCTTTCCTAGATATGTGCTATTGTTGTAGACTCTTTAGCTTGTCCATGAAAGTAGCTTGTCCCAGGTCAAGGCGCTGAACTTTTGTGTGGTTGTTGGGCATTTTGTTTTAGAATACGGAAGGAAAAGCAAATCACCCACCACTCAAACGCGCGTTACATTTCCACATAGAAATGTTCCACTTGGTCAAGGAATCCAACTCAGACCCTTCTCTCTGTGACACGAGAGGCTTAACCACTTGGTCACCTTGCACCTTCTTGTTTCCCAACCACGGGTACTGGGGGTTTCTCATATGACCCATTTCAGAATATGCAATAAAAGGGTCTTCAGAGAATTGCAGGTTGTCATTTGTCTTTTAAGTGATTGCTTTCTGAATAAGCTGCCACACCTTTGAGGTAGGGGGTACACAGGCTACCACAGGAAAGTCCGAGGGGTTTGCTTGACAAAGAAGGTTGAGAACCGCTGGTCCAGCCCAACAACTAAAGTCCTCTTTAATAAATGAAGGCACGAGCTGCTGGATCAAAATGTTCTTTGAAGTGTCGTGATGTGATGCACTGAGATAAACAGATATGCAGAATACCCTATAGCATTCACCAAGTATTTGCAAGGTAAATAAAGTGGCAGTTGTTTTTAATAAAGGGATCCAGAAGCAAATTATTTAGGCCTGGTGTAAGACACAACACCACAAGCATTGGTTCATTCGAATGGCTGGACATGCAAAAACCAACATGCACAAATGAAGAGAGACAGCAAAATGAATGAAACATGTGCAAAGACTACAAACATGCAATGTGAGGACATGTTGGGTGTCAGTGGGTCTTAAACGATTCGAAGCAGTGTAGAATGTTATTGGCGTAATATTATTTCCAAGACATAGACGTATAGGTCTTATATCTGACTCAGAATGACACATTTTTTGCCGAAAAGCCAAAAAAACAAACATAGAACATCGGGGAAGTTTGGGATTAGTCTTGATTTGTTCTATTTCAACAGCTTCGGTCCTGATTTAGTATCAACAACAAGTCTGGTTTTGGCACAGTTGAACGCAATGCATTTAAAATGGTTTGGTAAAATGTAGCAAAACTATTGTTATACCATGGAGCCTGAAGCAGTGTTTCCTAAATGGTGGGACAAAAGGGGTCCCGCAAAGGCTGTAGTGCCAATGTTCAGCCTACCGGATGCCTATAATGTTTCATCAATTTGTGGAGAATGGTTTCGTAAACACTCGCCATAAAGATCGTGCTACTGATAGAGTTTGTAAGCTGAGTCGTATATGGTCAAAGACAACAACCAAAATATTATAACAAAATAATAAAATTCTGTTGGTTTAACACTACACAGAATGAGAATTTCGTGCGGTCCTAACACGTCATCAAATTCAAAAACATCTATCTGAGGACAGCGTGATTTTCCAGTTTACCATGCATGTGCTGAAACTATTAAACATCATTCCGGTCTGCTCATTGAGGATCAGGGCAGCTCGCTAAAGCCCAGATGCGGCGTGATGGGCACTTCAAAAACACAGACCTGGCTTTGACGAGTCGACAGAGATGAAACCAACGGAGGCCCATGAAATATTCACCCTCACTAAAAATGCAGGAGCCTTTTCCCCATCGATTTCTTTTCTCCCTTTGTAAAATATGGCCGACGTGCATTCATTGAGGCCGTTAAGTCGAGCATTTGATAAACATATTTTGAGAACAACACCGTGGAAAAGGGAATTGCAGTGTAGACAATATATCACTTGCTGATGAATGTTACAATAACTTTATTTTTATTTAGAGCAGGCGGGTGCGGGAGCCGAGTACCTGCCTACAGCCAAATGCGCACACGCCACGGGTTTGGGACGAGCGCCTGGTAATCTCCCTTTATTCACACGGGCCCCTGTCTGCTGCAGCGTTGGGCAGGATGACACTGGCATGCATGGGTGTGTGGGTGAAAGAAAGCATGGCACTGACAGTACACAAAGTGGTTACTTACAGGTAGTATGTGTAGGAGTGATAGGTTCTCCTGCCCAGTGGTGGTGGAGGAGGAGGAGGAGGAGGAAGAGGAGGAAGGTGGTGGTGGGAGGGAGGGAGGGTGGCACAGGGAGAGGGGGATGGAATGAAAAGGAAAGAAAAAAGTAAAAATATAGATTAATGTCTGAGAAACGGAGAGTCGAAATGAACAAACTCAGATAATGGCGTAAACACTGGTGGAGGTACGACTAGTGACTGTGAGGGCAGAGGTGGAGGCGTGTGAGGCTACGGCCAAAACATCCAATCACTGAGTAGAGATGTGCCAGAGTCACAGTGGGAAACAGAAGAAAACACAGTGGCTATTGAAGACGTTATTACCTTGAGACGGGAGGAATACACAAGGACCTCAAGCTTACTTAAACGACTACCCTGAGTTACTACAGTCCTGCCACCTGTTAAGTTCTACTGTCAATTCTTTCAGATTAACAACAAGATCCCTTTATAACGGTGACTACCGCGTTGGTCATCATGAGAACTCTTCCACATTTGAGCCACAGTGAGCCACAGGAGCGTCCAGGACCCTGCTCAGAGGCAACGATTGAATCACGTCTGAATCAATGGTGTCATTTCTGTTGATTATCTGCACCGAGTCACTCATCATTTCTCTCAACTGCAGTGAACAGAGTTTAGTGCTTTGCAGAAGATGGTGCAGTTTGTTTGCCTCCAGAATGATACCCCTCTGTATTTTTTATACACGGGGATATCAGTCTGCAGGACGCTCTCGTTTGTCCGTGAGCAGTGTCACTCTGGGGACGCGGAAGTGCCATAATAATATCAATCTACGGATCACAGGAGAGAGCCGAGAGTTTGACCAAAAACAAACACATCGACAGTGGGTAACTTTTGTGATTCTGAACCCTGTTTGAATATTAACGCAGAAACCGCTAATAACACTGTGTCAACGACGCACACTTCGCTTCCTGTTTGCATACGTTCCGCTCCAGAAAATGTAGTTGATGCCGACTCTGACTTGACTCGATCGCTGGCACAGCGGTCAGTCTGGATTTGTACAGGCATGCTGTTTCTCTGTTACTTTTTTTCTTATAGCCAGGTCTGACTATAAGAAAAAAAGTAGAAGACCTAATGACCCTAATCGGACTATGCTGTTTCTCTGTCTTCTGTGTGGTTTGAATGAGTTCTTTTTCATGTCTTTGTTCTAGTAAGCACCATGTTTTGTTTTGATGGATTAGTCTGCTGATCATTGGAACATTCAGAGAGTCCCAGTCGTAGGAACAGGAAAAGCCTGTAGTCTGGCTGGCCTGTTCAAACCCAGATTAACCTGAGGTCCGAAGACTAGGACAGGTCCAAGTCACGCAGGACCAAACCATAACCAAAAAACTATGTCTGAACTAAATTCTAAATACTTTAAAATAATTATCTCTAAGCTCTAAGCAATATGTAGAACTTTTTCAAAGACTTTCCGCCTGAGAAATGTTCCTGTCACCCAGTTGTCCAAACACAAACAAATTCCTCTCCTTGAACCGCAATACGACAGCTCCATTGTGTTAAGTCCATCAGATCCACTGTCCATCTATAGCCCCGTCTTTTGCAAAGTCCTAATAATAAGAATGAGCATGGCTGACCTCAGGGGTGGAGGCTTAATGAGAGCTCAGAATGTCTAAAGACAACCACAGCTCCCCGACGGCACCTGCAAATTACACCAGATCCAACCAATGGAGGCGCCGCCTGCATCGCAGCTCTGATTAAAGCCTAAGTGAATATACGTGGTTGTGTTGCATAGGGCCGATTTTCACACCCTCCCACAGACATATGAACTACACACCGGGGAGTCGAGGCGTGTGATGTACTACTGTCATAAATAAACGTGGAGAGGAGCGGTTATATCAAGACACAGTTCATCCATTAGCTGTATTAGTTCAAGACAATGTCGGTGTTTCATACAACGTCTGATACAACATGAGAGGGAAGTTTTAACACAATGTAAACTACATTTTTATTCATAGTTCATAGCACTGCGGTAAGACCTAAAACTAAGTGATGGACATTAGAGGGGGTGTTAATGTTGATTGACTTGAGGAAAAGCTTCTGAAAATCGAAGCAAGGCGTAGAGAAGCTCAAACAACCCAATCCAGATGACTATATTTAAATGAAATGGGAAATTACTGGACCACTGAGAGCCTACACAGTTTGACCATTCGATCAACATGCATATTTATTTATGTCACGTTGTTTTCATGGGATACTACATGAATACACGTTTTGGGGGGAAACATTTCAATCGTTATGTTGTGCGGCTTGTCATATGTTCTATGACGGTAATGGAGACGTCACTACTTTATTATAAATGCTCAAAATTAATAATTCACTTTGATTTGTGTCGTTACAATGCACTATTAAAACTGGGATCTGCCCGTGATTTAAAATACCAAATTCAACGCAACTAAAATTTTGATTGGTAAAACATTCTTGTCTGAAATGAATGAAGTTAAAACAACAATTCTTTATTTGCATCCATATTAGGGCTTGGACAATACACTTTTGTCCCGATACGATACGTATCACGATACTCAGGGCCGATTCGATACTAATGATAAGTATTATGTTTACCTTAAAATAGGTTAAAAGGTCATGTGTACAAAGTTTATAAACCAAATGACATTTGACATTTATTGACGTGTTAAGATTAAAAAGTGCATTAACATAAAATGTAACAAAGTGCTGTGTTACTGGAAAAGGAGGCGCCTGATAAAATGCCTCTAAACATAAATATTGAAAGTATTGCGATTTTTGATAAAATATCGATTTCGTCCCAGCCCTAACGCATATTTACATTTGTTTTGTATTTTTCTCCGTTTGAGGTTTTTCCCCTGCAAACGATGTAAAGCTTCATTAAAAACTCAAAGGGAAATTATACTAGAGCGCTAGAGAGCTAGATTTCAGATACATGTAAATTTTACGTAATACATACATATCTATATAAAGTGATCAAAGCTTTGTTCACATCTCACTATGGAGAGAATGTTAATTGATAATATTTTTCTATAAGAAACCAAGTCTTATGAAGAAGTGAAAGAGTCCAGTGCAGAGATATTGCATATTAGAAAAAAAACACGGCCAAAATGGACATGAACATAGCTTGACCAAGATGCCAGGCCACCAACTATAATAAGATATATTTTTAATCTAGGCAACACTTAATAGTACATAAAATAAGTGCTGTTGTTCAGACATTGTTCCAAAGTGCAGCAAAAACGCGTCTAAACCGAGGCAAATGTATTACGAAACACGAGCTAAACCAGGAACAAAGAGCTGCCGAGTTTTTCATCATGATTTCTTTCTTATCCGCCTCTCTATATCACAGGCTCCAAAAACTAAAATTATTCCCATTTGGGCGCCGCTGAAGCGCAATGCATTTGTTTGAGGAAGCCGCGAAACTGGATTAATTTTTCATGGCACACAGTATCTCACGGTTGTAAACCGCCTTAATGGCCCGTATCAACACAATCAAATTAATTATTTAGCCCGACGCCGACAACGCCGCGGTTTGGGGGAGAAACATACAAAATATCAAAACTATTAGCACCCGCGCTCGGCGTGGTTTCTGCGCGTAGTGAGATGGATGCTCGCCGCTTTTTTTTTGCCGAGGGAATAAAAACGGGTGAAACAGGATTAAGTCACGTCGCTGACCGGGCCCAGTAGTGGCGGGAATGGGAGCTAAACGGGACTCAATTCACATAGACACAAACCACTTTTACAAAGACGATGACAGACAGGTGGAGACTGGGACTAAACCAGGACTCAACTGGGACTACACTGGAAAAATGAACATTTTAATTGAGATAAATTACCAAAAAAAAAAATCGCTTGAATTAAGGCATTTTACATTGAGTTTGAGAAGGTGTGAACTAATCTAAATGGAGATAAAACATGCTAACCCAATGGAACAAGCATGAATACCATGGAATAAGATAAATTGACTTTCACATTTAAAAAATATTATTTTTGACTCATAATTCAATAAAGAAAACATGTGTTTGTTCTATTGGCGATAAGATGTTTTATTTAATGTAAGACTAGACCAAACCTACTCACATTTTATATTAAATCTCTTAATTCAAGAACATTTGTGTCATTTCTCTTCCTTAAGATCATCATTTTTTCCCCGTGTTGGAATTCCAATTGAAGCATGAACGTGTCACACTTGTGTGCGTGAATGTGTACGTTTTGGATTACTATATTTTAAATGTAGTGTAAAAAAGCCCAACCAGCAGAATTAGAACAAGCTATACCTCTTACAATACATGCATGGCAAAAGCTGCTCATTCTTTATTATGCTGGGTATTATGCTTTAATCAGGTATTTGGTACACTTTGTTGGTTAGAAAATGTTGATCTAAAACAACTCAAAAATAAATATCATGTTTCACTTCCTGGTTGTCATCACATAATCCTGTAAGCCCCTCCCACCCAGCACCCTCCTCTTGCTCCCCTTTTCAATTCAAATCAAAGCTTGAGCTAAGCTAGAGATCAGGAGGTGAGCAGAGCGTTTACGTAGGACCTCAGGAGCAGATGTTTGGGAGCTGCCGCCGCGATGCTAAGAATAGCCATTGGAGAAGACTCAAAAATCACTCAAAGTTGCGCAAACAGGACGAAACACAGCTCCAGGTTATGGTTTTGATGAGAGATAAACAATCGAACATGATGAAAAGCTCTAAAAGGTCACAGGGGGTCATTAGAACTAATCTAAACTAGGA
Organism: Proterorhinus semilunaris; assembly: GCA_021464625.1. Taxonomy (NCBI): domain Eukaryota; kingdom Metazoa; phylum Chordata; class Actinopteri; order Gobiiformes; family Gobiidae; genus Proterorhinus; species Proterorhinus semilunaris. Next base: position 27,330,449 of record CM038358.1, on the reverse strand, counting down.
GATTTAACTTCTTTTCACGAGCAGAAAGAGTTTAAAAGGGGAAATGCAAACGGGGGAATACTACGACTGTTGGGGACATGCAGTATGACGAGTACAGCAGGTAAACTAACCTCTTTTTCATGAGCAGCACGACTCCCAGGAAGATGATGACGAAGAGGAGGATGCCCGCGATGACGCCGGCGATCTTCACCGTGTGGTCGGTCTGTTTCTCCGGCTCCACGGCGTCGGGCTTGTGCGTGGCCGCGCCTGGAGCAAACGCAAAAGGTCAGAGACGTCCGCGGGGCAGGCGATGATCGTACACGTGTAAAACGTTCAGTGGGTTCAGGAGGAGCATGATTTCAAATTTTTTTTTTTTCAGAATTCATATTGTTCCTAGCCTTTTACATTTAAATTTCAAAGTATTATTGTGTATATTATGATTATGTTATCACCAATACAAAAAAAAAAGAAATATATTCGATTTCAGTATTGAATAGGAATCTTTTAAAGAGGTCTGACGTATTTCTGAAGTCACCGTTATTCAATCTAAAGCGGGTACATTCTCTCTGGGGCAGACGGTGGCTCAGGTAGTCGAGCGTTTGACTTTCGAGTGGGTTGATGGTTCGAATCTCCTTTCTGCCTGTACGTTCTTGGGCTTCACTCACATTGCTTAACCTGTTAACTGCCACCTTAGGGTTAGGACTAGGATTAGGGTTAGTTATTTAAGCATATTGACTGGAGAGCTCAAAGCCTATGTGCCAGTGTGACACTTCATTTGAAAGCCGAGACCTTCTAGTTTCTAAAAATAGGTGTGAGATCTGTGCGAGTGGAACATTACATTCGCCGTTCTTAATCCTAATCATGTCCTGATTAGGGTTAACTAACTCTGACCCTAGCAGGCAACGGGTTAACCTCTTACACCCCGCCTTAACCGTGCACATTTTCTTCAGTTCGGCTTTACCCAAATTTAAAAGCTTCTTGACTGGAGATTTTACAGCCCACAGGCCGGGGTAACGCCTCATTTGAAAGCTAAGACCGACAAAACATCACCATTTTTGATCAGGTTTCAGCCGCTTTTTCCGTTGCTTTTCGGGTTGCATTTTCATCCTCGTTTACGTCTCTTTTTTGCCGCCATTTTGACTCTTCCTTTCAAGAAGCTTTTTCGATTTGGGTAAAGCCGAACTGGAGAAAATGCGCATGGTCATGGCGGGGGTTTAGAGGTTAAGACATGTGAATAAATGCGCGTGAGCCTCATCGGTGTACATTTATCGATTATCGCCAAGGAGGCCGTTGGCGCAGATCGGCAGCCACATCTCTGGCAGCTTCAGCTAAAACAGTAGCCAGCAACTGTATTGTTTTCATAGGCCATTAACAGTAGCTAGTGATATTAATGTATTAGCTATAAACAGTCAGTCCGGATGTTCAGGATTTTGTTTAGAATGAAAAGGCCACCCAATCAAGAGTTTCGACTACTGTATTACCATTTATTTAAAGTATTGTTTCTCACATGCCTTACATTGTTACATAGAGAGATAGCGATGCACTCCATTTGCATTTTCCCATTTCAGATTACGCTAATGTATCGTCCGAGTATATATCCGCGCACAGACCTCTTCATTCTTTTTCAAATCTTATCGGCCCGTGTCCACCGTTGATAAACCCTACATACCGCCTTATCTGGGAGCCATGTTTCTACAGTAAGTGCCTCTCCCTTCAGTCCTGGCTGCACCCTCCACCTTAAAGCTTATAGTGGACGTTAGCGCTCCCTATACACGGGAGGAGATAAGTCCAGCCGAGGTTAATCATGTTTGGGGCTGGGTTCGCCTTCTATAAAACGGAGGATGCGGCGCGTGTATAGATAATAGCAGAGTGGAGATAAAAATAAAATAAAAAATAAAACGCTTGAAATAAACCCGAAAGCAGATAGAGCCTTAAAAATAAGGATAGTTTTAACAGCGTATATATGCTCCAATGGGGCGCGATAAGGAGCGCGCCGCAGGCCGTCCCCCCAAACAACACCATTATTCCTTGTCATTGGAGGTAAATTTAGGATGATGAACGAGCTTGTCAGACAAATCTGTTAGCATGCGTCGCTCCTCGCCGCCGCTACTGCCATTTCCTTATAAGATCAACCACACAAAAAAAAGAGCAATGCAGGATTCTAGCAGTGACATATTGTTCTAGATAGCAGTTTGGAGGCTTTATTTAAATAGAGGTTTTAAGGGGAAATGGCGGGACATAGTGGCAGGACAATCACATTTTGAGTGATTGAGAAAGATTTTGTCTCAATATAGTTCTGTAACATGGGGGAAGGCCGCAGTGACAGGTGCCATCCCGTCTGGTGATGACAATAGCACTTTGACATTTTTATTGTAATGTGTGGACTCTATTGGGTTGTATAGCAAGCAATTACACATTATGCAAAATATGAATGAATGAAATGTTTTATCTTGGTTGCTCACATTCAAAGCATCACTCCCCACATAAGATGCCAACTATTATGTAGCGATATAAACATGTTAGCCTTAGCCATTTATAGCATAAATATTCCCATTTGATGCCTCGTACCGGTCATCTGCAGTCCCTGGCAGGGAACGGAAAACCCATGACAAAACCAAAAGATGGAATTCACAAGACAAGGGGTTTGACCAAGAAAGACAAACCACAATACTAAGTACTACACAGACCTCGCAAAAGCCATTATTTTACACACATTTATTTTTTAACACCGAGTCTTAGCTAATTGTGCACAACTGATCATATTTTGCATAACGTTCTACAAAAGTCAATGGTCAAATCAACATTTTAGCACTTTCATTTTGTACTTTACTTTTTTAATGTGGCATTTCTTTGTTTTTAATGTCTCTTTTAAATGTTGACAGTGCACTTTGAGTTGCACATTTCTTCCAGTGTGGTTTTATACTCCAAATGGCTCACAAACCGAACTGAACTGGTTTTGTGATTTGATTTACAGCCTCATAAGCCGTATGAACACGAGTGACACGTGACTTCCGAGTTGAATCTTCAGGAGGAGAATTCCCACAATTGTGATGAGCACACAGTGAAGCCTTTGCTCCTCACACAATGTTTTTATCAGGATGCTGTGACTCTCTTTTTTTTCTCCTCCTGAGGATCCACTCGGAAGTCATGTGACGCTCGCGTGCACACAGCCCATTAACTGGTGTGGGAACACTTATCATGTTTGTGTTGAATTCACTCTCTCTGATTGGCCCTAAACGACAAAGAAAGAACAATATTTGTCGCGGTTAATCCTAAAATCATTTTAGGAATATGAACCGTATCGTGGGCTCATCATCGCATTAATTTTTCAACGCATGGAGCAGCTCTCCAATGACCACAGGTGACACCGGGGAAAACCCAAACCGTTGTGGGCGATTACAGTGTGTTTGTGTTCAGACGTGTGGTCAGGAAGTGCCATTACACGGACAACAGAATCTACTCAGTTATTGACTCTAATGTTACAAGCCTGAGCTCATTAGGAGTTTTCACATCACTTTATAATGTGTTTTCTTTCGATAAATATTCCACAGTTCTGCAATAGCACTGAGAATATGAATACATAGAAGGGTCTGAATGTTTGCGGAACCGTCTGAGATCAGCCCCGTTTATTTTGCCGATTGATCGAAGCGTTAATCCTCATCAAATCAGCGCGTACCTGTCTCACAAGTATCGGTATTTTTATCCATCCCGCCTGCGACATTATTAGCAAACCCCCCTTTTATCTGCGTAGTGTTTACAATCGTCAGCGCTAACTCCGGCGCGCTCCCCGAAAATAATGAGAAATATTCATAAAAGCGGATTAACTCCTGTCAGGAATCTCCAACACTGACACATCAAACAACGGGCGCACCTCAGACGGGCCTTTCATGTCCGCAATAACCGGGAGAGGGAGGCGGAATCGCAAACATCGCGCACCGTCCCGCGAGTGCGCAGGGACGAGTCGGGACAGATGCAAACCCCCCCCCCCCCCCACTCGTGTGTAAATAAGCAGTGTGACTGAATAATTGAGCGGCGACATTGCCCTGGGGGGAGTGTTAGTGAAAATGAATATATTACGGGATTTAAAGGTTTGAATAAATGAAAAATTCATTGGAAAAGTTGTTGTGGGAACAGACGCCGGGTGTTTGGCCAGTTCCAGCGCAGTTTGGATCCTTGTGTGTAATGATGACATTTTCTTTCCAATTCGTTTGTTTACTCCAGTAGTTCCACCACAGGGTTTATACAGGTGGCAGCAAATGTAACCCTTTTTGATGACATTTTAACACACAACTACTATTAATGCATGTGTTGCAAGGCCGTGGGAACCCAGGGTGCTGAGGGCGCTGCAGCACCCCCCGGTGGATAGTTTGCGAACTGTAGGCAATATTAATACATAGTAAATATGCACAGAAAAAACCTTTTTTGGGGAAAAATGTTGTCCCTCAGCACCCCCTAACTAAAATGTTTTCCCACGGCTCTGATGTTTTGTCTTTGAAGATGTGCAATTATTCCATCAAACAAAGGAATGTTTGATGGAAGAAATGTTGATATTCTAATGGAAATTCGAACAACTTTAGAGAAAATATTACAGCCAAAACTGCTGTTGATTGAGTCTTAGACCATATTTTTTGGTATTTGTTATTTTTATGTAAAAGAAATAGGTGAGCGATGTCGTTATTGTCTTAGAAATTTTTATTGAATGCCAGCTTGAATCCAATGCAATGCCTTTAATGACATTTAAAGGTGCATTATGCAACTTTTTTATGTGGAGTTGATATTTGTGTGTATTTGACCTCGTAGTGAGCCTGAATGAGTGGTCCGCGTGGCGCCTTTACTTTCCATCACAGTGGTCTCTAGGACGCTCCAGGATCAATTGTTTGGAAGGTTTTCTCTGCTGATGGACCCTCTCACCAGACCTACAAAACAATTGATCCTGAAGCGTTGGAGAGTAAAGTAAAGGCGCCATGCTGACCACTCATACAGCCACTGGGTCACTACAAGGTCAAATATGCACAAATATAAATTTATTTATTTTTTAGCATAAATGCATCTTTAAGGCCTTCATTTTCGCACCGTTCATTTATTGGCTTGCCTTCCAAAAAAATCGGGCAAAAAAACTCTAGTGCAAGTGTAACACGGCCTTGTGAGAGGACAACAGGATGGATGGGTGTCATGCAGAGGTACCTGTTAGTTGGCTGTCCCCGGCGGCTGGGGCGATGCGCAGGTACGGCGTGGTGAGCTGGGTCACCAGAATGGCGGCTAAAGTCGGGGGATCCACGCCACATGCAGCAAAGACACAAGAGAATCCACACTCAAAATGCCATTCAAATCACATATTAGAGTATTAGAAAGCATCTCAAACAGCACACCACATAAACCTAATTACTTATTAAATTATTATTTTTGTAGTATTAGAAGGAGAGGGAAGAAGAAAGAGGGAAGAAGAAGAAGGAGGAGGAGGAGGAAAGAAGAAGAATTAGGAAAAGAGAACAAGAAGGAGGGAAGAAAAAGAAGAAGAAGAAGGAGGAGGAACGAAGAAGAAGAAGAAGGAGGAAAAAAGGAGGAGGAAAGAAGAAGAAGGAGGAAAGAAGAAGGAACGAAGAGGAAGGAGGCAAGAAGAAGAAGGAGGAAAGAAGAAGAAGAAGAAGAAGAAGGAGGAGGAGGAACGAAGAAGAAGAAGAAGGAGGAAAAAAGGAGGAGGAAAGAAGAAGAAGGAGGAAAGAAGGAGGAAAAAAGAAGAAGGAAGAAAGAAGAAGAAGGAGGGAAAAAGGAGGAGGAAAGAAGAAGAAGGAGGAAAGAAGAAGGAACGAAGAGGAAGGAGGTAAGAAGAAGAAGGAGGAAAGAAGAAGCAGAAGAAGGAAAAAAGAAGAAGAAGGAGGTAAGAAGAAGAAGGAGAAGGAAAGAAGAAGAGGAAGGACTTTATTTTGTAGCGCCTTTCACAGACATGGTCACAAAGCGCTTTACATGAGACATTATACTATATCGTAATCAACTGGGATGTGGGGTAATTAAGAAGAATTTTCAAATAAAGAAGACTTTAATAATGGTGGAATCAAAGTTTGGTGGATTGCAGCTCATACACAAGTCCATAGCTGTTCCATTTCCAACTATGCCTTAATGGTGAATTTCAACCAAAAACTATAGTGGACACTGGATATACGCTCAGAAACAGTCCACGTGAGATTGAATTTTTGTTACGTGATTTCAACTTTTGTAAACTATATTTATTAATGCATGCTGTGTATCCCCCGGGCGCCTCTCTATCTGACTGTGACCAGTATCGAGCCGCACGGACACAAATATCCAAGTCCATGGCAGGAATCCATACTGGCAGTAGAAAGCGGCCTCACAGTATGTATGAGAGTGACAGGGCCTTCCTACAGCCCGGAGCAGAGTGTGACTACAGCTCCCCCCGGTCTTATCAATTCTGCCCCGATCAATGGTGCTTAGACCTCATCACCTTAATGTGGGGAGCAGACGGCAGCAGCATGGATAAGTGTGCGCAGAGCTAAACGGGCACACAGGTCATAAACAAGACGAGTAGTTTAAGGGAGGTTTTAGTAAAGTTTGTCTAATGGAGCTGTGTAGCTTGTGTGGTAAAGTGGGACTGACGTTAGCACAACTGAAGGCTGCTTCATTGCAGACCCACATAAACTGTAGAATATGAATCAGATTTGATAGTTGTAAACTGAAATATCCATCACAGGGGAGATGGAAAGTGTCAAAGAAATCCTCCTCGTCACGTCTGAGCGCGAGGGTTTGAAGAGGACAGTGTTTTAGGTGTTTGAACGACACAAAGAAGGGCTTTTGGAAATGAAATCGACTCATTCCATGTTTAAATCCATTTGCTGTATATTCACCAAGTCTCTGCCATGTATCGCTCTAGAGAGATTGTGCTATATTTATTTAATGATATATGCTGTTCATTTCAATTTCTGAAAATTCCCACAATTTCCAGGCAAATGTTCCCATTGACAGTTTGCGGAAAAGAAGGAGGAACGAAGCAGAAGAAGGAGGAGGAAAAAAGAAGAAGGAGGAGGAAAGAAGAAGGAGGAAAGAAGAAGAAGGAGGTAAGAAGAAGGAGAAGAAGAGGAAGGAGGAAAAAAGAAGAAGAAGGAGGAAAGGAGAAGAAGAAGGAGGAAAGAAGAAGAAGAAGGAGGAAAGAAGAAGAAGAAGAAGGAAAGAAGAAGAAGAAGAAGAAGAAGAAGAAGGAGGAAAAACAAAGAAGGAGGAGGAAAGAAGAAGAAGAAGGAGGTAAGAAGAAGAAGGAGGAAAGAAGAAGCAGGAGGAAAGAAATGAAATCGACTCATGCCATGTTTATATCCATTTGCTGTATATTCACCCAGTCTCTGCCATGTGTCGCTCTAGAGAGATTGTTCTATATTTATTTAATGATATATACTGTTTATTTCAATTTCAGAAAATTCCCACAATTTCCAGGCAAATGTTCCCATTGACAGTTTGCGGAAAAAAATCTAGAAATTTTAGGAGAATTTTCTGTCCCTTTGCAACGTGGGACCAATTTATGAATAAAGTGGTACTAGACCAAATCATGAGAAAATGCAAGTCCCGGGACAATCTTAGGCTGTCCGTCTAAGGGAGTTAGTTAGGTTCGATGTGGTTCTTGAGTGTTTCCCCCTTTTTTCCACTGGATTTTTTTTTTTTTAGTTTTTCAGGACTACGAACAGGACTACTAAAAACGCGTGATTGCAGTAGATGAGGGAATATTGTTGATTGGTTGATTTTGCGTGGGATGTGTCCTTTAATGAAAATGATGTGTATCAAACGATGAAAGCACGCACATATCGCATCCGTCTTCCTGCAGGGATGCTTCCCTTGATAAGACATTTGCACAATGGAGTGTGCGCGGCGTGTTTGGTATGCTGTTGAGACGCTCCCCTGTGTGCTCTGGCATTAATTCATCACCAAAGACTCATTTAAAACAGTCCCCACAGCAGCATTTAAATGTTAATTGAGTTAGTCCCAGGAAACCCCATCCATTTACGTTAGAGGAGTCTACAGCACACGGGCCAAACAACACAGTGCAATCTGAGGCGCGTTCGGACGTACCTTTGGTGGCCACTCGGACGCAGTCGATTTTGGTTTCCTGGAATTAGACACAAGACGACAGAAGAAGGGATGAGAGTCGAGCTCGAAAAAACACATTTTAAAAATCAATAAATTACATTTGACAGTTTTTTTCTCTTTCAAGGTTGATGGCAAGGCAAGGCAACTTTATTTATACCGCGCATTTCGTACAATGCGGCAAGAATCTTTCTCTTTTCAGAAAATGATCCTTGGAAGTATTTTTAGCATAAAGTATTAAACTTACCATGACAATAATATCAAATCAAGTTTGCAAGTCTAATTGACTGATCTACACGGTTTGATTTTGCTAATAATGTACTGTACCAGAGACTAGAGCTAGGCCCTTTTAGATACCTACAGCTCTATGTCATTGTGCTAAGCACTTTTTCCTGGACCGCACAGGAACTCCTGTCATGGACGCCGGCAACACATACGGAATTATGTTTTAAGCAGAAAAAGGTGAAATGGATTCTCAAAAACCGCTTTGATTACTGCTTAGCACACTTTTGACATTTTCTCAAAGTGCTTCACGATGTCGTCACTAGAAATGGTTTGCACTTCACAGACTGTTGAGAACCATTTCCGGTGACGACCTTATGAAGCTCATTGAGTAGAAGTATAAAGGGCAGCAATTTTAAATTATTTATGAACAATTCATTAGTTAAGTGTGACTAACATTTAATAAGTACTTAACTACCACAGTTAATGGTTAACTCATAATGATAGTTCTTGGTAATGGTAAATGGTCTCAACTTATATAGCGCTTTTCCACCTACATTAGGCACTCAAAGCGCTTTACAGCAAGGAACCTCTCACCCATTCATACACCAATGTACGCAGACACTGGAGGCAAGGTGGGTGAAGTGTCTTGCCCAAGGACACAACGACAGCATGCACCTTCAGGAAGCGGGATTTGAACCCCCGACCTTCCGATCATGAGACGACCCGCTCTACCATCTGCGCCACCGTCGCCCCATACTTCACATACTTCACTTATTCATTGTTAAGTAGTTAAGTGTTAGTCATACTTAACTAATGAATTGTTTATGATGAATTAAGTGTTAATTCATCATCTACTGAGGCTAAATAAGGTGTTATATTTTGAGTTATTTCACCCTTTTTGTTTCCTACATAATCCCATGTGCTCATTCATAGTTTAATGTCTTCAATGAGAATCACACAGTGCAAATAGTGTTGAAAAAAGAAAAGAAAACGCAAACATTATTTCCCATAGACCATAAAAAATAATAGACAACTCCTCCTCACTCCTCCCCGTTTGCCATGATAACTACGTTCGAGTAGTTATTATGGCGGATTCACAGACTCCTCCTACACTGCTGTGACCGAGCATGTTCCTAAAAAGGGCATAAGGGCGGGATCTTCACTGTAGACTCGGCCCTCACAGGGCGCGTAGTTCAGTCATAGCTGCGCCATTAGCTCTAATGCTAACAGGCTGTTAATCAAAAGCCCCTTGTCCCTTATGAAAACCAGACTGTTTTTTTTTTTTTTTTATTGCAACTAACTATCTAGCCGTTTAGGAAAATTAGAAACCGGGCTTTAAAGTGTTTTTAACGTGTCTAACGTGCAATGCGTTCTAATGGGAGACTAGCGGCTATATGGAGGTACTACAGGAATGGTGGCCCAATGGCGGCCCCTAGTGTCGCCGTAACAAAGCAGAGCAGCCAGCGGCCATTGGTCTTTCCAAACTTTTGATGGGTACTGTATAATCTGATAGTGCGGTACTTTAGTTTATAGCACAGTAATAGCATGGTAAAAGCATTGAAACATGGTAATTACATGGAAATGTCACACATCTTTATTATTTTATGACAATATGACTAATCCTATATCACCCAGAATCTAACACACTACGGAGACGGCAAGATATAAGAACACAATAATATAATACACAAAACGCTATGGCTGAATGCATTAACCCCACATTTTACCGTAACACGTCCACCCGACCGTGCTGTAAAGCAAAGTGCATCCAGACATTCCTATTGTTATTTCTCCGTCATTCTTAAATCTCTCGCCGTGACATTGAACTATTTGTTCTACGGCGTCGCATTCCCGTGACTGTAATGCACGTCTGCGTGGACTTTGATGGATCCCGGGAGCACTTCCACAGTGGCTTACATGGAGACAGTTGGATACAGACACAAAGAAAAACACCGCCAGTACCCCTGTCGGCGTATCTCTGCCTAACAGCCTGTCCGGTCCCACTCAGCGCCCCCCCCCTATCATCTGCGCGCTCACCGAACGCGACACCAAAAAAAAAACACAGCGAGGAAGACGGGCCCCGGCGCAGATTACTGAAGCCGCGATTTGTCAGCCAACTCCGCCAAGGTGCTCAGCCGCTGCAGACGAAACCCAAAACCGTGTGACAAGAAGAAACGCCATCCCAGCACGGCGAGCGCCAAGGGGACACGTCAAGGGGGGGGGGGGGGGTGCCTTCCTGAATACGTAATGGAGGTTTCGCTCTGACAACATGATGAACAAAATAAAATAAAAGGCAGTGCTGTTGGCGAGATGGGTTTGTGGACAATAACGGTCCGGCGGGCGCGCACTGGGACACGGGCGGCGCAGGGGGGGTGGGGGGGATGAGTGTGAGGCCGGGCGGTGTGTTGTACATGTTGCGATGGCAGTGTCTGGGAAAGGCGAGAAGCCGGTGGTGCAAGGAAGTGCTTAGAGCTGCACTGACATCAATTTGTTTTAACGAGTGCAGAAGAACAAACATGGCCGGCAGGTCACGATCACCGGGAGCTTCGGCAAATACCAAAGATACAGTGCACGAGAAAACCAACAAAGGTAGCCAGGTGTTGATCTGAAATGAGATCCAAAAATGATGCACGAGCCCCGGAGGACTGCTTAAAGTGCATGAGACAGGCGTACATGCTTTTTTCGGGGAGAGTGGAGCGGCGTTTTTATAAAAGGGAAGCTCAAGCGTCTGCCCAGGGACACAACTACCTCACAATAACATGACGATCGTCTTTCCATCTGAAGCACATGTCCACAGCAGCGGTTCCAAATACCATCCCATTAAATATTTGACCTTCCAAGTACCACCGGGCCGTCGGCAAACTTAAACGGCATCAAAAATAGCCCTAAATTGGATGAAACTAGAAAAACGGGTTGTTTAATTAGTCGTGAACAATTCATGAATTAAGTGTGACTAGCCCTTTATAAGTACTTCACAATGAATGAATTAAGTATTTGAAGAACTATTCATTGTGAGTTAGGCATCAGTTGTAGTTAAGTAGTTATTAAGTGTTAGTCACTAATTAAGTGTTAATTCATCATTTATTAAGGCTAAATAAGGTGTCGTTATAAAGTGTTACCGAAAACTGATTTACTTAAAAGGCCCTATACCTGATTTTTCTTTTCATTTCAACGCAATGAAAGAGGAAGCCACTAAATTGAAATGTTCCTAACATAACTTAGAGGGTCACTCTCACAAGGATGCTAAAAAACTAGCCAGCAAGTTCATGAAATTGATACAAATGCTTTATAATTAGATCTTCAGTGTTTTCCCCACAAATGTTTGAGTATAATATACTTAAGACAAAACAAATTTCCTTCCATAACTAGAAAATCTCCTTTAAAGCGCCTGTAATCAATGATTATTATTGTACAAGAGTAGATCTTTGGCCACCATAGACCTACATTGTAAATGCAGCATTTGAGAAACAAACAGCACTTCTTTACCCATCACAACTGTAGAAGAACGTCTAAATCAGCACAGTGTTGTTTTTTTAGCGGTCCGGTTGTTTTCTTCTACTTACTATTATCTGACTGAAACATGCATACAATAAACCTGAACAATCGTAAAATTGCGGATGACCCCGAGTACACCTTTAAGAATCCCCCAAACCCCCGGTGATACACGTTTCCCAACGACTGACCTAAATACTCGCGAGCGTGAACATTGCGATTTCCCTTCCATTGCGACGGATCCCTTTACGCCCGGGCCTTTTATGCGCCGTGTCAGGACATGAGGATGTGAAAGCCACCCACAGCCGAGCGAGCCCACATTCTGCGGGAAAAACAACATTAAAAAAATCTTGATGTGCAAAATAAAGAAAGCCGGCGGGAGCGTTGACGCGCACATTAAGCGCGCTCGCTGTCAGACGGATCTTTTGTTAAAAGCCACACGTCACGCATTACTTTTTGATTTGAAAAGACGCCGTGCGGAGATTTAGGTATGGATGGCATTCACCTTCCCCGAGTGCCAGGTTGTTTAAGAGCCCCAAACACATCAGCGGCGGCATAATTAGACGCTAATTAAAACCTGATGTCTGACCTATTGACAGTGATGGCGAAATGAAAGCGAGCGCGGAGGCCATTGAAGCTCAAAACATAGAAATGAAATCAACTCTAGTTTCCTATAAAGTGCGTCAACCTCCTCTCTTTCAGCTTTCCTCCATTTGTTTCAAGCCGTTGAGGAGCACGTCTTGCTTATTTACCGCGTTACGTTCCCCCACAATGCAATGCCCCGATGTCTCCCTTGAGCAAACTTGCTAATTGGCCCGGCTCCCGTCTCACGTATTGTTCCGAGATGTGCTTTAGTTTCTCAATGAAGTCCTCAATAGTGATTATCATTCAGAGCCATGGCTGAAATCGGCCGCTGCAATTAGGCTTGTTAAGGCTTTATCGGAGGAATAGGGGCGCGTTAAAGGCTCTGTACCTGGTTTTCGTTTGCGAACTGTGAAAGAGGAAGCGCGCCGATTTAAAACTATTAGTATGGCCCAACTTTTCTAACAGATCCCTAAACGTCCCAGTTCTTCACAGGGATGTGTTTTTAAGTATGTTACACAACTTTAAGTGGGCAAGCGCAGCACGGAAAGGTCTTCCGTTACAAATGTCTATAACAATAATATGATAAAAGGACAAAACTAATTGTATTCCTCATCTGGCTAAAAAAAAAAGTGCTGTTCTGAACAATTCGCGACAATCTTAATTTAGTTGCTTTTTTCATTTTGCATTTTCCACCTAATTGTTGTGTTGTTTTCCTGGTTCTGTCATGTTTGCTACAGTCTTATGACCCCACTACAGCATAAATATAATGAAAATATCAACTGTCCTGAAACCAAAGATGTACAGCACTTGATGATTGTGTAAGTTCTCAGTCGTACAGGAGTTGTCCATCTTCAATGAAGGTACTTGATTCATCTTCTGTACTCAGTAGTTGGAGTCTTCGAACGTTTCGCCTCTCATCCAAAAGGCTTCGTCAGCGACAAAGGTCACAATCTGCACGCAGCTGAATATATAGACCACTGGGGAGGAGTTAGGGAAGGCCCGTCTCCTCCCCTGGATGAGAGGCGAAACGTTCGAAGACTTCAACTACTGAGTACAGAAGATGAATCAAGTACCTTCATTATAAGGTGATGTTTTAGGGCGTTTTCACACAGGCTCTAGTTACAGTAGGTCGACCTGAAGTGGACGACGCTTTTGGGTCAGTGTGAATCCAACCACAGCACTTTAGGCCGGTCTAAACCGCCGCTCCGAGTCCGGCTGAAACAGGTGGTCTCGGAGCGGCCCCACTCGAACTCTGGGACGGAGCGGATGTGGTGGCGGTCTCGGGTCGACCCATAAGGCGCTCCAACATGTGTGAAAACGGCCTTATAAGCAACACAACAAAAACAAACTAGGCAAGACCCATTCATCCATCCATCCATTTTCTCCCACTTGTCCGTTGCCGGGTCGTGGGGGCAGCTGTTGGAGCTGCCCAAATCACATTGCACCAGCCTCTATGGCTCCTCCTGCAGGTGGTGGGTCCACAGAAGGACGGCCTCATGGTTCCAAACGGGCCTGTTGGTCTCTCATAGGGGCTTCACCCATTCACATTCTCATTCATACACCAGTGTACGCAGACACTAGGCAAGACCCACAAGAGACAAACTGTGGTGGGTTAACCTGTAGACTAGAGCGGCATAAGCACTTTTTTAATCAAATGATGTCATAGTCAAAACCATACAGAAATAAGACGTTCTATACTTCATTACTAGATAATACTATACTTCAATACAAGCACCTAACTAGCGCGAGTGCAGCCTCGTAGTTTCAAGCTCAGTGACTGAACTCTGGAGGTTCTTAGCTTTCAAACGCGGAATTGCACACCCCCATATAGCAGGGATCTCAAACAAGCAGCTTAGGAGCGTTCTACATTTCTACACACACTTGACGGGTAAAAGTCAAGTATGAGGACAGTATTCAATTCATTTTCATCATATTTACTTGTGATCTTGAACTCCTCCTAAGTTATACATCTTTGAAAATGAACGGGCTCCTTGACGATTTTTTCGCCAAGTAAAAACGTTTGGAGACACCTGGCGTATAGTAAAACTTGTGCTTGTGTCTTCATATGCAGCTCAAGTTCAGTCGTGGTTGCAGAGACATTACCTTTAAAATGATTGCAATAGCGACTGATGGGCGCTACAGCCACATATCGATTCGAAAAGGTTGCCTATACAATACGGAGGCTCGGCGGGCGATTGTTACGGCACAAACGCAAGCGGGAAAACATCAGTCACGTCCAATTCCGAGTCAAATGTAATTCCGCGCGCGCTGAGCTCCTGGTTCATTAGATTAAGTACGGTGAATGGCCCGTCCCCTCAACTATGCTAATTTAATTAACTATGGCCGCGACACCGCATTGTATACTTGTTAGCGCTGCGCACGGCACAAAGAGACAAGCTGTCAAACGCAAAATGTCGACTTCATCCAGCATGTCCGAGTATCCAGGGTGACGTACGCAGGCCTGTTCTCCTCAACAACGCAGATGGCAACGTTGCATCGTGGACGTCAGCGAGTACAAATGGAAAGATGGATATTAACGGCAAACACAATGGTGCACACGTCATATTTGTTTCTGCCAGTGGGAAGGTTTTCATTGGAATGTGTGCGTGATGCTATTTTCATTGATTACGAATCTGTGGAACGTATATTGGGGTAGACATTCTTTTTTTGCATGGCACCCATTAGTATGAAAGGACACGTTTGCGACATAATACTGTATGTCCTCAGGAGGACTATGTTTGCGTAGTCTTGCAGTTTGCCAAGGAACTATCGTAGCAGAGATTTTCATTGTATTGCCCATATCGACGATATTGGCAAGAAGACACAAAGAGGCTGTGCTAGATCATTCTTTTCTATTTGACACTTATTTTAAGCAGTGAAGTTCTTTGATGCTTCTTTGATGAGAAATTACTGATGAAGACTTGGGAAGAACATCTGTGCTAAGTAATAATTATTTTATTTTAGTGAAGCAGCAAAATAATGAAGACATGTTTGGAAGAAAAGTTATTTGATTTGATTATTTAAGCTGCTGACAGGAAGTAACATAGATAGAGGTAAAGTTCCTAAGAAGTTTGACTCATTTCCCATTGACATAACATGGTTGGCACGGCAAGAGCTTAAAATTGTTTGCCTCCATCTATGACACTTCCTGTCAGTGTCAAATAAGGAAGGGAAACTATAAACATCACAAAAAATCTGAAAAGAAATAAAAACAATTGCTAAATCTCTCCTACTCCGTCGACACTTTCCCTTCAAGGCCAAGCCACGGAGCTAAACCCGATAAAGGACTGAGCTCCTTGGCTCATATTTTGCATAACACTGACTCTCAGGATTGGGAACAACCGCATACACGCCCCTCCCTAACCACGCCCCCGTCATTCTGTGTCTGCCTCATTACATTTCCTCAGCCCCGCCCCGGGTAAATGGCCGGTCATCCTCTTGTCCCCAAGAACAAATTCCAACACCTGACCTGGTGTACTGTGTATTTCCCGTGTCATGATGTTTTTATGTATGTGCTTTGCCTTAACTTTAACCTAATTTTGCATATCGTCATTTGTAAGGCGCATTGGGTTTTCTTGTGTACGAAATGGGCGGTATAAATAAACGTGCCTTGCCAAAATCTTAAATATAACTATATTTTAGCAAAACATGTGTCTAATGTGTCATATGCACTTAAAGATAATTTTGCTGTGGGGCAAGAGAATTAACCCCTACGCCATCATACCACCAAATTAAACACGGAAGTCTGATATATTACAAACTCAATGTTAACTACATACAGTAATATTTCTCACCTGTTCAATACAGGTACCAGTGCAGAAACGCAGATATCATTTTGGAAAATGTAAACAAGTATGGTTGACTGTCATACCCCGTTGGCGGTGCTGACGGCCTGGTAGTAGATGCTGTAGCTCTTCTGGGGCAGCAGGGGGGCGTTCCAGTAGCCGTTGTAGGTTTTGTTGTCGCCCACAGTGAAGGGCTGAGGCGCGTGAATGCCCCCGGCCGGGAACTGAGCCGTGAAGTAGTACTGGGAGTTCAGAAGGGAGGCGTTCTGGAAGTGGATGGGCACCGGGTAACAGCGAAGTATCTCTGCCGTGCCCCGCGCTCGACGGGGGCGCTCTTCCTCCACCACCACCTGATACGCGCTGTGGAGACAGGGAGGGATGTGTTTGAGTCATGAAGGACACTGTAAATAAATATATCCAGTATAGTCTATAAAAGTAACTATACTGTAATCAGTGTTGGGGAGAATAGGTATGTAGTTACAGAACACTGATTACTTGCTTTAAAATGTATTCTGTAATGTATTCCATTACTTTGTCCAGTCAGAGTATTGTATTCTGAATACTTCGAATACTTTCATGTTGATTTTCAGGAACACAAACACACTTTTGGCAAATGCACAGGAGCAGCAGATCACAGCACATGCAATGACACACATGTGTATCGTTTGCATGAACCCATAATGTGTTCCTTTAGGAAAGCAACTGTATTCGAAATACTCCCAAATTAAAGAGTTACTGTATTCAGGTAAATGAGTATTCTAAATAAACCTATTCTAAATACATGTATTCCATTACAACACGCACAAAATAAGCAATTTCTGTGTGGAACAGTGGAACACCAGATGTTCTGCTGTATACATGCCTTGCTTGTGTAGGCAGTTCACTACTATGTGCCTATGTGACAAATAAACTTGAAACTTGAATCTGTCGCCCACGTGGGGGGGTACTCTTTTGGTGGTACTTTTGGTGGCAGTTTTAGGGCCCATTCACAACATCCTCTTGATTCAAATCACAAATCGACTCATTTTGAATAATACACTTTGCTTTGGTAATAGATTAGAGTACAAGGTGTGAGGTGCTTCTCTGGTTTAGATGTGCTTTTAGGTCAACTTTAGACCTGTCCTGATTTGATCTTTTTCTAGGCCTAATAGTATGTGAACGGCCACACATTTTATGAGGTTTACTTGGAAGGTGAAATATTTTATCAGGTGGTACGTGGTGTGAAGAGATTGAGACCCACTGAACCTGTTTCTTAGTCAGGAGGATGAGGCTTTTGTGCATGTTTTAGATTGATGGCTGTCCTGAAACTCCAAATAAAAGGTGCCACATAGGCTCCCTTATGCCACACGGTCCACTATCTGCATTCATGTATTCACCGCGACAGCTTGCCCCATCACTTCATTCATCTCATTCATTAAGGAGTGAAACTTCGCTCCGAGTGAAACCCCATCCTCCCTAATCAGGGCTTGTGCGCCGCGGCCGTAAACAGAGTCTTTGTCGCTGTGGGCCTCGGTCCATCTAACGGGTGCGTGTGCGCTGCATGTTAACGAAGCGGGGACACAATGTCATCTCTGTGAGGGCAAACAGGCCGCGCAGTGTGGGCCGCGGACTCGGAGAGGAGGGGCGCGGGGGACGTTAACCTTTTCAGACGCTGAATTATGAAAAAGTAAACATCCCCAGGTCCTCCGTTGTGTCACCGCTCCGTTTTAGCCGAGATGTCGGGGGAATATTAGAAAAGGATGCAGGAATTATTAGAACATCACACATTTTGTTCTTCAGATAAGCCTGCGCGGTAATCTATTCACAAGTATTCATCACGTTAAGAAAAGTTTCATTTCAATGGAACCATCATTGCTCTTTAAAAATGAAAGACCGTCATCAAATTTAGCATTCCCCCCCTCGTATTGTGCAGCTTTTGCCAGTTCCCGGGGACGTTTTGCTTCATGTAGACCAGCGCAGTGATCGTGTAAATAAATGATTCCGCGTCAGGTGCGTGGCTGAACGGGTGAGGAGCTAAATCATCGCAAAGGTTACGTACGACAACCTCTCCGCGGTGATTTATCGTCATCTGTGGCGTGACTCTCAACTACCGGCTCACGGGGAGGTTGGACGCAGATGCTGATTTGCATTTTCAGAAAATCGCGTCGCTGATCCGTTTTAAGGGGGTTTGACTCATTTCCCCTTGACTTAACATGGTTGGTTTGACAACAGTTTAGAATTGTTTGCCTTCATCTATGTCACTTCCTGTCGGTGTCCAATAAGGAAGTGCAACTATAAACGGAACAAAAATGGCCAAACTAAAGGAAGCTGAGCACAATCTTTAGCAAAACCTTAAATATAAATCGGGTTAACTATGTTTTAGCAAAAATTGTGTCTAATGTGTCATATGCACTTTAAGGGTCCAGTGGCTCGTCACTGGGTCGGTACCATCGAGGGTAGACCCATTGTACCCCTTAAAGAGGATACATTTGAGTACCTTTACATTTAGTGTCCTATGAGAGCAAGTTTGTAACCCTGGGGACAAGAATGGATCTCAATGTAATGGGGGAAAAAACGTACCTTTAGTAAAAGGTACAAATGGGTCATTTTTAGGGTACTGCCCCAGTGACGGGCCCACTGTCACTATTTGGGGACCTATATATTGGTTGTTTTCAGGTTCTAGAATGTGGGGGGCAGGAGCCAGTTTTTTCTATAAACTGCATTACACTTTAACAAGTCATATCTAAAAAGAACATTGAATTACAAAAATGATTAATATCATTGAGTGGGTTCTTGATCTCTCTGTATAAGACAAAAAATCTCCTAAAAAAAACTAAATAATTTGACCTGCCCCCGCCTCATTAAATACTATAGGCCTTTAGAACGCTGTGACGTCGCCTGAAACCCGGCAATTGGGACAAAAACTTTCTTTTAGAAAAAGGTTCAAAATTCATCTTTTCAAACTTTACAAATGGAGGAGGAGTTATGCAAAAGTACTTCCTGGTTATAGGTCCACAGGAGGAGCGTCGTATGTAAGCTGCAGAGGTACATTGTGGGCTAGATTTAACAGATTAAGCCAGATGACCTACCTGTCGCAAACCCTAAAAATATGTTGTAATAGAGGCGAAACCAAAAAACAAATACACTTTAATCAAGTTAACCTCTAAACCCCGCCTTAACCACGTGCATTTTCTCCAGTTCAGCTTTACCCGAATCTAAAAGGGGGACAGCCTAATAGGCCAGAGTGATGCCTCATTGGAAATCGTTTTTTTTCACTTTTTCGTCACTTTTTCTGTTACTCTTTTGTGGCTTTTTTTTGCCACAATTTAATCACTTTTGTTGCATTTTCATCCTCATCTTCGTCTCAGTTTGTCGATATTATATCTTTTTCCAAGAAGCTTTTAGATTTGGGTGAAGCCAAACTGGAGCAGTGTGCTCAGTTCAGGCGGGGGCTAAGGGTTTTTAAACACGCAATACTTTTGGATGACCTGACCCCCTGTCCAATAAAAGGAGCATGCGCTGTGCCTGAAGTGTTTTGCCAAAGGGCACGACGACGGTATAAACTCAAGCAATGTTGGAACTACTGCTCTCGTTCCGACATTCTCAAACCCAAATAATAAGAACGTCCCGTTGTAGACGGCACACTGCGCCCCATTTCCCTTTCCTGCTCCAATATTGAATAAATAAAGCAGAAAAATGATCCTTGTCAGGAGAACATCTGCTCACGCTCTGTACTCTTAAGCTGTTATTGTGCGGGTACAAACAGCTGCGAAGATGACCAATCGTTCCCCCGCGGTGGCCCCCGCGGTGGTCCCCCCGCCCCGCGCGCTGGGACCTCGTGCACTTTACCCCCGTAGTTTATCACGCGCCCATTGCCTTGTCATTAGAAAGTCCCCCTCAGGTTCTTAAAGGGGCGCGTCCCCGATTCCTCTGCGCTCCATCTCTATTTAGTGCTGCTTTGTGAGGTGAAAAAATATTTAATCCATCGGGGAGGCAGCGCGAGCGTGCCAGAGAAACCGGGCCTTAATTACTGTCCCCTATTGAGAGACGGGGGCAGAGGGCAGGGGGGGGGGGGGGGGGGGGGAAGGGGGGTGTGGAGAAATGAACAGTCAAAGTCCTCATTCAAAGTGCGGAGACCTGCCGTGCCCAAAACGTAGGAATATCAACTCAGAAGGAGATATAAATTATTGACTGGGATTTTTCATTTTACTTCTGGCACTCGAGAGGAACCTGTTGACCTCCATCGGACCAAAAAGAAAATGGAGCACCGTCGCTTGCTCCTAAACAATGGGAAATATCACAATTCTGGCTTTCCGCTTCGAGCTTGAAACGGCTCAACGGTAAGCACAGTGAGACTTTTTGATAATGGACATCATTTTCTCATTAGCGCCCGATGCAAGTTGCTGTCTGTCCAATTCCAATTCCGAGTAATCGTGTAAAGCCATCATGTGCAATTATTCGGACAATTCCTTCCTACAGAAGCCTCCGAGGGTCAAAACCAGTGCAGAGGTGAAACACAAGCACAGAATTTGAGCCTATATTATCCGACAGTCACTCTTTCCAACTTTTAGCATCTAGAAAAGAGCTACTTTTGTAATTAATAGACAGAGGGATACTACTTTGAGGATACTTGAATTTAGTTGGAAAAAGTGAAATCTCATCTTAGAAATTGTTCTGATTTTGAGAAGGTTTGGACTCGTCTTGAAATAAGATTGCCAGGGGAACAACAGTAGACAGATTTTTCTTGTCTTTGACTTTTTTGTATAATTTAAAGTTATTCTTTGCCCTCATTTTAAGCAAATGAATGCTTGTTCCATTGTCTTATTTCAAGACGAGTCCAAACCGACTCAAAGTCAGCATTAAAAGTCTTATTTCAAGCCGTTTGTCTAAGATAAGATGGCATTTTTTAAACGCTTACTTCCCCGCCTCAACCGAGCGCATTGTCTCCAGATGGGCTTTACCCAAAAACTTCTCGACTGGAGAGCAACATTAATGATTGTTACACTTGTTACAAACATTTCTTAGTCACATTGTTGGTGCGGTTTTGTTAGGGTTTTTACATTTTTTTATTCAAGCGTTTTTCTTGTGTTTTCGTCTCTTTTTATGACACTTTCTTTAATGAGAAAGGCCCTAAGCCAAACTGGGAAAGTGTGCTCGGTTAAAGCCACATTGCAGGACAAAACCTGCCTAGCTGTTGTAGCTCAATAGTTTGGTACACAATGAGAAAATGGTTCTATAAATGTGACTTATTTCTCTACAGTAGTCATACAGTAGCTTTTAAAAGTAAAGAAAACCTTTGTGGAGCTACTTGGAGCTGCTAGCCATAAGAAACCCCTGCATTATGCAGCTCGAGGTCAAATTTATAACAAATGCATTTGTTTTTAGTCTCGTGTATGTGCATTAGAGTCTCCAGTGTTTCCCAAAGCAACTGGGAGAAACTCTAGCCCTGCACAAGACGGACGCCGCTCAGAGGCATAACCTTTGACCTCCTTTAATCATATACTGTAACAACTGCTAATGTATCCATAAAACATTAATGCCCAGTACTATATGAGCATATTTCTCTTTACATTCTGTTCCAACACTTGTTATTCTCTGCTCGCAGTGCGCCGAAAACACAAGCTGCTTCTCCCGGGTCAAACTCTTATGAAGCGATGATGCCGCTGTGCCGGGGAGTCAATGGCGGCCATGTTTGAACGGGGCTCGCTTTCCTTCCCTTCCTCGGGCAAAATACTAATCGCCGACGGCAACAAGGCTCCGAGGGCAAGAAGCGGCTCCTGAAGTGTCCAATCCACGCGATGTTTACCGCCGCGAGAGGCTCAGAAGTAGATGCACTCTTTGGATTCGTCATATTTTTGCATATCTGCCGCACACGCTTTCAAACAGCGGAGATTATCAAGGGGCTTTTAACGCTAAACGTAGGTATTCGAGCTTTCCGCCATCTTGTTATCCAGTTCCTGCTTCGATAGAACACCCCGAGTTATGTTTCATGTTTGACTAATCCTGTATTCTCTGGCGCCGTCGTTCCCTGAGCACAAACTCATTTCTTTTCCCCCGCTGCAGGAACCACTGACCATTTAACAAACTCATATCATCATCTTTTTTTTTGCAAACAAGTACACACAGGATTCCTGAAACAAATAACAGTAGTATTAATGTAGTCAAGTTACCCTAGCTCCCCCAGTTTGCTGTTTTTTTTTCTTTCTATTAATTTATTTGAACAGGAACAATGCTGGTGAAGACTTTGTTATGTTTGGAGCTCCCCCCGCAGGCAGCAGTGGGAATAACTGAGCAAAAGTAACCTTCAGTTTCAGTTTACAGCGTGGTGAGTAAATTGACCGATCCGATGTCGGATTGTGGGACAGTTCTGCCTTTCAACAGTGAGACAAGTACGCATCGTCGTGCTGAAATAGTAGAAGAAGAAACAACCAAACTAATTTAACCCCCACATGAACCGAGAGCACATTGTCTCCAGTTTGGCTTTACCCAAATCTAAAAGCGAAAAAGTGGAAAACGATAAAAAAGCAACAAAAACGCATGACTAAAGAGTGATGAAAAAGCGACGAAAACATGACAAAAACGTGCCGGTAAAGCAACAAAAACACGACTAAAGTGTGATGAAAAAGCAACAAAAAAGGGCAAAAAACGTGACAAAAATGTGATGAAAAAGTGACCAAGACATGACAAAAAAAAATTTAATAAAAAAAAAAAACAAGTCAAAAATGCTTCAAAAGTGCGACAAAAAGCTTTACTCTGGCCTATAGGCTGTAAGCTCTCAGGTAAAGATGCCTTTAGATTTGGGTAAAGCTAAACTGGAGAAAATGTGCTCGATTCATTCGGGCTTAAATGGAGTAACACTGCATGAATCGGGTACGTCTTTGACGAGGGAACAACACGGCTTAAAGCTCATTAAAGTAGATTTTGCATTTTAAAAAGTAGCTGCATCGCGGGTGAATGACGAACCAATCTCCCACACAATGTGAAGAGCTTTGGGTGACTCGAGTCAAAAAATAAATCATCCAACTCTTACTGTTTTAGTGAGTGTATAGTGTGACACAAACGTACAAGAGACTTTCCGTTTTCCTCTGTGGTCTCTTTACGCGTTTCTTAAAGTGCAGATTGAGAAGGATTGGCCCTTGTTGAAAAGCAGCACAGGGGCCTTGGCACCGGTATGTTCAGGGTAAACTGTCCCACACAGCGATGCGAGTAACGGGTCGGCCAATTTTCTGAATGTCCTGCCATTTCCATGTCACCCTGTCGCGTCTAATAGGGCGTGCAAACCCGATAAATGAATACATAGATAGGAATAGAAATTAGAAAGACAAGAATACAGAGAAGAAACAGAGGGACTTGTTTGGATTCTGAGACTTTCAGGCAATGCAGAAAAGCATAAATTCTTTTTCGATGATTCAAAACGTGCCACAGTGTAGAGAATGCGGGAGGCCCAGATTCCTTTCCCTTTCACCGTACAGTTTAACAGGGCTCTTGTTCTCCTCTTTTTAAACAATACAGACAATACAACCCGATGCGTGCCTTTGCTCGTAAGAGATCTAATATGAATGGCAATGAAATATTCAAGAGGCTGAAATCATCCCCGGCATTTTATTATGTTAAAGTTCGACAGGGCATTAAAATGGGATTCCGGCACACAGCTCAAAATGATTAGAAAAATAGGCAATTTTTGTACATTTGATTTCATTATTTCCCCGGCGCCGTTGAAGGTTGTCGCGTTAATTCGCCTCGGAGCGCGACACCTCGTCACCTCACGCTGCGTTCGCCATTCGCACCGTGACTCACAGCGACGGGGCGCTTTGACTTCAGACGGAGGCGACGAGATGACGGCGGAAAGCGGAGGAAGACGCCGCGCGGTGAACGGGATTGAATAAGCGTGAGCGGGATTACCGTGAGTGGGCTTGCGTCACCTCGGACCCGACTTTGCCGGGAGCCACACATCAATATTTTGGTTCTCTTCCAAATTATTTATCTTCGTACGCCACGAAAAGGGCATTGTTGAGATCGAGCTGAGCATAAGAAACATTTGGTTTGGTTTTTACTGGCCTGTTTATTCATTTCTCAGTGTTTCCTCATAACAATACAATACAAACATGAAACAACAAATAGTTTTACTCTGGGCTGTTTTCCAAAATATCGATATTCCTGCACTGGGTTGAAAGAGTTGAGAACGTTGTATTTCATTCTTCAGAAGCTTCTTTTCACTCGTGTACAGATGGAACCTGAAGACGCCGGGACCATCGGCTGTTCTATTTAGATCATCAAGCTAACCCCAAGCTAACCCCGGTTCAGCTTTACCCAAATCTAAAAGCCGTCACGTTTTTGTCAAATTTTTCTTAGGTTTTCATCAACATTTTTGTCCCATTTTTGTCACTTTTTTTTTAGAATTTTTTAATTTTAATTTTATTCTTTTCAAGTTTTTGTCAGTTTTTTTTTTCAGGTTTTGGTCACGTTTTCATTAGCCTGCGCCGAATCCATTTCCCACAGCGGTACATATGCAAGCAAACAGGAAGCGGAGTAAACCAATCAGCGAAGGGCGGGCGTCTGCTGTTGATGTGGCGTTATTAGCGGTTTTGCGGATTATGAATCACGAAACTCACCGACTGTCGATGTGTTTTTTGGCCATTTACCGCCGACTGGAGACGCGCTTTCTCTCTTTCGTAGATTGTTATTGAGGGACTTCCGCGTCTGTGAGTGACGTCGCTCGCTAACAACACGTCACGGCGAATAAACCAATCAGATTGCACGTGAACGAGGACGGGGTGACCAGACTGATCCCCCGCTGGATAAAAAAATACAGAGGGGAATCATTCTGGTCCCACCAGGCTGCGTTTTCATCACGTTCTCGTCAGGTTTTTTTTCAGGTTTTTGTCACATTTTTTAGAATTTTTTTATTTTATTTATTTCAAGTTTTGGTCACATTTTGGTTGCTTCATCACAGTTACATTACACTGAAAAAGACATGGGGCAAAAACACGCTACATACTGCAAAGCAACGCGACAGAAACGCAACAACAATGCGACAAAAACCCAACAAACGGAAACGTGACAAACACGAGGACGAACGCTGAACCGGAGCAAAATGTGCTCGGTTACGCTCAAGAGGATAACCAGTGTTCAATTTTGACTTCAAGAATAAAAACAAGCTGTGGGAGCAAAACGTCTTCAAATCAATCGACCTTCATAGAAAACAGGCAACATAAAAAAACATTTCTCTTTAGAGACCACGTTTTGATGTCTGTTGTTCCAGAGACAGCACTTTTATGGATTACATGAACGTGATTGTTCTGTTTTATGGTTCTAGATGACAAATATTTTAGTATTTGTAGGTATCTGTATCGTAGTTCAATTGACAATATTTAAGAAGAGCTACAACAGTTCAGTTTCCTCTTAAAGACTCGGACTGCACTCTCAGGTCTGGCACAAACTATGAAAAGAGAAATAACCGTGTTGGATCAAAATATCTTGATCAAAACATCTTTAGTTTGGAGCTGAAAGCTGGCGAGCTTGAGTTCTGAGAGCCTTTTCTTTGCCTCTGCTGGAGCTGAAAATGGTCACACATGAGGGGGGGTGCGGCCCGTATCCCCGTCTCCGTTAAAGAGGCGAGTTGGCCGCACGCCGCTCCTGCTGCGGCGGCGCCGAAACCTGAGCTGACTCCAATTAGGCCTCCCCTGCCCCGTAGACTTCAGTGTGACGCCGACCAATTATGGAGGATTGACTGGGAATCGAGCGGACGGTGACCTGAAACTCAGATTTATTTTTCATGTGGGCTGCTCTGATGGAGGCGGGCACCCGGAGCCGATACCGCGGGCGGCGAGGAGCGCGGGGTATAGCATTTCAATCACTGTCTCCCACCGGTGTATAGTTAATCGGTCGGCTCGCTCGCTTTCTCCCCGCGCCTCTGCCTCTGCCTTCGTTTCTCCCGCTTTCATGTGATTTAAGGGCAGGGGCGGCGCTCACTTCTCCTGACCAAGCATCCGCTGTCACCCGACGATTTAGAAATAACCAAAATGTCTATACGGCAGTAAAACATTTAAATTAGTAACTGCTGTATTTTATAACACCACTGGCCGCTGATGTATTACCCACTGTGGCCAGTTGTTTCAGCTCAAATACATGAAAATAAATCGTCTTTTATGGAATAAATGAACATTACTGTTATGTTTTATGGTTCTATGGTATCTATCTATGACAAATATTTGAGTATAAGAACCAAGTCTTGTTAAGGCACAGCAATACCGAAAACACAATAAAACAATTCAATCGATATAACTCATAAAAAGATATACAAATATTAATATGTATATGTTGAAATTATATATTATAAAAGATAAGACAACATGATCCTTTATTGATCCCACAATGGAGAAATTCACTTGTTACATTCGGCACTTAATAAGATCACTCAGGATGTGAAAGATAGAAAGGAAATGTGCAAATTGTTAAGTAGTAAAAAAAAAGGTATAAAGCAGAACTGCAGGTGTCGTAGCATTTTTATTTTTATTTTTTTCTCATTAATTGTCCGTGAGAGTAAATACTACGCTGACAGAAAAGACAAAGGGACAGAGATGTGGTACATTGTGCCTCAACTCAATGACACAATGGAGATTTTTTTTTAAATTGCTCAAACCTGGCTGTAAACACCGCTGAAGTTAGCTTTGCCCGTTAGCCTGTTAGCTTCTTCTTCATGATTCCATTAGTGTGTATTGCACCTCTGACCCGGAGGCAGGAAAGTTGCAATTGTGGTTTTCTGGCCAGAGACACCAGGGGGAGATTAAATACCCCCAAATCATCCCATTACCACTTGTATCACCCCCAGAGGGACTACGGAAAGGATTTATTAAGGTAAACACGTGACTTAGTTCTTCTTTATAATGAGTTAAAATACAATCTATTACCATGGGCAGCAGTGAGTAAATGTGCTTTCAGCCTGGACTTGCACAGAGTCAGACCCATCTCCCAATGTGGAGCTGGCTGGAGGATTCACCTATTGTACATGTTTTTAGTGGTAGGGGAAACCGGAGTACCCAGAGGAAGCCTACGCACACACGGGGAGAACATGCAAACTCCACACAGAAAGGCCCCGTCTTCTTGCTGTGAAGCACGAGCGCTAAAGTCCCAGTATCACGAATAATGTGACGGTACCCGGCCATATTTATAAAAGGTATTTGGCCAGTTTTACAAACCATTGTTACGGTTAGGAACCACAGTAACAATGTGCTCCATCCCAGTGTCTCTTAAAGGTTAGACAAACGGCTTTGGGAAAGTCGTCTTAAAGGGTCGAGACATCATGGGCAACAAACACATCAAACAATCTCAACAAACGGTGAGGGAAGTGTTTAGAAATTGAGAAAAGTATTACTAAATGCAGCATACTATTCACAATGCCAAGCCAGAGAGATTTTGTTTGTTGCGGACGTTTCCAAGCGCTTATGGATGAATGTATTTGTTTCTCACCTTCATGCTCGATTTACTAAAACAACACCGCGATGTCCTATTTTCCCCCACTGTGTCGCGAGGATTTCAGAAACAGTTCTTTGTCCCCGAATGTGAGCCATTTGCAGGCCGCGGATAACAAGTGTCCATTCCGCTTTAGCTCTCCATCATGTTCCCTGATAGATACTGGCAGAGCATGTCATTTCAGCGGCGGGGCATCCTCCGCTTCCCCTCCACATATTTGTGTAATTGCTAATCGGTGTAACATTCCCAACTCGGATTTGGCTTGTAATCGCTGCGTGTGCGTCGGGAACAATTTTCACCAGAGGGGACACTGTTCCTTTAAGAGGATTAGCCGACTGTCTATCAGCCATGTCACGTTACTCTAATGTTTCCCCCCCCCCCGCAATGGCCCCCCCCGCCTTTTCGCAGAGGCCAGAAACACTCCCCCGCACTCCGTAACATCAAAAATAAATGTTTACATGCGCCGGCTGTAGTGAAACGATTCGAAATGCTTTTCCCCTTATCTTTCCAAACACAAAATCCGAGCTGCTGTAACCTTTGCCTTGAGCTAGCTTGCATATGCACCCCCCGCCCCCCCCCCCCCCTTTAAAATATGCCCCGCACGAGGGGGGGGTTGGTGTGCGCGGTGGACTGTTTGCCCCGTGGCACGATTCGAAGCGTAGCCCCCGATGTCTTAAAATGATTTTGTGCACTTCTAAAATAAGCACAGGAAGTTTCTTTGATGAACGCATTACAGGTGTTAATACGTGTGGAGGAATGAGACACAACTCGCTGCCTTTTATGATTACGGGAGCGGGGAAAGCAATTTTTTTTGGGGGGGGGAGAGCGTTATTAGACAAACCCTGCTCTAATGCGTCGAAAAAGGAATTATTTATTCGGGAAATCAAGTGCAACTTAAATTTAACACGTTGGAGTCAAGTAGATGAAAGGAGAACCGACTCTGGTTGATGGAAAAAAACTAATGATTTTGTTTTTTGTTGTTGTTTTTAAGCTCTATTATGCTAGCTGGGAATTAGACGTTAAAAAATACCTCTGAACAAACCTTTAAAGTCCAAGTTTGGAAGGTTTGGAGTCTGTTTAAAGTGGAGATGTTGCAAGAGTAGAACAGAAACCTAACTTTGAGTTTTTCTCCCAGAAAGGAAATGACCATATTTGGATTACAGCCTCATCTCCGGCACATTTCGCAGTATTTCCCATATGAAATATATCAATTAGTTACTACTACCGCTCCCTCGCGGACAAAACATCATAAAATAAGCGTCGCACAGGGTAAGTGTGGTCTTGTTTATACTTTGAGATGAAAACTAAGATGTTAAAGGCCACCGTTGTTCCACACTGAGACATGTTCTTACCTGAGCTTAGACGAGTGGATGCGTACCTGTCTGGTCTTTGCGCGTGCGCTCAGTCACGCTAAAAGACCATAGCTGTTGTTAGCATTTAGCCTCTCCTCCTCTCCTCTATAGGGCCAAACGGGGGGGACGTTAGAAGCGACCGAGCTCTTCCACGTTTTCAATATTTAAATACAATCCGGGCAGAGAATTCTTTAGGAGTGAAGATATCACTGCACGGACGTCGAGGTGCTCCGAAGGTGTTATTACGCCTTAAAATATAGTTCCCCTTTTAATCCACTTAGAAAATCGACATGTTTAATTTTGTGTAACTAAACTTGGTGTAATGACTCGCGTAACTGTATTCAAATAGGGGAAACGTGGAAGAGCTCGGTCGCTTCTAACGTCACCCCCTTTGGCCCCATAGAGGAGAGGAGGAGAGGCTAAATGCTAACAACATCTTTGGTCTTTTTGTCTCGCATTTAAATGCCTGATGGCTGGTAACTGTGTGGGGCTTCAGTCACACCAGGTTTGGCCATTTGTACGACTTTTGAGCATTAATAAGAGAAAATGGTTTGTTAATAGTTGCTTTCTACGGCAACAATAGTTTTTCATCACACGTCGAGTCCCATAAGTTGAAAAGGGGCCGAGATATTTTCATCACTGCTTCGAAATACTCAGAGAAAGTGGAATTTTAAATCATACCTGCAACAAAATATCTACAAGCGGTTATTTTGCACTTTAACTGCAAAAAGGTTAAGAGAAGATCATATTGGAGTGATCTTACAAGCAAGAAATGTACTTGCCAGCACGTGGAGGCATTCACACCTCGACTGCCACATAGAAACGCTCATGCTTATATTCACAGCTATTTAGCAAAGCGCGGCTGGTAATGTTTGGATGCGGGAAAGGCAAAGCAGAACTGTCATTTGTCATTTGCGCGTTCTTTAACGACGTGCCCGTATCTGCAGATCTCTCGGAGTGTTCCTCTTCCTGTATTACATCCAAACATCTGCCGTTTGGACCTGCTGAAACGCCGGGGCTCCATTACCTCCCAAACTCAATCAGCGGAAGAGATTGCCTGATCGAATCGGCGCCGCTGCTCGGCGGAGCGGCGCGCCTCTCCCTCGACTCAATGCAAATCCCTCGCTCAGAGAGGCTCCTCCGATAATTTCATGAACTGTACCATTTTAGAATGAGCCGCCACCACCATCACCATTACGGGAGAAGAAACAACGTTTGCAAAACAGACAAGCTGCTACATTTAATTGAGTTATGCGAAGTCGGAATTCACACTCGACTGGGACGGCTAATGTTTTGCAGTTCTAACTTTAGGAGCATTTCACAAACTACTGGGCTGTGTCTATATGGCCGACATTTTTTTGTATATGTCAATGGCTGCAAAGAGCATGATTTGTGCCATTTACAAAAGGAAAATGGGCCCTCGAACATTCACAAGACTCAGCATTTAGAAACCTTTTCAGCGGGAGTGGAGTTAAAATTGAGTTGAAAAACGTATGGCTGCGTGAAAGCGCGTCTATTCAGATATTGATCGCATAGACCAGGGGTGCCTTTTTGTCTCCGAGGGCCAAAATGAAAAAGTGCCTGTGGGTCGCGGGCCAAACACGGTGATGTCAAGCATGAAACACCTAACTGCAAATAATAATAGTTACTTTATTTTATTTTTCGGTATACATTTGCATTTGATTCCATCTATGCAAATAACATGCTCTATTAAAAAACAAATGTTAACTATGGCAAAAAGACAAGTTTTAGTAGAACAAAATCAACAGTTGTAGCAATATAGTGCAAAATGTAAAAAAAAAAAAACCCACCACCACCAGTATCTACATCACCGACAGTGACTTTACCTGATTAATTTGTTAACTCAAGAAAATGCCATATTAGTTCATTTTGAAAGTGTCAGTTCAGCATCAATTCTTTTACAAGTCCATTTTTAACATGGCCTATGTTGATGTCAACAATCTTTGCAATAAAAGTTGGAAAACTGGGAAAGTTGATGCTACAACGCTCTGTGATAAACACCAAAACTCCACAACAGTGTTTCCTAAACTTTGCGAAAGGAGTGAAACAGCGCCCCCAATTTGACGCTGGTGGCCAAAGATTGTACTGCATCCATATTTACCATTGAAAATGAATGGGAGAGAGTTAGTATTAACCATACAGCGCAAAAGTAGGTCACTCTCTGGCGGGCCAACAGAATTGTTTCGGGTGGGCCAGAAAAATAATAATATTTGTGCGTATTTGGCCTTTCAGTGACCCAGTGGCCGTATGGGTGGTCAGCATGTATTCACCTTATTCTGCGCCGTCCACTGTTGCCTCTTTTTGCCATGGATCGTGGAATTTCATGGTAGGGCGCGAAGTCTGTCCATTAAATTTCTCCAGTCCTATGTATACTAATACAAGTTAAGGCCCAAGCCAACTTCCGAAATAAGGTGAATACATTACAAACAGAAATAAAATGGACCCTGGAGCATCCTGGAGGCTACCGGGATGGAAAGCTAATAATCAGGATTGGTTTTATTGCCATTGTCAGGGAACAGGTTCACAAACGAGGAACATTTCTTCGGAGCAATCGTGCACATGAAACATTATGACATAAAACCGAGATAAATAATAAACTCTAAAAACTTAAACACTATAAGGGCATGCATAACCAAGCCACTAGGTCACTGAAAGGTCAAATAGGCGCACATATTTTTTTTTCCTGCATAATGCACCTTTAAGTGTAAATCCAATCCTATCTGAAATATTGAGAATACTGTATATCAACGCTATAATAAGCCAAAGCTAAATATCAGAAACCTTCACTGTCCATTTATTTGCACTCATTTGTTTTGATGCAGTAACCACCAATGCATTTAAAGTTCCTCTGCCACAGGAACTAAAAGAGAAAAAACACCTCCATGAAATCTTCCTCAATTCTTTGTTTCTGTTTTTGTGTAAACCAAACATGCAGAGAGTGGACACGCTCTCCTCATCTTTCACCGTCTCAAATGTGCAGCCTCTTCTACAGTGTTTGTCGTCTCCGGATGCATAAATTCACCCCGACGTCCCGGACGGTCCCGGTACCAGTGGACGCGGCTCCGTTTCGAAAGCGTCACCTGAGATGTTCAAAGGCGTCGCTGCGGGGAAAGCACCTTCAAAAAGCCTTACTCGGATCTGCTCCCAAAGCCGCCCCGTAATCTGCACGGTTTCCCACCCCCCAAAAAAAAAAACCCCGCCACTCTCACAACGTGCATTTATGGACTCACACCGGCCTTTATGTCCGAGAGATTTAGACACACCAAGGACACGGAGGGAGAAAAGAAAATCCCTCAAAGTTTATGGGCAGAGAGGGCGCCGCTGTGATCAAAAGCCGAGAGTATTCTTCTTGAGGTGGAGACGTGAAGTTTTTGTATCGATTGTGGTTCAATTTCAAGATGTTCATTATCCAGACCTTACCAAACACGTTTCCAACAAAGCCATGCTAGAATAATCATGGCGGCTGACCGAATGGGTTTGTTCCAAGCCGCGCTTTAAGGTTGGAGATTGGTTCGATAGCTTTGACAGCGATAACTTTATTTGTCAAAATGAGGAAGGCTTAGGGAAATGTGTTTATTCTAACTTTAGTGAAATTCTCGTTCATATACTGATAAAAAATTAAAAAAATAAAACAATGGGGGTACACACTGTGATAAGGAGGTTAGCCCTTTTTCAAGGTTTCTACAGGCAGAGGGAAGTCAAATGTAATGCCAAACATATTTAAATCCCAAATACTTGATTTCAATGGGACAAATGAAGACAAATTTGCCGCATATTTAATTTCTTAAGATTTGCAAACATTTCATCAGACAGCGGAAAAAGAACTGGACAAAACGGGTGACTTTTGGGCAAACGAATGGGGTCAATTTCAGCTAAAATGGCAACTGAAGAAGAAGAAGAGGCAGAAAGAGAAGAAGAAGAAGGGGAGGAGACGAAGAAGAAGGGGAGCAGAAGAAGAAGAAGAAGGGGAGCAGAAGAAGAAGGGGAGCAGAAGAAGAAGGGGAGCAGAAGAAGAAGGGGAGCAGAAGAAGAAGGGGAGCAGAAGAAGGGGAGCAGAAGAAGAAGAAGGGGAGCAGAAGAAGAAGAAGAAGGGGAGCAGAAGAAGAAGAAGAAGGGGAGCAGAAGAAGGGGAGCAGAAGAAGAAGAAGGGGAGCAGAGGAAGAAGGGGAGACGAAAAAGAAATAGCAAAAAAAAGAAGGAGAAGAGATGAAGAAGAAGAAGAAAAAGGGAAGCAGACGAAGAAGAAAGGGAGCAGAAGAAGAAGGGGAGCAGAAGAAGAAGAAGGGAACAGAAGAAGAAGAAGAAGGGGAGCAGAAGAAGAAGAAGGGGAGCAAAAGAAGAAGAAGAAGAAGAAGGGGAGCAGAAGAAGAAGGGGAGACGAAAAAGAAATAGAAAAAAAAGAAGAAGGAGAAGAAGTAGGAGCAGACGAAGAAGTAGGAGCAGAAGAAGAAGAAGGAGCAGAAGAAGAAGAAGGGGAGCAGAAGAAGAAGAAGGAGAGCAGAAGAAGAAGAAGAAGCAGAAGAAGAAGAAGGAGAGCAGAAGAAGAAGAACAAGAAGAAGAAGGGGAGGAGACAAAGAAGAAAAAGGGGAGGAGATGAAAAATTAAAATAAAAAATAAATAAATAAAAGAAGAAGAAGCTTTGACACAAAAGCTTGAGTTCAGTGGACAATTGCCCCGTCTCTGTTCGACGCTGGAGGGTATTTTGTGTTCAAAACAGGCCCCCCCCCCCCCCCGCCCGCTCTTTAACTCACCGCGGCCTCCTCATTATAATTAGAGGCTTTGGTAATTGACCGCACGTTTGAATGGCACCTCCCCGGATTGCACCTGCGAGCGCACAGTTCCAGCCCACGTCCGTGTGTCTGTCTCGCTCCGGAGCCGGGCGGTTTTGAAGCGATTTGCATTCCTCCGGACACGGGGGGCGCACGGACGGGGGGAACCTGATCGGACAAGCCTGACCGCGGCCAATCTTAAAAGGGACACCGGTGAGGAGCGACTGTGAAATGGCGCTTTACAGGGGGGGGGCGGAGGGGGGGGCGCTCATACGAGACAGATGACGAGTACACAAGGGAACCAGCCGTCATAGTAGCTGCTTTTTACAAGTGAACGTATGGGCGAGAACAAAGGCGAGGTATCAAAGAGGTAATACCACGCCACCAGGAGAAGATTGTATCTGAACTACCGCCGCTGCGTGTTGAAGATAAAAGAAATCGATGAGCTGTTCAAACAGAACGCTTCAGGCCAATACGTGAGCGAAAGACACTTCTTATTAGATGTGCGGGCAACGCCAATGATCATCGTATTGACTGCACTTGAAATGTAAAGAAACGCCAGAATAAATAACTGGGGAGGGTTCGTCTAATCGAAGTGCAGCGGTATTAGCAGACCGAACGGCTCATGATGATGAGGAAATCTGCTTTCATTTACACAAAGCTTTTGCAGCAAACAAATTCCACAGATATTCTCAAATAAAAGGTTGATTTGACGTTCTGATAGTAGAGCGGCAATATGTTTTGTCAACCTGAAGTCGAGACACATCTAAGTGTAAATAAAGCGTGGTTTTCTGGTTTCATTGATTGTCCCAAGAGTAAAAACATTAGTGATCAGTACCAACGCCATGCATCTGTGCAGGCTCTAAGTCGTACAGGAAGCTTTTGTTGAGATTTGCAAATATCGTAGTAGAGGATGTTCTGCTCCCACTCATTTATGCTCTCTGTTAGAAACACATATGGATAAGAATGTAGCTTTCTGTCCGTCTCCAGAGTCATAACAACGGAGCCGAACAGGAGCGAACCACTGCGGACACTGCTGCACACAGCCCAACAGGGGGAGCAAACAAACTCCTGAAAAAGTCATTTTAACCATTTTCTTGACTATCCTTCAGTAACTGTGGTGTAGAAATACATTTCGAATGGCGCCATATTGTTTCGATCCCAGCTCTTCGTCTCCCATTTGGGTACATTTTACAGCGCCCTCTGGTGGTAGTATAAATACAGTGACAGTAACTACGCTTGGAATGCACGGATCTATGGGAGCATACATGCGCCTTAAGAAATCAAATCGACCATCAATCCACTCCGTCTACTCCTGGGGTGTCCAAACATTTATGCGGCATTAAGGGTCACAAATCGGTGGTCAATGCAAAGAAACATTTAACTTTGCCGCACACCTTTAGACTTGGAAGATTAATGCAGCTCAGACCGACAGATTTTACTTTTTGAGGCTATAACTGTGAGCGCTGTGCCGCCATTGCTGTAGTACCTCCATATAGCCGCTAGTCCCCCATTGGAATGCATTGCACTTTAGACGCGTTAAAAACAACTTTAAAGCCTGGTTTCTAATTTTCCTCAACTTTCTACAGCTAGATATTCCTCCTGTGATAATTAAAGAAAACAGACTGGTTTTCGAAAGAACATTTTTTGAAATCTCGTACTAATGAGGGCTGGACTGTTCGCATTGGAGCTGTGCGGCTATGACCGAACTACACGTCACGCAAGGGCCAAGTCTACAGTGAAGATCCCGCCCTTATGCCCTTTTTAGGAACACGCTTCATCAGAGCTGGGGAGGAGGAGTCTGTAAATCCGCCGTGATTTCCCCCTCGAACGTGGCCATTGTGGTAAACGGGGAGAAGTGAGGAATGACGGTGTCTATGGTGCCAATTCGAGAAGAAGAGCCCCCACAAATTGGTTTAAGGGCCACAGTTTGGGCACTACTGGTAAGCAATTTCATGTAACTGTGAAGCACTTTGGATTGCCTTGTGCATGAATGACTGAGAGCCAACTAGAGCTACAAGAGTGCGAAGAAGAGTGAAGATAATCAACCCAGTCCATCCGTAATAGTATTGCTGGGTTTCACAGCTTCCGTCCACACGAAAGCCAATATTCAAAGGTAGATCTAAAGTACTGAGCTTAGGCACAGCATTTCCAGACAAGGGCCACTCAGTCAGACAGTCCTTTCAGTGAAGAATCATTCCTAATTCACTTACGATGGGTAATTGAAGTCGACGTCTCCTGCGCGTAAGGAAGCCGCAAACACACACACAGTAGAACATCTGGGACTTTTTGTTGGAATTAATAATAAAATAGCCTTCAGAACTGTATTTATGTGACTAAAATGTAATATTTTCTGAGCCCGTCTCTCCCAGGCTTCTAAAGTATCCAAGTGAAACATCGCACAATGAGAGGATCTATTCATGAGGTCGTTCGGTAAGGTAAGTAAAGCAGCTCAAGCAGCTCAAGCAGGCTAAAACCCAAGGTAAATGTTGTGTGCACCGTCTCTCTGATAAGCACTAAAAATGCATCTTTAGGAGGCAACATCCCCCCCCCCCCCCGGTGCACGGCGCGTCGTGAAGGTTCGGGTCTGGCCAGCTGCGCACATAAAAGGCACGTAAAGGAATAAGATCCTGGAGCTACAGCCTCGCCTGCTCCGCTTTGTTCTTCATCTTCAAAGGCTAAGCTTCAGTTTTCTCCAGATCAGAATTCACAAACAAATAACTTTCGCAAAAATGAGATCCGCGCAGCAGAAAAAGGTGGAGAATTCCCCGGCAAGTCTCCGTCCAGAGCGTCGAGATAAACAAGAGCTTTGATACAGTTTTGTTGCTGAGCATGTCGTACATTGCTGTGCAAAAGTTTAGGGCAGGGGTGAAAAAATGCTACATCCAAGGAAAGAAAACAGCTAAACTAGATTAATGTTGGCACTTAAGACATTTCCAGACTGAATATGTTACGAACAATAAGAAAATAGTTGGCATTGTGTATTTACTAATACAACAAAGGGATAGGATGCTTTCTCTGTGGACTCTCTCTTCTATTTTATATTGTACAACTAGTTTGATGGCCAGTTTTGCTCATAGGTCTTTCCAACCTATTAAATGAAAGCACTGATGTAAATAGAGGTTGACCGATATATGGGTATTTTACAATATCGCTGACAAACGGCCGACATCTCCAGAATCCAAAGTGATAGAGACGTCCTGTTTTTGCATTGGAAAGAGCTCAGTCAGAGCCTTACAATAAGTCATCAAAACTTTATAGGCCTCGGGAGGGATGAGAAACATCGCGGTGACAATCAGTAACAAGTTTGGGGCATAGGCGACCCAGGTGGCCACCTAAGGCCTAAGTTTCTGTTGGAAAATAGAAATGTCAGGCTTTCAAACGACCCCTCCCTGGCCCTTCTACGCCTCTCGGGAGCCGTGTAACATCGCCGTGAAAATTCGTAAAGTTCAGAAGTAGCATACAGGTTCCTCCTCCATTATAACTGTTGTGCGTACATGTTCTGATTATTTTTATTTTTAATGAGTAGATAATCATATAACAATAATAATCATAATCAAATTAAATAAAACTAGCCTTTTTCATTTCCAAAGTGTGTCCAAAAGGATTGGGATAGAAAAAAAAATATATAGAGAATTCTATTTGGGTCAAGCAAAGTGCGCTAGAGAAATTACATTCATATTTTTGCATTAGTTCAATCTTGCCTATAGAGCACCAAATTAGCTTTTATAATATCAATGGTTTGCTTACAAGTTTGAAACTTTAAGAGATAGAGACTTACCCTCTGCTGGTTTTGTCTATCAAACGAGCTTCCTCTGAAGTACCTACTGAATGTCCTGAATAAATCCACCTTATGCCCCTGATAAAGCCGCTCCGCTGTCACAGCTCAACACTGGCACATTTTACAGTTTAGAAGCTTCATAGACCGGAATATAAACCAGACTTTTTAAAATACTGGCCAAATATATTGATCAAAGATATTTGCACCAGCCAGTCAAAATCCGCATCAAGAACTCATATACCCATAGACCTGTAGCTGTAACGTTGACTGACAAATACCCAGCCAAGTTTTGTACTTTTCCACACACACACAAAAAAAAAACAGTGTCTACATGAGGATATTTAGTTTTTGTGCTTCCTGTGCAGTGCCTTTTCAGTCCCCACTTACCTGACCGGTGCGCCTCTGCTTTGTGCCGGTTTCAGCAGCACAGTGACCGTGGTGTCCGTTTGGTTCAGGGAGGTCTCCTGGTCGTACGCCGGCATGGACGGAGCTATGGACAAAAGCACACAAGAAAGAATAAGCCACTTTCTTTCTTTTTTAAGAGTAACAGCTTTATCTTATAAGGCCC
The DNA here is from genome assembly GCA_021464625.1 of Proterorhinus semilunaris. Classification (NCBI taxonomy): domain Eukaryota; kingdom Metazoa; phylum Chordata; class Actinopteri; order Gobiiformes; family Gobiidae; genus Proterorhinus; species Proterorhinus semilunaris. Next base: position 27,292,355 of record CM038358.1, on the reverse strand, counting down.
TTTTGGCGTTCAAGAGTGATGTCTCTCAACTCAAAAATATTGCAATAACAGTGAAACAATTGCCCCTGCCACTAGCAGCTTCAAGAACTAGAACTTCAAAGTAGATCAAATACACCGAACTAACAAGAGTATAGACGGCAGGAAAAATGCTGGCTTTTGTTGGAGTCATGATTTATAGATATCAATCTCCACAGACTGAAAAGAGAGGGCGATGGATCAAAACACAGATTCCACACTCGCTGGGTTTACATGCAGAGCGTATTGAGGCGATGTTCACACAACTGACACTTTTAATTGTACGAGGAGCTTTGATAAACAGGAGTGAAAACGATAATGACTCCGTCTGCATTCTGTGCAGCTGGTGTTAGCACAATTAAAGCTTGTGTTTATTTTAATAAACTGCACTGCTTTACGTTAATAATTTACACGCCATAATGTTTAGAACATACAATATATTTATCTCGATTCTGCACTTTTCGATTGAGCATTCCAATGGCCGCTGACTGCTCTGCTTTTTGACTACGACACTGGAGGCCGCCATTGCTCCACCTTTGCTGTAGTACCTCCATATGACCGCTATGCCCCCATTGCAATGCATTGGACTTTAGACACGTTAAAAACAACGTTAATGCCTGGTGCTTAATGGTTTAGAAGTGGCTAGAGCTACATATTGCTCCTGTGATTACGCTGGGTTAAAAACAATATGAAGCACCAGGGTTTTTATCGTAGATACGAATTTTAGAAATCTTGCGTAATTAATGAGAGCCTGACTTTGATTGACAGGCCGTTTACGTTGCTGCCTGGCCATGGGCGTGATTACAACAGAAATACACGCCCATTACACGCCCCGCGAGGGCCGGGTCTACAGTCAAGATCCCTCCCTTATCCCTTTTTAGGAACATGCTTCGTCAGAGCTGGAGAGGAGGAGCCTGTAAATCCGCCATGATTTCCCCCACGAACGTGGTCATTTTGGTAAACGGGGAGGAGTGAGGAGGAGCTGTCTATTCTTTATACAGTCTATGGAGCATTCATGTGAATTTAAAACCTCTAGATCAGGGGTTCCCAAACGACCCCCAAAATAAATAAGCTATATCTGTAGCCAGAGGGGCCATGGGGCAGGCTGGCAGAGATGAGGCAACAATTACACGTTAACGAGCTTTCTGACGAAGACAGTCCTTCCCACAAGACACAAGACTTCACACTTTTGGAAAAAGTATCCAGTTGCGATTAATGGTTTATAATGTGTAGCGGACATTAAACATGACCAGGAGCATTAGCATGGAAACAGACTATACCACGGTATATACACAGATTGTATTGCAGTACGTCGTGAAAAATAAAGTGACCCCCACATGGTCACCGAGGCTAAAAAACCTGGTTCAGGCTAATTTGAGAAACATTGTCAGGTTTCTGCTGGTGTTGATGTGCCTGACCTCCTCCTCCTGTAAACCATCTAAACTAATATAAGATTCACGTGCATTCCAGGAGATGTTTGGAGGTCTACAGCATTAGTAGCTTTCATACATAATAAGACCCCAAGGAGACATGATATTTTGTTGTTTGCTAAAGACGTAATGTTCCCTAAATATTCTAAAAGCAGCTTTTGCAAATTCCGACTTTACAAACATTCAAATACTGATTTCAATGTGGTTGTGAAAGTCTAGCCGTCCAGGTGTAAGCACGTTTTACAACTTTCATTGAGCAAAAAAATAAGCTTTACTATCGTGCAAACAGAAACACCTGCTTCTCTGCTGGTTCATGATTGAAAAAGATGCTTTATGATTAAATGCACAGCGCAAGAAACATCTTCTCCATAAATGTCTGCTTTATTACTGAAGGAAAAAAAAATAAAAAATTTGAGTCCACAGCCGGAGTACTGAGACTCCCTGATTTGTAAGTTCGCTCACACCACTCTCGACCCTGAGCGCCCCGACACCAGCGCGCTACATCCCTCACCCGTGTTCCCGCCGGCTACAAATAAGACCGCTCTTAGCGCATTAGTCCTCGTGCATTCTCCTCGCCGTTCGGCTCGCGCTGCTGCCGCTGACCCCCCCTGACCTGAGATCTTGGTGGTGAACTGCGTGATGACCGGCGGTCCGTAGCCCTTGGCCGTGCTGGCGCGCAGGGTGAAGGAGTAGGTGCAGCCGGGGTCCAGGCCGGTGAACGTGTGGGTGGTCTCGTTGGCCTGCTTCGCCACTTTGCCGCTCTGGTTGGACAGGTCCAGCTCGGGGTCAAACGAGCTCACCGCTTTGTAAGAAATCTAGGAAGGAATAGGACAAAAAAAAAACAGTTAGTGGGTGAAGTGGGAGGAAATGGCTCATAAACAGCTAAGGATGAGAGAGAAAGCCTTGAGCATGGACGAGTGAAGCTTCAAAACACTTGCCTTAACATTGACAGCATAAGTATGATGGAAAGGAAAAGACAGGAAGGCTTGAGAGATCGGGCTGGTCAGTACTTCAAATTGGTCTGGAGCACCCTCTGCTGGCAGTTGTGGGAATGACACGTTACAAAATGGTGAACAAGAGCTTCCACTTTTCATTCCTTCCCCTCATCTATGGTCATGAGATCTGGGCAGTGACTGAAAGGACAAGATTGCGGATACAGGCGGCCGGAATGAGTTTCCTTCGCAGGGTGGCTGGGCGCACGCTTAGAGAGAAGGCGCTCAGTCACCCAGGAGGAGCTCAGAGTAGAGCCGCTGCTCCTTCACATGGAGAGGAGCCAGCTCGGGCATCTGTTTTCGGATGACTCCTGGTCGCCTCCCTCGGGAGGTGTCCCAGGGATGTCCCGTTGGGAGGAGGCCTCGGGGAAGACCCAGGACACACTGGAGGGACTATGTGTCTGTGCTGGCCTGGTGTCGCCTCGGGGTCCCCCCAGAACAGCTGGAGGAGGTCCGCCTGGAAGAGGAAGTCTGGACATCTCTGCTCAGACTGCTGCCTCCCCGGATAAAGCGGAAGAAAATGGATGGTTGGACGATTAGACTTTTCACTTTTCATATTGAGAATCCCCACTATTTTGTATGTTATAATCAATGTGTATGGAGTTGTGGGAAGTCGGCTGAGTTTTTGAAGGTTGGTTGTAATGGTATACTGAAGTTATAAAATATTAATAACATAAAATAATAGCACCCGACAGCACTACATTGGTATTGTAATAATGTTAAAGTGTATAGAAGTAAAGTTCTGTATCAAACATCAAGGTTTCTCCTCAAATTCATCATGTCAATGTTCAAATATTTCATGATCTCTTCAGCTCGAGTGAGTGAGCTGCATGTTAAGTGCCTCCTCCGAACAATGCAGCCTTTTGTTGCAACAAGGCCAGGTTTTGTAGATGCTTGTACACATAGTTATGAAGAGTTGTGCACAATTGGCCATGACTGTGTGAAAGATTCAATTGAGATCAACAATAGGATGGGTGTATTTATTTACCATCAGAGCGGGACTCGGAGACATGAACTCACAACATTGAGGTAGACTGACCATTCAGGTCCTATATGGTTCCACATGAAGAGGGATACAGAACCTCTGTCGTGTGTCATACTGATATGCAAGCCAAAACATATTGTTGTATAACGTTATGGCTATAGATGCTTTGACCGTACCATGTGACCCAATGTAATTTTATTTTGTTCTCTGCAACGAGATGAATTCATATAATGCACAGTTTGACTGTATCTTGGTGCACAAACTTGCAAAATGAATACAAACGCAACATCTCTTTCCCGAATATTGCCATAACAGTGTTACAAACATGTCTTACTAAACCATTTCAACACAGCAAGATCCATTCAATTTCACCAAAATTGTAACCAAACGAAAAATGCTGAATTAGGACCAAAACAAGTCTTTGTGTCAGGACAAAATGTGTACATTTTGCAAAATGTTGTGAGTTCTTGGGAAACAGAGATAGCGTAGCCCATAATAGTCCCAATTAGTTTCTTGAATCTTCTGATCGTAAGTAGTTCTTATAGCCAGGCCAAAGCGTCTCGAGTTTTACATTTACTTTATTTCTGTTTTGGCAGCTTTACCGGAGGACGAAACACGTAAAGCTATGGAACAAAACATCGTGCTAACAGCTCATCGGGGGCCAACCTTCCCACAGCCCGAAATAACAAATACATAGTTATTACCGGGCAGCCGTGGCTCAACTTTCGCCCACAGCCCCGAAGGTCAGCTCCCTGCAATCCCATACCGTCATTATGTCATCGGGCAAATAGCTATAGTATCTGTCCCTTCATTAAAAAAAAAAAGCACTTTGAGAGGCTCGTTGGTCGTGCGAAAGGCGCTGTACAAATTGAGACTATTTACCATTATCTGTAATTGCAATACGCGGCGTAGTCTGACCTTTTCAAATCCTATAACAAAACCATTGAGTCATTTGCATAAGCCTAATTGCGATCTTTTTAGCGCTTACCACATAACGCGGAGTTAAATTTAAGTATAATTGGGAGACAATGGCCGCCCTTATTGACTCTATACTGCACAACTAAATGCCAGTGAAGTGAATATTTTAGCATGCTGTTTCCATTGTGTTTGTTTGTTGGCATTTATAACCGCACAACGTGATGTTTTTTCGATTATTTCTGACCGAGAAACTTGACATGCCTCGCTCTATGTCGAAGCTTGTGTTTTCAAGGTAAAAGACGGCGCCGTTACCTGTTCCAATAATACACATTTGGCGCCGGGGAGAAATGCATTAAGGTGGTTTTTAGTAATAACCATTTGAATAAGTATAAAGTGCCACTCTAAGAAAATGCCTTTGCTTCTCGAAACGGGAACGGGCTCCATTATAATTCCAATTAAAGCTCACAAAGGGAGTTTGGAGTGCTGCATAATTTGTGTCCATCAACTTTTGGAAATGCGCAGAGGACTTCTCATTTCGTCTTTGTCTGTGAAATGAGTCCGTGCCGGCCCCGTGTCGTATGTACCGTAATGTTTCTGAGAGAGGGGGGGGATGAGAAATGGCATGTCAACACTGGGCACGCGGACAGGTTTTCACTGTTTTAATGGAACTGACAGAAAAGTAATGGAGAATATTTGGATGGCGATTAATTTGGAAATGGCTTGTAATTGTTGCCATTACTTGTGTCTATGATTTGGGAAAATAAGTGGTTCATTTTCTCTGTAATGTAGGGCAGTTGGTGCAAGTAGCTTCAAGCTGTTCTCACCGATATGTTTAGTGCGATGTACATTTAACCATGTACATTGGTTAAATGGAGCAGAGTAAAAAGGGAAATACTACTTGAGCAACTGTTTGAGCGTAATAGTCTGATGTATATTTTAGTGGTGACACAAAACTAAAACCTATGTGAAATGTGTGGTATTTCTTATGAACTACTGTAGCATGGAGTAGACAGAAGAAACTACATATGTTGTTCAAGTGAACAGTACTGTGTGATAAAACTGGCTAGAAGACAAAGGTTCGTCCGCTGTACCGGATTGAGGAGGTTTTCCCCTCACCTTGGCTTTGTCAGCAATAGTGATGTTTTATCAGAAGGCTGAGTATGTACATCCAATACATTTCTTCCATTAAAGAAAACAAAAAACTTTGATTAAAAGTAGGTCAATAATTCATATCAATTTAGCTATGGTCAGTTACTTGTTTGTGCTTTTCTTGCACATGCAGAGATGGACAAAGACTTTTGTGGATTTTCTTGACCCAATGGGCATCCTTATTTATCATAAGACTTGATCTTCTCCTTTGCTCTGTTTCATTCATACTGTATTGCAGGGGTCTCCAACATTTTTTACCCGGCGAGCTACTTTTACACATCAGAGAGCTACTTATGATTCAAAAACACTTCTGTAAAATGCAACTTAAGTAGAGTTCACTCGGAAGAATTACTAGCCAAGTGACATGAGTTTAGTCCTTGTACTTTACAATATTAAACCAGTTGGCACAGTTTGGATATGGAAAAGCCTAGTTTTATTTAATTATGATTATGTTTATTATGATCTATCTAATCATCGGTTGTCTATCTGGGCAAGAAGTCCTCGACACTAAAACAACCCAGTACAGATAGTAGCTTTAGAACCTTCGTCTACAATGGGGAAAACCTATGCCTAGCAGCATACTGACCTTAAGAATATCATATTTTATACATATCATACACACATTACATTTAGATGCATTCGTGTCCACACATGATACTTTCAAGCAAACCGAGTCAAAGCGGAGTCTTTTTAGCAAATAATGAATACAATAAAGTGTTCTAATGTATTAAAATGGTGACACTTAAATCCTAAAGTAAACACTATTTATTTTCCAAAACGCATTGCTTTTCCCTCACCTTCACCTTTTGAGCATCTGAGTTTTATTGCTATATTTTTTTCCATTTTGGAGCATTAGATAAAAAAATGACTGAGGTTGAAGCCGGTGTCTGGCAGAAGCCGCTGAGATGTTGCCAATAAAAGCGCATTAGAAGCTGGTCAAAGGGACGGCAGAGGATCTCTCTGATATGAAACGTGTCAGACGCATTTCACTCCAGGTCCTTTGATAATGTCAAATCTAAGCTCTGGCCTCGGCACTGTACCGCCAAAAAGACGAGATATGTTCTGGATTGGCTTCTTAAAGCTACAGTCAGTGTTTTTCTGTCTAGTAACTGTGGACTCACAAATGCGGCTTATAAATCTGCTTTGGGGCACATTTAACATTTTATTTAATTTTGAATTCATGTGCATGTACAGAAAAAAAAGGCTCTTTTAATTATCTCCTGCGTTGCTTGGAGTGCCACTTGTAGACAGAAGGGGGAATTAACCATGATTTTTTTTAAAGGACACAAGACACCTTTATTAGCCAACAGCATGCTAACAAATCGACGTAGTGCGAGATCAAAACGGGTTATGGGCTAGAATACAAAGTAAACAAGATTACAGCTCCAAGATAATGCAGAATAAAACAAAAACAAAAATACATTCATAATAGCAGCGCTCGTCTTTCTGGGGCTCTAAGCAAAAGTCCAGTGCGCATCCCAAGACTAATTGAAGAACAAACTCATTTACGGTCCAGTGGAGTGGAACATACATTCAGGACCTAAATATATATTTCCACTGTCCGCGTGGTGTTAAGGACTACACTATTCCCCCACATTCTCTCAACTCTGGTCCCTGACCCACAGTCTGGGAACCGCTGATTTAAAACTAACTGAAACCTGCACCTGACTGTCTTCAATGAAGATTCTTGACTCATCTTCTGTAGTTGAAGTCTCAAACATCATCCTGCACCTGCTGCCTGATGGTAATTTGCTTTAGACCATGCACATTCAGAGAACTGAGGTGAAGTTACTGAAAGTAACTTGCCGCGCCCTTTGAGACAAATACAACAGCTTTGTTCACTTCTATTCGCCAAACCACTGTCCTGCTATGAGTGTCATCTGCTGGTGACAGCAAGAACATTTAAATGAGTGTTTAACTAAGCGCACAGCAGAGAAAACGTGAGGTGAGCCCCGCCCGGGAGACGGGAGACAGCCGAGCGAGGACGCGAGCAGACAAGCAAAAGGTCTCTCCTGCACATCCACTTCAGCAGACTGCTCCATTCCAGTGTTATATGTGGAAAAGTAGGTGGAGAGACAGCGCTGTCGCCGGAACAACGCGTTGATTAATAAGCGAAAACAACATCGTAATTTGACTGAGATTTGACTGGACCCTTGCGGCTGCCCAGGCCCTACGCAGCTTGTATAGTCTGCGCATAGGAAGAACCGGCTCTGTATAATAGGGTCCACTGGGGTCAGGACTCCCTTGTAAAAGCGATGCAAAACATCAATGGTTCTTCGAAAAACAAAAATAAAACCTTTAACCGCGGTTCCTCCAATTAATTACAACCATTGTCGTAGACTAGAGGGGCAACATGCAAACAAAGAAAAAGAGTAAGACATCACGGAGCATGTCGCGAGAGAAAGACCGTAGTGAGCAGCAGTCTTTGTGAAACGGCGTCTTGTCAATTGAGACAAAACTGCGCGTGTGATTTCATTGTCAAACATTAAACCACTTCTCTCATATAAGCGCTATATTCTTTGAGATCGACTCCATCCATAAATGAGCGAGACACCTGGAGCTAGCTGCGGGCTCCGTCAGTCGGCGTTATTCACCGTCTTTGTGTTCGACTCACTCCGGTGCATAAGAACTAACAGCCCCGACTGTGCCGGGAAACGAGCTGCTGCTGCACGCTTTACTGTTTATTAAAATAAGGAAATAGGGGGATTGACATTGACTTATTGCTTATTTAACCACACAAACCGCCGTGGCGCTTAAGCCTCGCAGACAGAGACGGAGTGCGGTAATTCGGCAGCATAACAGTATAATGGCCCGGAGTGGCTCTTTTGCAAAGTGAAAATGCATTTCGCGAGACATAAATACAGCGGGGCCCGACGGAAAACAAAAAAAAAATCGCGCGCGCCCCTCCCGACATCCGCTCCGAAACGCTTTCACTTGTAGCATGAAATATTTACAGGATAAACAGCTCAAACGCGTACGAGTGATTAGGAGCGCACTTATGTGAAGGCCCGTTGTTTGCGCGTAGCAGCACCTCAGAGCGCGGGGATACAACACTGTGCACTTGTGGGGGGAACGCAAATGGTGTGAATTTGAACTCCCCACTGCGAGTGTAATGTCTTTCCATCACAGCGAGGATATGGGATTCATAAGGCATAGCCGAGGCTGAACTAATGCGGCGTATAGGAGAGATAAAGAAGGGGGGGGGAAAGTAGTTAAATCTGTGCTTTGCCGTCGATCCCAGTCGGGGTCAGCGATGGCTAACAAAAACAAAACATCGACGCAAAGTTCGCAGACATGAAATCAATTTATGGAAAGGCTTTGGCTGAACCGGTTCCAATCAATGCGGACATACTATAGACCCAACATGTGCGGACCCACTTCGTATCGTTCAGGCCGGATGGCGGAGCGAGAGATAATATTTGCCCAGCGCTGTTCTGGGATGTGCCGCAGGTCTTTGTTGGTTATATGCTGCCGAGTCTATTGAAGGGTCATCTAGGTGTCAATGGACAGAATAACACAAGAGAGGGATGTGCAATATTAAACAGGGAATACTACATCTGTATAGTAGCACTTTGTATGCAGTTCCCTTAAGGCTTCGCTCCTTCAAGGCACCCCGGCATTTGACGAATGTTTCTATAAATGCTCAAGGTCTATGTACTTGTATTATAGAGAAAGGTTTCGAAGAAGGTATATATGCTTGGTAATTTAAGTGGACATTTTGCCTCTCATGCAAGAAGCTTTGTCAGTATTATTTATGTATTCAAATGTTTAAAAATACCATGGAGGAGGAGTTTTGCTTTCTTGGCGAAATGTCCAACACTAAAACTTCCAACAATGGTAAGGACTTCAATGACTTCACCCCCCATTTCCGGCTGCTCTGTCCGACCCAATAAAGACCACGCACAGATGATGGCCTAGAATGGAAAACTCCTGTACGACCGAAAGCGTACACAACCTTCGATAGTTTCAGAAATATTTCATCAGCAACTCTCTTCTGATAAAAGAGTTAAGTCGGGCGACTGTCACACACGTGGCCTTTGTTTTGACATTAGTGGGCCAATCCTTAGTTGTCCCGGATAGTGGCCCGAATGAGGTGAGGGTGGCTTTATCAGAGGTAGTAAGACCTCGCAGTAGAGCCACTGTTCCTCCACATCCAGAGGAGTCAGCTGAGGTGTGCATCTGCCTCCTGGACATAGGTGTTCCAGGCATGTCCCATCAGAGGGAGGTTCCAGGGAAGTCACACTGGACTCACCTGGCCTGGGGAGGTCTCAGGAGTCTAGTTTAGGCCTGGTGAGGGAAGTCAGAGTGTCCTTGCTCAGAAATGTTGCTCCTACGACCCGGCGACCGATAAAAAGACGGATGAAGGGCTGATAAACACCATGTTTTCTGTCATCATTAGTGATTCCTTTTTATTATTATTATTAATACCACATTGTTAAATAATGATGTATTAATAAGGGAATTGATCAAAGAATGTTTGAAGTTGACCGACACAATCACTGCAAATAAATCCTGATTTGAGCCGTTGTGGTGTTATGTGACAGACAGCAGATGGAGAGAGCAGTTGTGTGGGAGGGACAGGGCACATGCGCAAACACTCGGGAACCTATAGGACACTGACCCAGGCTGCTCCATTCGAGACACAGACCATGTGGAAACAGATGAACCAGCAGAGAGACAGGCTGGACTTTACTACTATATCGATGATAGAATAACTAAAATCTAATAGTGGTGGATGTCCTGTCTGCAACATTACCATGGTTCATGCAATACTTCAGTATTGTCATAACATAATAACACTGTTATGCAAGTAAAACTAAACGCATACTTGAGGAATGTCTCACTTGGCAAGAATTTCCCTCGTCTTTTTTGTTTAGCCACTCGGCTCATCCTTCTCTCTTCCCCTCATTATTCCTCACACGTGCTTTTGTTTGTCTAAATCAGTGGTTCAGGAAACCTTTTACTCCTGACCTGACCCTCTGACCAGACAAATATCCTATCCTCATTTCAAAAGGTGTTTGCAGCAACTGTATGTTATGTATCAAAGTAAGAAAAAGTTGTGCCTACTTAATTCAATCGGTACATTCGTCATCCCCCAAAATCCAAGGTTTTACAATGATCTTTTCAAATGTCTGCCATCACGGTCAGACTTCGTGTTTTTGCAGTTTCTAAATTTCACTTTTGTTTCCGACAGTTAATTTTACAATCACACTTCCTGGTTATATCTGGATAAATCCGGGCTCTGATTGGGACCCGGCTAATCAGGGTTAATCTGCCGTCTCCATGGCGACAGAGACGGAGCGATTTACGGCGGAGTTGTGTTTTTATTCCCTTCGATTTATTTTAGTGGAATGGGGCTTAGCTTAAGAGCCGATCTCATTTTATGAAGTACCTCTTTGTGTGCTGTGCGCCAACAAACAGACAGATGCAGCTAATTCCGCAGAAACCAAAGTGACACATGACAAAAAGAGAAATCTATTTCAACATTATTTTCCCCACTACAATGCAATACAGCGGAGGAAAGCCATGGAAACAGTCTTTCAATCAATTTCTCAAAACTTCGAATGAGACTTTTTTGTTTTGTTTTTTTAGATGGTAATAATACATGGAATTGCAGCCAGTTCAGTGGTACTCAACCTGGAGGGACCTTTGGCTGGTCAGATGGTCATTGATAATAATTGAACAAATTAAACAGTGTGTAATCCACACGGATGAGTGGAAAGGAGTACAGGAGTACAGTTGCAGAAAACACAACAATTATTATCATTTCGGACTAAAAAAAAGATGGTTATGAGCAATTATTTGTATGTTTTGAAGCATTTGTGAGAGTCGCGGTTTTGAACAGGAGGGCGTGGCCCGACTCCGGCACAAACAGGGGGAACTTCAAGGAACAAAAGTTGGGAACCACTGGCCCAATTCATAAAGCAAAAAGTCAGCATAAACACACGGCTCTAATCTGGCATATTTCGCTAACAAGAAGCTAATGTGTGGATTTGATCAAAAATGAGTATTGCAATACGTTTATAGTAATAAAGATCTGGTCCAAAAAAACCTTCTGTTTTTGAGTGACAGTTTGCCATAGATAAACACTGCAGGGGAAGTCTGCTGTTCACCTACACCTCAAAGCCACCAAGCACTCCTTTGAGGACAGCGAGGTCAACATTGTATCTACAGAAAAACGTTGGTTTGAAAGAGGAGTCAAAGATTCCACCTGTCACCACTGTACAGTAACCTCCTGCGGCCCAGGCCTGGAGGGCTCTGTCATGTTAATGAGGCTGCAACTCAGCCCAGGACAGATCAAGAGGCAGGTCATTAGCAGTGATCCGTTGAGATTAGGGCCGTTCAGACTGAAACTCAGATGTGAGTTAGGACTTAGGACTACAAAGACTCATAACTACAGCGATGTTTACCTACAGGTGAGAGTAGAGGGGAGGGACTGAGCAAAGCTAAACTCCTCCCGGTGGTCTATATCTGGGCTGCAGGGCTTGCCATCATCACTACAGGTGCTTCTACTGGAAACATCTTACTGTAATTCATGAATTCTAAATAATTGGTAATCATTCCTTTGTGCAGCGTCAATACCTCATACTGTGTGATGATGCCGTACGTCTGCGATGGCTCTCTCCACTTCAGGATGATCTTCTCCTCATACGCACTGCCCTGAATGGACTCCAGAGGGATGGCACTGGGCACTGGGACACAAAAACACAAGCAAAAGTTTAATCATATGAGCCCAAAGAGTGGTTTAGACTATACTATCTATACTATTGTAAGTCGCTTTATATCCGGCTCGATATTGAACTTTTTCCTCATACCATCATAACGTCAACTTGTTCAGGACATTTTCAGATATTTTGTGGGACTCGCCACTTGCTCCTCCACACATCCCCAGTATCTCATTCAGCCACAGCCAGACGAGAGCCGCCTGTGTTGCCTCAGCAGTCGAGGCAGACGCAGGAAATCTACTCTATACAAAGTCTCAAGGAACCGCCAGCCGCTAGATATAACAAACAGACAGGCCCGCATGACGAAAAGAGCGCTCTGTCATGTCTGCTACCCGCGCGTCTTTGGTTGGGAAACTTAAAAGCGGCGACTATTTCTTCACTCTCTCGGCCTCGACGTCTGTGTGCTCGGTATCTCGTGGGGGGAGTGATGCAGACAGGGTGTTAGCGGGGATTGCCGGCTTGTAGATAAAATGTGCCAAAAGAAATACGACATCTCCGCGATCACTCTGTTTCGCTTACGCTATGAAAGCAATTCGCAAGAGGGGCTGAAAAAGACTGCATTTCTTTGACGCTGTTGCGACTTGTGGAAAGATTATCGTCCCGGTATTCTCGGTGGAGCAGCGGGGCGAGGGCATGTATGTTTGCAAGTTGTTTCCCCGTGCTGCAGATGTTGTTTTGGAAAACTTGGGATGGGAAATGACAACGGGCGGAGGTGATCAAAGTAACGTGTCGGATACTGCGGGAATAAACATGTGTCGATACATGCGTGTTCTGCGATGTACAATAGAAATACTGCTGCAGTGGTAACCAACGGCATTAGAGCTTCATTTGAAGAGTTCATTTGCAAGAACAGATTAAGGCCCTGTCCATACGAAGTCAAGCTGAGGACCAAACGCAAAGATATTTGATCAATCCAGTGTATCGTCCATACGAGTCCGGCGTTTTGGGGGTCTGTAAACGAACATTGTCCAAACTAGGTCCCAGAGCGGAAAGATCTCAAAACGCCGTTTACGTGGCGCCATTGTTACGACGTCTCCGCAACTTTGACTAAAACGATGACATCACAGCCCCAGAGTGGAGTCTGTTATCCATAATCTAATGACCTTAGAATGAGTTTTACTCATGGATCTATGATGGTTTTACTCCGCTCCCCTTTGCTCCACTGGAGTCCGTGAACCACAGGTGACAAGTAGAAAAACAGTCTGTGTTTTTGGACTGACTCAAAGTCCGGTCACTGACAGGTTTTTCTGCTTTAGTCCCGTTACGTCTGAAGAATAAACTCGCCGCCTCGTCTCTTCTGTAAATCGTAAATCCTGGAATCGGTTTCATTTTCACTGTTTACATTCCACAAACGTTTACCGCGCATGCGCCCTCTACATCTTGTTCTATTAACTGTGTTAGTGTCACAGCGCCACACACAGGCCTGGCAGATGAATCACACCGTTTTCACAGACCTGAGTCGACCCATGTGGACGCACACATTTACTGAGCCGGCTTCGTGCTTACAAAGAAAGTTTCTGAAAATATAAGCGTTTTGTCTTCGAGTGGATATAGCCTAAGTGCCGACGTGCTCGGGGCAGAGACGTCGAAAACTACATACGACTGCTGCCTGGCTGTAGCATGCGCGCGATGCCCCGCAGCGAGTTCTGGCAACTTTCACTGCCTGTTTTTTTTTTTTTCCACGCTCTCTGGCTCAGGTGCATTCACAAATTAAATGGTCTGATTCAGACTTCGTCCGAGACGCACGTTTTCCAGGATTCGCTCCTTTGGCCCGGATCAGACTCAGTTTGCACATTCACAACACCTCAAACGAACCGCACTATCCGAGCAAACGGGCCAGGATTGGGATCAGGAGGGACTCCAAGTCACTTGTTCTTAATCAAATCGTCGTCTCTCCTCTACATTTCAGACAACATCAGATTAGAGAACGTGCATTTTTATCATAGAGATTATGTGTCATAAATAGAATAAGGAAATCCAACACATTTTAGGTCAGCAAACAGCAATATTGTCCATAACAAACTGCTGGGTCATTGCAGCTACATCTTGCACACCATTGTGGCAGAAACCCTTTCAGTCAACACTTCATGTTAACATCTCCACGACCGCTGTCATTGTTTACTTCTCTGGTTTTTACGTTCATGCGTGGTGAATGTTGGCAAATAGTGCATGCATCTTGGAGTCTATGTTTAAACCACAGAAGAAGAAAAAGAATAATCATTTCACTGACCAAAGAGGCAACAGGAAACTACAACTGCGGGGTACTGCGTCATAAAGCATGAAAACGGCTACATGCTAACGGATGATTATCAACTGTGATTAGCTTACAGGTCTCTGTTTGGATAAGAATTACCTAAGGACCTCAGGTAAAAAGTAAAAATAATGGATGTCCTCGGAGTTCCTATTCTCGTGCGATTCTGCCATGTCGGTAATTTGAACAGGTATTTCTAAAAATCTGAAAGAAATATATTAAGGATCACATTTTTTTTGACTGCTTTGTACTAGACATCGTACATGAAACAAGATTGTTGTTGTAGCTGTGCGTTGTTTCAATTAATTATATAAACAGTTCATATATTTTTTTGTAAGTTTGTAAGTTGGTCTGTACGAATGTAGCTGCTTGAAATGTTTTGAAATGTTCTTTTTTTATTTATTTTATTGCACTTGGGGGTGAGCCCACTCCTTTTGAGCACTATGTGTACTGCTCAAATAAACAAATAAACTAAACTAAACTAATACTGTGCGAGTTTGTAATGAAGTAAATAAGTGGAACATGGATTCAAAATGGCTTTTTATAAATATATATATTTCCGCATTTAAGAGCAAAATCAGCAGAGCAAATATATGTATATAAAAAAAGGAAATTTAGTTCAATTAACAGCTTTGTTTAATGATTAGTTTCTGCCTACTTTAAATCCAAAGAAAGCTGTCACCTGCTAGTATGACTGTTCTGTGTTACCATGGAGATAAGCTGCAATACTCCACTTTTAATAAACCGATGGCGTAACTATTATAGATTATTTAGTACATTCATGTTGCCTGTTTACCATAATTTCAGAATTGTGTGCTGCACAATAGCCCAGAGGTTTACGCTTCAGCACATTTTGTATGCCTAGCACTTTACTGGGCTCAGAGGGGCTGTTCCGCCCTGTTCCGACAAGTTGCTGGATGTCTCTCCTTGTTCTTCAGCCCCTTTCTAGTTGCTCTGTCCTGCCCTATGAAGCCACAGAAATACTAACTATAAGTAAATAAGTAAAAGCAAGCACATCTCACCGTCCTCGTCGGTCTGCACCTCCAGCTCGGCGCTCTCCTTGACCCCCTCAGAGTTGCTCAGGACCATTTTGAAGCTGAGGTTGGTGAAGGGGGTCAGGTTGTGGATGGTGTGCTGCGGGTTTCGGCTCTGCGTGTCGTAGCACATCTCCTCCCGGGCCTCCTCCTTGCCCCCCGCAGGCCTGGAGCGGTACTGCGTGGTCAGGTTGTAGGTGTGGCAGCGCGTCACGTTGTAGCCGAGCGGCTCCCAGCGGATGGTCACCTGGCGGGACTGGACCTCCACCACCTCCAGCTTACGAGGGCCGTGCATGGGCTCTGGGAGGAACAGGTGAAACAGAAACAATGTGTGTGAGCTTACGTGAAGGAAAAGACTTTAGTAAGGTTGTTCCGATGTGATACGGGTCATTCCATTTTAAGCC
This sequence comes from Proterorhinus semilunaris, assembly GCA_021464625.1. Taxonomy (NCBI): domain Eukaryota; kingdom Metazoa; phylum Chordata; class Actinopteri; order Gobiiformes; family Gobiidae; genus Proterorhinus; species Proterorhinus semilunaris. The sequence continues at coordinate 27,276,452 of CM038358.1, read as the reverse complement.
CAGACTTTCCTGATGTCAGTATTGAGTGTTTTAATTTGTTTTAAAGGAATAGTTGGAAGCAATCACTGATGTTGCTAATGCTAATGCTAATGCCAAGTGCATTTTGAATACGGACTCTGTAGACGTACACACAAAAAAAGAACGAAAGGATTTATGTCGCTTCTTTGTTGCCTTCATTTAGTATTTGGAACATAATAAGCATATGTGCTCATGGGCTTTGCATATTTTGTAAACACCATTGTCTTCACAGGCGGTAACTGACTGCCAGGCCTGTCACCATAACAACGTCTAAAATTCAATATATTGAGGGAGGAAACTATCGCGATAAACTATTATTAAAGTTTTAAAATTTTAAATATCCCACAATAAACATGAAATATAATGAGACAATTTACTTTGGGCAAACAATATAGTATTACATAAATATTATAAACATTATAAAAACAGGATAAACGTGCAAATAATTTGAGCCCAAAAATGTATTGTTTATCTGTCATTTATTGAACAATAAATCGATATAGTAATTGTCATGACAGCCCTACTGCTCAGTATCGGCCGCAAAACAGGGCCTATTTTTTATTGGTTGGATTGAAAAAGTATATACACTGTACATCAAAAACCCTTCCTTCTTGCCTATTGTTCAAAATAGAGAGTTGAAGGACAGAATTTTATTAATTCACGTTTACATGGACGCCAAAAATCTGATCATAATCTGATTTCTGGAGTTCTCAGATTATTGAAGAGACATGTAAACAGAATAATCTGATATCATTTTCTGATAAAGATGTTGAAATATTGCTCCATCCTCAGAGTCGTTGGTTCGAGTCCCAGGTTGAAATACTGATAATCTACTAAATTGTCTCTACGGGTCTTCCCTCACATCCGCATTAAAAGTTCAAGCGCAGTTTGCATTCAACTTTGCTGAGGTCACAATTATGAAGATGCAGTTGACCAGGTTTGAACCCCGGACCTTCGAGTTTCTAAACCTGGGCCGTCATGCACAGGGATGAACTGCCACATGGACCCCTTTGACTCCAAGTCCAAATATGGAGGCGCAATCCCTTTCAATCATCTCCATCTGGTTCTGCTGGTGGGCCTGGATGGGGAGATACTTCAGCTCCTCTAAAAATCCCCAACCCTCTGGCTCATGTAAAACCCGGACTTTTGGATTCCCATATTTCTGAAGTGAATATAAAACACATCAGATCTGATTATTGGGTTATCTCATTACTCCAGTTATCTGATTTTTCTGGCCATGAAAACGTAGCCACCGTCTCACCGGCCGACTAACATAAAACTGTCAAAGTCTGTCTTATCTTGACAGTTTTCCCGCCAAAGTTCTATAAAATGTCATACAAAAGTGCAGTTATTAACCTTCAGTCACAAGGTTCCATCCATCCATCCATTTTCTCCCACTTGTCCGTTGCCGGGTCGTGGGGGCAGCTGTTGGAGCTGCCCAAGTCACATAGCACCTGTCCCCTATGGCTCCTCCTGCAGGTGGTGGGTCCACGGGAGGACGGCCTCATGGTTCCAAACGGTTCCCAACGGGCCTGTTGGTCTCTCATAGGGGGCCCATTCACACTCTCATTCATACACCAGTGTACGCAGACACTGGAGGCAAGGAGGGTGAAGTGTCTTGCCCAAGGACACAACGACAATGTGCACCTTTAGGAGGCGGGATTCGAACCCCCGACCTTCCGATCATGAGACGACCCGCTCTACCATCTGCGCCACCGTCGCCCCTTAAGTCACAAGGTTAATAATGGCAAATGGACCTAACCTCACAAAACCCACTTACACAAATGCATAACGGTATCTGGGTTGTGACAAAAATAATATGGGATCAATTAGCGCACTTTGTACCTCTGCACTACTATCCCTTACTTTATTGCGGGTACTAGATACTGTATGTACTACATATATTCAAAGAAATGTCTGATCTGAAAACCCAGCATCCCTGCTCATCAGAGAAGTAATCAAATCCTGCCTTTTCCCACCTTTAAAAAAGCGAAGCATGAGCCACCATCCCGAACACCACTTAGTGCGAGCACAAAGGCCGGTACAGCCAGGTAGTTTCAATAAAATCAGACAAATGAACAGGATTTATGCCGGAACACAGTCACGGCTAGAACATCTCCAACTGCACCCCAGAGACACAGCCCCATGTATTTTTACTTAATTTGAAACACAATCACATTTGCGGAGAGTTCATAGCGTGTTTGCAGAATGATGAAAGGATTTCTGAAGCGCTGTACCTTGAAAATAATGTTTTTAAACTAGTGAAGATTTCTTTCTGTAGTCTGTGAATATTTTTGACGAGTTTAGAATTTGTCCAAGATACATTTGTTTACATGCATTTCCATCTACGTTCAGAATAATTTAGCATTACTGTTTTTAATGTCACTGATGTCGTGTGGCATTTATCGGATTTTTACTATGGATCATTTAGCCAGACTTCTATGGCTGGAGTTTTTGTAACTTCGCACAATGGGCTCAGGCTGGGTTTGGTTTAAGTAAGGGAGTAAATGCTTTTATACATACATGATGGAATAATATGTATTTGTAGGTTGGTGGTATAACGTAATAAGACACTAAGCCTAACCTTAAGGGTCTTATGTCTTATTACATAATGTACCTCCAAAGTACTAATACACATTATTCCACTGTGTATGTACAAAGTTATTACAGATTGTTAAAAAGCAAATTACATTGTAATCTATTTTGTTGGCTACAATATATAAATAGTGTAAAATAAAGTGTTACCGAGAATAAAATTGTGCACATTTAACAAAAAGAACCATGTCTGTGGATGGGTGCCAACTTGGCAAGAAGTCACTCGCTATAAACTCTTTTCGCATCAGCTACAAGCTTGTGTTGTACTATGTTGAACTGCGATGCCCCTTTCAAATAAACAAATAAACAAATAAAGTCAGAGGGCCAATAATAATAATAATTAGTTGTCAGGGACACATTTGGCTCTCAGGACGCACTTTGGGCATAACTGGTTTAGACGCATGCCTTATTTATTTATTCATTCAACAAACCATTATTTAACCAGGAAAGCCCCACATCGATTTCAGAACTTCTTATTTCAGGAAGTCTTGGCTCCAGAGCGACCTCATTGTACATGTTTTTAGTAGTGGAAACCTATGCGTCGTCACCCGGTCATAGAATTTAACCTGGGATCTTCTTGCAATGGGGCGAGAGCACTAACCACTGCGGCCCGTGTTTCCCCCACGCCTTGATGCCATCGGAGCCTGCGCTGTTTGTATACAGGGGAAATAGCGACAGCATGTCTCCAGCCTCTCTCGCAGCAGTCCGGTCTACCTACATGCTCCTCCTGAATGCTAAACATGACTGCTGCCTCTGAACCGCTGGACTGTGTCTCCTGGGGGGGGGGGGGGGGGGACCGGGCCAAATTGCGCTCTGGCTTCTTCCTAATAGGTGGTAAAGTGTTAAGTTCCAGAGAAATGGACTGCGAATTTAACCTGGAATGGAAATTGATCCCATTACGTTTTCTGCCGGGGCCTTTGCTTTTAGCTCCCTGAAGGAAAGGCGAGGCAGCGGGGGAGCACGGCTGCAGGATACAGAAATGGATAGAGGTGTGTGGGGGGGGGGGGGGGGCAGAGAGGAAGCAAGGAGAGATGGAGGAAGCGCAGGAGACAAGGTGAGGAGGCTCGCTGTATAGTGATTAGAGGTGATAGCGCGGCAGTGGGGGTTGTGTCCTGCCCGGATAGACTGGAGCAGTGTGTGGGCTAATAGCGGGCCGCCACTGGGTTCGACCGAAGGAAGCAGAAAATATATACAGAGGGAACAGCGGAGGAGCGCCGCGCCATGAAGGGATGATATGCCTCCTGCTGAGAGGTGTGCACAGCCGGGATACAGAGGGAGCCATGTGGCCGTGCGGCTGGAAGAAGGCATCGCTCAGAAAAATATATCAGCATTGGTTTAAACGATTTGAATTCAGAACTGGGACCCTGGATTTGACCATTTTTAATCGAATATACTTATTAGATTCATTCCCAACTCACAACTCTAACCCTGTACTTTAGGCACTACACACATGTTATTTCTGTATTAGTCTAACAGTCCCTATGTTAGTCCTCTGTCAAGAGTTAAAGCTGTACTAAGCAACTCATGCCCCTAGAGGCCATAAGCGCCACTGCAGGTCTCGTAGCATGTTGCAGTTTTTTACTCATTAATTGTCCGTGAGAGTAAATACTACACTGACAGAAAAGACAAAGGATGAGAGTGATATTGTACATCCAATTACACAATGGAGATGTTTTTTTCTCTCTCAAACTTGGCTGTAAATACTGTTTCAGTGGCGCTAGCCCATTAGCCTGTTAGCTTCTTCTTTGTGATTCCATTAGTGTGTATTGGGGCCTCCGCCCTGTAGGCAGCCAAGTTGCAATTGTGGTTTTCGGGCCAGAGACACCAGGAAGAGGTGAAATACCCCCAAAATCATCCCATTAACACTTGTATTACCCCCAGAGGGACAACGGAAAGGATTTATTAAGGTATACAAGTTACTTAGTACTGCTTTAATGCTCCTGATCAAAATTCAATAAACTGTTTTTTTGTTTTTCTATTTTCAATTCCTGCCAGGACAATTGCAGTTTTGATTTCTTCCACCAACTAATTGTCCAGCCCTGTAAGTTTATGTTACTATTAGTGTTGTTCCTATACCAGGTTTTCCCACCCAATACCGATACTTTCGTTCAGTCATCAATACCGAGTACCGTTGTGATACCACAGCAAGTGAATACAAACATTATGCCAAATCCCATGGCGCACTGTGCATATTAAACATAGTCTGTGCACTGTGACTTGAGTCTATATAGACAACAAAAAATAAAAAGATAACACATATGTGGTTATTAGGGGTTTTATTGTCTGCATATCCCAACAATTTGGTATTAGATAGGTTTGGGTTTAGGTACTCACCGATACCAGGAAAATCTGTGGTAACGGCATAAAGTCAGATCAAATCTACTTCCTGTCACGGTTGGTGGTGCAGCATCTTGTCATTAATCTATACCTAGATTTTAACTGTAGCAACTTCTACATTACACTTTGTATATGAACATAAAGAACTAAGCTTTACTGTCCCAGTGAAAACGGTCATTTGGCCCAATGGAGCAAACGGTCAAGACAGCAGTGTCCAGAGCCCCGTCTCCAGACCTTGAGCCAGGTTTGTTCAGGAGTACCTAGCTTGAGGTTTTTCCTGCTTGCACATTTTTTTTGGGCTGATGGGGAGAAACCGATCCCCAGTAGAATCAGAGAAAAATGCAAACCCCACACAAAATAGTCTGGGAGACATCATTTCTGTGAGGCTCTGTAATTACAATACTAAACACAGATATTGCCAGCGATATTCCTCCTGACAGCCATTTTAATTTCCAAAAGGGAATCAATTCTCAAGTCAACGGGGATGCTGAACAAAGACACCGACAAAGGCGTTGACAAGGTTTCCCCGTTATTGCGCGGCCCCGTAATCTGTAGACACGGGCTTACTCAACCTGCGCCTGGTTTTACTGCCAATCCCAGGTACAGTCGAGATCTACACGATAGCGGGAAACGTCTTTCAGGAAATTGGGTCATAGCGCACGTCGAGCGCGAAAAGATAATGCAACAGGGGTAAAAAAAAAGAAGAAGAAAAGAAAAGAAAAAGGCTGCGAGTTTGAATGAAGAGCGTTTTTATTTTTACAAAAAGGAACAACCCAGATGTGATGTGGTCGGGTCTTTTATGAAACACATGAAATGGTATTTGAAGAGGAGAGAGAAGAGGGGGGGTGAAAGTAAAGGGGGGGGGGGAGAGTGGAGCGGGGGCACACAAAAGAGCTACTAAAGATAAGCTGAATCTTGGAAAAGAAAAACATCTTTCTTTAATGGGAGGACAGAGCTAATTAGTCGGGTGTTGCGAAGAGCGGACATTGTTCAAAACGGTACATTGGGCTAAAACGTGCACCAGATAACCATATGTCATATGTAGCTCCTGACTCTTATATGATGAAAAATTAAAAATAAAACAAATAGGGCTGCTCAATGGTGAAGTGGTTAGACTCACAGGGCGTGTGGAGCTTTTCTGTGATTAGTTTGCGTGTTCTCCTAACCCTATGGGACTTTCTAAATAAGGGTAAAGTAAAAGGTAATGAGGTTCTTGGTTGGTCTTCATCAGGGGTAGGCAACGTCAGGCCCAAGGGCTAAATCCGGCCCTCCAGCGTGTTTCCTCTGGCCCCTTAAAAATTGTCCAAGGGGAGGACTTCCAGACCCCCTTGTTTAGAAAATATAGTCAAACAAAAACACCATTTGTAAAAAAAAAAAAAAAAAAAAAAAAAAAAAAAAAAAACACTGATTGAGTTTGAATCAACATGGGCAGTTTGGACCCCCCGTCTTGTGCATATAAATAAAATCCGCAAACTTGCCTTCCCCAGATCTAAATTGTTTCCGTACGACTGACAGAGTGGCTTTTCTCAAAGAAACCTTATCAATAAAAAGATATAAGTGATGCATTTCTGATTAATCTTAAAACATTGTCAATTTTGAACCTTTTGACACTTCCTGATAGGGACGCGCAGACACTATGGGCCTTTGGTGGTGCAGAAGTTAAGTTTGTAGGAGGGCTACAGCATTAAAGATAGCAACCACGCAGGTTTTCTCTCTCCCGCGCTTTCATTATGTGCAATTTAGATTCACCAATTTAACTCAACACTTCTTTGGAACGTAGACATGTGAATATGACAAAACAAAGTGGGGACTCGCACAATCCACAGCTCTCCGGTTCAGAATGATAGTCCCACTTCTCACAGGTAATGATAATGACAATAGCGTCAGAGTCAATATTTTACGCATGTGCTCACAATCAATCAAAACAAGCCACTCTCTGGATAAACGCCGCTCGCGCACTGTGCCAATTTGAGCAAACATTCCCAAACAAACTCGCAGATTGTAAAGCAGAGAGAGGGCTGGGCTGGATAAAAGCAGCCCCTCTTCCTTTAACAAGTCGAGCCGCGTTGTGTGCAAAGCCATCCAGAAAATAGGAGCTTAAACCCCCTTTATTTGCGGAACTATCTGGTGGCCACACTCGCCGGGCAGCGGCAACGGCGCGGCCAGGCAAAGAAATCGAATTAAGCCAGATGCACGAACGGTGACTGAATGCAGTTAAGTGTGAATGTGGAACAGAAAATCAAGAGCAGGGGGTCTCAACATGTGGGGTAGGCAACGATTGGGGTACATTTGGGATTTTCTGGAGGACTGGGTCAAATCCAAAGGACACATTTCCCTATGGGCTTCAAACCAAACTTGATCTTAAAGCACTATGCATTCATCAAGTTGAGTTTTAGACAACTTGCCATCTTCATTTTGAGACCAGTTTAATTCCGGAAGTTGGGAAGTGTTTGGGACAGTTTCAAATTATCCAGAGTGTTGTTGATGTCTGGAGATATTGTTTTCTTAAATTCATGCAGTTTGAAGAGTCTAGTGGCGCTAGGCTAGTCTTAGGCTAGTGCATTTCTATGGTATCAGTTAGCCTGCATTATAAACAGTCTGACCCGCTCCACAGTGCAAATCACTTATAACTCCAGACTAACCATATAAATGTCTGTGTTACTAGAATCATTTTTGAAATATAACTGACCTTGTATCACATGAATTACCGCATTTTGAAGGACTATTTTCTCGCAGATCACTCCACCGTCAAATATACGTTATTTTAAATGCAAAATGGTTAAAATTATTCTATTGACACAGACATATAGTCTGCGTATGTCTGCATTAGTCTGGCGTTAAGTGATTTACCTCAGGTGCACTGTGGAGTGGGCCAGACTGTTTTTAATGCAGGATAACTGATACCATAGCAATGCTTTAGCCTAGCATTAGCCTAGCGCCACTAGACTCTTCAAATATAAGAACTGCATGATTTTAAGAAAAAAGTATCTCCAGACATCAACAACACTCTGGATAACTAGGAAATGAGGCCCAAAAAATGTCAAAAATCTTGAAATATCCCTTTAAGTAGCCATGTGAGCTTCAGATTACAGCTGTGACTTAATTTTATTTAAGTTCTGACTACTCTTCTACTATAAATCAATGTTTGCACTGCAAAGGTAAGTCTTTCCTAACAATAATCATGTGTTTGCAGGCGGAATCCCTCCTCAGTATGTGTATTTATAAGCGGCTGTGGATGTTAGCACTAGCCGCGTTAGCATTAGCAAATGTGTTGCGATTAGCCTGTTTATTCATTATGGAATCACGACTGTAGGCCTACTACAGAGATGGCATGGTCTTGCAGCGTGTGACCCAACATGATACATTGAGATGCTTTTAGACTGTGATTCCCCCGTCACACTAATATTTCTACAGTTCTGACTGTCCAAAACATGTCCCAACTTCCCGCCATCCTAACTTGTTTGAGGCTAGCCGTGAAAAGTGACCCAACACATATTTTGGAAATGAATGAATTGTTGGATTATGAGTTGGCTAGATTTGGTCCCTGCTTTTTGGAGGTGATATGCTTCTGGTATTCATGATGATTTAGAGCTGTGGTTCTCATCTGGTGGGTCGCGGAACCATTTTTACTCCAAACACAGGTACGTTAAGTTAAAGCAGCGCCCTGTTCCCGATGTTGACCCGAGTCCTTGGTCAAGAAGTATTTTAGACACATTTAAAACTGGCTCAGCCCTTGTGTTGTCCTTTCAGTTTCATTGCCATTTTAGTCACACAAAGACAACACCTTTGAAAGCCAAACAGGTCCCGAGTTTTTTCCAGCGCGCCCAAGGATAAAGCCAGACTTGCATCTTTGCGTTATTGATAATGTCCAGTGCACCTCCACTGGCCCGGTGGACGGTTGCCAGCTAAAATGGCTTCACTTTAGGAGAAATAATGAGGCGAAAAGTCATTTGCGCCAAATAAACAAGAACAGTATGACGGGAACGAGGGCTTTGTTGTACAGATCCGTCTTTTATTGCTTGTACAAGTTGCCAGCCGCACTCGTCGCGAATGAATACAAATGGTTATGGGAGCATTTGTAAGAGGCACTCATGACTAGTCTATGGCGTCTCCCGGGAGTTTTGTTGAGAAAAGGCTAATTGTTTGTTGCCCCCGATGGCTCCATGCTGTGCAAATGCCAACTGTCGGAGGGAGGCGGTGAAAGAGTGTGTGTGCGTGTGGCGAGCGGCCAATCACAGCGGCTGACTCACCGCGGCTTCATCAACAACAAGGTGCATCATCCCGAACAGACCGGCGGACAACTGGGCCACTCTCGAAAAACACAAAACGGGCAACAGAGATGGAGAGAAATTTAAAGCCTCAATATTAACCTTCATCAAAACAAACCTCTGCTTCTCCGACTCTGGATGTAGCGACTGTGGGACATCGGACTGTAATAAAATGTCTTTCTTAAAATATTAAATGATAGAAAACTTGCATTACTCTTCTTCTTACATGTTAGAAATGAACCGAAAGGTTTCAAATTGATACAAAGTAAATGTACGTACTATGCTAGCACTTTTTGAGGGAATGTTTGTTACTTTAGTTGCATTTTTCTTGAGAACCTATTCCATTTACTCCACTACATTTGAAAGATAACTATGCTTTCTACTCCACTGCATTTCTAAAAAGGCTTCTTCTTTGTTTCGTTTTAAAAGCCTTATGATACTCACTCCAGAACAGTAGGTGGCAGTGCACAGATGTACAGGTGGTGAATTTAGATTCAAAGTAAACAAAAAGCTAGCTTATCAGCTAAACCCATTTGAGACCTACACATTTCTTCTTTCTTAGACACTGAAGAGCTCCCACACCTGCAGTGAAGGCTTCACAAGAGGAGCTACAGGAAACAAGGAAGGGACAAACAAGGAGGTATCCAGGCAAGGCTCCCAGCGAAGCCTTCTATCCCTACTACTGTTCTGGCTAATGGATGTTCACAGGAGAATAAAATGGATTATTTGCTGAGCTCTTCCCAGAAGATGGTGAAAGACTGTTGTGGAGCGGAGGGAGCTGTGCAGGAGGAAGAGGAAGGAGGAGGTGGAGCTGACCAGTGCAGGACACCACGCTCTGAAACAGGGACAAACCCAGGAGGCTCAGTCGCAGCGGCTCAGGACTAACACCGTAACACTATTTCTTTCTACGCTTGTACAATGACAAATGAAGCACTTACTTACGTTTTCCATATTTTTTAAGCCGCAAAGTTGATATTCATAACACCCGACGCTTCAGCACATTGACCTAATTTGACAGGGAAACATACTTTATTTGACCGACTATTACCCAAGCATGAAATCAAGTACTTTGATCTCCACTGTCTAAAAGCAGAAAGAGTCCAACGGTTTGGGTTGCAAGGTCCTAGGACATGAACATAAAAGACTCCACCATCACCAATCCACTCACAATTGCTGCTAATGGCTGCAATAAGCTCGGGGACTGAATGCTGGATGTCCAAATGAGGAGTTTCATGTTCACAGACAAAGTGCTTATGAGCTTCACATGCAGCTTTAGACAAACCAGGTTCAGTAATCGTTCTGGATGCATCCGACAAACATGACCTTTGATAAAGAGGCGAATAAAACAATTGTTGATTCTGCTGTTGCTGCCGCTCCTTTCAATGACAACTTTACTTCTCATTGCGCATCCCTTGTAAGGGCATCTCGACAGTCCTGTATTCCTGTACATCACAATGTGTCAAGTGAAGTCGGTCAGTGCCAAAAAAAACAGCATGGTTCCTCCTGCATTTTTATTGCCGCAATCTCGCACGGCGCCGCTCGCTCTCTCAGGCAATGTCCCCGGCCCCTCTTAAAATGGAAAGCCAAGTGTCGCGCTGTCTTTGATATGCCTTATAAATCCTGCCGTGCATCAATGGAAGTGGCATAGTCATTTTCAAAGAGGCCAATATCCCCGTGTGAATGACAAGTGATGAAAAAACTCCATCGCCACCGAGCCGCTGTGACAAGCTAGTTTCGTTTTTTTTATTGAGCGAGCTGTAAGAGGCTTGGTATCAAAACTGCAAGGACAAAGAATAACAACACGGCTAAAAAAAATAAATAAAAAAATAAAAAAGGGTGTGTGGGAGCGCTTTACTAAACAGCACAGCAATAGCAGGAGAAATGGGATGGGAAGTGTTAGGGCGATTCCATAGTAATACAATCAATGTGAAATCTGCTCAATCAAATTATCACCGAAATGACAATATTGAATTATTTGCTTAAGAATAAAAAAAAAAAAAACATTAACAGTAGAATCATTTTAATGGATACAGAGAATGATGGCTTCGAGGCTTCTCAAACAAAGATTACACCTGAAATTACAACGACAGGGACAAACCTTCTTCCTTGTTGTACATCTGCACTCCGCCCCCTACTGTTCAGGAGCGTGCTTTGACCTCGGAGGCCACCTTTCATATGCCATGGAGTAAGTAAAAGTAAAAAAATATTGTTTCTGATCAGTCCTAACCATACAATAAACCAGCATAAATTGCCTGAAACCTTGGCAACTATTTTCTATGTTTGCATAATATTAATACTAATATGGAAACTCTGTGTTGCAATGCCATTTCAATCCTATTAGTATGGTATTACTGAGCTATAGAGTAAATCATGACCATTAATCTCTCTTTTACAAAAATTATAACATCAATTTCGTGCCAGCTGAAGATGCACGACTTGTGAATCAGTCCAGAAAAAAAAAATATAGCAGCAGGTTTTTGCAAGGCATGAAAGACTGAAGAAAATGTAAGTAAATGCGAGTAACTGGACTTGATGAAGACGCAGAGAGGACACCATCTCATAACATCAGCTGGTGACGCCGAGTGCTTGGAGTTCTTAAGACGACTGAACAGGCAGCTCTCTCAAACATGTAACGAAGAAAACAACACAATTCCAGGTTTTTTTTTGTCCACGACGAAACGACATTATAACGTGGTTAAAAGCCTGAAGCTAAAACACAATTTCTACACCACGGCGACATTGGGGCAGAAGAACCAGAAACATGACTGCAATACCCGCCCCTGTATGGGAGATACGTTAGTGAGTGATGGCAATAAAAGCATCCCTTGAAGCTGGAAATTACCGATGATTTTCCCATGGTTTTTTTATGGTTATCCACTGAGAGCCAGATTGATATTCCGGACCTAAACCATCACCTGCCCCACTCGCGCTGATGTAATTGAATAATTTGAATTTGACATTTACAGGGGGGGGGAACTATTAGGGAGGGGCTTTTCGTCATTGTAGCCTGACATTTAAATCATGTTTTTGGCAATTATCGGCACGTTATTGCCTCTTGTTAATTTGAATGGGGTGAGGGGAGAGCGGCGCTGAAAACCCGCTGCTGCCGCTGTAGCCAGAGCGATAACATGATTCCACCAAACAAAAAAACAAATAATGCATTGCGAGCCGGGCGATTCGTTCTAGTGGGGGCTTGAAATGGTGCACTTAGCCCCTGGGCAGAGGCACACATTAGTCGTGGATGAGGAGGAACAAATTGGGCATGTCCAGAGCAGCCACACTTCACAAACAGATGGGCGTCGCGGTAAAATACAACAACCAAGTTGGCGGCGACGCTGTGGGTGCAGTTTCCGCCCACCAACCAGCTTGGCGTTGGTTCAAACCTTACTGGCCCTGTTGTACTTAGTAAAAAACATATACTTCTTGGGGAGTGATGTAACATATGCGACGGGTCACGTTTTCAGCATGGGGGGACGGCTCACGTGGCAATGGAGGAGAGAGACGCTGGAAACACGGCCGCTATTTTGAGGGGGGAAAAAAACGGTATGTAACTAATAAAGTAACTTGTAATCGCACAGTAATCAGTTGAGTGACCAAGTTACTTTTTAACCTCTTAACCCCCGCCGCTATTGGTCTTACCCAAATCTGAGAACTTATTGACGGGAGAGCAACAGTGTGACGCTTCATTTAAAAGAAAACAGAGTGTAACCGTTTCTGTGGCGTTGACATGGTTTTGTCAAATTATATATATATATTTTTTTGTCATTGTTTCACCACATTTTTGTTGTGTTATTGTTGCTTTTCTGGCACGTTTTTGTTGCTCTTTTGTCACTTTTGTTGTCGTGTTTGTCACTTTTCTCTTTTGTTATTGTTGCTATTCCAGCATGATTTTGTCACATTTTTGTTGCGTTTTCACCCTCGTTTTCACGACTATATGGGCACTTTTTTGGGGGGTAATGTTAAGTGATGAATGTGCTTGGTTATGGTGGGGGTTAAGAGGTAAAAGGAATAATCAGTAATCAGATTACTTTTTCAAGGTAACTGTGACACCACTGATGCCAAGTCTCTCTCAAAGTAACTGTGGTCCCTAGGCCGTACTTTGGTCCCCCTGGACTAAGGGTCTACAAAGTCAAGCTACAATTTGCTGTGGTTTTGTAAAACGTAGGGACAAAACCTAAGCTTTTCTTTCATTCATTCTCTTTTTTTTCTTTACTGCCCTATTGTGTAACTCTTTCAATACTGTGTATGTACAATAGTGGCCTTATCAGATCCCCCCGCCGGCTTTACAGAATGAAGACATTCGGAGGAGGACTTTATCAGCCCCCAATCGATTACGAGCTGGAAAAGCCTGGTTTTCTCAGCAGACTTCCATATCTGCGCTCAGCAAACAGAGGTATAGGGAAAAGAGGCAGCGCCTGGGAGAGAGAGGGAGGTGGGGACAATAGACTTTCCCTCAAGATTAGGAGCAAGGCTGTCAGTGTCAATACATGCAGAGCGGAGCTGGTGAGTGCATTCAAGTAGACTTTGCATTTTAACCAAATGCCTGTTTCTTTTTCTTTTATTAGCGAAAATGGATAACGCCTTAAATAGTATATTGAAACCAGAATTGTGAGGGGAAATCACACTACGTCGAATGGATTTATTGTTAAATTCCCTTATGTTCAAAAGTACATTGTGGAGAAAAGGCTCAAATATTATCTACATAGCACATTATCCTATAGAAACGCCATAGCAATGTACTTTCATCTAACACTAAGGAGGATAATTATTTGTTAGCAATGAAGGCATTCCTTAATTTTGACATCAAACCCAACACTTTTATAGAATTTCCTCTTTGAGATTACAATAACTCGAAAATAATACTTCCCGCACACTGCCAACCTGGCAAAAATAGTTTATTTGGATAAGGTTATTTCGGTCCTGAGACTGAAGGTCTCAAGCAAATTGCTGAAGAGCTCCAGGTGACCAGTCTGAAGTCTTAAAGAAGACCCAAGTAACTTGTTTACTTTAATAAATCCTTTTCATAGTCCCTCTGGGGGGAATGCAAGTGTTAATGGGATGACTGGGAGGGGGGGGGGGGGGGGGGGGGGGGGGTCTTTCATCTCCACCTGGTGTCTCTGGCCAGAATTGCAACTTTTCCTGCTCCGACCCGGCGACCCAAAACACACTAATAGAATCACGGAGAAGAAGCTAACAGGTTAACGGGCAAAGCTAACTCTGGGCTAGCGCCACTTAAACAGTATTTACAGCCAAGCTTGAGTGAACAAAAATGATCTCCATTGTGTAATTGGATGTACAATATCCCTCTGTCCCTTTGTCTTTTCTGTCAGCGTAGGATTTACACTCACGGACAATTAATGAGTACAAAACCACAACATGCTACGACACCTGCAGTGGCGCTTATGGCCTCTAGGGGCAGGAGTTACTTAGTTCTGCTTTAAGTCTTAAGATTACAGTAACTCAAAAGAGGCAATATCTAAAACTATAATGAATAAAAACATAAATGAACAATTCGATAAATTACGGTCGCCCACTGCCTCTGCCCGCTGGACTAAAGGCACTAAGGATTGGTCAAATTACAGGAGCTCTATAATCTACGAATAAAAAATGTGTATAAAAATAATTTATACAAACATTGTAAAGATTTTCTGTTTTTCACTTGTTGATTTATTGTCTTATTTACTGTTCTGTTTTATTGCCTTAATGTTTGTTACAGCCCTATGAGGCAACTCCTGTTGTGATATTGGGCTATACAAAACCATTGATTGATTGATTGATTGATTGATTGACATTACTTGTGCCACTCCAATAGCATCCTGAGTGGATGTGCGTAAACCTTTAGTGGCGATATCCAGGACTCTCACTTCCAATCAGCATTGACTTTGAAATTGTGCCAGTTAATTACCAAATTGGAGGGAAATTATTACATTCACAGTAATTACCAGGGACTCAAGCAATATTTGAGACTCCTCCCGTCGCTCGCCTTGCCTTCGCTGGCTGACACCGTCTCTATTGCAGGCTGGGTGAAAACACTCAACTTTATCTTGGGGAAGGAGGCGATGGGGGTGTACAGGCAGATGAAAAAGGACACAAACGCATTGACTTTTACAGGGCGCCGTGAGATTTTTCAGCCGTAGAATGTCAGCAGCAGGACTCTTGTCCAGGTGGCCGTACCCAAACACGACAATGCTTAGAGATAAAATCCTTCTGTCTGGATCTGTAAAGGCCTGTCTATCCTGTGGGCCTGTGGCTGACACCCACGCACACTGTGGAGGGTATTTGACGGGTTTCAGATGGCATCATAACATATTGACCTGTAGTGTTTAATAGAGACAGGGGAAGGCATAACGCAGAATGTTAATATGCTCAATATGTGGATGTGCCAATGGATATTTCTTATGAAAATACCATATAGTCGATACAATAAAGATGGACACAAGAGCATAACTGAACACAGGCACTGGGACATAAACAATAATGAATATTAGAAAAGAATATGTGAAGCATTTAGTACTGCATTTTGATAAATGATTCAAAACATAACTTTAGAGCAGAAAAAAGGTAAAAGTATGACAGCCATTCAGTGCCAATGGTTCCTCATTGAACTCATTGGAAGCTGAACTCCCTGCCCTCCCTCCCACCCCTCTTCCCCTACCCCCCGCTCCACAATCAAGGATGAGAGAAATCTAACTTCAAATCATTCACATGGTTTGACAAATAAAAAATCTTGAATCTCATCAGAGTGGTATGAACTACAGGAAGTACAACAGCAGACGTCGTCTTTGGATCCACCCATATATGGTCTTGTTCGAAGCAGCCAGTGGGGGGAAACAAAAGACAAAACAAGAGGGGGGGAAAAAATAATCTCCCATTGTTCCATTACTTTCACAAATGCTGAATTATGAATAGATTTTTCTACTAAATAAAGTTACAGAGACATGGAGAGGAGCAAAGTGGTTCAACAGCCCATAAATACTTAAAAAACTGGCAATGCTAACCAGGAATGTAACTTTAGCTTCATGCTACATAAGCTAACATTAGCAACGAGTGACGATTTTCGCTTCTACTGAGCAATTTGCAATGTAACAACAATTCATATGGACCCGATTTTGGCTTGGCTTTAGTTTTGTGAGATAAATATGTGCATAGTCCTCCAGAAAATGTCTAAAAAGAGTAAAAAAATTATGAGGTTTTCTTCCCTCTCAACTAGGCCACGCCTCCTTGTATGCGCCCGAGAGAGATTCTTCACTACAACTGCCCTCTCGATAACCAGTGGGTTCATGGGTCAAGTATTCACACTCCTCTGTTCATTCCTAGAAAAATTCCTAATTTGTAAACCCTGTTCTCAAACCATGGCAATAAACCTATTCTGATTCTGATTCCTACGGTACCAGGGCTACTTCAAGAGCTACCAGTTAAAAACAAATCCTACAAAAAATTCAACGTACACTGTTTACTTGTAGGATATTGACCCCATATTATATCAAAACAGCTTTATTTTAAACTCGTACTGAGTCACAAGAACAAAAATAACTGTTTTTAAAATATTTTTAAGAATTAGATTCAAAATCAAGTGTTTTACACCTTAGACAATGTCTTAAGGGCTACTGGGCCCCAAAGGACACCCAGATGCTTTGGTATAACGTATTATGTGGACGACACATTGGGTTTGTTATCTTGCCAGGCGGCTGGGCCAATCACACTTTGTGAGGTTTCAAACTAGTGTAATTCTCAAAAAGACTCATCACTTAAAAGACATATACGCAGAGAGCAAATAAATAGCAGCAGTTTTGCATTACCTTTCTTTATGTCAGTGAAAATATTGGCGTCGTTCCCCCCTGGGCCTTTGTCTAGTGCATGGGCAAACCACAAGAGCTGGGGTAAAAATTGCATGAGGAATTGATATTGGGCTATTTTAGTATCAGACCGCTACATGGAAAAATAAGTAGTTTAAAGTGTAAGCTAGAAAATGTCCTATCCAGGTGGGTGTACCCAAACAGCATGACAATAGTTGGAAATTAAACCCACTGCTGCACAAAAAGCTCCATTCTCTGAGCTAAACGTCGCTTTCTGTTATCTCGCCCATGTGTGTGTTACTCACTGTAGTGTGGGAGCCCATTTGTTTGCCTGCATCTCTCCAGCGATAGCAGAGCGGGCCGTGGAGGTAATGACATGGCTTTTACACTTAGGAAATCATTTTCATATCCCACAGAAGCGAGCCGTAATGATAGCTTTTGATAACCCGCAATCAAAGCGCCATCGCCCTCCCAGAGTGCTCTCGTGTGCAGGCCGCCGAGGGAGAGGAGAATGCGAGGGGGGGAATGGGTTAAGAGGGACCAAGGAGGCGGATGGCGCAGGGGAGAGTGGAGGGTCAGGGAGAGCGAGGAGGAGAAAGATATAAATGCCAGGGATTGTGTCGTCTGTGAGCGTGAACAAATGTAAAGGAAAACGAATGATACTCAAAGCAGTACTAAGTAACGCGTTTACCTAAATCAATCCTCTCCGTAGTCCCTCTGGGGGTAATGCAAGTGTTAATGGGATGATTGGAGGGTCTTTCATCTCCCCCTGGTGTCTCTGGCCAGAAAACCACAATTGCAACTTGACTGCCACCGGGTCGGAGCCACCAATACACACTAATAGAACCACGAAGAAGAAGCTAACAGGCTAACGGGCAAAGCTAACTGCGGGCTAGCGCCACTTTAAACAGTATTTACAGCCAGGTTTGAGTGAAAACAATTATTTCCATTGTATAACTGGATGTGCAACATCCCTCTTTCCCTTCCCCTTTCCTGTCAGCGTAGTATTTACTCTCCAAGACATTTAATAAGTAAAAAAAAAATCGTAACTTGCTATGACACCTGCAGTTGCGCTTATGGACTCCAGGGGCAAAAGTTACTTAGTACTGCTTTAAACCAGTGGTGGTCAAAGTGTGTAATTTCATTGCCTGAGTAAAAGCGGCACGGTAGCACAGTGGTTAGCGCTCGTGCTTCACAGCTAGAAGGTCCGGGTTCGATTCCCACCTGGACGGGGCCTTTCTGTGTGGAGTTTGCATGTTCACCCCGTGTCTGCGTAGGTTTCCTCCGGGTACTCCGATTTCCCCTACCACTAAAAACATATACAATAGGCCCAGGGACTGCAGGTGGAAATTAGCACAAGTGCTATAACCTGGTACAATGCATCTCTCCTTTCTGAGGCTAATGTATATTGTACACTGTCCCTGTTCAAATAAATATATAAAGATACATCTGGTCAAATATCACTGGTATAATAATAAAAGTAAAGGTTGCTCAACGGGGACGAACTGAGAAACATCATAAGAACTCTTAAATGAAAGCAGAGTACATTTATTTGAGATTGTCTAACACCCACCAAACATGAAAAGTTAGTTTGCAAGATGATTGGCATAACATACGGGCTTTATGCTGAACGGACTTGATAAACCCTTAAGAAAATAGAGAGGACCGCTGTGTCTGTGCTTTTCTTCTGTACCGTCTGGGCTCTTACAGCGACAGCTCTATCTGTCCTTGAGTTCGCAGATAAGTTTTAGTCGCAGCATACAGCTCACTCTGACATGTTTGCTCTGAACTTAAACTTTTAACATTGTGTTCTGAGGCGGGTCAGAAAAAAACATTTGTCAAAGCCCAGTCGCCTCAACGGGGGGAAAAAAACACAAACCTTCACATCCACTAAAGATGAACAGTGAGGACACAAGTAAGACCTTGAGCCGTACGAGTTTGGCAGTGTTGTAACCGCACAACTTTAGCGTCTGTTTTGGATCTTAATAAAAGTGGGGCCCGGCGATGCAGCAGTCAATAGGCCGGGACGATACACTTTTGTCACGATCCGATACGCATCACGATACTCAGGGGCCCAACCCGATGCATATTGCGATACAATAAGTAAATATGATGAAGTAATATCTTTACCTTAAAATGTGTAAAAAAATATAGAAGTTTTAATTGAAACGTGCATTAAAGCAGAACTAAGTAACTCATGCCCCTAGAGGCCATGAGCGCCACTGCAGGTGTCGTAGCATGTTGTGTTTTTTTACTCATTGTCCGTGAGAGTAAATACTACGCTGATAGAAAAGGCGAAGGGAGAGAGGGATATTGTACGTCCAGTTATACAATGGAAATCATTTTTTTCACTCAAACTTGGCTGTAAATACTGTTTAAGTGGCGCCAGCCTACAGTTAGCTTTGCCCGTTAGCCTGTTAGCTTCTTCTTTGTGATTCCATTAGTGTGTATTGTGCCGTCGACCCGGTGCAGGGAAAGCTGCGATTGTGGTTTTCTGGCCAGAGACACCAGGGGGAGATGAAAGACCCCCCCAATCATCCCATTAACACTTGTGTTACCCCCAGAGGGACTAGGGAAAGGATTTATTAAGGTAAACAAGTTACTTAGTTATTTTTTAACACAAAATGTAACAAAGTGCTGTTTAACTATTACTGGAAAACAAAGGAGTGCATGATAAAAATGCCTCCAAACACAAGTATTAAAAAGAATATTGCAGCAAAAAGTATTGCAAGACAATACGATATTTTGTGCCAGCCCTAACAGTCAGTGATTACTTTCGACTCACAGGAATGTGAGGAAACGCACCTGACTCAACATGCAAACTTCACACAAAGGTCCAATAAGACCTAGTAATGGAACTTTCAAGGTTCTATGTTTAATTCTTGCTTCAAACCAAAGGAAAGTCGAAGAGAGCCACAAGTAATTTTATCCGCCAACAAAACGTTTCCTTCACATTTGTCTTCATTCTGTCTCAAATGTCGCTTAATATTTACAGGAACTCATCCCTCAAAAACAGAACTTTTTCCTCCAAGCTCAACGGAGCCACACCCGAGGCTTGAAAGATTCTCGAGACGGCCAAACTCTGCTCTAGCCCGAGCTACTCAACCACCGTGCAGCTTGTTTTATGTCACAACAGAAGAAAAATGGATCACAACAATAGACAGCAGCTCGATGGAAACTAAATCACTCTCGGCATCAGACAGGAGGGTCCGAATGCCAAGGCTTTTGTCGCCATAAAGTCCAACAGGTTAACCCAGGCCTTGGCGTGACAGCGGCGCGGGTCATAACTGATGGGCGTCGCGGGGCGCTGTACATGGGCCCCCCATCGCATCACCTTCTGCGGCCATTACAAAGTCGGAGACAAATGCCCCACACGGCGAGAGACATTCCGGCCCCACACCTCGGAGGCGTGGATAATCGCGAGGATTTATTGAACGCTGCTGCCCTCTCCTCACTCTATCAAGTCGTTCTTTATAGGCGCAATGATGGATGGGACTGCCACACCGAGGGAGAGGTGGAGGAGGGGGGGGGGGGGGGGGTACAGGGGGGTGGAGGGGTGCGATGCCAAAGCTGGAGCCAATGGAAAAGTGGACTCGGGACGGCCTGCCACCTTGGCTGATGATCCCCCTGAAGCGGTGGGGGGGGGGGGGCCTGGAGATGAATGGGTCAACACCTACGGACTGCCCCGACGTCGGACACAGAAGTGGAAAAGTGAAAGCCAAAGTAAGAAGTTAAAAGATGGATCGTTGTGGGGCAAGGTGACGCATGCCTGTCATACTGACTGACTGGTTACTGTAATGTGAGTCTGTCTATCCATCTATCCAAACTTTATTTATAGAGCGCTTTTCAAAGTGCAAAGTCCTTTACAGATTAAAAACAATTCCCGCCCATGCCCCACTGTATATGCCAAAAAAGTTAATATAACGAACCAAGTCAACATTATTCAATTAACCATAACCAACATTATTAGTTGAAGCAGGTATGACAGCAATGAGAAACCTAGATACATTTGAAGATGATATTTTTGAGAATGATATTTTTGAGAATTGCTATTATTGTCATTGTTATTATGGTGATGATAATTATGTATAATATTTATGTGCGCTAGTAATATGTATGTGTATGTATATATTTGTCTGTATGTGTATATATGTATATCTAAAACACTATGACTACTTAAACAATAAGTAAATCAATAGAATGGTGACCAGAATGGTAAAATAAGTAATAATAAAAAAGTAAGAGAAAACTATACAACTGTGTGAATACACTCAGAAAACTTTCTATTTTCGCTCTATGTTTTTCATACTTGTAAGTCTCAGATTTTCCACCTGTGACATGTAAAAGCTTCGAATTATCAATGCGGCTAATCAATAATTGTATTTTGAATATGGGGTGGGCGCTCATAAGATTTCTTGCGTCGGCCTACTCCTTTTGAGTTATTATTCATCTTAATTTTTTTTGTAATAATTGTAAATAATAGCTCAAAATAAATAAACCTCTTAACGCCCCGCCTTAACCGAGCACATTTTTCTCCGGTTTGACTTTACCTAAATCTAAAAGTTATACACGTGGAGCAAAGCATCAAAATAGCTACAAAACGAGACATAAACGAGAATGAAAAGAGTGACAAAAACACAACAAAACAGGCGACAAAAAAAGTTACGAAAAAGCAACAAAACTTCAGCAAAACAGGCAAACAAAAACATGACACAAAAAAAAGCACAACAAAAATATGACAAAAAAGTGATAACACGAGGAAAAATCTTTTATCCGTTTTCTAGGCCTTAGCTGTAAACTCCAGTCGAGAAGCTTTTAGATTTGGATCAAGCCGAACTGGAGAAAACGTGCTCGGTTAAGGCGGGAGTTAAGTAACATTTAAAATTGTGACTAATGTGAATATTGTCTTTTCGCTGCGTACTATACAATACTAGGACCCCCTTCTGTGAAATGTAATTAGCATTTATAATGATTTGAGGCCCCAAACATTTAAAATCTGATTTCACGATTTAGTTTGGATACCGTATTTTGATATGTGGATTCATTTCACTAAAATACATCAAATTCAATGTCGGCAATGTCAAAAATAGTGTCTCAAAATCATCTCGTGACCCCCCACTTTGGGAACCATGGAGCGAAGTCTCCCTCTTTTTTTTTAAAAGGATATTTTCCCCCCCCAAACATCTCTATCTCTGAGACACTCCGGTAAAACCCATCATGAGTCTGCCAGGCCACTAGGTGCTGATAAACAATATGCCAGCAGGCGTTTTCAAATGGATGATTTTTTTTTTTTGTGTGTGAACTGAAATAGCACCGGGGGAAGACTATTTCTACCAGAAAGAAATTAGCTGTCTACTCGTTGACAGGGCGATCGAGCTCTGATTCATGAATATATAGGGGGGGGGAAAAAACTCTCTCTAGATGAATAAATTGTTGGTTAGGATGACATATTGAAAACTGTAATGCGGTATTCAAAATATGCATTCAAAAAAATAGAGGAATAAAGCCATAGAAAAGCTACTCTTGTCAAACAATAAGCAATGGCAACAATTGCACGCTCTGTAGTCCTAGTCTACTAAACCATTGGTGAAATCTTTTATATTTTGGGGGGGGGGGAAGAGGATAAGGAAACCATCACATTTTATGGGGTTTCCAATTACAAAAAGAGCACGAGCCGAGTCCAAAACGTAACCGGCTCCCCCTCGCAGCCGCGTTTGTCATTACTTGTTAATTTAGCCGCACATCCTGAAAGGAAGTCAGATTGACAATCGCGGCGTCTCGTTTTCCACTTCCTGCTTTAAGAGAAGGCCATTAAACTGGGAGGTGGGCGCGGGTCGGCTCCAGTGACCGGAGGGAAACAAATGGACTTGAGAGTTGATGGGCAGAGCGGAGCGGAGGAGGAGGACGCGGTTAAATCAATCTTTCATTTGGCTCCGGCGCGGGGCCGAGCGGTGATTGGGGTCAGGGTGACAGGCCGATACTGACCCCCCCCCCCCCCAGTTTAAACACGTGTCCATGAAGCCGGCGTGGGACAACTACATGGACTGGCTGAGATTTCTTCTGTACTGGGGTCGGCTGCACAAGGAAATGTCGACGTTTAACATGACGCCGAACTTTGATCAAATATGTTCTGCACTCTTTTATACAAAGTGGTAGCACTAGATGTGCCGGATCATCATTTTGGCAATTAAACGTTATTTTTTTTGAGCAAAATCAAAAAGAAAAACTACATGTTAAAGCATTATCATGGATTGGAGGCGCAGCAGTTTACACTCCGGCCTCTCCGTAAGAAAGCCAAGTGCAATTTATGTGCTGGATTGGGGCTTTCAATGTGGAATTCTTCCCCTTATGTCGGCGTCCATGTTGTTTTTGGAAGGCCTCTTAGTCTTACAACTGCTTTTAGTTGTAGTCATGTTTTAATCATCTCTAAATGTGATAGTTTTATGGTAAATAAGCATTAGCATTTCAACAATTTAATTTAGGTCACCCCCTCCTGGAACCTCCACCTTAACGTGGTGGAGGGGTTTGAGCCCGAATGATCCTGGGAGCTCTGTTGTCGGGGGCTTCGTGCCCCTGGTAGGGTCTCCCATGGCAAACAGGTCCTAGGTGACGGTTCAGAAGCCCCTTATGAGAGACCAACAGGCCCGGTTAGAACCATGAGGCCGTCCTTCTGTGGACCCACCACCTGCAGGAGGAGCCATAGGGGCAACGGACAAGTGGAAGAAAATGGATGGATGGATGGATAATTTAGGTCAATAATTATTTAAAATAAGTATTGGAAATTGGGGTGAAGGTTGACAGTTGTAATACGTGTTTGACAAACACCACAATAGGCAGAAGTGTTATATGGCTTTTCCCAATAGCGGCCGCGAACCTCATCCTCTGACCATCGCTTAGAGCTTTTTTATTAACAGTGCCGTTTGAACATTCTTATACTGCGACTGTATTCGACTGGGGAAAAGACAAAGTCCCAATTTGATCAGTCGGACCATGGATCTGGAGGAGACGCTCCGCTCACAAGCTCTGGTTGTGATCGGTCTGTCGAACCACTTGGACTTGGACCCATTTTCGTCTCGTCTCATCAACAAAAAGTCATAAACGTCTTGTCATGTTCTTTTTCGCCAAAGAGCTATTTTCAGTTCGTCATCGTTGCGTTATCCTAAATAAAAAAAACAAAGTGCGTCAACGTAACGGTATCCTTATTGAGTCTTAACATGGGTCCCCTCTGAGGCTGGAACATGATTCTGAAAGTGTAACTAAATCAAAGGTAAATATATTTCTTCCTTATGGGGTAGTCAGTGCAATGCCTTCATGCTGTACTTTAAAATAGCACAACAACAACAACAACAACTTTTCACGAATTATACTGTACAGCAATACATAGTAATGTCTTATCAAACGTATGTTGTAACTAACAATAGCTGTGGACAATTTCTATAAACTAAGCCACACAGTAAAGCTGCCTACCTCATACAAACACAGCCGGTCAAAAGGTAGCAATGACCCAGTTCCCTCGTTACAAATCGCTCCCCTTTGCCGCCCGATTCTCGAGTTCAAACCTCACAAACACAATCCTCTCTCCGCCGAAAAGGGCTGCAATCTCTGCCGGATTGGGGGGAGGATCCCGTTCGGCAGATGGACCTCGCAACATTGTCATTTATCGGCCCAAAAGCACGGCACGTCTCGCCGCCGCCGTATAATCAGGGTGTTACCGCGGGTGTAAATCAAAAGCCAGGTGTCTGACTTTGGGAAATGGCTGCCACATTTCCAGAGCTTGTTAGGGAATATATGAGGGTCAGGATCAAGCTATATGGAGGGTGAATGGGGGATAAATTACGAGAAGGGCAGAGAATGTTTTCAGGTATATGTCATTTCGATACCTATCGTGGTCCTGGTTTAGTCCTGAAATAGCCCTGGTTAACCCTTAACTTTTAGTAGTTTTGGACTATATGGTATAGCTATATGGTATTAAATATTGATTTACACCCTATTGTATTCCGTTTAGTCTGGTGCTGCTGTGAGGCACATTGAGTACATGTACATGAAATGTGCCATACAAATAAACTTGCCTTTATTTAGCAACAGTTCTAGATTTAGCTCGTCCTTAGCCTTAGTATAGCAGTGGCTTTGTCCTGCTTTGGTCTTGTTTACTTCTAGTTTTACTTGGATAGGAAGTGGACAGTTTAATCTAAATTCAAAAATTTGATTATTTTCTTGAAAAACATTCCTTGATACATGATAATCAGTTTGGGTTTCGAAGCACCCGCTCAACAGCTGTGGCTTTGATGAAAATCACAGAGGACATTACTACAGAATTGGAGAATAAAAATCACACAGTTGGAGTTTTTGTTGACCTTAAAAAGGCCTTTGACACTCTTGATCACGATATATTGATATCTAAATTACATACATATGAAATTAGAGGTGTAGTATTAAACTGGATTAGTAGGTACTTAGAAAATAGACAATATGTAGAGTATATAGGCCATGAATCTAAGTTAGAAACAATACAGTGTGGAGTCCCTCAAGACTCTGTGCCGGGGCCTAAACTTTTTACATTATATATTAATGACCTCTGTGAGGAATCAAAGATTTTACGCTTTGTTCTTTTTGCGGACGATACTAATTTGTTTGTATCGGGGAAGAATTTAGGAACATTAATGAAAACTATTGAAGAAATGGTCCAACTTCAGAAATGGTTTAATAACAATAGATTGTTGTTAAACTTAAACAAAACAAAATGGATATTGTTTACAAATCAAAAATGCCCTGAAAGTGTTAATTTGACTTTAAATGGAATAACTATTGAGGGAGTGTCAGAATTTAGGTTTTTAGGAGTACTCATTGATGAAAAATTTAAGTGGAAGTCGCACATAGCCTACGTAATAAATACAATTTGTAAAAACATTGCCGTTTTGAGTAAAGTAAAGTTTATGTTGACTTACAAGGCAATGAGAATCCTATATTCCTCCTTTATTTTGCCGTATTTCATGTATTGTTTGGAGGTATGGGGTAATTCTTATATTACTAATTTAATGCCCTTATTTCTTTTGCAAAAAAGGGCTATAAGAATAATTAATGGAGTTGCTCCAAGAGAACATACTACAGAACTGTTTCTGAGGTCAGGACTACTCAAATTGAAGGACTTGGTTTCTTTACAAACTTTATTAGTTGTTCATAAAGCAACACATTGCCTGTTACCGCATGGACTTCAAATCATTTTTACTGTAAATAGTGAGACAAGCAGAAGAAATAATGACTTTAACCTTTCGTAGGAAATACCCTCAAACAAATGACATTTGTGTGTCTCAGTATCTGGTGTGAAACAATGGAACTCTTTAGAAAAAGGATCTAAAATGTTGTTCAAATATTCTTCAATTTAAATACAAGTATAAACA
This sequence comes from Proterorhinus semilunaris, assembly GCA_021464625.1. NCBI lineage: Eukaryota > Metazoa > Chordata > Actinopteri > Gobiiformes > Gobiidae > Proterorhinus > Proterorhinus semilunaris. The sequence continues at coordinate 27,250,040 of CM038358.1, read as the reverse complement.
GAATATTCTTAACTTGTCCAAAGATGAATGTGAAAATGGTTAAATTTACAATAATAATGCTGATAACGACGGTGGTGATGTAGTGGTGTGGCGGTGGTGATGGGGGCGATGGCGGGACTGTCTGGTTGTGTGGCGAGTACCTGGGTGTGGGTGTATGGGTGCATACGGGGATGCTTACAGTACGCATAGAAAAAATAGATTAAAAACAAACAAAAAAAGAGAGAAAAATAAATGAATTCTCAGTGCAGGGTAAGCAGGTGTTGGGCAGCTGTGGGAGGTCATACGTCTCTCAACAGCTGCCCATACAGACCTTGCTTTTTTAATACACCATACAGCACAGGGCTTATCACAAATACATATACATATCCTCTTCAGTACAGAGTAAGCAGGAATGGAGGGACTGTCTGGGGCATAGCACCTCTGGACTTCCGCTAACTCCTGTCTTTTTAAACACAACACCTATTTTAGGGCATAACTCTGTCAGTCACTGATGTAGGGCGAGCAGGTGCCGGGCAGCTGTGGGAGGTCAAACATCTTTCGACAGCTGCCCACTCAAACCTTGTTTTTTTTTAATGCAACACACAGCATAGGGCTCATCACAAATACATCAATAGATCCTCTTCATCTTTTTGTGTGTGATGTGAGTGTGCCTGTGTGTGTCCGTGCGTGCTTGCCTGTATCTATATTTGGGTGTGCGTTGTGTAGTTTGATGGCCTCGTTGTTGTTTCCGTCGCCGCTGTTGTCCCCATTGCATCACTGTTGTTTTAGCAAAATTATTAATAATTGAACAAATATATATAGAAAAAGACACAAAAAAAAGAAAAGAAAATTGTTCAAATCGAAAGTTGATAACATCTGGTCCGGGCTATTGTTATTTTTTGGATCGGTGAGGCCATCTAATTTGTAAAGTTTTTTTTTTTAAGAATGGGGTAGGAGCTTATAAGATTTTTTATTCATCCTACTCCTGTTCTTCTTTTCATGGAATGGATTATTGTTGTGTTTGTTGGATTATTGTACTACTTTTATATTGCATTACCATGAAAAAATAATAAATAAAATGAAATGAAAAATGATTCCAGATTTAGTGCCTCTTCATTCCCAGTTTTCTCCGTTTAGCCGGTTTAAACCGTAGTTTAAAAAAAGTTGCAAAACATCAGCAAACAGCAAATATGTATGCAAAGATTTGAGGAGTTATTCATTTATTTGGTGGGGACAGTGCATGTTAATGAACATACATGCGACTCATGCATGTAAACACGCCACGCTGAATTTGCATCCGTTGTCCCACACTCACCCGGAGGACATGGGTGAGTGTGGACGCAGACACGGAGAGAACATGTAACCTCCACACAGAAAGGCCCCGTCCAGGTGGGAATTAAACCAAACACCACTTGGCTTTCGAATGAGGCATCATACTGGCATAGGCTAGTAAGCTCTCCCGTCAATACGCTTTGAGATTTGGATATGCATAATTACTTACCCTAAAACCTAACCTATAACCCTAAGATGGCAGGTAACGGGTTAAAGGAACAGGCCACCGTTTTTCCACACCGAGACATGTTCTTACCTGAGCTTTAGACGAGTGGATGCGTACCTGTCTGGTCTTTACGCGTGCGCTCAGTCACACAAAAATACCAGAGATGTTGTTAGCATTTAGCTCCTCTCCTCTATGGGGCCAAACGGGAAAGAAGTTTGAAGCGACCAAGCTCTTCCACATTTCCCCTACTTAAATACGGGTACGCGAGTAGTTACACAATAGTTACACAAAATTAAACATGTCGATTTTCCATTTATCTCGGTATGGAAAAATGGTGGCCTGTTCCTTTAAATAGATTAAGAAAAAAACATCCTATCGCACATACAATTTGAGAATAAATCGTTCTCGCACGACTTCCACTGGCAGATTTTTACTTGGCAAGTTAAAATCTCTCAGTTCTTTAGTCCTGGTTTAGTCCTGGATTTCATCGGTTCAAGATCAAACTCCCCACAGTGTCCTTTGGTGGAGGGGCAGACGCCCGCACACTTATACAACCTGACTGAGCGGAGGGAAGAGGGGACATTTATAATTCAGCAAAAGGATGGGGGGGAAAAATTGGTGACAAAAATTACAGCAGATAGGCTCTGAATAATTGAACATGGACGCTTAAAGACCTTGAGAAACATTTCAGCTCACATTTGGTCAAAATGAATCCGTCCACCATCGCAAACGTCTATTCATCACTCGCTGAAGGTTTAAAAGGTCGATATCACCAACAAAAAAATAAATCGACTGGGAACTGTTTTTGAGACGCTGCAGCTTGAACAGGTGAAGAACAGGTGAAGCTGGCGATGTCAACCAAAAGGACAAATTCTGAGACAGCCCGAGCTCTGTGAAATTAATTAAAATGGAGAATGTTTTGAAAATGCCATGGAATTATCATTTTTGTCACAACAGAACATTACCAATAAGAACGTGCTTTTGCTTTTTCAGATTTAATGGTTGCAGCGAAGTGATCCCCCCCAAAAAAGAAGTCAACATTTACCCCATGAAGTTGTTCTTTAGGCACACTTGATCTTCTCTTTACTTGTCAATTTTTGCCTCTGTCCGACATTATTAACCATAGTAAACGTTTCTTTTGTTTTACAATGATAGCCTGTGTATGGAAAAGACCGTATGGAGCGGCACTGGGCTGGTTAGAATTTCAAATTAGCCTGGAGTGAAAAAGACAGCAAAAAAAAAAAAAAGGAAAGAGCATGCTGGAAAATCCATGAACACACATTGAGCGCGGAACAAAAGGTCCAGTGATGGATTATGGGACACTTTTGCGTTCCGTATAGGACGCAACAAAACCCAGGAAATACCTTCGGCAGTAGAAGAAGAAATGGAAATGGGAATAACTGTTTCTAATGTTTTTAATGTTTTGAGGTTATTTTATCATAGTCTTAATCAAAGTAATATTCTGGTGGACAAAATTTAAAGCTAAATTAGTTAAACTGTGACAAAAATGTCCTGATACAGTATTTCTATCAACTCAAATATAGAATAAAAAGGGACTAAAAACATTTAAACTTCCAAAGTCACAGTTTAAAAGAGCCTCATATCCTTTTCAATTCAATGGCCAAGGAAAAAGTCTGGACACTTGTTCATGTGGCAGATGCACCATCAAGCAATGAACCTTGTTTAAAGCAGAACTAAGTAACTCATGCCCCTAGAGGCCATAAGCACCACTGCAGGTGTCGCGGGTTTTTTTTACACATTATTTGTCCGTGAGAGTAAATACTACGCTGACAGAAAAGCCAAAGAGGGATATTGTACATCCAATAACACAATGGAGATCATTGTTTTCAAACTTGGCTGTAAATACGGTTTAAGTGGCGCTAGCCCACAGTTAGCTTTGCCCGTTAGCTTCTTCTTTGTGATTCCATTAGTGTGTATTGGTGGCTCCAACCCGGAGGCAGGAAAGTTGCAATTGAGGTTTTCTGGCCAGAGAAACCAGGGGGAGATGAAAGACCCCCCAATCATCCCATTAACACTACGAAAAAGATTTATTAAGGTTTACTTAATAAGATTTACAGGTTTACTTAGTTCTTCTTTAAATATTGTATGGTTATAGTAAGTAACATAAATATTCTTTTTTTCTGAATGGATTTTAGGTTTAGTCAACAAAAATTTACATAAAACTTTTATTGACCAAAACTTAAACCGAAGAGAATAATTTTATTACAATTAAAATAAAATCTCAAAATTAGTTAGTAACCTTCAGGCTGTGTACATCATCTTGACAGTTTTGCTCTCTGAAAGAAGCGAAACACATGAATTCATCGCTATGAACAAAAATTGGAAATTCGAAACGCATTCGAAAAGTTATGAATGAATTGGGACCATAACCGGCAAATTTAGGCGCTCCCCTTTTGTGTTTGTAAACCCTCATTTCACCACGTTCTGCTGTGACATTTGTAACCAGTTTAGCCATTTTTGCCTCAACATTTTTTGCACTACAAATAAAATACCCATTTGTTTTCCCACTGGACTCATGACTCGAGAAAGACTATCACCAAAGTGCACGTTTTTGGACGCGTGCTCGGAGCGGCTCGGTTCACTGGCGCCCGACGAATAGCAATGGGAAATAATAATAATGAAATGGCTTTAAATGCGTTGCCTGGCTCACTTTCGCTGTCCCTCTTCTTTCTAACAGCCGTTTGTTTGAAGACGTGTCCTTGAAAGCAACACAATTTACCATCAGCCGAGCCAATCATGGCAGCACAATCCGCCTTTCTGCCTGCGACTGCTTGTGATAAAAAGACTTATTGTGGTCCGACGCTAACCTTACTGCGCACCACAAACTCAATCTGCTCCGTTTCTTTTACCCCTCTTTCCGCAGACAAAAGGAATACAAATTCAATACGGCTTTTTCAAAACCCGGAGCTTTCATTTGCTTCGCCAGACAATGTATAAATCCTATAGGTCACATGGCTGCTCGGGCTATTGTGCGTGGAACACACTGAAGCATGTTAGCTAAGATAGCGAGGTGAGGCGGCTTTCCATTCAACGATAGCTTTAATTAGACCAGGCAAAGTGGGCAAACAATCTCCCGCAGCCTTTAGGTTCGGCCGGAGATGGGTTCAATCTTGGAAAAACAAACCTTTACTGCAGGTGTTGGCGGATAATTATCATGACGATGACTAACCCTACTTCTGACCAAACTTCGATGAGGATGACGATGAGATCAGTCCCCGGTCGCCCAATGCTCCTGACAGGTTAAAACAGCAGCATTAACAGATGGGTCAAATGCAGAGGGCAGGTTTTCTTAGGAAAGTGCTCGGTTTACACCAGTGGTTCTACAACTCATTACAACCAACTCACGAAACATTGACCATCCAAGTACCGTCAGGCCGAGATCAAGATCAAATCTGGACTAAACCAGGTCCAAAATTGACCGAAATTATGTGTAAACAGAGTGCAGGTGTAGGCAATCTTGTGTTCTCAAATGCAGACTATAGCGTAGCCTTGTGCATTAAAGGGGCAGTAGTGGGCAGGCCAGACTCCCTTGGCCAATGGCGATGTCATGTAGAACAACTTTTTCCTCCAAACAGACTCTGTGAAGGGAGAGGAAAGGGGTGGTGGGGGAATGAGGGGTAAACTTGTGCTTTAGTTTGGGTCACGCCAACACAAATACGGCCGATCCGCACCACAGCAGGGCCGGCTCTGCACCGGATACGGACAGTGTTTAACTCATGCACTTAGTTTGACCGATAGAGCTTATAAAAGACCGTAATACAAAGGGAAGATCAGAAGGCAGCACGATGTAAAGGAGATAAAGAATGTGAGGCTGCTATAGGAGAGCAGAAATAAACCACACCTCAGTCGACCTATTTTTTTTTATACAACATAGCCTAAGCGATGGCCTCTCGCCAGTGGCACAGTCAAAAAGCGCAACAGCAAGATGACGCCTGTCTAACGATGTGTTTGGAGCAGGGCTGTCTAACCCTTAGAGTTAAACTACTAAAATGTGATATACAGTATACTGTCAATTACTTAATTTCCAAACAGAACACCCAGTTAGGTCATATATTATGAACAGCACTGGCATTTGTAGAAAGTCATACTTTACTTTGGGCTAAAAATGGCAGGTTTGACCCTGGGTCTTTTTACAATGAAGAAAATTAGCCCAACACCAAGCAAACTTGCCTAACTCTGCATGTCAAACCAGAAAAACACAAGCCAGAATTGAATAACATCAATCAATAATCAAAATAAATAGTTTAAAACTGCAGATGACCTTTAGGGACACCTGTACAGGTAAGAGAACCATTAAACAGTAGGGCAGACAGACACCGCCTATGCGCTCTGCACAATAAACTATTTCATATGAATTCCTTTTTTTTTAGTAATGGTTTTGCATGTTTATTCGCTGTGTAGAAGAAGAAGATCTTTATTTATATAGCGCCTTTCACAGACAAGGTCACAAAGCGCTTTACAATAGAGCATTTTACATATACACACACGTGTACATGTTTTAATATTAATAATAATAATAATGCATCGGTTTTATAGAGCGCTTTTCTGGACACTCTGAGACGCTTTACATTGCATTATTCATTCACTCCATACTCAGTGGTGGTAAGCTATTACTGTAGCCACAGTTGCCCTGGGGTAGACTGATGGAATCGAGGCAACGAGTCTGCGCCATTAGACTCTCTGACCACCACCAACCACTCACTCACACGCTGCATTCACCCAGGCTTCCTGATATTCCCAAACGGTCTCCCATCCAAGTACTGACCAGGCCCTTCCCTGCTTAGCTTCCGAGGTCTGACAGGGTTGGGCAGAGCAAAGGCGGTAGGGGTTGGTTTTATTGTAGATCAACCTTATTTTGACAGTCCAGGAAACATTTAGAAAGCAAGTTTATAAGCCTAAAATAAACGCATATCAAACCCTCTCTCTGTATCATTAGTTTGGTCAAACATAATTGTGTAGCTCCTCCCTGCGCCACACAGTTCAGGCCACTTTATAAGCGCCACTGATCCCTGATTAACTCCGCTCCCCTGAGTTTAATGGCACCGGGCACGACAGAGACACAAAACAGAGAGACAAACAGATGAGCCGCTCCCTCGAGGCGCCGCGCAGATGGAGATTTATGTGGGGCGATGAGAGACCGGCTCGGGAGTGGACCGAGCAGGTGCTGCCGCCATTTTTTTTAAAACAACCCCGTGGCCTGAGGTGGGAAGAACAGCCAGACAGTTTAGTGAAATCACGAGGCGCTAATATGAACCAACGCCGTATTAGAACAGGTTTTCACTGGCGCTTGTTTGTTGACACGGCGGGAGTGGATCAATCGCGAGTTGTTTAAGAGCTGTTCTGGAGATTGTTGTCTCAGATGGAGTCGCGCTGGGCTCCTGAAATACAAGGCCACCCCGCAGTGATCCCGGGGCACAGCCTGAAAATACAGACCCCCAACAAGTAGCACTCAGAGCGCTACGGCGGACTGTGAGAGCAAACAACTTCGCACACGCTAAACTCTCAATTGCCCCTTCAAAACATTTCTTACCCGTCCCGTGAAGCGGGAGCTAAAGAAAAGCATAAAACAAATCAATGTGCGATTCGTCAATGGAATCCAAAAGAAAACCCGTTTGCTTTGAACGCAGCAAAATGGCCTTTTCTCGTTTGTAAGCAGCAGATGTGAAAACACGCGTTGTCACCAATGAGCCACACAGCTCGCGCTCGAAACGCTCTTTTGAAGCGCACGTCGGGAATAATTGAAGCGGTCCGATGCGAATAATAACTTTCAAGGTTAAACTTCTGTCCGCGTTCGACCCCAACGAAATGTGTCCTTGCGTCGGGCGCCGGCTATTTTACCCAGGCTGAATTAAACCTTCCCTTTGTCGCGAGAAAAGCGGCTCGGTTTTTTCGTGAAAGCGACCGAAGCGAGGTGTGTGCGTACTTATCCAGGAGGCCCAGAGTGGACACCGATTTTCATCAGTGCCACAGGCAGAGGCGGGAGTGAAGGCAAGTAAAGGAAGCCATTAACGTGATTGAGACCATTTCGTGTGTGAAAGAGGCAATGAGGGAGAGCACAGCGCACCTGAAGTCCTTCTTCAGTCATATGTGAAGATTTTTGGTTTGTTTTGCTTATTTAATATGCACAAATAATCTCTCTTATGGCCCGACCCACTGTCCAGGCAAAACACCAGTCCCGTCTGCAATCCCAGGTAACCCTCCAGAGCATATACAGTGGGAGGGAAACGTGAGTACACCGTTCGGAATTTTAGATTTCTGCCTGAATTGGTCATCAAATGTGGTCTGATCTTTATTCAAATCATAAGAATGAGTAAACAGTGTCTGCTTAAACTAATATCACCATATATATATATATATATATATATATATATATATATATATATATATATATATATATATATATATATATATATATATATATATATATTTTAGCCATAACATGTAAACATTCACAGGACAGAGAGGGATAAGTGAGTACACCCGCTGGCTAAGGATCCTCCAAAAGCTAATTAGACAAGTTTACGCAGTCAGTTGTGAGCCTGAAGTCCAATCACAAAGGCAAATCCACTTCAGAATGGTTTCAGAACAATAAAATATGCGTTTTGGAACGACCCAGTCAAAGCCCTGCCCTAAACCTGATTGAGATGCTGTGGCATGACCTCAAGAAAGCCATTCCCATCAGACACCCCGGGAATCTCACTGAACTGCAGCAGTTTTGTAAAGTGGAATGGTCCAAGATTCGTCCTGATCGTTGTGCACGTCTAAATCTGCAACCACAGGAAACGTCTGGATTAAGTCATCGCTGCCAAAGGAGGGTCAACCTGCTGTCGAATCTAACGGTGTACTCACTTATTCCACGCCGTCCTGTGAATGTTTCCATGTTATGGCCAATACAAATATGATACAACGTAAATGTTTGGGTGGAATTAGTTTAAGTAGACAATTCAGGTAGAAATGTAAGAAATTCCAAATGGTGCACTCACTTTTTCCTCCTACTATAATAAAGATGAGATAAAGGAAACAGTGAGATGTTTAGACCAACTACATCCAACAGAATATGGATAAACCTTTTCATATTGGCACCAAAAAGTCATATGGAGTATCAAGGAAATGAACCGAGGGGCAAATCACTACAACAATCCGACAATGTATTCGACGTCTTCAACAGTAGAAGCGATCACCAGACCAAGTCTCTCCTCTCTCCTCCTCTGTGCTGAGTGATGGATCACACTGTCCTGCCACTCTTAACCGTTTCAATTAGGATTCTTCTGCTCTGTCCGTGCAAATCTGCCCCCCAGCATCGCCCACGCAGGCCCCGGGACCGCACTTCACCAAACCCAGCCATCCATCTCCGGGACAGTGACCGGAGAGAGAGAGAGAGAGAGAGGGAGCTGCCCCGAGGGTATCTCACCCCCACGGACCCACCCCCTGCTGCCCCGTCCCGGATCCACACCGCCGACCCAGGTGGAACCATTCATCCACATCAGGACGAATTAGCACATGACCTTCACTGTGGAACGAGAGGTTAGATTCGGGACTGTACGGCGGAGTTTACTGTGAGACGCCTTTCGTTTTTAGTTCTGGGTTTAGACTTTAATGCTCTTCACTGTAAACTTACTAACATGCCTGGTTTTCTCACACGTTCACGGTTACAGAGACGGAGAGCGGCGATCGGGAGGAAAATCGACTTTCCATCAGCATTTCCCTGGCCACAAATGCGAGTTAGCCATGGGGAAAACTGCTGAGGCTACCTTTGTTTTGTTCCCCTAAAGTTGGCACCCGAGCAGAGCCGAGCAGGAGTTAGCTTATTTGGTTAATGTAGTGAGAAGGGCAATCTGTACAATATCAAACAGTTTATGTACACGCGGGTTTAAATGGCCGTAGTGCAATGCTAATCTAATGAGCCGCGCGCTGCCACTCTGCCGCGCGCATGGTATCAATCTCCGTTCGCGACGCATTAGCCGAGTCGCTGGGCCTTTGAAAAGGGAATTAAGCCCGATAAATAAGTACACTTATAAAGTTACTCCGTGATTTTTTTCAATCACAACCACGGGTGCTTACATTTTAAGAGATGGATACAGTTACCGGCGTTTTCTGCAGCGGGGGGATCAAATGCAGAAGACTCATTTCTCATTTGTCTCCCTAGGCAATAAAAGTTGGGTAGTTTCAGAGTTTCTTTTAATCTAGATTTATTGAAAGTAAACAAAGAAACGACAGACAAGGGAAGAGCAGACAAAGCTTCTTCAATGAGCGGCAAAATGTATCCGTATGTTGCGTTTAACCTCATCCCATGTTGCACGTTTCAAAGTAGATTCTTTAGTAGCACTGCGGAATAGGCTCTATGCAAATGACACGTGACTTCCAAGTGGATCCTAAGTCGGTGCTTCCGTATCCTGTCTCCGTTATTTCCCTATGAGGTCTCGTCTAAAACAATGTATAGTTCAAGGAAACATCACTGACAGTGAGATACTGATCCGAAGTGACTCGCTACGTGTTAAAAACATTGCGTTGGATGTAAATTCTTGACTGCAGGAATTTGAGGTAGGACTTTTTATCTCAGCGCTAACGGCTAGCATCAAAAAACACCACCACAAAAATGAAACGTCTAAAAAGTATTTATACTAAAGACATGCAGATAATATTTTGAGCAGGCTCGTTTAAAATCGTGTAGCTATTTTCATTTTTAATTCGTGTTAGCCGTTAGCTTCAAGACAAAAACACTTACTGTGATGAGCAAGGAAGTTTCCTCTAGTGAATTTGTTGTCCCTGACGCCATGTTTTTAACATGATGCTGTGACTCCACCAGTAACTCACCGTCTACCATGTGATCTTCAGCTTTTTATTTTTTTAGACAAGACCTCATATGGAAATAACGGAGACAGGACACGCAAACGACTACTTAGAATACACTCGGAAGTCACGTGACGCTTGTGTGCATATAGTCCATAGCATAGGAATAGCATGGAAATGTCAGAGGAACCAAACTTGTAATGACATGGTAATTAAGGTCATTTCGTATAAGCAGGAAACCAATTTATTTTTATCATAATATAACAAATCTTGACCATAGAATAGAAAAAATGTGGCTAATTAGTTCTTCTAAACCCCCACCTGAACCAAACATATTGTCTCCTGTTTGGCTATACCCATATCTAAAGCTTCTTGAGAAAAAAAAGAAAGTCAAAATAGCCACAAAAACGTGATGAAAGTGCAGCTAAAGCAAGATGGACAAAAACAAAAAAAGGAACGAAAACGCAATCAAAGAGCAACAAAGAGGTAACAAAAACACAGCAACAACACAAGGGGGAAAAACATTAGTTTAGATCAGTTTTGTTGGCTGGCCCGTAGGCTGTAAGCACCAGTCCAGAAGCTTTTAGATTTGGGTAAAGCCCAACTGGGGAAAATGCACTTGGTTAAGAGGTTTAAAAAAAAAACTACAAAAAACAAACAAAAACAGAAAATCTAGAAACAGACTTGCAAAATGGATAATCAACTTCATGTACTAATTTGTTTAGTTTGGTTTAGTTTGTTTGTTTGAGCAGTATACATTCTGCTCAAAAGGAGTTGTTTGTTTTGTTTGCTTTTGTATATTGTGTCTGTTCAATTACTTTTACCTACATGGACCTCAATTGTGTCTGTATTTAATAAAGAAACAAAATAGTCCCTATATTACTTTGCCATCACATTATTATTACAGTGCAGTAACGGTGCAACCAATTCCTTCAACATGACACTACTGGCCAACAATATACAACGGAAATCCATGCCTACTATCCATGAAAGCATAGCTCCAACTCAAAAATAACCCAGTCCAGGTGAGCTGACAATGAAACTCAATAATAGACAGTAGAGAAGTAACTGCCCACTTTCTATTCCCCCGTAGCCAGTTTAGCTCCATGCTAACTATACACATCCACATCTCGCAGGTATCGCCGGACACAGCTGCTCTACATCCTCCCGACCCGACGGTTCAAGCGCTCCGGTTCTCCGCAGGTGTGACCGCTTATCTCGAGACTTTTAGAAAGCGTTTAAAATCTCCTCGCGCCTCCTAATCGCTCCAGGTGCTCGGCGCAGAATCCATTAACGCATTTCTGCGTACGTCCGCGCCGTGGAAGTCCTAATGAAGATCCATAGATGCAAAACAATGAGAGCGGTCAAAGCGGCTCCGCACAAGAGAAGAAAAAAAATGAATCATTTGCGAAAACTGGCAGAGATGTATGGCAATCTGGAAATGCAGCACGCGGCTTTTTTACAGCGAGTACAATGAGGCTGCGCTAACAATAAATATCCTTGTGGCTTACGAATGGTGCAAACTTCAATGAAACAAGCCCGAAAGCAATGATGAAAGAAGTATTAAAATAGGTCAGAATCTCCTATTATCCGAGTTCATACCCATTTTGGTTAAAAATGTACGATATAGAAAGCAAAAGTGTTTCACTGCTGTCACTCTAAGGCCCTTCCATTGTTTGGCGAAAAGGAAATACCTTCAATTTTCAGACAAGGTTAAACCAAGTATTTTTTACAAGAAGGTGACTGTAGATACGTTTTTTTTAAAGGCACCATTTTTGCTGAAAGTAAAGTAGGTTGGAGTCAAAACAGTTCCTTTTCTCTGTACAAAAAATAATGAACTGCATGTATGGAGCGCTCAAACGCTACTGTTTGGAGAAGAGTGAAAAATTAGGTTCAAAGAAAAGTGAACAGGATGAACATTACATAATTTAGCATAGAAATGCAGCAGTGAAAAAGTCAAAAATGCATTTAATTCTTAGTCAATGGTAAATCTTGTAAAAAAAATAAAATATAAAATATGTACAGTAGCTTTTCCCATCAAAAGTTCAACTCGATGAGCCACTCTAAAATCCATTACGCCAACTTCGGACAGTTTTTGCCAGGAGCACATGCAGATATTGCACAACGGCGGCTAATCACCCTCATGTTAATCCCAAGTTTACCCTAAAATAAGTACGTGCCCCCCAACCTGGCCACCCTAAAGAGAAAGTCTAGACACGCCCCTGCTAAACATAGGTATTGCAATCTGCTCGGTCTTGACGAAGTGTGACTGCTTTGATTCCCAGAGTCCTGACCTGCACACTTGGTCCGGGCCCTCAGTGGCGGCCCCGGGGCCCCAGTGCCTCCCTCCAGGGGCCGGGTGAGCAGCACGCTGATCTCGTACTCCGTGTCGGGGTCCAAGTGTCCGATCTTGTGCGTGGTCTTGTCCACCGGCTGCAGGTCGTACATGGTGCCCGACACCGTGCGGTACTCCACCTCGCGGTCGATGATGGGCCCGTCGCCGTTGATGGAGTTGGCGTTGAGCTGGATCCAGAGGTAAGTGGCTCCCACCGCGGTCAGCTGGGGCGGGGCGATGGGCACCGGGGGCTCTGGGGAGGAAAATGAATACAATGAAAAATTAATACAGAACTTAGCACAGTGGTTCCAAAACCTTTTGTATATTATAATAAAGTGCCTAAGATTATTCAATGGTGTTCAAAATTAAGCTAAAATACTCTCAAAATCAAATCCTGTACTGAAAAACACAATTAAAACTAACTTTACTTTGAATTTTATTTTAAAATTCTAGTAGCTTCACTTTCTGTTTTTAATCTGAAATAATTCCAAGTAAGGTGCTCATACCCCTGGTTGGGACTAATACAACTAGTAAGACGGAAAAATATTCAGACTAATGGCTAATGCAAATGCAAACCTGTTTTCCATATTATTACAATAATACCAACCACATTTTTAGGTGACGTACAGACTTTAAACTAGGTTATGGTAAGTCATGTGACCATAAATTACATTTAGTCTACTTCCATCATATTGTGTGGAGGTAATGAATGATGTGAAGTAAAGCGCCTTTGAGTGCTCAGAAAAGTGCAATGACAAACCAATGCAATCGCCCCCTTGGAAAAAAAAGGGACAAACAAGGAGGTATCCGGGCAAGGCTCACTGCAAGCCACACAAGCCTTCTAACCCTACTACTACTACTACTACTAATGTTCGTTCACTGGGGAATAAGTCGGATTATATTTGTCTGCTACGCTCTTCCTAGAAGAGAGTGAAACACTGTAGTGGTAAACTCCCGTTTCCCCGACCTCCGAAAACATACTGGTCAGGTTGGCTCAGTCACAGTGGCTCAGGACTAACCCAACCAATGACAAATAAAGCACTTACTTACAATCCCACTGAAGCCATTTTAAACTTTCCTTGTGTTTTTTCTTTTTGGCAATTTAAAGTGCGTGTGACAGGTTTTAATGCTTTTGAAAATATGACTTATTTAGATGGAAAACATCTGTTGTAAGTAATAATTATCTTTATATTCCAGTGAAGCAGCAAATGAATAAAGAAATGTTGTGAATAAAAAATTGTTTTATTTAAGTTTTTAAGCTATAGCTGGAGGTAAAGTACCATAACAGTTTGACACACTCATTTCCTAGTTTAACATTGTTTGCCTCTATCTATGTCACTTCCTGTCAGTGTCCAATAAGGAAGTGAAACTATAGACATCACAAAATGGTCAAACTAAACGCTGGGAACTATGTTTAGCAAAATCTTGAATATAATTGTGTTAACTGTGTCTAATGTGTCATATGCACTTTAATACTTAAAGAATGTGTAAAGAGTGATGGTGTGACGAGCATTGGTCCACATACAAAACCAGATCTAAAAAAGCCAAACCGTTTACCATTTTGTGAGTTTTGAATGTGCCAAAAACGTCTGACTCAAAAGCAGCCGGTTTATAAACATATCCGGTCAAATACCAGAACGTATGCGTTGGATAACACAACTGAGCAGAACAAAGAAGAGAAACCCGCTACGAACGCGACAGAAATGCCTCATTGTCAGCGGTGAAATAATCTGGCATCTTCACCTTCTCACGAGAGACGTATTGATTTTAATCACGGCGCTGAGGCTCAAGGACAGGCCCGTGGTTACTACAACCGCCGCGTCGCAAATATCGCTGTGTGGCAAAAATAAGCTCTTCATCATCGTGAATTATGATCTATGACCAACGTCTCCAAACAAACTCGGCCTTTTCTGAACTCCATGAAAGGCGTTTAGAGGGCTAATTATAAACCCTTACGATATATTACAAAAGTGCGTGGATAGGGTAGGAAACCTCAGAGATCATGCACATGTCGGAGCCGTCTTGTCCAATAACTCAATTTGGATACCTTGACAAACATGGCCTTTTATTTCTTGGCTCTTATTTTCCCATTTCCTCCAGAGGACTCCGCTTTTACGATTCTAACCTTTTCTCGGTTATGTCGCCACTATTTGAATAATCTCCTAAACCGCCGTGTGCCGTGTTTAATGACGCTCTGTAAATGTCACTTTATTTTCCGGAGCGCAATATTTTCAGCATCCCTCCCATATGGAAACTGGTGAGCGCTGCCAAACCTTCAGAGGGCTGTTTGTAGTCGAATAGGAAATGAGATAGAATAATAGATTTATTCAAAAGGTGATGGAGTACGACCTGCCATGCGGGCCCACATATTAGTTTGTAACCTCGTCTTATCTCCCCCAAGTCTGATGACTGGACAGGCCGGTTATCCCGTCAAAGAAATGCATCATTAATGTCGAAACAAACGCCTTGAGAAAGAGCCCAGACACACACACATTATCCTGACAATGCATCTGCACTTTGGGTTTGAAGCACAGAAGGTAAAACAGAGAAGCAGCTGCCCTCAGAAAGCTGCATGCGGGCAGTACATTGTGTGTTTTTTTTGTATTGCTTATTTGGCCGGCAGAGTGCAATGAACCTTTCTATAGTTTAAAACTACCTCTTATGTAGTCAGCATTACTGTAACGCAGTGAAATGAAGTAAGGTTCTTGTAAATTAGTGGTTTGAAAATGAGATGATGAACTTGACTTAATAAATATGGATTTTTAAATTGCAAAAGTATCATTATCTGGTCTAGTTCTGTTACTGACTTTTTCTTCTATCAACAAATCATACATTTGCAGTTGGGTCATGGAGAGGATCAGACCATGTTTTGTCCATGGTCTGATCCTCTCCAATGTAAAACACAGTATGACGTATATCGGAGAGTGAGCTTCACCACTAGAAGGTCCCGGGTTCGATTCCCACCTGGATGGAGGCCTTTCTGTGTGGAGTTTGCATGCTCTCCCCGTGGATTTCCTCCGGGAACTCCAGTCTCCCCTACCACTAGAACATGTACAATAGTTTAACCCTCTAACCAAGGTGTTTCTGAACATTAGCCTGGCTTCCACATCTGGAGATGGGCCCCTGAGCCCCGGCCCACGCTGGTTGCTCACTGCTCCTACAGGTCGCCCCAGGAGCATAGAGGATAATGAAGAGAACGAATTTCCCTACAGGGATCAATGAAGTACACCTTACCTTATCTGAATACTGACACAAAATGTAAAAAGAAACTATTACAGGTATCAGAAACGCTTTTATTTATACAAGATAGAATTAACTATGAGAAGGAATAATAAGCACACAGACGAGAGCTCAGGCAGAGGAGTGGAATCTCAATATCCCTGGTGCTCTACCTTCTCTAATAGGCCCACACGGCCCGCTCCCGCAGCATACATCATCATTAGCCCGTCCCGTGCCCGTCCGGGAGGAGCCGCTGCTGTAGTCTCCAGTCGTCCCAGGGTAGCGCAGACTCAGAGGCGCGTCCCAAAAGCAGATGGTTACCCTACCCTGACCTCCGCCTGGTCCCTGCACGACCGCTAATCCACAGTCCCAGTGCCGCTGTCCAACATCACCTGAAGCGAACCAGCTAATCCCGCCCGCCTCTTCTCCCGTGTCTACGCCGCAGACTGCCGGGGGGGACGGGGGCACGCAACATGAGGTCATCCATCGCTTTACCAAATCTGACTGGCCAAATAACACGTGGTGCGATTTCCATACGTGTCCACACTGGAGGGGGGCGCTGTTGAGCCATTCCCCAAGTACTAAACATTTCCTCCGCCTATTTTAGTGACTGTGTGTCCATGTTGAGAGCATCAAAACATTTATTATTAACGAAGACAAAACAAATAAGTATATAACAAAAACATTTCGATAAAAATGTGAATTATATGAAAATTAAAAACAAACAGTAAGAAAACCCCAAACTCCTCAGATCTGTCGCTCCATCCTCCCGCCTGCAGCCCCGCGCCCCCCCGACAGCTGGGCAGTGGAGCGGCGTAGAATGACTTGTTAATATCCTAAAGTGTTCTGGCGCTCGAGCGCGTGTGGAAGCGGTAATCCATTATTTTCCATGTGTCGCTGATGGCTGCTGAAGTGAGGATTACCGCACCTAAGGACTTATTTCATCAACATAAGCTGCCGCCGCCTTTGTCAACGCGGATGAAATGTGTATTGCCGCATTACCTACATCAAACTGCCCGGTCATATTGTCTAAGGGGGGGCGTCCTGCGAGATTTGAGTGGAAAACTAAATTGAATGGCTGCAATAGGGATTATTGTTTGGTTAAAAATGGACATTTGGTCATGTTCGCACGTCAGGACTTTGTTTGATTAAGGTAATATTTCTAGTTATTGATCATAAATTAATGTGTTGCAAATCTAGGAGAAAATCATTTGAAGATTTACTCGGCCTAACTCCTAACCTCAAAGTCCGAAAGAATTCGTCTGATAATGTCAACTTTCCTCATGCGTTCTTTGTGATTTCAATAAAAAATCATATTTAAACCACTTTTATTTGCAGCCCAGTCTTAAAAAGTAATAGGAGGAAAATGACGTGTAGTCATTATGGTGATTATATGGAAACATAACGCACACCTGATTTATACCATGAATATACATTAATCGTGACCATTGCCTGATGTCAATTAAATGTACCAGCATTTCATTTTCTCAGTCACAATGGAAACTTGTGTGTTTGACGCACACATGGTCAAGTCATTAAGTGTCAAGTTTAAAAAGCTGTTTTAAGTCAAACTGACAAAAAAAAAACTATAAAAAAATAAAATAAACTAGGACACGTGAGACAGTTTGTGTAAAACGGGGGCAAATCAATGGTTTTGGAGAAACAGGGCCACGGGACAGAGGGCTCAAAACTGGGACTGTCCTGGGTAAACCGGGATGTCTGGTCACCCCTTGCAATTTGCCCAGTTTAAAGACTGTAAATCCCCAGTTAGTATTTTCATGGTAATCATATGGGAAACATGCATTATCCCTTGCGTTCTGTGGCATAAATGAAGACCAACTAAATAATCATTAAAGTGACAGTGTGTAAGATTGCATGATGACAAGAGAAAGAGACCGATTTCAAAAGTAAATACTCAAGCCTCCCTCCTGATTGGACCTGAAAGGCTGGTTCAAAGGAAAGCTTTTCTCATTGGTCAATGTAATGGCACCGGGGATTGTGACCAGTGTGAGATCAGCAAAGGGAGGGACTTCAGAACAAATTGCTTTCATATTACTTCTTGCGTTATGTCAAATTGAAAGCCAAAGCGGCCAATTGGATGCGATCTGTCAAATTTGTATAACATTTAAATGTCCAGACGATCTCTTTAATCCACAGTGGGAATGCATTCGTATTATAAGTGCGATTGGCCTCTGGTTTTGAACAGCCCATATAGATGTTACGGCCTAAATAACGACACTTCTCGATGTGTTTATTGACCGTGCAGTTTTGGCAGCCTGTTGTGAGGTCAGAGAGCAGCTGTTGTCCTGATGCTGACTGGACCAACACATGGCGACAGTTGGCCTCCCTCCCTCCCTCTTTTTCCATGTCTGACTTTCTCCTCCTTTTACCCACTCGCCCTCCCTCTTTGCCCGAGTCGCTCCACACTCGCACATGTTGGTGTACGCGCAGACCCCATCGCTCCTAATCTGCATGCACGCCGCACGCTGACCTTTACGGCGCTCAATAATAAATAATGTCCCCCATAAAATAGTAAAAAGTAAAATTGAGCGACTCGATACCGGGACCTTTCAAAATCCACAATTCATTTTTTTTCTTCCTGACGTGCCAAACTATTCCCAATACAACATTTATATTAAAGGGACCCCAGACACATTTCGTCCTTGGTCATTTTACTGTGACCTTTCTGTCAAGGCAAAAAATAATATTTGGCAAAATTTGCGCTGAAAATCCAACTTGGATTCCCAGAGAAGTTGATGACCACAAAAAAATATAGTCCACTGACAAATTAGAAAATCACTGAGAATAAAAACAAACCGAGGACAAGGAATCCTTATTACTAGAACAATATGTGCTCGCCGAGATAATTAGTTGCTGATGAAGCCTCCACGTCCTCAACTATAACAACATGTGACACCTTAAAACCTTGTTGTACGATGGGAAACGCATACATTCTATCAATTGAATGCTCAAAAGATTTCAAAATGGCCTCCACAACAGCGAAAAGTCATCGTGAGACTGGAACCCATTGAAAGCGTTTTCTCACAGTCTTCACTCAATCACTGCACTGTTTTTTTTTTTTTTTTCCCACTGCGTACAAGGGCTTTTACTAATTATACGACATCTCTAAATTTGTCTCACAACTTCGCTTGTTAAGATGCGGAGGAGCCCGTGCACGCCGTTCATTCTCCTAATTGGAAAGCTGTGAGTGGGGCATTGATCGGAATCTCGTACAGCCGCGAGAAGGCCACGGGAAGATGACGAGCCGCGCAGGACAGGCTTCGATTTTCAGCGGCGACTCTCATTAGCGCCGACGCTGCCCCGCCTGAGCAGCCTGCGGCTCGGAGGGAGCAGGGCGAGGGCGGGGGAGGAGCATCACCCTAAAGAGGCTACAGGTGAGAGGGGGAGAGATGGGGGCAGGGGAAACATGGTGACCCGACTGTTCCTATTCAGCTGATGTATCTGCTATTATTAAAGGGGTTAGAATAGGAACTTATTTTATTTGTACATAATATTTCTCACTTTTTCCTCTGTCATTTTTTTTCAAAACATTCTCATGCTCTTTAGACAGGCTTTTGCACCAGATGCCCCTACTGTTGCCAGTGTCATATGGAGTGGGATGTAGTCCGTTCCTTGCCCCGACAAAGCAAAGACGTAGTGCCACTGTCTCCACTCAGGCCCCTAGGTTTTGTATGACTAACGCACGTAATAATTTGCAGTAAAGAGGTTTCAGCTCAACTACAGTGATTATAGTTTGGTTAAAATGTGCGCTGGGAGAGTTCGCTCCGTGTCATCTCTGAGTCGGCACCAGAGACACACTCTCTGTCGGCCATGTGGTCATGTTCGTACATCAAGACGTTGGTAAGATTCAACAGAGGAAGTGCGCCAGTCCCAGGTCCCTCGTTTATCGCGGGGGTTACGTTCTACAAATAACCCGCAATAGATGAAATCCGCTTTATTTTTTACAATTATTATGTATGTTTTAAGGCTGTAAAACCTTGCCCAAGGACATGACAGTCTGCACCAGTCTAGGGCTGAAAGATATATTGTTATCGTATCGATATCGAGATATGGACATTGAAAAAAAAGACTTTTGAAATATATAGAGGGGAAGAAATGCGTTGCCACTAGGGGGAGCAGTGGGATCGACTATGTGTATTTTTGCCTCTATAATCAAGGAAGAATGTTGCTGCTTGGAACGGTTGTCATCCTATCGCTCAAATTACAAATTGAGAATTAGGTTTGGCAGGTTGTGGATCTGTTGAGAGGGACCCGCCCACTCCTTTTGAGCAGACTAACTGCTCAAATAAACAAACTAAAAAGCAAGTTAGAAACAATATAGATTTTCATCACTAAAACTGCATTCTTTATTATTATGTTTTTATTTTTCAGGAAAACGCTTGGTTTTCACCTAACCCATAGTTATATCGTATCGATAGAGATAATTAGCATGAATATCGAGATATGAAATTTTGTCCATATCGTTCAGCCCTACACCAGTTTGAGTCGGGAGTCAACCCTCTGACCCTTGGGATCCGTGGACGAACGCTTTAGTCACCGAGCCACTGTCGCCTTATGTGTTCAAAAGCAAGCTCACATTTTAAACCTTTTGTAAAACTACTAAGTATCGCCATCTCTTAAACCTTCTCGCTTGAATCCGTCTCGACGATGCACCCAATCTCACCCAGCATGTCTGATTTAAGCCCCTACAAGGATCGTTCCACAGACTTTATTATCTTGTATTACCCCTCCACAATAAATCCATCCATCTCTGTGACCAGTCAAGGAGGCAGCAGAAGGGAAGGGGGCCTGTGACGTGAAATAATTACCCCGCTCCGAGCACCGCTGGCCGCTCTACAGGGAGAGCCGCCTGAAAACGGGCCGGCGCCGTATGGCAAAATATGCAGCTCCACTTCTCGTCGCCGCATAAATCTGAGTGAAAACTGGCACGGGCCGTAGAAGTGATTATCCGACATAATCAAGCATTCAGTGTCCTCATGTCGGGGAGAAGGCACTGTATGCTAATGCGCTAACGGTGTGTGTGTGTGTGTGGGGGGGTGGGAAACGCATCGGTCACTCCCCCCCGAAGCGGGCGGCGGCGGTTGTGGGTACACATTTAAGCGGGATTTACGACACTCGAGACATCGCCGGGAGGGTTAAGCCTTTGTTTTATGACTGCTGCGATAAGGGGAGATCGCAGAGATTTTATGTGCGGCGCTCATAACCGTGAAACCGCCTCTTTTCTTCTTGAGCGCTAATGTGCGAGTGTGGAAATCTCCGCTGAATTGAAACCGTGGCGCGTCACAAGATTCGATAAAGGAGTTAATGGACGTGGTTTAAGGGGAAAGACGGCCTTTTGTCTTGTGTGTCAGGAGATGGCGTCGCGTCGACTCAAGACTTCTTCCATTTGCGGATCATTTTTGCTTTGAACGGTTACTCGCAGTGACGACAGTCCTTGGAACCCGTACCCTGAAGAAATACTTACCAACTCGGCTTTCTTTCTAGACTCAGTTTGCAGTTTGTTATAGCGATAACAAAAGTTTGGATGGCAGATTCTGTAAGGGAGTTGCCTATGGCTAGATCACTATGCCACCCCTCCATCAAAACTAACACACCAACTAATATATTTTGGCCTTATTCTATCACACAATGAATAAGATCCACACCAAACTACAGCGTGGCATCGATTACATTTCCAGGGCGGGGCACACCTGAGCAAACAACCAACGAAGGGCGGATGTGTATTGCTGTTCTTGTCGCGGTGTAATTACGGTAGTGGTTCTGTGTTGATATTCAAACAGGGTTAAATGTTTATTGGTCATGTAAAATCAGAATTTCTATCCATTTCATCTCCGGTCCCTGCACTGGCTTCCTGTCACTCAGAGAATAGAATTTAAAACAGCTCTGCTTGTGTACAAGTCTTTTCATGGTTTAGCACCAAAGTCCATCTCTGACATGTTCGAGCCGTATGAACCATCTCGGGCCCTGAGAACTTCAGGGAGGGGTCCCCTGGTGGTTCCCAGAGTCAATAATAAACACGGTGAGGCTGCGTGTCAGTTTCATGCAGCTAAAATCTGGAACAGTCTTCATGAGGATGTGAGACAGGCCTCAACTCTGACAAAGTTCAAATCCAGGCTGAAAACAGCTCTTTTTACCCGAGCAGATGAAAACTGAAAGTGTTTTATCTTGACTTTTTATGTTGATGTTTTATTGATTGATTTGATCTGTTTCTTGTCATTTTATGCAACTGTGAAGCACTTTGAATTGCCTTGTGTATGAATTGTGCTCCACAAATAAACTTGCCTTGCCTATGGGCTGTTCTTTAACGACATGTCACTGCAAAAAAACAAATCCGACTGCGCGGTTCCGTTTGGGATGTGCACGAACGAGAACGGAGTGACCGGACTGAGCCCCCCGTGCACAAAAATACTGCCATCGTTCTGGACCTGCCAGGCTAACGCTGCTCGACCCAAGACGTTAAGCGGTGAATACATGTGCGCTTTGCGATTCCGGCTTTGACGATTTTCTAAACGTCTCCCTACACTCTTTCCCCACGTTAGGGTTTCGTCTAATGAAGCCTGCACCCATCAAATAAGGTGACAAACAATACAAACATACCTTTATCTTTTGCCTATTCTAATAATAATAATATAGCAAAACCTAAACATCACTTTGTTATAAAGTTATATTAATGTCAGCAGATGATTAACCTACTTTTGCCAAGTTGCCTTGTTATTCATGACAATGCATACCATATTTGCAGTTTGTATCTTGTAAAACTACAGTAGTAGCGCATCAGATGAAGGCCTCCATCAGCAAAAAGTGCTCCCGTCTAGCGCTTACACCTAATAGAAAGATATGCACTTGTTTGTTATTGAATTCATGCGTGCAAGTCCTTCCAAAGTGCCGGCGGAGCCAGTAAATTTCCTTTGTGCAAAAAAAAAAACTCCCCGACTTTATCTACCTCTCCCCTCTCAATGTCCTGAACCAGGGACCATCTACTATATGATTGACACTGCTCCATCTGGACAGCTAGGATTAAACCTATCAATCACTTAACACAAGGAGACCGGAAAAAAAAAAAAAGAAGAAGGGAGAAAAAAAGAAAGGGAAAAAAAAACGGCGGCTGTAAATTCAATTGCGAGCAGGGGGAGAAAATTGAGGTGAAGAAATATCGAGGGCTATTACGGCGCTATAGGGCTGCTCTCCAGTCCATAAATTCATATCAAATGACTGCAGGAGCGAAGTATCGGGAGAGGTTACAGTAAACGCGGCCGCCTTTGTCTGCGGCGAGGAGGAGGCGAGCGCGCACAGTCAAGGACGGCCTGTTTTACAAGTGCCAAGCGTTGAGAGAGCCGGGGATAACAAATCAACATAAAAAATAAGAGTATTTCAGAGGCATCTTAAGACTTGGAAAGGACGACGGAGGTAGACGTGGGCTGTTTATCCGACTTTGAGAGTGTGAAATAAAGGCCATGAGGGATGGAGAGGCGCGCGAGTGTCTGAGACTCCTTATTTCTGGGAATGTGTACTTTTTTTTAAGCGAGATGTTCAAGCAGGAGTAGGTACGTTTGCTTGGTTTCCTTTTTTTCTGGTCAAAAGTAAAGGCCAGAGCTTCAGTGTGGTAGTCCAAAACATTTCTAGCAGCTTTTTTGGAAAATCTTTTTTTAGTGGAAAAATATTCACTTTCAGACTTCTTTCTTTGTGGAGTTTCCGCCGGGGACTCCGGTTACCCCAACCACTAAAAACATGTACAAAAGGCCAGAATCAAATGTAGTGAGTGGTTGGTGGTGGACGGAGGGGCCGATGGCACAGACTGGTAGCCTCGTACTATAGCGTTATAGTAGCCACTATAATGCAGGCTTGTAATGTGTAAGCCATTATTATAATTTTATTTGATATTTTCAACAACTAAAACTAATAATGTATCAAGCCAGGTTTAAGTTTGTGTTTTTGTTTTGGTATTGATTGTTTTCTCCCCACCTTTCCCATGGGAGATCAGATGGAACCAATTATCGATCACCAGCGCCTGGACGCTTCAAACTTCCTGTTTGCTATGCAGGACAGGACAGGACACCACGGCAGTGCAAGCAAATTGCCAACAATCCACGATCAAAGACCCTTCGACTACGCTGTGCGGGATCAGGTGGTCACAAAAAAAAACTGAAGTGGCAGCCGGTATGGATTTATTCCGATATGTGCTCTTATGATCTGAACTTTATCTGCAAGCTACCTGGTGCAGCTACGGTGGCTATACAACGCTGCATTCAAAGACTGCATTTATTTGAAACTGGGACAATTTCTGGGTTGCAGGTTCTAGAATGTGATGATGTCACAGGACCCAGTTTTCCCCATTAACTTTCACAAGAAGAAGAAGATCTTTATTTAAATAGCGCCTTTCACAGACATGGTCACAAAGCGCTTTACATTCACTCCATACATAGCATAAAGACTAAATGCGGCCCGTACAAAGGCGACATCCACTTAATGTTCATGCACATGATTAATTGTTTATTACTAGGCAAGTGTGTTATTTACTTATCTGACATTAATGAGCTATTAGCTTCAAAGATTTAGATCTCTGGCTTAAACTATTTTAAAGTGACTAATATCCAATATCAAATTTTTTTTGTGTGTGGATCAAAGCTCAATAAATCAGGCTAGGAATTAGATAATAAAAAAAATCTCATGGATGTCTCCCAGAGAGGAATTACAGTGTCATCTCTGTCGCCTGGATACCAAACATTTCAATATTTGTGAATGAATACGCAGGTGAAAGACGAGGGACACACCGTTATGCCTGGAAATATCAGACTTATGCACATTCAAAGGGTGAGTTTGGTCTATTTTTAAAGATTAACACGTATTTGTTATATGTTGTGTAAAAATAATCCATGTTTTCAGGGCTTGAGTTGCACAATGTACTGATCCATGTAACAAATGGCCATTTTAGTGCATATTTCTGACCCACTGAACCCACCGAACGCCGGCCACACTCACGTTTGATGGTGAGCTCCCCGTAGTTGGACACTCCGACCCCCTTGTCCGAGTGCACGATGCAGCGGTACCGTCCCGAGTCGCCCTTGGTGGTGTTCTCCAGCTCGAACGTCCCGATGAAGCGGCGGTTGTTCCAGGGTTTGGTGGCCTTCATCGGGGCCTCCCTTCCCCCGATGCCCTGTGTTCCGGAGCAGAAACACAGAACGGAGACGTTTAATAAATGAAGCGCTCCAGCCTTCAGCGGCTCCAACGTGAAGGCAGGCTGTTGCATTGTCTACGAATGCCATCGGGACTTTAGAACATCTTGTTTGGCTCACAAAACCGAGCAACGTTTGGAGTAGTGGAGAATTACCAAGGACGAATCGTGTGGAAATAGTTGTTGGCTTCGAAAACAGACACAAATACACAGTCCTAAAACATTTTGGAATCAAAACGACTTTATGACCCTAGAAAATAACCCAATATCTGTTTGGGTTAATACGCTAGTTAGTATTTTTCACAACAGGAAACTCACTGATATCAAAACATTAAAACATACTGAAAATGTTGAGGAACACTACTGTAGTCTATTAAAATGACTGGTCTGAATCATTTTGATCACAATTTCAGCTTTAAAAGGCTCATCATTAACATAACAGAATTACATCATAAGATAATAGTGGGTCCTGAAGCTCTAGGGAGTTGAGGATATCGGCTTTGGGTCAATGGGTCATTCCGTCCAGAGCCAACACAACAGAAGACGTGTAACTTTGAGATCTGCTCATTTAACCTCTTAACCCCCACCGGAACCGAGCACATTTTGTCCAGATTGGCTTTACCCAAATCCAAAAGCTTCTTTAAAAAAAGTAACAAAAACGAGACAAAAGCAAGGATGAAAATGGGACAAAAATTAGACGAAAACTCAACAAAAGAGCCAAAAAAATATGACAAAAAAAATGATGAAAATGTGATGCAAACCCCCCCGAAAAAAATGTATCAATATAGATGAGTTTTGAATGTCTTGGCTTTCAAATGAGGTGTTACGGATTTGGGAAAAGCTGAACTGAAGAAAATAAGGCGGGGGTTAAGAGGTTAAAAGAGTCTGGCCCATTCTTTATATTGATTTATTAAGAAGCCAGCAAGAAAACAAATTCATTCTCGTCTTTAAATGCCTGTCGTTTAAATAAAACCTTGTGAGACAATGAAGGAATAGAGGCTACAAGTTACCAAGCCACGGTGTTCATTTCATTCCTTGAATCTTTGTCCATATTATCCATATTATTTGTGGAAAAGAACCTTCACACGCGGGTTCTGCTCATGTGCTGTTATCGAACATTACAATATCGCCCCCACACACACACACACACACACACACACAAACATATTTTTGGACAGTCTGTGGCCTCCCCTCGTCCCGCTGCCCTTTCTGAACCAGGTACAAAACCGCCGCGGCGTCCCAAAACGGAGCGCTTTAATAAACCAAAGTGGCTCGACCTTCAGCGAGTCACGTGGGCTTGTTTGTTTGCGTCGCTCCGTGGTTCCCTTTGGTGTTTTTTGTTTGTTTTGTTTTTTGTTTTTCAGACCTGCGCGTGCATCCATCACACAAAACGGCGGCGCTCCTTCCCCCCGCGCTGTCCGCCCTCACAGCGGGCAGATGGGCCACATTTGTTCATTGGAAATATCTCTTCATCAGGGGACCGCACTTAATGTTTGTTTTTGCCTTTCCCCTTTCCCCCTCCCCCCCGATGACGACTTTGATGGAGACGCGGGGGGACGCGGGTGACGGGCGGAGGCAGGTTTTCAGTCGGGTCGGCCGCACGCGCCAACAACGAGGGCACGTTGAGACTAGCAGGGGGCGGATATAGCGCGGGAGCCGTGGGTTAAGACTTTACCGTTGACGTTAATCCCGGCGTCCTGGAGCCCGGGGTGACGGACACGAGGCAAGGGCATAATAGTCCATTCCATTTTAACGGCTGTTTGCTCAGTCTATTCTCCAAAGAACTCGGGATTGTTAAAAAAAGAAAAAAAGCCCTCGATTAACATTTTCTCCAACAGCCGCGAGCCAGAAAGATTCGCAAAACTTTTCGACCTTCGCGTCAGCGGATTCGCGATGGAAAGAGTTACAAGGTTCTTTCTCAATGACTTCTCAAAACGGTCGGTCTAAACATTTTGTTTTTTCAATACACGCTTTCTTTCTTTCTTCTTCTGCGAAACTGTTTAGCTGTTTTGAACTGGAAACCCGTGTCTTTTGTTAAGGCTACTTGATCGCCGAATAAGTAACAGCATTTTCAATTTAAATCCACATCGTTTAGAGATCGCAGGAAAGACGAAGAAGAAACGCAGATTAAGGCCGTGTCCGAATGTCCGCACTATTCCCTATATACTGCACTATATAGTGGTCACGCCATTTTGTAGGGGTGTCCGAATGTCCAGAGAGAGAAAAGTAGTGCACTCAAAATTTCCCACAATGCATTCTGAAAAGTAGTGAGCAGCAGCGGTCACTAAACGGGTCAATATAGCCCACAATGCATTGCGAGAGTCGGAGAATAACGGACACAGCCACAGGTCTTTGAACTAAACAACACGACGGAATGAAATCAGCTGTTTCAATCGTGCGTATTTATCATGAATAAATGACTTAGATATAAACGGTTACGGTGATGCTAGCGTTAGCTGCTAACCTTTAGCTCGAGCTGTTAAATGACCGATAGCTTCCTCTCGAATAATCCAAGCCATTCATGTAAAATCCATGTTAAATATATCTGACTCGTATTTATCCATAATTAGTCCACTGTTTCATTAGTTTGGTTGATCTTTATCGCAGAAATACTTTATTCCCGGAGTTAAGCGACTTTTAGCAGACGTAGTCGCTCATTCTGCTGGTGCTTCGGACACCGGGCTCTGACCTACTTTCTGCACGTCTTTGAGCTAACACAGGAGTGATAGTTTTCATTTTAATTTAAATGTCAAATAAAACGCCTGTAAAAGTGCCAAAACTGTCGTTCTGTTTCATAAAACAAATGTTTGTAACAATAAATAAATTCAGAAAAAAAAAAGAACGTCACGCAGCTCGGAGAAAGTAGAGGCTTCTGTCCGAATCGCCAACAGACTCAGTGGACTATAGAGTCTACTCTATAGTGCGGGCCCATGTAGTGAATGAGGGGTTAGGGACTAGGGTGGACATTCGGACACAGCCTTGCCGACAGTCTCACCTGAAGCCACAGCCGGAAGTTGTCCCTCTTGCGCCCGTTGACGGTGCAGTGAAAGGACGCCGACTGGCCCGCGTTCACCTCCACTCCTTTTATGGTCAGAAAATGCGGCGTGTTCACTGTGGAAAAGAATAAAAAAAAAGAATAATAATAATAAATCTAGGCAAATGTTTAATAAGAAAATGGCACAACATTACGTCTTTCATTTCCACATTATACCGTTTTCATCCGATGCATCAGTGCTTACATGCCCGTCCCCGCCAATTCCCGCACACCCACTTTGAGCGACGGGCCAAGGTTTGCGTTTAACAGCCTCCGAGACGGCGAGATCGGAGGAAATTCACTTAAAGAGAGAGTGTTCTTTAGTTCTTAATGCGATACCTGCCAACGCCGAGAGCCTCCATCCAAACTGCTGCAAGTAATATATCACTCCAAGTGGATTTTTTTTTTTTCAGCGCTAACTCCACCGTCAAGGAAGGTTTTTTTTTTTTTTTGTATTACTGGGGGGAAAGTACTGAATGTTTGCAGGAGTACAACGGTCATCGCATTGTCACAAACTATAGTGCAAGATTATCAGACATGCACCTATAATTTAAACTGGCTGTGAATGTCCTTTGGGCGAGGAGTCTGCAATGAACTGGACTCATGTAAAAAAAAAAAAAAGGGAAACTGTGTTGATTGGGAAGTTGTCCAATGTTTAATGATGTATATATTCTGTGATGTAAATTTTCCCAACAATTGCCCAGGGAATATAGGCTGAAGTGGGCGTTTGTGGCGTAATACATCGCTCCCGTTTCATATTGTGTATTGCTGGGTTGCAGGTGACCTCACAGCGTTCTAAAGGCCTATAATATTATATAGAGGTAACATTATTTTGTTTTTGAGGAAATGTTTGGTCTTGTACAGAGAGATCATGGACCCAGTGACTGATATTAATGATCATTTTTGTAAATTCACACATTTTCTTTTTAGATACGACTTGGCGGCACGGTAGCGCTTTCGCTTCACAGCAAGAAGGTCCCAGGTTTGATTCCCACCTGGACGGGGCCTTTCTGTGTGGAGGTTACATGTTCTGCCCGCTTTGTGACCACGTCTGTGAAAGGTGCTATATACGGTAAATAAAGATCTTCTGCTTCTTCCTGTGAAAGTGTGACGCCGCTAATGGGAAACACTGTCTCCTGCCCCGCACTGGGTCCCGTGACATCACATTCTAGAACCTGCAACCCAGCAATTGTCCCAGTTTCAAATAAATAAACTTATAACGTTTTTATTACAAACAGCGAAAGAGGAAATCACGAAATAAACATTTTAGTTGTGGTCCAAACTCATTTACATTTTTAGCAGGGACGGAGTCGCTTTCACTGAAATGCTGGAAAACAAGCTTGAAAGTTCTGTGTTTACAATATTATACTAAAGAGGGACAATACAGATTGTGTTCCACTACTCAGAAAAATCAAAATAGATAGTGTACATTATCTTAAAGGTGCATTATGCAACTTTTTACATGAAACAAAGGTTTTGAGTTGCCTTGTGTACGAAAATGCGCGGTATAAATAAAGTTGCCTTGCCTTGTACGTATTTGACCTTGTAGTGACCCAGCGGCTGTATGAGTGGTCCGCATGGCGCCTTTGCTGTCCATCACAGTGCTCTCCAAGACGCTCCAGGGTCAATTGTTTGGTAGGTTTTCACTGCTGATGGACCGTCTGACCAGAAAACCTGTGATGTAAAGTAAAAGCGCCATGCGGACCACTCATACAGCCACAAGGGCAAATACTTTTTTCCGCAAACAAAGTTGCATAATGCACCTTTAATGTGTGACGTGAACGCGTCGCCAATGCTGGAAGCTTTCAACTTGGCTTCCTCGTCAATGTTTGTGAGAGCTGTAGGTCCAAGATCACGGTAAAGGTTTTCAGGAAGTAGTCACCGGTCCTGGGTCGATTGCCTCTAATTCTACCAAGAGCATTTTTGACATGGAGCAATGTTTTCAGCTATAACAGACGTCATACCTCTACCGGTTGCAATTTGTTAAAAGTGGCGTAGGCAAAACTATGAGGCGGCCATTAAACAAGACGAGAGCCGATGTCTTTTTTTAGTCTTTTGAACCTTGAAACGTTCCAAATTAGGTTTACGCCTTCTCATATACAACTTTTAACGATAAAGCACAACACGGAACACATCTTGTTTATATCTCTAAAGGCTGAGCATTATAAACTAATTTGGACTCGCTGAATAAGTCTGTACATTATTCATTGTGAGATTGATTGCTAATTAGGGACAATTTCTATCCAAAAGTCTTTCCTCTTTTCAAAGTGCGCTCATTAAGAGTATCTTCATTGACTGAGCTCATTTACAGACACCAACTTTTGTAGAACATTTCTGATTAGCGTCTCTTCCCCCCCCCCCTCTCTCTGTGTGTGCAGAGAAATAGGGCGATTCGGCGGAGCGACCTTGATTCCGAAACATAATCAAATCTCCGAAGGCCCGGCAAAAGCTAATTCTCTCGCTCTCGTCGCCGGGGCCGCTCGGATGCCGGCGACATCTTACAAACGCCGCGCCTTTTCATGACTTTGTCTCGTCAATCGGGCCGCTGCCAAAAAAGAAAAAGAAACACACCGACAAATCTATTTTCTCTGGCGCTAATGACTTCTTTAATGACAGGAGAGGAGAAGAGACAGACACCCCGCTGGCCACAATCACACCTTTAGAGGAGAGGCTGAGGGGGGGGGGGGGGTATTAATAGAAAACGAACTGGCGCCGATCCATGACATCAAGTGAAGGTAACGATATAGGACTACTCGAGTTTGTCTCCTTTCTATGGCATTCCTTTCCGTTTTAAGACATGAACATAACCTTTGATAGTTTTTACGAGACATTATTGGATTAACATTAGCATAAGGGGCTTATTTATTTTTCAATTAGACGGATAAAACCTATGCAGAGTTCAGCTTTGGAGGCGTTTTACCGGTGGGTTTAGTTGTAAAAAAATTGTTCTGCAGCAGGTTAGGCACAATAGCAATTAAATGTGCTTATTTTTATGTTTCAAAATCAAGATTCATTTCATTCTGCACCTTTTTCACAGAGTTTGAAAGCAATAACACTTGAGAGAACACTGAAATACTGTACTAACTGTCGGAACGAGCGCTACATGTTTTGTGGAAGTCTGAACTTGCGTTTCCCAACCAGGGGTACGGGGGTCTATCGGGGGTACTTAGAACTATGTCAGATTGGTAAAACGCCTTTTATTATTTTGATATGAAAAGCTATATTTTGGTTTAGGTTTGTTTTGAACGCAACATGATCTCTTTTTTTTTTACATACAAATAGCGCTTTTAAAGCAGTACTAAGTAACTCGTGCCCCTAGAGGCCAGAAGCGCCACTGCAGGTGTCGTAGCATGTTGCATTTTTTTTTACTCTTTAATTGTCCCTGAGAGTAAATACTACGCTGACAGAAAAGACAAAGGGACAGAGGGATATTGTACGTCCAATTACACAATGGAGATAATTTTTTTCACTCAGACCTGGCTGGCAACTCTGTTTAAGTGGCGCTAGCCCGCAATTATCTTTGCCCGTTAGCCTGTTAGCTTCTTATTTGTGATTCCATTAAGGTGTATTGGTGGCTCCGACCCGGTGCAGGGAAAGTTGCCCCCCACCCCCCAAGTCATCCCATTAACACATGTATTACCCCCAGAGGGACTACAAAAAGGATTTATTAAAAGGTAAACACGTTACATAGTTCTTCTTTAAGGGATTGCTTTCTAAATAAACTGCAACACCCTTGAGGTATGGGGTACCCGGACTACCACAGAAATGTCCGCAAGACAAAAAAAGACTGGGAACCACTGATCTAAACCACCAAATGTTACACAAGGACAGTGTATTGTCCAGATAATTGCACTTTTTTTGTAACTGTGACAATTCAAATACCAATTTTGACAGCAATAAGTGCTCCCTAATGAACTGCAGCTGACCTCTTTAAAAGTAGAACTGTGATAACATAGGAGTGAATAACATTAGTATTGAAGCTCGTGTAGTGCATTAGCTGGAGTACTCGTAGCATCAAAAACTAGAAAAAGTCAAGGTGCCTAAATGCAACAATTTCAACAGCATGGCCTTGGTCTGGAAGAACAGCGAGCACACGCGCTGTTTGGAAAATATATATGCATGCAGTAGTGGAGGTGCAAGTAGACAGAAAAATATAACTGTGTAAAAAAGCGTAGGGAACATTCCTCAGTGACGTCCACGCCAACTTGAGAAGTCGTCATAATGTTGAGATAAAACTTTTCCATCTCCATTTTAATTACCATCGCTCCACAATGCCACTTCTTCTAATCACAGAGAAACCTGAAAGTCGCAAAGCGGGAATCGACCAGTTCTCATTTTTACAGGCTTCGGCATTGATCACGAAGCAGAGACGCATCGATCCGCTCCGATACTTTCATATGCCGCACCTTCAGTCGCACAAATCCATGCCGCATCGACAGAACATTTGCCGGATTCCTTCTGCTTTCAAACAGTTAGCCGGTCATTAGCCGCTAACAGCCAGCGCAGGGAAAAGCTGCAGTCAAGTGGAAATCGATAAAAAACACAAGCTTTTGATTGTAATTGTGGTTGGTATATATATATATATATATATATATATATATATATATATATATATATATATATATATATATATATATATATATAAGGACTAATGCGAGAGAGTTCTCCACGGCAGGTATAATTGAGATGACGCATGGAGAGCCCTCATCCTTTGAGCCCGTAAAAATCCGTCCCGTCTCTGGAGATGAAAGGTTGAATATGCTGCTGCCGATTATGTCCATGAAGAGTTCACGAGTGGCTTCAGTCAAGGAGCCGAGTATCATTTTGATATCGACAGTACTAAAAACTAGGGCAGTGGCTTTTCAGGTTGTTCCCGGAAAGTGGGTTGTTAGATTATTTTCGGTGGTCGCGGGCCTTTGCATAAGATCTCTCCTGATGAGTTGTTTGGAAAATCAGCCTTACAAATCAATGCTCGAAATAACAAACTTGTGATGGAATGGTTTGTTGGGATCACACTGGTTTACAACACATTTGTGGGCTGATTTAGGACCATTTTCATGTGCAGAACCCAAAAATCACATTGGTTTTGCTCAATCCGGTCAACTTTTTAACCCTCAGCCAAATCTTGCAAAAAGGGCGTTGTCTTTATAATGTCTCCATCCTGGTGCAAGTCTGCCCACACCTAGACTCGGGTTTAGGTGTGCTCGATCAGTATTAATAAGTTGTTAATAAGCATTAATACTTAATAGGCCATTAGTAATATACTTGTAAAGTATTAAGCTGCTTATTATACTGTTAACGTACTAGTAGGCCATTAATAATATGCTTATAAAGATATGAATAGACTGATTATATTGTTATTAACTACCATGCTAATAGGTCGTGAATAACATGCTTATTCATAGCCCAGGGGTCACCAACCTTTTTTCAGCCGAGGGCTACTTCAAGACCATTAAGTTGTTCGACAGCTACCAGGTAAAAACAAATCCTAAAGATGAACGTACACTGTTTACTTATAGGATATTGACCCCATATTATATCAAAATAGCTTTATTTTAAACTCGTACTGAGTCACAAGAACAGAAATAACTGTATTTTTAAGGATCAGATTAAAGAAAATTAGGGGTTTTTACACCTTCGAAAAAGCCTATCCTTAACCACCCTGAAAAGCTTACTAATGGTTATTAATACTTAATGAGCGAACCTTAATATAAAGCTATATCCCATTTTATCATTTGATATGCAAGTTCACTTATTAGAAAAGGCAAACAAATTTTGTAGTATGCCTCAGGGTTGGTTTTGACAGAACAACAAAAGTCAAAATCATGTGCCTCATGGAGTCCAGAGCTTGGAAAATCCCAAAAACCTGAGCTGACACAGAAACATGGATGATGTCATTTTCAGATTCTGCGTGGCAAACATGTTCCTAATCAGTTAAGAATGTTTAGACCGCTCACAAAAAGCATGTTTTTGTAAACCATTGAAACAAGGTCCATATGGAAGCTACTTCTGTTATTGTATGCATTCATATTTTCAGGTCCTGGCTTGTCATATGGTGAAGGTGGGTCTTGAAGCTATACCAGTTGCAGCACGGTCGACGCAGCAGTTAGTGCGCGTGCTTCACAGGTGCCGGATCCAATCCTTTCTACTACTAAAAACATGTACAATAGGCCAGGATGAGTGAGACTGGGGACAGCGAATGGAAATTAGCCCATACTATCCAGTAGATGTTTACATGCACGAGTCCCATGTGTGTTCATTAACATGCACTGTCCCAACAAAACTATTAAATAAAAAATAAAAAAAATACCACTGAGCTTTAATATCTATGGTCCATCCACCATCTCCATGTTTCTTAAGCCTGGCCAACTTTCCCCATCAGAAAGGCCACATAGTCTTGTTTCCCGGTTCTATGTCTAAATAAAGGTACCACAGTTTGCTTCTGTTCCTGTCACGGCATTTTCAAACAGCATGGAAACTGTTTTTAATGGAACACACATTTTTTTTATGCTGCTACTTTCAACTTGTTGTCTGATGAAGGGCTAACTCGCCCGAAACGTTGCATGTGGTGCGAGACATAAAAGACAGATTTTCGGGAGCCCTCTAGCTGTGCAGAGTCATCTTCATCTTTTCATTGTTTACTTTTTGACTCTGGCTCAGCCTTGGATGTGCGCGTCCGCCCCGGTTCTCGCGCTACTTTCAAACTGTGCTAAGGGACGTCGGTCTGGCATAGGTCCAACAGCAGGACGGGTCACTGGTGTCGCCGCGATAATTCAGTGACCTCAACGGAGCCTCCATAAATTCTTCTTGGAGTTATAAGCTCCGACATTTATACATTGTTCCCGATTGTTGTCCCGTCAGAAAGGCCTTGGTCCTGGGCGCCGAGTGTCACAGAGAGGACAGGAGGCTATAGCACCAACCATCGTATTGTTTTTAATTTTTTTAATGGAGAAAGGAGAACAGGACTTACTGCACTGATGTCCCTGGACCACCACGTCTTTAATGGCCACCAGACCGCGCTGTCCCGAGGTTACGACTTCAAACACGATCTGGGGGGAGAGAGAGAGAGAGAGAGAGAGAGAGTCATAACGCTGGTGATGAATGGCACATGTCAGACAGTAGCGTTTACACGGAGGCGGGAGGGAGGGGACGGGCCCGCGGTGGAGGGGGTTAAAGTGGGTGAAAGTGGGTAATGCGATCCGCGAGAGGAGTCCGCAGCTGGGCACGCGCGCCGCTGCGGGACACGCCGGTTATTTCGACAATATGTCACGGCTCGGAGGTGTGAGACATGCAAGAGTGTGAAATCCAGTTTGGGCCTTAAGATGATTAGAGCAGTGTGTAGAAAGGACACAGTGAGTCGGAGATAAGGTTATGTTGAGTTTAATTCAAAGGGACTCACATGAAAGAAGAAGAGGAGTTCAAGAACGGCATTTTTTTGTTATGTCGAAGTACGTGGGACTTTTTTGTGTTCTCCGACGCCATATTTATACAATGTACACGCGGTTTCACTCATTTCGGCTTTTTTCCTGATCAGACCAAGTTTACTTTACTTGTTCGATGACATTTCAGGCTAGTTCTAATGTGATCTTGCTTGAAATAAGAAAGTGAAACTGCAAATGGTTATAAGATCCATTTTCTTACCCCATTGGCAAAGGGAATTAGCTGAAATAAATTAGACTAAATGTATTGAAATGAGTCAAAAACATCGCAGGATAAGTGAAATAATCTAGGGGAAATGCCCAGCTAAATCTTAATTTGTCAAAACAACCCAAATGTGGATTATTAGGCTCAAATTGAGACATTTAAACTAAGCTAGTTGGTCACTTTTTGCAGTGTGTTTGGCTGTAAGCTCTCCTGTCCAAACGCTTTGAGATTTGGATATGCATAAGTGGAGAAAATAACTCTAAACTGGCAGATAGCAGGTTAATAAAGGTCAAATGAATAAAACACACACTACAGTAAGTATTGCGGGTATAATTTGTTAAACTATAAAACACGTGTGTCAAACTCAAGGCCCGAGAGATTATTTAATGTGGCCCTTTGTAGAGCATGAGTTTTATGAGTATGTCATAAAAAAGAAAACGTCTCTAGCCCATTCCAGAGTTATGGATTTTTACAGAAATAACCGGAATGTCCATTGAAGCCACTAGGGGGGAGCTTAAAATGAAAAAAAAAAGGAAATAATTCCACACATGTCCAGCAGAGGGCACTGACATAAGGGATCGGGATATAAACAGCATATTATAGCCATGTGGTAAATGGTCAGTCTGCAATATTATTATTATTATGTCACTTACTTCACTTACTTACATCAAAATGCAGACCAAGAAGGTAAATGATACGTATTCTGTTCAATGTGTAATACTTTTACTTACAGACATGTTTACCGTCTCAGGCTCAAAGTGAATGGACTTCAACAATTCCTCAAACCATGGGAATAATCATGTGTCAATAGTTGTTAGAGTTCCGCGTTTGGAATCTCTGCGGTAAAACATGTACAACTGTGCTTAAAAATAGTATGTGAGAATATCCACAGTAACCTAAACACAGTACTTCCTTACATTTACTGCAAAGGGAGTCCCTTTTTGAAGTAGCGCTTGCACCAACAGTTGCTCCGCGTCTCGAGTTACGTGTCTGACATGTTTGCGGCGCGTGTGGCGACAGGAGCCCTCAGATCCACTACATCTGTGCAGCGTGCGGAGAGTATTTTGGGCGCCCCTTTTTCCTGCACAACTGTCCAAAGCCGTGGCAGGGGCGTGTCCGGAGTTATGCGGGGGATAAAAAGGGAACAGCGCATTTAACGCCAACCCGACTGAGGGTGTGGCGCGGGAGCTCCGCATACACTCACATGTGTCGGATGCCTTGACTAATGTAAACCTGTGTGTTCTCCGCTCATCCTGCACCACATTTACAGGCTTTTCAAACTCCTGATCGTTTCTATTATGGACATGCGGCGTCATCATCTCGCAATCGTTTTCACACCGCATCACAAAATCCGCTTAGTTACAGTGGTCATTTTGCTGTAGGATGTTTTCTTGTTTTCTGAATTGGTAAATTAAATTAAAAGGGCAGCTAGATTTATGGCAGACTTTGTGTCCTATAGTGCAGATGGTTTGACTCCACGTGTAACAAAACATGGCAACGAGTCCAACCTCTTCCCCGTCACCAAAGATATGAGAGAAATAGCGTGTATTTTTTTTGTTACTTTATCCTCTAAAAGTGGTGATACTCTGTTGTACAAGTGGGAAGGTTAAGTTTGACCCATCCTTCAGGGCCGCTGGGGTACCCCGTCAGGAGCAGTAGGCGACTCTCCGTTCCAATCGTGACCTAAGTTCAAGGTCAGGAGCCCCCCCCCCCAACCTAAAGTGCTTGGTCTGGGTTGATTGTTCTATGACTTCAAGCCATTCAGTGTTGCAACAATCTCTCCCCAAGATCTTTTATTGATGATGGGAGAGTATAAGCAATCCATATAAGTATTTTCCAAACAGTGACTGGCGTGATTCGATTTAGAGGCTCCTGCTCTCCATTCTGGCGTCAGCTTTTTACACCCTGCCACACAACCCATAATCCCGCCTGCGTTTGTCGCTGTGCGGGAAGCTTCAGTCACTCGGCGGCACTTGTGAAGTCCCTTTGTCGCTGGAATGTGGAGGCTGAGATCCTCCCCATTGTCATCCGGGGAGGCAGGACGCCGTCAGATAAGGCCTGTCTAATTATAAACGTCTTGTTTCCTTCTTCTTCTTTCGCCGTGCCGTGCGCAATATGAAAGTGGATGTCTCGCGTGTCAATTATGACCTCATTACGGGCTAATATAAAGGAAATTAAAAAGGCCAACCACTCCGTATAGCGCCACTAGACAAATGAACTGCCCCCCTGAATCGCTAATTGAAATCCTTTGTTTTATTTCCCCCTCCCCCGCAACACACATCCGTCAGGCGGCCTAATAGCGCTGATATAAATTGATTGGAGCAGCAATGATGGCGCGGTCGTAATTGGGCTGGACCCGTACACTGTAAATATCCACACGGGACGAGAGCTGCTCGGGGCCTCACTGTCTCGTTTGTAACAGGGAAAAAGGCTGGAGTCAAAAATCCTTGCAGTTGCATCTCAATGGACCGGGATAACTAACTACTAAGGATAGCTATAGGACTTCTGAATGAAGCACGAAGCTGGCTGAACATGTCCTGGATTAGTTCCTCTAACCTGGGTCGACAAACGCAGACATCTGGATCAGTCAGTTAAGTTAACCCTGGGTCAAACAGCCGTCTTCTCATTCAAGCTGGGAGCTGAACCTGGTCCAGAGCAGGTTTTGAGCTAAGGGCACGTTTCCTCGGAGATCTACCCATAGACTGTAAAAAAGAATAGACAGCTCCTCCTCACTCCTCCCCGTTTACCACAATGACCACGTTCGTGGGGGAAATCATGGCGGATTTACAGGCTCCTCCTCTCCAGCTCTGACGAAGCATGTTCCTATAAAGGGCATAAGGGCGGGATCTTGACTGTAGACCCGGCCCTGCTTGGCCCTCGCGGGGCGTGTAATGGGCGTGTATTTCTGTTGTAATCGCGCCCATGGCCAGGCAGCGACGTAAACGGCCTGTCAATCAAAGTCAGGCCCTCATTAATTATGCAAGATTTCTAAAATGTTTATCAACGATAAAAACCCTGGTGCCCCATATTGTTTTTAACCCAGCGTAATCACAGGAGGAATATCTAGCTCTAGCCACTTCTAAACCATTAAGCACCAGGCATTAACGTTGTTTTTAACGTGTCTAAAGTCCAATGCATTGCAATGGGGGAATAGCGGTCATATGGAGGTACTACAGCAAAGGTGGAGCAATGGCGGCCTCCAGTGTCGTAGTCACAAAGCAGAGCAGTCAGCGGCCATTGGATCTACCCTGATCGAACGTTATTCAAGCTTTGTAGTACCGCAAAACCGGGGTCAAACTCGCCTCGCTGACCCTGTAATCCGGCTTCGTGGTACATTCCTCCAGTAGTGGCACATTTTCCCTCATCGACTGCACAACAGGCAACGTCTTCCAGCTATGGACGTTTTCTTTCATGCACAACTCAAATGGTCAACTCTGGCGTGTTTTCCCGCCTCCGGATAAAGACTCTCCATTTTTAAATACAGAGCATTGTTATTTCAAATTCAGACAAATGACAATCTCAATTAGAAGTTGTGAAGGTGGCCGCACGGTTTAATTATCAAAGGGCTGCCGATGATGGCGGGCTACACCTGTGATTAAAAAATAATTTCACAGC
This sequence comes from Proterorhinus semilunaris, assembly GCA_021464625.1. Taxonomy (NCBI): domain Eukaryota; kingdom Metazoa; phylum Chordata; class Actinopteri; order Gobiiformes; family Gobiidae; genus Proterorhinus; species Proterorhinus semilunaris. The sequence goes on along the minus strand of CM038358.1, from coordinate 27,210,712 downwards.
GTCAGGTGGCTTCCCTATGACAATGGCGTAGGTTACCGCGCAATTAAAGATACCCGTAATTACAGCCGTGTTGTTAATTAGTGACAATTTCCAGCTTTTCTTGGCTCAGAGCGGCAGCGGATCATTGGCACGCCTTCTGCCACGGTGGAGTTTGAGTTTGGAGAGACGCGGTCCCTTCTGCTGGGAATTAAGGCCCGACTCTCCCCCAAAAAACGCAGCCAGTTTGGAGTAATAGTTCAGATAAACTAAAATAATTCCAATTTGAACAATGTATAAGAACTGAGAAGCTGTGGATTTCAAATTTGGCATTCGTGCTTATATTATTTATCTGATCAAAACGGACGACTTTACAATATGACCAGGCAATGGCAGGCTAGGGGGGGCCTAATCTGCCCCCCCACCATGTATACTTTGACCCATCGATTTTGAGAAATGCGATTGAACGCGACGACAGAAAGATTGAGCTGCTGTAATCCAATTCCTGTGGGATTTTTTTCCTAAATGCCCCAGTTTGGGTAACACTAGTTTTTTTATCGAGGGGTTCTTTTTTGGGCCACTGTGGGGGGAGGGACCCGCTATAAAACAAACTTGCCAACTCCCGCCCTAAATGAATAAATATTTTTTTAAAAAGGGTGAAAAAAGTGTTGAGACCGAGTTCAACAATTGCAGACTGAAGACTCATACAAGTTTGTGGTTAACTTTCCATATTTTATTTTACTTAATTCTTTTGATGAAAATTTCATTTAATTTTAGTCAAGATTAACTAATTCTCTTCAATTTTCGTCCAGTTTTAGTTGATTAAAATTGCATGCACATTCAGTCGACAAAATCTAAAGATTAATCTAGTCAACTTTGCATTTATAGTATTTGTTACAATCATATTAATCAAAGTCCTCTGCTTCATAAAGCTTCTCCCACATGAAAAAAGTACAGAGCTGCTCCTTTGGCAATGAAATTAAATGATATTAGGCTCTTTTTGTGGCGCCATGGCGACGCATAAACAAGTGGCAACCTCCCTCCCTCTCTTTTTGCCTTTTTCTGTGTTTCATGTCTTCGCCGTGGTTTTGTGGGGTTCTGCGGATTTTATTTACTGCAGGACACCACGCTCTGAAACAGCGCAGCACCTCCTGGGTTGGTCCCTGTTTCAGAGGCGGTTTCCTCCACCTCCAAAAACACGCGGGTCAGGCTGGCCCACAGTGGCGGCGCGGCTCAGTCCCAGCAGCTCAGGACTAACACCTGAACACCATTTCGTAGTATGGTTGTACAATGACAAATAAAGCCCTCACTCATTAAACATTTCACTGGAAGTGTTGATGATTTTAGTCACTTATTTTAATTTAGTCTTTTTTTAGTTGCCGAAATTAAAGTTGTGCTATGTTTCTATGTTCCTGAATCCTAAAGTTCAATTCATCACGTAATTCATAACGACCAGTACGTTCTTTGGAACCTCCTTTGTATTTGGCCCGGTAACAGTTTGTGCCTTGCTTTGTATAAAACATCATGACCTTTGATTTAAAAAAATAATGAGTTTGTGTGGTCCAAAAACCCAACTTTTAATCAAACAGCTCTTTTTTTGTAGCATTACTATTGGTTTTAATGTGCTTTTATAAGTACAACCCCAAACCACAGTGCAATCACTTAAATAGGGCAGTGTAAGAGAATAGATTATGTCGAGCTTTGATATTTAAAATGTGCTTTGCTTTTGCTATTACTGCAATGCTTCTAGAAATGTTAGTAGTTATATATTTAATGTGAGATTTCCTATTGTCTATAATTTCATGCACTCGCTCTAGAACTACACCCGCTATCTGAATTGAGCATTGGAATCACAGTTGCCAAATATCATCATTTTGCTTTTACTCAGATTTAAAGATGGTTTGTTTTGTTTGAACCGCTTGTTGTTCTACGTTAACATGGCTCCCCCTTAAATCCACAGCATATGTCCTCCTTCCTCAGATAAATATGTTGCTTCTCAGCAGTGGCCCTTGTTAAGCGAGTTTTCAGCCCCTGTGATGGGGGTTTGGTCCAACCTGGTCCGAATGACAAAAAAAACTCCAAGACCCAGCACCTATTGGGGGGTGAAGAGGTCCCTCTGCATCAATTAACATTTGGTGGACTTGTGGAACAGGCCTGGCGCCGGGACTAATGGCAAGGCAAGTGTGAAATCACCTTGGCCCGGGCGGCAGTCGTGTGCACTGGTAAGTGAAAATGACTTTTCGAAATGGGAACGGCGGCGAGGGCCGGGACGGAGGCAGAGGGGCGCATTACCATGGATACAGCCGCAGCGGAATCAATAATTTGAGATGTTTCAGACGGGGGCGATCGTTTGGTTCTTCTCCAAATAATGCGTTCGTGTCGCTCCGAGTCAGAGAACGGGCCGTAATGAGGAGCTACACCCGCTGCGTCCAACGGCTGCACCCGGACCGGGACGTTCAGCGGCGGCCCAAGTGCTTGAATTTGTTCAAGTACAAATAATAATAAGAGATTAAAAAAAAAAAAACAGAACATCGCACCTGAATTTAAAACCCTTGTTCTTATTTGGAGAAAAGGTAATAAAAAAACAAAAAGACCACCCAAGAGCAGATCCTAAACCACTCTACTTTCTAGTACTTTGTTACATCACCTAGTTGTGTTGAAGACTGTACTGTTGCTATAGTTTAACTTGTACTCACATGGGTTCAGGAAGTATTTACCCCCCCATTCTGTTTAACTGAAGTCTAAAAGTGAGGGGTTTCATTTATTATTATCATTCTTTAAACAAAACACTCACATGTATCTTGTCTAGAGCTTGTGTGTTCCAATCAGGGGCAACGTATGAAGTTTCTCACAGACAAAAGTCATCATCTAGACCTCGGATGTACCTGGTAGTAGTTGGGCCAGTAGGTGCTGATGGCCAGCTCGACCTGCCCCCACGCACGGGTGGCCGGTCCGGACACGTTCCACACGGGCATGCCCATGGGACTGTTGTTCTCGCGGATGTAGACGTTGAGGTGTCCCGGGTGGCTGCCCTCCCGTCCCCCCATGTAGTACTGGAACAGGACGCAGTGGGTGTCGTTCTCCTTGAGCTGAGGCGACAGGAGCAGGGCGCGCTGTCCCGCGAACCGTCCCGAAGTGTTCACCATCACGAAGGCTGAACCTGGACACACACGGAAAAAGGCACGTCCCGCGTCAGTGCACGGTATGTAAACGAGAGGCGCTGACTTTTGCAGTTTTACAAATGCTCTGCAGTGCCTGAATTATTTAACTTTATCTTATTATTTTGGGATTTATTTATTTATCTTTTTTATTATTCAACATTTTACGCATTCAGTTGTGAGCGTAACCCAATTCTGTCCTCGCATTGTTCAAAAAGGGAAAGGTAAAAATAAGGAGACCTGGGGAAGACCTAGATAGAACATGTAGGACAGACTATGGCTCATTTATGCAGATGCTAGATAGCAAGGGCAAGCTTTTTGTGGGAATGTTACACCTAATTTACCAGGGACGGCTGGTGGGCTGGTTTTATGGTTCATTTTATATCATAAGAAATTGCCTAATGTCATTACGGTGTATAATCATTGTAGTTTTATACTTCTGATCACAATCACATACAAAGGGTTAGTTATGATTAGTCCCGAGAAAGCACACACATGACAGTGATCTATAGAGAGCAGTGCTGCATGGTCCCGCCTCCAACACATACACACACACACACACACACACACACACACACACATACTCTTGGCTCCGGGACTGAGTCCGGGCCTATCACAGAGCACGCACACCGCGCTGAAGACTCTTCATTGGTTACGTTCACTCGCACGCGGCCTCTGTAAACACTTTGGGAAACTAGCAAACACCGGTGGATTATGAAGATATTCTTTTTGCTGGCGAGACAAGATGAAGTGGGGAAGCTGCAGCGTGTTTATAGGGTTTCGATGAGGCTGAACCCATAGACTGTTAAAAAGAATAGACAACTCCTACTCACTCCTCCCCGTTTACCATAATGACCACGCCCGAGGGGGAAATTATGGCGGCTTCACAGACTCCTCCTGCCCTGCTCAGACGAAGCATGTTCCTAAAAAGGGCATAAGGGCGGGATCTTCACTGTAGACTCGGCCCTTGCGTGACGTGTAGCTCGTGCAGCGCCAATGCTAACAGTCCGACCCTCATTAAGTAGGATATTTCAAGAAGATTTCTTACGAAAACCAGCCTGGTTCCTTTAATTGTGACGTTAAAGTTGTTTTTAACGTGTCTAAAGTCCAATGCTTTTCAATGGGAGACTAGCGGCTGTATGGAGGTACTACAGCAATGGCGAAGCAGTGGGCAAACGCTTGGTAAATGACCCCGTATTATGTGAACATATAGTAAGTCGGGATATCTCCGCTTCAATTGCTGCAACCACAACCCGGTCCCAGATGAAGCCCAAGACGATCGACAGATGGCTATGAATATTTGACAACGTAAACGTTAGAACATAAGCGACCAGGCGACGTCCCTTCAAGTTCCCATTCAAAATCTGCTTTATTGTTGGTCGAAATAATCACGATCTTCTCCACATTTGGCCTTTCACACAGACCTGAATCTGATTAAAGAGCCAGACTTCAAAAAGGTCAGTGTCTCTTTCTCCTTTTTTTTTTCATATAAGAAGCTGGACGTCTCCCTCGAACTTCTGGGTTTAATTGGGTCCTCAAATGTCATTACTCTTCACTCGGCAGGTAGAGAGGGCGGGAAGCCATCTCGGAGCCGTCATCTCATTTCCCCCTCTGCTCATGAAAAACGCCGCCAGTCCAATAAAGATATGCGTTTTGTTTCTGTTTGCATGGGGAATCTTAATCTCGGACATGAAGTGAATAATCTGTAAAAGAGACCATGTCGATTGGTCCACCCCAAGGGCCACGTGTGAGTTCACGTCTTCATGAATAAATGTATAGTTTCCCTGATTCGCTTGTGCTGAGGTTAATTGAGGTTAAGAGCTTGAGATTGTATCAACTCTAGAATAACCTACATTTCTTTATTTAATAATATTTCCACTATTCCCATACAAGAGGTGAGTGGGTGGCCCCTACTGGCTCCTGCGTTGTGGATATTGTGTTCTCATGTACTTCCGCGGTTGGTAGAAAACTTGACGTCTTTATTGCTTTGCCGTTACGACGCCGAGTCCGGGATAATCCTCGGTGGCCGCCCCGGTCCCGTGGGGTGCATTCTGACTAAATGAAGTGCGTTCTCCTCCGCTCGTGTCAACGACTGCTTAGAGACCCCTGTACTAGCGCCGAGGCTTTCCCGTGTGTGTCCTGTGATGAGAAAAGGGCTCTCATCTCCAAAACCTTTAGAATCCTTCAATCTTCCTCATTCATCAAAAAAAAAAAAAAAAAGACACAAGAAATGTTTCACGGGATGTTTTTCTCCCCCCTCCGTCTTCCTCAATGACACGCCGACATGATGAGAAATCGATACGTTTGAAATCTATTTGCCGCGCCGTCGTTTAGGCCGGTTCAATATTATGAAAGGTTAATGTAATAGCGAGGCTTATGGTCCTGGCAGCGGCTCAAGGAGTGTTTGTCATCGTGGTATTTAGCTTGGCGCCGTAACGAGATGGCACCGAGGGAGTTTGGGCCGAGGCCAAAGAGACGCCGTTTATGTGCAAATAAGAGCAGCAATGATTCTGCGTCAGAGGCGCGACACAAACATTTAGACGCAGAGACCCAATTGTTCGACGGAGATGTAATTGTTTTGACGTGTGGATTAACAAATTAAATATGAAGTGTCAAGTTTACAACCGTGACGTCGCCCTGTAAAACTAGTTTCTTACAGTACGTCAACGTCAGTGCGCCTGCTATCAGTGCTGATTGAACTACGTTTGAGAATACAGGTTTCTAAATCAAATTATTTACATGCTGTGATGCAAAGGGCCTTTTGTCCTCGAGGTCCAACACTGGTCAGTGTCGGCAGGTCAGAGTTAAAGGTTTCTATATTTATCAGTATTTACACTGTGTGACTCTCTGAAAGCATTAATTAAACTACGAATGTATGAAACAAAAGATGAGCTTCATAAGGTCGTCGCCTCAAATGGTTTCCAACAGTGAAGTCAAAACCATTTCTGACATCGTGAAGCCTACGATTTTTCTTTTAAAATCAAGTAATCAGCAAAGTAACTAAGTTACTTGTTGGAGTAATCAGGAATCTGTAATCTGTGGCAACACGGGTCTTGAAATAAAAGAAAAACCAAAACATAAAAAAGTGTTTCCAAACTTTTGACCAGTATTGTACAGAAGGTTGTTCATGTAAAGAGAATCCGTGATTAATATTCCGCTCACCGGAAAAGCGAGTTTGGTCTCCTCTATAGTCCATATCCTTTGCAGATCTCAGTGCCCCCCCCCCCCCCCCGTAGACCAAATCAAACCCTCTGACGGGTTTGGCTTTACCTCTGGTAAAATTGCTATTATTGCCGTAATTACACAACCACACCATGTTAGAATGATACTTTTGCAATAGAAAATAATGAATATGGCGGCTAACTAGTACTACTACTGCTTCTCACCGCAGTTACAATTACTATTTCTATGTATTATTCCTGCCTCATAATTCACACCTGCTGTAACAACGTGCATGTATTCAACACCAAATCATTTACACAACCTTCACACTTCACTATTTCCTCAACATAAATTAATTATACATACAAAAGTTGATTAAATCACTTTATACTTTCCCCTCCTCACCTCTACCTCTTGGAACAGTAAAGTGTGTACTGGAGCTGCGCCTCAGAGGAGCCCTTGTCATTAACAGTAAACATCTGGAGACCGTCTGATATTATGTTAAAAAGCTTCAAGTGCATTGAGTAAACCACAGCCCGGGTCCCCAGGGCGCGCCTCCTGCCCCCGCCTCGTTTGTTCCATCAGCGCAGCAGCCAACTCTACAGCGTGTGGCGCACTTGTAATGCTCCCTACCTCCGTCTGTCTGAGAGGCTGATAACCACAATCATGTTTGCACAATGAGGGGGGGGGGGACAAGAGCGCGAGGATGTCAGACTTCAATAGTGCGCGTTGTTCTAAAGCTGTTTCGCAGGAGTGGATTAGGTAAATAAATTAACCCTTGTGTCAAAACACGGAGAACTCTGCATGTACAAGATACGCGCCGCGCTTTGACGGCTGTATTTGCAAGCAATACTTTCCCTCATGCAGCGACGGCATTTCAAACCTACAGCACTCAAACGTCTCGTTCTGGGACACAGTAAGAGTGTGAATAGCATTAGACATTATAACACTATAAATGATTCTTATTAACCATAATTTCATAAAAGTTCCAGCATTTTATTAATTGTTTAAACACTATTCTAACACTATTCTTTTAGCCATTCACTTTTAATGACGGGAAACCGGTGCATGGTGAGGATAGGTAGGATTAGGATATGTAGAGTTATTTGTAAATCCATTAACATGACCTAAAAGTAGGGGTGGGAACCTCTGGGTACCTCACGATTCGATACGCGATAATCGATATATTGCACAAAAATACTCTACGATACATCACGATTTAAAAAAAAAAACATGCTATGTTTAACCTTTATTTTAACAAACTACATATTAGTCATCATTTACATTTCTTTTCATGTGCTTTATTCCATTTTTAAAAAGGATCCCTGACTTACACACTGAAAATGGGTCTATAGATCTGTCAGCGACTTCATTTACATAAACAAGGAACCACAGTCCTATTTAAAAAGTAATAAATAAACCTCAAATCTCTTTATTATTATTATGAAAACTATCATTAAAAGTAATTTATTTGTGTGACAGTGTTTGGTCCAAGTGCTTAAAGCTGTAGTGCTGCCCCCTGCTGTCCCGGCTGAATTCTTGATCACTGTTGGCCTCTATTGACTGTGAAAACAGTGGAGCACGGCTGCCTCATTAATATGCATGACGTTGCTCATTAATATGCATGACCTCATCAAAAGTATCGATATCGGAATAAAAAGTATCTGTATCGTATCGTCCCGCAAAATATCGCAATGTATCGGAAAATCGATATATTGTCACACACTCCTACCTAAAAGTGTCCCCAAATGTCAGATACATACATCAACATTGGTTTTGCTGATAATAAAAGAAAAGCAGCAAACCACGCCTCAGGTGACCTCTTTTATGGCCGCAGTCACACGGCGCAACCACATGCAAGATGTCTCGTTTGGACCAACGCCGTTCTTGAGTCGGGTGGAAGGCGAGGGAAGGCAAAGAAGACACATCTTTTTCTTATGATTCCTGATGAAGGCTCACACTTCACGGCACACACCTCCTCTTCCCATTTTGGTATGCAACCAAAAGGTCATCTGTGCCCTTACCATTACCTGCTGTACATTACATATTAGTCGATAAGAATGTCCATCCACTGCCAGTTCTTCTGTGAACTAATCCGCAGTGTAGCGTCCCCGGCCGCGTTCCTTTATATTTCGAGGTGTTGAAGTTAATTATTTCCGATCACACAGGGCAACGGGGGCCGCTACATGTAGAGGGGCAGGTGACTTTGAGACACGTGTTTGTCCAGCCTTAATGAAGGAGCTGAACATGATATGAGTTTGTGAGGGCTTTTAATAACATCCAGCCATCTGCAGCCCCCCCCCCCCCCCCCCCCCCGAGCCTCCACAACCTTTGGAGTGACACGAGGCAATAATTAGCAAATAAAACTGCAATGTTGTTATAAAGACACTCAGACATACGAGGCCCTCCGCTATGCCCTCTTTTAAATTGTTTGGTCACGTTGGCGAAATTGTGTTTTCGTTTGGGAGACGTTTAGCCCCCAGCCCCAACTACCTTACACAACTTCAGCTCTCAAGTAGTGATTCATGGGCAAAAACAAAAGCAAGAGCAGGTCACATTCAGGATTATTAACGACGAATTTAAGGGCCACTGGAGCGTCAGTGTCGGGACTTCAGGGACTAAACCAAATCATGGAGACGTTAGTGCAATTATCATCATTACCAGTCCCTTGAAGCCCAGGTGAAGTCACAGCAAAGTGCCCAAAGGATCAAGCCCGCCCTTATTCCACCCCGCCCACTTTTGCCTCTTTTTGCCACAGATCGGCCCTTCTGTAGGAATGACACATCCGGTAGTGCTCGAAGTCCATTCAATAAGGCGGAGAACGAGGGAAAAAGTTCACCGCTAAAATATGACGCACAGTTGATTTGTGTAAAATGTCCAAGGTTCATTTACACCAACAAGTCAACACTGCCCTGTGGGTCTGCATGGCCTGAAAACGGCTTTGTAACTCATCTTCTCTAGACATCTGCAGTCCTACGTAAACTAATAGGGGTGAAGGGGCGGGCACAATTCATGGAATAACAGAACAACATAAATAGGGCTGCACGATAAGATAAAAAGTTCAATGTTCAAATACAGCAATTACAATAATATTACTAATAAATATTACTAAACCATAAATACACTTTCTACTCAATTTAGATAAAAATATTAAGCATTTTTATCATCAGCTTGTCAAAACATGAACTGCTGTAAATCACGACAAAAGCAAGGCTTTAAAAAATAAAATAAAAATAAAAATCGAGGCCAAAACTGACCTTTCACACACTATCAAGTTGCCATGACTTGCTGTATTAGGCTGTGTCAATCTCAGATGAAAAACCTTTGTGATATAGTTTTAGTTTAGTTTATTTTGAGCAATTTTACATTCATTTTGTCTTTAAAAATGAATGTAAATTTGTGGATCCTCAAAATGGAGTAGGCTGAAGCAATAAGCTTATAAGTGCCGTGTTCAACTCATAGCACAATACATTGAAAGGTCTAAATTACATCGACTTTAGATACAAACAAGTCCTTCCTGTATATTGTGGCTTCTTGCTTCTTTAGTGCCTTATGATACATGACATCTCAGAATGTACTCCTTTCGATTCATGGACGCACATTTTCAAAACAAGAATAGGAATTCCCACACAAGTTTGTTTAGGGCAGTGTTATCCCCCCCCCTCATTATTGCAAGAGGCTGCATGCAGTTCATTTCAACCAGCCGCGTTTTGACAGCGCTGCCCAGAAAATGTACGCGCCGCTCGGCTCCGTGTTGGTAATTAGAGATGAAAATATGGCCCGCCCGGAGCACCATTTGTACGTTCTACTATCCTTGTAATTAAATATTAATAAGACGATAGGTCGCGCGTGTGCCGTCACTTCTTATTTAGTGCTGCTTAATGCGGCGGCCATTAGTGTTCACATTACATGCACTAGTACAGGACGAAGAGTGCGGGCGTTTCCATAGAGCCCCATAAGAACAGCCCATTTAAGAAATTCTATTAGTTTTACATTTATGTTTTATGAAGGCTTTCAACATTATATTTGGACAGCCTCGCGTTGATCATTCACCTTTTGAAATTCGATGGAAAACAGCCTTCATTTCTGAGGAACAGGAGCGGCAGGTCTCCTTTGCTTTGGCACGGATGGGAGTGAAGCAGGAAAAAGCTAAAAATCAACATCAGCAAAGGCCATTTGAGCGCTGAAATGATCGTAATGGCTCTGGTGAAGCTGTGTGGACGCAAGGCCGTGGGAACCCAGGGTGCTGAGGGCGCTGCAGCACCCCCTGGTGGATAGTTTGTGAACTGCAGGCACTATTAATAAATAGGAAATATGCACAGAAGAGGCATTTTTGGGATACATTTTGTCCCTCAGCTCCCCTTAACAAAAATATCTTCCCACGGCTCTGTATGGACGTGTGTGGAGCAGGTGACGAGTGTCTTGGGACAGAATAAAAACAACTCCAGAAATGTTTTTTTCTGACCAAAAAAAAAGTACAATAAGCATGGGACAACATGAAAACTATGTGCTTATTGTTGCAAACATGTGATTGAAAAATGCATCGATGAATGAATGACACATCGATACAATAAGAGTCCGCCGCGTTGGTTGTATAAATAAATACCCTTTTGTTCCTTCACACTTTTAAATGTTTGTTTTTTTTGGAGTTTACAAAAACACTTTGAAAGGTCTGTACTAAAAATGCTTCCACAAAATTAAAATCGATCGTTGAGACTTGGGTCAACACGGAGGCCAAATCAAGAGGCCGAGAGAGTCCCGTAGTCTCTCCGGCATTGTGAAGCGTCCGGTAGAAACCACTGACTCTCAAGTATCCAGGTCGAACAATGTGAGCCAATCGCAACGTACTCATTACGGCGGGGCAGCGCTAACAACCCGGGAATGCCTTTCGAAAGGGCAAAATGTCACGGTCTCCTCATAATAGACTCTCTCATTAACAACATCCGGGAAACTGCACCTGCACCTCCGCTCCTAGAAAGGGTACGTTACCAATCACCCGTTTCATTCTCGGCGAAAGACGAGCCACGGGGACATTGGTATTGGTAATCGCAGATACAAACGTGTATCAATGGGGACCTTTGTCACTCCCTGCACACACCGGGACCACCTCCAGCACTCGTTTCACACGTTTCTTTGCGGAGAACTCCACGCGAGCTGCGTCTTTGGTCATAACTGCAATAATGGACGTCTAGTTCGTCGGTCACGCTACCATGCTGTCTTGAACTTTCAGTCTGGGTGAAGAACGGGGATATTTATACACATTGTCAGATCTGGGACTTTGGTATATACGAAAATATAACATGAAATAAATCTTGCAGTTGTGGCATTACCAGTTTTATTAAATGCCATTTTATTAAACTTGTGTATTTTAAATATCAAAACGGACAGCAGATGGAGCTAGCGCTAGTATAAAAGCCACCCTGGTTCACACGCGCTTCCTCCATCTCCTCACTGGCGTCTTCCAGCCTAGTTGGGCCGTGCCCGGGGTTGTCCCGCGGGTCCAGGTACACTCGTTCAATCTTTAATTTGGTTTAGCTGCTAACGCAAGTTTTATTATAGCACCGCGGGTGGTCGAGAGCCCAACACGCACCACTCCATGGCATCCTCTGGTCTCTCGGTCTGATGGAGCCGCCGCGTACCCGGGGCTATCGAAGCAACGTGCCGGCCGAGTAGGGCTGGCCTTGCCTCGTGGTTTTAGCAGAGCTGCCCCGTAGCTAACCTCTTTATTTACGCTTAGCTGGAACCGCGCTGCTGTCTTGCTTCCTCCCTCTTTTGTATAAACTAAAAAGCTAATGGAAAACAAACAAGCGTGAACTGTGAACCAACTGAAAGCTAATGTTATTAACGCTGTGAAATGAACTGAAACGTTAGTGCCAACTAAAGTACCAACAGGACAAACGTAAATCATAGGAATAAACTAGAATGATATGTGCAAGGAACATGCTGCTTCTGTCCTTATGGGACCTGTGTGCCTTATAGCACATTTTTCCAATTTTACTGGATGGCGTCGTCAGGCTTTTATTTATTTTGTTTAGTATACCACGTGTCATGTCACACAGTCATCGTTTGTTTCATTTACAGAAAAGTATCCAAGTGATAAAGTTGTCCCCCTGTAAAAGCGCGTTCCTTTTGTACTGCTTTGATTCCAGTGTTCTCAAAACGTCCCGCACAATGGCGAGCCTCCCTCCTCCGGCGCGCGCCTCTGTATCTAAATTGGAGCCGTGCCGATCGCATTTGGGTCAGTCACCCGAACGCAGCGGGGGAAAAGCAGCCCTTCCTTCCGCCACCATTGATCAAACTCGACAAGAGCGCGCCGCGTATTATTCAAGGAGCCTCCTCATTGTGCCGGAGCCGCCTGTGCGAGAGCGGGCGTTGACAACCCCAACAGTGACTTGTCACGCGGGGCCAATCCCTCCAGCCCAACGGCCACATGCCCCGCGACACCGGCTTCTCCGGGACGAGCCAATTAGCCGCCGAGCAGATTATAATGACACTGCAGAGTTTGAGATTTCCTTTGCTCATGAGGTTGATTTATGACCGGACATGACAGATTGATATTATAGCACTGTAATATCAAGGCTCGGGTTTTAATCACTCAGGAAGGACGGACTTTTACAGAGATACTCGCTGCTGTTTGGATTAAGAGCTCCTCGTTTTAGCCAATAACAACCAAGGTTCAAAACGAAGCTAAACTTTAAAGCACTCAGTAAAAAATGTCGTTTCTAAGCCTGTAGCGGCATACCTCACACTTCATCACCATGCTGTTAGTTGGCATCAATAAAAGTGAAATACTGCCACGAAATTGGTTGGAATTGGCTACAGCATCAGCTCGAGCCTTTCAAGATGTGATTTTATGATTAAAAATTCTGATTTAGGTTACTTGATTTATTTTGCCCAATTGGTCAAAACTGATCACTTGTTGGTTTCAGTAAGCATTGACGACTAGTGGCTCCATCTCAGTTTTGTCCTTGGGCAAGGCACTCTAGAGATTATAGGCTTAACTTTGAACTGTATCGCAACCAAAAAGATATGAACAAAAATATCCCCAAAATTGACAGCGGGAACAAGGAAACATTTATTCCTTTCCGTCTTCCCAGTTAAAGGCCGTGTACCTGATTGTTTTTGTTTACAGACAATGAAAGGGGGAGCGAGCAGATTCAATTGTTAGTCGTGTCCAAACTCATTCCTGACTTCCCAAATTCTTCCCATGGACGCGTTTAGAAGCGCTTTCCACAACCTGCAGGGACACTTTTCACATAAATGCTAACAACCGAGCCTTGCTATATCTTCGTACACACATTTTTCCTAATAGAGCAAACAATTATATATAAGCGCAGTCTTGTTGAGGTTGCTCTGAACTGAATCTCGATGTTTAAGCCAAAAAGTGCCATTACAAGTCCGAAATCGCAGGTCGATGTTTCATATCGCCGCGCGTTTTCTTTTTGCAGTGAGGGTCGCCGCTAATGTGCCACTCCGCCCGCTCCCGTCCCTCTCCATCCACCCGGCCCCGACAATGAGCCGTGCCAATTAAAAACAGAGGGCCCTCGCCGCGCACTCGATACCGCGTAAAGGCCACGAGCGCACATTGTCTACGGCGTTCACCGGGAACAGATTTATTATTATTCCGCTGTGGGCCACCTTCACCTTCTATTACAGTGATGGCTGAACACGGGGAACACGCAGCCCCTGTCGCCGGCAATGAATTAGTAAAAAAAAAAAAAAAAGGAGGAAGATGAAGTACATGCGCCGGGGCCGGGAGAGGAAGGCCATCGCTAATACAAAAAAACGTGTCGCTGCCATTATGACAGACAATTTTCCGTGTTATTTTTTTTTTTTTAAAGTGAATGGAGAAAGCCAGGGAAAAATAGTACACGCTCTGCATGTAATCAGCAGAGGACAGCGCAAACTTCTCTTTTGACCAGCTCGCCATCGCCTCCGGGGCTAACAAAGAGCACCGGATAGATTTTAATTAGCAGTGAAAGCGCCGATTCATGAGGCTATTTCCCGTATAAATTGAGAAAGTACATGGTATAATAGGACACAGCTGGGGTTTACGGGCGGCCTTGGCGTGAGACATTGTGCCGTCACTCCAATAAAGATCGTTTTACAGGTAGCAATTATGCCCGGGCCAGTAAAAGATTGTGGAGCGACGATAACCTTGAGAAATAACATGCAGGTAATCAAGGTATAGTTACAATATTAAACGCTTTTGCAATACTTTTACGCCATTGTTCGCACTGAAGTATTGAAAATGCACAGTTACCTGTTCAAAGCGTACGCCAATAATCTGTGCGATGTTCTTGAGTTCATGACACCCCACTGCGAACGTGTTCTTGCAAGTTCCCTCTTGATAATGAACTACACTCCTCTTGATTGAGCTCAGGACAACCCAAACGACAAACATTTAGATAACGTATACACGTGAACACGATAATTGTCTCACTGAGCTTTACTGTGGAAATGGAGAAAACCTTTGAGGAGCTACTCAGACACTGGTGGAGAGCTACCATGCCAGTTTTGTTTGGTACATCAATTATTCCATTATTAAATGCTTTGCTAGCCTATTAGGCGGAATTGAGAACCTCCTCCTTGGTTTGGATGGAGCAGTAATGTAACAGTCCCGATCAAAGGTTTGAGACAGTTGAAAAATGGCAGAAATTCACATTTTTAATATGCAACAAGAAGAAAAGGGAGTAAACCTTTTATTGGAGACTAACTAATAATACCTTAGGAGCACCTCGACGTCGGCGCAGTAATGTCGAAGTGCTCCTAAGGTATTATTACGCATTGCAATATAGTGCCCCTTTTTAATCGGCTCAGAAAATCGACATGTTACATTTTGTGTAAGTATACTTGGATCGTTTAACTTCTAACTTCACCCCCGTTCGGGTCCATAGGAATACGCTGGGAGAGACTAAATGCTAACAACGTCTTTGGTCTATTTGCGTGACTGAGCGCACGCACAAAGACCGGACAGTTACGCATCAACTCGTCTGAGCTCAGGATAGAGCATAATAGCTCCGTATGTAAAAAGGGTGGCCTGTTCCTTTAAAACATCCCGAGGGTTATGGAGCAAAAAAGTCAAGTGGAAAACCCCCAAAAAATATCACGAGCGCTAAGCCAGAGGATCCTCGACCCAAATGAAGGCCGTTACTGGAGCCGACTGCAGCCCAATAACCATCACGCGGCATATTGCTGCAGATTAAAGTACTACTTGGAACCGTGCACAATGTGGACTGTATAACTGTGCAATAGGGAAGAGTTTGTCCAACATTTGTAAACTCCACTAAGCTCGTCCCTCCCCGGCACTGGTGTGGTGACCATACGCAGGAACGGTCCAGGGCGAACAACATGAGCTCCATGGAGACAAAAACTGCTGTAAGCCTTTAATGCTTGGAGACAGAGACTTGGAGAAGCTCGTACAGTGGATATATCTTTGGGAAACAGAAGGTTTGGGTGGCCAGTCATGTTTGGTAATACGACAATTGGGAACTGAAGTGTGTGAATGTGACCGAGTGCATAATGCAGCAGAAACTAGAACTACCTTAGATTTTCTTTATTATGAACTTTTTACAGAGAAAGCAATCTTTATCAAGTTTAAAGGCATGTAGACAAACTTACTGATACTTCTGTAATATAGACAATTAGTGCACTATGTGAGCAGAGATCCAAATAGTCACTCCGATATGCGTTTACAATATACTTGAGCCTTTTGTATCGAGACAAACCATTCATTTTTCTACAATTAAAACACAGAACAATGAACACACCATTGCACAGGTTTTCCAGCATAATTGGCCAAACGCAACCAATAATGTTGAATTTCTAGTATAGCTGAAATATCCAATATTTCCGCAATTTCCTATGTCATCTCATCTTCAGCCATCTCTTCATTATTAAAAGACATGGGCATCGCAATAGCAAAGAACAATTCCGCTCACATACACAGGGAGCAATCCTAACCATGGAGAGTCTATAGGTATTTGGCTTAATTAGGAGTTGAGTGATGGTTGGAATTGGAGGAGAGGAGGGGGACAATTTGCAATAATGACTTGGCGCTTATTATTCCTCCTCCGTTCGGGCCTTGAACTCCGCGCAAAAAAAATCATTATGTGGAGAGAAATCTCAACGAGTAGGTCCGCTCTTTCAACCCCGACACACTAGGTCTCATTTGCTAATAAAATTCACAGGGGTCAGCGCCGGAGAAAGGCGCCGGAGCCACTTCGGAAATGTCAATGAAGCTTGAGCTATTCTCCTCATCGTCTGCCGTCTCTATTCTGCCTGTCTGCCGCCAATCCTCCCTTAAAAAAAAAAGAAGAGAAAAATAAAGCTTCTATAGTTGAGAAGGGTTTTCAAACTTTCCCTTTGAAACAGGAAAGGGGGAGTGATGCGATGCTCATATGACTCAAAGCCTTCGAATGGCTCGATCTCATTTGTAGCAAGAGCGAGTTATTTTTCTATACTAATGGTTTTCACTCATCAAAAACATGTCCTTCGAATCAACTCTTCAAGTGTTGTTGCGCTTTTCAAGTTTCCTCCCAAGCTCCTTCCGTGGCCCTACATCACCAGGAAACTCATCTCATTTCCAGCCCAGTCGCCACTTTGTAGCACATCAAACCACTCCTATGCAGAGCAGCAAGACTATTCTAATGTTCCACACAGTTTTCCCCGTGGAAGTAAGACAGCGCAATCTGCATCGAACTTCCTCAGTACAGCGTCCCAGGAACAAAGGCGAAAAGCCCCTTCGCCGTGGTCAACTGTCCCAGGGATGTTTACAAAATTCAATTGCCTTGTTTATCCATTGTTCTCTGTTATGATGTTTCCCCCCCCCCCCCCCCATCCCAGTTTGCAGTGTTCCCCTTTGGCGATGATCGTGGATGACTGATTCGTGTTGTTCTTGTTCAGCGTTTGGTTTGGCTGCTCATGTGCACGCTCTATCACGCTTCTATTTTTCTTTTTCCAAGTATGGAACATTCTCAAAGCAGCAAGAGACTGAAATACCACCACAGCTTTTCAACTACAACACAACACGTCAAGATTTTTGATAAAAAGCCATTTCACCACAATTACCTAACACCTGCACAAAACACAATTTCTTGAGCTTTGAACATTTTAAAACTTTTTCATATCCATGTTCGGTTTTCAAACCTCTGAGTTCTTCACGATCCTCTAGAGTAGCTTCTCCACATGACTGCATTGTACCTTTTCGTCACTCCACTTGGTCGATCAGCACTTGCAGTGAAGGCCACTAAATATAAAGACATGCGCGACCATCAAGGGCTTTAAAACGGAACTCAAAAAACATCTAAAAAGTAGCCAGCATTGCACACACAAGCCATCAGCGTGCCAGCGCTCTTTGGTTTCACACTCCCTATGGTACCGACTTAGTCTGTTTGTATTCATGTTGTTGATGTGCCTGGTTGTATGTGAGGGCGAAGGGTTTTTATTGAATCTGTAATGTTGTATGTGGTTTGTTTTTCTTGGTTAACCCCTTGTCTTGTGAATCTCGTCTTGTTTTCTATTCTGGGTCGTCCGCTCCCTGCCAGGGACTGCAGGTGTAAATTAGCCTCAGGCTAATTCTGGTACAATGCATCAAATGGCAACATTTATGTTATAATTGTACATGGTCCCTTTAAAATAAACTAAGCTAAAAACCTTTGATGAGGCTACTGCTGATGTCCGACGGTAGAAGCAATTTGTAGCACATATTCCAAAAACGAAAAATGACCTGCTTTAGACCAACATCATTTTCAAACCCCTCCTGGAACCACCACCTTAACGTGGTGGAGGGTTTGAGCGCCTGAATGATCCTGGAGCTCTGTTGCCGGGGGCTTCGTGCCCCTGGTAGGGTCTCCCAGGGCAAACAGGTCCTAGGTGACGGGTCAGACAAAGAGCGGTTCAGAAGCCCCTTATGAGAGACCAACAGGCCCGGGTAGAACCATGAGGCCGTCCTTCTGTGGACCCACCACCTGCAGGAGGAGCCATAGGGGCTGGTGCAATGTGATTTGGGCAGCTCCAACAGCTGCCCCCACGGCCCGGCAACGGACAAGTGGAAGAAAATGGATGGATGGATGGATGGATTTTCAAACCAACCAAACAGTATCACAATATAATGTAGCGAACAACAAGCTTTTGATATGGTATTATTACCAAATGTCTGTAAAAAGCATTACACCCACACAACTCGTCTCAGCAATAATGAGTTCTCAGCTACAGTCTTCTTCCTTCGACATTACTTTTCTTGTTTTTGGTGCATTTTGAGCATTTTGACCCACCAACGTATATGTTCATTTGTAATTGCAGTAGTAATAGTAACTGTGGGCCCAGCAATAGAAAACCAGATGTCTTGCCATCCATAAGGCATCTTGATTTCTATCGGTCTTTGAAAAAAACAATCGGAACCAAAAAACAAAAGCAATGTCCTTCTGTAACTGGGGTTATTAAAGTCTCATCTCATCTTCGTCTTTTGAACGGGTCGCTCAAACGAATAGATGTCAAAGATTCGGCTCCCGTCAAATAAACGCGTGAATCCCGTCACTAGGAGAGAGACAAAGGCGGTGGGTAAAGTTTCGGCGCTGGCAGGCGGCGCTGACGGTGTCAAACGGATTCACCCGGACCAATCCATCAAACCGAGCGCGTTTCCGAGCCCGACGTTTCCAGTCAGGTGAGCAGTTGACCCTCATTATGTTCCGTGGCAGCCTCCTTTGTCGAGGAGTGCCAATCAGCCGCGAGTGTTAATGGCTTAATGTGTCATCTTAATATGCGGCGCCCGCGCTCGACTGGAAATATACGCGGCTCATAAATGGGTCAGAGGATGGCCCAGTTGGCTGGAACAAAGTGTGACAACAAAGCAGTGGTTTCAGGAGATATACACCCAGTTTGTTTTTTTATATATACTAAAGCTACCCGTTTTCAGTGGTGGAAAGCGCTACACTAAAAATAACTTCAGACACATTTTTCTTGTTCTTTGCATTTCACTTTTTTTATAATTTGAGACACTGTAGGTGAATAGGGAAACGTGTTCAATGTGGAGATACCAATTTGAAACGTTTGCTGTAGATTCCTGACACAAATATGAGCATTAAATGTTTTTGTATAAAATAAGGCCTTTTATGCCTAAAAATGTCCCAAATTTCCCATATTTTTGTCTACGAAATCTGACTAATGGGTTGAGCCAGGAAAAGCCATCAAATAACGTTGACATTTATGCGTATTTGACCTCGCAGTGACCCAGCGGCTGTATGAGTGGTCAGCATGGCATCACAGTGGTCCAGGATCAATGGTTTTGTAGGTTTTCACTCCTGACGGGCCCTCTCACCAGAAAACCAAAAAAACAATTGATCCTGGAGCGTTGTAGAGACCACCATGATGGAAAGCCGCACATACAGCTGGGTCACTGCAAATTCAAATACACACAAATATCATCTTTATTTGTTGCATAAAAAGAAAAAAAAAACTAAAATACAATCGAATTCCTCAGACTAGGAATTAGATATTAAAACATCCCTCTGGAAAAAACCTTGCAAATATTATTCAGTCCAAGGCTGGAAAGTTTGGAGTCTGTCGGTGCTAGTTGTGTGGAGATTATTGTTGCACAAAGGTGAAAAATGCATTTTGAGAAAATGGCTTTTGAAATTACAATTTCCCATATACGGTTGAGCTCTACAGTTTACACACCCTGGCAGAATTGTTGACCATTTTTTTCCACGCCTATAGTTAGTGGTTGTGTGAAGCCATTTGTGGTGAAAAGCTGGAGTTCTTTGAAAAATAATCGGAAAAAAACAAAACAAAGATTCTGCCATGGTATGTAAACTCTATCGCAAAACACTGAATCAATGCAATAATGAAACACGTTATTGTGAAGATTATTATTCTTTTTTCAGGCCCAAAACCTGAAAATGTAAAAAAAAAAATAAATAAAACGATTTGCCTGAAGCCGTGGCCTTAACAGTTTTAATTACAGCTAAAGGCTATAGTCCAACACAAGACGATTGGCCACTGTATGCTTTGATATGATCGAGCTTTTAGATCAGTTAACCCACTTATTGTTCTGAGGCATCATTTATAGAGCCGTGCTAGAGAACAGCAATTCCTAATTGCTTAATTTGTCATCTTTAATATGCTGCGTACATGCTCCACTGAAGCCACACTTCAAATGAATCGAGGAATCGCCCAAACCAGACCAGTGCCTGTTCTAGAGGCTCCGGACATCGCATCATTAGCCACATCCTGACGACTGTACAGCCTCCATCAGGGTGATATCAGAGGCCGTCATAATCCATTTTTGAACCGAGAGAATCAATCCTGTTTAGTCAAAGCAAACCAGATGCAAAGGGACATGCTAAATATGCTAAGAGGCTTGCATTGATCATCGACGGGCTAATCGCATAATGGAGTTTCTCCTCGACCTCTGCACCCTGTCAATGTTGTTCAAGGTGTGACAAAGGCAGGAGTCCCTATACGGTTATTAAGACTATACTGCATTATTGGACCTCACGTGTTATTAAAAGTAATAACGTAGATGGACAATGGGTTTATTACTGCACTGATCAGAATGTCCAACCACATTTGCTATACTGTCCCATATCCCTTTTCCTATCATGTGGGGCTGGGTACTGTTATATTTTTATTCGATACTGGTACTTTAAAGCAATTACTAAGCAACTCATGCCCCTAGAGGCCATAAGCGCCACTGCAGGGGACATAGCATGTCGTGGTTTTTTACTCATTAATTGTCTGTGAGAGTAAATACTACGCTGACAGAAAAGACAAAGGGAGAGAGGGACATTGTACATCCAAGTACACAAACTTGGCTGTAAATACGGTTTAAAGGGATATTTCAGGATTTCTGACATTGGGCCTCATTTCCCAGTTATCCAGAGTGTTGTTGATGTCCGGAGATATTTTTTTCTTAAATCCATGCAGTTCTTATATTTGAAGAGCTTAGTGGCGCAAGGCTAATGCTAGGCTAACACATTTCTATGGTATCAGTTAGCCTGCATTAAAAACAGTCTGACCCGCTCCACAGTGCACCTGAGGCAAATCTCTTATAACGCCAGACTAACCATATAAATGTCTGTGTCGATAGAATAATTTGAACCATTTTGCATTTAAAATAACTTATATTTGAGCAGCATCAGCTTCTTGGCTGTAAGCTAACGCAGCAGCGGAGTGACCTGCGAGAAAATAGTCCCTCAAAATGTGGTAATTCATGTGATACAAGGTCAGTTATATTTAAAAAAAATATTCTATTAACGCTGACATTTATATGGTTAGTCTGGCGTTATAAGTGATTTATCTCAGGTGCACTGTGGAGCGGGTCAGACTTAAGAAAAAAATATCTCCAGATATTACCAACACTGTGGATAACTAGGAAATGAGGCCCTATTTTAAAAATTATGAAATAGACCTTTAAGTGGCGCTAACCCACAGTTAGCTTTGCCCGTTAGCTTCTTCTTCGTGATTCTATTAATGTGTATTGCGCCTCCGACCTGGAGGCAGGGAAAGTAGCAATTGTGGTTTTCTGGACAGAGACATCAGGGGGAGATGAAAGACCCCCCAATCATCCCATTAACAATAGTATTACGCCCAGAGGAACTACGAAAAGGATTTATGAAGATAAACAAGTTATAGTACAGCTTTAACAATACTTGGTTTATGATACTGATATCATGATCATTACTTTTTCCAATACCCAAACTAAAATATTTGTCGTCTAGAACCATTAAACATAACAATGTCATTTTAGTCCATAAAAGACTATTTCTTTGAAGTATATTTCATTTATTTGAGCAATAACTTTCTTTAGTGCCGTCTCTGGATCCAAGTCGCGTCAAAACTTGGTATCTGATTTTATTTGATTTTTCAGCACCTATTTTTGATACCACTAGTACCTAAACTCTTTCTTTGATACCATAGTGGCATCGTTTAACATTACCCAGCCCTACGTGGAATTTGTACCCTTTTAATCTGTATAAAAACAGGAATTTTGCATGGCATTTTCAACAAATCCACACACAAAATGTTTCTCACCAGCAGCACAAGGACAAATAGTAAAAATTCCTAAATATTTAATAAACGGATGATCCAAACGCATTTTTAGAAAAGCTTATAGGCGTCAAAACACTAAATGTCTGCAGTGTTTTGGGTTTCTGTTTTTTGATTCAATAAGAATTTGGCAGTGATTTCCTGCAAAACTGAATGACTATTATATTATTAAGACTACAACACGGCGAGCTCTGGGGACTATCTCTGAGTGGATTAAATAGACCCACAGTCACACTTCAAAATGTATTAAGTATTGAGACTTGTCCATTAAAGAAACTGTGCTTTAACCAGAATAAAACATGCTAAAAATTTGGAGCAGCGAGAATTAATCCACGGGAGTAATTTGCAGCCGAGTTTCTAATCACTTAATGGCGTTTCTCCTTAACCTGCCCCCCCTCGGCTCCGCTGTTCAAGGTGTGACGCTCCGGAGTTTGAAGTTGTGACTGTCTCCAAGGCAATTAGCTGATTTTCACAACCAGAGCCCTCCGCCGCAAATCCCTTCCCTTCGCAGACCAGATTTGAATTCTGATTACATTTCTGGCGCCCTTCGCTCAGCGTTACCCGTCCTCTGTCGACGGTAAACAACGCGCGGCCCAGAGATGGTAACTGTCCTGATGGCAGCCCTAAAGTGAATTCATATGATTCTGTTAACCTCTTAACCCGCCGGAACCCAGCACATTTTCTCCAGTTTGGCTTCACCCAAATCTAAAAGCTTCTTGAAAAAAGGCGTCGAAATAGTGACAAAAATAAGACGAAAACCAGGATGAAAAATCCACAGAAACAGAAATGTGACGAAAAAGTGACAAAAAATTGAAGATCTGAAGGAAAAAAGTGACAAAAATGTGAAAAAAATTGACGAAAAGTGACAAAAAAAAAAAAAAAAAAAAATCTGAAAAAGTGAAAAAACATTTACAAAAATTTGATGGCAAAAAATGAAGAAAAAAAAGCAAAAGGGCGTTATAGAAAATGTGTTTGAAAAAATAAAATAAAAAAGTGATGACAACACAGCAACAACACGAGGAAAAAGATCAGTTTAGTAGGTCTTAGCTTTCAAATAAGGCCTATAGGCGTTTAGATTTTGGTAAAGCTGAACTGGACAAAATGCACTCGGTTAAGTTAAGTGAAAATGAGTGAAATGTGTAAAGAAAGTGGGCCAAGTTGTTATCATTCTTTCCCCCTCAGCACATTTAAAAAAGACCATATCGCGGGGATGCTCTCTCCCTTGTTTTGCCAGAGTTCAAATGGCACCACGACATGAGCATCCTCCATTTCTCCTCCCTGTGTGACATCAGGGGGGAGGTCAGAATGCGTTTGAACCTCAGCTGGTCCGAGCGCCGCTCTCCCTCCAACGGTCCGGCGTCCTGGATGTTGTCAGTCACAGCCTCCTGCTCCTGTCCTCCCCAGAGACCGCAGTAATGGCAGCGGGCCTAGGACAAACAAGGTCCTCTCACCCAGATTAATTAGGCTTTAGCAACGTGCCACTACCGCAGCGTTGTGTCTAAACCACTAGTTGTTGATGGTTAATGCCGGGGTCTAAATGCAAAACGGGACTCTTTTGCTCCACTGTTCCCCTACTGGGGGTTTGTTCTGTCTCCGTTCGCCCTTGAAACTATTACATTTTCTATTTCAGCTACAGCTACTACCATTTCCACTCTCAGTAAGATAAAAATACTTACTCAATTTAAGTAGGATAACAAGCCTATTGTCCAATATTAGTCATGGAGACCCGGAAGAATGGGTCTTCATGCGGGGGACAATTAGACAGGGTTTCCGAGGGGCATTAAAAAGCATTGAGAATCATTAAATGAATTGTGCCAAAATCAAGGCCTTAAATGTATTTTCTGACAACAATGAACAGGTTTTACTGTACAAGTTCATTGAAAACACCAAAATAAAGTGTTTACGCATTAAAAAGCATTAAATATGACTTGCCTTTATAAACGCCGTATAGATTACAAACGATATTACAAACATGCTCAAGAGGCTAATCCGTCAAGTTAAGTTCTGATGCGTTGGATAAGCTCTGGTTAAAGATTGTAGCGTTGGAATGGAAGCTTATTTGTATTTCGCTTCATGCACTCCACACGCCGTGGTGGTAAGCTACTGTGCATACGCTACAGCTCAAAAGTTTGGGGTCACTTCAAATGTCCTTATTTTTCAAAGAAAAGCACTGCTTTTCTCAATGAATATAACGTTAGATTAATCAGAAATAAAGTCTAGACATTTTTAACATTGTGAATGTCTAGTCTCGCTGGAAACCTTTGATTTTTAATGGAATACCTACATGGGTGCAGAGGTGCATTTCTGGCAACAATCGCCCCAGTGTTCGAATGGTTCATTGTGTTCGCTAATTAGAGGGTAATTGATCATTAGAAAACCCTGGTGCAATTATGCTAGCACTGTTGAACGGTACTGTATAGCCACAGTTTCTCTTGGGGTAGACTAACAGAAACGCGACTGCACAATCCCTCTGACCACCACCATTTATTCTGGTCTATTGTACATGTTTCTGGTAGGTGAAACCGGAGGATACCTACCGTATTTTCCGGACTATAAGTCGCAAATGTTTTCATAGTTTGGCTATATATTTGAATACTCCGGAGTGGAGTATTCAAATATATATTTTCCATGCCGGGCACTGCAGGCTAATCGAGCGGCACAAAGAACGTTTGGAGTGAGCGATAAACTTGCCCTCGCAAAAAGCGGTGATTCTTACCGCAATGAAGAAAACCAAAAAAAAAGCTAATCTCGGGCTAAAAGCTATAGATGGAGGAACGAGTTCGCAAATGAGAGCTTGAAAAACGTGCTGCCGGGAGAGGCTTGTCAACGGTGCAGTTGCGTCTCGGCGCCCAGGTCGTTGCCAAGGCGACTGTTCAGGAGTGATACCGAGGATGAAGATTTCAATGGATTTAGTGATTTGGAGTGAGATCGAGGGTTTGGTCTGTTCTTTACGCTATAGTTATCGGAACTGTTTATGTGACGTTAACATACCAGACACCTGTTTAGTTTATGCTTCATGTAGCTAATGTGTTACGTTAGCATACCGTACGCCGATTCAGCCTGTTTTTTCCTTCATTCATTTTGGCTAGTGCGTCTTATACTCTTGAGCGACTTATAGTCTGGGAAAATACGGTACACAGACATAATGATTCCTTCCCGTAAATGTATTATGTCTATTAAAAAAAATCTCAAAATGGGGAAGAAATGAAAAACCAGATCTGCTATTGTAACCCTATATGCGTTACAATCTTTCCTGTTGATGACTATTGTTTCAGATACATACAGTACATTTCAGCACTTCTACGTGACATCGACAAATATTATATTAAAACAGTACGTCTCCATGTGCAAATATGACATCATCATGCGCTGCCGTCCAGACTGTCCCGCACTGACCCTCCCAGCACCGTACCCCCCACGAGTAAACGAGCTTTGAGCCTGGTCCATCCGTTCCTCCGCGTCCCCAACCAAGAAGGTGAAAATGGGAAAATCTACTGTGGCGGTTTTCTGTCTGAAGTGCCTCCAGTTCGTCCGTCCAAGGCTCTGCTCTGGGCTGGCATTATCCAGCGCACATAACCCCTGCTGGTAATAACAGGACACTGGCGGTGACGGTTTGAGGTTTGTCTCACTTTTTCAAGGGGAAAGAAGAAAAAAATAATCCACCGTCGAACTGGTTGGAGCCATCCCAAATAGGTCCAACTAGCAATCAGCGCAGTGCATGGGGATATGCTCCGTCCGGACGTGGCAATTAGACACCGAACATCGTCGTAAACAACCGCAAGTCTCAACTTCGTTCCGTCAGGGCAACCAGAAGACTTTTTATTTCACTTTCTCGTTTTAGCACACTTGGGCCGGCAGGAACGACGCGAGTCCTTGGTCTCATGGTAATTTTAGGAACGAGAAAGACGACACTTTAAATCAATCTCTTTTGATATCAACCAAGCACTTCAGAGCCAAAACATCCATTGATTAAGATTGTTTTTGAACAGAAGGTAATAAAGGTGACCACTCCACATTGCTTTTTTAATTAAACCTGTGGTAAGCTTTGCAGACGCCAATTAAAAATAAAAGCATATTGGGATGCACTTAAAAGCTTGTTAGGGGTCTTTGAAAACTACGTGACCCCCTTTTCGAAGTCGAAACAAATATGAAGATGATTTTTTATTATCATTATTATTATTATTTTTAAGGCAAGAGAAGACAAACTCAGGGAAAAATCGTTATTTTGCGAGCCATAAATGTAAATACAGCAATTTGAGAGAAAAAAAAAGAGCGGCGACTTTACACTTTTAGCGATATTTTAATTCACACCGTTCATGAATAATTACAACCGCACAGCTTGTGTTTGTGCTCATTTAGTCAACGAGGAACTTTCGGAAGATCTGTCCACATAATATTCCAGACGAGGAAGGAGGGAAAGATGATCAAATTCATTCAGTTATTCAGAATAGTAAAATCCAGGCACAGTCCTTGGCCTCGCGTGCTAAAATGGTGGGCGGAGAGCAAGAGGTTAATAAGGCAGTAAACGGCTAATTATGAGTCTATTAAAATGTTAGCACTGAGAGACGCGCTGTTAACCTCGATCCACCTCAGAGCATGTGTTCGCCACTTATCGGAGCTATTCATGAACATATGATACTCAACAATACATATTACTACACTTTCTCTTTAAAAAGGAACAGGCCACCGTTTTTTCCATATGTTCTGACCTGAGCTTAGACGAGGCGATGAGTACCTGTCTGTTCTTTGTGCGGGCGCTCAGTCACCAAAGATGTTGCTAGCATTTAGCCTCTCCTCCTCTATGGGGCCAAACGGGGGTTAAGCGACCAAGCTCTCCCATGTTTCCCCTATTTAAATACAGTTACATGAGTACTATACTATACTATATTCTAAAGGCGTACTAACACCTTAGGAGCACTTTGACTTTACTGTGCGGACGTCAAAGCTTTCCTAAGGTGTTATAACGCCTTACAATCTAGTTCCCCTTTGTATCCACTTCGAAAATCGACATGTTTAATTTTGTGTAACTAGACTGTTTGGCCCCATAGAGGAGGAGAAGCTAAATGTGACCCGTCACGAGATCCAGGGACACAAGCAACCCAAGTTTAGAATTTTTAATTGGTGATTTTCGCTTTTTTTGCAGAATCGTTCAGTTGAGATCACGAAGAAGCCTCTCGGTGTTTTAGATAACAGGATTGGTGTATTTAAAAGCGAACATTTTGAGGGTGAAATTGTGTTTTATCGGTTTTATCGCAGTAGAGGCGTGTCATTGTCTGTGCGTATTTCCATATCCTTTGTTATTGCCCCCGCCCTCCAAGGGAACAGCAATAGCTTAGGTGGCTACTTAATATGCAGCGCTTTGGCCTCTGTATCTGATATCAATACATATAATTCAATCAAGATGGACGCCACAAAGACTGTCGTAGATGAGCTGAACCGTGGCCAGTTCTGTCCTGCAGGAGGAGAGACACGGACCCCTGTGCAGCGATGTAGGCGAGCGGGGATGAACATGCTGATAACCAAAGTCCACAAATGTAGTCAGTGCATCCCTAGTTTTCAGCCACTTCTTATTTCAGAGTTCATATTTTTGGTTTTATGGTTAGATAAATTACGCTGGGAGTGAAACGTAAACGCGGCGATACTCTGCAATGTCGGCCTTTTCCGCTCATGTGTGTGAGTGTGTATGGCATTACAAAAGTAGTACAGGAGTCTTTTCTGAAGGTATAACTTCAGTTATGTCTGGAGTCTGTAACCCTCTCTCAGCGTGAGGCTCCAGCAGCTCACGGAGGCGGATCTGACACAGGCAGCAGAGGGACTGAGGAGAAGCTATTGGAGAAGCACGCAGGATTTTGTCTGTAAATCAAAGAGCAGGCTGCATGTCCATTATCTACATCACTATGGCCGAGTGTTTTCTTTGGCTCTGGTACAACTAATAAGCAATACCTAACCTTAGAGAAAGAAAGTTGTGCGTGCAGGTTACGGATAATAGTAGTCCATGTCCATGGCACTAATGAAATATGTGTGTTGGGATAATGTTGCTGTAGAGGTAGGCTCTATGGGAAGTGGATTTATGCAAGAGACATTTATTTATGCATTACCTTTTTTTTCTCTTTTTTTTTAATGGCACATTTTTCTGGCTTTTTGCCTTTTCTCCCGCCTGTGCTTTACAGCTTTACGGGGGGAGTGGGTATGGATGGTATGAATTGGATATCGGTATTGAGAGCAGTACATTTTAGTGATTCAAGCCAGATATGGCTATAAACACAAACATTAATAAACCAGATGATAGAATGTTGTGCACCTGAATATATTGTAAATGAGTACCTCCTGCAAAGAAGTCGCGTTCCCCCATGAGTCCCTGTGCCTTGGGTTGGGAAACTCTGTCCTAAAATAAAAGCCTTGTTTTATGTTTTACAAGAGTTAGACAGAAGAGGGAAGGTAGAGAGTGCGCTTGGATTTGGATTTGATGGAGACATTTCCTCATTTCTGTTGAAGGACAAGGCCACAGTTTCCCGTTTCTGTTACGATGGTTGTTCAGGCTTAGTATTAGTTTCAATGGGTTTTTCCCATTTAAATATCGCTACTTGCTCTAAAGGCTCTCCATCTGTGCGCTTGTCCGTCCTTCTGTCCCTTTTAAATAATTCCTTGTCCTTGAAGTAAACCTACACAAACGCATCATCTATCAAAAAGCATTGAATGATTATTATTTAATGTTTATTTTGGACGGCTCAGTTTCACTTAGTCCAAGCCGAATAATAGCAATATTTGGGGAAATGGCATTGATGGTTTGCAGCACCTTTTGTAAGCGGCTTAAGCAACGTTTTTGAGTAACAGCATAGAAACGCAGTACTCATTCTGAAGCATTCAGCTCATGACCTGAAGGTTGGTGGTTTGAATATAGCTCCAGTTCATGCTGGCATTGTGTTCTTGGCCAAAATACAGTATGAAGGTCTATTGTAAAGCAGTATTCAGCAGTAAAAAGATATTAATTAGTTTAGTTTGTCCCTCTATGACACCGTATCAAAATCTGATATCAAACTTGGACGCGTGGCGGTTTACTATGTGCATTGTATGTCAGCATTGGCGGTTGTACAGAAGCTGTATTATCATTGTAACCTTGGGATTAGCACATAGCACCAGGAGAGGACAGAATGAAGATATGCAATAATAATAATGCATCGGTTTTATATAGCGCTTTTTTCTTTAAATATTGATCTGCTAGAAAACAACAAACCACGTCATCCTTAGTTGTTCAAATTAGTTATTTTGATCATCACTTCAGCTTTATTGGATTGTTTGAAGCTTATTCAACAAAACACTGTGTTTTACATCACTTTGTGGGAAAATGCAGTATATCACGTGATTTATATAGCAAATGTCATGATGATTAAGCATAAATTCAACCTGTGAGATGTACCGACAGCGTTCATCGCCTCCTCTCTGACCACACCGCACCAATCATCCAATCATTACTTCATCTCAAGCCGCACCAACGTGACAACCAATCACCGCAGCAGCACATTCCTGCTTCAACCAATCACCCTTGTTCATCGGCCGTTTCCCAGCGTGCTGCGACCCTCCTCCGCCCCTCCTCCACCGGGCCTCATCTCTACTCTGCAAGTCAAGGCTCATGGTCCACTGGCCAGCTCACACATAATCCTCTACCACCACCACCTGTGTCCAGACATCGTCCCGACCATGTATTTCATACCGTTAATACACTGTCCAATGGGGTCTGAACGCCAAACGTAATTCAATAAAGCTCCTCCAATGCCGCTTTCTTTCTGTGTGTCTTTTCAGGTTGAAATTCGGGTCGCGACTTGTCATAATAGATTGATGGTGGGCCGCAACGCAATACCAGTTGAGAACCAATGCTCCAAAAGCAGGGATCTCCAACCAGGAACTCTCCAGCCCATCATTGGTCGACCTACATATCTACACGCGCTTTATTTATCACATTTTAGAGGCATTTTCTTGTTTTCTAAACATGTTGAACCGAATCTGCAAACGTGTTGTTGAATAAAAGTAGCTTGCCTAAAAAAAGACGGCATTCGCCAAGTAAAGATTTATTTTTGGAGACGCTTAATGTGTTTGTTGACTGCCCTGGCAATAGCACATCCAGCCCACACCGCGAAGACACCAATCTGCCTCTCGTATCATAAGGTTGCTGCGCTGACATGCACAAGTACAGGTTCACATCGACAGACCAATCGCTCCCCCCCCCCCCCACCCGCCCCCCGCCTTGTTGCTTTCACCTAAATGCATCGCGACCATCACCCTGTCCCCGCTGTCTTACGGCCCCTAAAACAGTTTCAATCCGTCAGGCGCACTACACCGCCCGTCCCCTTCAGAGCGCTCAAAACGCCGAACAATTTCCCATGGCAGGCTGAGTGCTCATGCGGAGGCCTGGAGACGCGGGCCCGTTTAATTATATGGACAATTGGAGAAGCACCAGGCGCCGCGTGTGAAGTGTTCTCGGGTTTGGAGGAGCAATCGGGAGCAGCACTTTGGCGGACGCACACGCTTTAATCGGATATGTTAAATTTCAGAGGTGCGTTAAGTGGTCATTTGTCGGGTTGATCCATTTCACGCTAGACTCGTTTTCTGAGCGGCACAATATCAAGCAGGTTTGTCCCATTGCAAAGATTTTAAAAAGTAGGCTTTTTTTGTTTTTATATCGATTCAATGATTCACAGCTCATTCAACAGGTTTTGATCATATTAAAAATTCCACTAGTAGGAGAGCTGGATACTTAAAAGGTATAGGCCACCGTTTTCCCACACTGAGATATGTTCCTACCTGAGCTTAGACGAGTTGATGCGTACCCGTCTGGTCTTTGCGCGTGCACTCAGTCATGCAAAAAGACCAAAGATGTTGTTAGCATTTAGCCTCTCCTCCTCTCCACTATGGGGCCAAATGGGGGTGAAGTTAGGAGCGACCGAGCTCTTCCACGTTTTCCCTGTTTAAATACGTGAGTAGTTACACGATCCAAGTATAATTACACAAAATTAAACACGCAGTGCGTAATAACAGCTTAGGAGCACTTCGACGTCCGCGCAGTAAAGTCGAAGTGCTCCTAAGGTGTTATTACGCCTTATAATATAGTACCCCTTTTTATCTGCATGGAAAATCGACTTGTTTAATTTCGTGTAACTATACTTGGATCGTGTAACTTCTCATGTAATCGTATTTAAAAAGGTACTAGATGCAAGTTGGTCATTTTTATACTCACTACTGCCACCTCAGGTCGTACGCGTAACTGCAGTCTCTATATTAAGCTCATGCATGACGGCAATTCGGACCCGAAATAACACCTTTTTGAGCGACACACAGCCATGTCCTACACATTAGGACATGGCTGGAACATGTAGAGGGAGGTAAATACATAATTTTTAAACTCAGTATAGTCCCTTTAAATAGGGGAAACTTGGAAGAGCTTGGTCGCTTCTAACTTCGCCCCCTTTTTGACCCCATAGAGGAGGAGGAGGAGAGGCTACATGCTAACAACATCTTTGGTCTTTTTGCGTGACTGAGCACACGTGCAAAGACCAGACAGGTACGCATCAACTCGTCTAAGCTCGGGTAAGACCATATCTCTGTATTCAAAAACGGTGTTCCTTTAATTTAGAACTCATGACACATGATTTTAAAGTGCTAAAGTCTTTAAACAAGTCCCTTATTGTTACGATACAGCTATTAAACATAAAATGACACTAAAACTCTCTACAAGTATAATATCAGCAACAGAATGACATCACCTTTACTGTCTTACACGCATTACTTACATGTGGTAATGCAGCAGGCGCAGCGGTAGTACAGATTGTTAACAGCCTTTGCGGCGCTTTGTACTTAATCCTAAACCACTTTTTTTTTGTGGTTCTTCTAGTCTTAATTTGTTGACTTCTTCATCATCTACCGTCTGTAACGAGTACCGAGTCTTCCTTCTTCCCTCCGTCCGCCGCACCGCCTAACCGGGGCCGCAGTTTCTAATCAGACGCGTTAAATTTAGACGCACACGGGCTGTTAATTTGTAGGTCGCGGTTTCTCCAGATTCCACTGTAACCTTTGCCCATTCTCCGCGTGTTCCGACATTAATCAATTGCAACGGAAAGAGTCGCGCCCCCCCCCCCCCCCCCCCCCCTCCTCTTGTTTCATGCCGGTGTGCAAACTAATTTCTCTGGGGTGGCCGAGCACACCTCCTACCGCGCTACACATGATAAACACATTCAAGGCTGCTTAAAATTAGTGAAGGACTTCGGCTAATTAATTCTCCCCCGTCACCAGAGGGGGGCCCCGCGCAGGCAATCTATCCGGGATGCGGCCTTTTTTTTTTTTTCTTCTTCCAAGATTAGCCGTCCAGATAGGAGAAGACACTACTCATTTATTTGCAGGGCTACCTTCCTGGAGTAAAAAAAAAAAAAAGTTAAGTCCATTACTCTAATTCCTTGTTCGGGAGCTGTGATATCTCGGCATTTCAAAATCAAATGCGAAGTGATCAATGGCACATTAAGGAGACAAATTGCGCGTGACAGACAAAATGCCTTCGGAGCGTAGCAACGAATTTCAATGGGACGCAAAGACGGCTTCGATTAAAAAAAAAGAAAAGAAAAAAAAGGTGTGCGTGTTTATTTCTCTTCTTTTTTTTTTTTTTTTTACAGATTTCAGAGCTTTTGTTGTAGCCGGTGTCTCGTGGCAGATGTAGAACGAGGCTGTATTGACGGGATGCGAATGGAATGGGGGGGGGGGGAAACGAATGTCACAATGAGGCGCTTTAAATTAGCGACAACATCATCTGTAATCATAAAAGTCGGCGTGGAAAGTTGGAATGGTTTGGGCACAGCAGCAAGAGGGAGCTGCTTTAGTCATTTGTTTTCCTTTTGCAACGGAAAGTCCTATAGTTTGTAAAATACACGGTTATTTTGTTGTGTATTTTTTCAGAGACAGCATAATTCAATCTGTTATGGCCTAAGGCAGCTGGTTCTGAAATCACGGTTATTCTAAATAGTTTTCATTTGACTTTCTTAAAAGGAGACGGAAACAACCCGACAAACACAGGCCGGCAGTTCACGTTCATGTCTGAGGCAACAGTTTGCCGTTTTAATGAAAGTCCGGGCTCTGTTTTTTTTTTACAAAGAAACGACTGACATGGAAATGCGACAAGTGAGAAACTTAAAATTCACAAGCCTCTGTCGAAGAACTAAAGTCACTCAAAGACAAAAAAGGACAAATGATCATGTTTTTTTCTGGAATGATATCTCTATAACAACAACAACATCAAAAGAATAGGCAGACAATTAGCAGTGATCAGACATGAATAGGACAGATACTGGGCAGTGATCATCTATGAATAAGACATGATTAACCGATACTGAGGTGAGCAGATCGTTAGAGACGCTCCTCTTCAAAGGTGTTTACCCACGGGTGAGAGTAGCTGTGATTAGAGGGGAGGAGCCGGGCCAACCCCAACTCCTCCCCGTTGGTCTATATATTCAGCTGCGTGCAGTTTGTGACCTTTGTCGCTGACGAAGCCTTTTGGATGAGAGGCGAAACGTTCGAAGACTTCAACTACTGAGTACAGAAGATGAATCAAGTACCTTCATTGAAAACTGTGTTAAAAACATTACATTGGATGTAAATACTCTGTGATCATTGAGTTAGGACTTTTTTAATCACAGAGCTAACGGTTAGTATCAAAAAAACAATACCACAAAAATTAAATACTAAAAAGTATTTACACTGAAGACAAGTCAATTATTTTTTGAGTGGCTCATTCAAAATCATGCTTTTTGTTTAGTGTTCGCCGTTAGCTTCAACACAAAACAAACACTGTGATGAGCACGGAAGTTTCCACCAAGGATTCTTTGCTCCTGATGTGATTCTAGCGACTGTCCACCAATAAGTCACTGCCTGCCATGTAATCCTGAGCATTTATTTATTTGGACAAGACGCTGCTACTAAGTCACGGGGGAGTAACGGGACAGGGAGACCAGCGCCTCCTGAGGATCCACTCGGAAGTCACGTGACGCTCGCGTGCATATAGCCCATTGTGACGGTGCCACCATAATTACTTGCTGGCCTCCCAGTAATGGAAGTGAAAACTAGGAGGAAGCCACTATTTTCTCGAGCGTTAAGGCCAGATCCTTGTCTGTGAAAATGTCCTGAGGGTTGATCACATTTGAGAGATAAACATGTGCAAACCCTTGTTCTGTTCTCAGTTCCCATGACCAGGGCTAAATCTGAACCTTCGGGCGATAAGTAGATGTGTAATGGTTAACTAGAGGTATTTGGGTTCTTTCCACATTTTAGAGTGAGTCTTAATTTTTTTTTTGTCATTTAATACAATTTTACCAGACATAACCTTTTGCAGAGACGTGAAGAACATGAAAACTCTACACAAAAAGGCTTTACACGGACCTTCTTACTGCTAAAGATTTACAATCATTAGTAATGTATATATGTCATCAGAGTCAAATATAAAGTGCAGTAGACGTAGCTTGATGTGCTTGAGTGATGTGTCTAAATATGGCCGGTACGAGTACGCATACCTGAGGGCATCCATGGGTCTGTGGAGCTCTTCTCTCTGCTGTTGATCTGCTCCCAGTCCAAATCGTCGTCTCTCCCCTGGCTGTACCCACACGCCGCCAGGGGCTTCTCAAAGTTACAATCGCCTGCAAAACAAAACATGAAATTATTTATCAACTATTGAAACGTATCAGGATTTAAATATGGTTTTACTAATCAAAATGTATTCCAAAAATGGCTTGTGAAGATGAAATATAAAATACATCATGACAACTGTATTGCAGCAAGCTATATATAAACAAAAAAAAGACTAGTATAGAAATATTTTATTCTACTTTTGATCGCAAAAATAACCAGTAATGAAGTCACTAGGATTGAAAACCAAGTATTTCGAAATGACGCTAGATTCAAACTTTTCACAAGAAGCAATCACCCTTTGCTCTACAAGGTCCAACAGCACAGGACCAAGACGAAACCAGGTCTAAAACCAAACCCGGAAGACGCTTGAGGAGAAAACCTCTGGCACAAGACGTCCATGACCTCAGTTCGAGAACCGCCATTTTAAAATCAGTCTTTATTATTGCGAGAGACGCCCGATTGTTTCCCATTATAGCTTCCGCGACGCCGGCATTGTAAATTAAATAGCTTTTGCTCCTCTGTGTCCATAATGCAACACGGCAGACAATGAGATGCACTTAAGTGAGACGGAGTGAGGGATTGGTAATGCGAGCTCAGGCACCACATGCATTAAAATGATTAGCCGCGCGGCAGCCCAATTTCACAATGACAAGTATGAAGTGCGCGAGCTCCATCATTGTTAGGCATCGCGCTCCAAAACTGTACCACCATCGGGCTAGAATTGATTTATTTTCCTCCGGTCGCCACACAACTTTGCCGCTACTGCCTAATCCCTTTCACAAGCCGCTCGCAAAATGACAGCGAGCGGCCATTAGGGCCCCCGACTTGAACCGGGCGCGACGCGTGATCGATTAATACAAATGCGCCTTTATTCCCCCTCGCACCTAAAGGCCAAGCGGAGAATGTGAGAGATTTTTTTTTTTCCCCATTCTTTCTTTCATCCGTTCGGTGCAAAGTGCTTTTCAATCTACTCATAAATCTCGCCGTAAAAGTGTGTCGGGACGATATCTGCCTGCGACCGGAGTTGATAGAGAAATGGGTGCCCGTGACGATGGCTTTTACACGAGCGGGCATTGTTGAAAAGATTGGATTAGCGGGACCTGCGGGGACAGAGGTGATAAGGGGCTTGGAAATAAATACCTTTTCATGCAATGTGTTGGCTTAAAAAAAAAAAGTTGTTACACAATTCCAGTTAAAAGGTTTGTTGGTTTGAAAGGGCTTGCTGTTGGCAAAATAATATCTTAAAATTAGGTTTTGGAGGGTTCAGACAGTAACAAAATACAGCGAGCAAACATTTCATAAATTCGGGTCACACAAAAAGGTTACCAATACAATACTGTTCAATGCATTGGCAGTTTAAACGGCTTATTCAAGCTTAACATTTTCTATTTATGTTTTGCATCAAAATGAGGAGTTTCTGACCCCCTTCATCACGCTAGGGGGGAAACTGGGTCTAGGGGTTAAGTTGGTAGCCGGGCCAACTAGAATACACGCTTTTTCTATCCTTTACAAAGACGTGTAGTCTGGGATCAGGGGTGATTTCTTTGAATTCCTGATTGACAAGTGTATTAACCAATTAGAGAAAAGCTGGATTTTGTAAACAAGGACGTTGGCGGTTTTACGACGCATCGGCCAGACAAATGTGAACGATCTATGGCGTTTTTGCCACGAAAACTTAAAAGCTACGAGGAGTCATTAGCGGCTCCAAATTCAAATGGAGAAATCAACATGAACGCGCAACGGCCAATTTCGATCAATGCGTCTTTGGATCGGGATGAAAATAGCAACAAAAGAGAAAATCATCTTAGAGAAGATGAAGCAGCCATATCAACGCAGGTACATTCTTGTCAAGCACATTTAAGAACATATTTTACGAGCAGTTAATTTGGTTCCTGGTGTGACAACGTGGTCGATGATTGGATCAAAATAAAACTTTTTGAGATTTCATTGGCTGTTAGAGTTCCAGACGGTCCTGCTTTGAACAGATATAGAAAGCAATTAACTTTCCGTCCCCCCTGATTAGGGTTAGGTTTAGGGTCATGATCAGGAACGCTCAATGTCCTGTAAGTTTTGTTTCACTCACACAGATCCCACGCATATTTTTTTAGAAACTAGAAGGTCTTAGTTTTCAATAAAGGTACTTGATTCATCTTCTGTACTCAGTAGTTGAAGTCTTCGAACGTTTCGCCTCTCATCCAAAAGGCTTCGTCAGCGACAAAGGTCACAATCTGCACGCAGCTGAATATATAGACCACTGGGGAGGAGTTAGGGTAGTCTCCTCCCCTCTAATCACAGCTACTCTCACCCGTGGGTAAACCCCTTTGAAGAAGAGCGTCTCTAACGATCTGCTCACCTCAGTATCGGTCAGTCATGTCTTATTCATAGATAATCCCTACCCAGTATCTGTCCTATTCATGTCTGATCACTGCTAATTATCTGCCTATTGTTCTTTTGTTGGCCTACGAGACGGGCCAACCCTAACTCCTCCCCAGTGGTCTATATATTCAGCTGCGTGCAGATTGTGACCTTTGTCGCTGACGAAGCCTTTTGGATGAGAGGCGAAACGTTCGAAGACTTCAACTACTGAGTACAGACGATGAATCAAGTACCTTCATTGAAGATGGACAACTCCTGTACGACTGAGAACTTACACAGAATGTCTTAGCTTTCAAATGAGGTATCACACTGGCATAATTGGCCGTCAAAACGCTTTGAGATTTGGATATGCATAATTGCGAACCCTCACCCCAAGATGGCAGGTAACCGGTTAAGTCGTTTTTCTACATTGCTTACAGTCAATCTGATTCATCTTCAGGCGCTTGAAGGTGCTACAGTGGTTTCACGTTTTACACTATATGTGAGCTCTCCCGTCCAATCTCCCACCTCCACGTGTTTTCACTAATAACTTTCTGAACGCAGATGACATACAAATTTTACAGCCGCTGCGGGAGACGTCCTTTGAGCCAAAAATCGATGCCGGGGCCAAAACCAATATCTCATCCCCTTACAAGCTCCCCCTGACATTCAGCCGCGGAAAGGCTACGGGCGCGGCGTTGTTTTGCCATTTATCTGCCGCATGACATTTACAGTACACGAGCAAACGAGTGGCCAAACGAGGAGCGCGCCGGATAATTAATTTCCGGCTCCGTAGGCCACCTGCTAATGATGCATCCAAAAGCTTTGTCTGCGTCGCGAGTGGGTGGACTCGGAGAAGATGGGATGACTGCCAAAGCTGTGCAGGTACAAAGGCTAAAAGGTGCTTTATTTTTTATCGGATTCGGGCGTTTGATAGTGGTTTAGGAGCATTGTAGCTACATGTTTTATAAGTTTGTGTATCGAAAGTCCAAAATGTCGCCAAAAGAAGATGTAGAAAAAGAACACCTGCTATAGCTATTAGTTTTGTAGTGACGGACTGATTCAATACTGGATTACTCAGATGCGTCATAATGAAACAAAAGATCAGGTCAGGTCCATCAAGAGCAAAGCCCGAGATGTCGGTTAAAAGCAAAATACCTTTAAAACTTTAGCAGACGTCTACAGACTGCATGTGTGGTCTGCCATTTTGCATTGTATCTAAATTGAAAAGTACTTTGTGAGTGGTTTGCGTCGAGCGTTTTGAGACCAGACAGATTATAGACAGAAGCCAAGGACATTGTTAAAAGCCTTTGAGACTAGAGGGAAAATGAAGCTTTTTAAAACCAAAGCACTTAAAACACAGCAAAGACTTGACCTTTTTATAAAACATCTTTTAGGCGTACATGGAAATTTTACCATTTCAGAATAATGTGTGGAGAGCGCGCGTTGATTCAGGAAGGTTAGCGACGCACGAGTTTTGTGACTGTTTTGCACAGAAAGACTAGACTGGGGAGCAGGGACCACAAAATCAGGTCGAGATCGAGGAATAAAGTAGACGTATTGCACATCTCACATTTTATTAGGTAACAGTTGGTCAAATGCAAAGAACCCATTTTTAATGTCAACCTAGGAACTTAGTTACAAGCTTTGGCCCTGGAGACGTTATTTGGTTAATCACGAAATGTCGGCCGTCTGTAAAAAGACATGTATAGCCTTCTATCCCAATGATGTCTAATCCCACAACGCACGATGCTACCTGCACTCAACAAATATGACATTCAAATTTAGGGCTGGACTGGCAGGAAAAATACAAAATAAAAAAAATAATAGACCGGCCCTCAATAAAATCACTCATACCATAGACGCTGATTCATGTTCTTCCCAGTGAGTGGGGGTCAGGATTGATCTCACGAACTCGTGGTTATGAGCCCCGCACTCTACCTATGGAGCTAAACGTGCGGAGTCAATAAAAACAACACTTATTATTTATTTTTTTGGGCATCGGACCACCAGGAAATGGCCGCTTCGCCAGATGGCCTAGCCCGGTCTTACCATACCCTCGTACTCATTTCATACAGGGGGTCTGGAACTTCACAATTGAGCTCCGTTTTCAGGTGGGACGGATGAACTCCATTGAAACGATTGGATCCGTTTTCAAACAACAACCAGCCAATCCGGTGCAAATGCGCAACGTCACCTACAACACCCGCCTCCCCCGCTCGCTGAACGGCAGGTTGGAATTCAACCGATGAAACGCAGCCACTGAGATCAGACCCAGCCGTACATGTAGGGAAAAGATAATTGCCCGGAGTTTACGGATGGCAAAGGCCAGGCTACGGATGGCCAGCCCTGTTCATATTATGATGTTTGATCGGATCCTTTTAGGAGGTATTGAACAACCCATCGACCAAGCGTTTAGTCAATATCTGTAAGCTATACTAAAATGTTGTCCCCATCACGTTGCAAAATGACCTACTTTCCTGGAAAAAAAAAATGAAAAAAAGACCAACAAACCAATATTTACTTTATTCTCTCCCTCTGAATAAATCGCCTGTTGCCAAGTCTTGCGCTGGTTCGCCGTTGGCCGCGGACTCTTAGCGACTGGCTCGGCTCCATCAATATTTTGACTCTATACTTCCAAGGCGCGTTACCCCCGCTCTCGCCCACCTTCCCGTCTCGGCGTGGCACTCGCACAAAGAGCCGGCTTTTATTGGTGTTTGATATTCAAATCAATGGCATCGACGAGGACCATAATGCATTCCAAGTCAGTGGGAGATTCCGACGGTGCGGGCCCGACTGCAAAGCAATGAAAAGAAATGCGACTTGACAGCGTTCGGGTTTCATAATAAAACAATATTTGCCGAACTTCGAAACATTAGCCCCGGCTCATAATTAAGAGATCAGAGCTATTAACGGTCCCCTTGTTACCTAGGCGCTTTCAATAAGGATATTTGGGCATAATATTGAGTTAAGGCAATGGACAATTTCAGTAAGTAACTCCATTAGCCTGTACACCCACACTAATAAAACCCTCTGGGCGACTATAGTTTCAAATGGATTATCTATGCGAGCAATAGAGACGAGCAGTGGGAGGGAGCTGTGGAAAAAGAAGAAGAAGAAGAAGAGGAGGATCGCTATGTAAGAGATGCTGCTTTTAATTGCAAGTGCAGACCATAGAAAACCATCCGTGTTGCTGCTGGTGCGACCGATACCACATGCCAACAGGGTGCAATGGGTCAATTTGCTGGGCTTGGACGGGGCCAGCTCCGGTGTAAGATTTCCGTATTGGGAATTTCTTCGATGGGGACCACGGCGCGTTATCGACCGGGCGAAGAGCTCTTCTGACTCATGTGAAATGACGACATCCATACGGCCCAATTGAGACTGTTTTTTTTTTTGTTTTTTTTATTAAATGTCAAACGCTACTGTTCATGTGTTGATGTGCCGCCATCACTTTCTCGAATACGCAGAATTTCTGAACCGTGCGAGCGTTCATTCTGTGTTTTTATTTGAGAAAAGTAGCTTAAAATCATGAGTCAGAATTCCAAATGTGAGGAACTAGATCATAGGGCTGTCACGATACTTACTAAAGGACAGATAAACGATACACTTTTGGGCTCAATGTGTATCATCTGTTCATTTATTTGCATTTTTACTTATTTTTGTAATGTAATGTTTGTTTTTATGTTGTGTCCTTTTATGTGTTGGCATTGTACTTTGAGTTCCTTGCACATTTTTTTCCCAATGTGGTTTTACACTGCAAATGGCTAATACAGTGAATCTGTATCTGTAATACTTTATTTCTTACCCAAAGGGTAGGCAAGGCAAGTTTATTTGTAGAGCACAATTCATACACAAGGCAATTCAAAGTGCTTCACAGTTAAATTACAATAAAATTACAACAACAAAAAAACAGATCAAATCAATCATTAAAACATCAACATAACAATCAACTACAGTAAAAGGCAAGAGTGCAGATAAAAAACTTTCAGTTTTCATATGCTCGGGTAAAAAGAGCTGTTTTCAGCCTGGATTTGAACATTGTCAGAGTTGAGGCCTGTCTCACATCCTTATGAATACTGTTCCAGACTTTAGCTTTAGCCTCACCGTGTTTAGTCCTGACTCTGGGAACCACCAGGAGACCCCTCCCTGAAGTTCTCAGGGCCCGAGATGGTTCATACGGCTCTAACATGTCAGAGATGGAC
This sequence comes from Proterorhinus semilunaris, assembly GCA_021464625.1. Classification (NCBI taxonomy): domain Eukaryota; kingdom Metazoa; phylum Chordata; class Actinopteri; order Gobiiformes; family Gobiidae; genus Proterorhinus; species Proterorhinus semilunaris. Next base: position 27,169,149 of record CM038358.1, on the reverse strand, counting down.
TTTGGTGCTAAACCATGAAAAGACTTGTACACAAGCAGAGCTGTTTTAAATTCTATTCTCTGAGTGACAGGAAGCCAGTGCAGAGACCGGAGCACTGGACTAATATGATCGTATTTCTTGGTTCTTGTCAGGACTCGAGCAGCAGCGTTCTGGATGTTCTGCAGCTCTAACAGCTCGTTTAGAAAGGCCAGTGAGTGTGTCTCGTATTTTTATGTTCACTGTGGGATTTTTTCGGATTAAGTACATTTCAAACAGAACTTAACTATAATTTTTTAGCTTTAGAGTTAGTTTCTATTGCATTAAAACATCTTAAATAATATTGTGTATCGTGATAGTTTCCTGCCTCAATATCCAACTCAAGATTTTGTTATCAGGCCTACTAGATCGTGACATAGCAATTATAACCAGGAATGTTCCGCATTGTGACTGTACTTAGGCCCGTCACGACAACAAAATATGAAGTTTGACAAGTTGAAGCTAAAAAATATCCCAAACAATAACATTGCAGACCATTATACTGTACGTCACTGATAAAGAAGAAACGCCTTTTTGAAATATACTAGAACAACCGTTAGCATTTGAAACCGGAGAAATGTCAAGCACACTCCAAGATGCTTTCAGTAAAAAATGTCTGATAGATCAATATTGTAATTACTGTATCATGACAAGTTTCATATCATATGCCTGTAGACCGTACGGTGAATATAGATGAATGTGTCAATCAATAGCATCATAATAGACCCCCCCCTGTAGGAGTTTATGTGGCTGCCGGTGTGTGCCACAGCCCCCATATTATCAGGCTCGACAGCTGCTGAAATAGGTATCCCGATGAGACGCTGCCAACTCTCTGAAGGAGATTTAACTTTCAATAAAAGCCGCGTGAGGTGTGAGCGGTGAGTACAAATGAGCGCGCTCCACCCCGTCAACATTCGGCTTTCACCAGACGCAGGCAGCTCCCAGCTAAAAAGGTGGCCCCAGATATGTCATGAAACAATTTATCCCTGAGTGAGAGCGCACAATGGTCTTTATATTCTCACGCCGAGTGCGTTTCAAAGAAATCTATCCATCTTTCCCTGGACCGAGCCAGAGGCCGGAATCAATAGCTCAACCCCTCAAAGCAGGAGCCAATTTCTCCTAAAGATTTTCAAGTCAGACTTAAAAGGGCTTTTGTTATTGCACCTGTAACAAAAGTAAACTTTCAGCATTACTGCCGTGAGCGGAGGCTTGATACTGTGCAGAGCGCTCAATGCACTTGGCCGGAGTGGGACGTCTGGGGTGTGAACGGAATATTGAACATGCACACGGGGTTTGGCCCGGAGCAAAAATATAACCTTTCATTGAAGCAGTTATTTAGAACATATTACTTAAATAGCCACATGGGTGAGTGTGTGTGTGTCTAAAAGATAGGGTTGGGCGAATACTTTTAGATTTGATCGAATATTTGATCAAATATCAAGTACTAGGAATTGGATTCACTCTATCGATCTGTTACCAATACTACATTTCCAAGCCATACAATCTAATAGGTAGAAAGATTGACTTAACCAAGTAAACGTCTCACTGTAGCGAGTCAAGTAAAAAAAAAAAAAAAAACGTAAACAAAAGATGTCACGTTGTTTGTAGAAAATTAAAAGTTCTTTATTCCCACATGGACTAGGACTTGAGCCATAAAATATAATGTTGCTCATAAAGGAGTAAGAAAAGGCACTAGTTCTAATAAATCAGGTTAGAAATCTCAGACCTGAACTTAAACAGCCACATCAAAGCAATGACATCAGCAGCTTTTTACCATCTGAAAATCATTGCCCAGATCAGAGGTAGTGTCTGAACCAGACTTGGAGAGAACGCTGCTGCTCGAGTCCTGACAAGAACCAGGAAATACGACCATATTAGTCCAGTGCTCCGGTCTCTGCACTGGCTTTCTGTCGCTCAGAGAATAGAATTAAAAACAGCCCTGCTTGTGTACAAGTCGTTTCATGGTTTAGCACCAAAGTCCATCTCTGACATGTTAGAGCCGTATGAACCATCTCGGGCCCTGAGAACTTCAGGGAGGGGTCTCCTGGTGGTTCCCAGAGTCAATAGATGTCATGAGGATGTGAGAAAGGCCGCACCTCTGATCCAGGCTGAAAACAGTTATTTGTAATAATAATACTGAAAGTATTTTATCTGCACTCTTGCTTTTTACTGTAATTAATGTGATGTTGATATATTCATTTTATCTGCTTTCGTTGCAAATATTATGTGAACCATTTTGAATTGTGCTCCACAATAAAAAAAAAGCCTTACCTTACACTAAACAGGGATTTAAATGAGCAAATAGCCCCCTAAAATGTAATCAACTATATAAATTTGAGTCCAAATTAAATGAGAGTGCTCAAACATCCAGGTTGAGATAATTAATCCGGTAGTTCGACACAGCAGGACATTTCTCAAAATAAAGCGACTGACATTTCAAGATTCATCCAAATCTCTTCAACAAAAGCCCAGAGCTTGTGTCAGGAATATCACCATCATGATAAAAAGGGTGCTTTGACAGAGCACAGGTGTTAACAAGCTCCCATTTCCCTTGTATTACCATGTTATTACTGTGCCGTAAAGCAAAGTCATTACAGAGCCCTGCAGTCGGTTGGTTGAGCCTCAGACGGGGGTCTCAGGGGGGGATCCCTCTTGGTGATTACTCTGCCCCTGAGGCGCGGATCATGGCTGCAGCTCCTTAGCCCCCTCTGCCAAATCTGCCGTCACCAGCAGCACAAGTCCACGCCGTCTGCTTCACTGTCTACACTTGCCTTAACAAACATCTCGTCTGCTGCGTCCCCGAAGACTCCAACCACAAGGCAATCTTGGGTAATTTAAAACCGATGTCGGCTATCTCCCTCCAGCTCGGCCGGTTTAGAGCCTCCTGAATCCTGCAGCTAAGCCCCGTCGGGAATGATAGGCCCTTTCACTCTGGCCCCATTTCACTTATCTATTGGCAGCCTCTATCTCACCACTGGATTGCATGTATATATACCATCCGTTTGGGGACCTCGAACTGTGCAAGGGATTTAGACAATCAATCTCAATATCATTATCAATCACGTCTCGCTGCTGGCTGCATTGATTTGGGGGAAAATAAAAGAAGTTCGAGGCGAGATTTCCACTGATAACCCGCTGCAGTTCTTGCACTTGTCAGCAAAGCGTCGCAAAAACGAAGCCGACAAACTGTGGACTGTGTCTGAACAGACCCCCGAAGCCGGCATTGTGGGTTGCATTCGGTACAGGGTCTCGGACCAATTGTTGGAGGGAAAAAAAGACGGATACAGTCGGCAACGCGTCATGCTAGGGGGAGTGGCCTAGCAAGGGCAAAGGAAGTCTGTTAAATCATTATTGTTGTACTCTTTTCTGGCAGACTTTACGCTCTTGAGCTCACACACATACATTCAAGTCAAGATCAGATTATAAAATGTTTTACAGAGCAGATTGTGCACTAGAAGTAAAAAGAAAGGTACTCTAAGCTAGCGGTTAGATTGTAGCATGAAGCTAGCGTTAGATTTATGGTTAGCATTCTCCATTATTATGCGTTTATGGGCTACGGAACCGGGGGCGATGGTGGCGCAGATAGTAGAGCGGGTCGTCTCATGATCGGAAGGTCGGGAGTTCGAATCCCGCCTCCTGAAGGCGCATGCTGTCGTTGTGTCCTTGGGCAAGACACTTCACCCTCCTTGCCTCCAGTGTCTGCGTACACTGGTGTATGAATGAGAGTGTGAATGGGCCCCATATGAGAGACCAACAGGCCCGTTTGGAACCATGAGGCCGTCCTTCCGTGGACCCACCACCTGCAGGAGGAGCCATAGGGGCTGGTGCGATGTGATTTGGGCAGCTCCAACAGCTGCCCCCACGACCCGGCAACGGACAAGTGGAAGAAAATGGATGAATGAGCTACGGAACCACTTTGCTCCTCTGCAGGTCTCTGTATCTTTATTTGGTATAAAATCAATAATGTAGCATTTGTTAAAGTAGAGTATAGGAGTAATAGGAGAAAGAGTTGTTATTTTCCACTTCGTTTGCCCCCTCAACTGTGTACCCCAAGATGCCGTTTGTATTCATGGCTTGGAATGATACGCTGAATGTCGGTCTTGAAATTGAAAAGTAATACCCCAGTGAATCTCCAACCAGCAGGTCTGGGGAGTCATCTCGCTGTACTATAGGGACTATATAGAGTCCAGTGTTTAAACGTCACTCCCTAGAAAGAACTCCATCTAAGTCGCATTACACAAGTGTCTTGGAAGCATTAGTAGCTCCCTGCCATCTACGTCATGTTAAAGTAGCTTATGGGGTAAAACAGCTTGGAGACTGGTGGATATACTTGTACTTTTTACAACCTGCTTCTACCAAGAAACATCTGTTTGAAAAGGAAACCGTTGGAACCTAAATAAAGCGGCTGATATTTGTTGCCGGAATAGAGCGTGAATTAGCAAACCCCCTCCGCCCTATGTTTAGCTCCAACATGTTCCTAAAGAAACCTTGACTTCGGGCTAGATTTTGTCTCGTCGAGGCGGTATCAAGTTGATGAATGTGTTTTACAAGCGGCGTGCGGCGCGGCTCCTGATCAAACCCGCCCCGGCGCACACGCTCAGACGTACATGGGAGATGACAGGCAGCCTTCTCCTCAGATATGCTAAACTCTGACAGATGATTCCGAGCTACACTTTCGGCACCGAGGCTCATCTCTTCCCTTCCACTGCACCTGTCAGGAACTCCGCGCAAACTGCTTCAAATCCATCTCCATTCTCCAGAACCTGTCAGGCACCAATTAAGACGGATATCGCGGCCGACGCCGAGACACAGAAGATTGTTATTGTCATTTCTGCCTGAGTGATAAAAATGAGAACTCGGGGTGAAAGTACCCGGGGCGACGACTACAAACCGCGATGCTAATTCCTGTTCAGGGCTCGATTACTGGAGCGGATCAAGAGGGTCCAATGGTGGGGCTTTACTGTAGGAAAAAAAGAATGTAATGGTTTCAATCCTCTCATAAAAAAAGATGCATTTTAATTAATAGTGGGACTTGATAAAAATAATAAAAATTAATCGATTAATTTTTATTTAAAAAAATTCATTGAGTTAATTACAGGTCTGTAATTAATCGCAATTAATCACATTTTATTCAAAAACCAAAGTCAACCATTTTTTGCATTTAAATTATTAAATAACTAGATTGTATTAATTGTTGTTCATCTGTATACTTATTCAAGTAACAGCTATTTAGCATTCAAGTGTTTTAGGAACTCTGAGCACTCATGTAACTCATGTAGCCTCTTCGTCCATCGCTGTAAGCGGATGTGCGTCAGAGATACGGGCGTACCAGAAACAGGCAAATAGTAAGGTTCCGGCTCGGGATTTCCGGCTTGGGGAAAAAATTTTTTAATAAATAAATAAAAAAATCGGGGGTAATGCGATTAATTGCGTTAAAAAGTAATACCCGTAATTTCAATTATCTGTAAGGAGGGAGTCATTATATAAAATTGACTTTTTAGAGATTTTTACCATGTTCTCTCATCGCAAAACATCCCTGGAGCTGCGTTTCGACCCACTCACACATCTTTGAGTAATCTTTGAATCTTCTCGAGCAGCTATTTGTAGCATGGCGGCTGCAGCTCCTACAAAGCTCCTCCTGAGGTCGTGTACGCATCCAGGAAATTCTTTCCTCACCTCTCGATCTCTTGCCAACCTTAATCCTTTCATCCCGAAGTCAAAACACTGGCCATATTTTAATTATAGCCACACAGGACGCACAGACTATGGTGAAACTTGGAAAATTAGAATATCGTTCAAAAGTTCATTTATTTATGTAATTCACATAATCATGAAAATTATAACAATACATATATTGTATCGTATATTTGTTTCACATTTTAAGTTGATTAACAGAAATTAATGAACTTTTGATTGATATTCTAATTTTCCGAGTTTTACCTGTACATGTTTTACTTTTCCCTTTATTGAAACAGCAGCAAAAAGAGCCAAAGGAGCAGCGTGGGACTTGATATTTTTGTTTCAGCTGTTTTCGATCAATATTCACGTTTCTAACAAAAGACCGTGATAATGATGTTTTTGAGATTTTTGCTCGCAAAAAAAACACAATACTCCCTCTTTCAAGTGGACTTTGCATGCTGGGAGCTAAACCTATGCATGATAACAAATCAATAGCGCCGAGATAAGCGTAGTTCGAGCGCTCAACTGCTCAGAACAAGTACAGTGATGGTTTATGGGCTTTTTTAAAACGCGAAAGACGTCGCTGGGTTCCATCCACACACACACACACACAAAAAAAACAGAAAACATTCATCAGTGAGATTTGTAGCAGCGGTAGTAGAAGAAGCAACCACGCAAAACAAAAAAATACTTCTCCAGGTGTATTTTTGATGATACATAATGTCATTCTCTCCAATTCTCCAAACACGGCAGGCATCTTTGTTTTGTTTACCCCCCCTCAAATCTTAAAATATAACGCAATTATGCTAGGGAGCTGATATATTCGACAATACGAACTCGATTCAACATGACAGACACAAGGCAGGCGCAGCCCTCCCTGTGAACTCTGCAGAAACACACTAGCTTCACCACTTTACCTCGAAGACACCGATTTTACCTTTCGCCATGTGCATTGCGAGTCGATGTGCGCCCGTCTTGCAGATGCGGAGTAGATAAACAGAACGGTTTTCTATTCAGCCGAAAACCCAATACTCTCCACGGCAAAGTGAAATGGCTTGTTTGCTTTTCCATTTGCCCGTGTCGAACATTGCCTCGGAAAAGACAGGGTGGTTAAGCAGGAAAAGGATCTCAAATCAAATAGCTAGAAAGGCGAGGTAATGGGGAGACAACTTATTTGGATTTGAGACGAGAGTCAGAAACGCACATTTGTGGAGATACCACGTCAGAAAATGATGGGAAAGTGATAAAAGGCAAATAGTAAAGGGGGAAAAGGACCTAAACCATTATAACCAGTCAGTGTGGCGATGGGGGACCTGGCTTTCTCTACGGCGTCGCCAGAGCGAGTGCGACGCCGGAAATCCGGGGTTAACCCTGAAGTTACCTCTGGGCTCACCTCGTAATCCAGCTTTGTAGTTCATACATAGTTAATGACCGGTGTGTTACTCTGTGCTGCTTTGATCGTTCCCTTCCTGTTCTTGGTCGATGATTGTAAAAACCCAAACTGCACGATGAGCAGATCTCTGTTTAAAGTCTTTGGTTTCAGCAAGATGTACTTTTTTTTCCCCCCAGCAAGCAACTGCGTTTAAAACTGATTTTCTAAAAGTATTTCCTCATAACTAATTCAGCTCTTTTCATTTTCGTCAAGAGGCACCACAGCGATACGCATTTATCCATCTGACAATTCCTCACTTTATAAAACTTAAAAAGGTACTTATGTGATCAATATGCTCAAATTGGTTTTGTTTATAACATTTGTAAAATTGGAATATTGATAATGACAAAAACTTTTCACAGCATGTAAAATGATTTCATCAGGAAGCAGAATAAGCCCCACACTATGTTGCCAGATCCTATGGCGTAAACCAGTTGGTACATGTGTAAACACTTGTGTCTCTATATACACAGCTTAAAGCGACACTGCGTAACATTTTGGATTGTTCTGTTGCCAATAAAAAAAAACATGCACCTAATGACCAGTTAGACACAGAAAATGCATTTTTAAAAACACTTGTTTTTGCACTGTGCAAATCCAAGAATGGATTAGGACCTAACCTTTTTAACCTCCGCCTTAACCAAGCACATTTTCTCCAGTTTGGCTTTCCACAAAACTCAAATCTTCTCAACAACAGTGTAATGCCTCATTTGGAAGCCGAGACCTAGAAAAGTGATCGGAACTATTTTTCATCGCGGTTTTTGTAGCGTTTTCATCCTCGTTTTCGTCGCTATTGTGAGACTTTTTTTGTTGTTGTTGAAACTTTTACATTTGGGTATTGGCAAACTGGAGAACATGTGCTCGGATTAAGAGGTTAAATCACACATTTGGCCGGTGACGTCCCGCCCTCAGTAAAGTTGCAGTCAGGTCTGAGGAAAGGTGAGCCGCTCACAACGAAGACACGTTTGTTCACTTTTTAGTGATGAAAACGGAATGAAAGATGTTTGTGTTTTATTCCATTTATTGGTTGAAATGTTACACCGTGTGGTTTTAAGGTAACCCAAAATCTTAGTTGTGGTGCCTTTTAAACCATTAAGAGCACCTCCTACATACAGTACTATTAATGAAAATACAATACAATGTCCAAATCACAAATATTCAACATAATATGATACAGTTCGATGTGATTAAGCATCCGACGCCTTTTTTCCTCCAATTGCTGCAAAATCCACCGGTTAACATTGTTTACAGTGGCTTTACTCTGCGTATTGATTCATACAGTTTTAGTCCCTTTGCTGCAAAAATGGAAATTACAACTTCCTCTGGCTCGGCTTCACATTTGATCCGCATTTGATGGACCAGTGGCCTAAACCCCCGATCGATAACGACGGTGAGGAGCGAAATCCTGGGTTTCAGGTGAAGAATAGATCCACCTGCGCGGAGAGAAAAGAAGCTGGAACGCTCGGCCAGACAAGGGTTCAAAGCTAAAGCCCCCATGGTTAAGTCCGGTATAAAATAACGGCATTCCAATAAACTACAGAGGATGACCCTATGGAGACCACCGATCCCTGCGAAACCTGCCGAGTCAACAGTCCTTTGAATTCTGTCAGAGGAGCGTAACAAAGGAGCAATGAAATGCTAATGCCGGCTTTCCCAGACTCTAATTTGTCAAATATGCAACTTACAATGGTATAAATGAGTCCAGAGGGAGACGTACTCTGGAGGAGAGAGACGGAGGCGCCTCCCGTTTGATTACGGAGTAAACAAGAACATTATTGTGGCTTGTTGGCCGTAAACCGCTGCATTAGATTGGATTTTGAGAGAGCAGAAGCATTTGACAGAAAGTGAACCGAGTCTGAAAGTAAATAGATGGACGGAAGGCGATCAGTCACGGTGGTTAGAACTGTCCGATCACAGTCCACTAAATATCAAGCCATCTTATACTAAATTACAATATTTATTATCATCATCATCATCAGATATCCAAAAGCTGCATTAGGCGATCATTTGCAAAACAATAAAGAGTCTGCGCAAAAGTGGATCCTTTTAAAATCACGCCGCATTCTCTCATTTAGATATCAGATTTGGGGGCCCTGAAACCTTAAAGGCGCATGATGCCACTTTTTATGTGGAAAAATAAAGTGTACTTTACGGTGGTCGGTCAGCAGAGAAAACCTTCCAACCAATTGATCCTGGAGCGTCCTAGAGACCACCATGATGGAAAGTAAAGGCGCCCATGCTGACCGCTCATACAGTCACAGGGCCACAAGGTCAAACAAGAACAAATGTCAACATTATTTTTCACATAAAAAGTTGTATAATGCACCTTTAATACAGGCCATTTCACATAAAGGTAGATAAGGTTCAACGTGCCCTTAAATAACCATATATTATTGACCCCCTTACAGTGACTGAGTGCTGGACGTCTCTACAACAATGCACACACATATTGTAACCAAATTTGGGGAAAGTTAGATCTTTATGATATACAGTAAACGTGTGCAGTGATAATTATGTTGTTAAAACATTTTTAGTATTAAAGGTTTGCAAAAATATATACACGTCAACTCAAGGTTGTTGATGTACTAAATTTGAAAATCACCCAGCCCGACAGTAAGTAGACTTTTACGACTGGAACATAATACTCATAACATGCAACTGTTGGAGAAACTGCATGTGTTTCAAGTGAGATTATTATCATTGAATCTGAACCTCTTACCCAGCTTTACCCAAACCTAAAAGCTCTCGACTGGAGCTTGCAGCCAGAGTAACGCCTCATTTGAAAGTGAAGACGGACAAAACTGATCTAACATTTTTCCTGGTGTTGTCATCACTTTGTCATATTTTTTGAAAGTTTTTCCATTCTTTGTCGTCAAGTTTTTGTGACTTTTTCCATATTTTTTTGTCTCTTTTTAGTCACGTTATTGCAATGTTTTTTTGGGTTTCGAAATTATTTTTAGTAATGTTTTTGTCATTAAAAAAATTATTTTTTGTATGTTTTTGTCACGCTTTCATCCTCATTTACGTCTCGTTTTCGTCGCTATCATCGTACGCTTTTTTTCAAGAAGCTTTTAGATTTGGGTAAAGCGGAACGAGAGAAAAAGTGCTCTGTTCAGGTGGTGGTTAAGAGGTTAAACACCACTGCATGCTTCTTCTTTTACGGATTACATCTAAACAGACACACGATCCTTCTCCAGAACAAACACTCCAGACAGAGCATAAGGGCACATGCTAACATCTCTGCCACACTTTTGAAAAAGGACACAAGCCTCGCAAAGCCCGTTGAAACTATCTTTGTACGCACCTTGTATCAGTAGCATTTATTTTTACTCACTCTACTTCGCGGAGTGTAATTTGTCAAACATGCAGAGTAACAAAGCTAGAAATTGGTCCAAAGGGAGCACCCCCCCTCTGGAGCCGACACGGTGCCGTTTGATCAGCGAATAAACAATAACATTACCATGCTTTGTTGCATTTCCAAAACTAGAACGAATGCTCGTTTTCTGCTCGGGGGAGGGAGCAGCTCAAGGTTGAAATGTTACAGAATGAGGAAACGTAATTGGGAAAGGTAGCGGCAACGAAGAAAGGTGGAATACATCCGGATATGAAAAAAGGTGAGAAAATCTGGGGCATGGGGAGCAGCCGTGCCGTTTGCTTCATCAAATATCTCTGGAAAACAAGTACCCGGAGTAGTGCAGACCTCTGCTGTAAAACAAGACACTGCTCCCATCTTGCACCGGTAAATTCAAAGAGATTTATAGATGTAAGGGGTGAAAAACAACCCAACTTCTCCCATGTACAAGAGCAAAATGAGCCATTCCCGGATTAAGTGTCTTGTAAAAGCGTCAATCTGTGAAAGAAACTGACCTCTACATCTTACTCTATTATAAAACATTTTGTCCGATTGCGAACTCGGCTGAACCTGGGTGATCCACTGGAATTTATTACGCACATTCAGGACTGGGCAGGGGCTAAAGGTCTAAATTCAATTTGCATTGCTCTTGAGAATGGGAGGAAGTGGAGACAGAAGCTTTTAATGCAAACACAAAACAACTTGTGTCCAGGATGAGCCGTTATCGCACGACCTTTCACAAACCCCCTCAGGCTGGATTTACTCAAACGTAAAGCAGAGATGTTTGTCTCTCATAAATGCTGAAAGGCAAACGCATTCACACATCACAGTTGCAGCACCGATATAAAAATCACTGTGCTGATGCTAAGTCGTGCTCGGAGTACAGCACCTGAGCGCACAGCTGTCGGTAGGTGCGGTCTGACCCGTGCACTGAGGCTCGCAGGTTGGAGGGCGGGTCCCGGGCCGTTCGTAATGTTATTGTTTGTGAACTGGAGCGAGGCTTGGACAGGTGTGGCCGAGGGAGGACTTCAAATCCCAGCGGGAGCCTTTTCAAAAAGCGCCGTCCCGCCGTCTTCATCTGCGCCACTTCAAACGACCGCGCGCCCTTTGTTTTTCCACAGAAAAGACCACAGAAATGGGCACCTGAAAGAGGCACCCCGGGACCGACTTAATCCAAAGGTCAAGGGGGTGGCGTCGGACCGAGAGCCGGGAGCCAGATGGGAGCGCCTTTGATAAGCACTCAGTTTATGTACAAACGAGAGGAGAAATCCATGTAATCCGGTGGCCATGGACAACTGAGTGCCATAAATCATAGACTATTGCTGAAAAAAAGACTATTCACTCAAAACTTATGAAGAAAGCTTGCTCATTTACATGCTGGTCCACAACTACAACAAATACTGAATTCTATACATTCTACTAAAACAAAATGTGGCCCAAAAGCTGGAACTTGTAGCCTTCAGAATATTATTGTAGCTGCCTACTCAAGGTTAGTTGAAAACTTGGCTTTGTGTGCTGCTTTTCGACTCTTCAGGACAATCCATTTATAAATATGTGATCTTCCAAGCACCATAAATAGTTGAAATTCCACCTACCACCAAGTCGAGATCAAACCAGGTCTATAAAACACTAAAGTGTGTGTAAATTGTGTGTAAATCATGTTTAGACCTGAAACAAACACTCACTTTTACGTTACAAAAGCATCAGCTACTTTTAAAGCAGTACTAAGTAACGCGTTTACCTTAATAAATCCTCTCCGTAGTCCCTCTGGGGGTAATACAAGTGTTAATGGGATGACTGGGGGGTCTTTCATCTCCCCCTGGTGTCTCTGGCCAGAAAACCATGCTTGCAACTTGACTGCCACCGAGTCGGAGCCACCAATACACACTAATAGAACCACGAAGAAGAAGCTAACAGGCTAACGGGCAAAGCTAACTGCGGGCTAGCGCCACTTTAAACAGTATTTACAGCCAAATTATTTCCATTGTAAAACTGGATGTACAATATCCCTCTCTCTTCTGTCAGCGTAGTATTTACTCTCCAAGACATTTAAAAAGTTAAAATATCGCAACTTGCGACGACACCTGCAGTTGCCATTATGGCCTCTAGGGGCAAGAGTTACTTAGTACTGCTTTAAAGGCATAATGTTTCGCTCAATATTTATCATTAGGACTATTGTTGCTGGATAACATGCAACTTTATAGTCCTCAGTTGTGGTTTTCAACAATGGGCAGAATCCGAGGCCAAATGGTTCCTAGAGAACATGATCAGGCAGAGATTTGTTTCATGTGTGCGTAGTGAGATCGCCGCAAGTTCAGTCAAACTCTACAATATCCCCCATCTATGAACTTTTGTCTCTTAGGCTCTTCTGCAGATACCAATTATTTGCCGAGCTGTTGCGCTGTTGGCAGCAGGTCAGCGTCACACATTGGTCAAAGTGAAAACGAGTGGGTGGCTCCCGTTTCTGGGGCGGTTATACATCTGAGCCGCAACAGTGACATTTTCAAACAATGCTCATAATTGCAGTATACCACTGAAGATCAGGCTCCACACTTTGCCGTGGCATTTCTCCTCCTCCCAAATTACTGCACTACATCCACTATCGCCGCTCGATTTCACAATATAGAGAGCCAGAAGCAAAAGTGCCAAGTTTCTGTGCATCCTTTGTCGTCAAATTGGAGACTAATGCGTTTCGAGAATTGGCAGCTGCGATCTTTTGCCTTTTGTTTGTAGACTTTGTTGCACAAATATAGTGTTGTGGAGATATTAGATGAAGACGTGTCGGCTCTCATTGAAGAAGTTCTAAAAGTTTGCAAGATTTAAACCACGCCTGGACATTTTTAGGGAAATGTATCGGCCGCCTATGCAGCACCCAGAGTAGATAATCGTGTACTCATTCCCCTCATAAAATATCAATGATCGAGATCTCAAATGATTTGGTTGTATAAATAAATACTGAACTCCACACACGGAAAAGCCCACACAGTCCAGAAATCAAATATGGGATCCTTAATGTGAGGCTAAAGCGCTAACCACTCAGCAACCTTGCTTTCATCTTCAACAAGAACTTGCCCACGAGGGAGTACATGGGAGGATTAGCCTGTACTTTGCAAATGTTGAAGTGATGGGGCAAATAAGATTACATTGAGAAAGCCTACATATACGGGAAGCACAGTCATGCTCTGCAGATAGGCCCATATAGTCTGGGAATCAACGTTACGAATAGGCTACAGACGGCATCTTTAGAATTGGAACGTTTTCCCATTTTGCAACCATTATTTTAAAGCAGTACTAAGTAACATGTTTATCTTAATAAATCCTTTTTGTAGTCCCTATGGGGATAATACAAGTGTTAATGGGACAATTCTCCCCTTGGTGTCTCTGTCCAGAAAACTACACTTGCAACTTCCCTGCCTCCGGGTAGAAGCCCCCAACACACACTAATGGAATCATGAAGAAGATGCTAACAGGCTAACGGGCAAAGCTAACTGCGGGCTAGCGCCACTTTAACAGCATTTACAGCCAAGTTTGAGTGAAAAAAAATATCTCCATTGTGTAATTGGATGTACAATATCCCTCTCTCCCTTTGTCTTTTCTGTCAGCGTAGTATTTACTCTCACGGACGATTAATGAGGAAAAAACGCAACATGCTACGACACCTGCAGTGGCGCTTATGGCCTCTAGGGGTAAAGATAAATAAATAAAAGATACAGAGACACGGCGGGGAGGAGCAAAGCAGTTCAACAGACCATACATACTGAAAAAACAGACAATGCTAACCAGGAAGCTAACATTAGCTTTATGCTACATATCCAACGAGTGCCGTTTTTTTTTGCTGTGAAAACTCATCCATGTGGACCTGATTTTTGCTTGTCTTTATTGGCGTGTGATAAATAGTTCATCAGAAAAAAAGAGTGAAATATTCTCCACTGTAGAAGTCAATGTTTTTTTGGTTAGTCTTTTTACATTTGAAAGCTAATCCCGTCGCTTCAATCACAACCTTTCAGTTCAAACTTCGAGAGAGAAAAAATTCCACCCATTATTAGAGACGCGGGAACTTCTAACAACGCATTCCTCACTGCGGCTAACCTACTTTCTGTTCCATTAAAACCGGCGAGCACAGGTCACCTCCATCTGCGGCAGGGAGTACAGTAAATGAAATAAATCAGATAAATTGACTCAGACAGTCAAGTGGCATGAATAAGTCAGGAAAGCAAAAGGAATTCCCAGGGTCTCATTAATAATATTAATTTTTAAATCCAATTATTGTACGGCGCCTCGTGACCCACTTCTCTCATTTAAGTGTCATTTCGGATCGCAGACGGAGGAGAGACTTTTTACTGTTCAACGCAGAGGGCGGCGCAGATTCAGGTGCAGTTTGGATCAAGTCGAGACCACTTTGTTATTAGACCCATGTGATTGAAAGGCTGATTCACATTATGAGAGATGATTTTAAATATTGCATACATATCACATGCAATAAGTGAGGACTAAACCAGCGGATATACACTGCCTGATCAAGAAAAAGGTCACACACACACGGTTGGACCGCCTTTAGCTTTGATTATAGCACGCAGTCGCTATGGCATAGTTTCAATAAGCCTCTGCAATGTCAAAATATATGACGGGAGAGTGCGACCACTGAGCAAAGCCTTCTCCAGCACATCCCAAAGATTACCAGTGGGGCTAAGATCGGGGACTCTGTCTCATGCTCCCTGAGTCCCTCTTTCACAATGTGAGCAATAAGCCTGTGCCATCAGGGAAGAAGAAATGTATTGATGGAATAACCTGGCCATTCAGGATGTTCAGTTAGTCCGCTGATCTCTTTCTTTGGGCTCATAGCGTTGCTGAATCAAGACCTAAACAACTGCAGCAGCCCCAGATCATAACAGATAAATCCAAAGTTTTTTGGTCAGGATGTCTTTCAGTGGATGGAAGTTTGTTGGCCTTATGAATTCTATACTTTTTTTTAAATGTTTTAAGTACATGCCACAAATCTAATTAAAAATGTGTTATGGTATACTTTATTGACTCTGTAGGGAAATGTGTACCTCTGCATCTGATCCATTTTTCGACCCTTTAACCCCCACTTTAACTTTAAAATGTTTTCCAGTTCAGCTTTACCCATATGTAAAAGCTTCTCAACTGGAGCTTATGGCCCAGGGTAATGCCTCATTTGAAAGCCTTTTTGTCGCCCGTTTTGTTGCGTTTTTGTCGCCCGTTTTGTCTCGTTTTTGTGGCGGTTTTGAAGGTTTTTTTTTCCTCCAAGAAGCTTTTGTATTTGGGTGCAGTCAAACTGGGAGAAAATGCGCTTGGTTAAGGCAGTGGGCGACCGCGGTGCAAATGTGGAGCCAGGCCGATGTTCAGAATCATCTGGGATAGGCTTCACCTGTCTGTGCATGCTTTTGGTGGATGGGGGGGGAAACTGGAGCACCCGAGTGAAACCCATCATGACACGGAAACATGCAAACTCCACGCAGAGAGGCCCGCTCAGCCGCCATTACCATTATAATGAGAATCACTCATACTGTACCATACTTTTCTTTGTCACATATAAGACCTTAACATTCTTGCATTTGTTTTACTCCGGTAATGAAACACGGACAACCATAAATCAATTCAATAAAGTTCATTGTTGTATCTTCTGATTGGTCAAAAGTTCGTCACAATGGCGGCATCGACAACAGCAAGGAGCCATGTCACTGAAACCCGCGGACAGCTTGCCCTCCGGTATTCCATGTCGCCCGCCGGTGGCCGTCGCGGCGCTCAGGTGAATGCCCACAGGTATTAGCCGCGCAAACACGGCCGGATCCGTCACTCTTCTGTACACTTTTCCATTAACACTAAATAATGGCGCGGACACGGCGGCAGCACGCCGTTGTCTATGCGCTCAGGCGGGGGATTTGGCACAGTCCACGGGCAACACGAGTCGCGCGCCGCGGCTTCAATGGGGTCCGCGAAGTGGAAATAATCTGATGAGCCGCGCAGGAACGGATGGGGCTTAAAAACAGCTCTGGAAATGGGAAAAGGTGAAGGGCCCGGCAGCGGGAGAGCCACTTTAAGCAAACACATTAAATCACTATGTCTCGCCACTTGTTATTTCTGATGGGGGGGATTATTGATGGCCACAGCAACGGGGGAAACAAATGTGCAAGGCTTGTTTTGTTTATAAGCCAAATTAGCTTAAATGTCGCGCATCATGACAAGAAGTTTTGACTCCTGGTAGAGGTGGGGTCTCTGTTTGGCATTCTGTCCCCACGCTCCAGTTTCCCCTACCACAGAAACATGTATAATAGGTTGCCCTCGAGCAAAGACTTCCCAGAAAATAAGATTCTGAAATTGAAAGTTGAGCACGCATCATTTTTCTCTTTGGTAAATTAGATTGACATTTCCAACGCTAAAAATGAAAACAAAAAATTGCATCTATTTATTTGTGTTAAGTGTAAAAGAAGACCCAATCATAGCCTAATTTCATTAAAGTCAACAATTTGAGTGACAAACCAAATACACGCCAATAAATACACTAATAATTAAACTAACTATTAAAATAATGCGTATACTGCCTGACCCAAAAAAGAAGTTGCCAAGAGGTCGCACGCTTTGATTACAACACACATTTACTGTGGCATTGTTTCAGTAAGCTTCTACAGTGTCAAAAGATCCAGTGTTGCATTCACTTTCCACTAAGATCTTCTATTAATGATGGGAGAGTGTGACCACGGCGCAAAGCCTTCTCCAGCACAGCCCGAAGTTCTGGACTCTGTGGCCAATCCACGTGTGAAAAGGATGCCCCATGCTCCCTGAACCACCCTTTCACAATATAACCAGATGAAAACTGGCATTGTCAGTTTGGAATATGCCCGTACCGTCAGGGAAGAAGAAATCCATTGATGGAATAAGCTGGTCATTCAGCTGACCTCGTTCTTTTGGCACATAGTGTTGCTGAATCTAGACCTGACCAACTCTTGCAACCCCTAAATCCAGGTGGTGACTTTTTTTTGGCCAGGCGGTGAGCATATATAAAAAAAAACTTTTGTGAAAATGTGTAGGCTGCTTTCTGCTTTTCAGAACAGCACAAAACAGAAAGTTATATATATATACTATATATATATATATATATATATATATCTTCGCATTTATGAAACCAAGCCTCCACAACCAGCTTCAAAATGCGTAAATATTATAAACCCCACCATCATTGTCACCGTGCACTTCTATGACATTTAATGAAGTATAGTTAGGATCATTCAGGCAATAGGCTACAACCTTAATGGGAGAAAAAGTGGGCGGAAAGACGTCTGTATGCTCCGTAAGTCAACATGCTCATCTGCCTGACATTTACATTGCCTTTAATTAAATGTGAAAAGGGCTCGGCGGCTCGGCACAAACACCGGCCGTAATGGATTATTCAATGTCTTTGATTTCGAACGCTTCCTCTGAGAAAAATTATCTGTTGCAATTGGACAAATAAAAAATAAATAAAAAAAACACTATTGTCATTGTTTGTCTTGTAAAATGTCACTTGAAGGATTTAGTGAATGCCATTTCCAAAACAACGGCACACGTCTAAGGGAACACCGAGTGCTGTCGCGGTTTTGTGGAAATATGGAGATTTGCTAAAAACGCTGTGAATTCAGCTTGTGTATCTATTATTGTAATGCTGATTTTACTTGTTTTAAGATCGCTCTCGCGTTGATATTTGACATTTCAGGTCCAGAGTCTCCTTGTTCCCCAAGACTTTAAATCCTGGGGAACCTGTCCAGACTCGCTCGAAAAGCGGCTATAAAAGCTCACTTGCACACTAGATTAATGTGAATAAGCAGATGTTCTTCCCGTCACAACGCGATACATACAATGATGCTGAAGTGCCTTGCCCAAGAACACAGTGGTGGGAATTAACCATGGACTTAAAAATGCACCCACACCACAAATTCCTAAGAGTTTCAAATGTATTACTGTACCGCCAACTATCTAATGGAAGAGGTTCGCCCACTAATTCACAGCTTGACACTTTATTCTAAAAATCTTACTTAAAGCCACAACGTGTAGAATTTTACCCAATAAATAAAATTGAAATACAAGCATTTATTTTATGACAGATATTTTCATCATTGAAAAATACCTCATAAAAGTACAAAACAGACATGTGCTTTTGCTGTGAGCGGCTCAGCTCTCCTAAAACATGGCTGTAACTTTACCGGGAGTGGGTACGTCTCCAGCTCGTCTCCATGGTGATGTGACTAAAGTCAGTAGAATTTGAGATTTAAAAGGGTTAGGTCATTTTATTTATTTAGGTTCTCATCCAAATCCATTCTTTGATCACCCACTGCATGTTCCGTGTCGAGCCGGTCATTATGAGCATGTTTTGTACTGATGGCAGCAGAATAGTCCAAAATGTTACGCAGTGTGCCTTTAAGTAAAAGGTTTGAGAGATTATGTCTGATTTATGTTTTTGAGATGCAAAACATAAACGTGACTGGCAAATTACAGATACTTCATTATAACCAACCAATTTAACCATGAGGGAGTAGGCCAAATATTTACAACAAAAATTTGAACTTTTTTATTTAAATCCTTAAAAGAATTTTACCTTTTTGAAATTGTCACCGAAAAACTATAACAAAAACAGTTTCAAGTCAAAACTTTCTCCTCACTTTGAAATCGCTTGAAGCCCGTCATTCTGTCAATCTGTATTTCATCACAGTCTCCATAAAAGGTCATGACAGCGATAAAGCCGGTGCACGTGAAGATGCCCGTCCCGCCCGCAGGCCTCTGTTCTTTATACGGGTTCCTCCACGAGATCCAAATCAATCAGAAAAAGAAAAAAAAACAAGGGGCCAAACACTCCCTGCCATGTTGGGGCGGATTTGACACGGTCTCCCCCCAAATGTCACACACGTCAGCGGGGACAGGGCGGCGCAGAGAGGCCTGGGGGGCGTCTGCCTGTCAGCCGCTCAAGCATGTCACCATCAACCACGGCGAAAGGCAAGACGGGTGGAGTAAGAGAAGCATGGGGGGCTTCAACTACAGCAGACAACGTCCCAAGAGTAGGTGCGATCGTGAGAGTAGGAGGTTATAAGATTAGCAAACATTATTCTGTTACTCATTCGCTTCTCAGTCACACGTGGTGCTGGTCTAAAAGCACTTCTGTAGCTGATCTAAAGGCAGATCGATGGAAGCATGGTGGACATTAAAGGCACACTGCGTAACATTTTGGATCATACGTTTGCCAGCAAGACTAAACATGCCCCTAAGGACACAGCTAGACACAGAAAATGCTATTGTTGTAATCAAAGTATGGACTTGGATGAGGACATAACCTAGCTCACGTCACAAAGGCATAGGTTTGTTTCATGTGAGGTATTTTTCAATGATACAAATATCTGTAATGAAACAATTGCTCATTGGGTGAAATGTCATGTTACCTGGCTTTAAGCACTATACAAAATGCAAACATTTTAGCAAAAAAAAAAAAAAAAATATATATATATATATATATATATATATATATATATATATATATATATATATATATATATATATATATATATTACACACACACACTGCACAACATTTATATTTTCTCCTAAAACAACGCTATTGCGGCCAAAACAAAAGGTAAAATGGATCTAAACAAGGAAAATCATGACTAAAATGGACCTGTTGCACATTTTAAAGTTGCTGTGTGTTTTTTGGTTTTTGGCTGTGTTAGCAGAAGAAGTGTCAGATGAAAGACCGGACTGATTTTGCAATACATTGTGGATGGATATGGATATTGCGTCGCCTCGCGTTGTGATCATGATTATTTGGTGATATATTGTGCAGCCGTACCGGGAACCGTTGTGCAAATCCTTCTCCAGCACAGTGGTCCGAGTCTCCCATCAGGCTCTCACAGGTCAAACAAAAAAACGTCATTAACCCCTTTGCGAGCTAAACAATGTGCGTGTCCCGAGAGAAAGAGATGTAGCCTAAAACTGTGGCGCGGGTCGGCACTCGCTCGGCCGCAACTTAAAAGCGCCAAGTCTTGAGTGGCAAGATCTGAAAGTAGAGATGACTGTTTCACATCATTTACCGTCCCAATCCGTTTGAGAATCACTACCAGAAACGACTCTCTCTGGGAAGATGCCCACGTGTTGTTTACCATCTAACAGTGCAACAATCCCCACAATGCCATCCATGTGTTGAGGAATCCACTATTACCATACTTTTCCTCAAACTGTCACCCGCGTGCTCCACATTGAACAGATCATTTGTTTGCCTTGGCGAGCTCCTCTTCCTGATTTTCTCCCTCACTTGAACGTCGCACTGATTAAACACACATAAGGTGAAGTGGGGACGGCACACACTGCGCAGATGGCTCTGTGTGCTCCGAGGAGGTGCCGAGCCTCAGGCGGGCGCGGTATTAAGAGAAATGCTTTGGTGTTTGTGTACTTAGCTGTGAAGCAGAATTATGTTATCAACTTATCACCGAGTTCGCCTCGAGAGTGCTTCACGAGAGTCGCGGTGAGTGGAAGTCTGTTCAATGCCACTGCTTTAAAGTGCTTCTCTAGGTGCGCGAGGAGACACAGGGTTGCGAGATACTGTGGGCAAAGAGGAAAAAAGTTTATACGTGATGATCCTTGGAAACTTTCGCTGTAGATAATTGATTTTCTTGCAGAGTTTTCTATTCCCTTATTTCCCAGTGAAAACATTAAGTATGTGCAAACATTACTAAAATTGCCTACGTTTTTGAAAATCCCCTCCTGGAGCCACCACCCAAATGTGGTGGAGGGGTTTGAGCGCCCTAATGATCCTGGAGGTCTGTTGTCGGGGGCTTGGTGGGGTCTCTCATGGCAAACAGGTCATAGGTGACGGGTCAGACAAAGAGCGGTTCAGAAGCCCCTTATGAGAGACCAACAGGCCCGGGTAGAACCATGAGGCCGTCCTTCTGTGCTCCCACCACCTGCAGGGGGCGCCATAGGGGCTGGTGCAATGTGATTTGGGCAGCTCCAACAGCTGCCCCCACGACCCGGCAACGGAAAAGTGGAAGAAAATGGATGGATGAATGGATTGATGGACAAAATCTGATTCATGCAAGAGCCCGGTCTAAATTTATGGGACATTTTTGGTTTCTGATTTAGTTTTTGCAAAAATA
The DNA here is from genome assembly GCA_021464625.1 of Proterorhinus semilunaris. Taxonomy (NCBI): domain Eukaryota; kingdom Metazoa; phylum Chordata; class Actinopteri; order Gobiiformes; family Gobiidae; genus Proterorhinus; species Proterorhinus semilunaris. The sequence goes on along the minus strand of CM038358.1, from coordinate 27,147,537 downwards.
GTCATGACTGCAAAAAATAAAATAAAACATGCTGCCGTTCATTTTGGGTTACAGCAGTACTAAGTAACTTGTTTGCCTTGATAATTCCTTTTTTGTATTCCTTTTGGGGGTAATACAAGTGTTAATGGGATGATTGGGGAAGCTAACAGGCTAACGGGCAAAGCTAACTGCGGGCTAGCGCCACTTAAACAGTATTTACAGCCAAGTTTGAGTGAAAATAAAAAAATCTCTATTGTGTAATTGTGTAAAATCTCTCCCTTTGTCTTTTCTGTCAGCGTAGTATTTACTCTCACGGACAATTAATGAGTAAAAAAACGCAACATGCTACGACACCTGCAGTGGCGCTTATGGCCTCTAGAGGCATGAGTTACTCAATACTGCTTTAAATTCTCTAATACTGAAGAGAGTCAATAAACTAAGACTGGAAACTGTTGTGTTTGTTACTTCAAATAAAGAGCCCCCTTAACCCCCGCCCTTTACCGAGCACATTTTCTCCAGTTCGACTTTACCCAAATCTAAAAGCTTCTTACAGCTTAGAACCCAGTGCTTCATTTAAAAGCCAAGACCCAAAATACTGATTTTTCCTCGCGAGAAAACAGCCTCTGACGTTACAACTTAAATCTATAAAAGGAACGTTTATTCAGTACAGACATTCCCAATGTTGAACTGAAATTATATTAAAACTCAATACTTTGATAGAGAATGACTTTTAGAGATGCTAAACAAAAACAATAAAACTAGCTTGTCCCATGCTGCCTGAGCGCAACTCTTGATTGTACATAATATTGTCCAATATGACGCTTTAATTCCTTCATCCAGATGTTTACATTCAAAATCAGTTGTGGAAATTGCGGCCAGCTGGAGGCCCGACCCGACAGTATGGCGGAGACGGCATTTGCATCAACAGTCTGCAATTAAAAAAAAAAAACTGCTCTTCCCCCCCCCCCCCAAACACAAATGTAGACTTTGTGAAATGAAAACACAGGGAAACTTTTAACGAACGCCGAAAAGCACTCGGGATACCACCATATGCTGAACGAAACGATACACAAACGCAGAAGTTACCCAGCAGATGCCATAGAGGGAGTAGGCGCGCTCCGATCTCCCGCTACATGACAAATAAGAATATGATGAGGAGGATGATAACTTGTGCTTACAAAGTTTTGGCGGATACAAATCTGGGCATTCAGCTGTACTCGGGAAAGACGGGAATAACAAGAAGAAAGAAAAAAAGCCTATTCTTTGCATATTTATATTGTAGCTACATTGTCTAAAATCCCATCTGGCTTACCTTCGAAATCAAATGCAGCTCTGTCAGTGTTATCCAAGCCAAAAGTCTATGATTAAAGAGCATCTGTTTAAATTTGAGATGAGGGTCTGGCTACAACGGGTCACAAGCCAAAGTTCTTTAGTTCATGCATACAAGTAAATGCAGGGGCTTAGAGGTTAAAACCACGACAAACCCCGGTAGGGCTGCACAATATATATCGCAAAAAATATCGTATCGTGATATTAGGTGATGCATTATCCATATCGCAAGAAGCCACAATATATCGCAGCGTCACTAAAGTCTCACATGTTTTGCAAACTCAGCCAAAAAACAAACAATGCATTGAACTTATAAATGTGTTAAAGTTCAATTAGTCCCGTTTTGGTCTTGATGTGTTTTTTTAAGTCGTCTTTTTACACAATTTGCTGAAAAGCTAGTTACTTATGATGTGTGTTTAATTAGAATGCAACATCGTGTAATAATAATAATAAGTAAGTAAAGTAAGTAAGTGCTTTATTGTCATTGTACAACGAAATAGTGTTCAGGTGTTAGTCCTGAGCCGCACTGCCACTGTGTGTCAACCTGACCCGCATGACCTTGGAGGTCGGGGAAACTGTAGCACTCGGAAGAAACCTGGCTGGCTGCCCTCTGTCTCCTCTGATCCTCTGAAATGGTGCCGCGCCTCCTGGGTTTGTCCCCGTTTCAGAGCATGGTGTCCTGCACTGGTCAGCTCCTCCTTCCTCTTCACAGTAGTCTTTCACCATCTCTCGTTTGTCCTTTTTTGTTTGTTTTAAGTTCAAACGTTTTGCAGACCAACAAGTCAAGTTCTTGCTTCTAATCATAGAGTGCAATGCTTCACACGTAGCCAATGAGCTGTTCTTGCACAGAATGCCCTTCCAACAGTTTCTCCTTCATTAATCCGAGTTTGGGACTGGCCCAAAGAGCTGACCGCGTGCCTAGGAAGAGCAGCCGCACTCGGACACAGAATGGTCCAAAATGGTTATTTAGACGGCTTTTGTGTAAGCGCTTGCAAAAAGCCCTAATAAATGATTTTTGTGCAGAGCGCCTGAGGATCCATCTGCCTAATGATTTAGAAATGAATTTGAATGAGCGAAAACTTTCCGAGGCCCTTTTCACTCGCACACATTTCATTAACCCGCGGTTCGTTCATTAGTGGCGCCGGTGTGAGCGCGCGGGGCCACAGCCGCTGATATAATTGGGGTGGAGGGGCTATGGTTAATTACTGGCTCACAAAACAACACAGACACTTCGGAAGGGGCCCTGATGTAACGAGGCACAATGGTGTGTGACAGGAGCAGTCCTCTGCGGAGGGCGTGATAGCACAGTGATCCGTGAATCAGCCCGGCGACATGTCGGAGAGGCGTGGACAATCATATGGGGACGATAAGAGGAGCTGACAAGTTCACTGTGGCCACAAGTTCAAAACTGGAACTGACAACTGCTTGTTAAGCGTGCCACACACAAAAGGGTTCTCTATAGACACTGCAGCTTTTGTTGATTGCATTGCTCCCGAAGATCAAGGTTTATTTCATAAAATGTGGAAAAGTGGAAAAAGAAAATGTGTTGCTAAAATGTAAAAATAACAAAGGTAAATGGACTCAACTTATATAGCTCTTTTCTGCCTTTATCAGGCCCAAAGCGCTTTACAGTGAGGAACCAGTCACCCATTCACTCTGTCATTCATACACCAAAATATGCAGCCATTGGATGCAAGTAGGGTGAAGCGTCTTGCCCAAGGACACGGCGACAGTGTGGGTTCGAGCTGGGATTCGAACCCACGACCTCCCGATCACGAGACGACCCGCTCTACCAAATGCGCCACCGTCGCCCCGAAAGAACAGCCAACTCTCAATAGAAGAGGCTCAGAGGGAGACCGTTCCGAAGATCCAGCGACCGCAAACTAGAGGTCGACCGGTATGGGGTTTTCTCAGGCCGATTGTTATGGATTTTTATTGGCTGATGCCGATACGCCCGGCCGATATTTTTAACCGATATTTGTGGCCGATTGTGTCCAAATGTATGGTCTGTAATCCTGTAAAAACACAGACTTGGTCACTCAAGCAGTGGCCGACTTTATGTGATCACTTAGCATTAGCACCGTTAGCATTAGATTACTGTTCCTAGCCGTTTTGCGCAGCGATCTAAAAAAGACGATTGCAGAAGTCAAAACTGCGTCAAAACCTGAATTCTCCAGGTTCTGTGCTTCAAAATGACATGCAGCACGTCCATATTGACTGAGGTTTAGTCTGTGAAATTTTTGTTCCTGTTTAACAAACTTGTAGCTAACCAAGTTTCATTGTGATGTTTCTCTGTTCCCCTGAAACAGAGGAAGTTGTCCAATGCAAAAAAATAAATTAAAAATAAAACAGGAAGTCTATCATTTTCAGTCGCAAAAATATCGGCTTATCGGCATTAGATACCCCAAATATTATATCACTTGAGTTGCCAGTCTCAAACGAGAAAAGGTTCAAAACAACTGGTGGCATTGATTCATTTATTTTAGTTTCAGAGAGCAACACCCATAAATTGAACCTGGACCTTCTTGCTGTGACGAAGGAGTGCTTACAAAACATGCTGTTAATTATAAGTATTTTCATTTTCTGATTTTGGACTAGGCCTATATTTGTCCGTGATTCGTCCAAAAGATGCCTGCGAGAAATGTGGAACCAAAAAGTAACGTGCACAAGTTCACCGTGACCGCAACTTCAAAACTAGAACCGACAACTGCTGAACCACCGTCCGATGTATTTTTATTCGAAAAGTGCAAGCGATAGGAGCGCATCTCGCGTCGCGGAGACATCGTGGTTACGGCGTGCGTTGGCAGAAGTCCACGGAGTCGCTCGGGTCTTATTTGGGTTAAGCCGTTTAGTGTTTGATGCGAGCGGGTCTGGTGTTGCCAGGTTATTCTGGTAAACCCGGCCGCGTCCCGGATAAAGATGGAAGCGAGACGACGTCGGAGTAGTATCTGCCGTTTATAGGACCATTCATAATGAGTGAGCGACGCACCGAGAAGTCAGAGAAGTTCTGAGGGGGGGGGGGACTCAAGAGTTTCTTTGCAGACTCTGGAAGGATTCAGGGCAAGAGAAAGGACCTAATGAGAAAAAAAAAAAAAAAAACACCACAGAAACAAAAATGAAATGAGAAATGTTACCTGTATTTTGCTTGACTAAAATGTAAATCACAATGGAGAGAAACCCAGCGTTTGAGCGGAGGCAAGAGCAACAGATGCCGCCTGGCGTAATGTGCTAGGACGCCGCCATATGTGAAACGCTGGCAGCTGAGTCCAGCAGCCACTCCCTGCACATACTGACTATTTTTACAGGGGACTTATATTAAATGTCAGTGTGTCATCACTTGATCTGATTTCACATTTGGAGGGAAATCCTGCCTTTGCCGTGTGCAGTAAACATTTGGGTTGAGTCCAGAAATGTCTATGTGACCTCCATCATCGCCTCAAGGAAGTGGTCAGTTACATTTACTGAAGTAGCTGCACTTTGTGTGCTCACTCATACAGCCATTAGGTCTCTACATGGTCAAATACGCACAAATATCAACTTTTTTTTTCACATAAAAAGTTGCATAATGCCCCTTTAAGATGTCTTTTAATGATTGATTGGTATTGGGGATGTTGCATATAAACACATGCATTAATCTTCCGCCTTTTGCGACACAATATCATCCTTTTTTTTTTTCTAGATCAAAATCATTTTGACCTGTACAGATGAGGGATGGCGAACATTGCGTAGGAAGATGCTAAAGGTTTTATAGCCTGGAAAAACGAAGGCTAGAATAAGACAAAAAATAAACTTTTTGAGGTGAATTTCTAAATTGACTTTTTTCAATGAACACTTAAACACGGCCAAGTATGCATTTCTGACCAGTGCTCTCCTTGTTCGGTCTGTTAGTTTAGGTGGACGGCCGTGTCTTGGTAAGTTCTCAGTGGTGCTATACTCTTTCCATTTCCGAATGATGGATTGAACAGTGCTCTGTGAGATGTTCAAATCTTGGGAAATCTTTGTATAACTTAACGCTGCTTTAAACTTCTCCACAGCTTTATCCCTGACCTCTCTGGTGAGCTCCTTGGCCTTCATGATGTTGCTTAGTGACCAATACACTCTGACCATAGCTCTGAGGCCCTCACAGAACAGCTGGAATTATACTGAGAGTAGATTACACACAAGTGGCCTCTATTTAATGGTTAGGGCAAGGTGTGAACTTTCTGCAGTCATTAGGAATGTTATAAAGGCAATTTAATGCACTCAGAAAATGCTGTATGAATACTTATGCACGCCACACTTTTCACTTTTCTTTTTTTATGAAAAATAACAGAATCATGCATCATTTTGCTTTCACTTCACAGTTGTCTGTTACTTGTGTGTGAACTTTCAGTAAAAAATCCAATATTAAATCTTTATGTTTAGGGTTGTAAACAGGACAGAATGTGCAAAAGTTCAAGGTGTATTAGTACTTTCGAGAGGCTCTGTATATTCCATTTCTCTGCATAAAAGCGGAGTCTGTTTGTCCAAGCCTATTCATTGAAAAACTAAGGGAAATGGGCAGACGTCTATGAAGACAGACATATTGTTCGTCACCTGGCCTCCCTTATCTCCCTGCTGGCACAATAGGACACACTCTCCCTCCCTCTCCACCGGCGCTTGTGAAAAGGCGCATTCACAGACAGACACATATTCTTACGCACAAAAAGGTAAGAGCTAGAAGTTATCCTTGAGAATCTCGCCAGTTTTTTTTATTTTTTTTATTTCCTCCTCGCTTTTTATCCCCCGGTCGACAGCTTGTCTGATCGGTAAAAAAAAACAAAAAAAACCCGCGTCCCTCGCTCTCGTCTGTTTGTCTCTCATTGAAGCGACCCGAGATGTCTCCTCCGCAGAACGAACTTGAGCGGAGAAACAAACAAACCGGGAACCTCAAGTCTGCCTGAGGATGCGGGTGCCGAACATAAGGACGCTTCACACACGATTTTCAAAAGAAGATGTGACATTGTCTGGTTCCAAACTCATGGTATTCTAGTGGGTTGGTTCCCTCTCAAGTGGACATGTTCAAAGCTGTGAAGCTTTGTCTCGCTCGTCTGTTCAAGCTCTGGCAATCGAGCTGGTTTAAACACTCCTCCTGGAGGGGAAGAAGTTTGTCTCGTGGCAACAGAACGCTGTAGGTTGGGAGTGTTTGTGTTTATTTATAAAGTTACATTTTTGTTCCATGTAAATCTACCAAATACGTACAGCACGCGAGCGACACGTGACTTCCGGGCACGATCTCCGGAGGTCGCGGTCCTTCCTCTCTCGCTAATTTCACAATAAAGATTAGCAATGTCAACAGATACTGATGGGAAGTTAATGTTTTTTAACACGTTGCCAGTATGTTGGATGTAAATACTTGACAGGAGGAAACGTCTGTGTTAACTGAGGTAGGACCTTTTATCTCGCCACAAAAATTAAACAACTCAAAAAGTAGTATTTATACTAAAGGCAGGCCCATTATTTCTTAGCGGTATCTTAAGTTTTAGCGTTAGCCATTAGCTTCAAAACAAAAACACTGATGACGTTTCCCCCAGTGAATACATTGTTCCTGACGCGATGTTTTTAACATGTCCACCAGTAACTCACTGCCTGCCTGTAAGCTTGAGATTTTTTATTTTTTTTTGGACAAGACACCACTACCAACTCGTAGGGAAATAACTGGACAGGAAGAGCAGCGCCTCCAGAGGATCCACTCGGAAGTCGGGTGTCGCTCGCGTGCATATAGCCCAATGAAACCCGAAAGGTAAGGAATACTGCTGGGGAAGTGCGCGTCCTAAGAGCAACCCTCCACACTTATTCAAGTTGAGTCCAATAGAAGCTGCACTCGGCTCTGCAAACAAGAGCGCATGAATGAAAAAGTGGATAGAAACGGGCCACGTGGAGCTAAAGGGCCAGGTCAAGACAAAGACGGGGCATTCGTGTCCGACATCCCGATTGTCAAGTTGATATTACATCGTCACAGCCCTGACCACTGTTCGTTTGTGGGAATAATATAAATGTCTGACGCTTGGATGGATGGCGCTGTATTCTAAGCATTTCACACTTTATTCAGTCTGTCCAGGGCATTAGTGGCTAACAAAAGTCACCTGGCGCCACCAAATGTGACTGGAGAGTGAATGAAGCACGTGATCCACCTGTAAACCCGTCTCTGAACCCGATCTGCGGCACTCCATAAACCCTGTTGTGCGGAGCTCAGGCCTGACTGGTTTATTCCCCCTCCTGCCATATCTATCCGCGCTCGCACGCCGCTCAGTGTCCATTTATCCGCGCCGAGGCTCCGCCTTGGCAGAAACGATCACTTTCAACAACAGTCGCCGCGAATCACAGCCACATCGCTCCCGTGACAACGAAGGACTACCAATGCGTCCGGGCAGGCCGCCAGAGGAGGGGGGGAGGGGGGGGGGGGGGCAGAGAGGATGACAAAGAGAGACCGAGAGAAAGAGGCTGTGGTGGAGGGGTGAAGGACAAGACAAGTAGACATGCTTTAGCATCACATGACTTCATAACTTTCTAAAGAGCCTATGGAGGGGTTTCCGTTGCATGTCTCTTTCCAGTTAAAAGATCCATTTGGAGGACATTTCACCAGAGAAATAAAAGAGAAGCTGCACACGAGCCTATGTATGCGGACAGTTAGCAGTTAGCCTGTTTGTATTAGCCGTCAAACATGGCAGATTATGAAAGATCCAGAGCTTTTCCAACTGTTGTCATCCCATTGACCACATTTAGGTGAGTTACAGAGTCATTTTAATTTAGATAAGAATTTGCACGTACAAGTATCCTCTGAGTGTACCAGTATCTGCTAAAACTGAACACAAATGCCCGAAAAGAGGTGCTTGAACAACGTGCTGCCGGGAGAGGCTTGTCAACAGTGCACCAGGGTGGCTGGAAAGTACGGTAAGTTAAGTTTGTCATTTTTGTGGGGTCAGATAGACCCCCAATGGTGACGTAACTTCATCTTATACTATGTTAATGATGGAATTATTTAAATGCCATGAAACTGACATTTAGTGTATGGCCTGGCTTCTCCATTCATTTGTTTGGGGATAAAACTCTCAATTCAAACATGTCTGGTAAACTGCTGGATAACAGACGTTCACAGGCTCAGACATCTAAAGGCATTTTATGATTTCTATGCTTTTCACCATTCAAACATGGAATATTTTGTTTTTGAATTCTCCTATTTAACACAAATAATTTTCATCTCAAACTGTCTTTTTAAACTCAAACCTTTATTCAAATAATTCATAATCCATTTCTATTGCACATGTTTTTAGTAGTAGGGGAAACGCACACGGGGAGAATATGCAAACTCCACATAGAAACACCCCACCCGGTCCGGGACCTTTTTACATGACGCGGGACCGCTAACCGCGTTGCCACGTGCCGCCCAACTGGAGGAAAAAGGCAGATGTTTTGACTGGTTTTAGAGTAAAACATCTCTAATTACAGGGCCTATCCACATCCAAGATATACATACGCAATACAACATATAAATAAACATCCTTTTCTGCTGGCTAAAGTCACGTATGTGCCCGTCTAAAGTAACACCACAAACGTTGATCTCCTTGTCCTTAATTACTGAGATCATTTGTCTGATTTGAATCGACCCTGATATCACATGGGTCCGCGGGGCCAGCTGAGCCAGGAGCGAGTGTCCAAAAAAACGCGACATAATGTCAAAATGTGAGCCGTCCAAACCGTCCCACAGCGCGCGTCCCTTCTGCCTCGCAGTCTCCCCCGAGGTCGCGGATGTGTCCAAACTTTCCCTTCGCATATGTACTCCTGGCATCAACGCCCAAAACATGCTCTCTCCAGAAATAAACACCAATTGGTAGTTAATTTTCCTCCGCTTTTGCCCGGCTGATTCGGTGCCTTTAGGGCCCGCATGCATAATTCATAAGAGTGGCAAATGTAAAAAAAAAAAAAAAAACATAAAAATACGAGCTCCTTCATTCATTATGCCATCATGCAGTGCGATTCCGAGGCCCTGACGGCTAGTATTAGAGTAAATATGCATATTGGGGTTTCTGTGTGTCGTCTCGGGGCATTGGCAGGCAGTCGCGGTGCTTCCGTTGGCATGGGAAGGGGAGGATGCGGCCCGCCTCGTGGGTGACAAAAAGCCCTTGTTGTGACAGGGAAGGGTGAGGGGAGGGGGGGGGGGGGGGGGGTGACACTGCTCTGCCCCCGAAAGAATGAGAGACGAGACCGGGCCGTGGGGTGGTGCCGACTCCTGACACTGGGCATGTATACGGAGGAGCGTGGAGAGCCCGTGGTCCCGTGTTAGAGAAGATTAGGGCACCTCTTGTAACCCTGCAGGCCCGTCACGACCCCGACGGCGATCTGATCAGCGGCTCGCTCACGGAGACCCACGCCCCCCCCCCCCCCCCCCCCCTCGCCAACCCGCAGTAGGAGCATTTAACGGACGCCGACATTCAGTTGTTGGAGGAGAAGACTGATATTTGAGGCAGACATTAGTAACGGCAGCAGGTCTTAACGTAACCCGGCCCGTTGTAGGCTGTTGCCCTGGTGTATGGACAGCCCCGCAGACATGTAATCCGTCCCGTGGGGGTGACACACAGGCTGCGCCGCTCCTTCACTTCACATTTCCCCCAGAACGCGTTTACAGTGACAGGACCAGAGCGCGTGGGCGACTGAGCGGATAAAACACAAATGTCACTGGGAAAAAAACAAAACAAAAACGCGTGTGTGTGTCTGTGTACAAGCGTGTCTGAGGGGGAACGGGGGGGGGGGGGTTCTTGTTAACTGCAGCGCATGCAGGGAGGAGGGTGCTGAGAAGAAGAGAGGGATCCTTCTCTTCAAGGGCCTCCTGTCTGAGTGGATCTGGAGCCGCAGATCATAGCGCTGTCCCGGGGCGAGGCAACTACCCCGGGGACACACACACACACACACACACACGCCGAGAGCAACAGGAGAGGAGCTGGGACCCTTCGTTGCCGTCTATGCATGGGTCCTGTTTTTCTTGGACAACGCAAGTAATTGGGTTGTGGATCCAGAAAAAGGTGTAAAATGAAAGCCAAGTTTCTGGCAAGAAAGTGTTCGGACTCCATGTGGACCGAAGACGATGATTTCAGTCTAATCGGAGTTTAGTGACAAGCACTGTCCCAAAGAAGAAAGACTGTCCCGCTCAATACAATACACTTTAACCTATTACCCCCCTGCACATTTTCTCCAGTTCAGCATTACCCACATCTAAAAGCTTCTTGACTGGAAATTACAGCCTCGTTTGAAAGCTAAGACCTACCTACTACTTTTTTGTCATTTTTGTTTTCGTTTTTTTGCCGTATTTTTGGCTTTTTCACCGTTTTATTCTTGCTTTTTATGAAGCTTTTTTTGTGGTGTTTTTGATGGTTTTTTGTTGCTTTTTCCATTGCTTTTCAACACTTTTTGTAATTTTTTTGTAGTTTTTTTTCGCCATATTTTTGGTTGCTTTTTCACAGTTTTTTCCTTGCTTTGTTTAAAAGATTTTTTTGTGATGTTTTTTTGTTGCTTTTTCACCGTTTTTTTTTTTTTTTTTTTTTTTTAAGCTTTTCCGTCACTTTTTTGTCGTGTTTTTTTCCAAGTTTTATGTTGCTTTTTCGTCAGTATTCAGTCATGTTTTTGTTGCGTGTTTATTGTATTATTGTTGCATTTTCATCTCCATTTTGACATTTTTTTCCAAGAAGCTTTGAGATTTGGGCAAAGCCGAAGCCGAGAAAATATGCTCGGTCTAGGTGGGGGTTAAGAGGTTAAGAAACAGTTCAGTCCAGTCTGTGCCTCTGATTGTAAACAGCGGTAGCTCTCCCAGCTTTAATGTTTAGACAGTGATTTCTGGCACCAGGTACAAACAAGGCGCACCACGAGGACATCATATGACTCGTAATCTTTGTAAAGCCGCGGGATTAGGATCAACGTCAAAAACCGGGAAAGTACAAGTTTAAAGCGTGCACTTTCGCGACATCGAGCAAAGCACGACATTAATCTTCCCACGAGTTTTTCGAATTGCGCATCCATTGTTTCTTTTGCTTCACATTTGTTTCATTCCAGCAAACAACGTCATATAAAACACATCTCTAAAGTCACCCCCCCCCCCCTGACGGGACAAAGCGGCGTGTGTAAAAAGGTCAGGCCATCGCCGCAGCCGGTTTGTCACGCCTGGAGTCGTTTAGTTCGGGCAGGACGCCCCGCGGACAGATTACCCCGACCGGAAAAATGGACAGGGGCGGCAGAGCGTTCCGAGGATTTTGTATTTCAGGGGCATTTAGAGTGCGCCCCTCATTATTGCCCCCGAATGTAGCGGTGGTTCTTGAAGGCATTAGCGTCATAAAAAGGCCAATGGGACAGAAAAAAGGGAGCGCGCCCTCGGAAATTACCAACCGCTCAGTGCAATTTGTTAAATCAATCAAAACACGCTTCGTGGGATATGTTCCATGCAGTCTGAAATCCCTGACTTTTTTTTCCCTTCTTGGAGGTACAGTGATTGTTACAGATAAATTGTCATTGGGATATTAATGCTATTCAATTTGACCAAAAAATCAATGCTGCGAGGGGAAATCGTCAGGATCAGTGGGTTACTCCAAGATGGGTCACTCTCAGATATCCAGAACATATACATTTTTTGTTTTTTTAAATCAATAAAAAAGCATGTACAATAAGGTCAGGTGGATGAGGTTTTGTTTTTGAGTGTGGGACAACAAATGGATATCAGAACATGGCTCCAATCCAGCGTTGCGTCATCATGGCTTGAGCCTAGCCTACCTAGGTTTCCTCCAGGTTTCCTCCACCACTAAAAACGTACGTAGCTTACCACCACCGTGTGTGGAGTGAATGAAGAGCAAATTCCCCTACACCAGGTGCCACGCCATTGGTCCGACAACCCATTAGTCCCACGTCTCATTATCCTGAGAATGTACCATTGAGCAGAGGTGCCATTAGTCCGACATCTCTAAGCCAGTTGTGTTGTGGATTGGAGAGCCGTATACAACCATTGGCCCCAACCTTAAGGTCTGTGGACTCCTGCCTGAATGTACTTTTATTTTTCAACCCCTCCTCAATCAAACATTTTTCGGAATAATGAGACGTCGGACTAATGAGCCGACGAAAGGCAACATCAGGCCCGTGAGCCAGATCCGGCCCCGCAGCATAGCTCCTGATTTTGAGAAATACGATTGCACACAACAGCTATCTAAATACCATGTCTTTGGTGGACCGCAACACCACCCCGTTTAGTCTGCGCGAGGAACAACATGACTATTTGTACGTACATAGCAAAATCTGAGTTTGGGCCAACGTGTGGAGGTTTGGCCCTCTGTCCTTTAAAGTAACTTGTTTACCTTAATAAATCCGTTTTATAGTCCCTCTGGGGGTAATACAAGCGTTATTGGGTTGATTTGGGGGCATTTCATCTCCCCTTGGTGTCTCTTTCCAGAAAACTACCCTTGCAACTTTCTCTGCACCGGGTCGGAGGCGCAATACACAGTAATAGAATCACGAAGAAGCAGCTAACAGGCTAACGGGCAAAGCTAACTGCGGGCTAGCGCCACTTTAGCAGTATTTACAGCAAAGTTTGGTTTCCATTGAGCAGAAAATAACTACAATTTGTTGGAGAAAAACAGTTCATTCAATAATTCTTCAATATGGGAAGTTTAGACTGACAATTTACATAACATTAATGAAATTGGAAAAAATAAATAAATAAAATAAAACTGATTCTAAATTTTTCAAGCTGAACAATGAACTCGCATCCCCTTAATAGCAATGTCCCTCATCTCATCTCATCTCATTGGCCAAGGCTTATTTGGCAACTAAGTGTGACATTTATCAATCCGAGGTTTGAAATGCTAATCACGGCCACGCGGATGTAATTGGGCATGTAAGCATTTCAGATTCCACGTTGCGCTCCGGCCGAGATATCACATTCCCCCCTGCCTCAAGCCTGGTCTGACTTTTCCCTTTGAGAGACACACCGAGGCGGACATGCTAATGTTAAGTAAATCTCATGCATATTCCCCAAGCAAATTGCCCGGGATGTTTAAAAACGCATTAACGGGGCAAAGGAGACGATCCCTTTTGGAATCGCGGATTGACAGAATGGGAGCAAAGCGTTAATTAAGTGCAAAGGGTTGTGTGCGTTTGGCGACGACACATGCTACTCCCAAATACCGTCGCTGTATCTCAACGTACTGGCCACAAGTTAATCTTTTTTTTTTCTTTTTCTTTTTTTTTTTTTTTACGCCGGGGCAAAGCTCGCAGCCATGACGGACCGCGGGAGTAATGAAAAATGGCGATGGGCGCGGGATAAGGAGAAAATCATAAATCCAGCCGGCGCAAAAACCAAAAGGTGAGTTTCAGAGGTAAATGTCAGCTCCTCCCACTCAAGACTGGGGCGTTAGTTGGCAGATAAGGCAGTCCACTTTAAGTAAGAACTGCAGGCTTTTTTTTTTTTTTTTTTTGCTGTTGCTACAAGGCAATTCAAAGTGCTTCACAGTTGCATAAAATTACACGAAATCAATCAATAAAACATCAACATAAAAATTAATCAATTACAGTAAAAGGCCAGAGTGCAGATAAAATACTTTCAGTTTTCATCTGCTCGGGTAAAAAGAGCTGTTTTTAGCCTGGATTTGAACATTGTCAGAGTTGAGGCCTGTCTCACATCCTCATGAAGACTGTTCCAGATTTTAGCTGCATGAAACTGAAACGCAGCCTCACCGTGTTTAGTCCTGACTCTGGGAACCACCAGGAGACCCCTCCCTGAAGTTCTCAGGGCCCGAGATGGTTCATACGGCTCTAACATGTTGCATTTGCCACGTCGATCTGTTCTGTTGCATCTTCTCACGTCAGCTGCTCAAAAATAGTCCGCGCCCATTATAAAAGCGCGGCGGGTTGAACTTCCAACTCACCGGGGCCAGTTACAGCGATTACATTGAAATCTGTGAAATTGTCGTGGCGCTCCATTTGAGATAATCGCCGCACACCGCCGCCCGACCCGACCCTTTTCGGGGAAGGGAAATTGCTGCTAATCGCGAGCCGCCGCACGGACGCGTTCCTCTCGCAGCCTCTCCACTTGACACAGGCTCAGAACGAGACCCCACTTGCAACAAATACGGCAAATACGGCAGAGGCTGGGAAGGACCTCGGCTGGGGTGTTTGCCCGAGAACCAAAGAGTCGCCGGTTCTGTGTATCCAGACCCATTCTTTCATGGTTTGCGTGAGACACTTTAAACCACATTATCTACTTCTGTCGGACAAATGCATCCAGCGTCAACACAGGGCTGGGATTAACATGTTTTAAAGGAACAGGCCACTGTTTTTCCATATTGAGATATGTTCTTGCCTGAGCTTAGACGAGTTGATGAGAACCCGTCTGGTCTTTGGTCTTTTTGCGTGACTGAGTGCGTGCACAAAGATGTCGTTAGCATTTAGCCTCTCCTCCTCTCCTCTATGGGGCCAAACAGGGGTGAAGTTAGAAGCTCTTCCTGCATTTTCCTGCAGTACTATCTTCAGAATTCTTTAGGAGTGAAGATATTACTGCACGGATATTATTAGGTGTTACTACGCCTTACAATATAGTACCCCTTTTAATCCACTTAGAAAAGTGACGCGTTTAATTGTGTGTAACTACTCACGTAACCGTATTTAAATAAACCTCGGTCGCTTCTAACTTCACTTCTGTTTGGCGCCATAGAGGAGAGGAGGAGAGGCTAAATGCTAACAACATCTTTGTGTGTGCGCTCAGTCAAGCAAAAAGACCAGACTGGTACGCGTCCACTTGTATAAGCTCAGGTAAGAACATATCTCAGTATGGAAAAAACGGTGGTCTGCTCCTTTAAGGTAATGTTTGTAGGATGCGCCCTTAGAGGTTTAAAAACACACAACTGGGCTGCAATGAACCTTCACAGTTCAGTCACTGAGTTTTAACTACTGGAGATCCGCTCTAGCACCAATAAGTTTATCTCCATTTTCCAAGTAATTTTAGCCAAAGGATCTGGCAACCCTAAGAGTTGGGCTCACTCTGCTTTCTGATTGGACAATTGAAGTGTAAAATGTTTTTGTAACTGAATACATTGATATTGCAGCTATTGCCAGTAAAGCCAATAGTTCATGACAATATTGTTTACATTATGTAATATTTTTACCTCATACAGTATCTGGGAACACAAATCAGTATTTCCTTAAAATCCTTATCTTTGAATTCCATTTAAACAATATGCAATTTTTGTGATTGAATTGATATTACAAAACGTCCATTAGTATATTGGTAACTCATTAGTTTTACAAATAATGAAGATGAAAATTAAAATGGTTGTGTCTGGAATCACCGTTTCTCAGAACTAAAAAGTAGATGCATAATTTGCCAAACTGTGTTTCCAGCTGCTTATAAAATTCATAAAATGATATGCAAAG
Organism: Proterorhinus semilunaris; assembly: GCA_021464625.1. Classification (NCBI taxonomy): domain Eukaryota; kingdom Metazoa; phylum Chordata; class Actinopteri; order Gobiiformes; family Gobiidae; genus Proterorhinus; species Proterorhinus semilunaris. The sequence goes on along the minus strand of CM038358.1, from coordinate 27,131,808 downwards.
CCTTTCCTACAGCCATAATCTACACTGCAACTTCACAATTATGACTCCAGTGTTCGGGGAGCGAAGTTGGCCAGACGAACTAACCTAATTTTGCATAAAGGTGCTGCCACACACTTGGGCATATGAAAATTAGGTGCAAGGCCATCAAAGTAAAAACGTAATTATCCCGGAGAAATGAATGTGCACAAAAGAATTGAGTTAAATTAATAAGACTAATCCAAACTTATCTTTCCAGAGCTGTGCTCCTGGAAAAGTCGGGCGGTCTGTGGGGGATTTCTTCAATTAAAATCCCTGACTGCACTGCAAAAAACAGACTATTATTAGTTCAACTGACTACACAAACTTAATACTGAGTAGTAAAAGCCGTCTGATTGATAAAAGTGGGGTATTTGGTCATCTTGCATAGGGAAGGTTGTCAGTTCAAACCCTGCTTAGATGAGGTGTTGGGAAAGCCACAATCTTTTAGCATAAGGCATTATGAATATTTTTTGTGAGAGTGTGATCTATTGCCTTGCCCCAGGTCTTAATAAATCCCTAGACTGTAAAATGAAGAACGGACTAAGTAAAAGTGGCTTCCTCCGTTGCGTTCAGCGCAGGCTAACTGAAGCCCATTCATGCTAGCAATTTGGCTGAGTTTTTGGAGCCGGCTCCATTATTTAAAATAGGGCAAAGATACAAAGAATGAAAGGATGAACTTAGGACGATGTTGCGCATGTTAAGACCAACATCTGGAGGCAAGAGTGACAAGCTTGTGTTCAATAATGACTTAGAGGCAAAAAGGTTTTCACGGAAAGTCCATAGGAGCCAGGAACTTCCGGAGCCAGGAGCCATTTCCTTACGGTTTCAGAAGGAAGTTGGTCACAATAAGTCCATTCTTAATTTTACAGTCTATGAATAGACAGAACATACAGTCTAAACGAAGACCGACTCCAGATTATTGGCCACATTTTAAACCAAGACTAAACGTTTATTACACAGATCAATGTTTCCCAACCAGCGTGCGAAGACCCCTGGGGGTGCTTGAGCACTTGTCAGGGGTACTTGGAAATGCCTCAGATTAAAAAAAAAAGTGAATCCGAGTAGAATTGCAATATTACTTTAAAAACATTTTTTAGTTTTAATTACGTTTTTCTGAAGAAAATTTTATTGACAGATTATTTTAGCTATATTTTGAACATAATAAAATGCTGCATAATGTTAAATTGCGTATACTCTGTTAAAATTTTGGCTGGATCCTTGATGTAAGGGTTCCTCGGAGTATAAATCAATGCCTCAAGGGGTACGTAGGACAAAAAAGATTGGGAACCACTGACCTACATCACTTTTTAAGAAGCAGAGAGCGGCGTGACGCAGGGCTCTGGAGTCACACATGGCTCTAAAGTTTACAAATACTGGTGAAGTCATAGAAAATACTGCAAAAACGAATGAGTAATGACCTACTGCTTGGAAAGTCCATCAATGTTAAACGTTACGTCTGAATGATCTGAGCATGTTTTCATTGCACTTCATGAGCAAAGACATAAACAGGTCAGTTTTAACTCCAATCCGGACATTATGATTTCACGGATTGAACTGTATATTCCTTCTGTGCAGTGCAGCCGACCTGGTTCCCCCGACTCTCCCTCCACCACCACCACCTTCAGCGCGTTTCATCTCGGAGCCAAAAAACATACATATTTATTCGTCTTGTCACTGCCAAAGAAGCACTAATTACAACGGGTACATAATCTGGTATGGAAATGTGGCTCCCTCCTTTGATCTCGTTGTGCGGCGGAGGACAGCGAGATCACACACTCGGGCGACTCGTGTCATTCGAGTTTCGGAGAAGCGAAGTGGAAAGAACATTAGTTTTTGTGATGTTTTCGCGAGCCAGAGGTGGAGAGGAAGCTTGATCTAAGAAGCTAAAAACAACAGGGCTGCCCCTTCAGTGATCTGTCTGCTGATGGAACGGGCTTGGATCTGAAATGCATACGCAACCTCTTGTTTTTGAAATGACAATGTTGTTTTGGTTCCCTGGAAACTGGTGCTATAGAAGTTGTACAAAAAGGTGGAAATACCTTGTCCAAGGTCGGTTTCAAAGAGTTGCAGAGTGCTGTTTGTCATCATTTGACAATATTTCTTTCTTTCTTAGTACAATGCAGCTGTTAACATTAGGAGCTGCATTTCTGTGATAACCTCATTCACAGTATGAAATATGATTTATAACCAAGTCTAAAAACATTGCTTTCAGAAGTCAGTAATCAGGGCAGCGCAATTAATCTAAATCTCAATCCCTATTTTTGGTCAATCTCTATAAAACGACAGGTTTAGAGCCATTTCTTTGGCAGAAGAATATTGTCCAGCCTATAGGTGTAATGAAATGGTAATGCATTAATTGTATAAGTAAGCACTTGAGAAATAATGCCACTACACCTGTGCCAGACACAAGATGTTTTAATTTGGCTTGTAGAGCATAAATTCCTGAGTAAAATGACCAGAATGCTCACAAAATTTAAAGGAAAGAATTCCACACGTGTCCAGCAGAGGGCACTGACATAAGAGATCATGACATAAACACCACATTATAGCCACGTGGTAAATGGTCAGTCTGCCACAGGGCAGCCGTCGCTACATTAGCTTACCACCACCAAATGTGGAGTGAATGAATAATGACCACAATGAAATCATTAAGTAACATTTTCATTCAAATGTGTACGTAGGTTCTCAAATGGAAGGTCGGGGTCGGATGCGTAAATAATATTATTAAAAATCCAACCGTTGTTAGGTTTAATAGCAAAAATGTGGAACATGAGCTGTAATAGTGGTTTGATGTAAACGCTAACCTAAAAACCAGTGCATGTAGTTCTCACCCCAAGCGCTGAGAGCGATGTGTAAAAGTTGCACTGGAAACATTCGATTTCCAATAGGCCATATGCTAATCCTCAACCTCTGACATACAAGTCCATCCAAACAAAGCGGAAGATTTTGAAGTATCCGGAAAACACAGCACTGAATTACAATGTGGTTACTAGAGCTATTTTTGACCAAACCACGGGGCATTGTAGCTTCATTGTAATCGGAAACCAGTGCTGTCCTCCTCTCTGCGCTCTACAAACATGACAACTCCTAATTCATCTGCCCTTTTTTTGTATTCCCTTCTTTTTTCCCCCCCGCTGCCAGTCCAAGCCATAGTGTCACCAATTAGGCATTTGATTGGGCCTTCCCCCCCACGCCAATACTGCTGCCTTCTGCCACATCACGGGTAATAAGCGCGAGACATGTCGAAGGGGAGGGAGCTGACACGCACTAACAAGCGACAAACCACAGTTAGCATGCACGCTACATGGGCCACATGGAAGACGAGACTGCAAAACAAGTGTGCCGTCAGGAAACACGGCGTAAACAAGCTAAGACGCCCACGCTAGCGCAGCCTACCCGGCCTTTTGTGCAAATAATTATAGCAGTGAAGGCTGAATGATGGAACCGAAAATGATGGGGATGAGAGAGGGGAAGTTTACTGGAGAGCGCCACTCAATAAAAAAGGCCACAGAAGTCGGTGGGGAAGACAATCCAATGGATATGGTACGATTTTTTTTTTTACTGGAAATTTAAGCCTAATGCCCCTTCATAAACTTTATAAGACAAAAATGCACAGATATTTTAAAGAAAGACCTAAGACATTCACAACATGCACGGAATAAATAAGTGAACCCTTGTCAAATTAAATCGCTGGCTGATTCTTCTTTTGTAGCAATAACTGCTTTCCTGTAGTTGCAGATTAGATGCTCAAACGATCAGGAATTCATCTTGGACTATTCCCCTTTACAAAACTGCTGCAGTTCAGCGAGATTCCTGGGTTCACTTACTTTTTCCTCCCTGTCCTGTGAATGTTTTCATGTTACGGCCAATAAAAATTATGATAAAATGTAAATGTTTGGGTGGTATTAGTTTAAGCAGACACGGTTTATTCATTCTTATGATTTTGATGATGATCAGACCACATTTTATGACCAATTTAGGCAGAAATGCGAGAAATTCCAAAGCGTTCACAAACATTTTCATCCCACTGTATACAGTGCCTTGCGAAAGCATTCGGCCCCCTTGAACTTTTCGACCTTTTGCCACATTTCAGGCTTCAAACAAAGATATAAAACTGTAATTTTTTGTGAAGAACCAACAACAAGTGGGACACATTATTCAGCCCCCTTAAGTTAATACTTTGTAGCGCCACCTTTTGCTGCGATTACTGCTGTAAGTCCTTGGGGTTTGTCTCTATCAGTTTTGCACATTGAGAGACTGAAATATTTACCCATTCCTCCTTGCAAAACAGCTGGAGCTCAGTGAAGTTGGATGGACGGCGTTTGTGAACAGCAGTTTTCAGTTCTTTCCACAGATTCTCGATTGGATTCAGGTCTGGACTTTGACTTGGCCATTCTAACACCTGGATATGTTTATTTGTGAACCACTCTATTGTAGATTTTGCTTTATGTTTTGGATCATTGTCTTGTTGGAAGACACATCTCCGTCCCAGTCTCAGGTCTTTTGCAGACTCCATCAGGTTTTCTTCCAGAATGAGCTACTTTGTGCAATAAAAGGTGAATGTTGCCGAGTGTAAAAGCAAAAGCCGAAGAAAAATCACTTTAAACTGAATCAGTCTCCAGTGCAGCAAAAGCAACACATTGTCAAATTACCCCACACCTGTCCTACCTGTGTCTGAGGTTACCTACATCTTCTTTCTCAAATTCTGGTCCCTGGTTGCGACAGTGCGGACAGGGCCCAGCTGGTGGGAGGCTGGGGGAGTCGTCCCTGAGGGGGGATGCGCCGGGACAACAGAGCGAGGAGATACAGGTGCTGCGGAATACTAGTGTCATGGCAGAAAGTCGAGGCCCAAAGGAGTAAATTATTCATGGTCTAAGACGGGACAGAGTGTGCCTTTGCAGCCGCTTCTGATGTGGCCTCAACTTTCCAGGCATTGAAATTGTTTATTGGTGTGTCCGCAACAGGCTGGAGCAACACAGCTGAGCCACAGGGGAAGAAAAAAAAAGTTATGGGAAAACGTATCACCAGAGTCGTTTTAAATGGGTTAGCCTTTTTTAGCATAATGCAAGGACTCAAGGCTGCTAAAGTGCATCAAGTCTGAGACGTTTTTCCCGGGATTCGAGAGTCCGAACAACATGGCTGAAACTATTTTACACAACCGGTTCTAACAAAAAGCTAAATAACCTTGAATATTCATAACTCATAACCTTGAATACTCATAACCTTGAATACACAGAACAGTGTACTTTAAGATGTTGGCAAACGAATGTCGAGCAAATGTCGAGTAATAGCCAATAGGTAGGAATTAGACAGTACTTGGCATAACGATATTGAAAAAATTAGTGTCAATCTCATTTAAATGCATTTGTTTCCTGCTGCTAATATTTCAAGTTGTTCTGACCTATATTCAGTCATTGCAAACTTAAGAGCTCTCGTGACAAGGTTGCTCGGTGTTGACAATTTTTGTAAATCGCCCAGAACAAAAAGGAGAAAAGTCTTCAACTCCATCAAGTACCCTCAATTTTCCAACTGAACTAGTGACATTGGATGTTAATGGCTCTGAGCCACAATAGAGAAAACGTTTTTAAACTAAATTATTTATACATTTTCAACAAGGTACAGCACTTGAGTCTGCCATTATGTCAAAACAACTCTAAATATATACAGGATATTTTTAATTACTTCGTATTATTTTATTGTAGTTTTAGTGGTTGGTATAGAACAAGGACACAATAATTTTTGTGTACATTTAGAACAATTCTCTGACACGTTTTGTAATACAAGGCGAGGTAGTTACTGGGCTGGTGCAATGTGATTTGGGCAGCTCCAACAGCTGCCCCCCACGACCCGGCAATGGACAAGTGGAAGAAAATGGATGGATGGGTAGTTACTAAATGCTGGTTTAGCCTTGATTTTTTTCAAACATGCATCCAGAACCTTAGACACTTTAAATGTGCACCTGATTTGGAGAAATAACCAAAGTTCCTATAGGAATTCCAGCCTTTTTCCGTCTTCCAGGCTTCAGCGGGGATTCTGTTCAGTATAACGCCCCATTTAGAGACAGGAGCTTTGGGGAAATCCACAGCGAGCCCTGGGACCTGCTCAAAGACGTTGTAGGACAGGCAGAAGACGCGCTCGAGTCGATCCGAAGACGAGAAACTTAATTTGTTCAGAGCCGTTTCAGTGGAGCGTTTGATGCGCTACATACGTATCGACAAAAGGGTACGAGGCTTTGAAACCGGCAAAGAACATTTCACTTTGATTCCATGCGTCTACATAATTATGTTCAGCTTGGTAAAAGTGTGTTCCCTCTCGTATTTGAGGGGAAATCACATCATCGCAATTACAGCAGAAAATAGTTTAAGACATAATAGTTATTATGCCAGTGGACCCATCGTCAACCCCAACGTCCACATTTGACAAATATTGTTTTTTTTTGAGTGATTAACTCCATTAACTTTCTTCTGCTTTATCTGAGGTTTGGTTGCGAAGGCAGCAGTCTGAGCCGAAATGTCAGACTTCCCTATCAACGCACACATCGAGACCATCTGGAGGAACCCTGAGCGTTCCAAGGTCCCAAGGAGCACCTGCTCTTCTCTAACCTTCTTCTGGGTGACTGAGCCCCTCACCCCATCTCAAAAAGGGGTGCGCCCAGCCGCCCGCTTATGCGATCGCTTGTATCCACAGTCTCAAATCTCATGACCAGAGGAGACAGGACGAAGAGTGATAGATTGATGGGAAAATCGAGAGCCACGCCTTCCCGACTCGGCTCCTCCAACAGTCCAGTACATTTGCATTCATTTCAAATGGTATTTAAAAAGAAGAACAGATTAATGTCACGCTTCTCCACTGAGATGCCATCAAACTACTGAACTTTCCGCTGGAACATGACATGCTGTATAATTGCTAGTTCCCCACAAAATTGCAGCTTTCTCTGTTAGCGTTCAGTGAGTCAATCCCAAACTCTGATCAGTTTAAATTGGGATTACAATACAACAAGGAGTATGCCATTTGTCGGATAATTCTTTAACTTCAATACTACACTGAATTGGGGTTATGTTTTGTGGCCTAGACATTCTTGGGGACTTGTTAAAACACAGTCAGCTGCTTCCCCCCCACCCCCCTTCTCCGTTTCTAATCGCTGCCCGTTTTCTGACAGCACATCCACGCGAACACTTCCCCTGAGCCTCCCGCTATTATTACGATCAACCTGTCACACTTTGTCTGCTTCAGTCATTGCATTATTGTAAAAAAAAAGAGAAAAGGATGGAGCCAAGTCTTTCAGCCCGAGCCGTTTCTGCACACGGCACTCTTCTAATGCCCTGTAATTTCTTTAGCGTGGCAAACTCTGATTACAGGGTGGCTCGCTAGCTTCAAGCCAAGCCCCATCTTTTCCAGTTATTGTGTTAGCTGCTGTGTGTGTGTGCGTTAGCTCGTGTGTTAGCGTCCTTAGCATCGCGCCGGCAGCTGCTGGGTCTCCCGTAGCCGCGCACAGAGCAGGCAGTTGTTTAACAGCAGAGTGATTTAGTGCGACGGTGGCTCGAGCGCGGCCCAGGGCTAGTGATTTTCAATGCATTGTTTGCTCAGACATGCCGGCAGATTAAACAGGGGATGAATTAGGAAGTGAGACGAAGCGGGTGAGGGAGAGGCCCAGCGCGAGAGAGTAGAGAGGAGAGTTGTAAAATGTGTTAGCCCCGACAGTAAAGGTTGGATGCCTCTATAAATTGTGCTACTTGACAGTGGTTAATCAATTTGGTTTTCCCTACGACTTTTTAAGCCATTTTCACAGTTTGAAACGGCCCCTCCCCAATTTATGCCGCCATTGTGTCCAGTACAGGGTTGCCAAACTTTCTCTAAAATTAAAGCTTTATAATGATTATGAACTTAACATAATTTGTTCCTTATTGTGTGAACTCGCGAGGCCAAATAGTTGGATTTGTGCCACAGCGTGAATGGGGGAGGCCTGTTTTGGAGCATAGTTTAAAAAGGTGCAATAATAAAAGTACGTATTTGACCTTTTAGTGACCCGATGGATGGATGTGGTCAGCTTAGTGCCTTTGCTTTCCATCCCGGTGGGCTCTATTGCCCCAGGAAAAAATAGGGTATTTTCTTTTAGGGTTTTATGAATGGAATGTATACTGCGAGGCTCGAGCACCCACTCAAATGTTTGGGCACTCTTTGGGCAAATGTGTCCAAATTACAAGTTGAGCGCGGGGCAGTCCATGATTTTTTTTTCTTTTTTTTACTGAGCACCCCACTTGGAACAACATTAATCAGCAACCTATGATGGAGACGGATCCAAAAAACAGTGACAATCTACCAGAAACCCCCCCCCCCCAAAAAAACTGATCCTGGAGCATCCCATAGGCAGCAGGGATGGAAAGTACAGGTGCTCGTCATATTAATTAGAATATCGTGGAAAAAGTGCATTCACTTCCGTTATTAAAACTTAAACTGTGAAACTAATATATGATTGACTCATTACATGCAAAGTGAGAAATGTATGGCCTTTATTTGTTATCATTTTGATTATTATGGCTCAGCTTTTAAAAACCCCAAATTAAAAATCTCAGAAAATTTGAATATTTTGAAAATGGACAGTAAGCCATAATCATCAAAATGCTAGGACCCCCACCCATACAGCCGCTGGGTCACTGAAAGGTCAAAAACAATTTTGCACAAGAGTTGCATTATGTACCTTTAATGAATTGTGTGTATTAGACTCTTGAAAATTTAACTGTACTTGTGTATTTTATAGTGGAACACCTAACTCCGCCCTCATTCGCGGTCCAAAAATACTTGCTAAAGTGGATAAACAACCAACACATGGAAATTGTATTTACTGTCCATTTTGATCAAACCTAATCTGGAAATCAACAAAAACTGTATAGTGAACTAATCCTGACCAAAAAAAATGTATATTCTGAGTTATCCTAGCTGGATACATGATTACTTTGAACACATTAACTACATTCATTGTAGGTTAGGTTCATATCTACAGTGGCCTTTACCGAGCGGGCCTTTAGTGATTTAGTGACCCCCGATTGGTCCGAGGGCTACCGATTTCCTATGCGTTGTTTGCTCGGACATGGGGAGGCAAATGAAAGAAGCCGTGAATTAGGAAGTGCAGCTGACAGCGCTGAGTGATGGGAGTGTAGCGGTCCCCCTCTGGAGCCATTAGCTGTTAGCTGTTAGTTTGATTCATTCAGGATTGGACTCGAGTTAGCGCCCTGTCAAGCCGGGATTAATGTTGAGATAGGAGCCTCGCCGCGGTTTGAAAACTAATAAGGCGGACGAAAGCGCAACTCAAACAAGGACTAAATCACTCCTGTGAGACGGGCGGGCTGAGGGTTGGGGAAAGCGCAGAATTTCAAACTTGCGAGATTAGTGGGGTTTTTAGAGCAGTTTCAACCACCTGGTTAATCAAAGCCTCCGTGCAGTTTCAACAAGGAAGAAGTTGGTCGTGATTTAGTATATTTAGCAAAAACACTATATTATTTTATTCTTATGACAGTCAATTATTCACACCTTACGTTTGAATAATTGCTTTCCATCTTCAATAGGGACTTTGAGAGAAGACTGAAATACAAACCAATTAAAGATTTCCAGCATATTTGTGTAGGCTAGAGGTCTAAACAATATAAGCAGATTTTTAAAAACCCTCTGAATGGAATGTATACATAGCCATGGAGACCATAGTTAAACCCGATCCATGGGTGCGGCGAGGCTCGAGCGCCCACTCAAGACCAGAAAGCAGGTTTTAGGACACAAGACGGGACGTTTCATTGTTGTAATCGTGCAGCGGTCCGACAATAAAGCATTTATTTAAAGCAGTGGTTCTCAACTGGTTTGGTGTCCGGACCCACGATCGCTATGGGACGACAAGCCGTGACCCAAATATGGACTTGGACTTGTAAGGTATAACGGAAAATATTGTCTTGTTGAATAAGCCCAAAAAAAAAAATCAAGTAAACAAAAATGCTGAAATTATGCTAAAAAACTATTTGATGACAGTCATTTTAACCTCCTAACCCAAGCCTGATGTGTTGGGTGTTGGGTTTAAAATCAAGCCTGGCCTAGTGCTACACCTTCCCAATTACTACACATTTAGACAAAACCATCTTAAGATAAATTAGCATAAAATAACTAATACAAATTCCAAACAAGATAAAAATATATGTATAAAGGACAAAAACTCATAATTTCGAACAGAACAAAGGAAGACTGGTGCCCATTCTTTGAGAGCCATTATAAAAAATAAAAAAAAATAAAGGACTTGTATGTCTTGTTCCAAGTTTAGTCTTGAGTTACCGTTTTATTGTTTTTTGTATTTTTTTTTCTTCTGCTTTCTCAACGTCTACTATGACTGTGTGGTTGTCTGTGGTGAATTAATAAATAATAATAAACACACAAACAAACAAACAAACAAAACCACCTAAACCAAGTGCATTTTCTCCAGTTCAGCTTTACCCAAATCCAAAAGGCTACAGCCTATAGGCCAGTTTACCGCCTCATTTAAAATGATGTCCTTGCGTTGTTGCCTTTGCGTTTTTCATCTCGCTTTTTGTCGCCGTTTTGATGCTTTTTCAAGAAACTTTTAGCCAAACTGAGAAAAACTCAAGGAGTGATTCTACACTTTTCTTGTACATAGATATTAAAAACAATTTTTGTCCCAACACCACCATCAGAACCAATGAATTAAAGCGTTCTCCATCGTCGTCCCACAGTACACAGAAATGCCTCTGGGACGACTCGCTTAACCGTTCAATACAGCAGAGTGGTGTTTGAAAAGGCAGCGCCCGAAGAGGTCAGAGGCCCGTTTACTAACAAGGCTCTCCACCATCCGCTCGTCCCCCTGAGGAAGTCCCTGCTGCCGATACAACAACAGCTCCACAGGCTCGAAGGGGGGGGGGGCAATCATTGAGGACAGAGGGAGACAATCAAAGCTGATACGATGCATTTGATATTCCAACACGATCTGTTGAAACCCGTATAAACCTCTTCTCTTGAATGATTCAGTTTACAGTAATAACGTTTCCCGTGACGTCGGATAAAACTCTCAAGTCGCTGACCTCAACTTTCATCCTGTGCCCGTCGCCTCTTTATAACCCGCGGATCTCCGAAGCCAAGAACCTGTCGGACTCTCTCCTCCCGCTGAGCTCCTGCAGCCTCTGCTTGTCTCCTCTTATTTATGAGTGTGGTGTCACGGCGCAGACAGCTCACAGGTGTGCGCCCTCCTCCTCCCGTCTGCTCGTAACCAGCGGCACAATCCTCCATTACCGTCACCGCGGAGCCGCACTGTCACTTTGGCGCCCGTCTCTCTCTCATTAATGCATTAGGCCTGGTCGAGCGCGGCGGCGGGTTTGAATGGGGCTCATGAAAGGCCTTGTGCTGCACTTATTCAGGCTTTACAAATACATGGACACCAGATATTAGAACTTTAAATACTGTACATGTTTTTTAGAAAATGTGAAGATTATCCAAATAATTATTAAGAATAGATTAGATATGTACGTTTTAGAATCAACACATTCCTAATATCCCCTCCTGGAACCACCTTAACGTGGTGGAGGGGTTTAAGCGCCTGAATGATCCTGGGGGCTCTGTTGTCGGGGGCTTCGTGCCCCTGGTAGGGTCTCCCAGGGCAAACAGGTCCTAGGTGACGGGTCAGACAAAGAGCGGTTCAGAAGCCCCTTATGAGAGACCAACAGGCCCGGTTAGAACCATGAGGCCGTCCTTCTGTGGACCCACCACCTGCAGGAGGAGCCATAGGGGCTGGTGCAATGTGATTTGGGCAACTCCAACAACTGCCCCCACGCAACGGCAACGGACAAGTGGAAGAAGATGGATGGATGGACATTGCTTATATGTCAAAGAGAGGTAACATTTGAGCCAAGATTAAAATGTAAACTGCCAAACCATTGATGAATCCGATGCCTTTCAGAGCATGTTTGAAGGGGTCGAAACCAGTGGTTCTCAACTGGTGGGTTAGGGAGCCATTGACAGTGAGTCGCAGGCCAAAAATCGCCAGAAATCAGGAAAATATGTTAAAGCACATATAGGCTACAAGCTTTCAATTCAGAGGAACCAACATTTCCTACCCAGTGAGCTCCTTTTACTTTTTACAACACAAACATCAGAGCTCCTTGTGCATAGAGACACTTTCGTAACCATGTGACTTATAGGAGTTCACCTTGGAGAGTTTGGGGCCAAGATATTTTAACAAAATGAAGAAAATGACTTCAGTTAGGTTTATTTGCTTAAACGGGTTTGCAGATTCTGTCAAATGTTCAGAACAAAAAGCAATACGTCTAAGATGTGACTGATCAAGCACGTGTAGAAAGCCTTTGGTTGGAGATCTCTGTTCCAAATATTTGTTTTTTTATTACAAGTTGACACAAATGTTTTTATTTAGGTCGTAGGTCAGAGAGAGAGAACAGTGGTTCTTAAATGGTATGGCGTCGGAGCCCAGCATCACCATGGGATGCCAAGCCGTGACCCAAACAAGACTTGAATTTGCAATACATGTATATGATATAAAACACTGTCTTTTTCCACACACCTTAACCCCAACCTGCACTGAGCACATTTTCTCCTGTTTGGTTTTACCCAAATCTAAAAGCTTCAAACAAAAAAAAGTATCAAAAGCATAACAAAAACACAATAGAAACTTGACAAAAACACGCCAAAAAAAAAATAAGCCAAAAAAAAAAAAAAGCCTAAATCATGATCAAAACGTATTGATTCTCTGCTTTTTCGGACCTTGAATAAAAAATAAAAAAAAGACCAACATTCAAAGCTCAAAGCCGGTTTAGTGCATTATCGCCGTGCTAAGAGCTGACCCTGTTGACCGTCAACTGCCCGATAACAAAGAGACCCCCGGATGGAGAGAGAGCCTGGTTTTAATGTGGAAAAAAAAGGCCCTGTCGCAAGGTTAACGGTCAACGCGGTGATATCGATTGTGTGTTAACATAATGGGGGGGGAAAAACAGGCCCATTACAGTAAGAGAGTGTTACTGGACATAAGCAAGTAGCAGTCGGCTGCACTTGGGCAGTTTAAGTGCTCGAATTGGCTTGACGAAGGGAAACCCAAAGAGCGGCAGATTTTAAGAAGCTGCTGGAAAACGGGGAATTCCAGAGGCTTTTAAAAAAAGGTAAAGACAAACATTGCACTCCAAGCTTTGGCGCGGTAGCCCGCAGAGGAGTGTTTTTTGGAAACATTTTGTCTGATCTGGAGCTCACTCAGGTAGAAGGATGTCATATCTAAAAGGGCGAAACTCTGTAACCCTGAACTATAGCCTTTGACTACAAGAGCTTACCCTGGTTTGTTGCGTGATACTGTTCAGACGACAAGGAGAGATTCTATAATAGTGCACGATAAAGGTCTAGCGAGGCGTTCAGATCGGAGAAGCTCAGGGCACAGTCGCTACTGCTCATCTGGGGAGGAGGAGGAATGTCTTGGACTCCCTGCTTAGCTAGCTGGGACTTGGATTATTACCCGGTTAGCTCTTCCATTGATGTACAGCACTGGTCAAACGTTTGAGAACACTTTTTATGTATCGGCTTCTCTCCATTTTCAACACTATTTATACAGTATTGTGTGATTCCCATTAAAGGTATTAAACTACGAATGAACACATGGGAATATGTAGGACACACACAAAAAAGGCTGATATACAGTATGTCAATGAGTCTGTGAAGTGGAAAAAACATTTCTGGCGACTACATTGTGAAGCCCATTGAGAAAATGCCAAAAGTCTACTGATCAAAGCAAAAAGGCGGCCATTTTGAAGAATCCATTTCAACTTTTTTTCCGTTTAAAACAAAAATTCCATATGTAGTCATTGGGGAGTTCCTACAAAAAATAAATAAATAAATAAAAGTGTCCGAAATGTACTGACCAACCTTCTGTTGTGTTCCAGAGGCAGTAAATAGGCCGTATTAAAAGTATTAGTAGGATTAAATGATATTTAGGACTTGCCGAATCCACCTGAATGTTTATTTTGTCAAGGTCGTCGACTACCCTGCAGACTGAGCATTCTCCATTATGGATAGGCCCTATTCAATCATACATGGATGCCTTCGTTAAAGCAAAACTAAGTAACTCATGCCCCTAGAGGCCATAAGCGCCACTGCAGGTGTCGTAGCATGTTGCGTTTTTTTACTCATTAATTGCCCGTGAGAGTAAATACTGCGCTGACAGAAAAGACAAAGGGAGAGAGGGATATTGTTCATCCAATCACACAATGGAGATCATTGTTTTCACTCAAACTTGGCTGTAAATACTGTTTAAAGTGGCTCTAGCACACAGTTAGCTTTAACCGTCGTCTTCGCGATTCCATGTGTGTGTATGGTGCCTCCGAGCCGGTGGCAGTCAAGTTGCAATTGTGGTTTTCTGGCCAGAGACACCAGGGGGAGATGAAAGACCCCCCAATCATCCCATTAACACTTGTTTTACCCCAGAGGGACTACGGAAAGGATTTATTTAGGTAAACGAGTTACTTAGTACTGCTTTAAGAATGTACAAACAGTGTCTCCGAAAGTGTTTTTGACGGTATTGGACATTATTGCTAAAATACCCCAACCTACTCTACAAGACAGTTTTTGTGATTTATTCATTCGAAGCTCGCCAACTGCTTCCTTGATTTGTGCGCCGTCTGAAATAAATGTTTTCTAACCCATTACTGACAAGCGCTCCAGAAATCACTGAGAGAATCGGTCCAATTTTGAACATTTTTCCGTTTAAAACACTTGTCCTACTTTGCCAACGCCGACACCTGCTCACTACGGCTCGAGCTCAAAAGTTCATACAAGTCACATTTTCTCCCTTTACCACATTACGTTCATCCTGCCCCGGTTTAAACCTCTTCCTCCCCCAGCCCCTCCTCTTCGTCGCCGCATTAGCGACGATTGGGCCCCTCGGAGCATTAATTAGTGTGTTTCTCCTGAGTGCCCGCGGCTCCCGGCCACCTACAACCAGCGCTCACTGTGTAAACATGATCCGCTGCATAGTTAAGTTGTTTTCTCCCCCAACATTTTTCTTTTTTTTTTTTTTTCTTTTGCTGGTGTTGACGAGATCACAGAACATGCCTCATGAGCATGCCTCTCCCCCTCCCTCCCTCCCTCCCTCCTAATACGCACCCCTGCCTCACTCGCTCTTCATTAGCCGGCCCCTGTGCCAGTCGGCGTGCGCTTCATTAGCTTTTATCCCCTTCCTTCTGTATAATTAGCGCCTCTCTGTTTGTCCGGCATCCTTCAAAACAGTCACATCTCCAGGCCAATTATCATTCAGATAGATGACGCCCGGCGGATCGACTGCAGAACCCCCGCGCTGCCTCTCAAGAATGTAAATAAAATCACAGGATGATGATTCGAATGTGGAGTGGCGCTGTGGGGGGTTGGGGACTGGACAGGTTTCTACCAGCCACGAGAACGGAATCAAGTCTGGTTTTAAAAGAAGCGTTTCGATGTTATTTTTTCCGGTGTTCTATACTGGTGAAGCAATACCAGTATAGTATCGGGAAGAAAGTTTAGGTACTTCCGGTATCGAGAAAAAAAAAAGCAGGGACCAAAAAAAAGGAATTTTACATCATTAGATCCAACTTTTGATGCCGTTGGTCCATTAACCTCTTAACCCGAGCACATTTTCTCCAGATCGGCTTCATCCTCATCTTCTTATAGGCCAGTGAAATGCCTCATTTGAAAGCTAAGACCCGCAAAGCTGATGTAAATTGATCTGTTTCTTTGCATTGTTGCCAGGTTGTCGTCACTTGAGTTTTTTCGTCGCTTTTTTACCACTTTGTTTGTTGCGTTTTAGCCATTTTTTGTTGTACATTTTTGAGACTTTGTTTTGTCTTTTTTGTCACCTTTTCATCAGTATTATATCATGGTTTTGTCGCACTTTTGTTCCTTTTTTTGTTTTGTTTTCATTCTCGTTTTTGTGTTCAGATTCGGGTAAAGCCAAACTGGTGAGGGTTCAGAGGTTAAAAGGAAGTGGCTTTGTTCGCATATTTCCAAAATCTTTTGCCCCAATTTTTTTTCTCATTTTCCCAATTGTTTCCCCCTCACTTTTGCTTATTTATTATTACTAATATTTTCCCCATTCCCCCCCCCAAAAAAAAAAAAATTTGTTTACACCATTTCCTTAATGTTGCCACAATTTCTCCCCATTTCCCTCTATTTTTCCCCAAACTATTCCCAAATTCTAAGACATTGGAGATGAACCCAATATTTTCTAGTTCTAGATGACAAATATTTCCCTACAGTATCGAAAAAGTATCGTTCAGGTATCGGTATCGAAAAACCAAGTATTGTTAAAGTAGTGGCATCAAAGACGAAAGTGAATTCAACACATGCACTACAGGCTCAAACCTCCAGCTCGTCCTGACCGAACGTCGCGCCGATGAGGCGCCAAAAGCGGAGGTCGATGACCTCGCTTTAATCCAGACAAAGAGCGGAGACTGAGCTGAAGCCACACAAACGGATCCCCGAGACTCGACCTCGGTGAGAGGAGTCGAACGGCGTTTGGTGAAAGCAAATTGCGTAAATTTGCGGGGCTGTATGACTCCGCCTTGATTGCGCTCGGGCCACGCAGCATCGTCCAGTCTGGGTTTGATTCTAACCTGCGCCCATTTGTGCCTCAATCAGACAAAGCTTCACTTGACTCACCTTAACGTTGCTCAGAAACCTTCCAGATGTTTCTATTCAAGTTTGTAGCAGTGTTGCACAGAAATATGACAACTATAATATGAACATGTATCAGGCCTCAAGTATCTCTCACTGGCAGATATAGGGTCCTGCGCTTCAAAAACGGCCTCTCTATAAAAGAACCCGATGTCAGTCTATAAAGTCTTAAAGGAGTGCCGTTGGAGAAGTCCCGGGCTCCTCCTGATCACTCCTCGCTCCTCTCCGTGACAAACGCCGGCAGCCCTCGTCTCCGATGTTTGAACAGCGTCGTAAACACACATGTTCGGCGCTACTTCATTAGCATCAGAATAAGAAGCGGGAAAAAGCCCAGACACCTCACTTTCTTTGCTTTGTACCATCATCAATCACCGCCGCGACGCTTTTTCCTTTTCCTTTTTTTGTTTTTTTTTCTTCCCAGGCAGTAAAGCCATCATGAAAAACGTGCATATTTAATTTCATTCTCCGCTGGCGCACACAAAGAAACTGCCACGCTTCGGGGATAAGTCTTTGCAACCCCTTGTATTAAATTGGAGTCACCTGAGAAGGGGAAAGAAAGGATCTGCATCAAAGTTATCCAAATTATTGCTCAAAATGACATGTTTGCAATAATCAAGTTAAACATTATTCACCTGCTTAATATAGTCCTATACTGTTTAAGACATCTAAAGTGCAACTGGGCTGTCACAATAATTACTATATATCGACGATACACGGAAAACTTTATTTCTTACCCAAGTTGTATCTCATTGTACTTCATGTTCATTGGGAGATTTTTTAGGATTCTTTCTTTTTCTAACTTTGTCAATTTTAAGCTTTATAGTTGGTGTCTGTGGCGTTAAAAGGTCTTCAATAATGTTTATCACAATAGTTTCCTGCCACAATATATCGAACTTTAGGCCCATTTACACAAAAATGTGCAAAATTAACTGTACAGTACAGTGGGAGGAAAAAGTCAGTACACCGTTTAGTATTTTTTATATTTCTGCCTAAATTGTACAGACGCGCCGATCCAGCTTTTTTGCTGCCGATACCGATACTGGGTTTTGAGTATCTGCCGATACCCGATATTTACCGATACCACTTTCTTAAAAGTGGCTTTCTCTGAGTGAAAAACTGCATTTACTCGTTTCTCCATTTTAAGATAAATAAAGCCATATTATATTTTCATGATAATTATATCTATTGATAAACATTTAACAAGGATCACTGGACTTTTCTACACTAATTATCCTTGGGTATATGACAGGCTTCAGGTGACATTAATATAAACAACTCACATGAAGTGATCTGATCATTGCAAATGTGTTAGATCAGTTATTTCTTAAACTAAATTACAAACGCTTGGCTTCAGCAGCGGTCGATTTTATTCTATTAGGCTACTTTAGGTATCCATCCATCCATCCATCCATCCATTTTCTTCCGCTTTATCCGTGGCCGGGTCGCGGGGGCAGCAGTCTCAGCAGAGATGCCCAGACTTCCCGATCCACGCACACCTCCTCCAGCTGTTCTGGGGGGACCCCGAGGCGACATCAGGCCAGCTCAGAGACATAGTCCCACCAGCGTGTCCTGGGCCTTCCACGAGGCCTCCTTCCAACTTACTTTAGGTATTTCTATGTTAATTTCCGTCCCAGCCTTGATTAGTTTTCACTTTAGCATACCGATGCTAACCATTTTGTGCGGCGATCAGAATGTGTTTGCAGAGATTGAATTCTCCTGGTTCCTAGCTTTCCAATGATATGCCCCTATTCAGTTAGATTTAGGTGGTAAAAGTTACGTTTTGAAGGCGTTAAGAGCCAAAACTGGTATCGGTTCAGCATCGGTTATTTGTAGCCGACACCCGATATAGGATTTTTCAGTATCGGCTCCGATATCGATATTAGATTGGTGCATCCCTAATAAATTGCTCATACAATGTGGTCTGACCTTGAATAAAATCACAAGAATGAGTAAACCGTGTCTACTTAAACGAATAGCCTACCACACAAACATTAACATCATATTTCTATTGGTCATAACATGTAAACATTCGCAGGACAGCGTGGAATAACGGGCTAGTGTAGGGGTATAGGCAAGGGTGCTGCATCTCATGGGACGTTTTGTTCAAATGATCGTGTTGGTTGACATATTTACTAAACAGGAAGAATTTTCAACAAAATTATCATATTTTCTGTATATTTGTGAGTATTTTGTGCCTGTCCACCCCTGGTTTAGAGTTTAGTTCTACTTTTATTGTATGACATATGTATATCCGATCTGATGCAACCTTCACTCCCCACATGCAAATCACAAAAAAAAAAAAAAAACGTTTTTGAGAAGCTATTTCAAGTCCCACCCCAAATATACTGTTGTTGTGGTGTCCTTGGGCAAGACACCTCAGCAGCCTTGCTACCAACTGTGAATGCCTATGGTTCCTTGATGCAAAGCGCTTTGATTGGCAAAAAAAAAAGAGACGCTTGCTCTATAACTGCTCCCAACTAAAGATGAAATGTTCACTTGCTGCCCAACAAATCCCACCAACAAGGCGCTATATAAATAAAGCTCTTCTTCTTCCATCTGTGTTTCACTTCAGAAGTGGCCATAAAGCGCAATACCAGACCTCATGGCAACACTGTGTCGTTTTTACCCGTTAGCCACAGTCTCAATCTCGACCATCCGAGCAGAACGCCATCGAGACGCTCGCCCCTCAGCAATGACAAACTACAGCTCACACGGGAGGAGCAGAAGCATTACTTTCAACTGGCTCCCATCACAACCAAACAAGCCGGGGTTTTATGACCATATCGGTAACCATAACTAAACGTGTTGTGACATTCCCGTGCAAAAGACGGAGTGGAGATATCAGGAGAGGAGATACCCGAGCTAAGGAAACAAGGCTAGCGAGGTGAAGCTGTGGCTAAATAAGTGATTTATTATGTTTGTTCTGAACTCAAAGCTCCACTGGGCAAGCACAGACCCAGCAGGAGGTGAGAGTTCAGGCTGATAAAGGCATTATAGCGGCACAGACGTTCGCGGAACTTTTTATCGCATAGTAACAATGCGCAAGGACTGGAACTAGCCCAGCGCTCGCTACAAGCCATCGGCCCCGTATTAGAAAAGTTAGACGGCACTGTTGTGGAAACGAAAGCAAAGTTTATGAAAACCTCTCACTGCTCCTGACGGTGTGGCACAAAGGCAAGACATAAATGGGTCATATACGGAGGAGAACTTTGTGTATGAAATGGGTCATCTCTTGATTCACATAAGCTTCATATATCAATGTAGTCAAGGGAGGTTTTCGTAGATGTGTCTTGCCCCCTCCCCATGCACGTGGCTAATAAACTGAATCTGCCTTTCGAGAGCCACAATCACGTTGACTGGGCTGAGTATTCATACGTACTTCCTATACAGCATATATTCAAAGTTTCACCAAATATATAAAACATTTTTTGTTGTCATGCCTTTAAATCAGCCATAACTATTGCTCATAAATGTGTATGTGAGCGATTCGTCATTGTCATTTTACATTCTATACCCCAAAAACAACATGTGTGCCGCGCCTGTGTCTTGTTATGTGCTCGGCCCTCTTCAGTCAGCGGTGAGATTTGCATGTCTTACTGAAAATACAAGCTTTCACTTTTAGCCAAAACCATCCAGAACAGATACGGTGACGGTTCATGGACAAAAGCAGCGCACTTTTGACTTTTTTTTTTTATAAGTGCATCCGCATGGAATTGAGGGAACGTTACAACATTGTCAAAAGTCTAAAGTCGACCTCATGATACGTCCCCTTTAATCCTGCATTTGAAATACAAGGCAGCACCCATAAGGCAGTCTGTTAAGTGTTCTCGCTGCAGTGTATCAGTTGGTCCACTCCACAGACGCAAATGAATTGCCCCGTAGTAGATTGTTGCTGCGATCGGGTTGCAGCTGCAGTCACTCTGGGCTCAGATAGCGCCGTGCGGGGAGAGCGCGCCTCTGCTTATACGGGCCTGATCTAATTATCACATGAAGTGTTATCGCTACATAACAAATGCCCGCGCGCTCCTACGGCCACACACACACACACACACACTCGCGCAGCCGGGTTCACGCGGCTTACGGGGACACTGTTTACGCATTTGACCAAAGGCTTTAACCTTTTAGCCTCAACCTTCGCCAGAACTTGAAGAAAACAAATCTAAATGTGTGTTAATGATGCCACCGCCCTGTTGTGCGTTGACTGAAGTCCCCACACGGCTTGGTAAACAGGCGCGCAGCTTCACCCCTCGCTAATCCGTCCGCTCTGCCCCGGCAAACTCCAAAATGCGGCAGATTGATTTCTCCCCCGTTTTTTTTTTTTTTACATATTTACTCTCACACTCGTGCAATTAGGAGCGCTTTTATCGATGGCCTCTCCACTGCTTTAGGGGGGCCAGGGCAGAGCGACCAGTCTGATAAATCTACATGTCCCGGGGCTGCAGGGGGGGAGAAAGCCGGCTGATCAAATTCACACCCAAATGGACTGGGCTGGGACAGGGCTGCAGGCAGGTATTGACCGTAACTGTTTAACAACTAGACGCCGTGTTTGGATTACCCAATGTCTGCGACGGGACATTCTGGGATTGTAAAAAAAAAGAATCCAAATGTATTGACAAACGGAAGATAAAACACACAAAAATGAATATTGATTGTTGATAAACAGCTATTGGCTTTCTTTGTAAAAAAAAAAAAAAAATCAATCAGAAACATGGAATAGATGTGGGCAAACAGAATAAAAGTGTAGAACAAGAAATACATGGACGCAGGGCTTCCCAAAGTGGGTCGCAAGATCATTTTGAGACATATCTGACATTGAATTTGATGTATTTGTGATTGAAATATCAAAATACAGTACCCAAACTAACATCCTTCATATGTTTTGCATACATTGTTGGCCGAGTGATATTTCATTTTTTTTTTTTGGGGGGGGGGGGGGGGGCCTGACCTAGAGCACATTACCCACTCGTGAGACCGGTGGCTCTGAGGATTTCCTACAATCCTTGATTCATGGGGCGATGCCAAAGCAGTGGAATCTCTCTCCGAAATGAATGAACATGATCTTGAAAACTGTGAAACAAATCGCCGTGACAAATGTATAACAATTTATCAACAAAACTTCACAATTCACAAAAACAGCAAGAAGCACTTAATCCACCTCCATCTGTCACAGCACACAACACAAGGCGCGTACAAATACAACAACAACAACATATAAAAACATGATTCTTTTCAGTATAAAAATGTCACTGTTGAATAAAAATGCACATCATCAAGTTGGTCAAACTACAAAAGATACAGTAAATTTGAGAATGCAATATGAACATCAAGACTAATATCAATGCACAATCTTTTTACTTTTTACTTAAGGGGAAATATAAAGGTGTTAAGAGTCTAACTTGCACAACTTCTATGTTATTGTTGCGTATCAGCAGCACAGTTCCCTCCCAAACAACTCTACTCCAGCCCCGCGAGTCAAGACTGCACTCCATCATCTGTGTATCATATTTAATGTGTGCCATGCTGCCCCCAACAGGCCACAGCCGGAAGTACCAGCATCATCTGTCAGCATCAGCATCCACCTTGAAACTGATACAGCAACAACAACTACACAAGCAGCATAAGTGTTCTCGGTGCGAGTCACGAATATAAAACAATAGGCGACATGAAAGTCTAAGTCCACAGGCATTAAGACACTGGCTCAGATCGCACGTGGGCTCCTGTGCAGTAGGATGGTCACTTTGTGCGAGTTGGGAATAAATTAATATTAGGAGTTTTTCTACAATACAGAAAATATTCCCCGCGAGCGAGCCCTTCAAAACTGCCATTTGTGTTGCAGCTTATCCAAAGTTAACAGGCGTCTCCCTTAGATGACAGTCAATTGCCGTGTCAATCATTTCGTCACACTTTTCCCTCAAAATTGAATGACCACATGATGCACGGAAAAAAAATCCAAACAGTCCACATCCAAAGTTTTACGCACGTGTTCACACAGGACTGCAGTGCCGCTAACTAACTTCCATCAGCGGGATAAAGGTCAGCCCGGGCTCCCATTGCGCATTCATTGATTGACGCGCCTGAATATGGGCTAATGCGCCTTTTTAACATAGATAATGCTTCAATACAGATGAAATGGCCCCTCTGGATACACGCCACAGTGAATGTTAAGTCCAAAGGGGGAAACCAAAGGGCGACGCGGGCAAGGTGAAAGACGTTGTCACTTCAATTTGAGCCTTTCGAATGAATAGATCACCGTTTCACACTGATTTACGAACTTTTATCTCAAAGTCCAAATGAAATGTCACCAAGTATAGGCGTATGCGAGCAAGGAAGCGTGGATAAAGAGTGATCGGCATTTTTGTGCGTGTGTGGGGAGCGGCGACAAACCGTACTGTGTCAAAACATGTGGTGCCTTTTACGCACGCACACACATCGATAAACAAGATGCTTCACAACAGTTCCACAAAGAATCAACTTTTCAGGTGTCATTTGTAACTGGAACTGCTTTAATAGAAACGCACGCCCTATAGAATTAACAGTTTGTTATTCAAAGCATTACGCACGCCAATTATAAAGTTGACGAGCGTAAAAGGAGGTCTGGAAAAATTTGAGACACTTCAGTTTGTGACGCTGTGACTTCACCACTTGAGTACAAGCTTACACATCATTTCCTTCTTAATAATCCAACATATACTTTACGCAGCATTACGCAGACAAATTCTCAAAATGTGAATGCATTAGACAAACAATACGCTGCCAGGACTATACGATCCGAATAGTGCAATTGCTGGAGTTGGCCATCTTTACGCACAAGTATAATCATGACAATCAGTTTTACAAAAGGATCAGTTGTGCGTCTGCTTATTATGGATCGAAGGCAAGGTTTGTCTCGAAGTACGCGCTCAAGTTGAACTACTTCCCCCGGCGCTCCCGGACACCAGAAAACCGTGAAAAGCTTCATCTTCTTCGCAAATCCGAGTCACGCCGCTACTCTAAACCAATTACCCGTGCTTCACTTCGAAGTGAGGGCAGTCGTAATGTGTCACAGTATGGAGTGTATTTACGCGCAGGTTCACCCCAAGTTCACCTTTTTTTTTTTTTTTTTAAACACCGTGTCTATAAGATCTGCCGTCGTTGTCACTGCGCGTAAAGGCTTATCCTTGGGAAGCAACAACGAGAAGCGCTTCGGACACTCCGGAGCGCGCGTGCGTCCCTTTTTTTCCAGGTTAATCACATTAGGCGAGAACTTATCGAGATGAAGTCATGAAGAGGCGACACACTGAAGCACTTTGCGCCCGCGTGTGAATAGACGCCGTGTTTTTGGAGGCGCGTGGAGTTTTTGGACATGCTGACCGCGTGAGCGCACCTGCTCAGCGCCCTCCTCAAATTAAGAATGAGTGCTTGGCGGTTGGACGAGTGGCTCGTTACCAATCGCGGGTGGGATCCAGTCATAATGGCTGGAAGCGCGTGTGGCGTGTAATCCATGAGTGGCCACGACTCGTTATGAACGCAGAGGAGATAAACCTGCGGGAAACGATTGCCAAACTCCGTATAGTTGTGACAGTGGCGGCGTGACGCATTCTTTCACTCAATCGCACAACAACCAAAAAATAATAATAAAAAAAATAACGTGCCCCTTACCTTTAAAAACTTCAGCCCTCGCGGACAACAAAAGGGTCATCGCAGCAAAGAAGCAATTGATAACTTTATCCATGTCGACAGCGGCGCTGGCGTTAACCCCAGTCGCGGGGTTAACTGTGGACACTCGACTCTCCTAACTTGAGCTCTTTCGTCCTTCCCCGGGTCCGAAGTGGCTCCTGTCCTTCCTTCCTTCCGATCGACCCCTCCGTGCGCTGATTGTCCGGGTACGAGGGCGCTGTTTGGTCGGGTAGAGACGCGCGCGCACTCCTCGCCGGTGTAGTAATTGTAGTAGTGGAGACTTGGAGGAGGAGGAAGAGGAGAGAGACGCCGCCGTGAGTGAGTGACTGAGCCCTGATTCCTGAACTGCGAGGGAGAAGGAGGGAGTGTGGAGAGGCGCGTGGTCCGGGGAGGGGGGTGTGTGAGTGGGGGGTGCAGGGGCGAGCCTAGACCGCTAGAGGGAGTGTCAAGCGTGCGCGTCTCAATGTGGGGATCTTATTGCGCTGATGCGGAGCAGCTGTGGACAATCACAACGGCAGCTTCACTTAACACCGCTATTATTAGGCAGCAGTTAGTGCGCGTCAAATAATGGCCGCGCTGAGTAAATGCAATTACGCTAAACTGTTGAAGTTTTTTTTTAGTATTGTTTTTTGGAGGCTGCGCATCACTCGTGCTGTTGTGTCGGTGGACCAAAAGGTTGCGCTCGACTGTCGTTTTAAATTCTGCGCGTTCAGCTGGCTGTGATCCCGAACAACAACAACAGCAGCGCCCCTATCTCCTTTCAAAGTCTCCCGTTCTGGCTATTGCGCAATACGCACGCGGGGAAAGTTTGCGTCAACGTTATTTCAATGCCTTCAGTGTTGGGGGGAAATGTGTCAATTCGCCACGTGGACCAGCTGATGACCATGCGGAGTGAAGGGAGGCAAACATCAGCCAGAAAATTAGGTCAAATAAGTCAGTGGTTTGTTTTTGACACAGCGTGAGCGTGACATGTTAAAGGTGCATTACGCAACATTTTATGCAGTTGATATCTGTGCGTATTTGACCTTGTAACCCAGCGGCTGTGTGAGTGGTTAACGTTGCGCCTTTACTTTCCATCACGGTGGTCTCTACAACGCCCCAGGATCTGTGAAAACCTTCCAAACAATCGATTCTTGATTCCACTCTGATGGAAAGTAAAGGCGCCATTCTGACCACACGTACACCTGCTTGGTCACTGCAAGGTCAAATATGTACAAATCAACTTGTTTTCACATGAAAAGTTGTATAATGCACCTTTTTTAAGGGACAACGAGTGAGTTTTGTGGCTGGTGTGCTCATACTGCACGATGTTTTGTCCACCAAAGCTTTCCATGGTGCTGAAATCGCTTTTTTCCAGTAATCCTAGTTTGGAGTTTTGTGGTTTATAATCGGTTGGAAGTGTTCCTTACTGGGCCAGGACTGGTTCAGCCTGGGTTTGGACTGGTTTAGTGTGGATTGTTTAGCGTCTGTGCTAGACTGGTTTAACAGGTTACCGACTCATTTCAGGCCGGTCCAGTTAAGAAAAATGGGCAAGTGCAAGGATTTCAGCGGTTGCACGATCCAAATATAGTCACACAAAATGACGATTTTTTTTTTTAAGCGGATAAAAAGGGGGACTATATTGTAAGGCGTAATAACACCTTAGGAGCACTTTGACTTTACTGCACGGACCTCGAAGTGCTCCTAAGATGTTGCTTGATGTCTATTTTTGTGTGACTATATTTGGATCGTGTAACTACTCGCGTGACCCTATTAAAATAGGGGAAAACGTGGAAGAGCTCGGTCGCTTCTAACTTCACCCCCCCCTGTTTGGCCCCATAGAGGAGAGGAGGAGAGGCTACATGCTAACAACATCTTTGCTCTTTTAGCGCGACTGAGCGCACGCACAAAGACCAGACAGGTACACATCAACTCGTCTAAGCTCAGGTATAGGAACATATCTCAGTGTGGAAAAAAAACGGTGGCCTGTTCTTTTATAAAATGCTTCATCTGACTACGGAATGAAGTCAATCAGGATTTAAATAAAAACCCGGAGACTACAATGTCTGTTTATCCATTACACAGATTTCTGAATAGACGGTGCTTTTCCAATGCCTCGTCGTATAGCCCCATTCTGTGCTGGGACATGTGCGGGGTCTAAAATAGCACCGGGCGCCCCGTAGTGCTTAGTGTATAGTCTTCAAATTAGTAGGTCAGGAGAAGGATGACATGGGCATATATTTTGGAAAGACTTTTCTTTCCCCTCAGCGACTAGAGTGGAGCCGCGCTGAATATGGCACATTAGGCGACAGCGTTCGAGCTTTTGTCAACTGACCCGACGATCACGTTCGAATCCTGACTCGTAGAAACCAACCCAACTGTTTCCCCACCTTACCGAGGACATGTGGCGAGTGAGTGGTTGGTAGTCGCTGAAGAAGCTGCCAGTGTCTCAGACTGGCAGTCGCTCACCCGTCAGTCTACCCCAGGGCTTTTGTGGCTGGTTAAGACCCGACTTTGACTTTGTTATTTTGGACTCCGTTTATACTTTCTTACCAAGTCAACACAGCGTCATCCTTCAGGCTGTCAGGAAGCGGAACTCTCCCTTCCCCTCCCCTCTGCTGCCTCTCGTTGTGTTCATATACATAGAAGGGTTGTAGGAAACATTCAGAACAAAATAGTGCTTGCTGTGACTGGCCTGTGTACCCCGTAACCACCAACTAAAACGATGTGTTCCACTTGTACTTCGTTTTGGATTACATAGCACTTTGTGTTTTGCACTCAAAGCACTGTTTTTACCCTTGCACATGCTACAGCAGTGACAGCACTAATTTGGGGCTCAGTGTCTTGCCCAAGGACACTGCAGCAGATGAAAGGGAGGGGCCCCAGACCAAACCGTTTCCCTGATATAGGTTAAAACAAAAAATTCTAAAGAGCTAAATCTGCTAAATCTGCTCTTTTGAAATACTTCGTACTGTACAGTAAGGAACCCGCGCTGTGTGGTGGGAGCTTGTATAGATGTCTCTATTGTTGCACATAAGCAGTAACACGAGAGGATAAGGCAGGTCAGACGCAGTTCAGTAAACGGCAAACTATAGTGATACACAAGGGCAAGTAAAGAGTATGATACAGTAGTACTACAAGCAGTACTAGACGATTAGATATTAAAGGCACAGCGGGTAGGAATCTTTTCAAATATATATACACAGGATCTTATGAACATGAGGATGTGGAATAAACATTTTCATATAAATTATTGATAACTACATAATGTTGGTTTAATCATAATTACTGAAACATTTTACTTTATTTAAAAGTGGATTATCTTTACACTTTTCATCTTCAGTCATTCAAGCCAAGTACCCAATCAGTAACCGGGCTGAGCCCCACACCGGTTGCCAGATTCTGTTGTAACCGAAATGTTGAATTCAGCTCGAACATGCTTTAGAAGCTGCTTCCACAACCTGCATGGCGCACTGTTTCTCATTCTGTGTCCTTTAGCAAGACACTTCCCCTTCCATCAGTTTTCACTGACTGGGACTGAAGAGTTTAAGCGTAATCAACATTCAACAGGGCTGCCACCCGATGAACGACGGCCCATCAGCCTTAATTCATGGCTGCACTTTTGGACCAGAAGAAACTTTTTACCACAATAAAAAGTCCTTTATTGATCTGAAGAACGCGTTGGCGTAAGAGGACTTTTAACTTATTCTGTTCATGTGCCTCAGATATTTTTCCTTTTACAGTTCATGCAGTAAGGCAAGTTTTTATATTTATACTTAAGTGTATCTTTGAATAAAATGCCATTTCTGACAATACCTCTACTTTATTCAATAGAAAGACTCATGTGAAACCGTCATACAACTTTGAAGTATGCAGTATTTTTCATAATGCTACCATCACGCTTTCCTCTGAATGGCATTTTTTTCCCTTTTACTATGAAACAACGTTTACTCTAGACGACAGTGCAGCTTACTGTGCCCATCTATTACTTTAAAAATGTTGTGAAATGTTTCTCAGGTCAAATTGTGGTTTTAAAAAATGTTATACTTAAAGCGGTACTAAGTAACTCTTGCCCCTAGAGGCCATAAGCGCAACTGCAGGTGTCGTAGCAAGTTACGATTTTCTAACTTATTAAATGTCTTGGAGAGTAAATACTACGCTGAATAATTGTTTTCACTCAAACTTGGCTGTAAATACTGTTTAAAGTGGTGCTAGCCCGCAGTTAGCTTTGCCCGTTAGCCTGTTAGCTTCTTCTTCGTGATTCCATTAGTGTGTATTGGTGGCTCCGACCCGGTGGCAGTCAAGTTGCAAGCATGGTTTTCTGGCCAGAGACACCAGGGGAGATGAAAGACCCCCCCAATCATCCCATTAACACTTGTATTACCCCCAGAGGGACTACGGAAAGGATTTATTTAGGTAAACAAGTTACTTAGTACTGCTTTAGGCAACTATTACTGAATGGCTAAAGGACCCTTCACCAATCTACCTGGCGACAATGTAGTGTCTGGAAAATACAGCATTTGTTCTTTTCGTGATCATTTTGACCTTTATTTCATTAAGTGCCACTGTCCTTTAGAATCCCTTCAAGATGTCAGTGCTAACCACTGTGCCACTCCGCTCTGCCACAATACTCTGTCGACAATGCCATACTTTTTATGTCCACTGGAGCCTTGTTAAAACCTATTGTTTTGTTGCCCTCACAGACGGGCTCACAGGCTGGACAGTAAAATCCCATATGCTTCGCACATTCATCCAGAAAGTGTGTTTTGCATATTTCCCAATGACAGATATGCAGATGTCTGTCAATCAAGGTCAGCGCGCGCAGCCTTCAAGAATAAAGAAAGGGATTTATCAAATAAGGACAACGAGGCTTCGGAGACCAAGGCTGTGTTCTGTTTAAAGGATGGATTCGACAAAGACGAACTCCTGTTTCCGTGTAAAGAGTAATGAAGGTACACGGCTGACTGGGAAACTGCCATGGCAGATCTGGGAAAGTTTTGTACACGTGTGCATGGTTCATTGGTTTTAAAACGTAACGTAGATGCTTCCTGTCAGGGGCAGTGAGCGCCGCAGTTCCCAGGGACCTGTCGTGAGCTAGCGTTAGCTAATGTTCAGGAGGATTGCATTGTGCATGTTTTGGATTGTAATTGAGGTCATTTATTTTTGTACACAGCCGCACAGTGACAAAACCTGTGCATATATCATTGAAAGACTGGCCAGTGCGGACAGTTATGGAAGCCTGGATGGGTCAATGTATTATTTCTATACGTCATATAACGATACATTTTGTTTAAATACAATCTTTGTTTACCAGTTGTACAAATAGTTACCCTTTTTCATTTTTGCTGAGTTTTAAGGATTTTTTGGCCAAAAGCTTTATCGAGATGAAAGGGTGAAGAGCGGGGAGAGACGTTCAGCAAATTGTCCAAGCTATACTCAAACTCACGACGCCGACAGAACAGTCTTGTGCCACATGTGCAGCAGCCTTAACCACTAGATTAGACTTACTATTGGCTGCACGACTTTTTTTAATTCATTATTTTTGCAACAATATTTCCGTATTACTACAGTATTTCCCCCCTTTATTTTTTTTTAGAAACAAAATTATCTTTTTGTATTATTACACGATGACTTTCAAGGAAATGAACTCCAAGGCAATTTTTTATTTTATTTTTTTAAAAGGAGGGACATATTAATGAACATTTTCACAAATGTAAATATGCCAGATTATAGCTTTAGGCTAGTTTCCATCTGCAGACCTCCTGGCAGGTTGGTGTTAAGCACAAGTTAGTAAAAACATACAGAGACTCTATATACAGACTATGTAGAGAGACAAGGATGAGAAAAGTGATCGCTTGTTAGAATAAACAATAACAACAAGAGTGGACAGCAAAGCACAATATAGAAAACAGTAACAGAAATGCATCGACTACGGTAGCACAGTGGTTAGCGCTCGTGCTTCACAGCTAGAAGGTCCGGGTTCGATTCCCACCTGGACGGGGCCTTTCTGTGTGGAGTTTGCATGTTCTCCCCGTGTCTGTGTAGGTTTCCTCCGGGTACTCCGGTTTCCCCTACCACTAAAAACATGTACAATAGGCCCAGGGACTGCAGGTGGAAATTAGCACAAGTGCTATAACCTGGTACAATTAGCCTCCTTTCTGAGGCTAATGTATATTGTACACTGTCCCTGTTCAAATAAATAAATAAAAATAGAAATTGCACAAACCCCAATATTGCTCATGCCCTGACAGACCTGATATTGCACTGACCCACATTACACCCCTATTGCACAACCCATGTTATACTGACTCTTATTGCACAACCCATATTACACTGATAATTGTATCTCTTTTTGTAATACACTATATCATGATTACCTAAACATGATCACATGTTTGTGCGTCCCTCAGCCACACTTTTAAATGACTCCTAAAGATAGAGAGACTTTCCCCCACTGACAGTGCAATACTATTCCAGCAGCCCACTCCCTCATATGACAGGACATTCTGTGAAAAGCTGGTCCGCCTAAATGCCAACTCACAATCACCTCTCACAGGGACTCGAGTCACTCGAGACCCGGCAGCACCGCTAGACTTTTGTTTAATAAAATCACTCAATGGTGGAGGCGCCAGGCCATGTAGAACCTTATAGATTAGACAGGCTGATTTAGATAATTTGAAATTAGCAAAGTTTATAAATATTTATCTAAAATTTGACAATGGTGGTATGACCCATTGTAACTTTTACAGTTCATAAAAGATTGTAAATTTGTCTGTAGTAATTTCCATAACACATCATTGCAATTAACCCTCCACATGCCGTTATACTGTTACACTAAGGCACACATAGCATTGTCCACTGAAGAAGCAAAGTCAGGCAATGTCACTCCGCGATGTTGTCATTGCATACACACACACACACACACACACACACACACACACACACACACACACACCCGTTTCACTGGTCCCAGCACTTTTCATGGCTAATTAAAATGCCAACAGATTGACATGGCGGCGCTACATTTAGTCTCAAAATGACCTCTTGTTGTCAAGGATACACCGCCGCTGTTTTTACTTGATCAACACCAGCAGCGAACAATGGCCGCTGCATGCCTTTCCAAATGCCTCGGTGCTTCCATGGTCCGCAGCTATTGTTTCGGCTTCTCACATATAGTAGTCCTCCGGAATGCACGGCTGCAAGTTTGAACGTGGCCGCCGGGGGAGTTGGATATGGGTTGGGTTTAAAGATGACTGGGGCATTACTTTCACACACACAAGATGGATGGGGAGGTGTGGTTTAGTGGTGGGTATAAATATAGTGTGTACTAATTGGCTGTTGGATCATATACACTTTAAGTTCTGAGTTATGGAGAAAAACATCATTGTTACTCTTTGCATTTTCTATTGCACATGGTTCTTAAAGGGGGCTAGCGATGTTACAGCGCTAATTCCTAAACATAAAACTCCCACTTCATAGTAAAAGCTCAGATCACCTAGAGTCGATGGGCAAAAACATTCAAGCTTTTCTCCTACAGAACCATATGCTGCAGCACCTTCTGATACTTGTAGATGTCCACACCCATGGAGCAGGCGAAGCAGTGGTGTTTTGATGGGGAGCGAGGAGAGAAGAGGGGTAGGTTTATTATAAGTTCTTTGAACTTCTTCCTACTCCTTTTGAGCACAATAGTCTTGTTTGTTTTCTTCTGTAAAAATGTTTTAAATACGTTTCTGCTCAAATAAATAAAAAAAACAAGAGTCTTAAAGGGACAGCGGCCGTTTACAACCAATGTTAAAACGGAAATCAAGGCGAGGGAAACTTTGAATATGCCACTTTAGACCAATACGCATTTTCTCAACAACAAAATGTAAGGTATAGTTGTCAAAATGTGTTTGAAATTGTAACCAAATACCTGAAAAGAAGAATACATTGAGTGGTTAAATACATTTTATATTGTAGATTTTGTATTGTAACTCACCTGCTCAGGGACCTAGCTCAAGCTCTGGTGTTTCTGCCCAGAAAATCACAATTGCAACTTCCCTGCGTCCGGGTCGGAGCCACCAATACACACTAATGGAATCACGCAGAAGAAGCTAACGGGCTAATGGGCCAAGCTAACGCCACTTAAACATTATTTACAGCCAAGTTTGAGTGAAATTTTTTTATCTCCATTGTGTAATTGGATGTACAATATCCGTCTCTCCCTTTGTCTTTTCTGTCAGCGTAGTATTTAGTCTCACGGACAATTAATGAGTACAAAAAAACACAACATGCTACGACACCTGCAGTTACTTAGTTCTGTATTAATTTCTTTTGTTAGCACATTGTCCCAAATAAACACAAACTAAACTGATTTCTCCACATTTTAAGCACAATTCCTCATTTCCGTGTTAGAAGTTTGCCGAAGTTTGGCACATAGTACTTTGGGACAGGTGTAAATGAGCCAGAAATATTTGCATGACAGCGGAATCACAGTCTGAAGGCATCTCAATTTATCATATTGGGTCATAAGACCATCTCTGTAGCACAGTCATGATTCCATAATAAACAAATTGGCTAATCGCAACACATTCACTAACGCTAACGCGGGTAGTGCTAGCGTGGCTAATGCTAACGTCCACATCTGCTTTAGTAGCAAATAGAGTTGAATGACTGCTCTCCAGTTAATTTACCTATCCAGTATTATTAATTATAGGCTAACCTGAAATACCTCAGCGCAAGGTGTCCAAAAGATCTGGAATATAAGAATATAACTATAATGTTTAAATTCCACGTTCTTATTAATTTCCCACAACACTGCGTTCACTCTCCCGTCATTGCGCCGTCTCCTTCAGTGACAGCTCTCTTTTAAAGGGGACACAACTGATCCGCGAGTATCTAATAGAGCCGTATCCACTCAACACTAAAGCGTCCCCTAAAAGCACTCCACTTTGCCTCGGCTGCCTCCGGGGCCTGTGCGGAATAATGATTTGTCAATAAGTGCCAGTCACCTGCGATGATATGATGCGCTGGCTCCGATCAATCAATCACTCAAGTTAAAACTGGCTCCGCACTAGAGCCGGCGACGCTCCGCCCTCCCGAGGCCCCGCCGTTCCCCCGCGCCGCGCTGATTTTATCACCGGGGCCCTTTGTGATTTTTCCCGGCGCCTCGGCTGTCAAAAACTCAATGCGAGATTGATTAGCCGTCCTTCACAACGGGAAGTCATTGGCGGCTAACGATACAAGACTTTTTATATTGTTTCCGTGCGGAGCGGGTTATTAATGGCGCCGGGATTGAGGATTGAATGAAAACAATGCCAGAGAGAGCTCGTGTGCCTCAATTGGTTTTGGGTTTTGGGTTTGTGCAATGGCGCCTCCAGAGAAGAATAATGCTGCTAGATTTCATATGACATTATATCCTACAGGCTGTGATGTTTATGAGATGCATATACAACAAGGAGACTACTACATAGTCACGAACATCAACGATTATGACCTTTATGGATATTTGTACACAAGATAAATGAATAAAAAACATCGAAACAAGCCTTCATATGACCCAAAGCGTCATTATGTTTGCAAAAGAAGTGATTTTGACACAAGAGCAATTCAGCTGGGTAAGCCGTTCCAGGACCAGGGGGGCCCATGAAGGAATCAATTTTCTATTGCTGAGTTTCACAGTATTCCAAAGGCCTGTAATATTTATACAGGTGGGGGCCAAGTAAAATGATTTTGTTTTTGAGGAGATTGTTGGTGTTGTACAGAGAGATCATGGACCCAGTCAATGATATTAATGATCATTTTTGTAATTCACACATTTCCTTTGTAGATGCTACTTGTAAAAGTGTAATGCAGCTAATGGGAACAACTGGCTCCTGCCCCACACATGGTAGTGTGACATCATCACATTGTAGAACCTGTAAACGACCAATTACAAAATAATGTAGGAGGGGGGCCTATGCAAAATCGTATTGCCCTGGGCCCCAGAAAGTCTGTCAATGGCCCTACAGAAATGGCGGCACTCATGGGGGGACCTTGGTGGTTTTGCGGTCTTAAACAGATGTTTGTAGGCTTGGCCGGTCTCTGTGTGGAGTTTGCATGTTATCTCTGAAGACACAAAACAAATAAATAATATATAATAATAATAATGTTTCCTCTGTAGGGGCCCTCCGCCACGGCAGCACTGATGGGCTGTGGCTGTGTGGGTGCTGTCCTGTGGGTGCTGTCCTGTGGGTGCTCCGGTGGAGGTGTGGTGTCTCTGGTCTCTCTAGGGTCAGTGCCCTGTAGCTGCGCTGGACTGCTGCTCCCCCGCAGATGGCTCCGCAAATGTATCTTATTCTAAGCGTGTGTGTGTGTGTGTGTGTGCGTGTGTGTGTTTGTGTGTGTGTGAGAGAGTTAGTGAGTAAGTGTGTGTGCGCAGGCGGTGGGGTGAAAGTTTGAGTGTGTGATTGAGAGATCTGGGGGGATGGGAGGGAGTGCGAGGCGTATTGTATTTAAATGCTGTAATCTGTAAAGCACTTTGTGATACCTTTTCGGTGTGAAAAACGCTTTATAAATAAAGTTTGATTTGATTTTAATAATTCATGTTTTTTTCAATGAAGTGTTGCTTTTGTTATGTTATTTTGGTTATTAGTGACATCTAGTGGTAGGATTGAAAATTGTAAATTCAAAGGAAAGTCTTCTGTTGGGAGTCAATCTCCTTGGGGATGATGCAATTCAAAAATAAAAAGTACTAGATATACAGGCCTATTTTATTGTTTTCATTTCAGCGTTTCGGATCATTTGGTTTCAAGCGACAACAGCTGAAAAATGCAAAATCAACCTCTGCTTTCCACAATGGATTACACTGTTCATTTCCAGCTAAAACAATCTCTAAACCCTAGACGTTCACTCCCTGGTTATAAAAAGCAAAGCTATCGGAGCACAAAGCAATTAAAGGGATTTGCAAATCCTCCAAAAGCGGCAAACTTCAGTCGGGGGTGGGGGGGTGGGGGGGTCCACGGTCCCAGATCAGCGAGAGAGTGAAAACATCATTTTAATTAATGACGTGTGAGGTTTATGCTCGTTATTTTAGCTTGAACTGTTGTGCATTTATTGACTTAAGATGCGACGTTTCGCAAAGTGACGGCAGCTTGTTGACTTGCAATGAAATGATTGGCTCAGCAGGAAGAATGTCTGAAGTTCGATTCCTCCCCATAATACTCTCCACGCCCGATTGTAGCCGTGTGTTTACGCTCATACACACTTTACACACTGTCTCGATCAAACAATAAAAACAAAGAGAGATTCATATTATGTGAATGACACTGTCTCAGTCAGACTAGAAATATGGGAAAGGGAAAGAATGGTCAATTCTTTTTTAATCTATTTAACCTTTATTTGACCAGGAAGTCCCTTGAGATAAATGTCTTTTTCGAGAGAGACCTGGCCAAGAGGCACCGGTGACGAACAACGTATAACAAACAATTACAAATCAAATCGCACAAGCATGACGCGTTTTCTGATGACTATTTGTAGGTAAAATGCAGTCGTCTTGACAGTTGGAATAACATGTTAAAAGTCTTACGAAGGAACAACTATTATTCAAGACCCTGACTCGCTCAAGTGAGTAATGTCCATGGTATCGTTTAGGTTAAGTTTAATTCACCCTCTCCATTTGACCCATCAGTTGTTTGCAAAAGGCATGGACAAATGTATCTAAAAACCAAAACTACCTTTACTTCAATACTTTGAAGTTGAATCCTGCTCTGTGCTGCAGGGGTGTTAAGGCTGTGTAAAAGCTGGATTGAGGTCAACTGTTGAATGATCTTTATAGGTGCTGGATGTGACAGAGTCCCGATCAGGAACTGGGACAGAGACTTAAACAGAGCCGCCTCATCCATCATCACTTCATCCCTTCTTATCGGCCTGTGTAAGTGCGGCGTATGTGCGGCATGAGGGAGGGGAAAGGGGATGGGGGAGAGGGTAATGGTGAGTGATTAGTGTAATAATAATATGTACCAATAGGGGTCACTTTTCCCTCTGCTCTGGACGTGACATGACAGATTTTGGCCATTTTACAACTTCATTTATTCGGCGATAATGTCATTTATACTTTAGCTCATTTAAGTTGGTGGTTTTCTGGTTTAGACAAGGTTTACACCCAGTTCAGACATAATATAGTCCAATCTAAATCTATTTTTGATCTTTTTTTGACACGGTTTAGTAGCACCGGGTTTTGCAAAACCATGAAATGAATTGTGCCAAAAAATAAGGCCTTAAATGTCTTTTTAAATGTGATTTACACTGACATTAAAGCTCTTATATCATGCAAAACCGACTTTTTAGAGAGCAGTTAGCTTTGCCCATTAGCCTGTTAGCTTCTTCTGAGAGATTCCATTAGTGTGTATTGCACCTCCGACCAGGAGCAGGAAAAGCTGCAAGTGTGGTTTTCTGGCCAGAGACACCAGGGGGGAGATGAAAGACCCCCCCACTCATCCCATTAACACTTGTATTACCCCCAGAAGGACAACGAAAAGGATGTATTAAGGTAAAAAAGTTACTTACTACAGCTTTAAATCATATGCTCAACTATTTTTGCGGTTCAAGTTCAATAAAATTGCAAAAATGATAGTCCAAAAACACATTCAGCTGCAAGTTCGGCTGAAATTGCACACAATGTTTTGTTTCAAAGTTACCCTCTTTCCTCTACAGATTTTTTGGCATTAAACATATTGTATTTAGGCATTAAAATGGCATTAAAAAGCATTGCGTTGTGTCATTACAGGGTTCAATTGAATTATTGCTCTTATATTTAATTGTTTTAAGTCCAGCTTGAGTAATTACTGTATTATGTTTGAGATGTTGAGCTATTTCCAATGAAAATGAGCTTTCATTTCCCGACACTGATGGCGACACATTCAGTTTCCGCACTCGCTTTAGTTGGACAGTTTCTGCTCAAGTGGCATTTTTCATGTAAATAAATGTAAGGAGATAGTGGAGACGGGCTGTAGTGAAATCCTCCTATCTGTGAAATTACCCAGAGCACGAGATCAGCCGCCGATCTCCGCCAGCGCCGGGAGAAATGATGAAGCCGTATGTAGTGCACTCCAGTTTATACATATTGGAACTATTACTGTATATTTTTATTTGCACTCCAAGGAGTACTGAGCGACTATACTGTAGTGCTTCTTGTACCAAAAAAACCCACAATATTTGGTCTTGTAGGATGCATAACGTTTGCATATAATTAGTAACAGTTGAAAAATGCTGTCCTAACCTGACTTAAACCCACATGGAATATATTTGCAGATCAACAAACTCAATATTATACATTACCATTCTTTATTATACGGCCCTTCACAATGCAAGTAGAACTTGAATGTGATTTCCCAACGTTCTACCGGTCATTATTTTCTGATAGAGGACTTCTGAAAAAAACAATGGCCGCTGTCAATGGCAACGGAGTTCGTGCTTGTCAGGTCTTTCATATCACTCCGCAAGTAGTCGTAGCGGACAGGCGGACACTATCTCTGTCCCCGTCCCTGTGAGAGAAGTTGGGGGAATCGCTCGTGAAGTTAACGGGAGTCCGACTTTCAACACCATTCCT
This sequence comes from Proterorhinus semilunaris, assembly GCA_021464625.1. Lineage (NCBI taxonomy): Eukaryota > Metazoa > Chordata > Actinopteri > Gobiiformes > Gobiidae > Proterorhinus > Proterorhinus semilunaris. The sequence goes on along the minus strand of CM038358.1, from coordinate 27,093,905 downwards.
CCTCTCTAACTGCACCTTAAACTACGTAGCTAGGCTAGCAATAAGTAGCTCCGGAGTGACTAATATGTGTGTTTTTTTCCCTTTAAAAAAAAATCCAATGGATTTAGTGATTTGGAGTGAGATCGAGAGTTTGGTATGTTCTTTATGCTATAGTTATCTGATCTGTTTATGTGATGTTAACATACCGTACACTTGTTTAGTTCGTTGTTTATGCTTCATGTAGCTAACCATCAATGTGTTACGTTAGCATACCGTACGCCGATTCAGCCTGTTGTTTTTTTCATTAGACTAATGCGTCTTATACTCAATACGGTACTCATAACAGTTCTGTGCCGAATAAGATTTTGAAAGCTTTTTGTTTAACGATTTGCCGGATTTGTCGAGCTTTGAATTCCAACAAACAAGGTAAATGTTCAAGTTTAAAATTTGTTCCTTCAAAGATGAAAAATTATCTTTGTACAATAAGTCAACAAACCAACATTTAAACCTGGCTCTATTCATTATTTGATTTACTTGCTCAAAATGATTTTTTTTTTATACATACTGTACATACACTTTATTTTACTCCTACAGTGTACCCTTAAAACACTGTGCCTACCAAATGTGGTACAATGTAATGTGCTCGCGTAAAATATAAGACCCTAAACCCTAACCTTAAAGGTGCATTATGCTACATTTATTTTTTTATATATTTGTGCGTGTTTGACCTCGTGGTGACCCAGCGGCTGTACGAGTGGTCAGCATGGCGTCATTACGTTCGATCACGGTGGTCTCTACAACGCTCCAGGACCAATTGTTTTGTAGGTTTTCTGGGGAGAGGCTCCGTCGGCAGAGGAAACCTTCCAGACAATTGATCCTGAGGCGTCTTGGAGACCACTGTGACAGAAAGTAAAGGCGCCGTGCTGACCCAGACAGCCGCTGGGTCACTACAAGGTCAAATATGCACGAATATCAACGTCGTTTTTTCTCGCATAAAAAGTTACATAATGCGCCTTTAAGTCTAAGGGTCTCATCACATCACATTGTTCCACTGTTTCAAGCTATTACAGATTGTTACAAAGCAAATTACATTGTACTAAATACGGTATACAGTGCGTGTAAAATGTAATTGAATTTGACCCTAAATGTACTGTACAATCACAGCCTCTCTGAGTGGGGTGGCACCTGCAATTTCCACAGGTGTCCCACGTCCCCCCGGCCACACCCACCCCACGGTATTCAGCTTCAACGAGAACAATTGAAAGCAGAATCGGTCGGTTCTTTTACCACATTTCGCAAAGCCCCCCTCCTGGACAGCCCTCAGACTCGCGCCGGGCCCTTCCTCGCTTGTCACCCCCTCGCCGCAGTAATCACGGGACACCGGTATATGACAGTTTGCATTGAGCTGTCCTCCCGGGACCGGCGCGGCTACATCAGCACTTCTGACTGACAGACTGGAAACCGGCGAGCCTCAATTGGGCACTGGAGATGGCCACGCTCTCAGACAGCTGCCATTTTCCAGAGGCTATTTCTTTTTCATTGTTTATGCCGTAATGAGGAAAAATGCCGCGTGAGTTGACGGTGTAATCGTGAGGACGGTCGTTTGGAGAAGGCGACAGGAGCAGTGACACGGGGGTTTAGGCGAGGCGCTGGCGGTGCTAATAGGGCGATTCCAAATATGCTAACAAAGCTCCCACGCCAGGAGATAATCTGTCAGTTTGGGTTGAATTTACGGCAGTGTTTCCAGTACATGAAGGCTCGGCAGAAGAAACCTGGAATCATTTCAGGTGAAAACGGGGGTAAGATACAGCAGGACTGCTCTTAAATAATGTTTAAAAAGAGTGAGGACACAGGTGAGGAAAGACAGAATTTCGAGATATTCATTTGAAACTTTTAATAACGTTTAATATGGAGGATTGAAAGTGCCACAATTAAATAAATAAATACACAATTAAATAATTAAATAAATGTGTCATTAATTAATTAAATGTTTCATTAATTAATTAAATGTTTCATTAATTAATTAAACATGGAATTAAATAAATAAATGCACCATTAAATAATTAAATAAATGTGTCATTAATTAATTAAATTACCAATGATTCTGTGTAAAAAAATATATATAATTATTTATCTATTTAATTAATTATTTCATGGTCCTGTGTTGCAGTGTTTCATGAATTAATTGTATCTGTCAAACTCGCCCATCAAAAGTTGTGGGCGGGCTAAAGCCTGGTTAACTCAAATCTTGTCTAATCCATTGCTTTGGCCTGAAGTGTTTTTTGGAAACATGGCGGCTACGCTGATGGAGTTGGTGCGAGATATTTTAGACCTTGCTGAGTATGTGGAAGCAGGACCTGCAGACCCCGAGCATATACAGAATAAAGCGGAGGAATTTATTGAAGTTCTTGGAGTTATTTCCGCACTTTCTGACCAAGGCATTGACCGTAGAGTGACCGAAATTTTAGAAGAAGTACTCTACAGGGGTGCTAGTCGGAATGTGCCGTTGCCTCAATGCCTCGGTCGCAATGTACCGCATCCATTGGTCTGAATGTACCGCATCCATTGGTCTGAATGTACCGCTCGAGTGGTCTCAATGTCCCGAGCGAATGGTCTTAATGCCCTGCAATTAAACAGCTGTTATATCGGAGACTTTTACGTTAAAAGATACCGTAAGATAGGGCTCCACATATTAATGACATGTACGCGTTTTAATGCGTCACATTTATGTGGTTTATCAACATTTTGAGATAAACGTAAAAAGTGCAAAATAAGTGTACAACGACAAGAGAGTTTGTCTGTATAACATGATCCGCCAGCGTGAAGAACCACGTAAGTGTGGTTGCCTAGTTACACTAAAGACATTAGTGTATAAGTGAACATGTTTTTGAGCTACCGTTGTGTTTTGCCATATATGTACATTATTTAATTTATAATTTAAAGCTAGATAACCAGTTGGCTATGTTACCCAGCTAGCAAATGTACATATTGAAAACTGTTGAATGAAAAACATTAAATCCACATTACACGTTCGTCTAATGTTCCATTAGAGATGACTTCAGGATGCACTGATTTAACCAAATACAGATGAGAGCAGAAATGACATTTTATTGACTTTGTTTTTCTTTAGGTAGAAATGTGATTGGTTTGTGTCATAAAATAACCAGTCATGTCACCAGATTTGAAGTAAACATGTTCAAAATCAAATGTGATGGACATGATGTGATTCAGTGAAACTGCTTTTTACCCTTAAAAAATACAGTCATGACGTGCCATGTCTTTACCTTCTTTAGACTAGGAGGGAAATTCTTAATACACTGAACAATTCTAAGAAAACAGCTGTTTGGGTGTGGGACATTGAGACTAGGAAGTGGGACATTGAGACTAGGAAGTGGTACATTGAGACTAGGGGTGGACCATTGGCGCAGTGGGGGCATTGAGGCAACGGTACATTCTAATTCAAATGGCGGATAGCTACCAATCTAGGCGCATTTACCGCCACCTACCGGGCGGATGAGTGCTCTTTACGATTATTGAGAAACAGCGGAAACAGCAGATATTAATTTAAAAAAAGTTATTTCTTGACATCCCTTGATGGAGTGATCGAGGCTTGTGTTTAGTTGTTTTTGCTTGAGTATTCAAACCTATGTAAGGGAGAATAGCGCCACCCAGTGTATCGGAGTATGTTCACTAGTCTGCATCAATCCATTATTCTGGAGTTGATTTGCCTTGACTCGATGAGCAGGATGACCAATCAGGTGTTAGGACCCACCCCTCAAACTTTGATGGGCGAGTTTGACAGATAAAATTAATTCATGAAACACTGCAACACAGGACCATGAAATAATTAATTAAATAGATAAATAATTATATATATTTTTTTACACAGAATCATTGGTAATTTAATTAATTAATGACACATTTAATTAATTAATGACACATTTAATTAATTAATGACACATTTAATTAATTAATGACACATTTATTTAATTATTTAATGGTGTATTTATTTATTTAATTGTGGCACTTTCAATCCTCCATAGTTTAAATGTAGTACACACAATGTAATAGTGTGTATTAGTAGTTTGGAGGTACATAATGTAATAAGGTTAGGTGAGTTGTGGTCTTGTGTCTTATTACACATCTCCAAACTACGAATACTTTCCATTGTGTATGTACTACATAGGTGCAAGTTATTACACACTGTTACATAGCATATTGCACTGTACTAAATTTGGCAGGTACACGTTATCAAGGGTAGTGTAAAATAAAGTGTTACATTTTACTCATAACAAGCTCAACAAGCTGCAACAAAAAAAGGCACAAGCATCCACATTTACATAAGAATGATACCTGACTCAATTCACACATTTTGCTTAAATATTAAAACAGGGATGGGACGGTGAATTAGCCGTGGTGCCACAGTTTACCAGGGGCTCCCACGGCTCAGAGGGTGATTTCCAGCTTAAATAAAAAAGAAAAACTACAACGTTTCAATTTAACCCTTTATAGAGCACTCATGGAAATACTTTGAAATAAATAATTAAAATTTCAAAATGTTTCAATATCATGCAGAAAATCAATGTGAGCGAAGTTTAGTCCGTTTCCCTTAAGTGGTAAAAAAATAAAATAATACAAAGGTGTATATAAAATGTAGAAAAAGTAGTTGCAGGTCTCGGGGGTGCTGGTATTCAGGAGGCGTTGTGTTTGAATGATCACACGTGTCATAGCCAAGAGCCTTTGTAATGTGATTGTGCTTTACGTGCAGTGGGAGGGGTCATATTGTTAGCCTAAAAATGTGCCTATATAAATAACCTTTGGCGACATAAAAACATAGTGTTTATTGGTTCTTTTGTGAAGACAATACTGCAAGTATGAATAATAGGTGCAACAGGCATGTCCAAATATCGACAAAACCAATTAACTTTGGGTTAATGCTGTAATTTCACTTTTTTCACTATGTTCTCCAAAACCAACACATCATCACTTAGCACAATTATTCCCCAATAAAATGCGTGAGTTTCATCAACTTACTATGGTTAGTTTTCAAGTTATGTAAAGAAATGTACCATGAATTTAACCAGACTTGGGTATTTTTCAGACTTCGGAGAAAACAGGAAGTTGAGACCACGACCGGCCATATGTAAAGTATTTGGAGATTACCAAAAATAGTCACTTGCCCAATAAAGGGTTAATGTACAGCATATATTAGTGAACTGATATATGCCAAACAACCAAACAAGAAAAAATATGCATTAATATAGATTATTTTAAATTGTTGCTCCTGGAAAGGTATAGAAGGGTCAGTCACATTTTGTTGGGGTAACTATGCCCTGGGCAATAAGTGCCCCCATGGCGCTACGAGAAAAGTCTGGATACGCCCCTGTTGTTTTCCTTTACTGGTGCTCAAAGCAGCTGATCCATACACGGCAAAACGTTCTTCCATGGTTTTTAAGTCCTATTCTGATTATTTCAGCACACAAATTGCCTGTGCCACTTGCATGTGTCAAGCTTTGGATAGACTGCACGCTGCAACACCATTTTGACCCAGTCATTTTATTCTGTTTCACATTAAATTACTCCTGCAGGACGTTTCATAAAAAAACAAACAATCAATCAATCAAATCAGCACATATTTGACATTTAAAATACCTAAAATGGTGTTGATCTTTTGACAGAAAGCCTGCGGTCGTCAGCGGGAGCATAGTGTACATACTGTGCATTCTGTACATTCACTGTTGAGCCGCCGTCGCTGCTTCGACTTTCCAGGAATAGTGTCCACAGTTGTCTTCATGAAGGTTTGCGCTTCTCGCTCAGTCCATAACACACATGAACATGCGCTTTATGACCGCGCGGACATACCACAACTCATGTATGCAATGAACGGGTCATCTAATTTTAAGAAGAGAAAAGTCTGGTCTCCGTTTCCTGGAAGGACTTTGACGCCGTAACAAAAGCTCTTTAGCATATTGACATTTCACAGATTAAAGTGCATATAAATATTTAACAGCGGATGGGATTAAGACCTGGCCATATTTTATTTCTCTAAAGGCCAAAAGGTCAGCGCTATAGTCTGAGGAACTTATTGAAATGCATTGTGGGTCATGATAATTGAAATTGATGATAAATGTTCTCATTGATTTGAGTTCAGTGCCTTTTATTGATAGTATGGTGACACTATATCATGCAGTACAATGTCCCTATACCAGTGCGTGTTTAGAAGTAGCTGTGTGTAGGAGTTTTTATTCACTGATGAGTGTATTTAAGTGAAAATCAACATCAACTAAAAACAGCTGCCACAATAAAGGTCACATGATCTAACATCTCATTGGTCACAGCGATCTTCAGAAAAAAGTAAACTCTTTGGAGCTAGGCCGTTCAGCAGTGTTTGGGAGGTGCAAAGTCACCATTGGAATCCGTTTTAAAAAGTTTATTTTGGAGTCGTCCCTGGCCACCAGGGGGTGGTATTGCAGCAATGTCAGCTCCCCGCCATGAGGACCAAAGAGAAGAGCTTTCCTCGCCCATTGTCACCACAAAGACTCTCAGTGGGGTTAAGATCTGGATTCTGGATAAGGACATGTCTCACTCTCCCTGAACCACCCTCTGTCACAATGTGAGCCCCATGAATCCTGGCACTGTCATGTTGGAACATGCCATCAGGGAAGAAGAAATCCATTGATGGAGTAACCTGGTCTTTCAAGATGTTCAGATTGTCAGCTGATCTCATTCCTTGGGCTCATAGTGTTGCTAAACCTAGACCTGACCAACTGCAGCAGCCCCAGATCATCACACTTAGGTGCATCCAGGTGGCCACTTTTCTTTATGATCAGGCAGTTTTTCAGAGTAAAAACAGTTATAAGAGAGCATACTTCCCCTCCCTATAAACAGACAGAAAGCAAAAATATTTATTCATTGATAATGTAAGTGCAGGGAATGACATTTTAAATATGTATGTAGGTGTGTTTCAGAAGTGTGAAGAGGAGTGTCGGCCTAGTGTTGGGTTTAGAGTGAATTATAGATGTTATGAACATTCCCACAATGACAAGCCTTCTCCTTCTCTTTCTCTGTAAACCTTCAGAAAGACGGTCGATTCAAGTGTTTTGCAGCATTTTCTGAAAGTACAACACACAGAAGTTTGAAATGTGTTGAATGAGTTACTCAAAATAGACCAATCCCAATCATATCATATGTTTAACTAATATTTAAACAATAAATTAAGGAAGTTGATCGTGATGTAAATGTAGCAAAGCATGTGATAGGAAAATATGGCCAATATGTACTAAAGCCACATGCTGTTTCGTTCTTGCACGGTGCACTTTACTGTTGAGAGTCATAGCATCGCGTGGTCACTACATAAAGTAGGCAGTTATAGACAGACATTCCCTCAGCGCTCGTAACATTATCCGCCAAACCAAATATCTCTTTCGAAGGTGTGTGGATGAGAAATGCAAGCGAAGCAATATTTCAAGAAAGCTGGTTTTGTCTTTGCGGGGACACAGTGCACCTCCATTTGCTCGGGGGCTGTAAAACACAAACTTTCTCCGTCATTAAGGATTGTGCCTTTCAGCGAAATGCGTGGGAGCCCCACAGACCTTGTAAAAAGGGTCAACAGTGTGACAAGCCTGTTTATGACCACTCTAGTTTCAAACCGAATGTGCCCAGGTAGCTGAAAGTCAAGCTCGTGGAAATGATTTGATAAGCGCAGAGGCTATTAGCACGAACGTCCATTAGAATACATATAAAAGTTAATGATGTGGGTTTTCCAGGTTATAAATGCGCTTGTTTTCAATAAATCGACAGAAATTGTAATACATACCTGACCATAATTATATTTAATGTCCTATTAAACATGTTTAGTGGGGTGAAACTAATGGAGACTGTTTTAGAGCCCGTCCACCTCAAAACCCGCACTGGTTCTGGAAGTAAATTTTTTATTAAACGTTAGGGTGGGAAAATATTATTTCCAAAGGTGTAGGTACCACATAGGTTTTTGACTAAATGGTAAGATGGTAAATGTTGTTTTGTTTTTTCCTAACCAGAGTAGGTTTTTAAGTGGGTGGGTCAATTGAGCTTCAGTGTTCGTTCCAGCCTTGTAGTGACTTGATCTTGAATATAAACTAGTCTTTCGATAACAATATCTTATAATAATTGACAATCTTGGCAAATAAAAAACATCCTTAGCTGCTCTTTTAAATAAAGTAAAGCTTGCATTGTAACTTTTGTGTTTCCATACCAGAGTGAGATATGAATCAATTGTTGAATGGTTCGCTCTGTCCTTTTGCACTTCCGATGAGACCGGCGCATGTCTCTGCATGTGCTCGCGCTAATCTCGTTAAGAACTGTTGCTTTTCTGAGCGATGATTCAATGTTTTCACGGCTTGGTGCCATTTTTAAGTTCAGGACACGCGCCGAGAAAGCAAGTTAAGGTTGCACAGCGTTGCTCGATAAATACAGGTGCAGGGTGCGAGTTTTCACCAGGCAGACGTCCGTTTGTACGAGACCGTGGCAGTGACCTTGACAGCTCGATCCCGAATGGTCTCCAGTGGTTAGTCAATGCTGTGCCCATAGGGAGAGAGAGGGCTATGCTATCTGTGGACTTTGGGAATGACAGGGCCAGCTGGCGCAGTGAAACCCGGTAAGACGTCAGAGGCGAGACCACGGGCTCCCACAGTGCACTGGCTACACTAGACACTAAGAGGGCAGCTGCGAGGTTTGCTTCCAACAATCAGGCTACGACAAGTGACCAGACGGCTGTTAATACCAGATACGGCAACTTTGAGATGATTATGGGAATATGCGTCGGTAATTTCGCTTGTTTTAAGTGATCTTGATTGCTGCATGGACAATGGGTGGAAGGCAATCTCGTCTGTCTAGCAAGGAGTTGGATGAAGTCCGAGCCAAGCAGAGGCGAAAAAGCACCTTCCGACCCGACGACCAAGGCCTGTCTTCGGCCGTCGATCGAATCCGGCGACACACATCCGTGCATTTTGGCTACAGCACGCTGAGCTTAGCCATGCGCGGTCTGGACGAGCCCCCCGCCGAGCTTTGGGAACTTCGAGAGCTGCAGAAGCTAAACTTATCCATGAATTGCTTCTGTTCGCTGCCCCCTGCCCTCGGCGCGTTGAGCAATCTGGTCATCCTTAACCTCTGGGGCAACAATCTGTTGAGTCTGCCGTCCGAGATCGGGCTCCTGAAGAAGCTGCGGGTGCTCTTTGCCTGTAGGAACAGACTGAGCGAGGTGCCCGAGGAGCTGGGGTCGTGCACGTGCTTGGAGGTGCTCAGCTTGGCCAATAACCAGATCACTTCGTTGCCCAACAGCTTGGCGTCGATGCAGAACCTGACCAAGCTCAACCTCAGCCACAATCGGATTTCCATCATCCCCACGTGCGTTTATGGCATGAAGAGACTGGTGTTTTTGCACCTCGCCTGCAACCGCTTGGAGACGATTGCAGATCAGATCCAAGACTTGGTCAATTTGAAAATACTAATTGTGGAAGGAAACAGCCTCCATACTCTCCCTAAGACGATTTGCCAACTGGATTCCTTAGAGTTGTTAAATGTCGACTTCAATGATTTACAAAGTGTCCCGGTGGAGATGTACTTGCTGAGCAGGCTGAAGAGGCTGGCCTGTCACCCACTGGATAAGGGACTTCACATTGTTCACAATCCGCTCTTAAAGCCCATTCAAGAGGTGCTTCAAGGGGGTCTGAGCGCACTTTATAACTACCTCAAACCGTCGTGAAAAGCTTGTGACCAAGGACTGAGCTGTGCTGTAACTAAAGTGTAAAGTAGAAAACATGTTAGAGTGAACGTGGGGACATGTTCTCTGAAATTGACCCGTCCTTCAATGCGACTGAGGCAACGCGCCCGGAGCAGTGTGTGACATTCTTGATTAGAACATGCAAATACAGAAAGGCTAATGTTAAGGGACCTTTGTCAGGAGGAGTGGAGTGGGATATAAGGAGCAGAGGTGGGTAGAATAGCCACAGTATATTCTCAAGTTTGAGTAATGTTACTTTCACTGACCCAAAGTGTGAACAATAATGATAATAGTGCATCCAATTGAAGTTTTTGAGTTTGTGTAAGTCGACAAACAAAACCTAAAATCATGCAAAATCCGAATGTTTCCGAAGAACACATCCTGAATTTAGGACAAACCAAATAAGTCATGAGATAAAACTTCATTTTTGTTTAGCTTTTGCCAGACTTACTCACGCCATATGTTTTTTTTCCTCGAGAGTGTTATTCTTAATGGAAAAGGCCACAGTTTTTCCATACTGATTATGTTCCTACCTGAGCTTAGACGAGTTGATGCGTACCTGTCTGGTCTTTGTGAGTGTGCTCAGTCACGTAAAAATACCAAAGATATTGTTAGCAATTAGCTTCTCCTCCTCTCTTCTATGGGGCCAAATTGGGGTGAAGTTAGAAGCGACCAAGCTCTTCCACGTTTTCTTCTATTTAAATACGGTTACGTGAGCAGTTACACGATCCAAGTATAGCTACACAAAATTAAACGTGCCGATTTTCTAAGCGGATAAAAAGGGGAACTATATTATAAGACTCGCGTTGGTTATAAAAGTTAATCCACTTTGATTCTGGCCAAGGTTCACCGAGCATCCATCAGGTTGGTTGATATAGTAGCTAGCTGAATCCCGGAAAGAAATTCCAGCACTCTTCTTTAGGAAGGTTGAATAGTCCTGTTCCTCTCGTAGCCAAACGCGCATCCGTGACACTATCGTTGGGTAAGAAAAAAGAACAGGCGGTGTCCAGAGTAGGTTAGAAAGAGCTCTTCACAAACATGACTTCTGTTCGGATGTTCAGGGGGTGCGTTTGTTTACCCTCCCGGGACAGCACAGACGCGTCGGGGACGTCCTTTTTTTGTGTTTTTTATCTTTTTTTTTTCTTTGTTACAACAAAAATAATGAAAAAGCTAGGTACACACCCACTCGTCTAAGCTCAGGTAAGAACATATCTCAGTATGGAAAAAACAGTGGTCGGTTCCTTTAAACAATATCAATCAACTAGAAATAAAAAGCAGTATGTGATTAAAAATACTCCAAGACACAGTTAATTCAAACTTCATACTTGAGTAAATGTAACGGAGCGCTACCCACCTCTGTTCAGGAGCATCTAGCCTGGAGGATTAGCAAAGAGAGGGTACATAGATGATGTCACGGCGCAGTAACAGAAGCCAAATGAGTTTCACTGTTGACTCAGTCTACATCGTCAAAGAGTTTAACCTTGAACAATTCCTATTCGATGTTCTTAGAGGCTGCGATGCGAGGGAGCTTTCCACTTTACCACCGTTGTTCCTCCCCGACCCCGACGGAAACACACAAATCAAAGCTAGAATCACCGTTCTCGTGAGCCGTGCATTCTTCAGCGTGTGGTAATTTAAGCAGGTATAGAGGGATCGGGATATCCCTGAGAAAGCACGTCCCCGGAGCGGCGCTAATCATGTGACAGAGCGCTACATTTGCATTTGGTCTCGCTTCGCCCGTCACGCCACACCGCTGGCATGGGACGTAACGGCGGGCGAGAAGGCCCTGCCTGCGTCGTGGCCGCTGATTCTGTGCGTCTGTTTGCAAGTTCAGCAACGTTGCAGAGAGTTGCAGATAGTTTGACGCAGCAGAGTGGTTAGCGGTTAGCTCTTCTGCCCCGAAAAGGAATCAGGAGTGCACCAGGCAGCAGCTGAGCATGTCCCTCGCTCCAACTTTCTTCCTCCGTCAGTAAATGACAGACATCAGGAGCGGAAACTAGATGTTTTGTTTACAAATTATTAACCTCTTACCCCCCACCTGTATCGAGCACATTGTTCTAAAGTTTGGCTTTACCCAAATCTGAAAGGTTCTTGAAAAAACTATAGCAAAATTAGATGAAAACGAGGATGAATATGCAACAAAAAAGTGACAAAAATGTGGGGGGGGGAAAGCAACCAAAGTACAACAGTAAAGTGACAAAAATGTAACAATGTTTTTTTTTTTTTTTATTATAAAAATGTGAAAAAAATTTGACAAAAATCTAAGAAAAACTTCACAAAAATTTGATAAAAAATGCTGAAAATGTAACAACAAATTTAGAGAAATGTGATGAAAAAGTAACAAAAGTGTGACAAAAATCCTCAAAAAATGTGGTAAAAAATTTACAAAAAATGGGATAAAAAAGTGACAGAAATGTGACGAAAAAGTTACAAAAACACCACAAAAGAGTGGCAACAAAAACGCAAGGTAAAAGATCAGTTTAAATTTACTTTGTAGGTCTTAGCTTTCAAATGAGGCATTACACTGACCTATAGGCTGTAGGCTTTTAGATTTGGGTAAAGCCGAACTGGAGATAATGCACTTGGTTAAGGCGGGGGTTAAGAGTGTAAGCTGTTAGTTGAGGTCCAAACTCATTCCTAACTTTCCTAATGCATTGATGAGTTTATAAACAACTTTAAGGGCACAAAATGAACTGCTACTTCCACAGTAACGAAATCCAGCCTTCCAATAAATAAATATGTATAATTAGATGCACAGGACACAATGGATTTTGCTTTTCCAATAATTTATTTCAAGGACAAAAAAAATCTGTTATAGATTCTTTAAACACTACATTTTGTATCTGTCTACTCCACTTTAAGTAATGCATTTGGTTTAAAATCGAGCACTTGAATATGAAGTTACTGTTTTTATTTGAGGTTGTGCTTTGTTTTTGATAAGTTGAAGGCAGCACCATGAGAGAGAATGCAAGCCAAGAGCCAACTGTGACCGAAAAACAAAAAACAAAATATGATCGAATGACCAGAAAGGAGAAGGACCAATGTAAAGTGAGGTCACAAAGGCAAATGGCATAGAAAACGAATGTCTGTTGAAATAAGCTGCAGCTACTTAAGTTTTGTGACTGTACTGCTGTATTTGCTGACTCTAGTCTTGATATTCCATGTGTGTCATTCAGCGACATTGCGATATAAATAAAACCAATGGAAACTGTATAAAAGTGTTTTAATCCCTGATAAGATCCCGGACAGATTTGTCCAGTGGAGCAGCTCTTCACAGGTCTAAGTTTGGGAGATCCAGTTGATCTGCTCTGGCCCGGGGCAGCGAGGGGGCCACAGAGGATACGCGCTGCTGCTTTGGGGTCAGGAGGATCGGGTCGGCAGTGGAAAAAAACACGGGAGGGGGCTCAACAAGACAAAGCGGTGTTATCTTACATGGTCAGTCTCGTATGCAGTGTTTCTCAAACTGTGACGCACTGGTGGTACTCGGGCTTCTTCAGGTGGCACTGTTTTAGGCTTTATTCGTTTATAATTTGATTTATGGCTTAGTAATGAATTGAAGTGTTTTGTTTTTTTCTGGTGTTGATATTGTTTAGACATAGGTCGACTTTTGCCTCTTGCCCTGATTCAATCTTGACTTAGGCCTGAAAATAATACATCAGCAAGGTGAAGCTAAAATAACAAAGACACAGCATTTCACTAACCTGAGGACAGCAACTTCTTGTAGCGTCAGGTAAGCTGCTCCACTTTAGTCCAAACTCTGTTTAGTTTGACAGAAAGACTTGTCCATGACGTGGTAGAAGTAAAGCCTCATGATAGTTTCTGCTCCTTATTTCCTGAGAAGTCCTTAAGTGATTTCAAAAGGTTCCTCAGCGGTGCAGTAGCAAAACAAAGCATATTTCTCCACTTTTCCACTTTTAATGTGTGCGGGTTCGGGTCGGGTCTGCAAACTAAGAATCAGAATCAGAATAGGACACTTTTCTTCGGGTCGGGTGGGTTGGGTTTATTTACAGCAACAGAAAAAAAGCCGCACATCTCTAGTGTGCATCTTCAGGAGCTGGGATTCAAACCCCCAAGTTTCTGATCGTGAGACAACCTGCTCTACCAATCGCATCACAGTCGCCACTATCATGGGGAATTGTATTTATAAAAATATAATAATATAATATGATATAATATAATATAATATAATATAGTATAATATAATATAATATAATATAATATAATATAATATAATATAATATAATATAGTATAATATAATGTCATATCATATGTGTACTAAATAACAACAATTATATAAAACATTCCCAGGAATTGTCAGTATTATAAATATTGTGATAGGAAATCATGTAGTATTTCAGTTCAAAGGTTAACATGGCAGCATGCTGCTTTAATTAAAAAGCCTCATTCCTACATTTTTATATTTCTGTTTAACATACGTAACCCTTCGGTTGTGCAGGAGAGCAGAAATGGTCAAGGAAAACTCATTCACAGGAGGTTGTGAATGATGAATGGAAGCTTTGATGAAAAGAGTTGAACTCTTTTCAACAATGCTTCAAGTCACCTTTGCATATTTGTGCAAAGGTGTTCATTTGCATGCAAGCATAAGTTCTGACCATAATGTCAAGGGCTCAAACATCTCCTGGAGCTGCTACTGTAGGAGAAGATTAAAATGTCTGAAAAGAATGAAATGTCAGAAGGTCAACGATGCTTCTATGAATGCACAAGGCCACCAGCATGAAAACAGGATTGAAATTAAGTGTATTGACCTTTTATGTTTACAAAGTTCTGCACTGTACAATGTATGGAGAACGTATTTGTGTATATAAAAGTCTCCACAAATGTCTACCCTTATTAAATAGAGAGGCATTATATTTCCGTGTCATGGGCAATAAATGTAATTCTGTAAAACTTTTTGAAGAGAATGGTTATATTTAGCAATCAATAAGAAATGTAAAGGATTTCAGTATCTGACTAATGCAAAAATAAAACTGAAATAAAGTTCTTGTACCTGATATTTTTCTTGGTAGTGGAAGGAAATTTAGTAAAGTTTTTGTTTGCATTATTGTAACGGCGGCCCTGAAAGTTGTCAAACGTGCTTCTCATTCTGAACGTGACTTTTGGTTGTGTTTTCATCACGTTTTTGTTGCTTATTTGACATGTTTTGGTCACATTTGTGTGGCTTGATCACAGTTGCATTACACGCACACAAGAAAATGCAAAAATGCTACAAAAAAGCAGTGACAACGCAACAAAAAACAGGACGAAAATGTGACAAAAATGTGACAAAAAAATTATATAAACGTGACAAAAATGTGACAAAAACTTGATGAAAATGTGACAAAAATGACTGAAACGTGTTAAAAAAAACAATGAAGAAGCTTAGGTGAGTTTTGTAGGTCTTAGCTTTCAAATGAGGCATTATACTGTGGCCTAGAAGGTTTTAGATTTGGGTATAACGGGACAAAATGCTTAAGGCGGGGGTTAAGAGATAAAAATTCACAAACTGTGATGGCAGACAAAGTATAGGGCTTTAAAAGGTCCAAAAACACCTGAAACCTTATCGTTTTCACTGGGATAGCTATACTGCTACTAGCCTACTACTGCTACTTTCTACCTCTAAGTTAACCGCTACTACTACTTGTGCTACTTTCCACCCGAGTTACTAAAGTTAAGTCTGTAATCGGGACGGATCGACAGATGCAGAAGCAGGTGTTACTAATGGCGCAAAAGAGACTCCCGTTCATTCCTCTGTCGGAGCGATGTCATCGTGCCCCTCCATAACGCCTCACCAGCCATCCGTCTTCATCACGCGCCGGCATAAATCTTATTAAAACCTCGCCTTCTCATCGCTTGTACTTTTCCCTTCACAAATAAATCCGTCATCGCACCCGGGGGGAACAGATGTGCGAAAACAGCACGGCGAATTCAAACGACGCCGAGATGAGATTCGCCATTGATTTTTGCATTCTCGCTACACCTCAACACGGCGGGCCCATTAGCGGCAGGCGAAGGCGGGGTGTTCCTCGCTCCTCCCGGGGGGTGACACGAAGCCATCTCATTTGCGCGGCCTGATTTGGTTACGGGTCTGGCTAATGACTCCGGATGAGCTTTACCTTTACAGACTGGGGGAATGACGTGTGTGGCATTATTGCTCGTTCATTACTGAAGTGTCGGCGGATTGGACAGGTGATTTACGGGCCCGAGGGAGCCGCAGACCGAGCCGGAGGTGGATACTCCCCCCGGTGAAATGCACGGACTACGGAGTACCTGACAAAAAGAAAAAAAAAGAAAAAAAAAACGTGAGACTTGGGATGGGACTATACGTACTAGAGACGTATTACAGTCCCCAAAGCTACTGTCCCGTACTGAAGAATGTGCTTCTCTTTTTAGTAGGCGCAAGAAATAAAAGATGGATTTCTGGTGTCGAGTGCAGTCTGTGCAAAGGGCTAAAGTCTTGACCTAGTTCGCTTCAACCATTTGACAAGAAATAAGGAATCATTACATGAATCATTTCTCCCTCTATAACAAAATACTATCCTCCCGACAGTCATAATCCAGATGCGCAGGAAGCATGTTCAATTATTAATTTGACTACTCACAGATGTCCCTGATTGTTGTTCATATTAGGAGATAAATAAAACAACCTAGACACAGTTGACAAAATGGGTTGAGCTGACGCGTTCAGACTTTTCTATTACAGGCGTAGAAACAAAATGGCGACGCGGCGTTCGATCCCGTGCGGACAGTTAGCAAGTCGGCTAGTCTGGGCAACTTTCCAGCATCCGTTAGCCGGCTCGCTGTGTTTTCCCTCCCCCCCCCAATAGCCGTTAGCATTAGCCATCAAACTTCGCAGATTATCAAAGTACCACATGTTTTGTGGTCAACCCATCGACCACATTTAGGTCAAAGCTGAGAAACGATTCATGAGTGTACAGACCTTTTGAGATTTTACTTTAGATACAAACTAGCGTCTAAAAATGTCCTTGAGCTAAATGCTAATTCATAGTTTTTGCTTCGGCATCCGCACAGTAAAGTGAAGATATCACTGTGCAGATGCCGAATTACTCCTGGTATTATTACGCCTTACAATATAATTCCCCTTTTCATCCGCTTAGAAAATCCACATTGTTTATTTTGTGTAATTATACTTTATAGTGTAACCATATTTAAATAGGGAAAATGTGGAAGAGTTTGGTAGCTTCTATCTTCACCTCGTTTGGAGCTATAGGGGAGAGGAGGAGAAGCTAAATGCTAACACCGTCTGTGCTGTGTTTACGTTACGGAAGGCACACGTGGAGACTCAGGTAGAAATGAACTCGTCAAAGCTAAGGTAAGAACATATCTCAGTATGTAAAAAGGGTGGCCTATTCCTTTAAGGCTCATATTCATGAAATGTCCACTTTAAAATATAGGGACCTGCTCCGAAGACTTTGCTTTAGCCCTTGTCCAGACTTCTCCTTTGTCGAACAGAATGCATTAAGGCTTTGCACGTTATTCCCCAAAGCCAAGTCCATTCTTTACCGGATAATACGCTCCTCTTTTTAGACCCGCTACAAGAGCAGATCCCAGATATGCATTTCCCAAGTCCGTGGCATTCTCCCGACAGAATTAGCTCGCTGAGATGGGCCAAAAGCACAGTGCCACCTGACCTGATAATCTTTCATTATTTAGCAGGTGCACACGTGAATGTTCACACCAGCGGGCCGACGCTCCCCCTCCCCTCGCTCCATTAGGGCGGCTTTCCGTATCTCCGGCAGTAATGGAGTCAGAGGAAGGTGACAGAAAAGATATTTTATAACAAAAACTCTGGATATGTCAGAAGGAAATTGGCTGCTTTGACCGGGGCTCCAGGTGGCACAACTCGTCTCATTAGCAATGCAAATGAATGGGGGAAAAGGCCGTAAAATCAGCTGTAAACTTCAGCACAAAGCCATTAGGTGTTACAATATGGCGATTTCATGAGTATAATTTCCTCAAGGCTTATATTTTAAATGTCAAAGTCGTAATTATTGCTAATAAGGGGGAAAAACTGGACTATCAAAAGAGCAAAATTTGTCTAATTCACGATATCAGCATTTTTAAGAGGTCTGATTGTTGAATTATTTCTTAATTTAAGTATATAGTAACTTTAGTTATTATATACTTGAATGAAGACGTTTTCTCATGATACACTTGATCGCTCACAACTCCATCCAGCATCATCAAGGGTTGCCTTGATCTGCACTGACTGTCTGGTTCTTGTGATTCAGTTCAATTCACTTATATTTAATGGTCGACAGATATATTCCAAAACAATACTACAAGACTAGATGAACAGCATAGAAGATACTCAGGTCCCATGTACTCTATGAGGTCTGGCCCAACCGGTGTAAGAGCTGAATGGGAACATAGACAAGTACAGTATTATTATTTGCCTTTGGTTTACAGACAGAATCAGCATTAACAAGATTGTTTCCAACATGTAGCACCAATACACATCGGTCATTAGTATAGGGCTGGGCACCATTAAACCTGTATGGTATTGGAAAATAAAACTTAGTTGGTTCTTTCAGCTCAAATAAATGATACAGAAATAGTATTTTATGGACATGTTTGTTCAGTTTTCTGGTTGAATATGTCTACATATTTTAGTAGAGGTATCGAAAGTATCGTGCAGGTATCGTAAACCAAGTATCGTTAAAGTACTGGTATGAGAAAAAATTAAACGGTACCCAGCCCTTGTCATTAGTACATGGGTGTCCAATTTTGTTTCATTCAAGGCCACATACTGAAGTATATATGGTGTGGAGAGCTACAGATCGGTGGTCGATGCAGTGAAAATTTCAAATGAATGCATTTAGCAGAATTTTGACACCTTTATTTAGACTTGGAACCTTAAAACCAGCTCTTTCCCACAATAAATTGTTAGTTTTAGAGGTTATTATTGTGTAGAATACGACACTTGTTGTAAAAAGTACCAAGTGAAGGCCCTTAAGACCACAGAAAACTGGTCTGAGGGCTGCATTTGGCCCCTGGGCCGCACTTTGAACACCCCTGCATTAGTGTAAACATACTTGCCTTTTATGTGAGATCACTCATATTTGTCTAAAATCTCAAAAACACCCACATAAGATGATGAAACGTTGAAACACTGTCTTTAGCATTATACATGTTGCTAATATTGACAATAAGTCACGTACTGTATATTTTCTGAATTTTCCATCCCCTGAATATTGTTATTGATTTTGCCCCTCGATCGATCCTTGCTATGAGGAAATGTGCATTAACCCGATCAGTCGGACGAACCAACTCCCGCATATCATTATGAAATCATCATATTTTACCACAGCTTCCGAGAGAAAAGGATCAAATACTTACGGTCGGTGCGCGAAAAATCCCGCACACGACCAAACTTATAAAATGTTCTGATTTAATAAAAACACCAGAGAAATGACCAGCTAAACCAGCACAGTGACGCTGCAGTCATCCCTGCTCATGTGTCTCATCAACTGTCAATAAGGACCTCTCTGTCGTGTTGTAATCTCCTAATCTCCGCCTCTGGCCACGCTCAGGTATCTGCACTTATATCTACAGTCGGCGAAGCCTGCAGATTTATCTCCAGTTTAAAGTGGGACAACATGATGAATAGATAATAAAGCCACCCCGGGGAGCGCGCTGCTATATTCAGGTTAACGCCGCTCCATAAAGATATACCATTTGTAACGACAATCAACAGGGGGCGCAACGGGGGGAAAAAAAAGGCTCAACTCTTCGGAGTGATCGAATCAGCCGGGTCTTGCTGAGCCAGCGACGGAGAGTACAAACCAATTGTGGCGTTTGACAACAACAAGCCGCGTGATGAAGCACCAATGCGCGAGCTATCTGGGTCCCACCTGCTCCGTGCTTCCACTGCTGCCTCTGCGGCTGCCTCTGCGGCGGCCACGGCGGCGGGGTGGCAGGAGTGGAGGAAGTGCTAATAAGATGGGGTGTCACTGCTTCCGGATGTCAACGCTGGAGATTGATTCGCAGCGCCGGGCAGAGACAAACTCAGCAAAGGGTCTTATAGGGACGATAATGAACTTCTAGAGCCCCACGCAACGCCGGGAGGGGTAGAGGCGAATAGTGTGTGTGTGTGTGTGTGTGTGTGTGTGTGGGCGACCACCGGAAAACTGTGGGGACTATTTCTTCACTAAGCGCTGCAGGAACCACGGAAGGGGGTGTATCGTAACAGGCTGTCCCACGAGAGAGAGGGAGAGACAGAGAGCAGCCAGATTTATACTGTGGCACCAAACCCTCTCTGGAGATTCTCACTTCAAAACGTGACATTTGAGTTTTACAGTGCTAAACTGTAAAAGCGTTTTCTCAACACACTACAGATTCTATAGAAGAAGAAAAAAAAGGACTTATGCCAACTGTCTGTCAGTAAGGAGTGGTGTTTTTATGCAGCAGGATGAGCCAATAAGTAATGCTCACACCCTGTAGGCATCGGTATGTTATTTATAAAGTGCTTTCCATACAGAATTGTAGTGCAAAGTGCTTTACTGATTAAAAGGGGGGTAATGCAAGAATGTGGCTACAGGGCCGGCCCTGTCCTCACATACACTGCAAAAACGAATTAACTAGTTTAAATGCCTCAATTTGAGCATAATAATTGAAATTGGAGTTGTTTATACGAGTCACGATGTAGTTGGGGATTTGAACTAGATTATTTCTCTTGCTCGGAAATGTTTCTGAGTCGTCCATCCATCCATCTTCTTCCACTTGTCCGTTGCCGGGTCGTGGGGGCAGTTGTTTGAGCTGCCCAAAACACATTGCACCAGCCCCTATGGCTCCTCCTGCAGGTGGTGGGTCCACAGAAGGGCGGCCTCATGGCTCTCACTGGGCCTGTTGGTCTCTCATAAGGGGCTTCTGTCATTTAAACCAATGCTTGACATTTACTTTTTGTAGAGTACACAAACAAAAAGTCTGGCAGTGTTCATTTTCTACTGTTTGGTTTCGGGATGGGTCAGTAGTGAACAACAGAGACAGGTATTACAGCCTTTATGGAATGTTGTTCACGGACAGATAGTACTTTTCCATAAACCGAATAGAGACATGAGCTTTGGGTCTTGGACAGTCTGGAAAAGCGTGGAGTACAGATGCTGCTCCTGGACTGTGCTCGCCTGTAACTTCGGGAACACCTCGGGTTTCGGTGTCTGTGAGGATTTTAAGCTTCTTCGTGTTGGCTTGAAACTGGAAAACTCTCAAACATCTACTGTTGAGAATGAACCGCCTCTAAAAGTATCACTTGCTGTACCACGTTTGAGAAATCCCGTGTATCCCTTGTGTTTTATCGTCCTATTGGGAGTCGGGGGGGGGGGGGGGGGGGGGGGGGGGGGGGGCTGTTTTAGTGCACTGCTCCTGAAATGATTATATCCCTTCTCAAAAATAACCCACGGGCCCAAGGGTATGCAGTTTTTCTCTGCCCTGTGACCAACGCAATCCCCTGTCAGTGTCCCGGCCATTACTACTTAATCACAGGAATGTCCACCTCACTGCCGCCTTACCCACACTTATATATATATATATATATATATATATATATATATATATATATATATATATATATATATATACAGTGCTACTCCTCTCTGCACCGGAGACGAGGAATCACCAGCGTCAGCATTCGGCCGTTTGTTCAGCCTGACATCGGGGCTAAAGGGGGAGAAAAGCATCTTGAGCGAAATGTCAAAAGTGAGACCTCATGTATGTAACATAACAGTAATGTGCGGCAATGAGCTTAGTGATTTGTTTGAATGATTTAGTTTCGCACAGTCGGGAAGTTGCTTAGGTGTTCATTTCAGTCAAAGTCATATTATTATTGGACTAAAACGAAATGAAAAGTAGGTATTGGCGACTAAAACTCATGTGAAAATGGGTGAAAAGTGACTAAAACCATCAACATGTCCAGTGTTAATCAATGACTGTAACTTCATTTTAGATTTTGCCAAAAAGATTTACATACAATTTCCATCAGCGAACTCTAGACTATAATTGAACAGAGACTATTTAAAGACTATTTAAAACATGAACACAGTTGAACCAAAGATTGTAGGTGGTCAATCTTGTATTTTGTTGTGAGGAACCTTTGGGAACAGATAAAGGATGAGTGGAAGCAAAGCACAATACTACATTGACATAGGCGACTCATTTTGTTTTAAAGGCACATTGCGTAACATTTTTGGATAATACTGTTGCCTGCGATGCAGAACATGTTCCTATTGACAATCGACAGAAAGTGCTATTTTTTTTGCAGTGGGTAATCAAATAATGATTTGGATGTGGACTTAACTTATTCAAATCTCATATTTAGAGAAGAAGAGAAGAACCTTATTGGGTGACACTTTATTTTACACTACCCTGATACCTTGTACCTAACCAAATTTAGTACAGTGTAACATGCTTTGTGTGCCTGCAAAGTACTAATACGCATTATTCCATTGTGTATCTAACCCTTAGGTACAAGTTATTACAGATTGTTACAAAGCCTATTACATTGTACTACATTTGGCAAGTACAATGTAGGGTAGTGTAAAATAAAGTGTTACCCTTTATTGTCATTATACAGTTGTACAACGAAAGCTGCGTGTAGTCAACATCTCCATGGAGACGAGCTGGAGGCGTCGTGCTCTCAATAAAGTTACGTGCTGGGCCTCAGGAGAAGTGAGTGACTTACAGCGGGCACATGTTTGCTCATTTTCAGGTGTTTTTGTTTCGTTTTTCTAACAATCAAAATATCTGTAATGAAATAAATGCTCGTGTTTTATCCTAGTTATTGGGTGAAATGGCTGGGACCAGGTCAGAGTGCTAATAAAGCCCTGTTCCAGCCGGGATTACTGCGTGCTGACAGAGGCCCCGCCGATAAATACTCGCCGCCACAACAGGTGTCCGCGGAGATTGCGATAATAAAAGGCTTTCAAGGCGTCGCTGAAATAATATGTTAAGCTTCGCGCAATTCGATATCCGCTTATTGTTCGATGGGGGGGGGGGGGGGGGGAATGGTCCACGTTAACCCCAGTGATTATTCACGCCGCACAATAGAAAGATGTGATTAACCAGTCGTGTTCACGCGGGGCATCTGAACCAACGGGGCATCTGAACCAACGGGGGCCCGTCCGAGGACGTGCCGTATCGTGCACACAGTTGTTGGCTTCTTCTTTTACGGCTGAAGCGCTCTGATCGGTGTTTCCAGGTGGGTTCCTACAGGCAGCAGCAGGTCAAATACTACAGTATATAACATCCCGTTAAACAGGGGGAATTCCTTCTAAAACTGCGGCTAAATCTGTTTGACCATAACGTTTGGGCTTTCGACAAATGCGAAAAATAAGAACACCGTTATTTACTCCCAAAAATGAGATTCAATGCCAGTTTGAGTTTAATTTAATGCTCTTTAATCACTTTTTTACAGCTTTAATTTGGGGCGCAATTGCTTTTTTAATGCCCTGCAGAAACCCTGCCCTGGTTTTTGTTGTTTCGAATTTCTCACATTTCTGCCTAAGTTGGTCATAAAATGTGGTCTGATCTTTTCTTTATTTTTTATTTTTTATCCAAAGAATGAGTAAACAGTGTCTGCTTAAACTAATACCGCCCAAGCATTTGCATTTCATCATATTTTTCAACTATTCAACTTTTCCAGTAGCGCTGTGGAGCATCCGAGAGCTCTTTCGCAAACCAAAGTTGAATAGTTTGGGTGGAACACACAACGTCATGCGTGGAGGACAAATGGAACAGAGCGGCAACATCAAAACCCTCTCCCCACTGTGAGGTCTGGGGCAGGAGAATCACGGTGTGGGGCTGTCTTGTTGCCTCAGGGCCTGGAGAACGTGTTATCGTCAATGGAAAAATGAATTCACAAGTTAATCAAGATATTTTGCCGAAAAACCTGAGGCATTCACAACAGCATGGGATAAGTAAGTGAACCCTTGTATTAAATCGCTGGCTGGTTCTTCTTTTGTAGCAATCACTGCTTTCCTGTAGCTGCAGATCAGACGCTCAAAACGATCAGGATGAATCTCGGACCGTTCCTCTTTACAAAACTGCTGCAGTTCAGTGAGATCCAGACGGTGTACTTACTTATTCCAGGCTGTCCTGTGAATGTTTACATGTTATGGCCAATAAAAATATGATCAAATGTTTTGGATGGTATTAGTTTAAGCTGACACTGTTTACTCATTCCTATGATTTAATAGGCACGGTAGCACAGTGGTTAGCGCTCGTGCTTCACAGCTAGAAGGTCCGGGTTCCATTCCCACCTGGACGGGGCCTTTCTGTGTGGAGTTTGCATGTTCTCCCCGTGTCTGTGTAGGTTTCCTCCGGGTACTCCGGTTTCCCCTACCACTAAAAACATGTACAATAGGCCCAGGGACTGCAGGTGGAAATTAGCACAAGTGCTATAACCTGGTACAATGCATCTCTCCTTTCTGAGACTAATGTATATTGTACACTGTCCCTGTTCAAATAAATAAATAAACTAAATAAAGATCAGACCACATTTAAAGACAAATTTAGGCAGAAATGTGAGAAACGGTGTACTTACTTTTTCCTCCCACTGCAGTATGTATGTTTCTGTTGTTGTTGTTTTTTTTATGAATATACTGTAAAAATGTATGTGCACACAAACAATGTATACACCCCTCAAACTAAAGGAACAAAAAAATCTTAATAAAAAGTTGATCACAAAAACAGACTTTTTTTGACTGGCGTATTAAGGGTAAAGGTGAGTCATTCATTCTTCACACACACACAAACGGCTATGGAGTCTAAACTAAGCTATAAAAACAGATTTGTACGTTGACTTTCAGGGCATTTTCATGTTGTCAGTCAAAAAAGGACATCTCTTCACCGAACAATCCCGTGGACACCCTGCGATACGTCCATTATCCTGCACGTGTCCACGAAATGAAAATGCGATTGTCTCTCAAACGTCAAGCTCTAACTTTAACCCGAACGCATCTCCCACATTTGCCTATTTTATTTTCTCCTCCACTGGGATTATAAACGCTGCTCTTTTTTTTTATAACCCCGACAATTATCCGCGCCCAACAATGGCAGAGAGTGATTAAGTGGGCGGCGCGCGTGATGCCACAAGTCGCGCAATGATATTCCTGTCAATGCTTTTAAATTCACTCGTGTAATTTCTTTGGGCAAACGTGTGCAGCTGGTGTTTTTCAGTTTACCCCCCTCCCCCCTCCCCTCCCCTCATCATTCTCTCTCCCTCAAAGCACCCCTGGCTGTGTTAGTATGCCAAGCCCGGAGACACCATCCCCGAGCTGGGTAAGTGCCATCCGCAGGCACCTGGACCAGGCACCACACAATAAATATTTAACCTCCAGAATGCGCCGATCGCACTTGCGCGTTCACTGGACCTTTTTGTAACTTTACATCTTAGAATAGATTCCGTTTACCCGGTGGATTGTTTATTTTATTTTTTTCCTTGTCCCCAAAATTGGCCCGGATCCAAAGTCGCGCGAGACGCAACCGTGGTTACCCGGGGCTTTCTCTCACAAGGTGTCATTGCGGGAATCCGGGGCATTTCCACACCGGCAGCGCGTCAAACTTTTACGGCGTGCTGGCAGAGAGCGCCTGGCACGAGCCACGAGAGCCGACTGTGGAGAATGGAGACGGAGGAGAGCGGGGGAAAGGATATTGTGTCTGGTCATTCTGGAATTAGAATGGCTGAATTTAGTGGACTGAATCGTGCTGAAGAAACGGGTGTATAACACAAATGTTAGGAGTAGTCAAGGAAATAGTCAATTTATTGCACTGCTCTTGTAAGTGCAGCAGAGGCAAGAAAAAAATCAGGTTTTGGGACAAATTGGTATCCTAACTTATAAACCTGCGAAAGAAAACAAACATCACAATAATTATTGCACTCAATGTTTCGCAATAGATGTGATTTCAAGGGCCCTTTTCTCACATTGTTGCGACATTATCTCCACATAATTCTTGTGAGTGCTTTATTCATCATTTTTACAAGCGTACAAAGAAACAGTGTTCAGGTGTTAGTCCTGAGCCGCTGCGACTGAGCCGCGCTGCCATTGTGGACCGACCTGACCGCCATGTTTTTGGAGGTAGAGGAAACCTGGCTGGCTGCCTTCAGTGCTGCTTTGATCCTCTGAAATGGGTTTGTCCCTGTTTCAGAGCGTGGTGTTCAGCACTGATCACCTCCTCTTTCCACTTCCTCCTGCGCAGCACCCTCCGCTCCACAACAGTCTTTCACCATATTCTGGGAAGAGCTTAGCAGTTCATTTGTTTTGTTCTCCAGTGAACGTCCATTATCCAGAACAACAGAAGTCATGTGGCTTAGCTGTGAGTCTCGCCCGGATACCTCCTTGTTTGTCCCTTCCTTGTTTCCTGTAGCCCCTCTTGTGACGCCTCCACGGTGCTGCAGGTGTGGGGGCTCTTGGTGCCTCTTCAGTGTCTCAGAAGAAGAAATGTGTAGGTCTCAAATGGGTTTAGCTGTTTACGTTTTGAAAGCTGCTTTCTTCAGGACCATTATGGACTCTCTGCAGTAAAAATAAAATAAATCAGTCGAACCCCACAAAAACACGGCCAAGATGTACAAAAGTATCCAGTAAAACAATGTGGAACACAGAAACCACAAATGCAGTTTGCAGGAAAAGGCAAAAAACGCAGCTGTACCGAGAGATAGGGAGGTTTTTGACCTTTTCCACTTAGCTTATTTTAACACTAAACCAGATATCTGAGAAAGTCTCTCAGTCCATTATCAGATTGCGTTGTCGAAAGTGTGAGACATTTTGAGGCATTAAAGGCCTTATTTTTTACATGAAAACATAAGTTGACAGAAAACTTGCAATATATTGTTTCCTCATATATATATATATATATATATATATATATATATATATATATATGCCAGTAATCTACAGCTAGCGTCTGAAATTGATATCTTTACAAGTTTCCCTGTTCCGCCGCAGTGTCTCGCCTTAAGTGGCAGAACAACGACGCCTGCTCTCATAGCCAGTGATAATATACATCATAAGAGATAAAGGCACAATCGATTGTTAATATTGCCCAATATCACAGGGCTGCAGCAAACATTAAAAACAATATTTTTTTATTTTTTATTTTTTTATACAAAAGCACAACATGGCGACTTGAAAACAGACAAAAAAGGGGGGGGAAATATCGCGTAGAATCTGAATTATCAGCATTTAAACGTAGGGGAATGTGTTTCATGAGCCAGGATCGTTGCCCAATGTACCGACATGAGGGAAATGGAAAACCTCAACTGGCAGCGTTACACTTTTCTGCTCTACTTTTCCTTTACAAACAAAACACCATTTTCCCGTCGACACAGAGCTTTGCAGACGGGTCAGTTTATTTTCCTATGCCCTTGATTGACAACTCGCAGATATTAACCGTAGGAAATGTTTGTAAAGCAAGTAAGACGTCCGTCATCTCACCGCTAATGGCTGAGCTGCCCGGAATCCCTCCGCTTGTCCAAAGGCTTTACCCCCTAATTGTGGCCTATGCGCTCCTTGGGTACCGTCGCATGTCTGCGGTGGGGCTATATTAAGGCTATAGGCTCTAACAACTGTAATCGAAAGTACCATCTGATAATAGGGGATCCATGTGATGATTTATGCTTGAGGTTGTTGAGGTATAGCTGTTAAATGTTTAAGGGACGTGATGAATGTTTGTCTTGAGCCAAGTATGGTATGCTGCGGCCCCAACCCAGAACAGCAGGTTGTAAATAAAAAGTAATGATAAGGTTTGTGTAGAGTCAGCGTTTGAACAGCTCAGCTATTTAAAGCGAGGCCATGAGAGGGGGATGCGTGATGTTAGAGAGACATCTAGTGGACAATCGAGAGTAAGACAAGAAGGAGCATATTTTTTCATTATTATTATAGCTGTACTGTACTGATACACTACGATACTATCATTAAAAATTATGAACTTTTACAATTACATTTCACTCAAAAAGGTTAGATATAAATGATTACTTATGATTATGTTTGTACAAAGGGCCTTAGTCAAGTTCTGTTATAGGTTTTAGGTCAAACATTACTCTTTTGAATGTTGTTTTAAATTAAGCATGTACCCCATGATTGTGTTGATGACCAGTCACATGCACTTGGAAACCCCATCTGTGAACACTGCATTCAATACATATATAGCCTATTTAATAAATAAAGAATAACTCAGATTGCACGTCACATTTTAAACGTTGTGTTTGTGCCTGGGTATGGTAATCATTTTACATAATACAGAGTCTTTTTTATAATGTTTTGTATCTAGGATTGTCAGGAATTACTAATGTATGGCATCTAATGTTAATGCATGAGATGTTGTTAATACTGTAATTATTGCTTCCTCCGGGGAATGTATAGTGAATGTGTTTCTGTCATGTCATTTTCCTTAATGTACATGCCATTTCAACATTTTTATTTTGAACTGAATGTGATACAATCCTATTTTTTTTTTATTTCATATTTATTATGTTGATTATGGGAAGAGTTCTTGCTTCAGCCTAAACTCCTGTAGAGCATCTGTAACTGTATAAAGTGACGGGGTGGTGAGGTCAAGAATGTACACTGCTCAAATGCACTAGTTTAATTAAACTTAAACGTGCAGGTGTGAATGGGAGAGCCAAAAAATATAATATCATATCAAATGCTCATAACCAATTTTTATTCTTTTTAATTTGCCACTATATGTTTTTGCCAAAGTGAAATCAAATCATTATAAAGTTAAACGACCATTCAAAGGATGCCTGAATGAGCTTATAATTATGTAATTGTATTTGAATATTATTCTAAAAGAGGTGCTTATTGACCTTTACAATGTAAAGTTACAGATTTAAACAGAACATCTTTGTTCCCTGCTAGACCAACGCTACAGCAACTCATTGTTTTAGCCTTCCTCTTGGCTTGAGAAGGAACCAACAGTCTCCCCCCCCCCCCCCCCCCCCCCCCCCCCCCCCCCGCACATATCGCTTGTTGTAACTAAGGCATTATGACTAAATTGCGACCATGTGAAAATAATCACGTTCTTTCATTGTAGAAGTCACGCCAGCCGCACTTCCCCCTGACCCTCCGGCCGTGACTGACAGCTTCCTCGACCACCCAGAACGCCATAACGCGCGGAGTAACCAATCAGCATCCAGCACCATTGGCCCTATATTAGACAGGCGGGGGTCCTATCCACTCACGGGACGAAGACGCCCGTATATCCCGCCTTTTGCCCCCGTTTACCCAATCGCGTCGGTGTAGCCATTACTAATTCATTACATTGGAAAGGGGAGTGACGCAGTTATCGTGGCTGAGAAGCCTTACTCCATGCCTTTTTTTCCCCTATGACCTAAAATAACTCTTTGTTGTATCCGTGGGAGTGTTTACATCGCGACTAGCGTAGCTCCTCAAGCGATCCCCGGCGTAAATCTCGGAGGGCTGCATGTCCGTTTGGTAAACCCTGGGAAATTGGATGCTACTCCGCTTGGAGGTTGTGGTACACACCGAGGACTAGATGCGATAACCAGAGCGAGAAATGCCGCAGCCGAAATCACGAAAAATCGCCATCCTCGGGTACAGATCCGTAGGTGAGTCCAGGCGAACGCTTCGGGCTGCTGGAAGAGGGGCTGATGGCTTTTCCGAGCGGCCTTTTGGCGTGCGTAAAAGTCCGATGTGGCGCGAGCTATACTCGTCCAAACGCAGCAGCGCATGTATTGGGATGTAACACGCAGTCCGTTTTTTAGCGCACGGCACCCCCTCGCCAGCACAGCTCGACACATTTCTGACTCCGTCGTTCCCCCATCCCCTTGACCCCAACCCTAGCGGTGTTACAATGGCACGCCACGCTGCCATGTCGTTTTAGGCCCGTCCGTGGAAGGACCACCGCCGGGTTTGACGCATTGTTCCACCTGTGCTACGTTGTGTAATGTAATGGAGTAGGGGAGCTTCCTCTAAAAAAATAAAAAATAAAAAAGAAGAAGAAGAAGAGGGAGGCACATCTGACACGCTCCTGAAGTGGGGATGGAGAGGATGGCAAGATGGCAGAGGGGATAGGAGGGAAGCAGCAGGCCCGGTTAGCGTGCCAGAACTCAGCATGTTCACATTGATATAGGTTTGTTTGAGGACATGGATTTCCTGGTCTGTGAGTTGAAAAGTGAAAGGGTGATTCCTACAATCATATTTACCTCCTCCCTCACCGCAGATTCAGATGATTGTCAGAATAGTCTGTTTCTAAATAGTGAGAACACAGGCTAAGAAGCTTCTAATTTAAATAAGGATACAGTCTTTTCATTGTAATTTTAGTATTTTTTTAAGTTATATATATGTATTTATGATTTGATTTTATTCATTGATTTATTTATTTACTATCTGTGGGGAAGGATGCGTACTCGGTGTTGAAATCCATTAAAAGTAGAGTTGAATGCTGTAGTTCAGTGGTTCACATCAAAAACCCAAAATGGATTATTCCAGCACTAGACTAGGACTAAACCAGGTCTAAAATTGGACTAAACTAACGTGGTTCTTGATTCTTCCTTAAACCCGAAACAGGACGAAAACTACATTTGTATCAATTTAGTTCCTTTATTTTTATCAGGCAAAACATTAGGAACAAAGTGCTTAGGGTGCACTTTAAGGGACAGGGAAACAAACACATAGTTTCAGTGTGTACAGGGAATTAAAATCATTAGGCAAATAAGTGTAAACCAAACAAAGCCTAGGGTCTGAGAACCACACGAAGCAGCCCGTGTACAGCCAGCGGTAGCCGCACCACAGTTTGAGAAACACGGGTGCTGTTGTTTTTTGGTATAATGTTCATGATGTTCCATATTATTTACTCAAGTAATGATCAATGCCACTGTTTGTGATCATGTACTTCCCCGAAGTTACACCTTTCACTGATGCGTTCCATAACTGAGTTGTGCCTCAACAGAAAAGGATGATGAGAGTTTTATCATTTCATGTCACATTGATCAAGCCCAAAGTAACTCCAACATGCGGCGACACTGACCATCTGTTGTTATGCCTCTGTCTTCCAGGAAAGTCCTCTTTGACAATTCAGTTTGTCGAAGGCCAGTTTGTCGACTCCTATGACCCGACAATAGAAAATAGTGAGTATGAATGTCTTATTGCAACAGCCATTTGAATCTGTGTCTATTGAACCTTGATTTTTGTTTAGGCATCATATCCACATTGAGACATATTTCCAACATAAACAAAGGGTTGTTTGAGTGTAAATATTCCTCCCTATCCTCGACTATTACTGGCTTCATACGACAGACAGGGGTTCCCAAACGTTCCCAAAAACACCAGACCAACAACTCAAGACCCCCCACTGTAAAATGTTATTAGCGTTTAAAGGGACTGGATGCAAGTTGGTAATTTGTTTACTCGCTACTGCCACCTCAGGTCGTACGCATAACTGCAGGTTCTATATTAAGCTCGTGCATGACGGCAATTCGGACCGAGTTGATACCTTTTTGAGTGACAGTGCAGGATTTTAGAGGCAGTTGTGGAACATGAAGGGGGAGGAGAATACTTAAAGCAGTACTAAGTAACTTGTTTACTTTAATACATCCTTTGCGTAGTCCCTCTGGGGGTAATTCAAGTGTTAATGGGATGATCTTAACCCCCGCCTCTCCCCCTGGTGTCTCTGACCAGAAAACCACAATTGCAACTTGACTTCCACCGGGTCAGAGCACCAATACACACTAATGGAATCACGAAGAAGAAGCTAACAGGCTAACAGGCAAAGCTAACTGCGGGCTAGTGCCACTTGAACAGTATTTAAAAAAAATATTTCCATTGTGTAATTGGATGTACAATATCCCTCTGTCCCTTTGTCTTTTCTGTCAGCGTAGTATTTACTCTCACGGACAATTAATGAGTAAAGAAAACGCAACATGCTACGACACCTGCAGTGTCGCTTATGGCCTCTAGGGGCAAGAGTTACTTAGTACTGCTTTAAATTTAAAATGTTTAAACTCCATATAGTCCCTTTAAGGTGCAAAACATTTAAACTCTGGTTCTAGTTTGTGTCTGGATACTATATTTTGATATTTGGCTTAATTTCACAAACACATATAAGAAATATTGCATTGAAATAATTTCCTGACCCACACTTTGGGAACCCTAATTGTTAACCTTTGCTTCTCCTCACCCCGTCAATAAAATTCCTTGATTGTTTGATGTAAGTCTTAAGGATGATCAT
Source organism: Proterorhinus semilunaris (assembly GCA_021464625.1). Taxonomy (NCBI): domain Eukaryota; kingdom Metazoa; phylum Chordata; class Actinopteri; order Gobiiformes; family Gobiidae; genus Proterorhinus; species Proterorhinus semilunaris. The sequence goes on along the minus strand of CM038358.1, from coordinate 27,061,965 downwards.
ACATTCGACCACCACAATCCGAAAGTCTGTGTTTCCTATTTCAGTTATATTGTGTTTTTCATCTCATCCCCAGTGTTTATGTATGAATGTGTGCTTTTGTGAGTGGGACAAAAAGTAGGAACTTTCCAATAACTACTATCTGTCCCGGCTGAACAAATCATAATACAAATATGGTATTGGGGCGGGATTTTGAGGAAACATGGAAGAAAGTCAGTAACTTGTCTTTGGGTCAACGGACTCCAAATGTGCGAGCATTACCTTATGTAGGACACAGCTTGTCAGCTTCTTTCAAGATGATACAGTAACTCCATTCACAAGATGCAGCAAAAATATTAGGATTGTATACAAGTTTATTTCTAGGCCTGTAACAAAATCTAAAGTTCAATATATTGAGGTAGGAAAATACTCTAAAGCTTAAAAATGAGTAAACTCTGTTCGAAAAGTGCTTATCCAACAATGAGCGTGAAATACAATGACACACAACTTGCTTTGGGTAAAAAATAAAGTATTGGTTGTTTTCAGGTGCTAGAATGTGAGGATGTCAGAGTACCCAGTGGGGGGGCGGGAGCCAGTTTCTCCCAGTAACTGCATTACACTTTAACACGTCGTATCTAAAAAGAAAATGTATGAATTACAAAAATGATCATTAATATCATTGACTGGGTCTAATGAACTCTCTGTACAAGACCAAAAATCTCCTCAAAAAACAAATAGTTTTATACCGGCCTCCACCTCATTAAATATTATAGAACGCTGTGATGTCGCCTGAAACCCAGCAATTACCTGAGACACAAAAGTGCAAATCAACGTACTGACAATAAATACTGTGACAGGCGTATTTACTTGGACGTTTTAGCTCGGCCTATTCGCGTCTCTATAGAGTCTTTCTAAGACACGGCGGCGATATTCCTGAAGCCGAAAGCCGTCACGCGCGTTTTTTCTCCGTGTTTCTGTTTCCATAGCGATGCCACGGTCAAAATAGCTCGACCCATTTATTGAATTCCTGTATTGTACAAACAGGTGGTGGGCGATGTTTTCCTTGCATGCTACTACAATGGGAACAATACACCAAGGACAATGTTATTCTTATGTTCACGGTCCAGGTTATGTTCTGCACTGTCATCACTGTCACTGAGAGTAGGCCACAGCATTATTATACTCTACGCGCCCACAGGTAAATCAATCATATACTATTTAGGTCTCATTAAGACACAGTTTGATGGAAAATAGAGAATATCCATTAAAATAGTTTCGGAAAATATCGGAGCAGACACAAAACTACTGAAATTAGGAATATTTTACCTTAATTTTAGTCATTTTGATTTGCAAACTTAAAAATATGCCTGTGGAATGAGCATTTTTGCACTTAAAAAAAAAAAGGATCTTATTTCTATTGAACTGAGGTTTATTAAAATTAGAATACTGTTTAAAAGTGCATTCATTTCTGTTAGTCAACTTAAACTATGAAACTGATATATGATATTGACTCATTATGTCTTTGCATGTAATGAGTCTATATCATATATTAGTTTCACATTTTAAGTTGAACAGAAGTAAATGTACTTTTCATGATATTCTAATTGTCCGAGTTTCACCTGTATACCATTTAACTCTCATTTAGACATAGTTTGATGGGAAAATAGAGCATACCTTAATTTTAGTCATTTTGACTGGCCAAGTAAAAAATCTGCCGTGGAATAAGCATTCGTGCACTTAAAATGAGAAACAAATATCTTATTTCTATTGAATTGAGGTTAGTTACCTGATCTTAAATGCAATTATATATATGTTTCTTTGCTCAAATGCAAAAACACTTGCAGATTTTATTACTCACCTACTCAAATCAAGGGTAAACATGCATATTTCATGAAAATATGACTTATTTCTTGATTATTACTTTTTGCGGCGTTATCGCAGTTATTTCATTTTTTTTTTTCCAGCCCTGATAGTAAGTCTGTCTGAATCTCCTCGCGTACAGACACCGTAGTCTGTCGGTGTTCGGCGCTGGAGGACTGCACACATATATATATAGCTCTCGCTCCAAAAACACACACTCGCAGACAGACACCCTGGAGATTTGACTTTTAAACTTTAGCCGCGGGCGATCTTCCGTATCTCCCGACTGCCCGACACGTTCGCTCGCACTTTCGCCTCCCCGTATGTGCATGTCTGAATCTATATATAATCCCCTCTGTGCGCGCTTAACATAAAGTGAAGTGTCATCGGGTGCCGGTGCTGCAGGCTGCGTAAGCTCCCCGTTGTACAGTATATAACACCAGCCATCTCCGGGAACAGGATATCGACAGCTCTAAACTGAATGAACCCGAGCGCTGAGAAGGAAGAAAAAAAAAAAAAAAATCAGCTGCACTTCTTGCTTGGAAGGTCGGCAGTAGCGGGTTCGGGGGGAAATGGATGTTGAAATGTAATAAAATGCAATGATTGGCAAATTTCATGTATTATTGACCAAGGTCCATGAAAAATAAATGAGCTAAAAGTGAGGTGTATACATTTTTTTTAAGGATTGGTGGGCTTCTAGACGCTTACTGCCTGTATAACAGCTCCCAGCAGGTTCTACTCTTAAACAAAGACATATTGCATGACTATACATTTCAAATTGACTACTTTTACTTGTTAACACTCACTATTTGATACCCTTATACTCGCTGAGAGGGTATGATAGGACGGCAGATGGAAATTAGCATTGTGCTAAATCTGGGGCAGCCATCTTTTTAATGTACCTGTCCGTTGTCCTTTTAAATAAATAACTAACTGATATAAATGTGCTTTTATATTTTTGATGCATGTTGAGAACAAGAACAGAAGAGTGGAGCTCATTCTGCTTTCTGATCTGATAATTGTCCTTTCGCAAAACTCCGCTCCAAGACAGTCATTGTCCAAACATACCTCATAGCAACCGTTGCTGCCAGACATCCCCATAGATTTCCTCCCATTGAAAGTAATGGAGCGGGGCCTTTTTCTCATTTCGATTTCCAACTAAGTTAACCTCTTAACCCCCGCCATACCCGCCAGGCTTTACCCAAATCTACTTTCAGTCATGTGATTGTTGTTATGGTCACCATTTTGAATACCGAAGTAGAATTATGCAGTATTATAACATGTAACAATAACTCTACTCAGGATGAAAATAAAAGATAATGGGTTGATTGACAGTTATGTGCTCTTAATCATTGCTCAAAAAGATAACGGTCAAAACCCAGAGAGTGCACATTTATGTGAAGAAACCAGCATGTGGCACAGACAGCTCTATCTGTCGAGCTACAGCAGGATGTATTAAAGATCTGCTTCACTCCTCAGACTAAATTAACACATCAAAGAGAAAACAGAAAACCTTTCTCTGTGATTTTTACAGGCATGTTTACTGTCTGTCTGTTGTGTTTAAGGAAAACGTCGTAACTAACTGTTCTGATCTGGGGTCACTGCAGTCTGTCAGGTCTAGGTTCAGCAACACTATGAGCCCAAAGAATGAGATCAGCTGAACATCCTGAACGACCAGGTTATTACATCATTGGATTTCCTCTTCCCTGACGGCACGGGGCATATTCCAAGATGACAATGCCAGTATTCATCGGACTCACGGTGGGAAAGTGTGGTTCAGGGGGGTTGAGACATTTCATTTTCACACATGGACCGCTGTGTCCACATCTGAACCCAATTGAGAATCTTTGGGATGTGCTGGAGAAGGCTTTCGTAATGGTCACACTCTCCCATCGTCAATACAAGATCGTGGTGAAAAATGAACGCAACACTGGATCTTTTGACATTGGAGAAGCTCACTGAAATGATGCGACATGATGCGTGTTGTAATCGGAGCTAAAGGTGGTCCAACGAAATAATAGAGCCCGTGACTTTTTTTTTTTTTTGTGCTGACATTTTCTTTTTTTTTAGGTCTGCAAGTCTATATTATTCACAAGGTGGTATGTATGGCCACAGCGAAGAGCTCTGATAAAATGCTCCTAGCCTGGAGTAAACTGAATGCCTGGATTTTAACGTTCAATCCAAAGTCTTCAGTATAAAAAGACATGCAAACTCTTTTTTTTCTTTTTTTCTTCTTCTATGTCTAAACAAACTTTATTTGGTTGTTGAAACACTACAGTTAGATGCACTCAGGTGAATTCTGACGATTGTTGTTTGTGCCTTTGCAGCGTTTACCAAAATGATCACAATAAACGGACAGGAGTACCATCTTCAGCTGGTGGACACGGCGGGGCAGGTATGACTCACCCTCTCCCTATAGCCAATGCAAATTTAACATGATGATGTTCATGAACTATTCATTTGGACCGGCCACGGTGACACACGAGCCATGCTGAATCTGAACGGAAGAGCACATGGACAGGAACACAAAGTCACCAATCGAGTTATGTATAGATGGAGAAACAGATGTACTGTGAGAGCAGCTGATCAAAGCGAAGGGAACGGCCCTCCTGGAGTGGGTTTAAATTAAGTCTACTTCTACTTGAATTTAAGTAGAAGTAAATGATGCCCAAAAAAAATCAAAACGCTATTTACTAGGGCTGGGACAAAATATCGGATTGGATCGCAATACCTTGAGCTGCAATACTAAGCATCAATATCGCAATACTTTCAATACTTGCGTTTGAAGGCATTTTTATCCAATGCAGGTGAAACTCAGAAAATTAGAATATCGTTCAAAAGTTTATTTATCTCTGTAATTCAACTTAAAATGTGAAGCTAAACGTGATATAGACTAATTACATGCAAAGTGATATATGTCAAGCCTTTTATGTGTTTTCATTTGGATGATTATGACTTGCGGTCCATTAAAATCGTCACGCACTGAAATATTTACGCAGTATTATCCCCTTATTGATCTCATCTCTGGTGTTTCTCCAGGACGAGTACTCCATCTTCCCACAGACCTACTCCATAGACATCAACGGCTACATCCTGGTCTATTCTGTCACGTCTAATAAAAGGTAAGCTCCTTCTAACGCCGCACCCTCCAATAGTTCGCGTTGAAAATGCATTGACAAGCCTCATCTCCTCGCAGCTTTGAAGTTGTCCAAGTCATCCACGAAAAACTGTTGGACATGGTGGGCAAAGTTCAGTAAGTTTCCGAATTTGTTTCATTTGTTGTTACTTTCAAGGTGATTTGGCCGCACAGTTCTGTATCATGCACACAGTAAATGACGCGTGTTCGCTTTTCCCTCCCCCCCCCCCCCCCCCCCGATACAGAGTACCAATTATGCTGGTCGGAAACAAGAACGACCTTCATATGGAGCGGTACGTACAATCCTGACTTGAACAATTTAATGGGCGCAATAATACGGCATCGCTGCACAGGTCTTACCTAGTGCGTCATCGTTATCGAACAAAAGCTTTGCTCTGAATAGGAAAAGTATTTGTGATTGTTGGTGCAACTTTCTTACACTGGTTAATATCTCTGCAATCGCCCCACGTGGGGTTCAATGGGTTCTCCATCAGTACAAATGAACAGTGGTGTTTTTTTTTTTTTAGTTTCCTCTTTAAACGAGCATTTTCTCCAGTGCTCCGAGTCTAAAAGCTTCTTTAAAAAAAAAAAGCATCACGATAGCGACAAGTACGAGACGTAAATGAGGACGAAAACGGGCGTTGAAAACATGACAACGCGAGGAAAACATCTTGGAGCCGTTTTGTAGGTCTTAGCTTTCAAATGAGGAGTTACACTATAGGCTGTAAGCTCCAGTTGAGAAGCTTTTTGATTTGGGTAGAACTGAACTGGGGAAATGTGTTTGTTAAACAGTAAGATTAAAGCAGAACTAAGTAACTTGTTTACCGTAATAAATCCTTTCAGTACAAGTGTTAATGGGATGATTGGGGGGGTCTTTCATCTCCCCCCGGTGTCTCTGGCTAGAAAACCACAATTGCAACTTGCCTGCCATCGGGTCGGAGGCGCAATACACGCTAATGGAATCACGCAGAAGAAGCTAACAGGCTAACGGGCAAAGCTAACTGCAAGTTAGTTGGTGGCGTTTCAACATGCGTGAGATTTCTTGTTTCAGTCATTATTTCGTCTTTATCTAAATGATGACATACAATTTTAAAACGTTATGAACCCAACTTAGAAGTGGCTCCGCAGAAGAAAACACGATGAATAAACCATTCAGGTCTGAAGGCACAAGGAACGTCATCAGATCCAAACCATGACTTGTCCGGTATTGTGTCTGAACTAGGACTAAGTTGACAAACCAAACTCATCTCAAATAAACTGCTAGTTCTCTCACCAAACCGGGTCTTATCCATTACTAAATCCGGTGGGCTAAACCAATAATAAACCAGTTTAAAAGTCTTAAACCAGGACTAGACCATGCAGTTGAGGCAAAACCAGGACTAGATCAGGACCAGTCTGTTATTGAACCGAGGACTAAGCTGCTAAACCTGTGCTCCTCCAAGAACACTGATGTCATCAACCCCGTATAAACCTCTACTGGACTAAACCCAGTCTGAGCCCGTCTTGAACGTTTACACGGAGTGATATGTGCAAAGCTTTGAACAATTTAATGGACACAAATAATGGCACAGAGCAAAGTTGTTGTTGTTGTTTTCACCTCAATTTTGCTGCACCTTTTACCGTGTGCGTCATAGAAGGGAAATTAAGGACGCTGTTGTTCACCCCCCAATATATCAACGTAAATATCCAGATCTTTTGGCCGTACAAATGTCAACTTCTAGAGACAAAAATGAAGGACAACAAGGAACTAAACTAGGCCTTAACCAGGGGTAGACTATGAGACAAACTAGTTAATGGAGCATGTCTAATGTAGGGTTGAATCAGATCCACGGATACCACTCTGGGACTAGTCTGAAGCTAAGCCAAGCTGAAATCAGGACTAAACTGGGACTACTCTTGTAATAAAGACAGACTAAAGCAGTATTTTTATTCAGAATTTAAAGGCCTATCTCACCGGAGAGAGTTGGACTAATTTGCGTGACTAGTTGGAGACTAGAATTGCCACTAGTCAGATGTCTGTGAGACATCCCCTGCAGATAAGTCAAGTCTCCAGGTAGTCTTCACGGTCTCCGAGAGGTCTACGCGACCTCAAGCAGCTGTGGCAATGATACGAAGACTATTTGTGGTCCTCCAATCTGTGAGACGTTTCTGTGGCCTGCTATGTCTTCTAGACCCGTCGGACACCAAGGAGATCTCAAAGAGTCGTGGAGTCTCTCTGAGATCTTCTTGGGATCCAACAGTTCTTGGAGACATTGCAGGGACGTCACGGGAAAGTCTCACAGGTTGTGGACAACAAATAGTATGCACGACACAACTGCTTGAGACCGCGTAGACCTCTCGGAGACCATGCGGAGACCACGTGCAGACTTCACGTTCCCATGCAGTCTCAGCTGAAATTGAATTGTTTTCACCGAGACTACAAGGAGATCTGCCTTATCTCCGGGGGGGGGTCTCGGAGACAATTTCGTGGCCAGCGGAAACTCGAGTCTCCATCTAGTCTCCAGGCCGGTGAGATAGTGCCTTTAGGCTGACAATGCCACCTTTCAGTGAAATATGTATGTCTTTGTAAAGTGACTATTCTCCCGGGTGCACTGTTTTCAGAGTAATCAGTTGTGAGGAGGGAAAGGCGTTAGCTGATTCCTGGAACGCTGCCTTCATGGAGTCCTCGGCTAAAGAAAACCAGGTAAGAGGCACCGTAATGATTGATATAAAAGCACCTGTTGGATTTCATTTACATTGTGTCACATCAGTCAAATCTATTTATTTATTTTTGTTCAACCATGTTTATCGCTAACTGTTTCATTACAAACGAATTCCCCAGCGTTGCATGGATGTTTCCAGAATATCCATGTGTTTAGTTTAAAAGCGCATTGGTAAAGTAGATTTCCCGAAGGTCTTTAAATGTGACAACGCGGCCTTTGTGGCTGCCTGCCTCTGCGGGTTTTTTTTTTCAATGTATTGCATGTGGCAGGAAATTTCAAAGCAGTGTGTGACCGAGGCATGTGACTAAATTCAGTACATTTTTGTTTTCACTGTTAAAACGATTCCTCGAGATTTCCAGGAAGCTAGCGAATAAATTAAATCAGAAGAATGGACTAGTTATGCTGAAGAAACAAAACCTTTGGAACTAGGGGCGAAGCAGCAATATAGTGTAATTGTCCTCTATGTTTTAGACCTCTACATACATGCTTTTAAACGCTATTTAATTCTTTTTATTTTGCAGTCCATTTTTAACTCTCAAATGTTAGTGCTCCTGGACACGTCTTATATACACTGCAGGGGGGTACGTTTGGTGTAATTGTTGGTGTGGACCCTTTACAACCCAAAAAAAGGGGGGGAAAAAGAAGATAAATACTTTTCTCAATACGAATGAAACAGCCTACTTAATATGATTTATTCATTTTGTCACTGAAATTGAATCCCTTGTGATCCATAATCTCTCCGTGTGGCGCCTCCCCCGTCCAAGGAACAGAAGCATCGCCTCTCCTAAAACTGTGATGAAAAGAGCGTAATAGGGATGCACATCCTGCTCAGTTGATAAATTGGGAACTTTATCGACTGTGTGGCGGGAATACTTTGAAATTGTATTTAGTTACTGAATACTGAATACTTACTTTCGTAAAATGTATTTTGTAATGTGTTCTGTTACTTTGTCTAAACAGAGTACGGTATTCTGAATGCTTTGAACACTTTTAGAATACTTTCACATTGATACACACTTTATATTTATGTATGAATATGGCGTATGATTATACAAATTAAGACTACAATTGTTATAAACTCACTTACCGTTCATTAGGAACCCAAAAACTCTCTTGGTAAAAGCAGCAGCAGATACAGCATCATGTGACGCATGTGCAGTGTTTTCGAAGGAAAAACCGGTCAACTTTAAAAGTTCTTTCTTAATAATGTTGTGAAATATGGAGCTAAAATGTAATGACTGAGTACTGGGATGATTTCCCTTGAAAGTAACTGTATACTAAATTAATGGTAAATGGACTCAACTTATATAGCGCTTTTCTACCTTCATCAGGCCCAAAGCGCTTTACAGTAAGGAGCCAGTCACCCATTCACTCTCTCATTCACACCAGTGTACACAGACACTGGAGGCAAGTAGGGTGAAGTGTCTTGCCCAAGGACACAACAACTGTGTGCATTTGCGAGAGCTGGGACTTGAAACCACGACCTTCCGATCACTCCCCAACACTGTTTATCGAACAATTATCAATTAACTGCCCCCCCGTTATAATCATGAAACTTTAAAACACGGATTCATGAGTCTAATTTTGTCTCTAAATGATCCGTTCTGCTCCTTTCCCGCCCTCTGTAGACGGCTGTGGAGGTTTTCCGGAGGATGATTCTGGAGGCGGAGAAAATGGACGGAGGCGTCCAGCCCGGGAAGACCTCCTGCTCCGTGATGTAGTGCCGACCCAATCAGCTACAAACAACTCCACACCGGACACTGCACTGGGATATCCCGATACTTGAAGGCTCGCTGCCAGTCCTCCTCCTCAGCTGACTCCGCCCTCAACGCATGGCCCGAAAACGCCCCGAACGCAGTCAGTACGTTTGCACGCCACAAGAGGAATCGATGCCACAGAGTTCTTCACTGTACATAAACACCGTAACTCTTATTGATGGGGAGTCCTCTCGATAGATTGAGCGATTAGCATGTTTTCTTGGACTTTTTGCTGTATGTTTAGACCGATAACCTGGAATATGGATCAATTGAAATCCGATCAAAACAGGTCGCATTTATAGACTTTATTTTCACTGTGTACGCCAAATGATTGGGTTTTGAACATAATATCCGCATATAATCTGCAAACATTTTGGTAAATATTGTCTTGTCTTTATAGGAAACTAAATTAATGACCTTTGTGCTGCCTACTGACCAGGATGTGCTCTCCCGAGGTCGCATAGTTTCAGAGTTATTATTCAAAAGTGTAAGAATCTCTCTTAGGTACTGATATTTTCTATATTTCATTAGCCTTAAAAAGTCAATACATTCTTCCGCCGGACACAGAAAGACAATGTATGAGTATAGCCCTCAAAAGACGCTAATCTTTCATCAAAATAATTCGCGAACATGGATACAAGGTTTTCTAAACAATGTGTTGACATTTGTTGAAAGGCCCTTTTCTTTTGAGTTCCCGCACAACACATTCCCGCGCTTTAGGCACGAGCTGAACAAGCGTAAAAGCATTCCAGCGCTGAAAGCAATATTTGTCCGGCGTGGCCGTCGGATCCAGGCCCGGCTAACCCTTATTGTGATCTCCTACTGTGTTTTAAAATTCCCGGGTAAAAGTCAATCAATTATTGCTCATGAAACGTGTGACGTACTGACTGCGTTCAGGGCTTCGTCTCCTCTCTTATTCACCAGTATCCCCCCCCCACACACTTCCTTCGTCATCCTCGTTTTCCATTGTGCGTGTGATAATGAACTGCGATTCGCGCGGATGCTAAGTGACGCTAAACACGGGAGGTTCAATTCTACCCGAACAAAAGATTTCAGTTATTTTGATTTATTTTTTATTTATTTCCCCTGAATTCCCCATTCTCGCGGCGTTTCGGTAAAGATGGACGACGTCCTTACGAAGACCCGAGATGATAGCAGCAGCAGCAGCAGCAGCAGCAGCAGCAGCAGCAGCAGCAATGGCTCGATGCACCCTCGCTTCTCATTCCCATATAGTCGGCTACAAGCGCCTCTACTGCAGATAAGAGAAAAACGTCATGTCCATCGTTATGATACTGTATAGGCCCTGGAAATGGATGCGTTTGTACATGTCTTTTTTGTTTGTTTTCCCTGATACATACACGGCTGGTCGGGCTCAAAGGACAGAGCAGGATTTTGTCAAAAGTGGTCAGTAGTTCATTTACCTTCAAATCAGTTCAGTCCAAATTCGGGCGATCATTCCGGAGCAAGCTCATGGAGAGTCTACATACGTTTCTTTTTTACACTTAAAGGCACTATACCTGAGTAGGCAAAAAAAATAATAATGTTTGTCCTTTTTCAGTACATTGTAAAACTAGACATTTGTGCATATAAAGAATCTGTATCAATGTCATGAACTTGCAGGCGATTTGTCTCGCATTCATGTGACAGTGACCCTGAAAAGTGACCGTGGAAGTTGTGAAACGTGCCTATAAAGTCTCCCCTGTGAAGAATTGGGATGCCACTATTAACATTTTAAATGAGTGGTTTCCTCTTTTATTGTTTGTAATTTTGAAAAATCTGGTTTTGGGCCTTTAATGTGCATTTTTTTTTAATTTTTAATTTATTTTATTTTTTATCATTTGCTTCAAGTAATTTGTTAAAACATAGCTTTAAACTAACACTTTCTGGTGTCTAGTTCTTTTTCCCCTCATTTGTCTATTTGAACAATGTGTGTAATGAACAGCCAAGAGTAACCCATACATAAAAAGAGAGCTTAATTATACAAAGGCTCAAAAGAAGTAAAAATAAGTTACTTGTAAGTGCCTACCCCTTGCTAGTTCTACTTTAAAATGTTAAGTACAATAGACTTTTATTTATCTATTACTTATACTCAAAGGAGTAGTTTTAAGTGCATTTTTGTAAAAAATGTCTTCAAGTGGCTTCCAGTAGGATTACTGAAATCCTAAAATGGATTATAGCCGTATCATCATGTGACCTTTCACCCATATTTAAAGAGATATTTCAGAATTTTTTTCATGCAGTCCTTATATTTGAAAGTTTAATGGTGCTAGGCTAGTGCTAGGCTAGTGCATGTCTATGGTAACTAGTAGCCTGCCTTAAAACAGTCTGACCCAAGCACAGTGCACCTGAGGCAAATCACTTACAACACCAGACTACCGATATAAATGTCGGTGTTGACTGAATAATATTTTTAATATAACCATTCTTCGTTTAAAATAACTTATATTTGAGCAGCATCAGCTTCCTAGTTGTAAGCTACGCAACAGCGGAGTGATCTGCTAGGTTACCGGATCTACAGTAGTTTGTTTACCTGCGGTCGGCATTACTACACGTGGCATTCACAAAGGAGCTTTCTACAAATCAGATATGGCAACGTTTGGAGGACTACCCGATGATTTTGGAGAGGTTTTTAATGCAGGCTACTAGTTACCATAGACATGCGCTAGCCTAGCACCAGTAAACTCTTCGAGTATAAGGGCTGCATGAATTTAAAAAAGATATATATCTCCAGAAATCAACAACACTCAGGATAACTAGGAGATGAGGCCCTATGTCAAAAATCCTGAAATATCCCTTTAAGAAGGGTTTATCTGCTCTTGGGATGTAGCTTTAAAAAAATGACTTTGCTGAAATTGATCGACAAGCATTTAAAGTGGTCATTCAAAATACTGTGGCTTTCTCTAATACAGCCCAATAACTTGACTTTGCCTGTCCCTATTTGAAGTCGCCTGTTATCTGTAGTTTGCTCCCGTGTAATACTCCGAACTAGCGCCAGCACTGAACTATCGGTTTCTATTAGACCCACTTTTGCAAAATACTGGCCCGTCCCACCTCTTTTTTCTACTACTTTCAAGCTCATTTACCGGTCCGCGTTTCCCGGTTCGAAGCGGTTGCCGTCAGCCAAAAGACTCTGCATCCATTTTCTATTGTTGAAAATGTTGTACAAATGTTTTTGATTGTAATCATTAAAGCGAAAAGTGGTTATGTAAAAATGGCCTGGTCTTGGATTATTCATGTTCTATGCCCGTAGTTACCAAAGTGGAAATACTGTAACCTATCAGAAGTATTCAAATTAATAACCTAAACATATGATTTATATCTACAAATACAAGTAGAAAGTGCACATACACTCTATGTATAAAGTTCTACCAACACAACCTTTTTTACTGATATCTTTATTTGACTACCTACTTTTTCACCAGCAGAGGTGGGTAGTATTCAAGTACAACTTTTTGAAGTAATGGCACTTTTGCAGGTACTTTTATTCATACAGTACTTTTACTCCTACTGTTTAGCCTATTTCTGCGAGCTGCATTTGTGGTTTCTGTGTTCCACTTTGTTTTACTGGATACTCAAACACTTACACAGTACTCACAGTAGTCAAGTAACATTTTCTCCAAGTACTTTTTTTTTTACTCTTACTTGTTTAAAATTATTTTAAAGTAATAATTTTACTTTAAATATACTTGAGGAAATATTTTGGCTACCCTACCCTCCTCTGGTGTTTAGTAAGGAAGAAGGAATGAAGCTTGTGTGAGCTTGTACTATGAGTACAACTAGGAACACAGAAGTTTGTTTCATAGTATCTTTGAAATATATGTTTTATAGCGAGATGAGGATGCAACACAACATGCTTGAAATCACAAAGTAGTAAATAACCTAGTGCGGTGGTTTCCAAAGTTGGGTTCGGGCCCCCTGGAGGTCCTCAGAGGTACTACAGCGGTTCCTCAAAGTGGTCTACAAAGGAAAAAACAATAGAGAAATGCTAAATCTGAAAGGAAATGTGTATGTAATTGTTTAAATTATTAGTTTAAGTCTGTGTTTAGCCTAAAGAAATTGATATATCTTTTTTTAAGCAGTAAAACATCTTGCAGAAAGCGGAGCCGCTTGCAGAAATGATTTGGCTTTTCCGAGTACCACCATATAAACTAGAACTGGCTCTATATTTAACCTCGACTACCCTCATTACCCACTAGTCTTTTCTGTGAAATAATGAACATATACGTATTATTTCCCAACTTTATTTCTCCTGGCGAGGCTTTTGACACTTTTATCTGCTGGTAGTGAACTGAACAGCGCCGCTCCGGGTCGCTCCTGTCCGCTGGACCAGCTCCAACGCCTCATGACGATTTGGCCTTTCACGTGACTAGTCTTCTAAGGTGTTGCAGAAGTTGTCGTCGCAGCATTTGATATTGATGTAGGCGTTCAGCTTCAGCATGTAACAGTCCACAAGAGCCATGCATTTCTGGTACTGGCCGACTGCAATGAAGGAAAACGTGTGAGAGGTTATTAAAAGAACTGCCACCGTGTGCGACGCGGTTGGAGTTCACAGAGAGCGAAACTGTCGACCGCATTTCTATATAAACTTTCTGATGTGCAGCGCTCACATGGGGCTCTGGTGAATTTGGCGGCCGCGCAGCCATTTTTCCCAGTTTTACACGTCTCCACGGTGGTCTCGCAGCTCTCTCCTGCGCGCCTCGGCACACACCTGTGACAGTCGAGGCATTCACCTAAACAAGCACAACTGTGAGTACGTTTTTAATTCACCTAAAATCAAAGCAAACATGACGCTGGGAGTCACGAGGGCGTTTTTATGGCGGGTTTTCATCACATATTTTCCAAATTTTCACGGATTTTTTTGTGTCACACATTTTTCTCACTTTTTCCCGCCTCAGGAAGGAGACAGCAGAGTCTCAATCAGTGACAGGTCCGACTTACTGAAGGACAGCATCATCCACCAGGCTGTCAGGAGGCTGAACTCTCCCCTTCCCTACCTCTGCTGGCTCACATTGTGTACATGTTTGGAGAAGCGATTTTTAGGAATTGTTTTTTTAAAGCAGTACTAAGTAACTGTTGCCCCTAGAGGCCATAAGCGCAACTGCAGGTGTAGTATCATGTTACGATTTTCTAACTTTTTAAATGTCTTGGAGAGTAAATACTACGCTGACAGGAAAGGCGAAGGGAGAGAGGGATGTTGTGCATCCAGTTATACAATGGAAATATTTTTTTTTTCACTCAAACTTGGCTGTAAATACTGTTTAAAGTGGCACTAGCCCGCAGTTAGCTTTGCCCGTTAGCCTGTTAGCTTCTTCTTCGTGGTTCTATTAGTGTGTATTGGTTGCTCCGACCCGGTGGCAGTCAAGTTGCAAGCATGGTTTTCTGGCCAGAGACACCAGGGGGAGATGAAAGACCCTCCAAGGATGTATTAAGGTAAACACGTTACTTAGTACTGCTTTAAATGTTAGACTAATGCTGGGTTGCAGGTTCTAGAATGATGTCACCGGACCCCGCGGGGGGCTGGAGCCAGTTTTTCCTATTAACAGCATTACGCACAAGTCGTAGCTCAAAAGAAAGAGTATGAATTACAAAAATGATCATTAATATCAGTCACTGGGTCCATGATCTCTCTGTACAAGACCAAAAATGTCCTCAAAAACTAAATAATTTTTCCTCCATATATTAGTATTGGCCTTTGGAACGCTGTGACGTCACCTGCAACTCAGCAATTCACACTGTAGATTTTCCCTGAAGGCATTATTTTATGAATGAACACATACTGAATGAAACCGTACAGTTGTGTGGATTCACCCTTTTTTGAGTTAATAAACAAGTTGAAATAGCTGCTTCAAAATAGCTTTGCATTTGCATTTTTTGACTTTTTCTCAATGAGCTCCACCGTGTCGTCACAGGAATGTTTTTCACTTCACAGACTGTTGACGACCGTATGAAGCTCATTAAGAAAATGCCATGAATAAAATATACAACATATTTTGATAATCCCATGTGTTTATTTATAGAAGTAAATAGTGTTGGAAATAAAGAAAAGCCAATACATGAAAAGCTTCTCCAAACTTTTGACCGGTCGTGTACATATGAGTGATTTTGCTCATTTTGCGTCAATGGATTGAGACCAACAAAATGTGATGAGTCTCTGCATGTGGGATTCTTTGGATGAGGAATTTAAATGTTGTAAAAAAGTGTTTACAAATTTAAAAACACACAGACAAAACACAGAATATAAAAACACTGGAATGTAGCTGCAGAACTGCGAGACACATTTAGTTATTTTTTTGTGCTATTAGGAACAGATAACGCAAGATGTATCTTTTCTCTGTTCGTTTTTTGTTTCTGTTTTGTTATGCAATGGCACGACATGAACAAATGAATAAATATGCTAAGTTTACATGTTGTAGAAGTGACACTGAAGCTTAAATTGAAAGTCGAGTTTTTAAGTAAAGTTTTTCCAGATTTTGTTGTTGTTCCCTTTTCAATCTGTTTTTTAAAGAATCCACAATATAGTTTTCAAAGCTTCTCACCACCTAACCATATACCAATGCAATTACCTTCACGATCTTTATTGCCGTTTGCAGCAGCCTCTCTCCCCCCCCCCCCCCCCCCCTCCTCTTTTCTCATTATACAGGCTTGTGTTGCCGAGTTACAGTGTGTTCAGTGGAAAATGAGTGACAGACTCACCGGCTGTAAACAGCAGGGCCACGGCCAGCGCTAATGCTAACAGCTTCATGTTCAATCTCTGCAGAGACAAAGGCAGTATCATCAGGCATCACCGTGGTTACAAGGCCACTCCCAACTCATAAACTGACTGAGAGAAACGAAATATGAATTTCCGTCTCATTTACAGGTTTTTTGTTGTTGTTTTTTTGTTTTGTTTTTTTGGCTCGACTTTAAACTTTACACCTTTGTTCTGTTTTGCTTATTTTAAAATTGGAATCTGAACAGGCTAAAGAGGAACTGTGTGGTAAGACCCAGTGCCGTAGTAATTCACTCTAACGATTAAAAGTAGAACATTAAAACATTACGGAGACAACACCCAGCCTGGGAATCAAACCCGGGACCGTCTTTAGGATCTTGTTTAGGCAGAGGCGGGAAGTACACATGTGCTTAAGTGACTTTTTGAAGTAACTCTATTTTTGCAAGTAGTGTTCTCTTACAGTTTAGAAGAAGAATCAGAATCATTTGTATTGCCATCGTCTGAGAGCGGGTTCACAAACTAGGATTTGTTCTCGGTGAAGACGTGTGACTTTAAACATATAACATAGAATTTGTCTGTGGTCATGAAGTCTTTTGAGCGCTTGGTCCTGCCCCACCTCAAGGACATCACCGCCCCCCTCCTGGACCCTCTGCAGTTCGCCTATAGAGCCAACAGGTCTGTGGACGACGCAGTCAATCTGGGGGTCCTGTTTGTGGACTTCAGCTCTGCCTTCAACACCATCCTCCCTGGACTGCTACGAGACAAGCTCTACCAGCTCAGCGTGCCCGACTCCCTCTGCAGGTGGATCACCGACTTCCTGACGGACCGGAGACAGCACGTGCGGCTGGGGAAGATCGTCTCGGACACTCGGACTACAAACACTGGAACTCCTCAGGGCTGTGTACTTTCCCCCTGGCTCTTCTCCCTGTACACAAACTGCTGCACCTCCAGTCACCAGTCCGTTAAACTGATCAAGTTTGCGGACGACACCACCCTCATCGGGCTCATCTCGGACGGTGATGAGTCCGCCTACAGGAGAGAGGTGGAACGGCTGGCGTCCTGGTGCAGCCACAACAACCTGGAGCTGAACGCCCAGAAGACAGTGGAGATGATCGTGGACTTTAGGAAAGACACAGCCCCACCGTCCCCCCTCATCCTGACAGACTCTCCCACCCCCATTTCCATCGTGGACTCCTTCCGTTTCCTGGGCACCACCATCACCCAGGACCTCAAATGGGAGCCGACCATCTGCTCCCTCATCAAGAAGGCCCAGCAGAGGATGTTCTTCCTGCGGCAGCTGAGGAAACTTAAGCTGCCAACCAAGATACAGGTGCAGTTCTACACGGCCATCATCGAGTCCATCCTCACCTCCTCCATCACCGTGTGGTCCATCCTCACCTCCTCCATCACCGTGTGGTTCCCCGGCGCTACAGAACGGGACAAGCACCGACTGCAGTGCATTGTGCGTGCTGCAGAGAAGGTGATTGGCTCTGAGCTCCCATCTCTCCAGGACCTGTTCACCTCCAGGACCCGGAGGCGTGTGGGTCGGATCACAGCTGACCCTTCTCACCCTGGACACGGACTATTCACCCCTCTCCCCTCAGGCAGGAGGCTACGGTCTATCCAGACCCATACTTCCCGCCACTTGAACAGTTTTTTCGCCTCCGCCATCAGACTCATGAACAATAACAAGTCTCTGTAACTCAGTCACAGAGTCATGGATGTATCTGCTCCTGCAGTGTGCGGTGTGTCCACACTTAGACCCGCTGCTATCACTTTATAACACTTAATACCACTTTATATGCCTACACATCTGTATATACAATCCCGTTGTTGTTCATTGTCAAATTGTTGTTGTCTTACCATATGTCACTTTATTTTATCTTATTTATTTAATCATTTTTACGCATGCCCTTATAGCCTTATAGTTTAACGTTCTTAGCTTATTTTTTATCTTAATTCTGTGTTCTATGTCGCACTTTTGCACCGAGACAAATTCCTAGTTTGTGAACCTGTTCTCAAACCATGGCATTAAACCTATTCTGATTCAGATTTTTTTTTAAAAGCTAAAAAAATTCAACTGTAAGGCTATAGGGGCGTGCATAAAGAATATTAAAATAAAGAAAATAAGAAGTAAAATATGGTAAGACGAAAACAATTGGTCATAGAACAACAGCGGGATTGAATTTACATATTGTGTGGATCAAGTGATAAAGTGATCACAGCGGATCTAAGTGTGGAGTAATATTAAAATGAAGTATCTGTACTCGTGCCAGTGAGTCAAGCTTTGAAGGGACTATACGGAGTTTAAAAATGTTAAAATTATGTATCCTTTTGAGCAGAGTTTTTGCTGCTCAAATAAACTAAACTAAACTAAAATTATGTATTTTCCGACCCCCTACATACAAGGTGTCGAATGAGCCCAGACCTATTCACCACAACTGCCTCTAAAATCCTGCACTGTCGCTCAAAAAGGTGTTAATTCGGGTCCAAAGTGCCTTCACGAGCTTAATATAGATGGTGCAGTTACACGCATGACCTAAGGTGGCAGTAGTGAGTATAAAATGGCCAACTTGCATCTAGCCACTTTGAGTGCCAAATCTTCATTTTGACACTTAAAATCGATGTCTCTGGTGTTTTGTTACTTAGTTCTTCCTCAGGATTTTTTTGTTTCATATGTTACAAATGAAGACTAGTCATAAACAGATCAGTTTTCATTTGCAATCTTGCTGTTATTTTATTTTTCCACTGGGGTTGAGGTTTGAGCCAAGAGACCGTATTTTGAATTGGGAAATGTTACACTGTGATCTGAGATTGCTCGGGAATATTTGTCTTACAATTATTTCTAAAGTTACTCTTTAGGTGTCTTTAGGACACGCCATCTTGCCCCGGGACTACGGCAGAGAAGTATAGCTGTCGAGCTAAAACTGGCACATTTACAGAAACGTTGAGTAATGTGCATTGTCCCTGTTCAAATAAATTAATACAATAAAATTAATAAAATACAGTTTTAGAAAAAAAACGAATGGAAACATGTTGGAGACTTACACATTAAGGTATTTATAATTCCCTTCATTTTAGTCATCTACAACTGCAACAACATTTCAAACTACAACTACTGCTCCTCTTTGATTGAATACTTTGCCCCCAACATTACATTATGATTACAGTTTTCAAAACCCAAAGTGTCTCCTCTTCTATGTCTAACCAGATGAAGTCAAAATAAGCATACGTACCAGACGGAGTTACCTCACGAGCTGCTGCCTTTCGCCCGTCAGTCCACTTAAATACACTTTGTCCAGCCTGGTTAATGTCACTTTAAAAGGGGAGTTTCTCGGCTAAGTCAATACGCTCGGTCTCAGTGTCCACCCTCGGTCAACTCCCGTATAAAATTAATGGGACCTCTGCAAACATTTCACATGTCACCGGTTTGAATAGACTCTAGGATTTGCACCATTGCCGATCAGCTAAATGTGGAGATCATAAGGTCATAACGCATTTAATAATTTAAGATACTGCAGAGTTAGGTTTTACAAGCTCCACCGCGATCGAATCGAAATCGCAATATTATTGGTTGCACAAATTAAACGACGCTGTTGCTGACAAAAATAAGAATACACCTAAATCAAAATAAAAACAGTTCATGAGACTAAAACTACATGACTAAATTATCAAGATGTTTTGGTCGACTAGTAAAAACTATATACAAAGAAATAGAACAAAAATGTGAACTTCAGTGACACAGTTTGAAAGAGTCGCATTTCATTTTAAATTCATGGACGCGTCTATGCTTGTCCATGTGTGATAAGCTCCATGAAGCTCCATGAAGCTCCATGAAGCTCCATGAAGCTCCATGAAGCTCTCTGGATCACCGCAGTCGAGTAAATGCTAAACTCGCAGAAAAATACAAAATACAAAACAAGTGCTCTTCAGGCTCATGGGGCCGGGCAACATAATACGAAAGAGTTGTGGTAATTGGATGTATTGCTAGCGCTACATCAATTGTGTTTATTGCATCCATGTATTTAAAACGTTTGCCTTCAGTTATTTGGGGTGTCACCTGAGGATAGTCACATGAGTACCCCCTGCCTGTGATCTTTCACTTACCCTGATGAGCGCCTCGGCTTCATTCTCGGCCTTGGCGACGTGTAAATAGGGGGCAACCTCCCTCTCTCTCAGTACAGTTGAATGTTTTGCCTTTTTCTGCAAACTGCATTTGTGTTTTTTGTGTTCCATGTTGTTTTACTGGTCTTTGCCGAGTTTTTTTGAGAGTCTACAAAGAGTCCACAATGGTCCTGAAGAAAGCAGCTTTTTAAAAGCAAACAGCTAGCTTATGAGCAAAACCCATTTGAGACCTACACATTTCTTCTTCTGAGATACTGAGACAATGAAGAGGCACAAAGAGCCCCCCACACCGGCAGCACAGTGGAGGAACAGGAAACAAGGAAGAGACACACGAGGAGGTATCCGGGCGAGACTCACAGCTAAGCCAAACATGCCTTCTATTGTTCTGGCTAATGGATGTTCACTGGAGAATAAAACAAATTAACTGCTAAGCTCTTCCCAGAAGATGGTGAAAGACTGTTGTGGAGCGGAGGGAGCTGTGCAGGAGGAAGAGGAAGGAGGAGGTGGAGCTGACCAGTGCATGACACCACACGCTGAAACAGGGACACATTTTTTGGCCTAAAAATCATGTTTGTTTTTTAAAGCAGTACTAAGTAACTCTTGCCCCTAGAGGCCATAATCACAACCGCAGGTGTCGTAGCAAGTTACGATTTTCTAACGTATTAAATGTCTTGGAGAGTAAATACTACGCTGACAGAAAAGGTGAAGGGAGAGAGGGATCTTTTTTTCACTCAAACTTGGCTGTAGATACTGTTTAAAGTGGCGCTAGCCCACAGTTAGCTTTGCCCGTTAGCCTGTTAGCTTCTTCTTCGTGGTTCTATTGGTGTGTGTTGGTTTCTCCGACCCGGTGGCAGTCAAGTTGCAATACATATCTCATAGGTTGCGTTCATGTTCTAGAATTCTATTCCAGTTCGGGGGCAGGTTCCAATACAACTCTATGGGAGAGAATCAGTTTTTGAAAGAAATTTCCCAAAATAAAATGTTTTCCCTGATCATAATTAGATCGCGACTGGATTCACAAACCTGACACATTATTCTTGAGGCTGAAAGTCCTTACTGGCCAACATCACTCGCATGTTTTTGAATAATTGTCTCCACAATTGGACGCCTTTATGAGGAAATAGACCATAGTTCATATGAGCTGGGAGAGAGGACTTTGAACTTTGTGATCGTTTTTGTTTCATGTGAATTGGCTCAAGAATTACAGCAATAATAATTATTAGCAATAAAATAAGACTAGAAATCTGCATTTAGACCGTTACCATAGTTACCGTCCTGAGGTTTTCAGCTGCCCTGCACCTCAATTGTAAACTGTAAGCTCTTTAGCATCAGTTTCCATTTCTGAAATCTCAGAGCCCTACGTTTTATCCAGGGGACAATATTTCATAATGTCCGTCAGTATTGCAAGGTGTTTACAGTACGGGTGGCTACCATTTTTCCATTTACAAGCCCATCCCTGAACTAAACCACAGCCAAAATGCCAGTCAAGATAAAATAAAGTAAATATTATTCAAGTCTTGTTATTCAAGGATGCCGTGGCAGGTTGACTAGCTTTTTGACCCACGTGCTTCATGTAGATGTGCTGAGTGCTTATACCTCGCCAAGAGGTGCTTTGATAACGGTCCTGCATTAATTATTCATACATGCAGTTAGACCACCTTAAATAACCCTATTCCCAAAGCCACATGAAGAGATAATATTTTTATACGATGTTTTGTTCCTTTGGCTATTTAGCAAACTAACCAAAAGTTGTCATTCAGTGCAGAAAGGTGTGGGTTCCTCAGAATCTTTTGTTTCAAGACACAGCAACCCCCACCCGGTCCACTGGCCATTTGGACAGAAGGGGTCAAATTACGACGGAACTGAATGGACAGCTTTGGGGAGCCAATGGGAAATCTTGTGGACAATGGAATGTGGAGTGCTGTGCTTCCCCAGGAAGAGTCAGTCTGACCATGGGAACGGCTGAAGGCAGACTCACGATGGATAGGAAAAACAGAATTCTGTATTGAGATGACATGTTAGAGAAATAAACGTTTAACTTGTTTAACTCCTTGATGTGTCATCAATTCCTGGTATTTAATTATTAGTTTATGTAGAGTAGTTTTTGACGACTCTCAACTCCTCCTCCAGTTTGAATACGCGGTGTTGTCAATTAAAGGTAATGTTAAATAGGGAAAAAGTAACCGCCGTCGTAGCGGTACTATTTTATTGTGTACAGCGACAACACAGGAAAACGGCTGTTTTTCTTTATGTGGTGACCCCGGGAGAACTGCAGGGGGTGCTGAAGAGCCGTCAAACGGAGACGCGACGAGGTTCGGTCTTCGAGAAAAAAAAAACCCATTTTGCGTTAGAAATACCAGGTTCTTTCTTCCACATCATACAACAACAATTTCATGGACGTCATTCTAGCTTAAGGTAAGACTGCTTTTGACCTCTACTATTGTGTGAGTCTCAAAGTACGTCTAGTTGGCATATTTTTCCAAATTTTAGATTACTTTTTAACGGAGTTGTCTGTTGTGTGGTGTAATCTGTGAATTGATGGTGGAATTAAGGAAAGAAACGTTATAATTTGATATCTTAGATACCACAGAAGACAAAATAAGTGGGATAAACTGAAATTACGAGTAATTAACGGGCTGCGCGTTGGGTTTTACCCCTGTAAAAGCTGAAATGCACGTAGGCAGAATCGCCCAAGGCCGTGGACGCACGGTCTGAAATAAAACGTTGAAATAATCGTAGACAGATTTGGGGTCTGTCTAAAAGACGGGTTGAAGGCCCTTAGAACGGTGATTCTATAAATAGGTTGAAGGCCTGAGAAACGGGGTTTCTTAAATTCTATATTTTATATTAGCCTTTGTTAGCTTTCGTTAGCTTCGTTAGCTTAGTGCGCTAGCATACAGCATGGTTAGCTTAGTGCGTTAGCATACAGCATATTGTTGATAAACGTGTACTAAACCCACACATGTGTTAAACCCAGCTCGGTGTGTGGACACTGAAGGCTGTTCTGTGTAGTAGTGTAGGATTTTATTGAAGTGTGGTGCATGGTTTGTTTTCGATATGATCTGTTTGCTGTTGGTGTGCGAGGTTGCTAAGTTAGCTCTGAGAACAAAGGATTAGCTTTAGCATTTAGTTTTTTCCATGTCGTACTGTTATTTGGCTGTTATTTTGTAATACCGGAGTTTCTGGCCGCCATCGCTGTAGTGCAACCGTATGGCCTCTAGGTTTTCACTGAAAGGCATCGGACTTTAGGCACATTATACTATTTAACGCGTGTTTTTATTTTTATACACTTATCTGATTTTGTTGATCGGAGGGGGAGAATACTAAATTGTTTTGGTTGTTCTTGTTAGTCTGTTTGGTTTTTTGTTAACTGTTGTTTTGTTTGTGGAAATTATTGTGTCTTGTTGTCTCTTTGTGTAATGTTCTCTTTATTGTAGAGTGACTGAGTGTGTCCGGAGTGAAACTAAAAGTGCATTTGCTGTGTCTGCATTTGTGTAGACGCAGCAAAGGACTGATTAAACGGGAAGTGATGGGCGCATTGGGAAAGTGGCCATTTTCCTTTGTGCCCAGACATCCGTGTAGGAGGGTAAGTGGAGAAATTGCTCCGCCCCTCATTGCAAAACAAAAAAGTAGAAAAAAGAACATTTTTTGACCTAATTTCTTGTTTTAAAGGTTATTGTTTTAAAAGTTATTATTTTGTTTTGTTTTTAAAGAGGAACATTTCTGCTGGTGGTAGAGTTATGTCTCCACAGCATACATTTGAAGAACGAGTATCCAAAATCAGTGTGAGAAAAATGCTATTTTTTTTAAGCCTGTGATTGACGGAGCATTTAGGGCTCTGAGAGATGTTGCTAAAAAAAATAGAACCTCTCTCCACACGGTGGCGCCGTGGTATGAAAACTGTAGCAGGGAAGACCTGTCGTGAGTTTTAATACATTGATTGGAAGTACAAACCACTATTGATTTAGAGTTTAAGTTGATCTTTATGCGCCATTTTGGACGCATTACCAAAAGTTATGAAGGAGCAATTATGCAAAATTCAAATTATTGTTAAAGACAACCAAATAAATTAATGAATACATTTTGAGAATGCCCTTGACCAGAAGCGAGAGCAAAATTGAACTGAAAGAAATGAGTGCAACTTTTAAAGGTGCAGCTTAAAGGAGCGAGTAATGAAAGTAATAATGAAAAAAGAGTAATAATGAGTTTACTTGAATGTGCAGTGACCTGTGGGTGTGGTGTTGGTAATTGTGGCCAAGGATTGTTTCAGACGAGATGACCAACAACGTTCGAGGAGATCGAGGCGTTTACAACAACGCTGATGGGAACCATGCTACTCTGATCATTGGCAGCTGCTGGGTTCAGTGGCATGGGACGGCAGAACTCTGTTACCTGTGAAGGTGAACGGACAGACTCTTGACGTGCTGGTGGATAAAGGTGAACAACACTCATCTGTGAACTATGAGACTGTGATCATTAACGGACACCATCTACTGGGTGGATACAGGAAGACCACCCAAAACCTTTCACCAAGCCAGTGCCTAGTCAGCTCACAGGACTGAATCTGACACACCAACTCAGACTCCTGTTTCTCTCCTCGGATGTGATATGCTGATGACAGTGAGAGCAACAGTTTTGTGCTCTCTGAATGGACTAACAGTGACTTTTCCCTGATTGGACAAACACCTTGCTGTCTGACAGTGGTTGCTGAATGCAGATATATCTACTGGGAAGAGCTGAAGGACTGTACAACTGACGTTTGACCTTGGATCAAACATTCACTTTGCCAAAGCCACCCACCCATTGATCACTGTACTTTAATGATATAGAAAAGCTTTTAAGGCTAACCTTAGTGGACGTGAATGGTCCTTTTAAAAAACAAAATTAATTAGGCAAACGAGGTGTGACTGCGAACTGTTTACACCCTATAGAACAGTAATATGATGTGTTTATAACTCGTTTGCTCTCTCTCCTGGACAATAGGCTAAAGAATTTGTTCCATGACCAAAGCGTGAGTGAAACAAAAGATTGGTAAGAAATTGAAGTTTCTAAAATGTCCTGTACTCTCCATCCATGTATGCCTACTCTATAGACATTAATGCTAGACTTATGTCCGTTTTGGGACATCATTCCACGACACCATGATAGAGAATTACGTGTTTATGAACTGACTGAAAATATCTTAATGCACCAGATAAAGATGGTCTTTAGGACCTACTGATGCTGGTTTATTTACTAAATTGAATCGATAATCTTTCAGTTACAACTACATGCATTTGTCTGAATGTTTTGATACAAAATTTGAATTTGATGCCTTAGAGGGCATTGACATGTGATAGAACTGAGAAAAAAAAAAGCTGAAGTGAATTGGGTTTCGATCCTTTCTCTTGCTCTGCTCCTGGCGTCAATCCGTGAGCAGATCGAGAGGAAACTCTTATGAACTTGAAACAGGCCATTCTGTTGCCTGAGTTCAGCCTCCTCTTTGATTCCACGGGAATCCAGTGGACACTGATCTTAAGATTGTATGTTATGATCCCTATTGACACCATCTACACTCATTAGTTTGTGTACTCAGGTTGGAGGTGACTGTTATTCTCACTTTGGGAGCCGCTGAGAGCTCCTTCCCAAGCCTGTCTGACGGTCCTCTGCCGCGATTGGACTGCACCAGTGCTGGTGTGATCTCTTTTGGGGACACTCCCTGGACCTCACATGCTGTCCGGGTCGCGAACCTGACGAGTGGTGTCCACCTCTCACTCGCCCTGTCGACCCAATTCTTCCCACTTTCAACCTCCCTGGCCTGCACCTGACATTTGTTATTTTGCTATTGTTTTCTTTGTGTTATGTAGGTGCCGGAGGTATTTACCTCCAGTGCAATTTGAGTTGGTTTGTTGTGTTTCCTGTACAAGGATTGAGGTCTCACTTGTTTATGCATGTTACGTGACTCTTTTTTGGACTGAGTGTCCTCAGTCCAAGAGGGGGTGTTACTTATGTGGGGAAATTATTATAATTTGGTTTATTTTGGCATGAGAAGGAACTGATACACATATATCTAAATGACAAGACAAACGAAAACATAAAGTGACGAATTGACAAATGTTATGGCCAACTAAGATTTCAGTTTCAGATAGGTAAATCAATTTATAATACTCTGTTTTTTACGTTTGCTGTGATTCTGAAGTGCACACAGAATCTGTGGTAAATGTGGGAAACAGAAGCTAAAAGAGAGTTTTTCTCTGTAGATTAATGAAACCTGAATTTCTGAATTTTCCAGATAAAATTGACCCTAGCATTCCAACAGATAGATTAAGTTAAATAGGTTTTTGAGTCCAGCCATAATTTGCAAGATTAGCTGGCATGGTCGTTCTAACGGTGAGCGGCCCTGATGAGAATTTTTGTTTTTGTAATTTTCGTCTGTTCTTTTGTGTTTCTGTTACAGATCTCTGTTGGTTCCTTGTCTCGGTGGGTGCTTGTGAGTGGTCGTAATTGTGAGTTTTTGACCCAAATTAATCAATCAAGTTTTATTTCTAAAGCGCCTTACAATAATCAAAGTTGACCAAAGCATAGTGATGTAGAAAATATAGCGGACGCGGAGGGAGCATGAACCGAGACAACGACCTGACAGAATCAATACGGGGAGGAATTCGAGAGCCCCTCCCGAGCGGAGGAGCTCCCGCTTTGGCCCCATCGGCCCCTCCTCCATATGTACAGAGCGGGGCGTCCGGCTCCACTTTTTACACCCAGTTAATAACCCTTCATGGACTGGTGGACGTGGCGGCTGCGAACTTGTTATCAGCGGAAGAGTATAAAAATGGCCATGCCCGGGTGCCCGCCTAAGTCTAACTCAGCGACCTTGCCTGAGCGGACTTACCATCGAGGGTCTACATTAAAAACACCAGGACCTGTTGGACGCTCCCAGATACTTAGGACCTTTTGAAGTGACTCAAAGGACTGCCACCGCAGTTAAGGTAGAGGGGCGTGACAACTGGTACCACTGGTCACACTTGAAGCCCTGTTCTGAGAAAACCGGCTTACACTGGACTCATACGCATCCCGGACGGTTGACACATCCTGACGAATATGGTAGTGGGTCTAACAGCCCCACTGAAGGGGGTGGGGGACACCAACCCCGACCCACACGGTCACAAAGACATAAAAAAGACTAACAAATATGGACTTAAGGCCTGGGTTTTAAAACCAGGACCTTTTTAAGGTGTCCATACGGGGTGTGGGGCCTGACACTTGCTCTTTGCTTGCTCATCATACCAACAGTAATAAAAATAGACGATCCACATAGTTGTGAGGGACGGGTCAGAGGACACCCTATCAAAGAATTGAAATTGGCCCTTTACAAGGTATGCAAAGAAGTAGGTAAAACACCTGGAGAAAATCTGGTCATCTACTGCAACAATGCAGGTACAATGTTGGTGAAAATGAGAGAAGCAGTGTCGGACCAACACACCCTAGACTGGATTACCCATTGTACAGAAAAAATGATAAAAACATGGGAAAACAAAGAAGGAACAAAATATGCTGTTTTGAAACCTGTGATTTATGATGTATCTAACATGTCTGTTTCCACAGAGGGAGATGGATCTAGGAAGCGACGGTCTTTCAATATGGGGGGTCATACACCAGGAGAGAATAAATGGGTAAAATTAGCTAAGCACACGGCCATGATTACCAACTCAACCCTGCAGGTGGGAAACCGTACCCTCGGTCAATCATACGTACCTTTCTCTGATGACGGCGGCCGTAAGCCCCTGTTCGGAGATGGGAAAGGATTTATCGCCACGCTGATCCCTATGATCGGTGTGGCGTCCTCCATGCAGCGTCTAAATGAGGTATGGTGGATCCTGGAGGACCTAACTGAGGTAATAGGCGACATCTTGGACCAAATGGAACGGAGTCCAGAACTTAAGGCAGTGGCTGTTGTGGTTATGCAAAGTAGAGTGGCGTTAGACGCCATGTACGCTGAACAGGGTGGTATGTGCGCAGCAGTTGGCCTTGACCACTGCTGTACATATATTCCCCGACGAAACTGGCAATTGGACAGCCATTAAAAATAAAGTAAAGGAACTCAAAGACTTCCTCGCGTCTCAAGAAGACCAGGGTCCTCAGTGGACCTGGCTAAATTGGTTAAATTCCGGTTCCTGGATCCATATCCTTCAAAAGGTGGGTATTCTTATAGGTGTAATACTCTTGTTTTGTTGTATTTTGTTTTGTTGTGTTGTGCCTCTCATTCGCAGCATGGTCTCCAGGGCTCTGGGTTCCACTGGGGGCATCTATACGATGGGTGATGCGTCCCAGGGGGACACGGAGCTCGGGACAAGGGAAACGCCAGAAGGGGGTGGTCCCAGCCTGTACTTGGAAAGAGTACGGCAGGCTTTGAGATATGAATGGAACGACCCCCGACAAGGCTGTGATGGAGAATATTGTGGTGGAGATAATATCTAAACAACACTGTTCGGTGTTGTTGCGCTTGCTGTGTTTTGTGTGCAGGAATGTTTATTTTTGTGTCAATCAGAGACGGTCCCAGGGGGACATAAAAGTTGACATGTACCATTGACACGGAATAAAAACCAGCTGAGTTCCGCCTGGAAAGATTAGTAAGCGGAAGTTACACATGGGAAGAGAGAGATGATTTTGAAACCACTCAGCGGCTGGTTGAGTATGCCCTACATACAGTGAACATGTTTTTTTTGGTGTTATAATATGTGAAATTGTACTGTGATTTTTGATACAGGCTGTACTTTTGTGAACTTGAAAATATTATGGTTTTGTTGTCCTCCTTTGGGAGGTCAAAAAGGGGGTCTGAAGAGATAATATTTTTATACGATGTTTTGTTCCTTTGGCTATTTAGCAAACTAACCAAAAGTTGTCATTCAGTGCAGAAAGGTGTGGGTTCCTCAGAATCTTTTGTTTCAAGACACAGCAACCCCCACCCGGTCCACTGGCCATTTGGACAGAAGGGGTCAAATTACGACGGAACTGAATGGACAGCTTTGGGGAGCCAATGGGAAATCTTGTGGACAATGGAATGTGGAGTGCTGTGCTTCCCCAGGAAGAGTCAGTCTGACCATGGGAACGGCTGAAGGCAGACTCACGATGGATAGGAAAAACAGAATTCTGTATTGAGATGACATGTTAGAGAAATAAACGTTTAACTTGTTTAACTCCTTGATGTGTCATCAATTCCTGGTATTTAATTATTAGTTTATGTAGAGTAGTTTTTGACGACTCTCAACTCCTCCTCCAGTTTGAATACGCGGTGTTGTCAATTAAAGGTAATGTTAAATAGGGAAAAAGTAACCGCCGTCGTAGCGGTACTATTTTATTGTGTACAGCGACAACACAGGAAAACGGCTGTTTTTCTTTACACACTATCCCTTTAAATCTGCTGGCTTGCTTTAAACACCTAATATTTCACACGGGAGGACAGAAAATCCTTAACGGACCTAAAATAGATTTGCAAGTTTCCCGTGTGCAATACTGGACTTGGCACTTGAAGCCTCTGAATCTATAGGCACGGATAAGAAGAGCACTTACATGTATATCTTGGGCTGCAGCCATATGGAGGTCTGAAAAGAAATGTAAAGTGAAAAATGAACATTTTAGACCCCGAGGCACTTTCCTTTCCTGCAATAATCCAGACCACAACTACGATACCGATCATTTTTGAATGTTTGTATGTAATTCAACTTTTTGTGCATTTTATTCTCTCAAACATTGCCTACTGTATTGACTCAACCTTATACCACCACCATAAAATCCTCCACTTTTGCAAGACCCAAATTACAGATGAAAAATTAAAAGTGTCTGTTTAGCTTCTTTTTTTCTTTTTCTTTTACATAACTCTCTCCAGACAGGTAATGCAACACGAGATTCAACAAACGATGTATAATAAGTTTAAAAGGCTTTGTGCAACATCCACTGACCACTGCTATTTTTGTATTGTGCTGTATTTTAATCTCTATAGTTATACAAAAGTACAGGTTATAAATCTAGTTTTCTTTTCACCGCTCTGCTACAGGGATTATTGCATGTGGTTTTGCATATCAAATTATTGCACATGTTACTTTTCCGGTATTTGTTCTCGCGGTCCTGGAGTCAAACCGAGGACACAAGAATGTTAACCAGTCATACTTTAAACTGTGGAAACTTGTGAAGTTGGACTACCCTTCAACTCCTGGAACAATAAAGCACACCTTAACATTACCACTTTAAGCACACAAGGTATACAGTGCCTTGCAAAAGTACTAATACACCTTAAACCTTTGCACATTTACCAAGACACGGCCGTTCACCTAAACTAACAGACCGAACAAGGAGAGCACTGGTTAGAAATGCATCCAAGTGCCCCAAGATAACTCTGGAGGAGCTGGGACGTCCTGCCACTGAGCTGGGGGAATCTGTACATGGGACAACTATAAGTTGTACTCTACACAAATCTGGCCTTCATGGACGAGTGGCAAGAAGAAAGCCATTATTGAAATCCCGTTTGAAGTTTGCTAGAAGTCATATGGAGGACACAGCTACCATGTGGAAGAAGGTGCTTTGGTCAGATGAGACAAAAATTGAACTTTTTGGCCCAAATGCAAAACGTTATGTATGGAGCAAACCTAACACTGCTCATCGTCCTGAGTGCACCATCCCCAGTGTCAAATATGGTGAGGGGAGCATCATGCTATGGGGCTGTTTTAATTCAGCGGGGACTGGGAAGATTGTAAGAATAGTTGGGAAGATGGATGGAGCCAAATACAGAGACATTTTGGAGGAAAACCTGCTGGAGTCAGCAAGAGAATTGAGGCTGGGGCGGAGAGTCACCTTCCAGCAGGACAATGACCCTAAACACAAAGATACATCTACAATGGAATGGTTTAAAAACAAACATATGAATGTGTTAGAATGGCCCAGTCAAAGTCCTGACCTAAATCCTATTGAAAATCTGTGGAAAGACCTGAAAACTGCTGTTCACAAACGCTCTCCTTCTAATGTGACAGAGCTTGAGTTGTTTTGTAAAGAGGAATGGGCTAAAATGTCAGTCTCTAGATGTGCAAACCTTGTAGAGTCAAACCCCAGAAGACTTGCTGCTGTTATTGCAGAAAAAGGAGGTTCTACAAAGTATTAAGTCATGCTGTATGAATACTTATGCACGCCCCACTTTTCACTTTTCTATTTTTGGAAAAATTACAAAATCATGTATCATTTTACTTTCACTTCACAGTTGTCTGTTACTTGTGTGTGAACTTTCAGTAAAAAATTCCAAATAAAATCTTTACGTTTATGGTTGTAAACATGACACAATGTGCAAACGTTCAAGGTGTATTAGTACTTTTGGAAGGCACTGTATCTGTATTTATTTTGCCCTTCCATCCATCCAAACACCAGCCTGCGACCTGGACTGTATCCATGAAACCACTCAATCAAAGCAAAATCCGTCTCCTCACTTTTTGTTTTGCCGCAAACTCCGGTATCAGCAATGGCATAGTATGTGAGGGGGAATCTGTCCATGCGGCGAAATGTCTAAACCCTGCTTTGTGCGGGCTTTGTTAGCTCAGCCTCGCGACACCCCGACTCTCACAGTGCACCGTATAAATCCGCCTGTCCAAATTCCTACACTAGCAAAGGCCGCTTGGTAAATAATAGTTTGGGGGAGCAAACCGGGGAGAGCAGGAGAGGAAAATGTCCCGCTACTCAGGAAAGGTGAGTGCACTCCATTCATCAAGGCTCATCGCGATTAAAAGTAATAACAGTACTTGTTGTAGTATGCACAAATAAACAGCTGCAATTAGGTCGTATTTAATGTGTAATTAGCAGAATTGTATCGATTTTGCAATGGTGATTATTCATTTATTTTATCTTAAGTGATGTCGTTTATGCACATTTTGTCATTTTTGGTGGCCTAAAGATATATATGCAATTATATTCTGCACCTCGCATGAATCACATTGTGTTATCTCGTCTGTTCTGGCAACACAGAACCTGGGGGTGGGGTCTTTGTCTGAGGGGTAGGGCAGAACAAACACTGTATTATTTGAGCAAATGAAATGGTAATGGGAATTGAACACTCAGGACTGTGGGAAGAATGTTTATTTGTCTGAAATGAATGAATGTTCTTATGTTTTGAGGAATATTTAGCTATGGGAGGGGTCCTGACTACACGACAAGACACGGTATATGAAATGTGCGGTCGCATTACAGGATGAGAAAAAACTCTTTTTTCGTTCTCTCAGGTCTTGAGCCACATTGGTCTCCTAACATAGACACTTTCACCAGGAAAATATCTTCACATTAACGTGTTTAGTTTCTGCACTGATTCGATGTTTTGCAATCGATTATATGGGGAAATTGTGGGGCCATTTTCTCCAAATGCATTTTTCTCACACTTTTGGTGCAGTAGTATCTCCACAGTAGCACCTATACTTCAACTGAGCCATATTTTTTAATATCTAATTCCTAGCTTGATTTATTGAGCTTTGAATTTCCTTACAGATTTTTTCCACTCGTAAACAGCGTATTTTAAAACTGAAGAAATCTCGTCTGAAAAAGTCTTAGTAACTAATATGTCAACAAAATAAAACTCGATCCATTGTTCAGATTTGGTTGCCGTCTCAAATTGATATCTCTAAATGCATAAAGTTTCCATATTCACCGGCCGTGTCTTTTTTTCTTCTTGCAGATCGTCTTCTACGAGGGCAAATGCTTCACGGGGAGGAAGTTGGAGCTGTGCGCGGACTGCGATAACTTCCAGGACCGCGGTTTCCTGAACAGGGTCAACTCGATCCGCGTGGAGAGCGGCGCCTTCGTGTGCTTTGACCACCCGGACTACAGGGGGCAGCAGTACATCCTGGAGCACGGGGAGTACCCGGAGTACCAACGCTGGAACGCCGTCAACGACCACATGGGTTCCTGTCGGCCAATCAGAATGGTGCGTCTCAACATGTCGGACACGCGAGCCTGGTCTTAGTCGTACTTTCTTAAAGCTATACCGCGGGACATTTCGTCAAATAAATGAAACGGCACTTTTTTTATTATTATAACTGCTGTTTTGGTGCAAAGTCTGTCCAAAAACATACATCTTTACTCTTACCGAGCTCGCCTCCCGTCTCCATGGAGATGTTTTCATGTATTATGTCCTCGGTTCCTTTGTTTATTGAGCAGGGTTTCGTGACCATTTAGCTGCTCCTCTTGCATGGCTTAGACATACAGAGCCTCTCGAAAGTACTAATACACCGTGAACCTTTGCACATTTTGTTATGTTTACAACCCTAAACATAAAGATTTTAGTTTGAAGTTTTTACTGAAAGTTCAAACACAAGTAACAGACAACTGTGAAGTGAAAGCAAAATGATACATGATTCTGTTATTTTTCAAAAAATAGAAAAGTGAGAAGTGGGGCGTGCATAAGTATTCATACAGCATGACTTAATACTTTGTGGAACCCCCTTTTTCTGCAATAACAGCAGCAAGTCTTCTGGGGTTTGACTCTACAAGGTTTGCACATGTAGAGACTGACATTTTAGCCCATTCCTCTCTACAAAACAACTCAAGCTCTGTCAAATTAGAAGGAGAGCGTTTGTGAACAGCAGTTTTCAGGTCTTTCCACAGATTTTCAATAGGATTTAGGTCAGGACTTTGACTGGGCCATTCTAACACATTCATATGTTTGTTTTAAACCATTCCATTGTAGATTTAGCTTTGTGTTTAGGGTCATTGTCCTGCTGGAAGGTGAATCTCCGCCCCAGCCTCAATTCTCTTGCTGACTCCAGCAGGTTTTCCTCCAAAATGTCTCTGTATTTGGCTCCATCCATCTTCCCAACTATTCTTACAATCTTCCCAGTCCCCGCTGAGGAAAAGCAGCCCCATAGCATGATGCTCCCCCACCATATTTGACACTGGGGATGGTGCACTCAGGACGATGAGCAGTGTTAGGTTTGCTCCATACATAACGTTTTGCATTTGGGCCAAAAAGTTCAACTTTTGTCTCATCTGACCAAAGCAGCTTCTTCCACATGGTAGCTGTGTCCTCCATATGACTTCTAGCAAACTTCAAACGGGATTTCTTATGGCCTCCTTTCAATAATGGCTTTCTTCTTGCCACTCGTCCATGAAGGCCAGATTTGTGTAGAGACTTATAGTCTCATGTACAGATTCCCCCAGCTCAGCGGCAGGACGTCGCAGCTCCTCCAGAGTTACCTTGGGGCACTTGGTTGCATTTCTGACCAGTGCTCTCCTTGTTCGGTCTGTTAGTTTAGGTGGACGCCCGTGTCTTGGTAAGTTCGCAGTGGTGCTATACTCTTTCCATTTCCGAATGATGGATTGAACAGTGCTCCGTGAGATGTTCAAATCTTGGGAAATCTTTGTATAACTTAACGCCGCTTTAAACTTCTCCAAAACTTTATCCCTGACCTCTCTGGTGTGCTCCTTGGCCTTCATGATGTTGCTTAGTGACCAATACACTCTGACCATAGCTCTGAGGCCCTCACAGAACAGCTGGAATTATACTGAGAGTAGATTACACACAGGGGGCCTCTATTTAATGGTTAGGGCAAGGTGTGAACTTTCTGCAGTCATTAGGAATGTTATAAAGGCAATTTAATGCTGTATGAATACTTATGCACGCCCCACTTTTCACTTTTAAATTTTCTGTAAAATAACAGAATCATGTATCATTTTGCTTTCACTTCACAGTTGTCTGTTACTCGTGTGTGAACTTTCAGTAAAAAATTCAAAATAAAATCTTTAGGTTTAGGTTTGTAAACATGACAGAATGTGCAAAAGTTCAAGGTGTATTAGTACTTTCGCAAGGCACTGTATAACCTGGAATGTTCCGCAGTGTGGCTATAAGAACAAAATTGAGCCCCCACAGCAGGTCGAGGGCCGCATATATTAATAATAATAATAATATTGTAAAGGACTGTGGCCTAATAAATAACAATAGCTTAAACTTATTGCACTTTATCAGCCTATGTCACACGTTTGTCAAAGCGCTGCATTTATATATATTATTAATTCACTCCACACTCGATGGCGGTAACTTACTGTTGTAGTCACAGCCGCCCTGGGGCAGACTGACCATTTACCACATGGCTATAATATGCTGGTCACGTGTGGAATTCTTTCCTTTTTTTAAATTTAAGTTGCCCCCTAGTGGCTGGAGTGAGCATTCTGGCTATTTCTTAAAAAACAAATCATAACTCAGCACAGGAATGGGCTAAAGACTTTTTTTTTTTTTTACTTAATACTAAATTACTAAATTAAATCCACATTAAATCATCTCCTGCGGGCCTTGTGTTTGACACATGTGGTTTAATGTAACTGTGATGAAGCTAAATGTGACCAAAATGCAACGAAAACGTGAAAAAAAAGCAACAATAATGTGAATAATATGCACACACAAAAAAGTGACAAAACTTGCCTCAAAAATTACGAAAACCTGAGGGCAAAACCGGAGAAAGAGCTTAGACCTTAGCTTTCAAATGAGATGTTACTCTGGCCTATAGGCTGTAAACTCTCCAGTGAAGACGCTTTTAGCTTTGGGTAAAGCTGAAATAGGTAA
Organism: Proterorhinus semilunaris; assembly: GCA_021464625.1. Lineage (NCBI taxonomy): Eukaryota > Metazoa > Chordata > Actinopteri > Gobiiformes > Gobiidae > Proterorhinus > Proterorhinus semilunaris. Next base: position 27,026,141 of record CM038358.1, on the reverse strand, counting down.
GAGGTTAAAGTCCTTTTCTTAAACCCACATTAAGCATTATGTTTTCTAATAACGTCACCACTTTTGAAAACCGTTATGAGAAAATGATCTGAGTGACCCGGGACCGAGTTCATCGGTGCTGACAGAGACATTGAACGTTTTTGCTTCGAGTGATCCAGATCAAATGCAGCATCCTTAGATCCTTAGAATGTCTAATGGAAGTTATAGAAATAATAGTAGAGTAAAAGACCCATTGACTCCGAGGTCGTACAGCAACAAACCTACCGACGCTCATCGCACACGGGAAACAAAGTCTGCCTCGCGCTCGCATCTCTTTTCCTCCAGCGTCTGAATTGTGCCACTTGTGTGAATGTTTGCGTTGAAGAGCCTGCATGAGATCATCCCGGTTTCGCGCGACAGACATCTGCGCGAGCCGCGTCGGCCGCTGTGACCTTGCGACGATTCAGCAGAACGCTTTAGACGTGCAAAAAAAAAAGAAAAAAAAAAGACATTTGAATTTGCCAGTTCACAGGGTGCGAGCGACAGTTCGGCTTTTCTATAGATCTCGCTTTCAAAAACTCCGCTCTCTCCTCCTCCACACTTCACCTGTACATTCTGAACGCCGAGCTTCTGCGGAAACATAAAAGCAACGCGGTGACTCAGCAAGATATACTAAGTGCATACTTTCCATGATCAGTACAGCCTGGAGTTGCTCAGGCTGTACTGATCATCCATATGAGCAACTGTACTGATCCTCCATATGAGCAACTGTACTGATCCTCCATATGAGCAGCTGTACTGATCATCCATATGAGCAACTGTACTGATCCTCCATATGAGCAGCTGTACTGATCATCCATATGAGCAACTGTACTGATCATCCATATGAGCAACCGTACTGATCATCCATATGAGCAACTGTACTGATCATCCATATAGATGATCAGAAAAAGCATATAGTAGACTTCAATATCAAAATATTCAATATCAAATAAATAATGAGCTCCAGTTGCTCATATGGATATGAAGTATCATATCCATATGAGCAACTGGAGCTCATTATTTATTTGATATTGAAGTATACTTTATGCTTTTTAGCTCTCTTTATAGGTCTGCTTTGGTCCTGGTTTTAGCCTTTCAATGAAAATGCGAACTTGTGACAAATTAGAAAAATATAGAGGCTTTTTTTGTTTAAACCTCTTACCACCCGCCTTCACCGAGTGCATGTTCTCCAGTTCAGCTTAACCCAAGTCTAAAAGCTTCTCGACTAGACCTTACAGTCTATAGGCCAGTGTAGCGCCTCATTTGAAAGCTAAGACCCGGAAAAACTGACGTTAACAGATCTATTTCCTCGCTTTCTTGCTGTGTTGTCATCACTTATTTCACATTCAAGAGCTTGGTCGCTTCTAACTTCACACCCGTTTGGCCCCGTAGAGGAGAGGAGGAGAGGCTAAACGCTAACAACATCTTTGGTCTTTTGAGCATCAACTCGTCTAAGCTCAGGAAAGAACATGTCTCAGTGTGGAAAAATGGTGGCCTGTTCCTTTAATCAAAGCCTACTTTGTGTAACTTAGTAAACCAGAGGAGTGCTCTTGATGACGGACATTGCCCTCTCTGTTGATTGCGTTAAATGGGTCATAATTGAAAAAAAATAAAATAATTGTCTTACATCGACAACAAAGCCTTTTCAGATTCCCTTTTACGCTCTGTTTTTAAAAGGTTGAAAAGCCAAAGGATCCTTGCATTAAAAGGATTTGAAAGGTGCATTATGCAACCCAACCTTTTATGCAAAAAGGTTGGGTTGCGTATTTGATCAAGGCGGTCTCTACAAGGCTCCGGGATCACCTGTTGCAGCAGTGACAACCTTCCAAATTGATCCAGGAGCGTCCTAGAGACCATGATGGGAAATAAAGGTGCCATCCTGACCACTCACACAGCCGCTGGGTCACTACCAGGTCAAATACGCACCTTTAAGTTTGAAATTGAGCTGGAGGGTAATATAAGCATTAAATACAGAAAGGATGCTGTGGATTCAATTGATATCACTGGACATTTCTTGATAGAGACGGCCAACGTTTTGAGAAATACCCATTCTCTTCATCGCCAAGGTTATCAGAAGATCTTAAAGTGGGCAGTGACACATACCAGTGCACAAGTGTTGAAATGGCACAATGCCACCAGTCAGAACACGGGTTTAACTTGACAGAAAATCGCAGATATCCAGAATGATACATTACAAAGTCCATGATCAATACATCTGGACATCTGCTGATTTATACGGTCACCGTTCTCTTCATGGGGACGTCTGCCGACAGCATTGGCCCATGTTGAAGAGAATGGGCTTCATCTCATAGCAACAAGCACGTGATATGTTTCACTAATGTGGAGCATCAAGATTAAAAGCAAGATTTGCATATTTTCTTTTCAAAACTTCTTTTCAAACCTGGCTTAGTCCTGTTATAGATCAATAACCAAAACTGACTCCATTCCTCTGCTTAATCTACTGTTTACACATTTTTAGAAATGATAAATGCATAGATTTGTCGCTCAGGTGCTGACCTTCATGTAATCCAAGTTTGGATTTCCCATGTCTGTCCCTCCATGTCCCACTACAGTACTACCATTTGAGGTGGTCCCCCTACATGCATCAGGTCCTCTTCTAAATGGTTTCCTCTGATAACTCATTGCAAAAGCCATTGTGTTTCTGCCACGTGGCTTTAAATGTTATAGTCCTTGGGTGTAATGACTAAACATGGTTCTGCTCTCATTTTTGCAGCACGGAGAGCACTATCGGCTGGAGCTGTTCGAGGGGGAGAACTTCGAGGGAGAGTGCGTGGAGCTGTGCGAGGACTGTCCGTTTATGCAAGTGCGCGGCCCGACCAAGAACTGCATCAACTCCATTAAAGTCTACGGAGACGGAGCGTACGTATATCTCTATGGGCCCGGCACGCCAGGCTCGCTAATGCAATCAGACTGAGAGAGGGAGGGAGGGAGGGAGGGAGGGAGAGGCTGGCTGTGCTGTGTGTCTCTATAAGAACACTTCACTGATGAACTCTGTGACACCAGTGAGCTGAATGAGGATGTGCAATTATTAACAAGTTCAAAAGAGCACACATGCATAGTTTGTATGACATACGGATTTGTAGGATATATAGGGTTTTGGGCGTTCATTTAGTTTCTCAATCGCCCATTACACACAGCAGGGTGAAGCACTATTCTTAAAACGACGTTTCATAACAGGGTATGCCAAATCTTAAAGGGAATATATCAGGATTTTTGCCATATGGCCTCATTTCCTAGTTATCCAGAGTGTTGTTGATTTCTAGAGATTTTATTTTTATTTCCTTATATTTGAAGAGTTTACTGGTGCTAGGCTAGTGCTAGGCTAACGCAAGTCTATGGTAACTAGTAGCCTGCATTAAAAACCTCTTCAAAATCAGGTGGTCCTCCAAATGCTGCCATACCTGATTTGAAGAAAGCTCCTTTGTGAATTCCATGTGCAGTAATGCGCAGGTAAACAAACTAGATCCAGTAACCTAGCAGATCACTCCGCCGCTGCGTAGCTTACAACCAGTGCCTTTAATTAATGCTTATTCAACAATAATTTGTGGAGGAAAAGTATTTATTATTTTATTGCCCATTCTATATTTTTCAAATAAATAAAGAAAAGTGGTGGTGTTGCACTAAATGGTAATTCGTTATTTGGTGATTTGGAGCTTTCGCTGTAGATAACAGTGAAAGCTCCAAACTTGGAGCTTAAGACAGAAATATGTACAGTAGATTCGCCTTGGGGAAGAAGTTTTGTGTTGATATGTTAAAGTAACTGTGGCATGCATTTGAAATCTTTCACATTTCTGTGTCGCATTCTTATTGTCCTTTACCTCGACTTAACAGCCTCTCAGAGAAAGCCTCCTCTACTTTACCTCTCTTGTGTTATGTCTGGTCCACATAACAGACGCGGTACATATAAAAGTTTCATTGGAGTTCGAATTTTAAACGACACTTGACAGAGAAAAAAATACCGTTTTCTGAAGCACATGGACTATATGACCCACTAAACGCAATCAGCGGAGAGAGGGTAATGTCAGTCGTCGAGAGCTCTTCCCTGATTGACAGGGTTACACAAGGATAAGCTTTGATTAAGGCGCAATGAGCTGGCCATTAAAGCTATATTTTTTTTTGTTTGGGCACAGTTGCATTTAATGGCTACAAGTGGATTGTTGGTGTATGCCACTTGAATGACTTTTCTAACAAGGGCCTTGATTGAGCATGTTGGAATTCAAAACATTTATTAATACACAATGTGGCGGTCTCGTCATTGGAGAGAAATGTGAAGTAAATATCAGTGGTCCTTTCTGGCCTGTGAAGCTGCACAATGAATAATAGAAACATTCAGGACATTGCTGTTGCAATCCCGTATTATCATCGGCGAGCATTTTTGCAGAGTTACAGATACTAATATATATATTCATACACAGTATCTTAAACCAGTAGCTCGGGCGCTACATGTAGTCAGTGTTGGGGAGAATACTCTGAAATCGCATTTAGTTACAGAATACTGAATACCATGTTTTGTCACTTTGTCCAATCATAATATTGTTTTCTGAATTCTTCGAATACTTTCACATTGATTTGCATTATACCGCATATTTATATTTCGGTATAAAAATGGCATATAATTACAAAAATGTAGGCTGTTATAAACTTATGTACCACTAATTAGGAACGCAGTAACGCTCTTGGCAAAAGCTCAGAAGCAGATCATGTGACGCGATGTTTGCATGAACTGTGGCATAAGGCGTTTTAAATCTTTGTTTGATTTTAGGAGGAAAAACATGTCAACATTAAAAGTTCCTTTTTAATAATATTGCGCAACATGACGCTAAAATGTAATGATTGAGTATTGGAGGTATTCCATTGATTTGAGGAAAGTAACTCTATTCTAAATGAAAGAGTAACTCTACCTGAATACAGTTAGCTTAGATGGACAGCTCCTGTACGACCGAGAGCTTTAATCTCCCCCCGGTGTCTCTGGCCAGAAAACCACATTTGCAACTTCCCTGCCTCCGGGTCGGAGCTATCAATACACACTAATGGAATCACAAATAAGAAGCTAACAGGCTAACGGGCAGAGCTAACTGCGGGCTAGCGCCACTTAAACAGTATTTACAGCCAAGTTTGAGTGAAAACAAATGTGTATTTCCATTGTGTACTTGGACGTACAATATCCCTCTCTCCCTTTGTCTTTTCTGTCAGCGTAGTATTTACTCTCACGGACAAGTAATGAGTAAAAAAAACGCAACATGCTATGACCCCTGCAGTGGCGCTTATGGCCTCTAGGGGCATGAGTTACCTAGTTATGCTTTAATTAATGTTCTCATTCTCAGCTACTGGGTGCTCTTAGTCACACAAGCATCCTCAAAGTATAATGCCATTGTTATGCCTAAAAGTAGTAAGGTGTAACTGCCCTCACCAAGTTCACCATCAAAAACCTATCTATTATTCTATTAAATCTATTATTCGGGAGAAACCAAAAAGGCTTGGCCAGCCCAGGGAGATGGCACCTCAGCCAACAAAAGAACAATAGGCAGGTAATTAGCAGTAATTATCCATGAATAGGACGCTCTACTTCAAAGGGGCTTACCCACGGGTGAGAGTAGCTGTGATTAGAGGGGAGGAGCCGGGCCTACCCTAACTCCTCCCCGTTGGTCTATATATTCAGCTGCGTCCAGAGTGGGACATTTGTCGCTGACGAAGCCTTTTGGATGAGAGGCGAAACGTTGGAAGACTTCAACTACTGAGTACAGAATATGAATCAAGTACCTTCATTGAAGATATTCTAATAATTGTTACATTTTGGCAGCCAGTTCACCCTATGGCTTTTAGGTTGCATCATTCTAGCCTTTATCCTTAAACTACACACATTATATTAGTGTAGTCATTACTTCATAATAGGTTGTGTTGGTTAACTGGCCTTACTCTATATATAAGTGCTGTTATTATATAGCTTATTATTATACTACTTTGAAAACCTTATGAAATATTTAAAGTGCAATAAAAACTTGAGACATTATAATGGGGAAATGATATATTACTGACAATGTAATTTTTCTTCAGTATGGGGGACCGGTGCTTTTTTTCTTTTGATTTCATTACATGTTTTTGTTACCTTTGCCAACACTTGATCATATTTCACTGTTTCGCTCCTCAGTTGGGTGCTGTACGAGGAGCCACACTACCGCGGGCGCATGTACGTCGTGGAGAGGGGAAACTTCAGCTCTCCAAAGGACTGGCAGTCGGAGAACCCGACCATCAAGTCCGTGCGCAGAGTGGCAAACTACTTCTAACCCCAGCGCCGCCTTTGTGAGCGATAGACGGCACCAATTCACCACTGATCTCTGTGGGCTTGTAAACGAATAAACGCTCCCCAAATTGTCCGTTGTTGTTGTTGTATTTCTGTACTGAATAATGGAAAAGGTCCAAATAAAATAGTGATCCTTCGATACCTTTCTTTTTTTTTTCTTTTTTCTTTTCTTTTTTCTATTATTGGTTGAAGCAGTGAAACATACGGCAGAAATGATTACATGCTGATCGGAGTAATTGCTTTCTATTACGTGCCATAAATACCAAACGGTAAGTGCAAAGCTAATGCTCAGTCCTAATGGGGCCATTACCAAGAGATGTTCAAATGCAGATCGCAAATCAGAACGGAGGACATTTTATTTACCAAAGGGGGGAAATTACACCTTGTCGCTGTAACTCTATAATAAGGAATATGTAAACGCAAAGTTAAGAGGGGGGTGAATTCCAAAGTGGACGCCATTTCTCCCGGCGGAGGCTTCGGTGTCGAGACCACATGCATATCACCAGCATAAGTACTTATCAATAAAAGCGCCACACAACGAAGACGCAGGGTCTTAGACGAAAGGGTCCACGGATGCGTACATGATCATTTTGTGCCACTGAAGAAGGAAGATGGATGGAAATGACATGCAAACTCCAACTATTTTTTGCATTTTCTCTTTGTTGTTGTTTTCAGACCTCTCCTAGTTATTTGATTTTGTGGCGGTCCTAATGTCATGCCAGGAGCTTTACCATTTGTAAATAATCTGAAAATGAACAGACTTGAATTTAAATGATCAGGCGTCACCAGATGTTATGTCATTCTGTAAGTATACAGTCCCTACGAAGTATCTTTTCCCACACATTTATTTGCGCCGTCTCTGTCTCACAATGGCATGTTGGTTTAAAGTGCGTACGACACATTACACATAATTGTTGCTGAAACATAGTTAACACAATTATATTGAAGATATCGCTAAAAAATGGTACCCAGCTTCCTTCAGTTTGACCATTCTTGTGATGTTTATAGTTTCACTTCCTTATTGGACACTGACAGGAAGTGACGTAGATAGAGGCAAACCATTTTAACTTTACCTATGTCACTTCCTGTCAGCAGCTTAAAAAATCTGATGAAATTTCTGGCCAACTTTTCTTCATTAAAATCGCTGCTGAAATCGAACGATGATTATTACTTAAAACAGATGTTATCCACCTAAATATGTCATATTTTCAAAAGCATTAAAACCTGTTATGTACACTTTAAGGCTTTGTGTGCGATTATTAAACAGTATTAAAAACAACCGCACTTTGGGCCAATTCAACAAGAAGTCTGAGGGCCACCAAAAACAGGGCTGCACTTGGGGCGCCACTTCTTTAAAACAACCGCAGACCTGTCAATAATGAGAGTTTTTAAATGCGTTTGCGCTTTACAAGCCTGTGTTGACAAGTTCCTCAAAGTGCCACACTGTAGTCATTATTCATTCACTTCATACTCCATGGTGCAAAGCTACCAATATGGCCTCAGCTGCCCCGGGGTAGACTGATGGACGTCACACGTCACCCACAGGCCGTATTCTATGGGCGGCGTTCACGTGACATCACAACATTCTAAAGAGCCAATATTATTGAGGCGGTGGGCAGAGGAAAATTCCATGGTGGTAACTATGGAAACTGTCAAATGGTAAATGTTTTTGTATTGCTTTTTTTTAGCTGATATCTTTGTCGTCACTGGAGGAATGAAGCAAAAAAGGTCCCAAAGTCCATTGTCTTCTCATTCGGCACATTTAAACTAAGCTCACATTATTTTCTCACAAAGGTGTCCAAAAGTGGTGACAATATTGACAAATATGAGCGTGATGTTGGCCGTTAGAAAGGCCTTTTCTGCCATATTTGTTTGTAACTTTATTGTCCCCATAGGGAAATTTGTCCTCTGCATTTGACCCATCCTTGGATTCCGCTGGGACGGACCTGTAAGGAGCAGTGGGCGCGGGGAGCCAGGCTGATGGTCAGAAACACCTGGCTGGAGGATTCACCTATTATACATGTTTTTAGTGGTAGGGGAAACCAGATTACCCGGATGAAACCTACGAACGTGCAAACTCCACACAGAAAGGCCTCGTCCAGGTGGGAATCGAACCCGGGACCTTCTAGCTGTGAAGCGGAAAAGCTCACCCCGCCAAATAAATAAATAAATAATACGGCGGGTTTGTGAGTCCGATCAGTTCCAAATACTGACGAGGTACAACATTTTTCAATTTTCTTTTCGGCAATTAGTTTCAAAAACGGTTTGTCTCCCATAGAGTTGGCGTCGTCCAGTTATAGAACGTGGACGCGACCTATTGCCCTCAGTCATAATTGCGCTGTTTTTCCACATTCATACCAGTTTAAGAACGTGGTCAATTCCATTCATTGCTTATTGAAAGGTCAGCCTCCGTATAACAATCAGAAATGACTAGTCTTCATATTTTCAGTATCAGTCTTTGACAACAGCGATAAGAAAGAGAGGTTATCATACTGTACTCTGGCCCACAGCTGCACATGTGGCTGTGAACAATAGCCCAATATCTCCCAGTACAGTCTACAGTGGAGTATTAATCAAACCTGAAGGTGAGATATTGCACCGTGCGCACAGCCTATCTGCCCCCTGCCCCGGGGCGCGCTACTGCCACCTTCTGTCATTTATCAGCTCAACAGCGAGGTTCACCCCGGGGCTTTCCTCAAACTCACGTCAAGGCAGTGGTGGGAGAGGTTTGTGGCCCAGTGGTGTTGCAGCTTTTCCTCTCGTGTTGCACGTTGTCCCCTGTGTCTGTGTAGGTTAACGCCGGGTGCTCTGGTTTTCCCCGACCTCTGGAAAACATGCACAAGAGGGGCCAGGACTCCCCGGGAAAAGACCTTCTGAAATCAAGTGGAAGTAGAGATTACAAATGATGAGAAGAAATAGATAAGAAATAAGAAATCCATGTCTTTACTGAAGTGAACTATAGATGGATGAGAAATGTGTGCTTCTAAGACTCTTGAAAAAGTTTAATGTGCATTATTAATATTATGAAGTGGGGAAAAAAAAGATATAAAGTATTCGTTATGAAAGTAAAAATACCTTAAAAAAATGTAATTAAGTTGCTGCTTTTCAGTACAATTGCTTTGTCCTGGTTTTCAAGGCCGAGAGCAGCCACATTGACGTATCTCAAGAGGCATTGTCAATGTAAAAGAATGACAACCTGGCCCACAGCACTCCAAGACAAAGCAACAAAATATGACAAATGTAAAAAAAAATGTGTGGGCATTTGGAATAAAATCACATCTTAAAACTTTGAAGAGTGACTGTATATTTGAAAAAAAAAACTTTGAAAACAGCTTTGGAAGACAAAAGAATATGATAAACTTTGAGGCGACGAACTTCAAGTAGAGGGCAGGGGTCAATATCAGTATCATAGTCCGTGTTGAATTATTAATCAATCAATCAAACTTTATTTGTAGAGCACTTTTCATTCATTTCATGTATCACAAAGTGTTTCACAGATTTAAAAACATCCCCTAACACTCACCTCCTCCCACAAATACAAACACACTGTCGCATTCACACTCTCCCACCCGCCTCCCCAGAGACACACACACACACACTCAGGGAAACACAATGGACGCAACGGACATAAGGCTGAGACAAGGCTGGGTACAGATAAACCAGGTAAGGAAACACCATCCATCTGCATCGGGAGCAGCACCTCGGCCGTGGCCAGAGGGCGCCAACACAGGGCGACCAGAGGAGGCGCGGGAGAAACACCACACCTCCATCCAGACCCCCACAGGACAGCACCCCAGCAGCCACAGCCAATCCCCGCTCCCGAGGCAGAGGGCTCCTCCAGAGGAACCTGGGAGAGCATAAAATTTTTTTAAATAAATAAAATAAGGCCGAGAGGTAAAATACATAAAGGAAAAATACATATTAAATAAATAGGCCTAGCAAGAATAAATATCAGTTAAAAGCTAAACTAAAATGGTGGGTCTTGAGTCTGCTCTTAAAAATATGAACCTTCTCTGCGTTCCAGAGGCGAGGTCCATAAGACGCCTCGCCGTGAGTCTTTCTGTTGACTTTAGGAATAACTAGGAGACCCCTGCCGGAGGAGCGAAGGGGCCGTGAAGGTTCATAAGGTAAAAGCAGTTCTGAAAGATAAGAAGGACCAAGACCAAGAACTTTAAAATCGATCCTGAAACACACGGGGAGCCAATGCAGCGACTCTAAAACCGGTGTAATGTGGTCCCGCCTCCTGGTCTTCGTCAGGACACGAGCTGCTGAATTTTGTAAAAGTTGTAAACCTGAGATACTCCTTTTGGGAAGACCAGAAAGCAGGGCATTACAGTAGTCAATGGAAGTGACCTCGCTCGCTCCTTGTGCAGCTGAGTTTTTTGCCTTTTTCTGCGTACTGCATTTGTGGTTTCTCTGTTCCACATTGTTTTTCTGGATACTTTTGTACGTCTTTGCTGTGTTTTTGTGGAGGTTTGGTGGATTTGTTTACTTTGAGAGTCTAAAATGGTCCTGAAGAAAGCAGCTTTTTAAAGGTAAACAAAATGCTAGCTTTTCAGCTAAACCCATTTGAGACCTACACATGTCTTCTTCTGAGACACTGAAGAGGCACCAAGAGCACCCCCTGCAGCACAGAGGAGGCGTCACAAGAAGAGCTACAGGAAACAAAAAAGGACAAACGAGAGATGGTGAAAGACTGTTGTGAAGCGGAGGGAGGAAGAGGAAGGAGGAGGTGGAGCTGACCAGTGCAGGACACCACGCTCTGAAACAAGAAAGAACCCAGGAGGCTCAGCACCATTTCAGAGGATCAGAGGAGACAGAGGGCAGCCAGCCAGGTTTCTTAGCGAGCCACACGAGTGCTACAGATTCCCTGACCTCCAAGGTCATGCGGGTCAGGTCGACACACAGTGGCAGCGCGGCTCAGGACTAACACCTGAACACTATTTCGTTGTACAATGACAATAAAGCACTTACTTACTTACTTAAATGGTCTCAACTTATATAGCGCTTTTCCACCTACATTAGGCACTCAAAGCGTTTTACAGCAAGGAACCTCTCACCCATTCATACACCAATGTACGCAATACAACTGGTGATGAAAGCATGCATGAGCATCTCCGTGTTGGCCCGAGAGAGAATGGGGCGGGGCTATGTTCTTTAGATGGTAAAAACCTATCTTTGTGATATTCTTAATGTGTGGAATTAAAGTCAGCTCAGAGTCAAACATCACACCCAGGTTCTTCACCTGTGAGGAAGGATTAAAAGACAATGACTGTAGTTTGGGTAAAAGTTTCTCTCTCTGGGCCTCAGGACCGATGACTAAAACTTCAGTTTTGCCATGTAACTGAACTTTTACTTGAGTATACATTTTCTGTACTCTTTCCACCACTGGACATTAACCACTAAGTAACTAACTACTTAAAGCAAAACTAATACAGCTTCATCACAAGGTTATGTCCCATTTCGCTGTGGAAGGGCAGTTTTGGTCTTGGGTTGGATGTGCACCCAATCACTTTCCAAACTTGTTTCTCTCATCTCTCCTAAAGTCCTCGTGATATGTGAACATAGAGATCATTTCCTTTCTTTTGAGGCTATTTGACAACTCTGCATTCGTCTTATAGGGTTTCTCTCGGCTCCGTGGTCACATTACACGGGTCGATACAGGACAAGGCCTAATGAGGAACTGCCGGGTCTTGGGTTACGCTCAGCGCCACTAGTTTAGTGACTATTACCTGTTTGCAAACCTCATTCTCGAGCCATTTGATGCTTCAATTGTCCCGGTGTCACCAGCAACCCATTAGCCGGGCTACTGAGCCGAGACCAAATGGCATTTTGACAAGGGATTTTTCTGCTTCTCTCTTTAACAATAAATTGGTTCTTTTGAAAGACGGTATTCCAACCTAAGCAAGTCTGCTATAGGAGATCGGGTCATTAACTTCAGCTTTGGAAAAGGAAATGATAACAAGTGAACACGAGTGGCCAATTAAAAAAGGACAAAGCGAGTTCAGTCTTGGGTCAGGCGGAAATCCATGCACCGAACTTCAAGTGTGTTGTCAAAAATATGAAGAAACGCAGTAATTTACCGGGCTATGGGCGCAACTGTGCTGATGTAGGTCTATAATGTGTGAGTTTAACATAAAAGTGACTGGCCATTCACAATCCATCCAACCGTACAACCTTGTACTACTGGATGTTCTCCTCAGGTCTAGATCAACCCAGTTTGCTCCGGATTCCAATATCAACCTCCAAAAATGCACAATTCTTCTACTCCAGGATGGGCCAAGTACGGAGGACAAATGTTAAACTACTCTGTATAGTATTGTAATCTGAAATGACAATACTAGCCTATACAGAGTAGTTTAACATGTCCTTTAATCTGTTTCACAATAATGTGCTTTAACAAATAAGTCAATGAAATATTAATTCACTCATAGCCAGTGTTGGGGGGGTCACGTATTACAAAAGGAACGAGTTACAAAAAAAATTACTTCTGAGGAATATAACATATTACTGACACAAAATACGGGAATATGTTAGTCATTACAATCTAAGTAACTTGAGTTAAGTGCATATAAATGTATGAATGAAAAATACACTGGGGTATAAGATGTGCAGTTGCGTGTCGTCAAAACAAAACGGAGAGAATGAGAAAAAGAAGGAAATCGACTACATTTTTGAAACAGTAACATGTAATACAAACATATTACATGTGTATAGCTGCAAGTACTAATATAGGATATATTAGAGTTTTCAAGTGTCCAACACTATGTGATTTGAACAAACAGATCAATTAATTAATAAATACAGGAGTTTCCATGCCTGATGGTATTTGTTTACAATAATGATACTTTCTGCACATTTTTAAATCTTTTTTTTTTATTCTTCTTATTTCTATCATTGCCATTTGATACTGCAGCCATGCACAGGGAGACCGGCTTAATTAGTGTGAATACATTTTAAATGGGAGTTATTGTATCCTGTTACTTCAAATTAGGTCATCTATTTTTAGCGCTGCCACTTTTGCATTTAAAAGATATGCAGATTGGCGAGATTACTAGACCACGGCTTTTGCAGGGCTGGCCAACTGGCTTTTTGAAAGTTCACGTTTGATGACACAATGGGCCCGAGCTCAATGCTATTTAAACGCGGGGCGGCGTTGATTGATCTCCCCTTTATGTAACGCTATCGACGTAAAAGCGCATTTGAAATGGGATCGTACGGTCAAACGTGTCGCTTCACCTCAAGTTACCCTTTTTTAAAAGTGCATATGACAGGTTTTAGCGCTCAGTTGCAAGTTCATTAGTTGCATCATTTTCATTTCATTTCAGTTAAGCAGCAATGTTGATAAAGAAATGTTGGGCAGAAAAGCTATTTGGATTTAAATGTTTAAGCTGCTGACAGGAAGGGACATTGATAAAGGTAAAGTTCTATGGGAGTTTGACTCATTTCCCTTTGCCATAGTTGGCACGGCTTCAGTTTAAAATGGTTTGCCTTCATCTATGTCACTTCCTGTCGGTGTCCAATAAGGAAGTGAAACTATTAACGTCACACAAATGGCCAAACTAAAGAAAGCTGGGTTCAAAATGTAGGAAAAAATCTTAAATATAATTTTTTTTTGTTTTCTTTTATATTTTATTTATGGTTTTCATTTTTTTTAACACGAAAAAAAATAAATAATAATATATATAATAATAATAATAAAAACCCTCTCTCAGCAAGACAATACAATAAATAATCATAAAAAGAGATAAACAGTAATAGACACCGTTTTAAATCTAGTCTGTGGTATCTTAAATATAATTTGACTTATTTCCCATTGGCAAAAGTTCAAAACTGTTTTCCTCTAACTGTGTCACTTCCTGTCGGTGTCCAATAAGGAAGTGAAACTATTAACGTCCCACAAATGGCCCAACTAAAGAAAGCTGGGTTCAAAATGTAGGAAAATCTTAAATATGATAACTATGTTTTAGCAAAACGTGCCTAATGTGTCATATGCACTTAAAAAAAAGCAGTGATAAATAGGGACACGGGGGGGAAAAAGTGCACGTATCATCCCAGAGCAGAATAAGCCAAGCAAAGATGAGCACGAGCGCGTTTGCCCCTTACCGCCGCGAATCTCTCTCCTAATAATAATTATATGCCATGTTCTCGTAAAAAAATTACTTGTTTTTTTTTTTTTTTTTTTGTGGAGGGGGGAGCCTTCATGTCGCGGTAAGGTCACTCCGCTGGCTACTGCCTGAATTCCACTCTTTGTGTTTATACATCCGGGTCCCTCCTCCTCTCGCAAGCCCATTCCACCCCCCCTCCCCTCCATTTAGAAGAAGCCATTTTGGACATAGATCAGTAACATGCATGTAAACCCGACCGACCTCCCCAACGCAGCGGTGCTATCCTACTAACCGAGTGACTACCGCGCTCGCCTGCGCTCCCCTCGGATGATCCAGAACGCCGCTTCGCGTATGGGCATTTGCATCCACTTCCGACGCGCAATGTCGCCAATATCCACGGAGTAGCGAGCCCGGGGAGTCAATTTATCGCCTCGTATCTTCTTTCTCCCCCCTCCCCACCCCCCTGCTCCTAACATTGTTGCAGCTCTTGACACGCGTTGGGTTGCTCTGTGTACGCTGTGGCTCGCTGCTGTTGTGTGGCGGTGGGGACTGGGAAAGCTAGTCGGCTGCTACACACAGGCCCTGGCGCTGACTTCTTTTTTTTATTATATTTTTATTTTTGTTTTTGCTTTACGCGTTCGGATCCGACACCCACACATGTGTCGGACTACCTGAGTTTTTGGATGTGCGCCACGGGAAGCGGCAGGGGGAATCTTTGTCCTGTTTTTTAGCACGGAACATGTCTCTTTCATGGCTAACTTGTTCACTTCTGCTGGGAACTTTATGCGCAGGTAAGCCGCTCACACTCACGCCCCACAGCCACAAATAAGTCGCGCGACAGTTAAACGGGGAAAGTGGCCGTACGGCTTTAACGCCATTTAGCGAATTGTGCGCTCGCGGAGGTGGGGTTGTGTTTTTTACGCACGCTTCCAACTTTGTCCGGACAAAACCTGTCTGTTCGGGACCAGCCATTTGTTTGTTTCCCCCTTTCCCTTCTTCTTCTTCTTCTTCTACTTCCCCTTTCGCTTCCGTCCCCTACATGTTTTCTCTCCCCCGAGCCAGCCCGCAGCCCACATGAGTAACTTTTATCACTCCGGGTATGAAACCGGGACACGCTCTGTTCGGTGACCGCACACCCGCCGCGAAACTGTTGCGTTGCTGCCCCCTTCTTCTCCTTCTCCTTCTTCTTCTACGCCTATCCTTTCTTTTTCCAAATTGTGGCAGGAATAGATGACAACAGCTGCACCAACATCCTGAAACATTATCGGCTTCTTCCCTCTCACACGGCCCCGTGGACTCTTGTTTGTGGTTGAGAACAAGGGGGGGGGGGGGGGGGCTTGCGAAAACATCCTTCCCCCTTTTTACATAAATCGATAAAAAATGGCGAAATATTTGAGCACATATTGCAATAGCAGGCAAGCTCTGGTACACACACACACCCCCCAATCTTTTATTCGGTGGACCATCCTCGTTTGGGACCTGTTTTGTGTGGCTTGTAAGGGAATTTTGTGTTTCCTCTTTGCTTTTAGGCGACAGTGCAGTCAGACATATTATTTTACTTATTGGTTGGTTATTTTGAACATCGCGTATTAAAAGCGTCAACACGAGCCCCTCCACGTGCATGTATGCTCCGCGTTCTTGCTTGATATACTGACATTGATTTTGTTTTGTTTTTCTGTTTATTTTTTCAGTCACTTCTCCAATAGGCAACATCCAGCTGTCCATAAACGATATAATATTGGAAGCAGTGCACATACGTCCATGTTGGGCATTTATAGATCATCCAGAATTCGCCTCTCCTTTTGTATTCTTGCAAAATGTTTGGCGGAAAAACGATGGAAATGTGACATGTCTGGCATGTGCTTATCGTGTTTGAATATCTGGATGGATTTGGCAGTTCCTTTTTTTTTGTATTTTGCAATCTGCTGAAAAAAAAAAAAACACACCAGTATCCTCAAAGTACAGCTGGGGGTTGCTGTTATTTCGCATACCTTTTTATTGTTTGGATTTCCATTGGATCCACGTCGTACCATACACGGGGGTTGCTCTCAAAGTTAATTATACAGGCTGCCAAGCTGTGTTGCTCAATTGTTATTTACTTTTGACTCCGATCTTTTTTGATAACATTGTCACACATGGGGGCGCGTTGTTGTGTGCCAGATCTCGCTGTGCACGGCCTGGCCCAATGCCTTTTTATGGTTTTATAGATTAGGGCCCCGTAGCCTCCTCTGGCCGCGTATTAAGCCGCTTCCCTTTGAATTCGCCTTGTTGTGGCGTAAAGCTCGCGCTAAGTGACACGGCGAAGGGGGTTGGGTGGCTGATCGTGTGCTGGAAGTCCTCCCCGCGCGTCACGTGGCCGAGAGCGCAGATATCAGAAATGCCATCGCGACTCAATGGAGCAGTACGCGCACACGCCTCCCCTCTTTCCCCACTCTCCCACTGGCCACGGCTCTCGTGCGTAAAATGCGCGCCCGTCCCCTCCACACATTGAGCCCCCGTTCCCCCGTGCGTAATGGTGGCCGCGGTGTTTGTCCATTGCTCGCGTACCTGTGTGCAATAATGGAGCCCATTATAGTGCCGCCGGACAACTGAACGTATACGTGCGCCTCTCTGGCTCTTTCTCTCGCGCTTGTGTGTAATGGGTTGGTGGGGGTTACGCGGGGGGGATGGGCAGCAGCAGCAGCTCCTATAGGCAGGGATTTAAAGGGACAGCCGCTGTTTTTCAGGCCCCGTGAACAAAGATTACGCTCGAATGTCCAGAGGATATTGTGAATGGCGTTTTACTATAGGTGGCTCTTCAGGGAGCTCGAGTATTGCTCACAGAATTGCAATTATGAATTTTATTAATGATGCACCTCCTTTTAATAGTACCCCATACCATATAATCTCTCTGGTCCCCAAACTTTGCTATTGTGTACCCATTTAGGCTTTGATTGACCAGTTTCTCTGACATATCCCAAGGCTAATGCTTTGGTTCTTTTTTTTTTAACCATTGAAGAGCTACTTCCCAAAGCTGTGTATTTTTTCTTAGTGTCACTCTCTCTAACCATTGAGCAAATGTGTACGTTTCTGAGCAATACAGTGTATGACCGTTTTTCTTTTCATGAACGTGTATTCATGACAGTTTGGGTTTGGTTACACATCGCGGAGCCCATGACCTGTGTTCGTTCAGTAACATCTTTTGAATGTGGCTTTCAAAAGGTTGTAGTCGTTGCATCTCACTATAAATCAGGCCTCTCGAAGGTTATTTAGGAATGATCCAGTTCATTTTCATAAAGTCGGCGATTTTGTGAATGAAACCGTTCGGTCTCTTTTTAAAGAACAGCCTTTTACATAATGAAGTTGATTTCTAACCTATTGGCCTGTTGCTGCTTTGCTGTATATTTATAACAGAGTAAGAAGCTGCGGAATTTGTACGTTATGTCTAATCAAGCTCCGCAATGCACGGCTCAATACTGCTGCACTTTAGTACTCATCTTTTTGATCCGTCTTTTACATTTCACTAAAATGTAAAAGTCTTTCTTTTTTTTTTACGCATTTTGGGTTTAAATAAAAGGCAACCATCTAAAAATGTCTCTGAAATGTTGCAATTGGTTTCACAGAAAGGTGTTTTTTTTAATTGCCGTAGGAATGGCCGTCATCAAATTTCCTCTCCTTGAACATTAATTGCATGTCCAAGCGAATAATTGTATTGTAAAGCCGTGTTCTTGCATGAGCTATTCACAAAAGCTGCCATTAACTATAATTTTACTCAGGAAAGGGGTCAAGAGACGATCTGATTTTGAGATATGCATTTCAGTCCGGGGAAAAGCCTGGTAACTGAATATTGTGCAAACGTTTATCTTCGATGACGGTTCTCGAGTCGTCTTCTGTCCTCTGTAGTTGGACGTTTGAACTACAGAGGACAGAAGACGACTCGAGAACCTTCATTGAGGATGCGCGACGCCTGCACGACTGAGAGCCTACACAGACATCGTGCAAAAGTTTAGTTATGATTATTTGCATTTTCATTTTTTAGCTCCGTTTTGGTCCTGATTTTGTAATCGTTTCAAGTCTGGTTTCATGGGGAAAACAAATTGCTGACATGTTTTAGTTCAATTGTTGTTGCCATGTTCAGCGGTGAACAATGATCAATATTAAAAATTGTTGCCTCACATCCCGTTGCCCTAGTAACCAGCTCTAAACAAGAAAGTATGTAGCAGGATGCTGTAGACTGCTTATAGATGTGTTCTGAACAGTTTCCTGACTGAGATGGTTTGTACAGAGCAGGGATAGTGAAATATATGGAGTAGAGCAGTGGTTCTCAAACATTTTGGAGCCGCGTACCCCCTGAGGCTTTGGGTGACGAGTCGCGTACCCCCTACTTTTAATGCGATTGAAAACACTGGGAATATGGCATGTGTATATAGTGTTCCATTATGACCGTGAACTCAAGCAGGTTTTCCACATTCAATATGTTTTTGCTCGTCTGGGTGACGGGCTATTAAGAATGTGTAAATACAAAAAAATTAAATGACACATTTTTATTATTTTGAAAACGGGCTGTTCGTTTGAATGGTCAAAGCTGAGTGTTTTGCTTTGTCCCGGCGACCAGCTCATTCTGAACATCACACTCCGGTTTGGACTCTGCGCTCTGGCCCCGCCCCCTCTGATGCGCTGGTTTAAGCCTTAGTTGAAGCGGAGATCATGATGTACCATCTTGGCACGTGCCCCCGTGCATCAGCTTGTAAATTTAAGTGTGTGTCACATACAAAGCCACGGACGAGGGCAATGACCCGGCCACAGACGCTTCTCCTCTTCCCCTCGCTCCTCGGATCAGAATGAGAGAAAAAACTCTGGCGGCACGAGCACAGGCTCCTCTCTCTTCATGACAGATATTACAGAAATCGCTATTTGATCAAACTCGTTAGAGGCTGACGCAGCCTCAGCCGCGCTCCCGATCTCCTCTTCCGCACTCTGTCCAAAGCGGCTCTTGGGGGTCTGTTCTGGAGTGGACATGTTTAGGTCCAGAACCAGCTCATCCACGTCTGAATTGGAAGACTCCTTCGCCTGTATAAGCGCGTTTCTCAAATGTCTTTGTGTAGCACAGTTTGGGAACCCCTGGAGTAGAGCAATGCTGAGGCTGGAGCTCTTAGGAATCTGGAGGCTTGAATCCTTTCTCAAACTGTGATGCAGTGATATTGGTGGTACTTGTGTGTTCTCAAATGGTAATCACTGAGGATTATCTGCAATTGTAGAACCGTATCCATTTGATTAGACCATTTTATTCATTGTTTAGTAATGCATTTATGTCAAGTGTTTAGCCATGCGTTAGACAGAGGGCAGGGATTTGGGTAACCGTTATGATCTGGGGTTTGCTGCAGTTGGTCCGGTCTAGTTTCAGCGTCACTATACGCCCAAAGAAAGAGATCAGCTGACGACCCGAACATCCCGAATGACCAGGTTATTCCAAGATGGCGGTGTCGGGATTCATTGGGGTTCACGTTGCGGAGACTTCGGGGGGCACGGGACGTCATTTTCACACATGGATTGGCCACCACAGAGTCCAGATCTTAACCCCCACTGAGAGTCTTTGGGATGTGCTGGAGAAGGCTTTGAGCAGTGCAAGATCTGGGTGAAAAATGAATGCAGCAATGGATCTTTTGGAAAGGAAAAGGAATCATTCCATGTCTGTGTTCACCTGTTGGACAGTCGGCGTGTGCAAAATGACATTGGACTGTGATCTGGCTCTGAGTCACATAACACATTTTAAGACACTGGCGGAATCTAGGTTTTAAGAAAGCTGAGGATCATGCTTTTGTTGTTTTTGACGTGAGATAATGCGGCTGTAGACTTTGAGGAGAGGGGGGGATTTTAACTTGAGAGTGTGATGTCACTCAGAACGCTGGTTTTATGGCGCAGAACAATACTTTATGGCGTGGTACTAGGTGTTCACCACAGGAAGACCAAACTTCTAGACACAATGAAAGAGGACATTTGTTGTGTAAGAAGAGAAGGTTTCATTGAATCTTATGCCGAGAACTTGTACAGTTCCGTGAGAATTCTTCTTCTTCTCTTTTAGATTGTTCTGTATAACCTCCACATTGTATTCAGTCAGCATTCTCAGACATACCTTTTCTTTTTTCTCCCTATTCATTAACACTTGTCTTGGAATTTCAAGTAAAATGTGAAGGAAAAGGGGGCCTTATCTGTCTCCCCCATATGTCATTAAGAGCTGAATTCAAGACGTCCTTATCTCACAGCCGTGGCATTCCCATAAGGGTCCGCTGCCGCTGCACCCCATCATTGTTTCCTAGTTAATTAAATCCTGCCCGTTGTAACATTTGAAAAGATATTGTGTGAATGGGATTGTGCCAAACTACCATTATGAAGGATTTCTAACCCTGGAGGAGTTTCCTGCATTACCACAAGAGCTCCCGATCTTGGCTCCGCGCCCGAACGCTGATGAAGTCTGTGTTTCTCGCCGTGACTCGGAGCAGACCTTTGGCTCCATATGGCAGCGGATTCTGCCGGTTTTTTTCCTCTTAGTTGTGATTTTTTTTTTTTTTAAATGTGGAAACAGACCGAGCGTAGTCCTATTTAATAATAATTGAACATTGCGTTTTTACATGGTTGCGATCACTTATTTAAACCTGTTTGGGTAGTAACTTTTCAGGTGTAACTTGAATGCAAATAAACGGTTTGGCTGCTAGACCTCTTTTGTTAGACTGCTAGCAAGTGAGATAAATACAAGCCAACATTTACCTGTGCAGAATTATTAGGTACCGAAGACTGAACACTAAAGACGGCTCGGAAGAAAAAAAGACATGACTCCTGCTGAAAAGGATTCAATAGTGAAACTGCTGGCTGAAGGACTGAGTGTAAGACAAATGGCTAAAGATTTGAACAGAAACTGGAGGACTGTACGACGTTTTGTGAACAGTTCACAAGAGGGGCGGCAGAAAAGAGTGGAGGAGAAAAGACGAAAGCCGAGTGAGAAGGATCTACGCAGAATGAAAAGCGAAGTCAAGGGAAAGCCTCTACAAACGAGTTCCAGCGTTTTCGCCAATAGTGGGTTGCCAAGTATACCTCGTAGTACCAGGTGCAGTGTACTTTGCGAGGTTTCTAAAGGGGAAAAAAGCACAAACCCGACCTCCTCTAAGAAAGGAACATAAAGAAAAACATCTGCAATACTCTGATTTGAGCACATTAGTATTGTGGACGGACGAGATGAGGGTGACTTGGTTAGTCCAGGCGTATGGGCTCGAGGTTGGATAGCTCATGGACTGGTTCAGAAGGCAGCAAGGTGGTGGAGGAATCATCAACCGTGAGGTCGTTGGCCCCTTCAGAGAATAGAACAGGGTGTGAAAATCAACTCCGAGAATTACTGCATGTTCCTTGAGGGCAGCTCTCAAGAAAGATGATTTTCATGCATGACGACGCTCCTTCACATGCCTCTCACTTACACGACGGCATGGCTAGCACAAAAGGGTTTTAGAGATGACCACCTAATGTGTTGGCCACCACACTCTCCAGATTTGAACCCAAATGAGAATTTCTCGGCTATACTTAAACGTGTTTATGCTGAAGGAAAACGGTACACCTGGTTGGATACGGTCTGGAATGCAGTCTTATCTACAGCAAAGTCTGCTGATCCTCAGTGGGTGGAAAGAAAGGAGGATATGTGAAAAAGTGAAGTGGATAAGACTGAACTTTTAAGGTTTTTGTATTCTTGTTTATAAAGCTTAACCTGTTTCTTTTCAATATCTATGTCATTATCTTCCTTTTGATTTGATTTTGAATACAATTGTGTCGAAAGCGTTGTGTTACAAGCTTGGTACCTAGTAATCCTGCACAGACTTGTAGTTATTGCATCTGCCAGTTGACCATCAATGAGGTCTCGCAGCCAAACGTGTTAAATCATATCCACAATCAAAGAGTACCCAACAGGTTTAAAAAATGTAGATACTGATGTTTTTCCCCCCCATACATTTCTGTAACATGCAGTACTTCATGATAACTCGACTACTGTTGTTGACCCTAGCTTAAAATACGCAATATTCAGCAAGTTGGTGAATATCGTATCGTTTGTTTCTCGTCTTAATGTTTAATTTATTCGAGTATTGACAGAATAAACCAGGGACAGTGTCTTTAAAACGAGGTCCTGCTGAAAATCCAAAAGGCCCAGTCTTAACGTTTGTCCCCGTGTCCTGCAGGCTACAGTCTGGGGGAGGTGGAGACGCGCGAGTGCGTTTACTACAACGATAACTGGCGGACGGAGCGGACGAACCAGAGCGGCTTCGAGAGGTGCGAGGGCGAGAAGGACAAGCGGCTGCACTGCTACGCCTCGTGGCTCAACTCCTCAGGGACCATCAAACTGGTGAAGAAAGGCTGCTGGCTCGACGACTTCAACTGCTATGACAGGTCAGGAAGCGACCGTTGACCCATGTGCTTTGACCCATCGCAGTTGTGTGAAGAAATTATATAGTAGTTTACTTCATTCACGCAGCTTTGAGGAATCCTCGTACATTTTGGTTGTTTCTCCTTTTAGCGTTGAAGCGCTCCGATCAGTGATTCTTCGGTTTATATTGTGTCACAGGTGAACCCAAAACTCTTAGGGGGTCATTTCTCCAGGCGGGTGCTAAGTAGGAATGGAATATAATGGCTAAATGCATGACTATTTGTCGACATGTCGCACCATTAAAAGGCATTAGATGAACTGTGCCGAAATCAAGGCCTTAAATGTCATCAAAAAGCTTTAAATTGGATTAAAAATTATGACATTGCTTAATCAAATCTCAAAATGATGGTCTAGAAACAAATTGACCTTCTTTTTCTTTCCTCTGTTTTACGAAATGTTTGTAAATCTTACTAAATTAAATCTGCAGCATTTTATTTTTTATTTTTTCTCTGTTTGTGGCATTAAAGTATATTGTTTGGTCATTAAAATGGCATTAAAAAGCAATAAATGTGGCATTCTTCTGCCTGTATAAGCCCCCCGTCTATTACAGCGTTGAGGCCCCAAATCTGACATGTGAATTAGAGGACAAAAAGATGTTGCTTCATCTTCGTTATCGAGAAAGCCCCACCCCCCCACCCCCCCCAAAATAGAAAATGTGTAAAGGACTTTACACATTTGCATTTGGAAACCACTCAGTTCATCCTTATTTACACAAAACCTAAAATATCAAAGCTTTGGCACCTAAAGTGACATGTCTATTTTAAAAGATATATTGCTTAATACTGTCCCAATCGTAAGCTGTAGAAAAAAAATAAAAATAATACTATTTACATTATGCACATTTGGTTCTCAAGGTCGCTTCAAATGATTACTAACGGAACTGAACTATTACATTGATCTAAGAAACTTTGTGCCCGCTTTTTTTATTTATACTTGTGAACGGTGACATAATGTAATATTTTGAGTACGTTCTTTTAAACGCCGTGTCCGGGAACTTGTGCATCCGAGCTGGGTGTAAATATAGCGTGGTCAGTGCAGTTGCCCCGAGGCTGCAGTAGATACACAGATACCGAGCGGCAGAGGGGCTTTTCCCGACGCCGGGGGGGGGGGGGTCTGTTATTGACTGAACATTCTATATTGGAATACAGTGTTCATCCATAACGCAGGGAACGCTCAGTTTAGTTCAGGTGAAAAATGCGGTAGTGGTGCAAGTGTTGGATCATTTATTCTGTATAATTTAACAAGTAGACTAATGATGGCGACTAGTAAAAACAAAAGTACAAAGGGGGGGGGTACATTTTTGCATGACAAAGATGTTTTGTATTTGCCGCTCACCTCGAATCTACACACCACATTTCTTCCTCAGCGATCGCTGTGCTCGGTGGCGTGCAACGCTCCAAACAAGTGGGTCGGAGGTTAGATCGCGGAACAATACGGGGCACTTTCGAGGCCGGGGGTTTACACGAGTCCCGGGTGCTTTTCTTTGATCAGCCGCGTCCCCGGTCCTGACCCGTAATGAGGGATGAGTCGGCCCGCAGAGAACAATGGGGAAGTAGTACAACACAGAGGCTGCAATAATGTAGATGATATAATGTACTGTGCCGAGAAATCTCTCCTACATTGATCTTTATTAGGGATTAAAGAAAATGTAACCCTTTTGAATGTACAGTATTTTCCGGACTATAAGTCGTTTGGGGCTGAAACAACTTATCGATTTTAGTTAAATAGTTGACACCTATTTTAGTAATTGATGGTTTTCTCGTAAACACAGACTCGAATGGAGCAAAAATGACATTGTTTTTAAAGTTAGGGTTAGTAGTGTTTTGTACATTGGACATTTCACAAATATCTGTCTTTGTCTCATGCAATCAGAAAGCAGAATTAGCCCAGAGAGTCTCCAACAAACGTTCACTTTGAGTTTACTCCATCAACATGTCCTCCAGCAGCATCAAGCTTTATGTATTAGAAAAAAATTCACTTTTCACAGCCAAGCGATTCATTGTGAAAATAATCGGTAGATAAATCGGTTTACCAAAATAATCCATAGTTTGGCTGGGGGTGCGACTTGTATATCAAAATATATAATTTCACACGTTTGTTATTTTCACACTGGCTGCCGCTAGAGGGCGCTCTAGGCTTGTGTACCCGTAGCTGCTACTCCTGTATGACTGAAGATTTCCCGAACGGTAATCGAGCAGCAGAAAGAAAGAGTTTGGAGTGAAACTTGTGAGGGACTGGCGAAAAGCGGAGGCTCCTCTTACTGCGATGAAGAAAACGATGAAAGCGACTCGTGGGCTAAAAGCTCGATGGCCACAGCTAGGGGAACGAGTTCGCAAACGAGAGCTTGAACAACGTGATGCCGGGAGAGGCTTGTAAAACGGTGGAGCCCAGGTAGCTGCTAAGGCTATAGTCCGGAAAATACGGTAAATTCATATGATTGTTGTATTTCTTTCGCAGTTTATATTTCAACCGGTAATAGATATAACCAGGAAAAAAAAAAAAGGATCAAACCGGTTGCTACTCCTTCTAAATGAACTAAATCTATTTAAAAAGAACGTCCTGTACCGGTATGGTGCCAAATGTCAAATGTGCACAGTAAACGGAATCTCTGTGTAAAACAAATGCCTGCAAAGCCAGCAAACATTTCTCTGTAAGGGGAAAACGAGCTATTTTTCCCAATAATGTTTGAGCTTGAGTTACTAAAGTACGTCTTGACGTTGCCTCGTTGCTCTGTTGCATTGTCCCGTAC
Organism: Proterorhinus semilunaris; assembly: GCA_021464625.1. Lineage (NCBI taxonomy): Eukaryota > Metazoa > Chordata > Actinopteri > Gobiiformes > Gobiidae > Proterorhinus > Proterorhinus semilunaris. The sequence continues at coordinate 27,000,501 of CM038358.1, read as the reverse complement.
TCGCGCAAAACCAGTTCCCAAGATCTGCCGTTTAAAGCCCTTCCAATTAACACATTCTTGGTAATTGTGCCTTTTTCTAATAATTTTATTTTCCAAAACCGACATCGGAAAAATTCTTAACAAAATGAAGATCTTTCAACAAGGACCTTTTATACAACTTTGTAGCCAGCATTTTTGACTCGATAAAAGCCTTGTGAAAGTCATTAAAAGTGTTGCATTCTTGGAGAGTTATCTGTAAATGCATTAAAACTGCATAGCACGGACGGCTTTATAAGAGTTTAATGAAACCAGAACAGAAATGACCTTTTGAAGTTTCAACTATCTTTAAAAGACTATTTTATACTTGGCAAAAACATACCTGTTTTTTTCTTTCTTCATTGATTTGGTTGAGTATTCTTGCCATTGGTTCCACAATAAAAGCCCGTCCAGCTACTATACCGAACACTCACTGTTTGTAAACTTTATTTCTTTTTTTCTTTGTGGCTGTATAGAACGAGACCAGGCGTTCTTTGTTCTCAGATATTGGGATTGAATTACTTTTGCACGTTTCACAAAACTGAAAATGAGCTGCTAGCCTTGATATCACAGCACATTTTTGAATTTCGTAATGAGCACGTTTCATCAGAAATGGCGTCGCATGGAGACGGGAGGTATTTTGCCATTTCGCTCAACAGATTAGACTGATGTAAGGTGAACGGATGCTTTACCTTACATCAGTATGAAATGTTCTGACTATGACTGTCATAATTAATTACTATATCGACTTTCATCATTTGTTTTTTAAGTACTTATTGAACAAAGGCTCACTGTCATTTTGTTCTTCCAAAACGCACCAACTGAAAAAGTCTGAAACTTATTATTATTATTATAATATATATATCTTTATTATTATTGTCTTGTATAACGCCTTTCCAGACGCTCAAAGTTGCTTTACAATTTCGTGCATTATTCATTCACACCATACTCGGTGGTTGTAGCTGCCTGGGGGGTAGACTCGCAAAACCGAGGCAGCCAGTCTGCGCCATCGGCCCCTCCGACCACCATTAACCACTCACTCACTACATTCGCCGGGTGTCCTGGTGTTTCCCAAACGGTCTCCCATCCAAGTCCCGACCAGGCCCTTCCCTGCTTAGCTTCCAAGGTCTGACGGGATCGGGCAGAGCAAAGGCCATGGCGGTTCATTTATCGTGTATCACTATTTTCCAGCCTCATTATATGGAACTGCAGATTTTATTATTGTGACGGGCCTCGTTCCGTCTCCCTCAAATGTTCGACGTCACTGATGTTATTCTGTCTGGTGTTTTTAGGCAGGAGTGTGTCTCCATGGAGGAGAACCCCCAGGTCTTCTTCTGCTGCTGTGAGGGAAACTACTGCAACGAGCGCTTCACTCACCTCCCCGACGTGATCGGCAACGGCAGCCGAGGTCAGTACGCACTAAATCTGCAAGTCAGGCTCCTGTTGGATTTGAGTATTTACTACAGTATAGTACAGCACATTGCACACACCAGCCTTTTGGGTGATTTCTGCGTTCTGCATTATCATTCAGGTGGCAACAAATGATATAACAACTGATACAATGAGCAGCTTCTCATTTTCTTCATAGTTTCAAGTGAAGTAAAGACGAAACATGAATCCAATCCTTTGACCATTTATTTATCTGAATGTGTCTGAAGAAACGGCGTCCGGAGTTGAATCCACCTCGAAGTCGGCGGCAGGTTCAATAATCCAATGCGCGGAGAGGAGAGCAACTCGTATCCATTTCCACTGGATAACTGCATAACGTTGTCAAAGGAAGAGTCCCAAAAGAGCTATAAGCGGCTGCGTTTGTTATGTACGGGTGAAGTGAAACTGTGCGAGCGCATGGGAATCATGGTAAATTCATGAGGCACAGATCACAGGGAAATCATAGAGAATATCTGAAAACATTCCCCCCATTTGGCTTCCTTTTTAGATATGGATAATAATAATAACCCTTAAATATACAAATGTACAGATAATGTCTTGTTTCTTTTACATGGTACTGTAAACCAATTCTTACCATTAAAGGTATTGTTTTCGGAATATTTTTCCACACAATAATCATTACTGAAAAAAGTTGAATCGCTCTCCTTCAACCCCCTGATAGTTAAAGCACGTCTACTGCAATCATTGATATACGTGAAAGCCTAGTCGAGGTAACTTGGTCACCGGTTCAAATCCAGCCTCTTCACTGCATACATTCGCCCATAAGCCCTAACACAAAAACTACGGCCCAAAACTAATTCAGCTTTTGCTCAAAGGTTTCCCGTCGTGTCCAGTTTTGGTTTTGACTAACAACATTTCGCGTTTGATTGACTGTTTACAATAAACGAAATGAAATTTTTTTTTTTTTTGCATTTGTGGTTTTGAAAAAAATGTAGTATTTATTCTATTTAAAAAGCATTGAATTTGACTTGCTGCTGCCCTGGAATAGGGACGTTGGCATCTGGGATAAAAGTTTGCCGGGTTATCATCACCCAGCCACCTCGAAAACCCACTCCACTCCAGTCGCAATGACGTTCACCCGGCTATAAAAATAAAACGGGTCAGCTATGTTATATCAACGTAATACCAATGAGACTTCTTATCCTCCACTACATTTAAACTCTTAATATTTACCTTGTTTTGATTCATCTATGGGGAAACATGAATGGAACAAGCGAGAGTCAAGGCGAGTGGCACTGTCGGACTAAAAAGAATAAAACATCTCCTCCACATGTTTCGGGTGCCCTTGTCTTCATCAAAACCCTTCATCTGCTGCTCGTAATTCCTCGGTTCCCGCGCGGAGCTTTTCAAGCACTCGTGGTGAATGCGGCCCTCCTCACGCCTCTACTAGAACACTTGGTTCAATAATGGACTCCCTCCGCCTGTAAAAGCCTGAACATGTTTTGCTGTCGATTCGGTTCCCAGTTAGTCTTTTGATTTGCGCCGCTCTGACCCGCTAATTAATTTTTTCCGCGGCTCGTAACGCTTTCGCAAACAATGTCCTTGGTCACGCGTGGAGCTTCTCTGACTGAGCTGTGCATCATAAAGTCCTGTCATGTTGTAAATATGCTTCTCCCCCCTCCCTCCATCTCTCTCTCTCTCTCTCTCTCTCTCTCTCTCAGTGAAGATTTGTCCTCCACCTCGCGTGCCCTCGCTGCTGAACGTGCTGGTCTACTCGCTGCTGCCGCTGTGCGTCCTGTCCTTGGCCCTGGTGCTGGCCTTGTGGATGTACCGCCACCGCAAGCCCCCGTACGGTCACGTCGATCTCGGCGAGGTGAGGGGGGGGGGGGACACACTGGCAATACGACATGTTTTATTCAAAGGACAGTGCACATTCCCCCCCCTTGATGTTGGCTGGATTTCATGATGAGATTGTAGAGGTCCTTAATGTTCAGTACAGGGGCTGCACGGTGTGAGAGAAACTGTCAGTAACGGTGACTTTGCGATATTTTACCAAAACCGTTTCAACACAGTCCCTAATGTATGATTTTTTTTAATGATTTTTATTTATTTTTTTCCTTCATCAAATTGTCAAAAAGAGGTCAAATCCAGCTGAAAACACAAATGTGGATAGAGTTAGACCAGCGGTTCTCAACCCTTTGGAGCCGCGACCCCCATTATAACAGTTAAAGGGGTTTGTGACCAATTAGTTCTATTCAATTTTAGTCTAGTTTTAGTTCCATGCAAATTTAAGATGAATTTTTACAATTGTAATTTTATTTTTAATCATATTTGATCAAGGTCCTCTGCCTCATGTTTCTTCCCCTGCATGAAGAAAACTCTGAGCCGTTCCTTTGGCAGTGAATTTAAAGCCACACCGCGTCAAATTCACTGCCCAAAAAAATCAAAAATGAAATCCGAGCATTTATTTCATGACAGATATTTTCATCATTGGAAAATACCCAATAAATGTACAAACAATCATTTGAGGCTCACCTTTCCCAAGACATGACTGTAAACTTTACCAGGAGTGTGTACGTCTCCAGCTCGTCTCCATGGAGATGTCGACTAAGTCAGCAGAATTTGAGATTTAAATAGGAGTGGGATGAGGACCTAACCTTTGTTTACCCACTAAAGTAATAGTGGGTAATGAGCTGGTCATTAGGAGCAGGTTTTGTTTTGCCGGCCTCAGTATAGTCCAAAATGTTACGTAGTGCACCTTTAAATGATACGAGGCTCTTTCAAACTGCTGATTTTAGTCTCCTTTTCATTTTGATTTAGTCATATTGTAGTCGATGAAAATATCTGGACATTTTAGTCTCATATAAACACTTTTAATTTAGTTTTAGTCTAATATTAGTCAGCAAAAAAATCACTTTGCTTAAAATTATGACATTTTGGTCGGCAAAGTTAACACTGCAAGAAACGCCAAATATGTGTATTTTAGGTCGACTTGAAGCTTTTGTTACTCAGAAACTGAAGAGGAAAGATACTTCATTAGAATATTATCAAAGTAGAAATCAAAAGTGCTGAATGATATAGCTGCTCTAATAAGAACGGTTATTTCAAAAGGTTGTAGATGTAACTCGAGGACTACCCGCCTCTGCTAAAACATGATGAAGATTATGAGAAATATTTGCTACAATTTGTACACCTTTATTCAACCTTGCACTTTAATGTGTAATTACCTGTACTTACAGGTGTAATTACTTTCTTGTTACCTGTGCCTGCACATGTGGAGTGTTAGTTCTGTGCTTGACCCTTGTAGTGGTTGTATGTATCCCGTGGATCAGATGTCTGGATGGATTTCTGAACTTTTCCAATTTCAGTAATTCCCCGAGTTCGTCTTTGCGTTTCCATCGTCCCGCCCTCTGCTTAAGTCACGGGTCGTTTCTGTTTTCTAGGACCCCGGCCTGACTCCTCCCTCTCCCCTTGTCGGCCTGAAGCCCCTGCAGCTGCTGGAGATCAAAGCCAGGGGGCGCTTCGGGTGCGTGTGGAAGGCCCAGCTCATGAGCGAATATGTGGCGGTCAAGGTCTTTCCTATTCAGGTACTTTTTACGGATTTACTTCTGATTTCGCCCGCGGAGATTATGAACCATTATTTATTTTTTCTCATGCGAACATTTAACCTTAACCTTAGCTTAACCTCTTACCACCCGCCTTAACCGAGTCAGTCCAGCTTTACCCAAAACTAAAAGGTTTCAGCCTATAGGCCAGTGTGATGCCTCATTTGAAAGCTAAGACCTATAAAACTCATCAAACTAATTTTTTTTCTCGTGTTGCTGTCATCTTCTTTGACTTTTTTTTCTTTCTTTTTTTGCGTTTCCGTCACTTTTTTTTGGTCACTTTTCCATAAATTTTTATCACTTTTTGTCGCTTTTATCACTTTTTTTTTTATTTGATCAAATGTGTCACTTTTTAAGCAAATTTTTGTCACGTTTTTATCACTTTTTTCATCAAATCTTTTTCACTTTTTTGTCGCCCTTTTCGCTGCTATGTGTCTCGTGTAAAGCGCTTTGTGACCATGTCTGGGAAAGGCACTAAATACATAAAGATCTTCTTCTATTTTGACCCTTTTTTTTTCAAGAAGCTTTCAGATTTGGGTAAAGCCGAACTGGAGATACTATGCCCGGTTCAGGTGGGAGTTCAGAGGTTAATAACTCTAGCGTAATATCTGTTTGACTCTCAGGACAAGCAGTCGTGGCAGAACGAGCGGGACATCTTCATAACTCCGGGGATGCGGCATGAAAACATCCTTCGCTACATCGCGGCGGAGAAACACGGCAGCAACTTGGAGTCGGAGCTGTGGCTGATCACGGAGTTTCACGAGAGGGTGAGTTTTACGGGCACACTTACAGGAACCTCGCCGAATAAAATAAAAAATAAAATTGAAATACAAGCATTTATTCTGACACATATATTTTCATAATTGAAAAATTGTACAAACAAACATGAGCTTTTGCTGTGAGCGGCTCGGCTCTCCTAAGACATGGTTATACCTTTACTTGGAGTGGGTACGTCTCCAGCTCGTCTCCATGGTGAAGTGGACTAAAGTCATCAGAATTTAAACGGGTCGGGTCCTCATCCAAATCCATTCTTTAATTACCCACTGCAAAAATAACAACTTCTGTGTCGAGCCGGTCGTAGGGAACATGTTTTGTACTGATGGCAACAGTATACTCAAAAAGTTACGCAGTGCGCCTTTAAATGAACTGTGTTAAAAGCAAAGCCTTAAATGTATAAAAAGTATTGCATCATTTCAAACTTGCATTAAATCTACTCTTGGAAATTGCGCAACAATTTTTACTGCATAAGTTGATCACGTGGTCTGAAACACTTTCAGTTTTGGCTGAAATTGACCTTTTTTTTTTTTTTTTTTTTGCTCAAATGTTGCTCGTTTTGTCTAATTCTTTACCTTGTTTGATGAAATTACATATGTGCAGATTTAAAAAAAAAAAAATGTAAACATTAAATATGACTTGTTTAACCTGTATAAACCCTGACCAGGCCTACTAGTGTTATAAAAAAATATTTTTTTTATTCAGGTTAAAATCTTCGAAACTTCTTAAAAAATTATGATCAATTGAGGACTTTAAGAATTGTTCTGCCTCCTGGCATATTGGTAAAAGTCTCTTTTAAAGATTTGGGGGAGAGGGAATCCTGCTGAATCCTCATATAAACGACTTCTTTGGTTGTTATACGCCTTCTAATTTGCTGAGGACACGGCCAAAAGGGCTGACAAAGTGCCTTTTCAGAGAGTTTACGGAACACGCCCTAAAAAGATTGGCTTTCCAAAGGACCAAGAGGTCTAGACCAGGATTTAACTGGAACTTAACTTGTACCAAACTCCGACCCTCCTTTTTACAGAACGAAAATGAAAACAAAAGCTGCATCAGACGAACTAAATACGCACCCTGCACAGGGGAGCGGGCGTGTTGCTCCTATAGGCTCCGACGTATAACCCCCTTTATACGATGTGGGCTTCGGCGTTGTCCAGAAACGCCCGTGTTTTTCCAATAACGCTCCGTCTCTTATTTACCTCACCGCAGAGGACAACCGCTTTTATTAAAGAAGGGATCTTTATTACCGCGCGGCCTGCGGTGAACAGTAACGTATAGATGAGCTCGCCCGCAGATTTACGGCTGGCTCTCTCTCCGTCTCCGCTTGAAATAACGGCGTCATTTTCTCGCGCCTTGATTAACTTGCAATTACGCGACGAGGCCGTCTCGTTTTATCCGCCTTGTCAACAAAGGTATTAACGCATTAAAACGAGATTGAGCGGTAATTGCCATAAACCGCAAATGGGAAATGGGGGGGGGGGGGGGGGGGGTGTGTGTAATGAGTTTGAAGCCTGTCTTGACACCACGTTATCTGTCCCACTGACACTCGAGTATCGTCTCTGCTGCTGCTGCTGTACGAGGAATGTTTTTTATTTACGCCTGTAATGCTCTTCGTGCAATTGGACGGACACGTCGCTGACAAATGTGGCGCTTTGGGCATTTGTTTTGTCGAGGGATGGAAAGTGAGCCAGTACATTTTACACAAACGCAACTAGAGGTTGTAAAATTGTGTGTTATTGTCGACACACAATAATATAATTCTGTCAATTGTTTCAACACCCAACTGTATAGTAACAAGACATACAGTTTTGTCAGTAGGGCTGGGGACTGTTACTTTTTTTATTGTACCGGTACTTAAACGATCAGAAATCAGATCAGAAAAAATACCTTCCAAGTTATTATTATTTGGGGGGTTTTTTGTGACATTTTTTTCTCCCCATTTTTAACCGATTTCCCCCAATTTTTTCCTCAATTTTCTTAATTTTCCCTCCAATTTTTCAACGTTTCCCCCCACATTTTCCATATTTTTCCCACCTAAACATTTCCACTTTTTTCGACATGTTTTTTCCCAAAATTTCCCCCAATCTTTTTTTCTTCTTCAATGTTTCCCCGATTTTTCCCAGTTTTTTTTCCACAAATGTTTCATTTTGATCCGTCGTTTCCACCATTTCCCCCCCACTTTTATTGCTTTTAAAAAAAATGTTTTTGGAAATGCAGGTACCGAGTTTTTATGCCTGTTGGTCCATGAACAGTATTAAAGGAAGATACTTGTTTCAGCTCAAATAAAGGATTCAGATTAAAAGAAATGGTCTCTTCTGGAATAAATTAGCATTATTGTTCTGTTTTATGGTTCTGTAACAAATATTTTAGCTTATGTATCAGGCATTGGTATCGTTAAAGTACTGGTATCAAACAAAACAAAAATAACGTTACTCGGCCCCACTCCTAAGACGAGCCACTTGGATGCCTGAACGTTTCTCTTGGCACAATTAAATATATTTCAATCATGTCTTTTAATTGCTAAGATAAATGTAGCGAGACCCACAAAGCAGCTTCTTCTAAATGAGGCCAACAATGCTAATGACCTTTTGTCCATGCGTCTCTGCTCCAGGGCTCTCTGACAGACCACCTGAAGGGGAACCCCATCTCATGGAGCGAGCTGTGTCACATCGCGGAGACCATGGCCTGTGGCCTGGCTTACCTCCACGAGGACATCCCCAGCTACAAGGGAGAGGGCCCCAAACCCACCATCGCACACAGGTACAGACGGGGGGCGCTGCGGAGCACTATGTGTGTCAAGAAAGAGGCTGTGTTCAATATCCCATTGTTGACCTTCTGAGGCTTCTATATCAGTGGACGCATTGTCTAAGTATGTGGCTTCTGGTGACGAATAAAACAATAATTGAAATATTTCTTGGATGAAAGGAGCGAGAAAGGAAGGCCACTATGAAATATTACACTCAGTCATAATTAGCTTAGCTTCAAGGTTGCTCTCATTTCATGTTGTATTAAACAATTGTAACAAGGATTGAATAGAAGACTGAATCGTGAACTGCTAAACGAGGCTTTCATGAACATGTTTGCAAAAGACACAATCATTGGTTCTTGAACTTGAGATAACCACCTTAAGACAAGACGAGTTCCACCGTTTTGGAGACACTGACCTAAATAATAGCAGTTTTATATCTATTTCACTTTTTATATATAGCTATTTCAATTCCATTGCATCAGTAGTGCCGCCTTAAGTCAAAGTCAACATGTACTGCATATCTGTGTGGGAAAACGACACGCCGTGCATCCGCTCCTCTTACATTAAATTAAAACGCGCACGTCTTGTTATGAAAATGTTATGCAAATAATGGTTACGGCGCTGAAAGTATCGTCGGTGCACATATTTGATCACACCGCTAACGAAGGCTCCCTCTTTGAAGCCCGTAGATTCTGCATGTGTACGTATAAATAATAAAACGGCAGCTGGTGTGTGTACAAACCCAACGTAAAGACTCTGTTCCAAACCCACGCCGTCTCTGCAGGGACTTCAAGAGCAAAAACGTGATGCTCCGCGACGATCTGACGGCGGTGATCGGGGACTTCGGGCTGGCCGTTCGGTTCGAGCCGGGGAAACCTCCCGGAGACACGCACGGCCAGGTACGAGGGGACAGGTTTAGAACATGAGCAAATGTCGACCTCGACCACTGGGTGTTTGGCATTCCATTTAAAATCAATTAAAAAGCATGAAAAGTAATTGAATGAATTGTGCCAAAATCAAAGGCCTTAAAATGGATTCAGACTGGCATTAAATAGCAAATTCTTGGAACATGAGGACATTGCCCAACAATTTTTACTGTATAAGTTAATTGAAAATTCCAAAATGATGGTTTCAAAAGTTTTCTGTTGTCATTTCAATGTTTGATGAAATGTTTGCAAATCCTAAGGAATTAATTTCTGATTTCTTCTGTGTTTGTGGCATTAAAATGTAGTGTTTTGGCATTAGAATGGCATGTGACTCACGTCTGCCTGTATAAACCCAGAATTCATATAAATAATACAATAAGTAAAAACAAAAAAACCACACAACTCGTGCCAGGTTAAAAGCCTGAGAATAAAAGTTGAGACGAGACTCAAAGCAACAGATTTAATGGTGATTTTCTAAAGGAAATAATAAAGTCCTTCTGCTTTTCTGGCTTTCTCCAAAACAAGAGGCGCTCATGATTACTGTAGGGAACATCACCAGCCAAACCAAATGTAAAGAACGTCTTCTTCACATGCGTAAAATAAACAAATCATCATCCCTCTTTCCCTCAGGTGGGGACGCGGCGGTACATGGCGCCGGAGGTCCTGGAGGGGGCGATAAACTTCCAGCGGGACTCGTTCCTGAGGATCGACATGTACGCCATGGGGCTGGTGCTGTGGGAACTGGTGTCCCGCTGCACGGTCTGCGACGGTGAGGCCGAGACGGGAGACGCGGAGTTTCAGACGATGTACATTAACTACTGGCCTTGGGGATTAGCGCTGAGAAATCTTTCTGAAGTAATACCGTTTTGAGCCATATAGAGGTCATAGACACAGTAAAACAATATGGCCCGTTCTAATGCCCTTGAAGTTCTGAACTGAAATGATAAAAAGAGAAACATCAGACGGGGCCACCGTGGGGTCAAAGTCAGAGTCACACAATAGTTGTAAAGGCTCTTACAAAGTTACTGAACCAAATGTACTTTTCTTTCTTCCTGCAAATTGCTTTTATTGCCATTGTCATAAATGGCAATGGCAATAAACTGGCAGTACTGTTTAACCTCTTAACCCCCACCTACGCAAGCAATTTTTCTCCAGGTATCCAGGCATTACCCAAATATAAAAGCTTGCTGAATAAGGTATCCAAATAGCGACGAAAACCAGGTGTAAATGAGGTTGAAAAGGGGAAAAAAAGTGCCGAAAAAATTACGCATAGAATCTTTGATCGGTTTTGTGGGTCTTGGCTTTCAAATGAGGCGTTACACTGGCCGGTATTCCGTATGACGTTTTTAGATTTGGGTGAAGCCGGAGAAAATGCACGGCGGCACGGTAGCACAGCGGTTAGCGCTCGTGCTCCACAGCTAGAAGGTCCGGGTTCGATTCCCACCTGGACGGGGCCTTTCTGTGTGGAGTTTGCATGTTCTCCCCGTGTCTGTGTAGGTTTCCTCTACCACTAACAACATGTACAATAGGCCCAGGGACTGCAGGTGGAAATTAGCACAAGTGCTATAACCTGGTACAATGCATCTCTCCTTTCTGAGGCTAATGTATATTGTACACTGTCCCTGTTCAAATAAATAAGTAAATAAAATAAAAAGAGGTTAAAGAAGAAGAGCTTAAAGGTGCATCATTATGCAACATTTTATATGCATTTCACCCTTGAGTGACCCAGCAGCCTCTGTGATGCTCCAGGATGTATTGTTTTAAGGGTTTGCTCACCAGAAAACCTACAAAACAATTGATCCTGGAGCGTTGGGTCACAGAAAGGTCGTTTACGCACACGTTTTTGTTGTCACGCGTTACAAGTTGCATAATGCACCTTAAAAAAAAAGAGTGTAATTCAAAACACATTATCTTTCAATGTTTTTTTTTTTTTATATAAATGTCATCTTCAAATGTTGCCTCAGAGCTGCTGCTTTTTTATTTTTTTAGTATCGAACTTACGCGATAATTGCATCCCCTCATGTAACCGCATTATCCCATTGACCCACTGAAAGTTGACACATTTTCATGTTTGAAACCCATTATCTGAATAGGAGCTGCTTAACAAATCTGATTACTCGCCTCTCGAGCAAAAAAAACGAGCAGTTTCGGGCGCCGCTGTTTAAAGTTCACTGCCTCCCAAAGCTGATCAAACAAACCAGAGATTAGTTCTGTTTTGTGTTGTCAGGTGGAGTTCAAAGGTCAGGTGTGTTTAAACGCCCGGTCGACGTACTTTCTTTTTTTTCTTTTTTTCTTTTTTTTTCTTCCTTCCCGCTGCCGGTGATTAATGTAATTTCCATCTCCCGTCCTTCCTGTGTTCCCCCCGTGCAGGCACGGCGAGCGAGTACATGCTGCCGTTCGAGGAGGAAATAGGGCAGCATCCCTCTCTGGAGGATTTGCAGGACGTGGTGGTGCACAAAAAGATGCGTCCAGCGATCAAGGACGTGTGGCTCAAACATCCGGTGAGTGGGGGGGAAATGACACAGGCATTTTGTACAAAAGAAGAATACATGGCAGGATGTGGCGTAGATATTTCAATGTTATGAGTCAGGGTTGCTTTTGCGCAAACCATTCAGGGCCGTGCATCGAATGAAGTAGCTTTAAAGGTTTTTAAAGGAATGGGCCACCGTTTTTACATACTGAGATATGTTCTTACCTTAGCTTTGACAAGTTTAATTCTACCTGTCTGGTCTCCACGTGTGCCTTCCGTAACGTAAACAAAGCACAGACGGCGTTAGCATTTAGCCTCTCTCTTCTCCCCTATAGCTCCAAACGAGGTGAAGATAGAAGCTACCAAACTCTTCCACGTTTTCCCTGAAGTGTTGCGCTATAAAGTATAATTACACAAAATTAAACAATGTGGATTTTCTAAGCGGATAAAAAGGGGAACTATATTGTAAGGCGTAATGATACCAGGAGTAAATCGGCATCCGCGCAGTGATATCTGCACTTTACTGTGTGGATTCCGAATTACTCCTGGTATTATTACCCCTTACAATATAGTTCCCCTTTTTATCCGCTTAGAAAATCCACATTGTTTAATTTTGTGTAATTATACTTTATAGTGTAACACTTCACGTAACCATATTTAAATAGTGAAAACGTGGAAGAGTTTGGCAGCTTCCATCTTCACCTCGTTTGGAGCTATAGGGGAGAAGAGAGAGGCTAAATGCTAACGCCGTCTGCACTTACTTTCCGTGCGATAGAATGAACAATAAAGCCAGTTTTGAGCACCGATTATCCCGTGTGTGTTTGTGTTCGTCCCAGGGCCTGAATCAGATGTGCGAGACCATCGAGGAGTGCTGGGACCACGACGCCGAAGCCCGACTGTCGGCCGGCTGCGTGGAGGAGCGCATCGGGCAGATCTCCAGGACGATCAGCGCCGTCATCAACACCGACTGCCCCGTCTCCATAGTAACGGCTCTCACCAACGAAGACCTACCTCCCAAAGAGTCCACCACCTGAGCGTCACGACTGTCCTGTCCCGTTCCCTCGAAAACCGCCTCCTCCTGATTTTCTTTTTTTTTTTTAAGCGACATGAATGCAGCTGCTATTTTAACACCCCCCCCCCCCCCCCCCCCCCCCTAGCTTGTTTTTACGTTCTATAAATCTGATGTCCTAAACCAGGATGAAGGGCAAGAGCAAGTATTACTCTACTGGCTCCATATAATTTTTAAAGAAATAGTTTAAAGAAACCACACAACGTTAACCTTGATCTTTTTAAATTGAGAAAAAAACGTCTGCAACCTTTTCGAGTAGACTGGGCATTTAGCTTTAAAATATATAGCAAGGTTTTAGATTATGGGTTTATGAGAAAGCACTCAGAGTATTATTGAATTTGACAGCGCTGAAGAGTTCCCAAGTTCACTATACAGTATGCTTTTAGAATGAGCTGCATAGCTTCAAAAGGGGTCGCACCATGTAAAAAATCTGCTATTTCGAGCCTTTAACCACGTATCAAAGCTGTTTTTCTAGCGCAAAAATAAGCCAATATCTCCGGGACCAAAAGTGATAGACAGGGGCTTTAAAACGAGTCCTCCCACAACTTCCTCGGCCTCAGAGGAAAAGCGAAACATCGCAATGAAAATTGGTTAGCTTCAAGTTTGACTAAATTAGTTTCACCGAATCTCAGTGAATATGGACTTGCTTCGTGTCATTTTGAAGCAACCGGGAGAATCCAATCGCTGAGGAACCTCCGCAATTGTATTTTTGATTGCCGCGCAAAATGCCGCGGCTAGTATGCTAATGCAGTATGCTAATGCTAACGGCAGCTAATCAACGCTGGGCCAGAAACTATAATGGGATCACGTGAAGAAATAAAATAAAATTGGCCTCCGCTGAAGTGGCCGAGTACATTATTTATGTTTTTACAGGATTATAGACCCAGACATTTGGAAAAAATCTGTCAAAAATATCGGACGTGCATATCAGCGTCTGTCAATAAAAAAATAAAAAAAATTCGGCATCGACCTGTAAAAAATAATAGAAATTAAAATGTTAAGTACGAACACATTTCTAAACCGTATTCGAAATGACCCTCCACAAAGACGATGAGGATAAACATATCTAGGTGATTAGTCTATGGACGAGCTCTTGCTCTTGCTCTTCATCAGTGTTTTAAACTTTTTTCAGACTCTACAATGTGAAAACAAGTCTTAGCGGTATTTTTAGTCCGTTTTTTTTTTTTTTTTTTTTTTTTTTACTAACATCCATCTGCTGTAGTGAATGGTAGTAATAAGCTATGGACCGACACATCAGAGCTCACCACGTGTCAAACCTTAATATTATTACCTCATGCATTTATTTGTGTTTAGTCTATTTTATTACCTCATGAGTTCGTCATTACCTACGTCTTTTGGTCACGCACGGTCATCTTTGGCGGCCAAAATGAACCTTTTTATTTTTTGTCTTTCTTGCTGCACCTCTGGAGGAGAAGCCGCTTTGAGACTGTTAGTCAAAAATATACTCATCTTCCTCAGGGTTTGAAGATTTTTTTCAAAACAAAACAAAAAGAAAACCTGAGTGTTGCGCGTGCTCCCTGTCGCTAAACCTGCAAATGCCTCAAAAAAAAAGAAAAAAAGGTCTAGCGCGTCGGAGCATGCGTTTTTAAAGAGGAGGAAGCAAGCATCCTGGAAATGTTTTGTGAAGATTTCGGGGACAGACTTGGCTTGTCCACGGGGAACTACCTCTCAGGTATTCTGTAGGCTTCTTCGGAACATTTTTATCTCTAATTTTTGAGAGCCAAACTATATCCGGCTAGCTATCGTGGATGGACATGCTATTCCTGGATTTGTTTTCTTCTTTTTTTTTTTTTTTTTAAATGTAGAAGTTCGAGCGTTACTCCTTCGCCAGTGCCAGGGGCATTGTTGGATGCTGTCCGGAGTTGCAATGTTACACATTTTAGATTTTAAAGTGATGGGTGAGTGTGCGTGTGTGTGTGCGTGTGGGTGTGTGCGCAAAACCAGTTGAGAGAAAGTTGGGACGCTTTAAGTAAAAATGCAATTATCTGCAAATCTCATGAAGCTGAACATTAACCAAGTAAGAATAAAGAATGTCCTCAAACAAATTTAAAAGATGATTTTAAATTTGGTAGCAATAATATTGATTGGTTATAGTGTTAGGAATTGGGTGTCATGATAATTACGATATCGACTTTCAATAAATAACAGATTAACGATACATTTTTTTTGGGCTCAGTATTTATCGTCTGTACATTTTCCCCTTATCTTTGTAAAACTTGATTTAAATTGGGTTACATTATTTTTCATATTTATTGCCGATCTGTCATTTTCATGCTTTAGAGCTGAAAGTATCTCGTATCGTTCGAGTCAAGAATATCGTTTACCGCGATATTTCCCCGCCTCGATATATCAAACTTCAAATTTGATATCGCGACAGGCCTAGAATGAACAAATTGCCACATTGTCAAGTCAAATTGAACTTTAACTTTATTCAACCAGGAGAGCCCCGGAAAGTCTCTTTAAAGTAGGAGCCCTAGCGCTCCAGAGGTGATGCTATTGTGCGGGAAAACCTATATGCAAAAACTCTCTCAGAAATCGAACCCAGGACCTTCTCGCTTTGAGGCGAGAGCATTCAAATGAACACTATTGTCTGTACTGCTGCACTTTGCATTCGTCTGTAATTGGGAGAGGCTCGACGTATTCCGTTTCAATCACGGCGTCCCAGCTTTTTTTTTCTTTTTCTTTCCTCGACTTTGGTTTTGCAACTATGAAATGACTGACTGGTTGCGATCGAGTGCTGAGCGACACTAGAAATGCGGGCAGATATATAATTTTGGGGAGTATTTTTCCTTTTTTTTTTATTTTTTTTGCAAGGGCCATACTTGAGTATATAAAGCAACATGTCTGTTTTTTTAATTTCTGAATTTTCTTTTCTTTTTTTCTTTTCGTTTGGCTGTTTGTTGACCTAGCCTCAGTCGGACACCAGTCCCTCTCGAATACCTCACTTCACTGTATACGTTTCATGCAAGGAAGCGCTCGATGAAAAAAGAAAAGAAAAAAAAGAAATGGTTGCCTTCTCATCCTACAAATGCAAAATGCCATAGTAGTCGTACAGTTTATAACCATAGACATGACTTTTTACCATACATTTGAATGTCCGTAATGCTGCTGTGACTATTTCCACAATACTCAAGGATTTGTAGATGTTTAATATGACGCTAACCATGACTCTACGTGGCTAATTTTCTGTTTTTGTGTATTTTTTTTTTTTTTTTTTTTTTTTTAAGCGAGTTCGCATTCGCTCGCTCTTTTGTGACTGACCTCAAATGTTCTGACAAGTACCTCAGGCTTTTGTACATGTATATCAAACTTTTGTGTTATGTATTATGTTGTGTTTTAGTCGTCGAGATATTTTATTGCCGGTCAGGCCTTTGTTGTCTGTGGAGATTTACCCCCCCCACCCCCGACCTTTACACTTTTTTTTTTTTTTTTTCGGTCTAAAAGAGGCTTACCACTTGTCAAGGTGTTTGGAAAAATGTTGTACAAACCGAAAAAAGTAGGTGATTAGTTGTGTGTGTATATAGCCTGGACACGCAGTTCTTGTACACTGATGTTATTTTTTTCAAAGACATAACCAGGGCATTATAAACGTTGTCATAAACCACAAAGGGATTTCTCAGCTACAATCCTACAAGCGCATCTCAAAGAAATGGAAAATGGTGGAGAAAGTTTGTATTTTTTGGGGGGTGCAATTTAATTAAATTTGGCTTATCACTGTGTCTAATCTACAGCCACATATTTCTTCTTCTAGATGACCACTGCAGATCGGGCACTCGGACCCAAATGGGAATCAAATTGTTCACGTATAACCAGGGTTTTCACGGGGCATTAGAAAGTATTAAGTCACCAAAATGAACTGTGCCAAAATCGAGGCCTTAAAGGTGCATTATGCAACTTTTTATGTGAAAAAAACAAAAGGTTGATATTTGTGTGTATTTGACCTTGCAGTGACCCAGCTGCTGTATGAGTGGTCAGTAGGTCACCTTTACTCTCGATCACGGAGGTGTCTACAACGCTCCAGGATCAATTGTTTTGGAGGTTTTCATGCTGAGAAAGTCCGTCAGAAGTGAAAACCTACAAAACGGCTGATCCTGGAGCGTCCCAGAGACCACTGGGATGGGAAGTAAGCAGCATACAGCAGCTGGGTCACTACAAGGTCAGATACAAAAAAATATATACTTTTTTTTTTCCACATAAAAAGGTGCATAATGGTCCTTTTTTAAATTTGCACTCTGCAACTTTTTGAGTGAAACAAATATATATATATTAATATTTGTGCATATTTAACCTTTCAGTGGCTGTATGGCCGCAGCATAGCACATTTTGCTTTTCCTCACAGTGGAATTTATGACGCTCCAAGATCAAATATTTTTCAGGGTTTGAGGCCACTGTGTGGAAAAGCAAATGTGCTATGCTGCACCCATACACCCACACTTTAATTGACTGAAATTTACCACATTATTTTGCTGAAAAGTTGCCAGTTTTATCCAATTCTCATTCCTCTGATGACATTTTTGCAAATCTTCAGAAATGAAGTATATCTATTTTTTTCTTTCTGCTTTGTTGCATTAAAAAGCGTTAACTTTAACTGGCTTCTGCCGGTGTAAACCCTGATATAATGGATAAAACTATAGGGCTGATATCCCGATCAAAACGACTCTGCACCAGTCATTTTAACCTCTTGTCTTTGTGCTATGTTCGTTGCCAAGACGGAAAAGGTTTGCGACTCGTTAAAGAATCTGCGACCCTCCAGTTGAGAACCCCCGACTGTAAAACTAATCCCCGTCTCAATCTGGTAAACCAAATCTAGAAACTACATGGGACGGTTTGACCATTTGAACCGCAGCTACCAATTTCAAATCAAACCCCTTCTATTTTGTACAAGGCCTTTTCAAATACCTGCTTTTCCACAATTCTTTGCTTTTAATGAGATGCGCCTGTATTTGAAAAACCATGTCGACAATTTAGCCCTGCAGTTTTTATGCCGATTTTTAATGGTATCCGTTTGTCTGGATCAGAAGCTGTGTAGGTAGCACTTGCATTATTATTAGGAAGCTTATTGTTGTGTATCATTGAACGGAGAGCGAGAGAGAGAGAAAAAAAAGAAAAGACTACATAAAATAAATAGCGTGGGTGGCTTATGTTATCGGGCCCCTTCTGCCGGAAATGCCAGTTTAAACAGTATTACCTCTATATAAACCCGCTGATGTGATGCTCGGATCTGCTGGGGGGGGGGGAGAGAAAAAAACAAGTTTAGCTACGATGGACAACACGCGTCTGTAATATAACGCTGTGGAAAAGATGGTATTATTTTATACAATTTGTGATGAGGGAGTTTAAATCCTGCAGGAGGACAGTGTTCGTAAACCGCCACCAAAGTGTCTCAAACGGGGGAAAGCTGGCTGGCCGTTTTATTAGGTACATTTAAATCTAATCGTGAATGGTCTTTTTAAATGTGCTTTCTATCCATCCAAGTAGGGCTGCACAATGTTGTAGTAACTTGCGATACGGCGGTACAATATTGTTATTGTAACGATATTTCAATATTTTCACTCATTCAAATTAAACACAAATCATAAGTCGATATACTGAGGCAGGAAAGTATCGCGATAAATGATATCGACTAACGATACTGGATACAGTCAACTCTCAGGCATAAAAATTACCGTAAACCTTTCATTAAACTGCATAATCATATCCTAAAATACCACACAAGCTGCAAGAAACATGAAATATAATGCAACTTGATTCGTTTCAGTTAGAAATAAAAAGTTTTATAAAGGAAAATGGGGGGATAATGCTAATAAATGTACAGACAATGTCGAGCCCAAAAATGTATCATTTATTTATTGAACGATACGTCGATATAGTTATTATCGAGACCGGCCTAGATCTCAGTCAGATACATATTGTGATACATTGTGGCTTCTTGCAATACAGATATCGCATCACCTAATATCGCGATATATTTTTTGCGATTATATTGTGCAGCCTTATTCACGCAAGTATCCACTCCCCTCTGGCGTCCGTGAAGCATTTTTCGTCCACAGAAAAGCTACGCCGTTGAAAGGCCGTTTCATTATTGGACCCATTTCAAGCATACGATTTTATATTTTCATCGTGAAATCTATAATAAGCTAAAACAAAAACAAAAAAGTACGCCGATGTACTCGAATGAGCTAAAACTTGCATTTTGGTTTGTACGCAAGCTCCTCGAGAGACACTTCAGGCGCGTCATGGCACCGACCGGCCTCAAATCACCGTCTTCTACCCGAGCAGTTCCCCACTGACATAAATATACCCCCCACCCCCCCTCTGATTGTCCCATAAGCTATTTTACATTAACCAGCATCTAAAAGCGGCGTGTACCCGATAAATTGGCGTGCCAGTGTTTCCTATAAGGTTCTACACATCGACGACGGCATAAAGCGTGGTCCAGGAGGGGGAGGGGAAGGGGGGGTCCAGCAATATTTATTATATACAGCAATAGTCATTTGAATATCACACGATTCAAGTCATCGCGTCGCGTTCAGGACGGTGTTTTAAAATGTCCTATATCATGCGAAAAATGGGCTTCGGAGAGTTTTTAAACCATGTTGAAAGGCGAGGCCCTGCAGGTGCATTGGACAAATGTATATGTTTGGAGTTCCGGTTGAACCTTTTTGCTGTGGATTATTAACATGAATGTAAGAAAAAAAAAAGTCTTCTGTTTTTCATATGCAAATGAGGCATTTCAACAGACTTCAAACATTTCGAGGGGCAAATTTATCGAGAGAGACGTGTTTTATTTAGGGGTTTATTGTTAAGACCATTCATAGATTAAAGATGTTTTTTTCCTGCAGCGTCTCCCCTTGTCAGTGCTCAAACTGCCTCCACCGTGCGGTCAGTTTGACGCGTAGCTACGTCGCCCTTCGCTGCGCCCTCTTCTGGCCAGAGTCGTGCATAATATAGGACCTTTTTTTTTTTTTTTTTGTTAAAACCTCGAAAGTGTTTTTGAAAGGCTGGTGACGAACATAATATAATCTGGGTGCTTACCTTTCACGTATTGTGCCGGGTAAATGGAGATTGAGAGGTGTGAGAAAAAAATTTAAAATAAAAGTTGGAAGAAGGATCCTCTATTGATGGTTATACCTCCAAAAAAATGCTGTCTTAATGCCCAGCTCTTCTGAACAGAAAACCCAGTTACCTCATGCAGTACCTCGTTAGTAGTGACACTAACATGGAGTCGGTCATCTTCGGAAATAATAATGAAATAATACACACACACACACACACACAAAAATCTATTATCATGTATATATTTACTTGACAAATGTAAAGGGTTTCTTCCTTTTCATGTGTGCATCCTGTGAAAGCAAAATCCTACTCTTTTGATTTTCGAACATCTCGATCATTTCTTGTAGTGTTTTGAGAGCGAGAGTGAGTGAGTGAATGGGCGAGCGAGCGGGTGGAGTCCCTGTTTCATGTGAACCGTATGTGTCGATTTAAAGATTGTGTGCGTTTGGATTTCACACAACAACAAAAAAACGGCGCGAGTGTTCGGTGTACGTGAGCCGAAATGTTTAGAAATATAAAACTAGAAGAGAATACATCCATCTTTTGTATATTAAAATAAAGACAAACACTGATTAACCATGCGACTTGTCCAGTTTGCCTTTTTCTCTGTGTTCGCTCAAGTCTTTTTTTTTTTTTGTGAATGGATTTCCAAGACTTTTCAAAGATCCACAGGCTTGATGAATTGATTTGAATAAAAAATGTCAAGGTGAAAGGGGGCGATGAGTAGAAAGTGTGGGAGCCGCAATGCCAAAGGGTTCTGCCACAGACTACATTATATTGAGTTTAAACAGTTGTCGTATTTTCAGAGTACTTAAGCAAGTTTGATCTCTGATAATAGTTGTTGGTGCATCGGTGCTGCATTAGACTATCAGCTGCACGTTTCTTTCCAAACATTCGAGGTCCCAGGTTCGATCCCGGGACTGAAGGGGGGTGTGGAGTAGTTTGCATGTTACCCTCCAGCCCAGAGCCGTGGGAAGACATTTTAGTTAGGGGGTGCTGAGGGATAAAGTTTACCCCAAAACCACTTTTTCTGTGCATATTTCCTATTTAATAATATTGCCTGCAATTTGCAAACTATCCACCAGGGGGTACTGCAGCGCCCTCAGCACCCTGGGTTCCCACGGCCTTGCGAGTCCAGCCTGGTGATTCTAACCATTAGCTTGGGTGCCCACTGCTAAAAGTGACCGAGGGGATGAACGAAGAATGTTTTCGTTATATGGAGTAGTCATTTAAACTATTTCATTTTAATTATTTACAAAGTTACGTAGAATAGCCAATATGTTGACATTATTGGCTATTCAATAATAATGAGTTGACGTTACTTTAAATCAGCCTATTTCTACTCGATAAGAAAGTATTAGACACCCTCCAAAAAAGTAAGAGAATAAACTTGAATACTGAGTCTGACTTGCTGAGGCTATTTATTTTTGTATTGATTATTCAAAATGATGGTACCTTCACGCTTCTGTACAACATAACACAAATAAGTTGTGATAAAGTGTTTTGATTTGGCTTACTTCAAATATCCAGTAATTGTAATGTAGTAGCATATGTAATAAACCTTTCTTGTCCTAGGCCTCAGCAAGACTGTCGACGGCCCACGGTATGAGTATTTTATAAGAACTTTTGCAGCCAGATATACAAACTATTTTTTATTTTTTTTATGCTGGTCCCGAGGACATCAGTGTATCTCAATTCTTCTTCTGCTTCTTCTTCTTCTTGATTTTGTATTTAATTATAGCCTATCCATGGTTATATTAATGTTGCTCTAGTTATCTTAGTATAAACACTTATTCTGTACATTGTAAGACGCCTTCAATCAACTGATGCCTGTATGTCTTCGTGAGTATAGTGAAGTACCCTATTGTATGTTGTGAACGTTGAGCACAGGCACACGTGGGGTCCAGGTCAAGCTGAAAGGTATTTATTGTACTCGCCATAAACGATCGGAGTGAGACCTTCGCACACCCTTCCTCCAGGTGCTGTGTTTGAAGTGGATGATGAATCACGCGCGGCTTTAAAGTTGTCCACTAGATGGCAGCAGCGCAGGAGCACGTGCAATTAGGTAAAGTGGCCATTCGTGATTTTTTTTTATGTATTTGTTTTTTATTTAATTAATCAATTAAATTATGTATTTATTTTTTATACATTTTTATTTTTGTATTCTTTGTGTGCCATTCATGACATTCAAATTGTGATATTGAGGTTTTACTTATGACATATTTAAATAAATTAAACCGTATTCTTTATGAGGGTTGTTTTGTAATCCTTGAAGTAAGGGTTAGGGTTAAATGTGTGATACCGTTTTTTCGGGTGGAAAAAGCGAGTCGTCTAATAATGACAAGGTGGTGATGGTTTGAATCCCAGCTCCTGCAGGTGCAGACTGTTATTATATCCATGGGCAAGACACTTCCCCCACCTTTACCTGTACATGAATGTACTGAGGAAAGGCATGTCTACGTATACAGCGCATTTCATACACAAGGCAACTCGATGTGAGTGATTGAGTGAGTGTATGGTAGTGGTCAGACTGGTCAATGACGCAGAGTGGCAGCCTTGGTTCCATGAGTCTACCCCAGGGCAGCTGTGGCAATAGTACTATATAGCACTAAATAAAAGCTTTTATTATTATTATTATTATTATTATAATTATTATATTTTTGTTTTTTGTTATTGGCTCTGGCTGTTACAATGGCAAAGCAAAGTCAAACTACGGGCTAAACCGGGTCCAGGCTAAACCAGGTCCAGGCTAAACCGGGTCCAGGACTAAACCAGAGCTTAACCTCATAACCTCCGCCTTAACCGAGTGCATTTTTTCCAGTTCAGTTTTACCCCAATCTAAAAGCTTCTCGACTGGAGCTGATTGATTGATTGATTGATTGATTGATTGATTGACTGGAGCTTAGAGCCTATAGGCCAAAGTAACTGGCCTAATTTTAAAGCTAAGACCTACAAAACTAATCTAGAAGGATCTTTTTTCTTGCGTTGTTGCTGCGTTGTCGTCACTTTTCTTTGGACATTTTTTGTTGCGTCTTTGTCACATTTTTGTCAAATCTTTGCTGTTTTTTTGTCAAATCTTTTCTAATTTTTTCATCACTTTTTTGGGTCATTTTTTCCCCTATTACCTTTTCATCACATTATTTTCATTTTTTCATCACATTTGCATCGTTTTTATAAAAATATTTTTCCTCACATTTAGTTCATTTTTGTTGTTTTTGTCACATTTTTGTCACATTTTTATCACTTGTTCATCTTTTTCCCCCCCATCACATTGTTTTAATTTTTTCATCACATTTTCATCCTTTTTTCATCAGCATGTGGCCATACCGCCTTTGCTCTGCCCGATCCCGTCAGACCTTGGAAGCTAAGCAGGGAAGGGCCTGGTCGGTTCTTGGATGGGAGACCGTTTGGGAAACGCCAGGAAGCCTGGGGCAAATGTAATGAGTGAGTGAGTGGTGGTCGGAGGGGCCGATGGCGCAGACCGTCAGTCTACCCCAGGGCAGCTGTGGCTACAATAGTAGCATAACACCATCAAGTATGGAGTGAATGAATAGTGCAATGTAAAGCATCTTTGAGTGTCCAGAAAAGTGTTATACAAAACCAATGCATCAATATAGTTTTTTATTATAATAATTTTTTAATCACATTTTTGTCATTTTTTCCATCCAATGTTTTCCACTTTTTTGTCACTCTTTTGTTGCTTTTCTTTAGCTGCATTGGGGCCTTTTTATATATACAAATATATACAGAGAACTGTGAAAAGCGCTTTATAAATAAAGTTTGATGTGATATTTTTTTTTGGGGGGGTTTATATACGACTTCTCCATCGTCGTTTTTGTCTTCTTTTTGTCACCATTTCGCCACTTTTTTTCCCCCCCAAGAAGCTTTTAGATTTGGTTAAAGTCGAATCAGACTGTAAGACCTGAGACAGCACAGGGACTAAACCCAACCCCCCGAGGAACCCGCCGGCCAATCGGAACGCGCCATCCCAGTCACGTGACGCGCCCCAGTAAATTACGATTGACTTGAGAGTTTTGCCGATAGTCGCCTCAGCCCGCTCCCGTTCTTCTCGATGTACAGTGACTGATCGGGCCACTTCCAGCCTCTTTGGGACTTTACACACGGAACGAACATGCCCCTGGACTAAACCTTTTCCTCCGCGTCGTTTCACTCGGATATCCCGGCCACTATGTCCTTTGATCGCCAAACAGGTGAGTAAAATAGCAGACTTACTCCACTTTTTTTTTCTTTTTTTTTTTTGGCTGTGTGGGCGAAACAGTTTTATTGCTTGGTTTCCCCCGCTTCAGCTCGAGTCGGAGTAGCATCACTTTTCTCCTCCTGATTCACGATCGCGTATCCCTCGCCGCGTGCCGTTTCTTGGAACTTTTGGTTTCGCACGGTCTTTTGTGCGCGCGCGCTGCGACGCGTTTAATCCGAGGCAAATTTTGAGTTCAGTCAAGCGAAGAAAAATACTGTCTGCGCTAAGCCGCTTTAATACCCCCACTTAACTTTAGCTAGTCGCTTTAGCTTCCAACGACATTTGTCATTACAGGCAAATGACTCTGTTTGCAATGTGTCCATCTTAAAGTCTGCCTGTCAACGCTAGGACGGTCATCAGGTTACTGGATAAAGTTCTGCATGCGTTGGTTTTCTTTACATGGAACAAAACAAGTCATTCAAACTTATTCATGTTTGTTCAATTTACTTCATTTCCAAAGGTACGGCCACTTACTAACAAATCCTCCAAGTTTCAACATGTAAATATAAATGTTATTGTTGTTTTGCCTAATGAAATGAAGGATAAACTCAGACACACTGTACAGAGTGATATCAGATGAGTTCACTTCACAAGCTGAAGGCTACTCCCCACCTTATATAAAAGTTGTTACTTGAATCTAGTGCCTCTTAACCCCCGCATTCTCCTAATCTGAACGTTTACAGCCCGTGTAGGCCAGTGTGACGCCTCATTTGAAAGCTAAGACCTACAACACTCATGTGGTCGCCGACATTTCATTTTTTCTGTTGCTTCTTTTGTGGCGTTTTTGTTGCTTTTCGTCACATCTTTGGGTCACCTTTTCGGGTAACACTTTATTTTACTCGACACCTTGATACATTGTACTTGCCTAGATAAGTACAATGCAATGGGCTTTGTAACAATGTGTAATAACCTGTACCTAAGGGTTAGATACACGATGGAATAATGTGTATTAGTACTTTGGAGGTACATAATGTAATAAGACTCTAAAGGTCATATGTCTTAATACATTACCTCCAAAGTACTAATACACATAATTCCATTGTGAATGTACTAGGGCATATCTCATTATTCATGCCAGATATCTTGATATCGATACGATATAACTATGGGTTAGGGGAAAACCAGGCATTTTTCAGAAAAATAAAGAATGCAGTTTTATTGATGAAAATCTATATCGTTTAGATCTTGCTTTTTTGATTTTAATCTTTTGAATGTTCATATCTCGATATCAATACGATAACGATATATTGTTGCTTTTTCGATAATAATATCTTGAATGTTCATATATATGGATACGATAACGATATATCGTTCAGCCCTAGTATGTACTACATAGATACGAGTTATTACAGAGTTATTCCCTTACGCTGTTGTTGCTCTTTTGTGGCGTTTTTATCGCTATTTTTACGCTTTTTACAAGTAGCTTTAGATTTGGTTAACGCCAAACTGGAGAAAAAGTGCTCGGGTCCGGTCGGGGGTTAAGAGGTTAATTTCCACATTTCAAAGCAGATGCAAAAAAAAAGTTCAACGTGCTTATTGTCTGTGTATGATGAGAATGCCGTAGTAATATCGTCCCCCTACAGCCTGGGTCTCGTCTGGTTTCGGGCCCTCGTACGACCCGGATGACTGACTCCATGTTTAGTTTTTGTGTAGCCGTACATCTTCCGAAGTGGCGCGACCTGTCAAAACAACCTGCTCATTACTGATCTATAAAGCCTCACAGACACTTGCTTCCTCTCTCGCCCTCTCGCATGTTTCCCATTTCCAAACGTAAACATATTTGCGTCACTCTTTTTTTTTTTTTTCTCTCTCCTTTTAGCCCCACTCATCCAAAAAGGAGCCGGCAGGCAGTGTCTTGTAATCAGTGGGTAACCGGCCTGCGTAGCCACCTCAAAGCGGGGGGTGGTGGCGTCTGTTTTGTGGGGCGTGCTGGGATGCTTCGCAAGAGCAGCAGCAGCAGCGGCGGCGGCGGAGGAAGAGGAGGAGGAGGAGGAGGCGGCGGCGGGGCTAGGGGCCTGCCGAGACACGTTTCTAGCCCCCACTTCGGGTCTCTGTCGGCCGGATGCACCAAAACCTGGGACGCGCGCAGGCACCGCGCCCCGAACCCCTTCAGCTCCATGGGGCTGACCTCCAACCTGGCCGGGGCCCCCGGGGTGGACCCGGAGTACGTGATGCAGCTGGTGAACGACGTCCGGTGGTTCGCCGACGTGCTGCTGAGTCTCAAGCAGGCGTTCCAGGGCAAAGGTCAGTGCACGGGCCCGTTTTGGCTTTCACGCTGTTGCGTTTGTGCCGAGGCTGTTATAATAATCATCGGCTTGTGTTCATGACTGTCTTCAATTGTTTTAGTCCTTAATTGTGCATTTCATCAAGTGTTGCTGTTCATTGAATCATCAACGAAAACAATGAATCAGTTGCTGAACTTGCAAACTCTTTTTTTTTTTTTTTTTACAGCTCTGCATAGACTATAGGTAATGGCAAGAAAGCTTTACATGTTATTTGCTTAAAGTACTGCTATATGCTACTTTATCGTTTCCTACATGTCTATAGAACTTTATTGATCTGACAGTGGGGAAAGCAGCTCATCATAGGTGCAGTTTGTAAGGACATGTGCAATCAAAACAAGGAATGGAGTTAAGATGTAAGGAATATGGTATTAGCTTAAAGAAGGAAGCAAAGTATATGCATTTGAGAAAAGCAGTGCAGCGTAAATGCACCATGTTGTTACGGAGGGACACAAACGCATCTCGTGAAGCGGTCTATCGGATGACATTATAATCATACAAAACGAAGTGATAGTCCATTAAGCTGTTCGAGGCGGCCGGAGCCACCTGTGGAGTGTTAGCGTACGGCGTGAATTCAGCCCGACTGCCAGCACTTCCACGTTCAAAGTGTCCTCACAACTGAGAACACCCACTCGCCACTGCACACTCGCACACATACTGTATGAAAAGCAGGGCCCAGGCGGCGGGCTTTGAACTCCCCTCCGCTGGCTACAAGGGCTTCCTCGTGCTTTCTCACAGCTCCCGTGTCACCACAGACTGAAACGAGTGCATGCAGCAAGCAATAACAACAAGGAGAATGTGCTGTTACTAGGACTGTGTAATACTGCAGTAAGGGAAGTACTGGCATACTGCATTAAGGTAATACGCAAATAACCTTTAAGACAAATTGAACCATGACCTGATTGTTATAAAAAAAAAAAAGAAGAAGATTGTAGCTATGGGCTTATTTGCCCCCTGTGCCTCACACTCTTAAACTCATTCTTAACTGTGCACACAGACAGTGGAGTCAAGGATGGTACAGTGTCTTGCCAAAGGGCTACAAGGACAGCTCACTGAATAGTTTAGGATAAGGTTATACATCATGTTACCAAGTAGAATTCTGAAAATACAAGACAAGACGACTGAGAGTACTGCATGTTAAGATGACTCATGTACAGACTGTAAAAAAAAAAGAAAGAAAAAAAAAGATTTGCTTAGCACATTCCACTCCAATGTTTTACTACCAACATCGACTTGGCTGCATCACGTCATCCAACCAGTAACCCTTTTTTTTATGTGAAATTGGCAAAAAAGTGCAAGTCTGAAACACCTTCCTTCCAGCTGCTATTAGATTCTAACTGTCTTATCTTTTTTAGGGGGTTTTCAATTCATGCCTGAACTGAAAGCTCCTGTTGTTCAGTTCGACAGTGTGCGCCTATACGGTTATTACCATTTAGGCTTTTTCATATCCACATCTGATAACTTATGACATTATTATTAGCCCTAATTTTCCTATCAAATAAAACAAGGCGCACGTTGCTGCCCCCGATGGGAAATGAGTCCTCCACACTTTAAGAGTGGTGCCGGTCGTGCCTGTTTTATTTATTTGCGTGTGTGTCGAATACCGCTACTCGGTTCCCATCTTCGCAGCAAACAACAAACCCCGCCGTACAGTTGGTGTCCTGTTAAAAGCCCCGCGCCGAGCTGCCAGTGGGAGTGAGTTGTTTGGCCATTCCTGCAGCTGTAGGAGTGGGGCCGCGCGGAGCAGCTTTGGCTTGTGTCATGCTGAGTGTTGCTCCGAGCCATCACTAAAACATTTTTCACCGTTCGCCTGCCCCTTTTTAACAAGGCTTCCATTCAGCAGGTGAGGCGTACGACCAGGGGGAGTAATATCATAAAATCACATGTACATTATCCAGAGAAGGCAACGGCAACATGCGATCCAGAAAATAATCTCTTCCAGATTTTGGGTGTTGCACGACCTACTTTTGACGGTGTCAATTTGGACAAAGATTAGTCACAGTGTTTAGATAAATGAGGGCCCGAGCACATTAACGTAGTTTGTTTTGGACTTTTTAGACCGGGCCTTTCTGCAGCAACTTCTGTGTCGGAGACCTGTGGCTTGCTAAGTGGCACCTTTAAACAACCGACTGGAACTGGTTCTGGATGAGGCTACATTGAGTCACATGTTTCATCCATATGTAGATGACTTCATTATGTGTGTCTTCTTCTTCTTCTTCTTCTTCTTCTTCTTCTTCTTCTCCTTCTCCTTCTCCTTCTCCTTCTCCTTCTTCTTCTTCTTCATGCCACTGAAACCAGCGCAATCTCAGAAATACCCGGTTCTAAAAGTACATTTTAACATCAATACCATACATAAAATTCAATGAAACACAATTGACTACGGTGCAATTGTTCTAGCGATACGTGAAAAAAAGGAAACATTTAATTTAACCTCTTAACCCTCACCTGAACCGAGCACATTTACTTTAGTTTTCCAAGTCGAGAAGCTTCGTGAACAAAGTGACGAAAACAAGGATGAAAATTCACACACACAAAAAAAGCCACAAAAGAGCGACAAAAAACGTGCCCGAAAAATCTACAATAAAAGCGACAAAAAGCTTGGGAAAAAGGGGACAAAGAGAGCAACAAAAACTCACAAAAAACGTGACGAAAACGCGGCGACAACGCGCCAAAAAAAGGCACAAACAGTTGTGTAGGTCTTAGCTTTCAAATGAGGCTTTACTTGGACATCTCGATTAAATGGACTACCTTTCATTTGACAGAACAAATTAAACTAATACAGTTTAACCTCTTAACCCCCACCTGAACTGAGCACATTTTCTCCAGTTTAGCTTTACCCAAATCTAAAGGCTTCTTGAAAACAGTGTCAAATAGCGACAAAAGTTCGACGAAACGAGGATGAAAATGCAACAAAACAGCAACAGAAAAGTGACAAAAAACGTGATGAAAAAGTGGCAAAATGAGACGAAAACCCAACACTGAAAAAAGAAAGTCGTGGCAACAGCGCGAGGAAAAAGCTCGGTTTATCTGAGTTTTGTAGGCCTTACCTTTCAAATGAGGCGTTACACTGGCCTATAGGCTGTGGTGACTTTATGGATTTGGGTAAAGCCGGACTGGAGAAAAATCTTGGTCAAGGCGGGGGTTAAGCTGTAGCGTTAGCTGTAGCGTTAGCCGTAGCATTAGCCGTATCTCCTCTGTACTGACGCCGCCGAGCGAGTGGTAACATCGGAAGGATGGATTTAGCGGAGAATAAAAGGAGACCGGCTTCAAGCACCATCGAAACTACAGCCCAGACCCCGACTAACGAAAAGAAACGAAAAGTTCATTCGAGTGGGACAAAAAAGGCGAAAGTCGAGTCTGATCGGCGTAGGCAAAGAACCAGAGTAAACATTGGAAAAAATGCTGAGAGAATCTCTCAAAAGACCCGCAGCTTACTTTTGCTTGAAAGGTAAAAATCTTTTCCCCCACGTATTACTAAATACGTGGGGGAAAAGTGTTGTCGATGCTTCAAAACAACAGTGTCTGACTGTCCGTGCAAGTTGTACAAACTTCAATGAAACAAGCCATAAATCCTATTTGGAAGTTGTGTATTATTAGTAGCAGACTAGTAGTGTCAGTAGTAACAGTAAGCTGTACCTACAAAACATTTGAGTAGTACCGGTGGTAATGGTGCTGTATTTACAATGGCAAAAATAATGCTGCTAATGTTAGCTTTTCTTGGTCGCAAAATAAGCCTGACTGTTCACGGATGTATAAGTAGTGAAACGACTACAAAAAGTGGACAAGTGCCGTTTACAATATAGTTTACGAGTTAGCTACGCTAACTTTGGGCCCAGGAAATTGAAGAGACGATTTATGCTTTTCCTAGTAGCATTTCTACCAGTGGAAATATTTTATTATTACAATTAGGCCTACGTTTATGCATACAAAGTATAAAAGTATTTTTTTTTCTCTCCTTCAAACGTCATTCATTCGTTTATCTGTATTATTTGGCTTCTTCCCTCGATTCACTTTGCTGCGTTTGCTCAAGTATCGCATCTCACTCAAATTGATTTGGTCTAAATATCTTACAAAACAGTAACGTTTCTTACCTCAGTTGAAGTCCTGCCTGCACATCTGTGAATCGACCAGGACGGGACTGTTATTTCTGGTGCTCGTAAAGCCTGAGCGCCTCATGCACGAGCTTATCATCGAGGGGCTGCAGTTATGCGTTTGGCCTGAGGGGGCAATTGGGAGCAGAAAAAACTGCCAAACTCCACATAGCCCCTTTAAGTTAATTTTCCGTCTCTATGGCACAGTTTTCCGCGCACACATTGCTTGGAAAAGAAAACGTTATCCTCACAAACGGCGGCTCGACCACGATGTCTTCAGAACCAGAATCCAAACATTTCAAAACAGTAAGTTATTCTATGCCAACTGTGTTTATAGTGGAATTTTCTGTGTGCCTTTACTTAGACGGAGATGGCCACACTTGTGCAGAAGAATGCTACTTTAATTGGTGTTCTGACAAAATCAAAAGGTGCGAGTCAAAACACCATAACGTCTCAAATGTTTGATAGTAGGCAATATAGCTTCAAGAGTGTTTATTTAAAGACACACGTTACAATATATTGGGCTTATGCACTGGATGCTATAGCCCTGTTTATGCTACTAGTAGACTATCCCTTAAGCTTTCTAAACAGTGGCTTGCTTATGCTCCTCTCAACGTGTTTTTTCCACAAGTCTGTTGGACTGTTTACTGTGCCGTGTCTGGACCTCTCAGAAAGTTGGAATTTTTTATTCACAGACCTTCCATTAACAGGCCGAGTGCGACGTTTCCTATGGGACAAAAATAAATAAACAAAAATGTCCAAAACACAGCTACGGTGCAGTACACTAGTCTAAACAACGTTCAAGTCACACGTTCACGCTGTAAATCACGCCAAACTACCCGTGTATTTCTCCAAAAGTAGTCAAATGGTGTGGCAGAGATACTTTTGTTTTATTACATTGCAGGAAATCGCAATATCTCTGAGTTCTTCTATCTGACTGAGACTTACACATTTTTCGCAACCACAGCCTAAAACCAACTATTTACTTGTGTCCCATAAATACAATGATGATTTAATGTCATGAAATACCGCTTCCAATGTGCCTCAAAGTGTTTTCTTTTTAAGCATGAGAAATGCGTGAGATAGGATCTTTAATTATCAGGACAAACCGTCTTTTTCCGAATCTTTATCTCAGCAGTGAGCACTTATCAAGCACACTATGTCAGCTTGTTACAGTATAGCATGCGCCTTGTTATTTTTCATCGAGAAACAGTGGATTCCTTAGAAAAACCACTCTGTGCTTTTCTCTCTTTGTTGAAAGGTATGCAGTCTGGTTTGCACTCACCCGTCCACCGCGGCAGGTTTGGCCTCCAGTTTAGCATTTGAAATCGTTTAGCGTGTAGGTCGTCGGGCTGAACATTTGGGGAAAGTATTCACAACTGCAGCATTAAAGGACTTTTGACATTAGATGACTGAAATAAGAACACGGTTTATCCATTATTGCTTGTACGTGTTTGTAGAGGTCTAAACACCAAGGTTATGAGGCTTCACACACGATAAGACCCAATGACGACGAGATATTTTGTTCTTTGCAATGGACAAGATAAAGCTGAAAGTGGATATAACATGTATTGACTTAGGGTTAGTTTTCACGTGTGAATGGAAAACATACTTAAAGGAACAGGCCGCCGTTTTTTCCACACTGAGATATGTTCCTACCTGAGCTTAGACGAGTTGATGCGTACCTGTCTGATCTTTGTGCGTGCGCTCAGTCACGTAAAAAGACCAAATATGTTGTTAGCGTTTAGCCTCTCCTCCTCTCCTCCGTGGGGCCAAACGGGGGTGAAGTCAGAAGCGACCAAGCTCTTCCACGTTTTCCCCTATTTAGATACGGTTACGGGAGTAGTTACACGATCCAAGTATAGTTACACACAATTAAACATAACGATTTTCTAAGCGGAAAAAAAGGGGAACTATATTGTAAGGCGTAATAACACCTTAGGAGCACTTCGACGTCCGCGCAGTAAAGTGAAGATATTACTGCGCTCCTAAGGCTAAATGCTAACAACATCTTTGGTCTTTTGTCTTTTTGCGCGACTGAGCGCACGCACAAAGACCAGACAGCTACGCACCAACTCGCCTAAGCTCAGGCAAGAACATATCTCAGTGTGGAAAAATGGTGGCCTGTTCCTTTAATCAGAATTACTCTTTTCGAGATCTTGTATGCTGCTGCCCCTCAGCTGGCAGAAATGGGAATCCCATATGAGAAAACGAGATTCATTCAAACATGTTTAGCCAACAGCCTCATAGTGAATTGATGGCCTTGTGAGGAACTTAGAACAGGTCCGTCGGTGAAGGTGTTCACAATCCAGAGTTTCAGCATTTGGAGAAGAAACAACCAAAGTCAACAGGGGTTACTCAATTTTGGAGGAAATCTCCCCCGTCTCTCTGTGACTTGTGAATTCTGACCTTATTTCCAAAGACCCCTCCTCATACGGCTTGTTTATCTTGACGGAAACCCACTTGGGAACTCTATCAGCGATCAGACGGCGGCGCCAAATGACCCGCCGCATTCACGCGTGCCATTGTAGCGCCTCGGAGGTCCCCAGTGGTTCAGATGCTGGTGTAGATTTACGTGTTCAGTCATATTTGGGCTGTAGCGTTAGCTGGAGTGGTGCCACGCGAAGAGGGATCACAATAGTTGTAGCTGTCAAACACTGCAACGCGAGGAGGAATGTGGCAGAGGAGGTCAGCTCGAGACTCTTTGACCAAACTGGGATGAAATGATCTTTGTCTGCTTGCGTTTGTTGTTCTCTTTACACTTAAAGTGAAGCAGAATCAGGAAAGTAAAATAAAGCAGCATTTATTCCTCTTCTACTGTCGTCTACTACTACTGCTAAGAATATTGCACGGCCTAGAGTAGATGATTGCTGTTCAGCTCGTGATTATAATTGTAATAACTTGGGCAGGCTTTATTGAAGACATATTGTCCGGCGCTGTGGGTAAAGTTTAAGTTGATCGGCGGCACATACGACAGTTTGGTTAATGGTTTTTGATGGGGATGAAAAAGAAGTCCTCCGTCCTCAGTGGAGCTGCTGTCCCCCTCCCATCCCCCCTCGCCCCTGCATACCCAGCATTCCTCCAGAACAAATGCTCACTTGTAGCTATAGGCCCTTCAATGGACTAATGGTAGGTGTGAGACTGATTCAATATAAAAAAATACAATTTTAAAAATCCCCGACCAAAATAAATGACGCTTGATGCTGTGCAAAGTATTGGTTCGAAGGACTGAACGGATTTGCAAAGAAAACATGTTTGTATTTTGTATTGACCATAACTACCTGAGCTCAGGACCGCAGAGAACGTTCATGTATTTAAGAGCAGGCTCAAGACCCACCTTTTTAGCTTAGCTTTGAACTCACATCTATTTATTTAGTCCTAATTATATAGTGTATAGTATGTGTATGTGTGTGTATGTGTATATATATATGTGTATGTATGTATATATGTATATATGTGTGTATGTGTATATATATGTATGTGTGTATGTATATATGTGTGTATGTATATATATATATATATATATATATATATATATATATATATTATGATATAATTGCGACCATTCAGGTTTTGTTTTCGTATTCAAAGCAGAAATGACAGAAATAAACTGCTTTGTACAAATAGTATGAGCTTGTGGTTTGCCCTGATTATTATCGTGTCAAAATAGCCGAGGAATGCGCGTTGAGAAATCCGAGTTATGGATTATAAACTATAAGCTAACTCCGCCGGGTCAGGGTGCTTTGGTAATGCTTGGGTGACAGAAGGGAGAGACTTTCAACCCTGACTGCGTCATCTATAATTAGCAAAGCAGAATGGATAGCCAAATGAAGAACAGATTGCCATTAAGAGGGACAGTTTGACTCCAGGGCACAACAAAGCCAAGACTTATTTTCAGTACGTTTGGAGTTTAGTCTTGGTTCCTGGTCACTCAAGTCCTTGCTTAGACACGGCTTTATGTCTTGTATCAATTCCAGATTCCGTCAGATTTAGCCATGACTTCGTTGTCATCAGGAGCAGTGCGCGGACGCGGTGGACCTATCTTGAGTTTGGTGCATGGCCAGTTATAGTATCCAGCAGAAAGATTAGCCTTTTCTGCATGTTTGTGGTTAACAGTTTAAGCTCGATCACC
Source organism: Proterorhinus semilunaris (assembly GCA_021464625.1). NCBI lineage: Eukaryota > Metazoa > Chordata > Actinopteri > Gobiiformes > Gobiidae > Proterorhinus > Proterorhinus semilunaris. Next base: position 26,965,664 of record CM038358.1, on the reverse strand, counting down.
CGGAGGGAACCCGACCAGAGGCAGGGAGGAGATAAAACTTCACACATGGTCCGGGAAGCGAAAAACTTGGGACCTTTTTTCCAGTAACCGCTCATCCCCCGTCCTTTTAAATCCTTCCTCAAAATCAGTTTAGTCCAACCTGGTTTAGTCCCGATTCAAACCTGGCTTGGCCTCAATTTCCTTAAGAATCCCCCCCCCCCCCCAGCAGATACTTTGTGGCGTGAATCATTTCAAAAGCAGCATCTTGTTGCTAAATGCCGGGACTCTAAACGGCAGCATTGTTACTCTTTGGGGCCGTCGTCCCGTTAGTCCACATTGTTTCACTCAGGTACAGACAGTGTTGATAAGTCGCCTGGTGAAAAATGTGACACATGGCAGGTTTCGTGCTCGCTAATCCTCTGCTTATGTCTGTATTCATTCAGGGTTAAGCATAACAGTGGTTTTCAATGGGTCGCTTCGTGGGACCCGTGTTCAGCCCGTTCAATTATGACTCATTCCCTTTGAGAATTAGGTCAGAATTGTCGGGCTGTTTTCTCGAATATTATGTTCTTAAATCAATATCAGTACATGCAATTCATTTAAGAAACACCGCTAATGAAAATGTTAGTTGTTGACTTGTAAAAGGATAAAGCATTGTGAACTAGCAGGTTAATGTTCGTTAGCGTTACTGTTGCTCCCTAAAGTTTAAAAAAATTGATTGGGAAAGTTAGGAATTTGTTTGTAACTCTTTAAACTTTACTCGCTGCTTCTTTCATCGTTTGTGAACCCAAAAAATAGATCATGTACTAGTGAAAGTAATCAGATATTAGTATTACGACCATATTAGCCCAGTGCGCAGGTCTGTGCTAGCTTTGTGTCGCTCGGAGAATAGACTTCAAAACAGCTCTGCCTTTGAACAAGTCTCTCCTGGGTCTAGCGCCCACGTACATCTCTGCTATGTTGGTGCCATGTGAACCATCTCCTGCTGGTTCCAGAGTCTGGACTAAACACGGCGAGGCTGTGTTGCTGCAAAAATCTGGAACTGTCGTCCAAAAGATGTGAGAAGGACCTCCGCTCTGACAATGTTCAAAGGCTGGACAGGCTGTAAACAGTTCTGTTTAGAGCTGTGTGTATTACGACAAACATCTCCTCTTTTACTGTGCAATCCTGTCCCGGCCTCAAGTGCGTCCCGCTGCCAATGTGAAGTGGTCACTCGCCACCGGGGCCTTCACGGCCGATTTCTTCAAGCACATAATGGTTTTAATGGGCTGCCGTTGTAAGCGGACAGAGAATGGAGGAGATTTGTTGGGCAGTAACTTTTCCCCCCATGATGCCGAGGGGCTGTATTTTGTCCAGGGCTCGCGGTCGGCCGTGTTTCCTGGCGAGGGATTTATGGTTATGGGCCTGAAATGTTTGTGTAGGACATTGGTCACGGTCAGGAACGGATTGGGGAGAGGACACGACCGGCAGAAATTTACAACATTACTGTGAAATTGGACTGAATTGAAATTAGCGCAGAACAGTTTGGAAGAGCAAAGCATTTTCGTTTTCAGACAGAAAATGCCCGGGAGCTTCAACATCTCTGACAGAACTTGAAATAGAAGAAATGGTAAGACTTTCTCCTGCATGTGATTCCCTCTGTTTGGGAGTTTCCGTCTTTTCTGAAATTTCTAATGCTCCTGAACATGTTTAAAATGTGCACTATAAACAGAATCTGATTTAAATAACTAACACATCCAATCACAGTTGCCATGTTTGTCACAGAGAAGCGACGGTACTCTTCCAAAATGCTTCTCAGAAATGTAGAGACTTTTTGTGTTGGCTTTTAGGTGCGTTGTTTCTGCGTAATACTGAAAACAGCTATTGCCGTGTGTGCTCAGCTCAGTGAACATGAGGCTGAGCAAACAGGGGCTGTATCCCCTCTGTGAATGCCTGTCAGGGTTCGTCATGAGAGGGAAACGGCGAGGTGCGTTGCTCAATCCAGATGTCTCTAAATGACATTCCCAGGCGCCTCCAGTGACATCAGCCGCTCAGGTATGTGTCAAACAGCCCCAAGCTACGGATGATGCAGTCAAATGTACATTCTGAGGAGAGGAATCAGCGACTATAGGCTATGCACGGTTAGACAGGGATTACTCATATGCCTGTTTGTTTCCATGCCATGATGTTAAAGTCTGATAATAAAAAAGCTTATCATTGAAAAAAAAAATCTATACTAGGCCTACGTAGTGGCTGTACCTTTCTGTATCATGCGATTAACGTGATTTACCGCACAACTAAATGTGTACGGACATTCCAAAACACAACTATTATGGTTAGCAGTTATGTCGGATACAATTTTTTTTTACTTTGCTTCTTTTTCTCCCACATTTTTGCAGAAGTTTTGCTTTCTTTTTTTGAGAGAGTGGTTCAGGGAGCGTGAGGCGTCATTTTCACACACAGATCGGCCCCCACAGAGTCCAGATCTTTAAGGAGCTATGCCTTTTCTTTTTGTAGGGTAAAATTATTTTTGCCCCATAAAAGTATGTCGTAAAAGAAAAAAAATCAGCCGGATGTGTGAAGTGTGCGCCGTATTATGATTTGTTGATGTTGTGTACATGGTCAAACCCAAATCAATATGTGACGAAAGGGTGTTTTTCTTTCTCATCACATAATGACTCCGAAGGTAAAAAATACCCATGTCATCACATTTTGACTAAAACGGTTCAACATTAGGTGTAAGTCCCTTTAACCCCATGGAGAATCTTGGATGTGATGGAGAAGTCTTTGCGCAAAACGTTATGCAACACTTGATCTTTCGACTTTGCAGAAGCTTACTGAAACAATGCCACCGCGACTGTGCTGTAATCAAACCTAAAGCCGCTAAAACCAAATATTACCTTTTATTTTTGATCGGTTTACCTACATGGTACGATGATGAACTTGTTGTTCATTCCAATTGCTTCACATCTAGAAGGTCCTGGGTTCTTGAATAGGTTTTCCTACCGAATGCCCAGATTTCCCCTGCCTCATTTTATTTTACACGATTTTTTACTATACACTTACGGTACCAAGGAGTTTTCTTCTTATTTTACTTTTCGTGGAACTGCTACCCTCAAGTGCACGTGTTGGAAACTTGGACACCTTGCTCTTTTGCTGAACCGTATTGCGTCTTCTCCTCTATGTTCGTGTTTCTCTTTTTCTCCACACCAGAGACTTCCTTGTTGGTAATTCCATTCCTACTGTAGCGTGCACCTGTCGTGAATCCTGAATCTGAGAACTGGCGGGTTTTCAATTCTCTTGCGATTATTACTCCACTTTGCCGGACCTCCACTGGCTGCCCGTCTGTGATTAGCCTAAAGAGCAGGTAGTTGTTTATAGGGCGCCTGCTGTTTACTGTCTGCGAGACGTCTAGCTTCATCTCCTAACAAGGCATGGGAAAGACGGTGCGGCTCCGGCCCATTGGCTACGTGGCTATTGTTTGGACAAACAGGGGGGGGGGTCTCTGTTTAGAGGATCCAGTGCAAACAGCACCTGTCCCAGATAGGGTTGCAGCCAGGCAGATGATGTGCCAGCGCAGACTGGTTACAGGGAGCGCTACTTATCTGCACTCCTGACCTTGTGATTTGTGATGGAAGAGACGGAGGATTTTCAAAGCTTTGCATTTTTCACATTTGATCGAGGGGCGCCGGCGCAGAAACAATGTGTCTCCGTTTGTGACCTTACACCCCAGCGTTTACACCTCTGATGAATGTCCGAACTATCCATACTGTGAGTTCCAACGCTTTCCCTGTTTCTATTCTTGATACAAGTGCAGTAGCTGATGCAAAGGCGCTGAAGCCCAGTTATTATTAGGAGGGTCTACCGTAGGTTTTCTTTTGTCTGTGTCTCGCATACCTGTATTTGACTGTTTTACGCTATTGTTTACACGTGGAGTGTTAGTGTGGAGCTCTCGGCCAACCAGAGCTCGCTAAAGGAAATACTTGGGATTACCTGGTTTGTACTTTTACGAGGTCTGGCAGACACTGTGAGAGGAGAGGGGAACTTTCACATGCCTTAGTCTAGCAGTTCTCATTATGTGGTAATGAGAACCCGGATTTGACAGGCTAAGAGGAGTTTTTAAAGCCGTTGTTACAGTATACAGCAGCAACTGAGCAATTATAATACTAGCAATGTTAATAATGTTGTAGCATTAACCTCTTAACCCCCACCTGAACCAAGAACATTTACTCCAGTTTGGCATTGCCCGAATCTAAAGTGTCTTTAAAAAAAAGAGAGTAAAAAATAAGATGAACAACAACAACAAAAGTGACAGTAAAAGCCACAAAAGAGCAACAAAAATGTGTCAAATTATTTTTTTTTTTAATTAACCATTCATTTCATTTCCATTTATTTATTCATTTGAGCAGAAAAGTATTTTTACAGAAGAAAACAAAAACAAGACTGTGCTCAAAACCCCCCAAAAAATCAACAAAAATGTGACAAAAAATCAACAAAAATGTGACAAAAAATCAACAAAAATGTGACAAAAAATCAACAAAAATGTGACAAAAAATCAACAAAAATGCGACAAAAAATCAACAAAAATGTGACAAAAAATCAACAAAAATGTGACAAAAAAGCAATGAAAGTGCCGCAAAAAAATTACAAAAAACAAACCAAAAAGTGACAAAATTTTTAAGAAAAGGGACAAAAAACGCAGCAACAACGCGAGGAAAAAGATCCGTTTAGATCAAATGAGGCGTTTCACTGGCCTGCAGCTCTCCAGTCGAGAAGCTTTTAGATTTGGGTAAAGCTGAACTGGAGAACAGTGCACTCCGTTAAGGCGGGGGTTGAAAGGGAAAACGAAAAGTTCACAGCTGGGATTTCAACACTATTTCTATTGAATTATGTTTTAATTGTCGACCAAACAATAAAACTAATAGCAGGACTATCATTTTTTCAAGTCAGCATAGAGATCAGTATTCGTTTTTTCGTTTTGGACATTGACAAATTGACAAAAAGAAGCTGGTCTGTCCTGTGCTATAGCGTAAATCAGATGTTGCTTGTGCTCGCTTCCAGTAAAAAAGGTAAATGGCCCGGGGCAGTTTCCCCGCTGCCCCCTGTCAGAGCTGTTTGGGCCTGTCCCGTGTGTCCAGACAGGTCGCTTGATTGCTGTTGTTATCAGCGGGGCCAGAGGAGGTGTAACCCCAGTCAGGAGGACGCACCAAACAACAGGGTTAGCCCTCAGCTTTTCTGTGCACTCAAGGGTCAAAATGAGCTCCTCCTTAAGCCAATGAGTTAAAAAAAAAAACTATTAGCAAAATATATGAATTGCTTTCTCGAGGCGGGCAAAATATCATCTACAAGATAATAACAAAATTGCCAGTACCAAGAAAGGGGGTAAAAAATTATCTTTTTGAGCGACAGTGTAAATCAAGATGTTGCCCAGCCCTATTTCTATGTGCAAACAAACAAATGCTCTGCTCAAGAATTGATTGTAGAAAAAAGGTTCCATATCAAAGAAAGCTTAAAAAACACACTATTTTGACTGCCAAGCTGCTTAATAGTATTCTAAAGTTTTCACATACGCTGATTTTTATCATCTACCAATGGAGTCAAAATCCAACTATTACTGTAATATTGCTGTAACATCTCCTTCAAGACAGTCCACACACCATGGCTTGACTCACACAGACAGATGACAAAGAAGAGCTTTCAAAGTCAGCAGGGACTTCTCCACTCATGCCTTTAAAAACGCCATGCAAAAGAAAGCCCGTTTCTTTCAGGCTTATATTAACCCCCGGCCGCCTGCAGCACCTGGAGTTTATCTCTCGTCGACTCCCACTTTTGAATGACAGCCATGTTTTCCAGGAAAGACAAAGATCCAAGGCAAAGATATGCGTCAGAGTCAGCGGTAAAGCAATTACAAAATAATGACGTTGTCCACCTATATAAATAAAGATCTTCTTCTTCTTGTATTGTTTCCAAGTTAGACATAATAACCACAAATTAGTTTCGTCAAACGACACAGCAGTTCCTTATAAAACAAAGACATATTATTGGTCTGTATATAAAAAATCATACTGAATTAATGTGTATTGCCTTATGCTCTTAAACTTTGAGCTCTGTTATTGCATGAACGCAACCTATTGGCCAAGTTCGAGCTATAGAAACCTATCCCTCTTCCCTTCCACAGTGGAAAAAGGCAGGGCTGCTGTTCTGTGTGCTCCGTTTGGCACTGGCAGGGGGTCTTCCTTGAAACAATACAGGCCTCTTGCTGCTGTTATCTGTTCCAAAACAATAGCTCAGCCCCCGCAATCGACAGTGAATGTCCAGCGCCTCTTTCTGATGCTATTGTTCTGACAGCAGCGCTTTTGGCCAGCCTCCCCCCTTACCCCCACCGACCAAACAGCAACATGGGAGCGTGTGATGCTAGTATGAGCTGTCAATTGAAACCATGGCCTTATCGTGATGACTTATTGCAGGGAATGGGGAACGTGGCGATGTTTAATCAGTGTTTATGGATGACACCGATCTGACTACTTCTGAATGAATGGTGTGTTGACAAGAGAACAGACTGTCCAGTGTCCAATATACGAGCACAGTATTTACGAGTAGTTGCTTTACTGTTGTTTTTCTGCTGCATAGACATTTATACTAGAAATGTAAAACAGCATGATGTCACCAAAGTGGTGTTCAGAGTTCCCTGGACGTCCATGAAGACTTTGGAGGAGAGGCAGGAGCCGTTTATTTCATTATTTAAAATAGGGCTGAGTGATAGTGACACAAATTAATATCTCAATGGTTTTGGGGACTTTCACAATAACGATAATGAAGCAAATCAAAAATATAATTGTCTTCCTATTCCATTTCCTATGTTCCCACTATTCTTTCCTTATTTTTTCCTAATTTCTGCCATGTTTTCCATATTTCTCCCCATTTCCCCCCTTATCTTTCCCCCAAACACACTTTTTTTTTTTGCCTTAGAGGCTGACCGATATAGGTTTTTCTCAGGCCGATGCCGATATGCTTGGCCGATATGCTTGGCCGATATTTTTGACCGATATTTTTTGCCGTTTTTTCCAAATGTCTGGTCTATAATCCTGTAAAAAACATAAATACTTGGCCACTCCAGCAGAGGACACTTTTATTTTATTATTTTAGGTGATTCAATCATAGTTTCTGTCCCAGCTTGCCGTTAGCATTAGCATTCTACCGTTAGCATTAGCATAGTGTAGCTAGCGGGCACGGCGTTCAAAAATACAATTATGGAGGTTAAAACTAACTCAGTGATTGAATTCTCCAAGTCCTGTGCTTCAAAATGAGGTGCAGCATGTCCAAATTCACTGAGGTTTAGTGAAAATAACTTTAGTCAAACTTGTTCTAACCAATTGCGATGTTTCTCAGTTCCCCTGAGGCCTCGTTTTAAAGCCCTGACTTCACTCTTTCCAATAAAAACAGGAAATCTCTATCAATTTCGGGTCCAGATATCGGCTTTCATCAGCGCTAGATCGGCCGATAGCCAATATTGTAAATCCTGTAATATTGGCCGGCCAATTTATATCGGTTGACCTTTAATTGCCCACCTCTAATTTCAAATTGTAAATTGTAAAATATCAATGGTACCTAACACAAAAGGATGTTTTTAAGACTTTATAAAATCTCCCTCATTTATATCATGTCTGTTGTAGCTTTAGTCGAAGTTTCAGGTGTATATCATGGTTCGCCTCCATCTTGTTTTATCCACATCTCTCAAGCACAGATTAGCTTAATTAGCCTGCTCTTTTTTAGCACAAATGAGCGTCTGTTTGGTCCCGTTACAGATTTCTGCTCTGAAGAAGTGCTCATCTCAAGCAAAGCGCCAACTCCCAGGTGTTCGAACTCATTACGACTTGCCTCTCATACGGCAATAGCCGGCCCACATGCGTCTTAGATCAGTGCTGCTTCAAAGTGGACCAAAATGACCCAACCACAACTTAAGGCGGAGCGCTAAAGGCTAAATCGGCGGCTAAGTGAGGAGCTATTGGGAGTGCCACTTCAAAGGGGTGAGTGAAGGGGTCGTGGCCTTGTTGCCCTGGGGCAGCTGAACAGGTGAGGTGAGGCCTTAGCTTTTACAGGAAACTTGTTTTTACACCAGTCCCGAGGGGTTTTGAAGACCGAAAACAACCGGTTTTCAGGGATTTCTGAACACAATTCTCCTATCTGCATGTGTGAAAGCCTCTTTAAGTGTCCAAAGGTGTAAAAGTACAAGTCTACATACAAATATTTATCTTGTCTGGGACCTTTAACAAAAATGTAAGCTAGGGTTGTTCCGGTGGACGACATCATCGTCCATCACGATGCCACGCCCCCTCCTGTCAGAAACACGCACTGATCTTCCGTGGGCCTCGTGAACCTACAAACTTTGCAGGGATTGCACTGTAAATTAAATCTCAATTTTTTCCTAACATAAATAATATGCAGCCTATATATAGCTATGTGAATGTCTTTAAAAAATGCTTATAATGAGAGACGGTTCACTGTAAACATCGTCAACTGCCAACTGTAAGGGGACATCGCCCAACCCTGATGTAAGCTTAGTTGTGTCCGATGAGTTCTTTTCTCTCGTTCTGCCCAAAGTGGACGAAGTACTTTCAATATGATGTATTCTTGGGAGTTTTTAAAACATCTCAGAAACCTTAGCTTTGAAAGTTAACATTTAAATCATGGGGGGAAAAGGTCAAAGCAATTCAGCTCTGATTACAGACCATTAAAATGTCACAAATAGGTCACGTACCTTCTTCTGACTCGGCAGGGAGTTATTTAAAACAGGCAAAAACAGTAGCTGCTTGGATTAGAGTCGGTTATAGAGGTGGGTAGAGTAGCCAAGATATTTACTCAAGTAAGAGTAATGTTACTTTAAAATAATTGTATTCAAGTACAAGTAAAAAGCAGTGACCTAAGTAAATACTCAAGTAAATAAGTAAAGGGAATGTTTCTTGAGTACTATGAGTACATCTGCTTCATTCAACGGGTGCATAAGTGCTGCAACGTTTCGGTAACTAGGCCTTGCTCAGGCAAATGGCTTTGGGGTGGAGAGGAGTCACCCTAAACGCCGTCTCAGGTCTCAAGATGGCTCGTCTCCACCCCAAAGCCATTTGCCTGAGGAAAGCTGAGCTGCTGAAACGTTGCAGCACTTGAAAAGAAAATTAAATAAAATCTTACTTTTTTGTTTTTACTGTCTTTTTAGAGCCTGATTTAAGTTTCAGTTGTGAAACAAAACTCATAGTAAATAAAAATGTATTCAAATTATGTATTTCTGAAGAAAATGGGACATAAAACCGACATGAAGCTTTTGTAACACTTTTATTTTACTCAAAGTAAAAGTAAGAAGTACTGAATGATACTACTCCAATAAGTGCAGTTTCTTCTCAAAGTTACTGATTACCTGCCTCATGGTTACCAGTAGAAAAACCTTTGTTTAGAAGGTAATTTGAGTGGTTAAATAATCAAAATGAGTCCAGTGAATGTGATAAACAGACAAGGAAACAGACGTGTTCTTTCTGGAGCGGGAGAGGCTGAAAAAGTGCCGGGACGCCCTGTTTTTATCTCACAGAAGTCAGCACAGCATTAAACTTATCACGGACCGTAGCCATTCCCCTTTGCACATCATTGATCTAGTTCTACATGGTTTCCCTAACGTACCATTACATGTCCCTGTAGGGCTGCCGTAGATGCTTACATACTAACAACACTGTGCATTTGCGGATTACAATTTTCCCGTTAAACGAAGCCTCTCTGTGAAACGACCCACCAGTGCAAAAGGCAGGCCGTGCTCATTTTCACTCCCCTTGTAATTCCTTTTAATGTCGCAATAAATCCTCTCCGGACCCCTCCCCTCGAGTTAGTGCGGCCTTGATGAGAAACAGATGACTTTGACTTTCCAGCGTGTGTCCAGCTCACCTATTGTCTCCGCCGTGCCCACGCTCTGATTAGGCGACAGAGGCACCGTCTTCCTCCCCCGGCGATCGCAGGGATATACATCACGTCCCCGCTTTATTTGCGGCGCTTTGTTTCTCGCCAGATACACGCTTCTCAGAAAAGGGGTTGCGAAATGCCGCGAGACGGTTTGTGGTCTCGAATACCAAGATTTGTTGACTTTCCAGGGGGATCACAATGTAAAATGTTGGCGCTACACTGAGAAGAAAGGGGGGCTGTGGTCTTTCTGAGTGGAGTTTGGATGTCGTCCTAGTGGCCGTGGGTGTTCCGGTTTCCCCCACCACTGAAAACATTTACAACAGGCCGGGATGAATGAGTGTGTGTTTGTGAGTGCGAGAGCAGGAGAAATTAGCCCGTTATCCTGTATGTCCCATGTGTGTTTATACGTAAATACATATTTAATAGGGCTGGGACAATAGGGCTGCAATACCAAGTATCGATACTTTATCAAGTATCGCGATACTTTCAATACTTGTGTTTGGAGCCATTTTCATCACGCATCATCCCTTTTAATTTTTTTTCACCAACAGCACTTTGTTACATTTTGTGTTAAGCACTTTTCAATCTTTACACTTCAATAAATGGCATTTGGTTTATAAACTTTGGACACATTTTAAGGTGAGCATTTTACTTTAGTTCAGTTTTAGTCTTGTCGTGGTGCTGATGTAGTGTTTTGTAGGGCTTGTTTTGACACAATTTGCGGACTAAGTAGTTACTTACAATTTGTGTGTAATTAGAGTGGAACATATCAGGTTGAAATGGTATAGTGAAATATCGAATTAATATCGTTATCGCGATATATGATACTTTATTTTATCCTATTTATTTAATATTTTTTATGCATGCCCCTATAGCCTTATAGTTTAAAGCTTATTTTTTATCTTAATTCTGTGTTATATGTTTTATGTCACACGTTTGCACCGAGAACAATTCCTAGTTTGTGAACCCTGAAACAATGGCAATAAAACCTATTCTGATTCTGATTCTGAAGTTACTTAAATATCGTGCAGCCCTACTTATCATAATTACTTACTGTATCGCAATACACATCGCATCGGTCCCTGAGTATCGTGATACGTATCGGATCGTAACAAAAGTGGATCGTCCCAGCCGTAATAGATAACATTACTTAATTTTTCACGCTCAAAACTTAATTTATAAGAGTGCTGCTTGGATATAAAGTATTTGTTTATAGTACGTTTAAAACCATATCCTGTTGGCGCTCTTCAGTGCAGGGATCATTCTTAACAGAGGAAAAAGAAAAAAACGGAGGCACTCAAAAAGGTTAGAAAAGTTAAAAAGCCTTTATTTTACATGGCTAACAAAGCCAACAATTGTTGTTCCTTGTTGATTTCACTGCCGATTACAAAACCTATAATACCTAACCAGAGATTTGCCTCAAACTCAAATGCTTTGGTTCTGTGACCAAACAAGTAGCTTATATGCTAAAATCAAATATGGCCGCTTCCCATGTCTTTAATAATGTCGCCTTTTATTGAAATCAAATCATTCCTACAAGTAATGCAGTATTGCTACATAGCGCTTTTCCAGATGCTAAAAATCCCTTTCAGTTTTGTGCGTTGATTTATTCACTCCATACTTGCTGGTGGTAGGTGAAGTTTGTAGCCACATCTGCCCAGGGGTAAACTGGCATATAAGTGAGGCTGTGAATATTCACACAAGTTCTTCCTTCTATGGAAGTTAGGAGTTCAAAGATAGAACCTGAATTCATTTATCCAAAATGTCTAATTCTACAGCAACGGTCCCAAGTTTGCATCACTTGGAACTCATAAATAAGCTCAGGTGTCCAGCGGCGTCGAAGGAAATTATAAAACGAATGTAATGTACATGTAAGGAAATGTTGACCTTCGAAGAATGTTTCATGTTACATTTTTCAACAATTTATTTTGAAAATAAAGCAGCTTGATTATTATTCATGATCATATGGAGCATGATATCATCCGAAAGGTTCGCTTCGAAAATTCCCCGCAGCTACAACATTGTGACAACTGTATCCATAATAAACGGTACAAATCAATTCGTCCTGACGTCCGTATTGCCTTGTTGGGTCAGATAGACGTTGTTTTCATAGAATGGTCGACACTCGGGATGTGTGGTTGTCTAAATGAGGCTGGAGGAGCGTTTTGAACGTGTTTTGGAGCATTCCTGGCTTCCGCAAATATAATCTTCTGAAACCACGCAGAAAAATGTAACCTCTTCAGTTTGTTTATCTGCGCAAGAGAAAAAAAAAAGTGATCTGCAAAACCGCAAGCACTTCAAAATGTCGCCGCAACGGTCCCCATTTTAGGAGAAGGGAGAAAAAGCGACATTGTGTAAGATGTTTGTGGAATGAAAAGTGTCATATACGTCCAGTGGCGAAGGACGTTCAGGTACAACTTCTACTACAACTACTTTTACAACGATTACAGTTTGTAATCATAAACGTCTGCCACTATTTCCCTCCAGGCCTGCGATAGTTCATCTTAAACTACAGCGGCAGCAGCTCCAGGATTGCAACATGAAACGCGTCACGAGTGTTTCCAAAACTGAAAAAGATAGATATGATTTATAAGTACTGCACAAAAGGCCTGAGCTGATTTATCCCTGGTAGTATGTCAGTATTTTGATTTATACTTCACGTACTTCACTAATGGCAAGTGCGTCGAGCGTGAGCACTCGCCGTTAGCGATCGGTTTGTGTGTGGTTTGAATGTCGTCTAAGTGATTATCCCGGTCCAGAGTTCGGGACGGAATGGTATATATAGATTCACCGTTACCATGGAAACCCGCCATGTTTGTGGGTAGCGGTAAACGTTGTCCATAGACTAAAAACAGTCTCAAAAGTTTCAGAGTTTCAAAATGTCAAAAAATAAATAAAGATATATATAGTATAAGTTTTGTCATTTAAATTATACATCCATATGTATATTTTATGTTTTAGTGATGGCCCCAACAAAAAATACGGTTTAACAATTTTCCCCTTTATTTTAAGCCACAAACAACTTGAAAACATAATTTGGTCTAACGATCATTTGAAAATTAAATTAAATTTAATGTCAAGAATATTCCTGTTTTGAATAAAAAATTAAATGTTAATTTATTATAAATACAAAAACACTGAAAAAATGTCCTGAATATGGTGACAAATATTAATTAGAATTGCTTATGTTGTATATTATATGTGGTGTATCAACACTCGTTTCTTCAATATGCCACAAAAAATTTAAATAGTTTTCAAATTATAGTAAACTTCATAATATGTTCATGTTCCGTCTTTGTTTTCTGTATTTGATACTATTTTATAAATAACACCTTTGTAATGATAGTTTGAATCCAGAATAAAGGTTTTAGAACCGTTTCTTGTGGAAAGAACACTGAACACTATTTTTTATAAGAATAGCTATATTTTGCAGTATAATGTGTAGTTTTGGGTGATTTTTAGGTTTATTTAGAACTTTTTACTTACAAATAGCACCTTTATGTGACGCTTTCTAAATAAACTGCAGCACTACAAAGTGATCGCCTCTTATGCAACTTTAGGCAAAAAACCTTTAAAAATCAAATTCATATGTATTTAAACAGTTCATTTTGAATAATTGAATGGATTTCACAAATTATAGGCTGTTCTACACTAAATGTGCTAAAAACAGTAGCATTTTTCTTTTCTTTTCATCTTGAAATCCTCTGGGGACCCCCACCCAAGGCCCACTTTGGGAACCACTGCCCCAACACACTGTTGTGTTCAAATGCTTTATTGTGAACAATAACTCCGGCATTTTACCTTTTACAATGTCCATTAGTTCATTATGGGAAAAAGTCAGCTGCAAGTAAACGCTTTACGATATGACATCACAATCCTGAACTCTATTCTAAAATATCAGTTCATTTGCCAGAGATCTGCTGATTCTCCATAAGCTTCCATAGAAACTTACAAGAAGTTTCCACTTCCCTGAGAGAAAAAGGCGAAAGCATGACATCACATGAAAAGAGCTTATTAGCCAGTGGCACAAAGGTTAAAGAGCAAAGTGGAACTATAGGACATTTTCATTTTGCACATTTTCAAGTTACTATGCACTTTTATTTTAGGTCGTGTTGCATGTGTTCATTTTATCCCCTAATATTGCAGTCATTTGGTGATTTGCAGCTCTAATATCATTAAACACCATCTTATTCACACTCATACATTTCCCAATAAACCACTGTAAGTTGGTTCCACACCGCTGAACTGGAGCCGCTGAACTGGAGCCGCTGAGCGTTTCCGAATCTGCCAGTTATAATTGGGTCGTAAAAAAGACAAACCGCAGTTCCTCACCTGTCTTAGCAGATATCACACAGATCTCTATTGTGCAGGAAGTTGCATCACCATGTAGCTTCTTCCTGCCCTGTATCAGCTGACTCCTTCTGTCTGTCTCTGTAGACATTACCCTGAGGCGGATCAAAGGCAGTTCTGTCAGTTACGAAAGCCAAATACCGCGCTGCATGTGGTAAATGTGCACAAGGGCTACGACAAAACCGTAAACGATCCGTGAAAAGAACAACAGCATAGTTCTGGGTTGAATAAGAGATTAAATCGTCTTCAAGAATTTGACGGAGATTAGGCTTTAAAAGTGTATCGCTGTACCTCTGATTAAATACTGTTGTGGTGAGGTTGAATAAATCAAGGTCGTGAGTTCATACATTATTTTTCCTTTTGCTTAAACTGTTCTCCACAGTTCACATTGTGTCTCAGTGCAAGGGAACCATTTGTTGTTGGACGAACCTTGGGCTTTTCTTCTACTGTAGATACTTCTGTCCAATAGTGACTCTCATATGATGTCCTAATATCGCTTCTGATGATGAAAGGATAAAACTAAAGGAAGTCACGTGGTTTTAATAGCAAGTTACCAATTCTCCATTATGTCACACACTTGTATAACATCGTACATTACCTATACTGTACGTTGTTGATTATTATTAGTGAGTGGGGGTCATTTTTTCTTTTCTGTGAGGACAACTATACAGGCACCTTGGAGGAGTACAATGCAGAGATATTTCTATGAAAAGACAGAAAATTAATAAGGTTGTTGTATTAACTGAAAGAAGAACACACAACTTGTTTATCTTAATAAATCCTTTCCGTGGTCCCTCTGGGGGTAATATAAGTGTTAATGGGATGATTGGGGGGTCTTTCATCTCCCCCTGGTGTCTCTGACCAGAAAACCACAATCTCAATGCACACCAATAGAATCATGAAGAAGAAGCTAACAGGCTAACGGGCAAAGCTAACTGCGGGCTAGCGCCACTTGAACAGTATTTACAGCCAAGTTTGAGTGAAAAGAATTATCTCCATTGTGTCATTGAGTTGTGGCACAATGTACAATATCCCTCCCTCCCTTTTTTCTTTTCTGTCAGCGTAGTGTTTACTCTCACGGGCAAGTAATGTGTAACCGCAACATGCTACGACACCTGCAGTGGCGCTTATGGCCTCTAGGGGCATGAATGACTTAGTTCTGTTTTAAGTTCAATCGTTATTGCTGTTGTTACCGTGTTTGTCTGAGTAAGCGAATAGTTCCTTGGTTGTTAATTAACTTAACTTTTCTATTGAATTTTTCCAGATCAGGCCGAAGACCAACAGCGCGTGGTGCAGGAGCGTCTGACGGAGCTGCTGCGCGTCCTGAAGGCGGTGATCGGGAAACACCAGACCCTGAACTCCGTGGACATCCTGGGAGCGGCCGGAACCGTCATCGCCAAAGTCAAAGGTCGGTCATTCAGAGCAGGGCATCTGAAACGTACTTACCAAACAGACCGAATCCCCCCAAAATTCGGAACGTCCTTCATTGTTGTAGCCGTGTCCATCAACAATCGCAGATGTTTTCAATTGGGTAAAACGGAGACAACGTGGACATGGGTGCAATTGAGAGTCACAGGAAAAAGGACCCTAAAAATTGTGGCTGGTAAATTACACCTCCAAGTTGTGTAGAACAACAGTTGCAAGTCTACTACGGTGCTGTCTTCTTTACCCAGATGTTGCCGATATTTGTCTTGGCGTAAAAGATTTCCTTGGCTCAGAATCTCTTTGAGACCTGACATGTTTTATTGATCCAGGGAGGATTTTAATGGCCGTGAGACTTTGCAGAAGAATGCCCAAACCAAAAACAACACTGAAGAATCTAGAAATAAAAAATTGAAATGGAAGTGAAACAAGTATATTTGCCTTTGAGTTGAGAAAGAAAGAGAATTTTGAAGCGATACTATATATGGGGATTTTACAATAGCCGATATCTCTGGGACCGAAAGTGATGGCTCAGCGGAACTGAGAAACATCACAATGAAAATTGGTTAGCTAAAAGTTTGTTGAACACAGGTTTCACCAACTAAACCTGGAGAGTTTAATTGCCGAGTTAGTTTTAACCTCCGCAATTGTGTTTTTGATCGCTGTGCAAAATCCACAGTAAGCTAATGCTAATGCTAATGCTGAAGCTAACCGCAGCTAATCAAGGCTGGGACAGAAACTATGATTGTTTCACCTAAAGTAGCTAATAAAATAAAACCGGCCAGTGCTGGAGTGGCCAAGTATTTATGTTTTTACAGGATTACAGGACCGGACATTTGGAAAAATTGGCCAAAAACATTGGTCCAAGAAATCGGCAATAAAACCCCCCCCCAAAATCGGCAACCTTAGAAAAACCCATATCGGTCGATCTCTAAGCGATACTGTTGCAAACCGTCAGAAACATGGAAACATTTGCTTGCAAACAGCCAAATTTACATCGCTTTGTCGCTCAAAAAAATAAATGTCCTTAACACAACACTTCAAAAGGGCCCCCAAAACATTAAAAAAATTTTTCCTCCTTATTTCCCCCCCATTTTTCTTACCAACCTTTGCCCAGTTTTTCTACATTTTTTTTTATTTTCCCCCATTTTTCCCCATATGATTTCCTCATTTCCCCCCGCAACCTTTTCCCTATTTTTCCCCATTTTTTTCCCACATGGGTTGACATTGGAGATAAACTCAATATTGTAAATTGGCATATCTTCCAAACAGCAATTTCGATATATTGCCCATCTCTATGTAGAGCCAAATGGCACAGCAGCAGTTGCTTCTCGGGGCTTAACAAAGATTGGTTATTTGACCAAACGGAAGAACAGTTTGGAAATCAACAATGAGACGGATATCATAAAAGCTAGACCTCATATCATAAGCATTAACCTTTGAGAGAAGAAATATTAACAACTAAATAAACTAATACAAGAGTCTCATCCACCTCAGGAGAGGCCGTAACTACAAGGTTGACACCATTAGAGACAGATTTTTTTTATCATTCTAATATCATCTAAATAACGCTGCCTTTCCGTTTTACATTGTGCAACCGTGACTTTGCGATGTCTATTCAACTGCTTTTAACTGAGGCTGCCAGGAAACGCAGTCCTTGACAAAACCTTCTCCAAATCCTTCTTCTATAGACTCGCACGGAAGAATTTTCTACAGCGGAGGCCACATACATGGGCCATAATTTACATTCCTCGCTGCAGCCACAAAGGAGGCCGCAGGGACAAGAGCGAGATCTCGACGGCCAAAGCGCATTCATTCATATTCCAGTCCTGCGTGTGTCACGGAGCCTATCTGTATGTAGACGTGACCCATTTGTTAACTATGCGCGGCGGCCATCGTCACCTGCGCTGCGGAGGTGGCATGAATGAAAAGAATGCCGAGCGGTAACAGTTGCAATATTAGCTCGGGTTGTTGTTGCACGGACGCAGCTCTTGATGGAAGGATAATCAAGATGGAGACAAATACGACTTACGCACAAAAAGATATAATAATGTTACCGACTTGTATAATGAAGTGGATTTCCTTGTACGTCATTTTAAAACGGAGATATGAGGGCGCCTAGGTTTTTCACCTGCAAACCAACCACATAAGGTACTTCCCCAGGTCATCATCCGGTCATGGATAGTTTGAATGATTGGCATTGTTTCCTTTTCACATGAAGCGACTGATCGAATGCTCGCGTGTTGCAAAAGAAGTCTCTGAACATAGCTTTAGGCTCTTAAGCAACCACTGGTGACTATCATTGCTGCAGATTAAAAGTTCATTGTAGCGTCTACATTTTTTTTTTTTTTATTACGTGCCACATAGTGCTTTAGTACACTAAGAACATCTTAAATGTACAACACAATACACAATTCATAGCATGTTTTTAGAGGTCTAGGGCTAGCAGATTTTATATGACGAATCTCATTGGAGGCTAGGGTTGTTCCGATACCGATTTTTTCCCCACAATCCGATCATATACCAATATTGGGTTTAGTTTAGAGTTCAGGTGGCAATACATAAACAAAGTCCTGGGGCTAAGTCACTGCTGATGAATCATGGCACTCTAAAGACAAAATTAAGGTATCAAAAAAGTAAAGGTTTTTGCAGTGTCCCCAAAGACGGGTTTTAAGATGCTGGGTGTTACCGGTTGAATCCGCAGCACTTTATACAGGGTTTCTGCAGAGGCATTAAAAAGCATTAAAAGTCGTCAAATGAATAGTGCCCAAAAACTGGCTTAATATTATGACATTGCTAAAAAAAAATTGTCCTTTATAAGTTAATTGAAAATACCAAAATGATGGTCTAAAATATACTAAGCCTCAGATTTGGCTGAAATTGGCCACATGTTTTGCCCGTTTTGTCCAATTCTCTGTTTGATTAAATGTTTGCAAGTCTTAAAAAATTAAATAAGAGCTTATTTTTTTCTGCGTTTGTGTCATTAAAAGTTAGTATTTGGGCATTAAAAGGCATTACATTTGACTTGCTTCTGCCCGCATAAAGCCTGTTTATAAGAAATATTCATTGGATCATAAAGTTGGTTTAGGAGTTTTGGTGTCAGAACAACCCTAATGGAGACAGAAACGTTTCTTGTTTTCAGAGGATTTTATATTTCCTAAATAATTGTAACTTTTGCTTATTTGCTAATCACAATGATTAAAAACTGGATTTTAATTTTTGAATAATAGTGCCTCCCGAGAGCCACAACAAACTCATAAACTGGTTCATATTACAACCCTCCTCATTTATCCAAGCTTTGAACAGTGGGACTGTGATGTTTGGTTCAATGATAATTGAATTTACATATTTGCAATCTGAATTTAAAGCCGCAATTTTCTCTCCGCCTGCCACCCTGGAGAAGGAGAAACTGAAAATACTGTTAATTTATTCATTTATTTTAGCAGTTGTATTCAGTGTCTCTAATGTCAAATGATGATGTTGTCATGGCTAGTGTTCTGTCCACAAGGGGTCACCTTTCCTCCCGAACGTCCACTCAGTATCACACAGTGTCCCGGGACAGACTCAGTGCGTTGCCACTCAGCGATCAGGAATCAAAGACTGAATGATAACAGAGCGGGGTTTGAAGACGTCAGCCCGTCTCCTCATTCGCGTACGGGACGGCACCCGGGACGTCTGGACACCTGCCAGACCAGAGAGAAACGAGACGCGCCGCCGCCGCTGTTTCCAAAACACTTGGCCGTAGAACCAGTTTTCAAACGCACAGAGATGTCAGAAGATTTATTGTTACAATGATTGCACAACTTAACACCGATGCTGTAAGATAATGATGACTGGCCAAGAATACGCCGTTCATTTTGCCACAAAAGAAACTAAACTAAACAGCCGTGAATGAAGCAAACATGCCAGTAATCAATCAATCAATCAAGTTTTATTTCTAAAGCGCCTCACAACAACCAAAGTTGACCAAAGCGCTGCACACAATAAAAATAAAAATACAATATAAAAAGGAGTACAATTTCATTAAAAAAAAAAAAGACGCTTCTTTAAGCAGGTGAGTCTTTAGTTTTGCTTTGAACAGGGGCAGGTCTGAAACGGTAATGGTAATGGTCAGAGTTCCCAAACGTATCAGTCTGCACCCACCCAAATCACTCAACAAACAACTGGGGACACACTTGTAATTAGCATTTTTTATAATTTAAGGTTTCAACACATTTAAAATCTGATTTAATGATGTTAGTTTGGATACTGCATTTTTATATTTGACTTTATTTCACTAAAATAAGCTGTTTTCAATCAAAAACGTCAAATTCAATGTCAGAAATGTCTCAAAATCCTCTTGCGACCCCCACTTCAGTGTCCCGTGACCTCCCGGGGGGTCCCGACCCCCACTTTGGGAACCACCGAGCTCGACCAGTCGGGTTTGAGAGTCGTGAGCCAATGAGCTAGATTATTTCAAGATATAATTTTAACAAAACATAATGAGATATAAAATATAATAACGTGATAATAATATTGGATTAATTCATTTTGTGATTTAATACAGATACAAATAAGGGAAGTTACATCAAATAATATAATCAGATTTTATATACAAACTAGGGATTTTATTCGCTGAAAACGTGCAAATTGAAACTTGTGGTAGAGATCAATAGTAAACAATAAAAAAAAAAAACTATAAAACTATAAGGGAATGCGTAACAATAAAACAAGATTGAGATGGAAATATGATAAAATAACAATTTAAGTTAAGTTATACTTTATTAATCACCGTAGGGAAATTCTACATTTGACCTCAATGCCGCTGGGGCGACCCGTAGGAGCAGTGAGTAGCCAGCGTGGTCCAATGGTCAGAAACACCAGGCTGGAGGATTAACCTATTGTACATGTTTTTAGGGATAGGGTAAACCAGAGTGCCCGAGAAAACCTACACAGACACCGGGAGAACACGCAAACTCCACACAGAAAGGCCCCGTCCCATTGGGATTCAAACCCGGGACTTTCTAACCGCTGCGCCACCGCGCCGCCCACACAGGGCAACAGCATGAATATAAATAACTTAAATTCAATGTGATGCTTTTTGACCCCTTTATATGAGTACAAGGCACTAATTACATTCATTTAAAAGTAATGATTGGATATGGTTATTATGTGAAAGGGAAAGAGGGAAAAAGAAAAGTACAAACTGAAAATAAAAATAAATGTTTATATATTGGTAAACTACAATTTAAATCTTTGTGTTATGTCTTCTTGCTTTGGAGGTCTTGTGGACCTCATGTGATTTTCTTCTTGTGAGGCATGAACGCTGTTTCGTAAGGTTAAAGCAGACAATCGCAATTATGTAATTCAGGAATTTGTAATGTAATGTGTTGTATTGTATGAAGGCGCGAGATGTTGCTTGTAATCACTGTAAATTATTTTGAATATGGGGGTAGGCACTTATAAGCTTTCTTGCTTCGGCCTACTCCTTTTGACTTTTTGTTACTTTATTTATTCTATTTCGGCACTGCAACAATGCTAATGTAAATAATGTAAATCATTACTCAAATAAATCAAAAAAAAATATTCTGTACATTACTCCCAGTTGTTCACATCACAGTATTTTTGAAAAGTTTGGGAAACCGTGAGCTAAACAATGCTATTTTTTCCAGTGGGTTATCAGGATAAAACTTACGAAAGAGGATATACCATAGCGTTTGGCGACCACATCTTTTTGTGTGGACTTTACACTACAGTTCTGTATGAAAAGCGCTCTATGAATAAAGTTCTGATTGATTGATCTCCATGGAGACGAGCTGGTGATGCCCAGCAAAGTTAGGCGTCTCCATCAATGTATCTTCATCAATTAAAACATCTGTAATGAAACAAAGGCTGCCACTTAGTTCTCTTTACTGGCTGTATTGCATTGTAGATTTAGATGAAACGTGAACGTCTTACTCTGATGTCGCCTTTTTATCGTCATATCAGTGTATCCCGACACCCCCTTCAGCGTGTGCACAGGCCCCGGCACTTCCAGCCGTCTGTCTGCTGTCACATTGTCATTTGGCACATGCAATTTTCAAATGAAGCGTCTGGAGCGTGTTCATCTCCACTCGACTACAACAGAGCAGATATGATCAAACGACGACGCACCTGTGGTTGCCGTGGTGTAACTGGCTCCGGGGCCTCGTCGTACTGTTTTCATTCACTTCAAATTACATTTTCCTTTCCCCCCCCCCCGACAGACTTTGACACACGCGATGACAGCGTGTCAGCTTTGTTACGCACGGATTCTTTCAACACTCTGCCTCGTCGAGATCTTAATACTGACGGAACTTGTTTTCTCCGTCTGTACATCTAATTTATAATGTATCTGTTCGCTTCGCACAATTTTTACTTAATCGTCTTGTGTTCGGGAGCCTCTGTGTTATGAGCAGTTTTTCTCAATACAGGTGCAGACGAACCCCTTGACTCTTTCATTTCTGCGCCGAGTACCCCCTTCCTTGAGGGCGCTGGCCATTATTTAGCAAGTTGTTGACTACATTCAGATGTATTAGTCTTTCTGGTGTGGTATGTTCTAAATATGTTTATTACGTGATGACGTCATTGCTCTACCTCCGGGTCCAACAGAACTTTAGCCCAATTCTCTGTAATGGGATTTTGCTGATTTGAACCAAGGCTCTTTTTAAACACCTGATCACAAAGAAATATTAGATTTACTCTGGATGTTGATTAGTAACTTTTCTGACATGAATTAATTACCTTTCATTTAACCTGCCGTTGTGTCCTTGGGCAAGACACTTCACCCACCTTGCCCATGTGTGAACGTACCCCAGGGCAGCTGTGGTTACATGTCTGCGTAGGTTTCCCCATACTATTAAAAATATGTACTATAGGTTCCTCTCTTTTACTGTAATTTATTAACTTTATATTGATGTTTTAATGATTGATTTGATCTGTTTTCTTGTAATTTTATGCAACTGTGAAAGCACTTTGAATTGCCTTGTGTATGAATTGTGCTCTACAAATAAACTTGCCTTGCCTTGCCTAGAATGAGCCCAGACCTGTTCACCACAACTGCCTCTAAAATCCTGCACTGTCGCTCAAAAAGGTGTTCATTCGGGTCCGAAGTAAGTAAGTACCGTCATGCATGAGCTTAATATAGAAACTGCAGTTAGACCTGAGGTGGCAGTAGCGAGTGTAAAAACGTCAGCTTCCATCTAGTCCCAGTTACATTTTTTATATTTAAAAAAAAAAATTCAGATTATGTTTGGTTGAAATTTTCTCTATAGACCCTTCTTCTTTTATTAATTAATTAATTAATTAATTTTTATTGCAGGAAGTGCATATTTACAAAGGTGCAGAGGGAATACAAGACATTAAGGAAAGAAAAAGAAAGACAACAAAATCACACATCTTCTTCCTTACTTTTATATGTCCTTCTTCAAACTGGGATTGTCCTGACGACTGTGACTTCATAAATAAAAGCTATCTTACAATATGCAACAAAACAAACAACAAACAAACCTCTGTTCTTCGCGTTCCTCGTCCTTCGTGTGGAAAACAGTTTAATGGTCCTTTGGGGAATTTCAGGTGCTAATCCCAATCTGCGTTTTCTCTTAAGCGTCAGGAAACAAAGGCCGCTGTCGTCGAAGGATGCAGATTCCATACTCCGCTGTTGTCCTGGGGCCGAGCTCTGGAATCATTGTTTTGGGACCCACAGGATGTCCTGAAGAGGAAGTGTGCGCTCAGTCCTCGAAGCCTGTTAGGACCGGGAAGCTGCATTTTCGGGAAAGGCTTGGACCGCTATGTTGCTTCTAAGAATGCTTTTAACATTTTGCAGAAACTGTGGGATACTGGGGTTTTACGATTTTGGACAGTTTTGGATTGAATCGTGACGTCGACTGAGAGGATATGAAGGAATGATAGCAATCCGGAAAGAGGTGACCAGTCAAGGTGGACGTTCTTTATGAGAAATCCCGACCTTCACGTGGAATACTGTCAAGTTTGGCTTCTGCGTCCTGCGTCGACACGAAGATATGAAGAAGGGTTGGCAAAGCGCGAAGCGGTTATCGAGAACGTTTTTTGACTGGACATGAAGACGATAAAGCACATGAGACATTTTGAGTCTCACGATTGGATGTATTTGGAGTTCAGATTTGACGTCGGACATGAAGAAATAAAGCCTAAAGATGCTCTGGGAAACTGTAACCAGTAAAAGCTGACATTTTTGAAAGGACATGCTTATCGACATATCAAATAAAGCCATCGAGAAAAAAGCCCAACGTGAAGATCTTAAAAAAGCCTGAGTGAGCATATAAAGTGGATACTATCATGGACATACGTTTTGGAGTTGGAAGCTAACATTAATGTGACGATTTGAAGGGGTGATAACAATTCGGAAAGCTCTGACCGAGCAAAGTGGGCTTTTCTGTTTTTTTCTTTGTTTTTTTTTTTGCTGTGAGGTGATCTGGAGGGGAGGTAAGTTCTGAACGCTTTGACTTTCTTGTAGCATGTCACAGAAGTCAAGCTGTGCAAGTGTTTCCTGTGGCAGGCAGACAGGAAGTACTCGGCCAAGTCCCGTTTCAGCGCTGCGTCTAAGGTTCCCCAGATTGCAGCTGCCTCTTGCTGAGCAAACCGTTTCCTGAAAGAGGAACCTTATTGGGTGCACACACGTTTTTATCTGAAGATTCAAACGGCTTAACTCGTCTTATTGTATTTTTTTTTTTCAACTTGATCAGAATCTCGGAAATCTTGGAGGTTTAACGGTCGAAATGCAAAGGGTATGAGCACCTGATGAATGACTACGGGATGGGATTTCGGAGAGGATTTCAACACTTTAATAAACGGAAATGTCGGGATTATTTCTCACTTTGATCAGTCAATAACCGAGCTTCAAGAGACGAGAGCCTGATCCAGAAGATATTGTGTGTTTGGTCAGAAGATTGGCTCGAATGCATGCCATTACAACACTGTGTATTCAACTTCCTCTGTTAATCTCTCAATATGTGCATTTGCTTATGTTGTCAGTGAGAAGCTAATTGATGGCTTTCTTCTGCGGAGGGAGCGCTAACAAAATCTATAATATCTTTCTGAAATCCGTACGATGCAAGTTACAGGTTTTACGACAAATCCATTGAGTAATATATGAACCTTTGTGACCTTTTCAAAGCAGCAGATTTGAACCAGAAACAGCTCCTTTGTTGTCTTTTTATATTCTGGATGAGTGGGAATTTCAACATCATCGTCAGCGCTCAGTTAAATTATTACTTGTTCCTCTTGTCACTGTTGTTGAATGCGATCGTAAACAGCACAGTGGACTGAACAAGTCTATGTTTGTCCCTCTCCACAGGCGTCAACTTTAAGGAAGTGACCCAAGAAAACCGAAAGGCTGTGTTTTCTGAGATACACGCATCCATCGACACGTTGGCATTCACTTTCGGCAATGTGTGAGTACAATACTTGTCAACACCGCGTTTACTAATTTTAGCTCGTGACTGCACCGAATAAATCTTGGAAAACCAGCCGGGCCCACTGTGCGGCCAATGTCTTTTTCCTGTTTGCTTTTGTAGATAACGGTGCTTTGCTTTCTGCTTCATAAATCGTAAAACTGCTGTATTGTTTTTGTAGAGTTTCTGACTTCCTTATGGGAGATGTGGACAGCGGCTCAGGGTTGGGGATCCCCCAGACCAGGAGAACCAGGGTAAATATTTATTACCAGTTAAAATAGAATCAAAATAAAGCTATGGTATTATGCAAGAGGTCTATTCTTAGACATTGAAAGTTGCTTTTGTGCATTACACATTCATTCCAGTGATTCCAGACAATTCAACCTGGATAGACTCAAACAAAAACAAAAGCAGTGATTAAAGATGTATTGACATATATATTAGGTGATCAGACCCTGGGAGGAAAGATCGATATATGGATAATGGTTAGTATGAATGGGCAGGTTAGCGTTAGGGATGTCTTCCCCCAGAGCCTGGACACTGGCGGTGGCACGGGAGACTGGTGAAGGATGTAGCAGGGGGAAGCCGTGGATAAAAGAGGCGGTGAAGGGGTGGAGGTGGGTCGCAGCACAGCTGGGAAGCAGATGAGCCAAGAACGCTATAGGCTTAAATGCGGGACCATGGGGGATGGTCTTTGGCTGCGAAAGTGTGGCTCTGCTCTGATAGACTGAGGTGGAGCTGTGCCCCTCGCAGACACTATCATTGGCTGGAGGTAGGGGACGTTGATATTTGTCTTCCAGGTTGAATTTATGCCTAGGCTTCATATTTATTTCAGCACGGTTTTTACACAAAGTATCTCAGATTGCTTTATAAGGCCGTGTTACAATAAAGTGCTCTCAAAAGGCTAATACAGTTAATAAAACATAAATAATCATTGTAATATTCAATTCAAAAGCAAAGAGTGCAGATATAATACTTTTAGTATTACCAAACACACACTCAGAAAAGGCTCAATAACACAGCAGTATGTCCAAATAGTTGTACATAGTGCTTTTCTTCATTCTCTCTTCATTCACACTTACCTTATCACACAAGGACTCAATACCAGCTTGCAATATGTGATCCACAAACCTTGGGTTGAGTGGATAATCATCCTTACCCTCTGAGCCACTGCTGCTCCAAATTTAACAGCTCCAAGACAGACATCCCACTTGCTTTTACACTTTGTATCCAAACATAACCATTTTCAAAGCGGCGCCATTAAGTGGTATTTTTAGCCCCGGCTCCAGCGAAAACCCTCAAAGACGCGTGTTTTTTTCTTCTTCTTTTTTTTTGTATTTAATAGGGGCGTTGAAAACCCCAAGCTTCTTCTGACGTCTCCCTTTGATTCTGCTCTCCGTTTCGCTCCTTATAATTTGAAATGTCGTTCCAGTCTTTCGACAATCTGGCAGCGGATCCCGAGGCCTTCGAGAACGAGAAAGGAGAGCTCACAGGTAAGCCTAAGTTTCCCATCGTATTTCCAGCCTGTGGTTTTGTAGCTGGGGGCGCTTATACTACAAAGGAAGAATGTTTATCACTTGCAATGACTACTAGCTTGCCACCACCGAGTCTGGAGTGAATGGATAACGACGACAGTGTAGCGCTTCGAGAAACTAGGCATTATTATTATTATTTCAAATCATTTTAACTGAATCTTGCCGATTAATAGATTATTATTAATTGCCGCTTGACGATCTGTTCCGCGGTCGCTCCGTAGCTTAAGGCGGCTCTGGTGTCAGTGAGCCGGGTGATTTAGGTTTAACGCTCGGGAATGCCTGAGGTGGACCCGCCCAAAACCCTCCGCTTCTACCCCTGTTATCCCTGCTGCTTTTTCCTTTCTCCACTGCGCCGTTCACATATCTGGCATTCTTGGCCCGTTTCGGAGCCGTGCACTGTACGATGGGAAACATATGGGCTTTAAGTTGAGTCAGATGGATGGCAGATGGGTGAGGTCTTATCACAATATTATAAGTTTGATAGAAAAACAGCTGCATGTCCAAAACGTCTAACACGCAGGCTGCTGGCTGTGGTTCTTGTAACTAAAATCCCCTGTCACGTGTTCTCTTAAAGCCGTACTGCGTAACATTTCTCCCAGTAAACACAATGAATGCAAGTATTCATTATCTGGCAGGTGTTAATTGGTGAGAAGTACTTGGTAACACACTCGACGCCTTCGTTTAAAGAAAACGCCATAATAGCGTGTAAGAATGAAGACGCCACTGTGCTATCATTATTGTGGTATTCAATACTAAGCTTTATTCACATTTCGCAACTTGCAAGGTCACCTTTCAGGGTCACTTTGACAGAAATGCTAGAAAAGTGTCCTGCAAGTTCATTAAACTGATCCAAATGCTTAGTATTTGAAGTTTACAATATACTAAAGGAGGAAAAAAACACATTTTGTTCCATTACTTACTGCTTAATAGTGCTTTTAAGTACGAGAGGTCTATTTTGAAATTGACATACTGTATTTTCTCTTAACCCCCATCAGTGCATTTTCTCCAGATCGGCTTTACCCAAATCTAAAAGCTTCTTGGCTGGGGCTCACAGTCGATAGGCCAGTGTAATGCCTCTTTGGAAAGCTAAGACCTAGTAAAATAAACTGACATGTTTTTGTTCCTATTTTTTTGTCGTGTCATTGTAGGGTTGGGCCATATCGTTATCGCATATCGTTATCGCCATATAATGGTTCGATATCGTTGTAATTTTTTATATCGTTGTGGACACAGTATAATTTATGTTACGCTCTGCTCCATCAGAGCAGCATAAACGGTGACTGTAGAACACGGGGACACGTGCTGAAAAAGTTAAATGAAATGAAGGATGTAAACTGCTTGAGTAGATCATAGTGGAAGAAAATGGATGGATGAATGAATCTTCCCAATAGGCGTAAGGCTGGGATTTTGAAGTAATTCGTCCATTGTCAATTATATCGTCAAATATATCGTTATCGTGATATTTATTTTTTCATATCATAGGGCAGGGCGTTTTTGTAGAATTTGTGTTGCATTTTTCTCACATTGCAACAGTGATTGTCTGTTCACGTTGTATAAAAATACCTCGTGTGTGTGTGTGTGTGTGTTTGTGTAGGTCCAGAGGTGTCTTTGTCTCGAGAGGAAGAGGTGGACCTGAGATTACAGAAGAATGACAGCGGAGTGGAGTCCGCGCTGCTCTACGCCAAGGCCTGGTCCAAGTACATCAAAGACCTGCTCGCCTGGATGGAGAAACGCCTGACCATGGGTGAGCTGAGAACAAGGATCGAAAGTGAAGCCAAAAAAGCTGGATAAAAAAATATGATTATGCTGAATTCTTCGCTAAAATGTCAAATTGTTTTGGAATTTGTTGCAAAACCTTTGAAAAATCATGTTTTCTTTTTTTAGATATCGAGTATGCAAAGAACTATGCAAAAATGGCGGAATCCGCGAAGTCGCTGGCCAGCCAACAGGTAGCAAACACCGACTGCTTTTTGATTAACTTTCCTTTGTTTCCATTGTGGCGCGATTACTTAAAATGTGCCTCTCATTTGTGCCAGGACTACATGCCCTTCAGCGACATCTACACGTCCACTTTCAAGAACGACATCGAGTACAACCAGCTGCTGATTCAGACGGCTATGGCCCTCCAGACCAATAAATTCATACAGGTACAATTATTACGTCAAATCTGACAGCTCGAGCATTGTGCGTTATGTAACTACTTTTGTGCCTCTGACAGCCTCTCCAAGCGCGAAAGAATGACCTGGACAAGTTGAGGAAAGACATCAAGGAGCAGTGGCAGAGGGAGCAGAAGAAAATGGTATTCAAAACATCCCAGACATACAGTACAGCGCTCTTGTATTGTTGAAGCTCTTAGGCTAATCACAAGGTGCTTGGTGGTATTTTAGTTATAACAGCCTTTACATAACCCACGCATGTTCATACATAATTACTGAAACAGGCTGGCTAATACCAAATGATATAGAATTTGTAACTCTGTTTTTTTCTCTGTGATCAGTGGAAAACAAGTACAATGAAAAAAGTTAATTTTGAAAGGAAAAATACATTTATCTGGGCAAATGCACCAGTTTAAACCAGTATTTAGCCTACTGTCATAGCTATATGTTACTTTTAATGTATTTTTAGCTGTAAAATTATAATGATTTGGGGGGCCCCGAGAGATTTTCTGATCAATAAGGACTTGGCTGTTCTAGTATAATGCCGTGTTTCCACTTCATTCATTGCTGTTTTGGGCAATCTTTAGGTAATCCTGTTCACTTTGGTTGTCTCTTCTTCTTCACACTGTACCTGTATTGCCTTATATTGCATTTTTGGGTTCAATATTTATCGTATGCACATTTACTTGCATTACTTACCTCTTAACCCCCGCCTTAACCAAGCAAATGCTCTCCCGTACAGCTTTACCCAAATCTAAAAGCGTCCTGCCTTTAGAGCTTACAGTCTATAGGCCAGTGCAACGCCTCATTTGAAAGCTAAGACCTACAAAACCGATCGTAACTTTTTGTAGTTTTGTCCCACACATTTTTTTTGTTCTCGTAGATTTTTTTATCGCGTTTTGGTCACTCCTTCAATGCAGTTTGTCACCTTTTTGACGCTCTTTCGTGGCTTTCTTGTTGATTTTTTTGTTGCCTTTTCATCACTCTTTAGTTGTGTTTTTGTCGCTTATTTGTTGGCTATTGTTGCTTTTCCAGCACATTTTTTTTGCTTTTTTCGTCAGTTTTTCATATCATTTTTTGTCACTTTTTGTTGTATTTTTATCACTCTTTAGTCATGTGTTTTTGTCGCTTTTTTGCTTTTAGATTCGGGCAATGCCAAACTGGAGAAAATGCGCTCGGTTAAGGTGGGGGTTGAGGGGTTAATTCTTTACCCAAAGTAAATTGTGTTTCATTGTAATTCATGTTTATTGTACCTTTCAAACAAAGCTTCACTGTCATTTTTAAGCTTTAGAGTTAGTGTCTTTGGCATTAAAAGGTCTTCAATAATATTGTTTATCTCAATATTATCCTCCTGCCTCAGTATATCAAATTACAAAATGTAAAATATCAAGCTTGAAGCACCCGGATGAATGTTTTTAAGCCCCAATGTGTCCACTTTAATACTCACTGTATTTTCCTGAACATTTTTTACATTGCGTTTCCCACAAATAATATACGACGCCATAATAATTTTTCAAAACAAAGTGAAGCTTTTTTTTTTTTTCATAGATTGGATGAATTGGGTATGGCTAGATGGCAATTTTACTTCCCATCGGGCTATCTTACAAACCAAAGTCTCTACAACTGTCGGTGTTTTCCCTTTTTCTGCAGCAAGAAGCCGATGCGAGTTTGCGCAAGGCCCGGGCGCTGAGGACCCAGAGAAAGGAGGAGCACGAGAAAGCCCGCACTTCGGTGAATCGCTCCCAGGAGGAGACGACCAACGCCGGCAACAAGCAGCTGGAGAAGAAGAGGCGTCTGGAGGAGGAGGCCATGCAGAAGGTGGGAGGATCAAATGTATGTGTTTATACTTCGTTTCTAAAGGTATTTATACAGGGAGGTGGCTCTCAATATGGTCCTATCAAGTATTTGGGCCCTTTATTCAAAAGGGACTGAAATTGAAAGATTGCAAGCATTTCCTGTATCATTTATAGACACTTATGGATTCTTAGGTTATACTACTTGGGG
This sequence comes from Proterorhinus semilunaris, assembly GCA_021464625.1. Taxonomy (NCBI): domain Eukaryota; kingdom Metazoa; phylum Chordata; class Actinopteri; order Gobiiformes; family Gobiidae; genus Proterorhinus; species Proterorhinus semilunaris. The sequence continues at coordinate 26,934,872 of CM038358.1, read as the reverse complement.
ACCAAGCCAAAAAAAATAAACCAGGCGTTAACCAGGACTTCCACTGTTACAGGCTGACGAGGCGGAGGAACAGTATCGGGGCTGTTTTGCCGAAACTGGCGTCAGAAAGATGGGTCTGGCCAACGCCAAAAGCACCATCCTCACCCAGATCAGGGAGATGATCTTCCAGTGTGACCTCACCCTCAAAGCTGTGAGTTTCTTTGACAGGTTCGAGTACGGGAATGTCATGTCCTTATAGAGCACACGCGTTCTTTTCGTTTTAAGTAGAAGCTTCAAAAGTGTGTCAAAGCCACTGGTAAAACGATGATTGCTATTTTCGCTATTGTCATTTACATAACCTCTAAGTGTGGGTGATATAAAATTCACATTCCTTGGATAAGCCTTAGGAGTACAGTTGTTTCATAACATCCACTATAGTCTAAATCAGGGGTCGACCGATATATTGGGCCGATATTTGGGGATTTTACAATATCGTCTATCGGGCGATCTAGCACCGCTAAATCTCCAGGACGGGAAGTGATAGAGACTTTCCATGTTTGGCATTGGAAAGAGCGAAGTCAGGGCTTTAAAACGAGTCACAACTCTGTAGGACTCAGGGGAACAGAGACACATCGCAATGAAAATTGGTTAGCTACAAGTTTGACTAAAGCTAGTTAGTTTCACTAAGCCTCACTGAACATGGACATGCTGTCATTTTGAAGCACAGAACCTGGAGAATTCAATCACTGAGTTAGTTTTAACCTTCACAATTGTATTTTTGATCGCCACGCAAAATGCTGCAGCTAACAACAGTATGCTAATGCTAACTGCGAATGCTAATGCTAACGGCAGCTAATCAAAGCTGGAACAGAAACTATGATTGAATCACATAAAGTAATAAAATAAAATGTATGTTTCATAGACCAGACATTTGAAAAAATCTGCCAAAAATATCGGCCGTGCATATCGGCATTGACCAATAAAAATCCCCCAAAAATCGGCATCGGCCTTAGAAAAACCCGTATCCGTCGACCTCTAGTTTAAATTTGTTGTAATTAAATCCAATGTGCAGTTTTAATGGTCGCAATAAGCAAATCTAAAAAAATAAATAAATAAATAAATTCAACTTGAACCCAATAGCTCCGTCCACTTTGAAACCTGCTTTGGTTTTGAAAGTGAAATTTCTATAAATTTTTTCATAATTCAGTCTTCTTTTAAATGTTAATGTGTTTAAATTAAGGGCGACAGTGGCGCAGATGGTAGAGCGGGTCGTCTCATGATCGAAAGGTCGGGGGTTCGAATCCCGCCTCCTGAAGGTGCACATTGTCGTTGTGTCCTTGGGCAAGACACTTCACCCTCCTTGCCTCCAGTGTCTGTGTACACTGGTGTATGAATGAGAGAGTGAATGGGCCCCCTATGAGAGACCACCAGGCCCGTTTGGAACTATGAGGCTGTCCTTCCGTGGACCCACCACCTGCAGGAGGAGCCATAGGGGACTGGTGCAATGTGACTTGGGCAGCTCCAACAGCTGCCCCCACGACCCGGCAACGGACAAGTGGGAGAAAATGGATGGATGGATGGATGGTGTTTAAATTAGGCACTGTAGACTAAATATTATAGCGACGTATATTTCTCTAAAACAGCTCTTGTCTGAACTGACCTCGTCTTCATCATGACCAATAGTGCCAAACGTGTGACATTTTTCTGTCCCCCTGCAGGTGACAGTGAACTGGTTCCAGCTGCAGCAGGCCCTGAACGCCTCTCTGCCCACTCACCACCAGGCTCTGACCGACGGCGCCAAACTGTACGAGCCCGGGGAGTGCTACGCCGAATTCGTACGGAATCTGCCGCGAAATTTACCAAAGGAGCGTTTACATTCGGATTCCATCTCTTCGGACAGCACCAGGTACCAACTGACCCGATGAACCAATTTGACTAGAGAAAACAATTAAGTCATGCATAGATCCATAATGTTTTTTTAGTGGACTAACAACATAGGCCTGCACTCCCTAAACCTTCGAAGCAACAGTGTGTTTTGAAACCCTTTAGCCCCTCCCTGCCCTCGAGAGTGCATGGCCGAGTGCTTCTTTCAGCGGAGTTAGCAGGAGGAAGTGTGAGGCAGAGAGAGTCAGGGTGCGTGCTGAATCCGCGGCCCTTCCTGAGGAAATATCTCTGGCCCTGTTTGAATGCGGAGCAGGAGATCGAGAGCGTGAGAGTTCAGAGCTGTCCACAAAAGCACAGACCCCGATTCTTCCCACGGAGAAATATGCGGTCTTTAGGATAAAGGGGGAAGGCGTTAGAAATGTCGATTCACTCAACAACCGACTTCAACTTAAGGCGAGACACGGCAGGTGAAAACATTTTCTAGTTTTCTCCCATAACCTCTTAACCCCCACCTTTGTACAGGTTGGCTTTACTCAAATCTGAAAGCTTCGAAAACGACGAAAACGTGACTAAAAAATGTATGAAATAGAAACAAAAAAGCCATAGAAGAGCGACAAAATAGTGACAAAAAATAACAACCAAAAAGTGCAGAAAAATGACAAAAACGCTTCAAAAATGTGACAAACCCACAAATGAACCCCAAAAATAAAAAGGACATTTTTTCTTTTTACTTATGATTAGCTTATTCAAAGAACTAAACAAGATATCGAACATCCCCACTGAAAACCTTGTTGACATATTAGTAACTAATATGTCAACAAAATAAACCCATACATTTTAACCTGGGTCTATCCATTATTTAGATTGTGTCTGTTTTTTTTGTTTTTGTTTTTTTTTCATTTTTATGCAAACAAATATCTTAATTTTATATGAAAACATAAAATGGCAGAAAACGTACAAGATTTTTCCCTTCTCAGATTTACATCAATAATGATAAGCCAAAGTTTCAAATCGATATCTCTAAATGAATTCCCCCCCTGTTCGCCTGCAGTGTCTCGCTATAAGGCAGCAGCACTCAGTCAATTACTCTAGCAATGCGACTCTTTAGGCGTAAATCCATTCAGTGAACTTTAATGGTTCTTCTTGATGTAATCTTTAGCATGATACATATCAAGTGCATTTGATTTGCTATACAGTACCTAAATGTTTGACTTGGTCTGGTGGTTTTATGCAAAAAGGACATTTAGAATGAAGTAGGACAACTTCAAACATGGGAGGCAAATTGTCCAGCAGAAAGTCCTCACCCTTTCTGCTGAAACAAACGAGCTTCTTTTCACTTCAACTTAAATAAAGGCGGATCATGAGTCGATATAACTTAAACAGCAATGAAATACAGATCATTATTAATCACTTGTGCAGTCTTTTTGTGATCGACTGAAGCTCTTTTAACGTCTCAGCGTTGACATTCCAGGTTCATCTTCAACAAGCGCTCTGTGGGCAGCACGCACTCGTCCCACGGGAACCTGTCGCAGGCCTCCATCACCTCCTGTGACGTCCTGAGCGGAGACGACGTGGACCTCCAACGAACAGGTAACACTCAGCCGCTGTACGTCAGAGAATACGACTGATTAGGTTATAAACAGAGCTGATGGCACTTTCTAAACCAAAAAGTTGATGTTTTTATATATTTTTGCTTCCTTCTTTAAAGTTTTTATTCATCGTACCTTCATTTTACTATTATTTTGTTTGGACATGTACCTGTTTAAGAGCTGTTGTGACGAGTGAATTTCTCCCTTGTGAGATCAATGACTCATATCTCGTCTTATCTTACTGTAAATACACATTCACATCTTATAGGGTTACAACCAAGCAAAACATAAAAGTAAAACCAACACACAAACAGCAATCCTGCGTCTCCGTTTGCAGAAGAGCCCCAACCACAGGGACTTACCACTGACTCATGGAAACCGTCTCATTTTAAGCACAGCTGTCTTTCCCCTCTGACATTTAAATTCTCAGTTTCTCCTCCTCCTCCTCACGCCGGCGTTTCAATCTCGCGTCTGAATGTTGTTTTGTTTAGCCACGAGGTCACAGGCCTCACACCGGCCCTGGTTCTCCGGGTCCCAGGGCAGTCACGGCGGGATGTGCAGCGACTCGGAGAGCGCGGGGGGCAGCAGCGAGTCCCGGTCCATGGACTCCCCGTCGGCCAGCCCAGGTACGTGACTTCATGTTTTTTTTGTGTAAAGATATTTTGATGTTGGCTGTAAATATTTATACACTTAGTGAGCGGAGGGACTCGATTAAAGTTTTTAATTATGTTAATTATGGCCTTTGTAATTAATTAATCGCAATTAAGCATCATTTATTTAGGGGTTTCTGTATTTTTTTAGAGGTATATTTTAGATGCTTCTTTGTAGTTCTCTACATTTTTACTTATTTTCAAGGACATGTGAGGCCTCTGTGATCATTTCAAACACTTTAAGACAAGAGCAAACTGAACAAAGTGTCTGAGGTTTAATTGCACTAAACCACGTACAATTTATTAATCGTAATTAAAAAGCCCCAGCCCTACACGTAATACTTTCCACTGAAAAGTACTTGGATTGACAGATTTTTTAGTTATTTTGACAATGCACAATTTTAGTTTCCATAAAAATAAAGAAAACACCTACTGTGAATTTTTTCCATTTATGCTAAAATAGGTTTACTGAAAGTCTGTGCTGCACCTCGTGTTAAATAACTAGTGGCAGACGTTGGTTCAACTTCCCATTTCGCCCCGCATCGCCCCGCACTTCCCTTTAGACGCAGGGCTGAAACTAAAACTGGCTCCGATTTGTCACTAAATGGACTTCACCTTTTGCTTCCCCCATGTTTCTCAACAGGGGACTTCAAACGCCGTCTGCCCAGGACGCCGTCCACCGGGACTATGTCTTCAGCGGACGACCTGGACGAGCGAGAGCCGCCGTCGCCCTCAGATAATGGTACGGGAGTTCTGTCTGGGGCTGACGATGGCGAGGCTGGATTTGCCAAAGCCGTCAGAAGCCCTTGTTACGGTTATTGACAACCTGCTCCGGTGAATGTTTAAAGTCTACTCTTCATAATCCAGTTGTAATTCAGTGGAATAAACGTCAAACTATACCCACGGGTGCTTGACTTGTACCCGCTGCTCTCCGTTAGAGGACAAAGCCAGTTTTGTATTTACAATAAGAGAGAAGTGGTGATAGAAAACCCAGCTCTGCATGAATTACATAAGAACTTACTCTGACTTCCTCTCTGTACATTTGCCTTTAGCGGAACGAAACTGTTCAGCTAAACCACGTATTTCCAGTCAAAATCAATGACCCCCGTGTAACCCAGGAGTCTAATCGAATTTTCCGTGTGTTGTTCCAGGTCTTGCCGAGATGGTGACGGAGACGGCCAGTTCTCCGGGGCCTTTCCGAAACACCCAGATGTCCAAAGCTGCCCACACGCACAAATTGCGAAAGCTACGAGCCCCTTCGAAGTGCAGGGAGTGCGACAGCCTGGTGGTTTTCCACGGGGCGGAGTGCGAAGAGGTACGGCATCTTACATTCATATCATTATCCCTGCCCTGTTCTCAGCAGATAATGAATTGATTGATTTTTTCTATATCTTCGCCCTTTTCGTCTCCAGTGTTCGTTGGCCTGCCACAAGAAGTGCCTCGAAACGCTCGCCATTCAGTGCGGACACAAGAAGCTCCAGGGTCGGCTGCAGCTGTTCGGCATCGACTTCGCCCAAGCGTCGAGGAACAGTCCGGACGGGATCCCCTTCATCGTCAAGAAGTGCACGTCGGAGATCGAGAGCAGGGCCCTCAACATCAAGGTAAATGTTGGAGATGTTCGCCTATCTGCGATGCACTTCAGCTGGAAGGGCGGTGTCATTGATGCGGTATCGTCTTCCTCAGGGGATCTACAGAGTGAATGGCGCCAAGTCTCGGGTAGAAAAGCTCTGTCAGGCGTTTGAAAATGGTAAAGATCTGGTGGAACTGTCCGACCTCTCCCCGCACGACATTAGCAACGTCCTCAAGCTCTACCTACGACAGGTGCTCCATGTCCCTCCTTTTTATCTCTCGGTTCTCCAGATTACTGTGTTGTGTAAAAGTATGTTTCCTCCGCAGCTTCCGGAGCCCCTGATCTTGTACCGATACTACAACGAATTCATCGGCTTGTCCAAAGAGTGCCAGCGGGTGATCGTGGAGGAGGCCGACTTGCGGCAGAGTAACCAAACGGCGGCGAAGGAGGCGCCGAGCGTGGAGCTCAACAGAGTCATGTTCAAGATAGGAGACCTGCTTCGACAGCTGCCCTCGGCCAACTACAGGACCCTGAGATACCTGATCGCACATCTGCACAAGTACGTGCTCAGAACTCTTCTGACGCTTAGTTACTGATTATTGTTGAGGACGTTATAGACGTGGACATCAGTGAGGCAGGGTTTCCTCGGGGCATTAAAAGTCATTACATTAATGTTGTCACAATTAAGGCCTTAAATGTCATTAAAGAAAAGCATTCAATTGTATTTAAAAACTAGGGCTGAACGATATTAAAATAACTTCGATATGCGATACGGCTGTGCAATATCGCGATAACTATATTTTTGCGATATTTTACAAAAACATTTCCATATGTTACATTCTGTTTAAACACAAATCGTATGTAACTAGTTTTTTTTTAGCAAATTGTGACAAAACAAGACTACATCTACATCAGGACCAAAACAAGGATAAAATTACTTCCTACTAAATTAGGAAATGTTTAAAAACCTCAAAAAAAACCTGACCTTCCACACATTCATAAGTTCAATGCATTGTGGCTTTTTGCGATACAGATATTGCATCACCCAATATCGCAATACGATATTTTTTGCAATATGTTGTGCCGTCCTCATTCACACTGGCATTAAATCCAAATTCATGGAAAAATAACCACATCGCTCCACTAATTTTGCTGCCTAAGTTCATCGGAAATACAGAAATGATGCTCCAAAACACTTTCAGCTGCAGTTTTGGCTGACATTTGATTAATTGTGCAATTATTTACTCAAAATGTTTTCTTATTTCCCTTTTCAGAATCAGAATCAGAATAGGTTTTATTGCCATGGTTTGAGAACAGGTTCACAAACTAGGAATTTTTCTTGTGAATTTACAACATTTCCCCTCAATAATTGATACATTTTATGGAATGTGTGCCAATGTTGAGAAAAGAAATACAGTACGCACAAAAATATAGTATTTAGGCATTAACTTGGCATTAAAAGCATCCGATTTGACTTTCAGCTGTCTGTATAAACCCTGTTAAGCTATTTTTTTTTCATTCTACTCTCCAAACAAAGCTGCATCGTTAGATATCACTGGCTCTGTCCTTTTAACAAATGGGGCTAATCAGGCTTAAGAAATACAAAAAAACCCAATGCACTCACTGGTTAGATTAAATGCCTTTATTATTTACGGCACGTCTTAATGGACAACTCGCAAAGCCCCAACACGTTTTAGCCTCACGGCCTTCCTCAGGGGGGACAAACAAATTCATTATCCCTTCCCTAAAGAGCACCACTGTTTTATTAATTGTGTCTCATCCTCCAGAGATCCGGGAAGCCTCGCTCTTGCACTTTTTTCTTTTTTTCCCTTTTTTTTGCAATTACAACCAAAACATCTATGTAATCCTATGAAGACGTGTTCAGAAGCCAACAATATGACATTTACCATTGTGATTTTGTGACTAAAACGGAAAATGCTTCATATCTCCTCTCTTGTGAATCCTACAATAGCTTTGAGGAAACTGGAGAAAAAGCCTTGTGACTGTGAGGAAGTGGAGTTGAGGGATGAACTATATTTAGTCGGGTTTACTCCAACAGCTATATGCATTTTTACACGTTTTAGTTTTAGACGCTTTGGGCTGTAAATACATACAGTTCCATGGGTTTTCAAGAGTGTATTTAAAACAAGCGGGAAGCCAGTCTCAATCTTAATGGTAGCTTGTCTCTAGACATCGACACATGGTTCACCTCGCTAATTCCAAATGTACAGCAGTCACTTTGGCTGTGATATTTGAAATGGCTTTTAACTTTGGAAATGTAACTTCAAACAGTAGAATCTAAGGTATTGCCTATATCTTACTGTTCAAAAATATCTTTACAGTTTGATGCATGGTGTAGTTACTTAATTAACTAGTTACTTAAGAATTGTGTTGAATTAAAATGGAACATATGGTGTTTAGTGAAATATCCGTATCGTATATCGCAAGTTACTCCAATATTGTTCAGCCATATTTTGCATCTGGAACGCACTTCTGTAATTATTGCTGTTGTTTTAGGAAATACTGTTAAAGTGCTCTGATCTCTATTTCCTGTTTTTTGTTTGACTTAGACAGACTTCATGAATCCACAAGGAATCTAGTACCGTATTTTCCGGACTATAAGTCGCTCAGGAGTATAAGTCGTACCAGCCTTGGCAACTACCTGGGCGTGGAGGTGTAACTGCACCGTCGACAAGCCTCTCCCGGCATCACGTTTTTCAAGCTCTCATTTGCGAACTCTTTCCTCTCCCTTAGCTTTTTTCGTTTTCTTCATTGCAGTAACCTCCTCTTTTCGCCAGTCCCTCACAAGTTTCCCGCTCACTCCAAACGTTCTTTCTGCTGCTCGATTCCGTTTTCTTTTTTTTTTTTCAGTGGTACAGGAGTAGCAGATACTGGTGCTCAAGCCTATATCGCCCTCTAGCGGCTGCCAGTGTGAAAATAACAAACATGTGAAATGATATATTTTGTTATATAAGTCGCACCTGAGTATAAGTCGCACCCCCGGCAAAACTTTGAAAAAAAAGTGTGTGACTTATAGTCCGGGAAATACGGTAGTTGTATTGCATTTAATGCGTTGCTTCAAAGCAGAAACACAAAGCTGTCCTCCACAGTTTTAAAGACCATAATCCATCACCAGACCAGTTCAACACTCAAAGGGGATCATTAACCAAGCTCGTGTGCAAAGCGAGTAGCCCGTGCAAAAGTGGATCAAGAGCAGAGTAATTTATACATACAGCTCTGTCTAATTTACACATGACCAGGTGTGTTCATCACAGTTACACCGATTTGCTATCATGCCTTTACCTGAAAGTGAAAGCTTATTGAAGGTGTTCCACGCCTGACCAGTCTTTTCCTTACTGTAAGCGTAAACCTTTAACATTGAGGTACCTAAAAGAAGCTTTGCACATTATCTTAAGTGTTATATTGTTCAAATTGATTCTATTTTTTCCGTCTCCCCCCCTCCAGAGTGACCGAGCAGGCGGAGGAGAACAAGATGACGGCGAGTAACCTGGGCATCATATTCGGCCCGACGCTGGTCAAACCCCGGCAGGCCGACGCCGAGGTGTCCCTCTCCTCGCTGGTGGATTACCCGTACCAGGCGCTGATGGTGGAGCTGCTCGTGAGGCATTTCCATACGGTTTTCCACCCGCTGCCCGGAGCAGAGCTGAACACAGCGGGACAGGCCTCTCCCAGACTCACCCCCCAGGAGCAGATCCAGAGGCTCAGCAGACACTCCACGTCACTTATGGACATCAAGGAGGTGAGGAGCGAGGGGATGATACTCGCATTGTCTGTTTGCAATGTGTTTTCTTTTCTTTTTAATTACACATCTTGAGGGAGAATGAATGAACAATGTAGAATTATAGTTTAAAATTGTATGTAGTAAAAATATAAAAAGACATGGAAAATGTAAAGAGTTAGGGAGTTTAGTAGGATTGCATCAACTACTGCTGTATGCATCTATGAATTTTAGTCAAATAGATGCATGTTTATACTGGCATTTTTCTTTGCAAATCTGTATTTGTAGAGGCTTTGCCGATCATGGCGTGCTTTCAAAGTACCAAAAAGTATGCATATTGTACAAACGTGGTGAAACATTAAAATTGTAAAATGCCTTCAGATTATGTTTTGGATGTTTGTATTCATAAACAATATCAGGCTAAAACAATATCATGGGCAATGATTTCTTAAAGCTTTTAATAAGTTACAAATCTCAATATATTTGTTTAAATTAGCTGGGTGTATAATGCCCAAAGATTTTTTTTGACCCAACCTCATTTTTAGTTCTATCACTATCGCTCCTGACAAACAAATTCATTATTTGCATGTTTCATGCCCTTTTACAGCGTTGAGCGGTGGCGAAGTGAAGCAAAGGGGACCACCCCTGAAATGAATTGCATTAAGTTAGATTCTACTTCCATATGCTATTGCTCAAAACAACATTTGGTGAAGACAATGCAACACAAGGCACCCAGTTTTAAGACATTAAAATCATCAACATACAGCAACACATTATTGTTCAAAACATGTGCTTCCTTGGTTCCTAGTAAGGAAGCACATGCGGGTTGTGTTCCCCCCGGGCTGCCCATGGCTCGGGTCGGGTCGTGAAATTCTCCTTTGATCGTGGGGCGGGTTGGGGTGGGCCAAAAAATGCCGGTCGCGGCCACTCTTTGCCGCCGTACGCGCATTCATTGAATTCAGTCACAACTTATCCCGTCATATTTACAGCAGGTTTTTGACGTAAATATAAAACGAGCAGCGTTTGCAGCTTTTGTGAAGCTCATGTCTCGTATTTTCCACGGTCTGTGCGACTGTGTGTGACTTCGCGTTACCTCCGCTCTCTTCCTCTCTCCCTCCTGCACAGCGCTCTGTGGAGGGGGAGAGAGAGGGAGATTTCTAAACTTGTTTTATAGTTTGCCTGTTGTTATTATCTCAACTTTTCTTTTTCCTTCTAGTCGGCCAAAGTCTACAAGAGGCACTCGTCTGTGATCCCCTCCTCACATATTCTGAATGAAGTGGAGGAGGTGCAGCTGGGAACTGACCGAATAGACGGCTCAAATTCGGACAAAACCAACGGTGTCCGGACTTCTCCAGCCCTCTCCGACAACCAAACATCTCCTTTAGCACCGGGACGTCCCGGGACCAACTCCTATACTGTCCCCTCCACCACAGTGGCACAGAAAGTCCAGCTACGCGCCCAACGAACCCGGCAGTTCTCTCGCCCTATCAGCATGCCTCTGGAACGCCTGCCCACTCCGGCGCAAATAAACGAACGCAACAAATCCTCCCACGTTGACGGGACCCCTATAGAGCGGGACAGCGTGTCCGAGACCATCCAGGAGGTCCCCGAGCTCGAAAAAACGCACCAGAGCGGCTCATCGCGAGTCAGCGCCTACTACATAACGCCGTTTATCGACACGCAAGCCATACAGAGGCGGACGTGGGACAGGAAGTACAAGCATTACGACGTTACGCCTCGGACCGCTATGATTGTGGCTAACTCTACCAGTCTGGGGCAGGTTAAGGCGAATCCCACTGTCCCGAAAACAGCAACAACCGCTTCCCCTATGGCGCCAACGGCGAGCAGCGTTACGAATGCGTTCTCCACGAGCCCCTGCGCAGTTTCGCTGAATTCCGTGTGGACTAAAAGAGAGCTGGATACAGAGAATCTGGATCCCAGCAGCTCGCCGAAACATCCCCTCACTTTGAGAGCGCCGAGGACTCTCCAGCCCCCGCCCGGGACCTTTTACAAGCCGCCCCCGTCCCGTGCCAGGACACTCCCGAGTTGGACTACCGCCGTCACTACGATCGCTGCGACGCCGCCCACGCAGGCGACCCCGGACCAGGCGGCGTCCTCGAGCCGTCCGCCGTCCCGCCTGGAGGCGCAGGACTCCGCGGACAGCGCCATAGACACTGAGGTCGTTTCGACGTCCTCCACGTCCCTGTCCCCTCCCCAGTCGCCTCCCCCCAGCAGCCCCGACGACATGAGCCCCTCGGAAAACAAGACCGTTTACCAAAGACTGAGGCCGAGGAGGCTGCCGGAGCTGGAGCACAGAGAGGCGCATTTTGTTTAAAGCCAAATCTTTTTCTTTTTTTTGTCGTTGCTATAAATAGTCTGTCCCATAGTAAGATATACTGGGAGGTGTTCTACAAAGCCAGGGATGGGTGTTTAGCCTGACCAGCCAGCCATTTGTCCACGTTTGCCGTCGCTCACGTTCTATATGTGCTGTGTGTGAAGATACTCGAGGCTCGTTATTTGTAATCACATTTCCGGGTGTCTGCGTAAATTAAACGGGTGGTTTCAAAACTCAAGCCTGACAAGTGTTTCGCAGAGGGCTTTGTTTGGGCTGCTCGATATCGTGGGAAAAACAAACAAAACACTCACCAAAAAAGAAGTGATTATGTTCGGCTGTGAATGGCCATGGCACAGGCTTCAAAGTCTGTGTAAAGGATTGTTTTCTATGCAATATTATGCATGTTTTGTATTAGTTGGGTATAATATGCAGACATTAACTACTCAACCCCCCCCCCCCCAACACAACAAAAAAGCGAAGAAGAAAGTGATGTTTATACCAAAAAAAAAAAAAAAAGGGACACAAAAACTACTGTAAGCTTTCCAATGAGGCTTTGCACTGATCAATAGGCTGTGAGCTCCGAGAAGCTTTTAGATTGAGGTAAAACCAAAATGCGCTCAGTTAAGACGGGGTGTAAAAGCTTAAAGGTACCACATATCAAAACATCAAAATGACTGGAAAAATGTATTTGGAAGTTTATTTTTTTTTTTTTTACCAAGCTGTGATTGTCATAGCGCCACCTACCGATTGAAAAGAGAAATGTGTCTCTTTTTAACTTCATTAACCATATTTTCCATAAAGGTTCTGTTAATAAGCTCTAGTAGCCAGGGCCGTGGAAACCCAGGGTGCTGAGGGTGCCGCAGCACCCCCTAGTGGATGGTTTGCGAACTGCAGGCAATATTAATAAATAGTAAATATGCACAGAAAAAGCTTTTTTTTGGGGGGGTACATTTTGTCCCTCAGCACCCCCTGACTAAAAGGTCTTCCCACGGCTCTGCTAGTAGCTGAAGAGCTGGCACAAATATGACGAGTTTGTGAGCGGTGTGTGAATGGCGTTGGCTGGTCAGGCTTCCGAATGAGAGAAATAAGACAAACCATGCAAGTATTATTATATAATCTGTTCAACGTTATCTTCTAAGGCCAATCTTTCTAATTGAAAATGAAATGCATGATTTTTTTTTTATATATATATATATTTATACCTGTATAGATAAGGTTTTCTATTGTTGAAGAAACTATCATTTTCTGACCATAAATATTATTGTACAGTTATTGAAATTGTATATTGTAATCACTCTATGCACTTCAGGCAGGCTCAAAATCGACTGCGGCCTTTTTTGTGTGTGCTACAACTGGCACCATTCTGTATTTTAACATAATATTTTTCATTTGTGTTTTAAAAAAAAAAAAAATGTCTCCAGTAAATTATACCCGCAGTAGTCAGTGATTGGTACATCTTTGTCGATAAGTAAATTCTCTTTATGTTTACGTTTAATGGAAATTGAAAATACTGCATGTTTGTCTCATTCATTTTGTTCCATCACGTTTTTGTGGTTTTTACAAATGACATGCAACAGTTTAATTGCTGCAAATTAAATATATTTTAAACTATTGTTTTTTGGGAGATGTTGTTATGTGATTATTTTATCTTTTCTTGACTGTCTTTTTAGTTGCATTGTCTTTTGTTTTCTTCACCATTATTATTATTTTTTTTTCAATTATGATGTCCTGGTTAAATTATTATGCAAATGTTTGCCATCAGTGTTTCAAAGAGAGATGGAAAACACTTTTTTTAACCTGCGCTTAGGAGGTTTTAGTCACATTTTTATACCAAGGTAAAAAATACAAACACCCTGGATATTATATGATTATATGATTTATATGATTTTTTTTTTCTTTTCCCTCCCAGACACATATTTTTCACATATTTAGGGCAAAAACAGATTCGTTACACTTTTTTGTGGTGAAATCAAATGGAATTCGCGTAAAAAATCTCAAAAATCGTTTTCTCAGGCACCTCGATAAGGCTCGATGTGCAGCGATATGGTGAATCAGAATCGTTTTTTATTGCCATCGTTAGTGAGCAGATTCACAAACTAGGAATTTTCTTCGGTTCAATCGTGCAACATGAAACATGAAACATAATATGAAGCTTGGTAGTTAAATAATATACTTTTAAAGGTGCATTGTGCAACTTTTTATGTGAAAATAAAAAGCTAATATTAGTGCGTATTTGATCCTAATGGATGTATGAGTGGCAGCATGGCGCCTTTACTTTCCATCACGGTGGTCTCTACAACAATTGTGTTTTGTAGGTTTTCTGGTGGGAGGGTCCGTCAACGGTGAAAACCTTCCAAACGCTTGACCCTGGAGCGTCCTAGTGACCACGTGATGGAAAGTAAAGGCGCCATGCTGACCACTCATATACCACTCATTAGGATCAAATACGCACTAATATTAACTTTTTATTTCCACATAAAAAGTTGCATAATGCACCTTTAATAAAATGGGTTTTGTGTAAAGCCAAACTGGAAAAAAGTTAAAATAGTAATTATCCCCCCAAAACGTCTTGTTGGGTCACACCCAATGCAAAGTGTCCCATAGTTTTATTAAGGGCCACATGTCGGAGCTTCAGCCACTGATGTGTTGATGAGGAAAGTAATCAACCACCGCTATGAGAAATTGACCTTCTCTGGCTGTAAAATAATTCTAAAAAATCTGGCCAAATCGCCTTCCGAAGGTAGAAATTGTCTTACATGATGTTAATAAAATGACATATTAAATCCCAAAAGCCTTATCAAACGCGAGACCCTAACCTGTGGACACGACTATAATTCCAGCTCAAAATGGCGGCCTGTCTTTTCGCTGCCGCTCCGTGTAGTTGAGCTGGAGATTAGAGCAATCAGATTAGGACTGACCTGCTCCGCTCCTCAGACCACGGCGGGACTATGGGACTCTCCACACCGGTGCACCTGAACGCCTGACGCTTCACTATTGCGCTTCTACATGTAAAACCTGGATTCATTTGACTTTGTTCATCATTTGATAAGAGGTAAGATGCTTTTAAGTTTCACCACATTCTTTTTTAATATATTGTATTTAGTCAACGTTGGAAAAAGGCTTTGGCAGGTTTGTAATTGTGGGGAAAAAAAATAGGTGTATAATAGTGTAGAAAAACAATTAATTAAACAGCTTGGAGCTCTGCCAAGGCACTGGGCCCTATCTCGCAATGGTAAAGATGTAGTTCCCTAAAATGGATGTAGGCTATTAAAGTGCATGTGACACATTAGGCACAGTTTTTGCTGAAACATAGTTAACACAATTATATTTAAGATTTTGCTAAAACTTTTACCCAGTTCTTGTTAGTTTGACATTTTTGGTGATGTTTATAGTTTCACTTCCTTATTGGACACTGACAGGAAGTGACATAGATAGAAGCAAACAACTTTAAACTGTTGCCGTGCCGACCATGTTAAGTCAATGGGAAATGAGTCAAACTGCTATGGAACATTACCTCTATGTCATTAGCTTAAAATAAAAACGTTCTTTCCACTTTTTTGACTTTTTTTTGTTGCTTTTTTAAATCACTTTTCCTGTCAGTTTTTGTCACATTTCTGTCGTGTTTTTGGATTTATTTTGCCATTTTTTGTTGCTCTTTCGCTGCTTTTTTTCATGTTTTTTGTTGCTTTTTCTGTTGTGTTTTTTTTGACGTTTTTTATTGCTTTTTCAACCGGGTTTTTGTCACTTTTTTGTTGTATTATTGTTGCTTTTCCAGTGTGTTTTCATCTCTATTTTGACGCTTTTTTTTAAAGAGGCTTTTAAATTTGGGTAAAGCCAAACTGTGACAATGTGCTTGGGTCAGGTGGGGGTTAAGACGTTTAGGCTTTTTTGTACTGGGCCAGAAAACCTCTGATCCCCCTCAGTGGTATGGAATGAAAACTCTGACTCCAAAGTACTGCTCAAAAAAAAAAAAAAAAAATGTATTTCCCAGTAGTATTTAATGTTGGTATTTATTATTGCGTCTCAGCTCCTAATCAACGTTTCTAACTTTTTCTCAGAATGTCCTCCCATGAATACCGCTGACCTTCTGCCCCGCGCGCACAGTTCATTATATTTTTAGCGCCTTTGTTTACTTGCAGCACGAGCGAGGAAGTGCTGTCAGGTGTAATTACTGTTTTTCTTACAGAGTAATTTTAGCGCATCCAGACGCAGTAATGACAGACTCTGTTCTGGAGTTGGCTCTTTTTTGTGTGTTTTTTTTTTGTTTTTTGACTTGACGAATATCCGCCGTCTCCTGTCTGTCCGGGTCTAATCTGTTGTACATGTCGCTCCGAAACAAATTACTCTGCGCCGGACTCTCCTTCGGGCCATCTGCAAACACGCTCTGTCGTTGAGGGGGATTTGGAAAAAGGGTGCATTGTTTCAGAATGTACGGGTTGGTGAATTAAACTACAGGGCGCACGTGACCCGGCTTTGCTATAGGGCAGGGGTTCCCAAAACACGCGGAGACTCCCGAAAATAACCCAACAATCCAGGACCTTCAACTGTTCAACAAATAATACTGGATCATATCAAGCAAAAAAACATTTAGTATGCGGAGAACATTGTTTATTTTTGACCGTTTTTGATTATTTGGCCTCAATTCACAAATCCATGCTGTTCTATTAATGATTATACTTTATCAATATCTTTCGTGTCCAGAGCCGTGGGAAGAACTTTTAATTAGGGGGTGCTGAGGGATAAAGTTTACCCCAAAACCACTTTTTCTGTGCATAATATTGCCTGCAATTTGCAAACTATCCACCAGGGGGTGCTGCAGCGCCCTCAGCACCCTGGGTTCCCACGGCCTTGTTCGTGTCTGTATCTTGACCTCATCTTGGGAAACCGCAGCTCAGTAAAAGCAACCCCCACTTTGGGAACCAACCGTCAGTTACATTTACTCAAGTACATGTACTTTTTGAGGTAATTCTACCTTTTCCGAGTAGTTTACCTCTACTTGAGTAATATTATAATGAAGTATATGTACTCTTACTTGAGTAAAAAAATACAGTTACTTGTTCCACATTGAGTAAATCTTTAAATGGCAAAGCTTCACGTGACGTGTAGTAAAATAGATTTAGTTTGTGGTTCATGTATTTTATTCTACAAAAGAAAATCATTGAATGTTTTATTTCTCATCATTGACGTCACTACTGGCGGAGCGGCGGTTTGTGGACGGGGCCTTTCTGCGTAAAGTTTGCATTCTCTCCCCGTGTCTGCGAAGGTTAAAAACATGTACAATAGGCCACGATGAGTTATGTGTGTGTGATCAGAGGGGCCATTAGCGCAGTGTGCAGTCGCGCTTCTGCAGCTACATACGTGACTTACTATCACCGTGTGTGGAGTGAATGAAGAACAAAATGTAAGTAAGTGCATTATTTGTACAACCATATTGTGTTCAGGTGTTAGTCCTGAGCCACTGCGACTGAGTGTGCCACCAGGGAAGGAGGTCGGGGAAACCGTAGCTGCCTTCAGTCTCCTCTGATCCTCTGAAACGGTGAAGCACCTCCGTTTACTCAATTTATTTATTTATTTATTTGAACAGGGACAGTGTACAATATACATTAGCCTCAGAGAGGAGAGATGCATTGTACCAGGTTATAGCACTTGTGCTAATTTCCACCTGCAGTCCCTGGGCCTATTGTACATGTTTTTAGTGGTAGGAGAAACCTGCGCAGACACGGGGAGAACATGCGAACTCCACACAGAAAGGCCCCGTCCAGGTGGGAATCGAACCCGGGACCTTCTAGCTGTGAGGCACGAGCGCTAACCGCTGTGCTACCGTGCCGCCCCATACTCCCAGTACTCGAGTAGCATTTCCCCCAGGTTCTTTTACCTCGTGCTTGCGTAGTTATTTTGATCACTACTTTGTCTTGAGTAAAATGATTTCAAAGTAAAGTTACTCTTTACTTGAGTACACGTTGTGCTACTCCACCCGCCTCGACCGACCACTAAGTATTGGGTCTGCACTTGGGTCTGCGGCTTATGTCACAGTTTACAACAGCATAGCAACAGAAGCCAAACGACGGTCAACAGTGAGTTTTGGTCGACGCTTCTGTTGCCATGCGGTGACATAATCTGCATACCCAGGCAGTTCAATATGAGAATAACTTTATTTCTTATAATCAAAAATTGTTGGCGCAAACTGTCTGCCTTTTTAAACGGTGAATAGGCCGAAGAAATTCTGAATGAGAAACTTAAGTGTCTCAGTTCTTTTGTGGCGCTGCTGCTTCAAACGGTGAATCTATGAAAAATATGACAGCGCTCACTTTTCTGCTTTTCAGCGCAGGAAACGAAAGATTCAAGCCACTTCTCGCCCTTAACTCCATCTTTCTTTATTTCAGACTCAAAAGAAGTGCCGTGCAAACACATGAAAGAGGCAAACTGAGCGTTTCATTAACGTCTGTGTGCTGTGCAGTCTGATGACCCCGAGGAGGCGCGGCCCCGTGGAGCGATGAAGACCAGCTCTCAGGTCCGACTGCTCCTCTGGAAGAACTGGACTCTCCGCAAACGACAGAAGGTAGAACCAAAGCACATTCGCACACGCCCCCACACAGAAGCACTGGGTACGTTTCATATTTAGATTTTTATTTTTTTTATTTTAAATAGCTTCAGCAAAACCCTCATAATCAAAGGCGTGTTCATAATGTGCAGTCCTGGCACTTCCCTTCCTTTCAAACAACAAAGAAACTAGAACATTAGACATTGAAGTAAAGTCATTGAATAAACTGTGCAACAATTAAGGCCCGAAAAGTCATGAAAAAGCATTAAAGTGGATTTGAACTTGCATTAGATGTTTTATTTTTTTTTATTTTTACATTACACCATTTACTGCAATAGTTTGACCAAGAATATGAACGTTTTGCTCTAATACACGGACGTTTTTGAAAGAAATTGCACATTTTGTTTTTTCGCTTGAGATTTGCCTATTTGGTCCAAACTGCTTTTGATTTTCCAAAACGTTTTGTTTGATGCCCAGATCCGGTTCTTGGTTGAGATCCTGTGGCCGGCGGTGCTGTTCATTGGTCTGGTGTGGCTGAGGAGCGCCAACCCACTGTACCAGCAGCATGAGTGTAAGAACAACAATGGAACATATACTCATATGTGTTTAACATTACCGTAATGGCTATGAATGTGGATGCAGAATTAAACACACACATCTAGTTATGGAACGAAATGTATTTTGTCTTCCTTTATTTTATTGTGAACTCTGACATTTGTGGGAATTCAAGCAAACACTGTGCATGTAATTGTAAACTTGTCCCTGTGAAGAATCGGGAAGCAAAGAAAATATTGGGGAAGTTAGGAATGAGTTTAACTTTGGACCGGAAGTAACATTTTAATTTAGTGGCTTCCTCTTTTTCGTTGTTTGTCATTTAAAAAAAAAAAAAAAATCAGGTATAGGGCCTTTTAAGTGTACAAATGACTATTATTTATAACTTTTTGAGCTTGGACATTATTTTGTTTTGCTTCCTATGCCATTTATGCCATGTATATTTGTTGTTGTTTTTTTTTATGCCCATTCATTTCCGTCTCAGGTCACTTCCCGAACAAGGCCATGCCCTCGACCGGGATCCTGCCGTGGATCCAGGGAATCTTCTGTAACGCCAACAACCCGTGCTTCAGACACGCCACCAGAGGCGAGGGGCCGGGGCTGGTCTCCAACTACAACAACTCGCTGTGAGTGAAGCGATGGAGCCAATCAAACGGGCAACGGGACCGCGTGGTCTTGGATAAGGCGGGTCACGGTTCACTGTTGTACCCGTGTGGACACAAATGAGTAAATCTACTACTGGGGGGGAAAAACAGTCAATAAGAGAGAGGGAGAGAATGAAGATTATGTCAAAATACAACAAAAATGTATTTATCTTACGATGCCCGGACACATCGCTACTGAACGTTTGAAGCCAATCTGAGGCTAATGTGAATTCATCTATTATAACATTTCTGAACGTCATAGTTCTTTTTGATGGCCCCACGGGAAAAAATGAAATCTTATCTTAGACAAAAATCACTTAAAAGTGCTTGAATTATCATCTTATTTTGAGTTTTTTTACTAGTCTTGAAATAATAGACAGATTTTTATTGTCTGCATTTATGCATTTATCGTCACGCATACATTTTACTATACCTTGTTTATTTTTTATTCCAATTTATTATATTTTACATTCACTTCAAGACTTTTTTTTTTAATTATTCTACTAGTACTTTATGTTGCACAATTGCACACAAAAAATGCATGACTTTTATTCGGTCTCATTTCAAGTTTTTTTGTGTGTCTTATTTTAAGCGTTCAAGTTAGTTTCTCTTAATGCTTGTTCCATTTGCGATCTTATTTCAAGACGAGTCCAAACCGACTCAAAATCAGCATTAAAAGTCTTAAAAAATGGCAAAATACAGCAGTTGTTGAGCCATTAGTAAACGCATGGATAGTTGATGGAAAATGTTTCATTAATATCTAGTCACATTTGATTTGATTTTTTTTATTTTGAAAGAATCTACAAGAGTCACGCCCTTTTGTTTGTCGTCACTGTCATGGCCGTAAATGCATTATCCGTATTGCAAAAACAGTGTTTAACAATAAGTGTTGTACATTTCAATATACAAATATTGTTACCAGAGAGTTCTCCGCATGCGTCTGACCTTTTTTTTTGTTTCTGGATGTCTGCTGCTGGGGTTTGTAATAATGTTTAAACCGAGGGGGATGTGACCTCTGTCTGCGAACTTTGACCCGTGGCTCGTTTGTATTAGTCGGAGCTGTCTGGCTGTCACTTTGTTTTCGCATTTATAAAAAATGTGTCTGAGAGATACAATGCCGGGTTTCCTTGGCTGGAGGAAAACGCAGACGTTTGTTGGGTCTCAGGGTCAGAAAGTGTTAAAATACTTTAAGAAAGATCCCTTTGTCAAAATTAGAGGAACGCTCTGTCGTTGTTGGACGGAAATGTTCTATCATTTTATTCACATCAATCATTACGACGCTTAAGTCAGAGGTTCTCAGACCTTTCACACCAAGTCCCCCTCAAAAAATATTTCACCTAACTGTAATAGCGTAATGTCTTAATACATATCTAGTATATAATAAGTATAAGTGTCTAGTGATCAGAGTTTTGTCATTCTTGTCGGTTGTGTGCTTCCAGATTGGCACGTTTCTACGCAGATCTCCAGGAGCTCGTCCTCAAAGACACCCAGGTCCATCAGCTGCGAAAGATTTGGAACGAAATGTCCGCTTTCTCCAACTTCATGGAAATACTTCGCCACAATCCTTCCTCAGTAGCCGGTCAGCACCGTTGTCAATTGTGTTTTATACAGTATTCACAGCGGTCGTTTTTTCACCGAGGTGTTTCGGAGTAATTGGCTCATGCAGAGTTCAGGATTGTGTCACGAAAACCAATGAGATTTTGTTATTCCACAATAATAAACCAACGGAGGTTATCGAGTAATGACCGTTTTCCCTTTGTGTTATTGCACAATATTTGCTGGTATTCTGTAACATGTCAGATGGTTTTATCTAATTTATAACATTATATCCTAAACTTTATTCATTTAATTATTCTCTTTAATTTATTTTTTTGTTCCCTATTCTTCCTTCAGGCATACAATTGTTTTGTTATAACGTTTTGAACAGATTCAGGATGTATATATTGCATTCTTAATCAGGACAATGTTGTTGTATGAATGTATGCTCACTTCTGCCACAATAATTACCGTATTTTCCGGACTATAAGTCGCTCCGTATAAGTCGCACCAGCCGTGGCTACTCCCTGGGCACGGAGGCGTGACTGCACCGTTTACGAGCCTCTCCCGGCAGCACGTTGTTCAAGCAGCCACTTGCGAACTCGTTCCTCTCGCTGTGGCCGTCTAGCTTTTATCCCGCGATTAGCTTTTTTTGTTTTCTTCATTGCAGTAACTTCCGCTTTTCACCGGCCCCTCACAAGTTTCTCACTCACTCCCAACTTTCTTTCTGCTGTTCGAGTACCGTTTTTTTTTTAAATTTCCAGTGGTTCAAGAGTTGCAGATACTGGTACACAACCCTAGAGCGTCCACTAGCGGCTGCCAGTGTGAAAATAAACAAACATTGTGGGATTATATATTTTGATATATAACTCGCACCTGAGTGTAAGTCACACACCAAGCCAAACTATGAAAAAAAGTGCGACTTATAGTCCGGGAAATACGGTACTCAGACATATTAGTGAAGGGAACCGGATGGAGTTTGTCCATTCTTACCACATACTGTAATCAGTTTCTCCTGTGCTCCCCGCCCTTTGCTGTGTCCAGGTCGTGGTCTAAAAGTAGAAGACATTTTGAAAGATGATGAAGTCTTTACATCGTTCTTATTGAGAGACGCCCACCTCACAGAGTCTGTGGTCTACCAGCTCATCAATGCACAGATACGGCTCGAGCAAGTAAGAACACGTCCATGGTTGTACATTTGTAAATATGGAAATACTGTTATTGTAATCTTCAGCCAGGTGTTTGCGCCACAATACCTAAATAAAACATCTTTGTGATTTGATATTTATTGTGCCTCGCTTTCCTCTCTCCAGTTTGCGTATGGGATCCCGGACCTGCAGCTCAAAGACATCGCGTGCAGTCAGGCGCTGTTGGAGCGGTTCCTCATCTTCCCGAATCGCCGGGGTTTGCACGGCGTGAGGAACGCCATGTGCGCCCTGAGCCAGCAGAACCTGCAGACCGTAGAGGACGTGCTGTACGCCAATCTGGACTTCTTCAAAATATTCAGACTGGTGAGTGGCCGTCACACATATCAGAGGGTGAATCATGCCACAATAACTACTGCTTTTATCACTTTACAACTTATGGCTTATTCCTAATGTTCTACGACCTGATATTTAGATAATGAGCACACTTTAAAATCTAGGCAGGTAGTTCAGAATGAGGGGAGGGACCAAATCGAGGAGCAATGGTGTATTCTCTTCCAGCTACAACTACTTCTTTCCCTCTTGTTGTAATAGTTAAATATGCAAATATTACAATTAATACTCACAACATTCAATTCAAGGCAAATCCCCTTCAGTTACACCTCGTCCAGTGTACCCCAACCTTAAAGGAGCAGGCCACCGTTTTTACACACTGAGATATGTTCTTACCTGAGCTTAGACGAGTTGATGCGTACCTGTCTGGTCTTTACGTGTGCGCTCAGTCACGCAAAAAGACCAAAGATGTTGTTAGCATGTAGCCTCTCCTCCTCTCCTCTATGGGGCCAAACGGGGTGAAGTTAGAAGCGACCGAGCTCTTCCACGTTTTCCCCTATTTAATTACGGTTATGTGAGTAGTTACACGATCTGACTTTACTGACGTCGAAGTGCTCCTAAGGTGTTATTACGCCTTACAATATAGTACCTTTTTATCCGCTTATGTTTAATTTTGTGTGACTATACTTGGATCGTGTAACTACTCACTTAAATAGGGGAAAATGTGGAAGAGCTCGGTCGCTTCTAACTTCACCCCCGTTTGGCCCCATAGGACTAGGCTGGGAGAGGCTAAATGCTAACACCATCTTTGGTCTTTTTGCATGACTGGATGCACGCACAAAGACCAGACAGGTACGCACCAACTCGTCTAAGCTCAGGTAAGAACATGTCTCAATATGGGAAAACGGTGGCCTGCTCCTTTAATCCTCCAACTTCGTGTGTATGTATGTTCAGTATTTTCAGTGCATTTCACTTCTTTGCTGTGTCTGTCCTTGTCCTTGTTCTGCTGCTTCTTTGTGTTCTTTGCGGCCATGTTTTCCTTAAAAAAAAACAGCATAATCTGAATATTAGGACTCTTTGTTGGGCGATACATGAATGAAACACAGAATAAAACACTTTATATTAATATTTCCAAATAGCCACAGTGCATTAAAGGATAATCCCCTTTATTGCAAGTCGTAGTTGTCACGGTAATATGTATTGGTCCGGTGTGTGTGTGTTCACTCACCAAAAATGATGAAGCCAGAGAGATTTGCTATTATTTCATTCACGACTCAGCCAGATGTACCTTGCAGGATACAGGTTAAATGTTGACCCGTTATTAACAGTACGAAAGGTTTTCAAGTTACGCTATGAGTCGTCTGGACTGAGTTGAATCAAAAAGGTTTTACTTCTCATTCAAGAAGCTTCCTCGGTGGTCTTCATGTCCGTCCATTAGGAAGCAGTTAGTCATTTCCGATTATTTCAGAATCAGTATCAGAATAGGTGTTTTTGCCATCGTCAGTGAAGGTACATTCGCAAACGCAATTGCGCAAAAGGAATAAAAGGGTCTATAAGGGCATGCAAAAAAAAAATAATTAATAATAAAAAGCTATAGGAAAATGAGTTAATCGCTGAATATACAAAATGTGGACAAATTATACATGTCCTGACAGAAGGCGTGAATGAGGATTTACAGATGTAAAAAAAGCAGCAGATCTGAAGGTGAATTACCACAGTGCAAATACAACAGGCAGACGGGGAAATGCTGTTTGTGCGGCTCATGCCTAAATCCCCGTTATTACGAGCCATCATTGGTTTGTTATTTACTCTAGAACCTGGGCTGACCTCTTCATGTGGCCTTATTTGTTCAGCCTGCATGGGTCAGCATCAGCTCCACACTTGTTTACCCTCAACTGGTGTCTACTCTGGCCAGGAGTGTGCGCAGTTGCTTTGGTATCGGCTCTACCTCGCAGTCATAAATCGCAGATATAAATTTAAAACGCGGGGATAGAGATATGTGGAAGAGCGTGTGAACCCTAGAATCATGTCTAGAATCACTAGTGTTAGACAGCTGCAGAACATCCAGAACGCTGCTGCTCGAGTCCTGACAAGAACCAGGAAATACCACCATATTAGTCCAGTGCTCCGGTCTCTGCACTGGCTTCCTGTCACTCAGAGAATAGAATTTAAAACAGCTCTGCTTGTGTACAAGTCTTTTCATGGTTTAGCACCAAAGTCCATCTCTGACATGTTAGAGCCGTATGAACCATCTCGGGCCCTGAGAACTTCAGGGAGGGGTCTCCTGGTGGTTCCCAGAGTCAGTTTCATGCAGCTAAAATCTGGAACAGTCTTCATGAGGATGTGAGACAGGCCTCAACTCTGACAATGTTCAAATCCAGGCTGAAAACAGCTCTTTTTACCCGAGCAGATGAAAACTGAAAGTATTTTATCTGCACTCTTGCCTTTTACTGTCATTGATTAACTTTATGTTGATGTTTTATTGATTGATTTTATCTGTTTTCTTGTAATTTTATGCAACTGTGAAGCACTTTGAATTGCCTTGTGTATGAATTGTGCTCTACAAATAAACGTGCCTTGCCAAGTCGGGGCCGCGGCTAATTTTCCGTGTGAGCAGTCTGGCGCTGCAGCTTTGAGCACTCTATATGTTGTCAATAGATTTCCCTGCTGGCCTCCTTTGCTCAAGTGTAATGCTGAGCCTGTCAGGTGACTGGGCATTATCCGTCTTGGCCTGTTTCTCTAATAGGCTTAACTCGGGCCCTCCCACCGCCAGCAGACTCCGCGGCCAGGCCCCGCACAGTGAGGGCGACTACGTGACTTGTGTGTGTCAAAGTTGGGACAAGGGGGGAAAAGGCTGTTAGCGCGACTACTGTTTTGGTTTGCGACCGATAAGGCGCCAAATGACACTCACTGTACGCCGCCGCCAACGCTTTAGCAAAACACAAGACTGTCGAAATCTGGAGTACAACTTATAATTTGCGTACAGTTTTCACGTTGTCTCTCTTTCAGAGCACTGTGCTAGTTTTACCTCTTTGGAGACATTAGCATAAACATTTACATGAGCTTATATGTAATGCATTTAAGTCTTTACATTAAAGGAATAGGCCCCCGTTTTTCCATACTGAGATATGTTCTTACCTGAGCTTAGACGAGTCACGCAAAAAGACCAAAGGTGTTGTTAGCATTTAGCCTCCTCTCCTCTATGGGGCCAAACGGGCGTGAAGTTAGAAGCGACCGAGCTCTCCCACGTTTCCCTTATTTAAATACGGTTACGTGAGTAGTTACACGATCCAAGTACAGTTACACAAAATTGAACATCGTGTAACTAATACTACTCATGACTGAGCTCACGCACAAAGGCCAGACAGGTACGCATCAACTCGTCTAAGCTCGGGTAAGAACATGTCTCAGTGTGGAAAAAACGGTGGCCTGTTGGACCTACTTTAGTCACGGTGGTATTTGGAAGATCAGATATTTTTATGAGGTGGTTGTTGGTGTTCTATAGGTCAAGAGGCCAAAGAGGAGATTTATGCATGCGGCGAAATCTCCTAACTTCAGGGCCAGCCATGGGGCATAGGCGACCTGCCTATAGAGCGCCATCTGCTGGAGGGGTGGCTATTACATGTTTTAACCCTATAAGGTCCATGCTTTGTGCAGCCCTGTGAGGCGACTCCTGCTGTGATATATATTGGGATAAAAACAAAATTAATTGATTGCTTGATCTACAACATGGCCGACTTTTTTGTCATAACTTTGGAACGAAAAGGGATGGAGACTCGCCGTCTTTTGTGTTGGAAACTAAAGATGTCAAGCTTCCCCTTCTGCTTGTCCGGGGAGCTGTGTAACATTGCGGTGAGAATTAGTACATTTAGATCAGAAGCTCGATTCATGATTGCACATGTTCTGATGAAAAAATAAATAAAAATAGATAATAATCATGATCTTAATTGAAATAAAACAAGGCTTTTCCATATCCAAAGTGTGTCTAAAGGAGTAAAAAAGAAAAGAAATCTATCACAAATAAGGAATGCCATTTGGGTCAAGAAATTTCATAATGTTTTTTGTTTTGTTGTTTTCCATTATTTGTTTTTTCTTTCTTTCTTTTATGCTTTTCTTCACTGTGGACGCACAAGCTCTATCTTGTAGGCACCACATTGGCTGGGGCCGGCTCTGAGTTGGATGGAAGCAAAGGGGAGGGGGTGATAGAGGCAGATTATTTCCCACAGAAGTAGCCTCCTAGATTGCCGTAGCAGTTGTTAATACCCGACTTTGCTGACTGCTGTTTCAAAGCAGCGACACCGTCACTCCAGGGCACCGTTTGCCCACAGGGCTCCGCGCAACACAAACATGCTATAAAGCCGCGGCGTATAAAGCTGTGCTGTAATTTGTGCGCGCTCATTAAAGCAGGGACAGGCACTTTTTTTTTACAGGCAAAGTTGGCACACGATCTTTCGCTCTATTGTGGCACGGGGGAAAAATCGCACGCCTTCCCTTGGCCTCTGTTTTTCCGCGGCTCATAAAATCGCGTAAACACTTGTAAAGCATATTGTGGTGTGCGTTTCTTTGCAAAGAAATGTGTCAAAGCATTTCAGCGCGCTGTAATTAGGCGCTTTCGCTCGGTGTTTTACAGGCAAACAAAAAAGCAGAGCGTTCAGTTTTATATCTACTTATTCTCTGAGGCAACGGCGACCGCAAGACATGGCTTTTTTATTTTTTTTTACTCTGGGATTTAAAAAAAATAAAAATGGCAGAATGTGTGAACGTGTCACTGATTAACCCCTTAACCCCCACCTGAACCAAGCACATTTCCTACAGTTTGGCTTTAACCAAATCTTAAAGCCTCTTGAAAAAAGTGTCAAAAAAAACAAACAAAAATGAGACAAAAAGTGACGAAAACAAGGATGAAAATGCAACAAAAAAAGCGCCAAAAAGGGGGGGATGAAAACCCACAAAAAGCAACAAAAAAGAGCAATAGAAAAGGAACAAAAAAGGGATGAAAAATTTGACAAAAATGTGTAAACCCACAAAAAAACAATGGAAAAAAGGTTACGTTTTTTTCAAAAAGTGACGAAAATTCAGTGAAAAAGCTCCATTTAGACATGTTTTTTAAGTCTTAGCTTTCAAATGTGGCGTTAGTCTGGCCTATTATGCTGTGACCTTATGGATTTGGTGGGGGTGGGGGTTAAGAGTCACCGTACGTAGTATTGGTGATAAATATATTCGGCGTATCCTTTTTTCTCATTATGGGCTGTCACAAAACCCCTCTCACCATGATCGATTTTTCCACTACATGCTGGGAAAGGTGGCGAAGCGTCTTGCTCATTGACACACCAACAGCGTTCTTTCGTAAAGGCGAGATGCGGACATTTAATTGGTGGTCAAACGCTTGACCCGCCGCACCACTGTCGGCCCCGGGAATCTCGTCAGTGCAGTAATTCTATACATTCTTCAGATTAGGTCCATTAGCAAACTGACCTCCCTCCACTCTCCCATTCTCCCGTCCAGCTTCCTATTCCCTCGCTCCCTGCCTCCTATTCCCTTGCTCCCTGCCTCCTAAGTGCTCGCTCCCTGCCTCCTAAGTGCTCGCTCCCTGCCTCCTAA
This sequence comes from Proterorhinus semilunaris, assembly GCA_021464625.1. Taxonomy (NCBI): domain Eukaryota; kingdom Metazoa; phylum Chordata; class Actinopteri; order Gobiiformes; family Gobiidae; genus Proterorhinus; species Proterorhinus semilunaris. Next base: position 26,906,774 of record CM038358.1, on the reverse strand, counting down.
GTGCTCGCTCCCTGCCTCCTAAGTGCTCGCTCCCTGCCTCCTCAGTGCTCGCTCCCTGCCTCCTAAGTGCTCGCTCCCTGCCTCCTCAGTGCTCGCTCCCTGCCTCCTCAGTGCTCGCTCCCTGCCTCCTAAGTGCTCGCTCCCTGCCTCCTCAGTGCTCGCTCCCTGCCTCCTAAGTGCTCGCTCCCTGCCTCCTCAGTGCTCGCTCCCTGCCTCCTCAGTGCTCGCTCCCTGCCTCCTCAGTGCTCGCTCCCTGCCTCCTAAGTGCTCGCTCCCTGCCTCCTCAGTGCTCGCTCCCTTTTCCATTCGCTGACCAAAAACCCGGGAGTGTGGAATGCGAGAGGAAGGATATCTCTTGTGCGTGTTTGTCTTGGCGTTTGGTCGGGCTTCCTCCAGCCCCGCGCACTCTGAACCGACCGGGCATTTCTGACGCCCGCTGCCAAAACGTTAGCGTGAGATAAAGTAACATAGGGAGGTTTGCTCAGATAATAATAACAAAGGTAGTTGCTGCGTGGATGGGTTTCAGAAAGCGGTTCGACCTCGCCTAATTTCGAGGACAAAAAGGGAAGCCATTTTGTTGTGTCAGCTACTTAGAAGGGGAGTCATTACACTTTCCTTTCTTTCTACCGATATCATTCTCCCACTTTTAATTGTTTATCAAACCAAACATAGGAGAGGTGGACTTGAAAGTGGGGATTTGACATAAGTAGATGTGAGAATTGAAGCCTCTCCCCAAAAATATATAATCCAATCGGTGGCCTTATTAAGAAGGTCAAAAGACGGTCCAGCAAGCGAAAAATCTGATCGCATTTGCATCTGCCCAAATTAAAAACAAAATGGAATCCAAAGGACTTGGAACTTGAATTGGACTTGCTTGTTTTGTTCCTCAACGTCGTTAACCCGTTACTAGTGCCAAAAAAGATTTAGGTATTACTACTGGTATCAAAAAAAGGAAAGTATCAAAAGCAAGCAGGAAAAAATAAAAATAAAAAATTCCTTTCATTTTTTTCTCATTATTGTCTCATTTTTTTAACATTGTTTATCCTAATTTTTGCTCCTTTTTTACAACTAATATTTTAATTTTTCCCAATTTATTCCCCATTTTTCCACTATGTTTGCCCCATATTTTTTTGTTCAAATTTGTTTTTTACATAATTAGGCCCGAGCGGCCTGCCGTAGCAAGGGCCTATTGTAATCGCAACGCAGTGCGCGCAGCGCACTGTACTGAGGTGCGCGGAGCGCACGAAAACAGCGCGAAGCGCTGTCCCCATGTCAAACGTAAACTCACCGTGTAAAACAGTGACTGCCCACACCTCTGGTGTGGGCCCTTATACTTATAATTGCAGCAAAATGAATGGGGGTATAAGGCCAACTGTCATACGGAGGTGGATGACGAGCGCGAAGCGCTCGTCATTCACCTCCGAGCCCCACCGGTGCGTCGGGGAAGTCGAAAGCTTTAAAAAAATGCATAATATGTTGTAGTCGCGAAAGCGACTATATTGTTTTTGCAAGAAATATTATTATTCTTCTTTATTCTTCTTCTTCTTCTTCTTTCTTCTTCTGCTCTTTGAGCAGGAATTTGACCCCCTGAACGTAGTCAAAAACTCACCAAACTTTGCCCAAAATTCAGATCCGGCGAAAAATTTATTAAAATGTGTGTTTCGTTTTGGGGAAATAAAAAATGGCGCGACAGCGCCACCTACAAAAGTGAAAATACATTGCGCCTATGGGGAGGGGGCCAACATAAACTTTGTCGCAGAGCGACGGGATTCGGTACAGACCTTCGTCCTGTGAGGACAAACAAAATATATTATTGTGGCCACGCCCCCAGACAAACCGGAAGTCCGCCATTTTGACAGGAAGTCGGGAAAATGGTGAGTCAGCGTTTTCGCTGACGTCGCATTTTAACGAACTCCTCCTAGGGCGTTTCACCAAATGAGCTCCAAATCGCTCCAGCTCATCTCGAGATATGGGGCATCAAAAGTTATCCAAATTTTTTGGCTAAGTTTTACGGTTTGTTTGCGGCGAAGCCGCAATCTTTACGAACAATTTTGCGACTTATCAAAAACAACAAAATGCTCCCATTCGCACAAACGAAGTCCGATAAAAAATCGGAAATATACATTTTATTGACCTTTCACCCCCGGACACAACAAATGTGAAAAAGTGAGATTTGGCGCGATAGCGCCCCCTCTAGGCCGAGAACAAAAAATGCATTATGGAAAAAAAATTAGTTTCTCGGAAATGAATAAAATTCGGCACAATAATAGCTGATGGCATCCCGATCCAAAAAGCCAATAAGACCCATACCGTATTTTGTACGGTGTTGCCATGGAGACGACCGAGGCCCACCATGTTATTCCAATGGGACTGACCCGCATATCACACATTATACACAATTACAGCGTGTTAGCGCCCTCTGTCAGGAGCTTGTAGACAGCAGTCATTGAAGTACGACCCGTCAGGGCCGTCCGATGCTGCTTGTGAAATAAAAAAGATTTGGGGCGCGCTAGCGCCCTCTGCAGGTTGGAGCCATCATTCACATGAAGACGCTAAAAATCTCGTTTTGATGTTTACTCACAAAGATTAATGGCACATCAGGGCAATAAAATGTAGTGTGGCCACGTTGGCGCCCTCGGTAGGGTTATGGCGCGGCAATGGATGCACTAAGGGAGGCCTCCATTACATGGTCGCTAGGCGACCAACAGGTGGTCGGCCATTTTGGGAAAAATCGAGTTATCAGCGCCGAAGGCGCCATTTCTCGCCTTTGCTCTTTTATAATCTCGACCTAGGGCGGCAGCGACATTATAACCACGTAGGGCGCGGCAGCGCCTCCCGGTTATTGCGGCGGCGTGCGGCAACCGGCGTCAACCGGCCACCGCGTCCCGCGAGGGCCTCTCGATGCCGCTTGCGGCTTTAATTTTTCCTTCTTTTTTTTTGACACTATTTCTCAAAATGTCCCCACATTTCCCCCCAATTTTTCCCACATTTTTAGACATTGGAGATTAACCCAATATTGTAAACTTGCAGATCTTTGACACATTATTGTTCTGTTTTCTGGATCGAAACAACAAATATTGTAGTATCCGTATCAGAAACCAAGTATCGTTAAAGTATCAAAAAACACATGTTTACTAGAGTTTATCAAAATCTTCTGCTTTTGAGTGTAGAGGTACAACATTCGACCCTACCATTATCTCTCCCTCCAGTATATCTTAACTTTAATCAACAAACTTCGTCTGGATGTGTGTTATTTTATATATGCATATAATATCTAAGTGCACTTTGTTCCATCTGTCCTTGTCCGGCTGCTTCTTTGTGTTCTTTGCGGCCATAATATGTTTTCCTTGTACGCATTCAAAACCCTGCATAATCTGCATATCAGGACTCTTTGTTGGCTGATACTTGAATAAAGCTCATACAATAAAACACCTTATATAAATCTGTCTGAATAGCCACAGTGCAGGCAGCATCGCCACTTATTAATGGTTCTCTTCTAGATGTTCAAAATGTCTCCCCTCTCTCTCCACTTTGCTGACCCATGACCTCTCCTCCCTCAGATGCCGCAGGTGATGGACAGCAACACCCAGGGCATCGACCTCCACTACTGGGGCCGCGTCCTCAAAGCCTCTTCAGACAATTTCAGATCGGTGAGAGCCTCATTTCTCGTACTGTCTCTCTCTCTCTCCTCTGTTGATCTCAGAGCTGCAGGATCATGGTATTAGTATTTTTAGCAGGAGGGCAGGAAACTCGGCTTTTCCGCTGCTCCCAGTTTGAGAGTGGCTCACAGAGGAGACGTCCCAACAATGTACTGTATGCAGGAGCAGCCAGCGCATTACTGACGTACTTGCAGGAGAATGAATGTCATCAACCTGACCGGCATGTTTTTGGAGGTTGCTGAAACCGGAGCACTGCCTTTAGTGGGTTTGTCCCTGTTTCAGAGCGTGGTGTCCTACACTGCAGCTCCTTCCCCCTGCGCAGCTCCACAGCAGTCTTTCACCGTCTTCCGGAAAGAGCGTAGCAGTTCATCTGTTTTATTCTCCAGTGAACGCCAGAATACTAGAAGCCTTGCGTGGCTTAGCTGTGAGTCTTGCCCGGATAACTCCTTGTTTGTCCCTTCCTTGTTCCCTGTAGCTCCTCTTGTGGCGCCTCCACTGTGCTGCAGGTGTGGGGGGCTCTTGGTGCCTCTTCAGTGTCTCAGAAGAAGACATTTGTAGGTCTCAGATGTCTTTAGCTCATATGCTAGTTGTTTATTTACTTTTAAATCGCTGCTTTCTTCAGGACCATTATGGACTCTCTGCTGAAATGAAAAAAACCCGCCAAACCCCACAAAAACATAACAAAGACGTGCAAAGCATGCAGTAAAACAATGTGGAACACAGAAACCACAAATACAGTTCATAGAAAAAGACAAAAAAACGCATATAACATTTGCTTGAGGGCGAGTTTGTCTGTCAATCTCAAAGACTCGGACCAATGTAAGGTTTTAGATTTTTCCTCAATCGATCGGACACTGCACCAGCTGAACTCATTCCTCTGCAGATTGACCGCCTCTCTTCTATAATTCAATAGTATAGACCCTATCTTATCACCACCACGCATGGAGTTAAGGAATAATGATTTTGTGAAGAGATTACAGTGTTTAGTGTGTGCTATGTGCCAGGAGCAGTGTCTTGGCTTGGCTTTATTGATGGCAGTGACACGATCCCCCCCCCCCAATCGGGTCCAGATCCATCTATAGGAACTGCAACTCCGTTATTGTGGCGGTCCGCGCAATGTAAGGGAATTCTTTCATAGCAGGTCAAAAGTGTGTCAAAGGCCAGAGTTGTGATTCCCCGCACGTTCCGAAACTCTTCCCCCGGGGGCAGTCTCCGTCCTCGCTCCCTTTTTAAATTGGAAGCATTCCTCCGACCTGACGCATCCCTGGGTGGGACGGCGCAGACGGGACGGCCCAGGAAGCCCTCTCACTGACCGCTGGCCCCCCTGCCTTCCGAAACGCAAACCTGTGAGAAACAACAAATGCTGAAGAATGAGGCGGAAGAGGGAGCGGGAGCAACAATGGCCCCCCGGCTGATGCACGGAGAGGGGGCGGAGGCTGGAAAGCACTGAGTCATTCTAAACATTACGTAACGTCAATTGTGGCATTTCTAACAGGGAGTAAACTTGGTGATACACTTTCTGCTCTCAATTTTACAGGAGCTACTATTGCTGCCTGTATCACGTACTACACTGCTACTTCGACTAGTACAACTATTCATATAATGCTACTGATATTGACCTGAATGTTGGCACAGTGGTTAACTCTTGTTTTGCTGTGTGTCTGTGTAGGATTCCCTTGAGTTTCCCTTCCCCTACGCCTAAAAACACGTACAATACGGTCTCTTCTGGGGCCGGGACTAAAGGTTTGCCTGTTATCAGTGGCCTCAAAGTATCTGAAAAACCAGAGTCGAGAGCCTCGTATCCTTCTAGCTGAGATTGAAGTTTTGTTTCTCCAAATAGGGGTTTCAGTGTAGAATTAAGCGTTTTACAAACAGCTCCGCAGAAACATCAAAGCGACACTGCAGGGCTCCTGTGGAACGGAGTGGGACCAGGTAAATAAACCTCTACAACAATGTTCCTGCAAAATCACAGGGCCACTGTTTGTGCAGCGACCTGCCTGCCTCATACTGTATCAACAGTCCTTTGTACAGATACTACTGCTGCAACTACCTACCAGCTTGCACATCTACAGTATTTCCGCCACTGCGACTTGAGCAACGACAGTATTTCCCTGACTATAAGTTGCTCCGGAGTAAAGGTCGCAACGTCGACAAGCCTCTCGAGCATGTTGTCCAAGCACCCATATGCCAACTCGTTCCTCTCACTGTGGCCATCTAGCTTTTAGCCCGCGATTAGCTTTTTTTGTTTTCTTCATCGCCGTAAGAATAACCTCCGCTTTTCGCCCTCGCAAGTTTCTCGCTCACTCAAAACCTTCTTTCTGCTGCTCGATTAGCGCTGCATATTGCACTACTTGCAACATGTGATCTGTAGAATATGATTTTCTTATTGGGGGCATTTGGATTCAGTCTCAGCAGACACTGGTACACAAGCCTAGAGCGCCCTCTAGCGGCTGTTAGTGTGACAATAACGAACATGGGAAATGATATATTTTGATATATAAGTCGCACCTGAGTATAAGCCGACGTGCGACTTATAGTCCGGAAAATACGGTACTTCTGATGCTTTGCCAATTAGTATCGCAATTAACTATTATTTTATTTTTTTGCAACCCCTTCACACGACCCTCACCATTACAAACTAGACACGTGATCACCTGCTGTTTGATTGTCGTTTCAACAACAACAAAAGATAATTCATACTGAAAACATCAATACTTAAACTCCCAAAAATAGCCCCAAACAGTGCAATTTTCCATCAGAATTTTCCTTGAATTCTACTTTTCTGGCCAAAAAAATACCGACCCAGTTTTACAAGAAGTAATTTGGGGAAATGCTTTTGGATGCCGCTGCTATTCTGGTCGTATCAATAGGAGGATATTTCGCCCCTCTCGGCCCTTCATCATGTGAAGTCCAAGGCGTCGGCCCGAAACCTTTGCTTATCTTTCCAACTATTGTTTTTCTCTAGTTGTTTATACTTAGACACTCGTTGTGAATTATATGTTCATACAAATGTGTTTATTGCTCATTGGTTGAAGTTCAAATACCTCAAAAGTCCTATTTTATCATATATGTAAAACCGTTCATTGTTGAGAAAATATATCTTTTATCATTGTAAAGTGTTACACCGAGGCCATACCTTAATAAGAAAAGCAACAATGTTGTCCCGTTTCAAGGCCCATAGCACAATCTACTCATTGCCACTGAATAATGAACTCGTTTCCCATGCATGCCTATAAACATCAGTCTACCCACAAAGCCGTAACAAAGGACTGCCTACTGTACATGTTATTATCTACAAGGCAAGCGTGCAATATGACCATCTCTTTATCTTGCATGTCCCCTTTTATGAGAAAGTTACTCCAAATGTTCAATTTAAGATTGAAACAATGGCATGCACTTATTAGAATGACTAATTTTATATGAAAGTGTAAGTTTACAAACGCTTTTATAGACGTCAATCTCTATTGGAATATTATTACGCTAAACCAGGGGTCTCCAACAGGCAGCTGATGATGATTCAATACAAGCACAAATTTCTGAGTATGTCAAAAAAAAAAGGTCTCTAGCCCTAATTTTTAAAGAAATGCTCACTCCAGCCACGGGGGGAAGCTTAAATAAAGATAGAAAAGTATTCCACACGTGTCCAGCAGAGGGCGCTGACGAGAATAAGAAGAGATCAGGATATAAACAACACATTATAATCACGTGGTAAATGGACAGTCTGCCCTGATAACGTATTTTCTCTCTCCTCCAGCTGCTTGCGCGGGACAGTTCGCAGGACCTGCTCCGGTCCCTGGTCCCTCTGTTCCAGGCGGGGGGCCCCTCCACGTTGTCCCAGCTCGTGTCCAGCGTGTCGGGGCTGTTCTGCGGGTATCCGGAGGGCGGGGGCTCCCGGGTGCTCTCCTTCAACTGGTACGAAGACAACAACTACAAAGTGTTCCTGGGAGTGAACGGGACCAAGAGCCGCAGCTACGTCTATGACGACACTGCAAGTGAGTCGCAAATACGTGCTCGAATTCGAATGCAGACCAACTTTAATGGGATAGCTCAAGTTCAGAGCCGTGGGAAGACATTTTAGTTAGGGGGGTGCTGAGGGACAAAACGTGCCCACAAAAATGCTTTTTCTGTGCACATTTAGCATTTATTAATATTACCTGCAGTACACAAACTATCCACTAGGGGGTGCTGCAGCGCCCTCAGCACCCTGGGTTCCCACGGCCTTGCTCAAGTTTCACCGACTTGAAAACAAAGTGCTGCACAGAGAAATAAAGTAATAGCATTAAATCAATCCAAATAAATGAAGGACGATGTATAAAGACAAAGAAAAGTCCATTGATATATAGTATAATAGTAATAATTTGACCCGTATGTCCACATTTTGCATTTGAGCTAATTCAAAGTTTTATACAAGACCCCAATATAGAGAAAGAGAGTAGCCGTTCAGGTAAAACCCCCTCACTAAAATACTGCTTTGTACTCAGCCTTTTCGGTGGTTACGGCTGAAGCTCCTGATTGTGAATGCTGTAATTTCTCCCTCCACAGCCCCGTTCTGTAACGCCCTGATGGAGTCTTTGGAGTCCAACCCAGTCACTAAGATCGTGTGGAGCTCCGTGAAGCCGCTGCTGATGGGGAAGATCCTGTACACGCCAGACTCGCCCGCAGTGCACCGCATACTCAAGAGTGTAAGTGGGAACGCAGCCCTAACGCCGTTACGCTGTGTTAAGATGATGTCATTAAGTCTCTTTGAACTCATCCTGCTACTGGTAACTTCGGTGCATGAAATGTGACCGTTTTGACCCTTTTAACCATCAAACACATACCTGGCGTAGACTTTAACTTCATTCATGTGCTTTAGAGTAACCATGATTACTTTGGTTGTTTCTTCTTCTACTGCAAAGTGCTCCCATGTACAGTGCATTTTCTACATTTTGTCGCGTGAAACTGTCCTCCACATTTTTAAGGCCCATAATCCGTCACCAGACCCACCCTGAGCATGTGTTCATTATGGCGTCCTGGCTTTTCCAGCATGCTGTTGGCAGAAGCTGGTAACATTTCCCACTGTCATTCCCATTGCTGCCTGCGGAGGGAGCGCCCGGCCATTTTGAAATCTCGAGCAGCCTCATCTTTCAGTCGTGACTGTCTTGCCCTCACATAGACTTTATTTCGAATTATAAAATGTATTCGGCTAAAATCAATGTGTGGGAATCATTGTTTTTGTTTATGTACACTGGGGGTTTTCCCTTCCTACGCACCTTAAGTAATTGAAGTGCCAAGTCTTCTCCTAAAATTATAAAATATCCCAAACTGCACTTTATTCAGGCCAAATAGTAAAAGTGCAATAGAAACTTTTTTAAGTAGGGGGCTGTGATGTGCAGCCCTTGTTTAATGTACATGTCTCTGTAGTGAATGAGTATCAATGAAGGGAAAGGACTTGCACTAACACAGAGCACTGCACTACGCCCACGTGAACGTGTACCCTAGCTTAACTTTTTTCTGTGTTTTTCCCACAGGCCAACACCACGTTCGAGGAGCTGGAGCGGCTGATGGTGATGTTTAAATCGTGGGAGGAGCTGGGACCTCAGATCTGGACATTCCTCCACAGCAACGTCCAGATGAACATGATCCGGGTACAGTCCGCCCCCTGTTTCCTACACGTATTCTTCCTATTCTACAGGCGCATGATTTGAAGCGCTGGCACGGCTTGATAGCAGCACAGTTACATAACGCCAGGGCATGGGCTCTGTAGATAGGGTTCAGCTGGAGGCACTTTTGATATACACTGAATTTATCAAAGTTGTGTGGGAAAATTCAGATAAGCGTTACTGTAGCTTCTCTATCCATTCATACCAATCTGGCCGTTCTCCTTTTGACCTTCTGCATCAAAGGAGAACGGATGCCAGTCTTTTGAATATCTTGCAAATGCTCTTTTATTACCTCTTCTGCCTTTTAAATTTAGTAAATCCGTTTGCAGTTCACATTTGACACCTTGAAACATTAGCAGTCATCAGTATTTATGAAGGTTTCTTTTTTTAAATCTTCTTTTGACATTTTCACATCAAACCGGATAGCTTTCAAGAGTAGTTTCCTTTTTATGTTGGTAATAACGGCTTGCCCTGGTGAAAGAAAAACAGTTTTAAAAAAATCTAATGCAGATAAAATTATGATCATCGTGACCAGCGTGCTCTTATTTGAATGTGGTTTCAGTTTTTAGTCAAGCTTTATTAGTTGATGAAAATATCTGGAGATTTTAGTCATAGTTTTACACAACATTGTACCTGGCAATACAGAGATGTTCAATTTAAAGTCCAACTGTGTGACGGTATCTTATTTTTTTGGTCCGTCTTTATCCAGGACACCCTCAGAAACCCCACCGTCTCTCACTTCATGGACGGCAGCTTGGAGGGGACGAGCTTCAAGACCAAAGACATCCTGAACTTCCTGCACAGCGGCCCGGACACGGAGAGAGATCCCGAGATGGAAAGCTTCGACTGGAGAAACATCTTCAACCTGACGGACCTGGCCATTCGCACTATCAACCAGTACGGAGAGGTGAGGGTTCGAAATTACAACTGAAGTAAAAGAATAATGGGCCCGATGGCGCAACAACAGTGTCGTTCAAGTTGATATTTTTGCGAGCAAACAACAGTGCCCCGGCGCTTTCGCCAGTAGACATAAAACATAAAAACAACACCTACCAACTCTTCAATTCAGACGGTTTCAAACATTTTCTGACAGAGCAAAGAAGAGTCTAAAGGTTAAAGCTATGCATTCATTAGTAAAACACAAGGTTTCCTGCAGTGAAACCTTGATACGATGAAACGCATGAATACTATAAAAGCAAAAATGATCTTTACAGGCAGAATGTGCTCTATTGCCCCTAAAGCCTCCGTCTAAACCATGTCCAATGTTGCCATTCACTTAACCGTACAGCACTCACTGAACCTCCATAGAAAAACCGTACGCATCGCCCCATTCATTCTCGCCGCCCCATACATTCAGAGAAAGAAGATATTTTGAACCGGAGACGTGGAGACCGTGGCATTGACCCCGAGAGGAGCGGGGCTTTTTACCTATGGGCCCACGCTGCGTCCAATCAGGTAAATCGCTGGGGTTTGTTTGAAAACTCTTGAAGGCAAAGGAGGGATTAAGGTGCTGATGAAATCTGATAGACTAGATAGTCAACTGTTGAAATTATGATGCGTAATAGGAGACAGTGTAAATTGGAAATACCTTAACAAAGAGTTATATTCTTGTGCAGACATTTTAGGGACTTGGTATAAAGTATGAAATTGGGTATTCTTTGACCATTAATTTATACGAGATATTTGAGATTTTGACTCCGAAGTTTAGCATTTTGTCCGCAATCATTTCAGCTTCTAAATTGAATAAAAGCTAGATTCCTGTTATTGGTGAAGGGCAGTACTTTACGTTTTTTTTTCCCCTCCTCCTATTTATTTAGCTAATACCTTAAAGAGGGGGTATTATGCTTTTTTCAATCACTTAGCACCAGTCTATAGCACTACAATGATGACGTAACCTTCTGTTGGTCTGTATATGCAGTAAATTAAAAAAACTGCCTTGAATAAAATTGCTCTCTCAAAATGGCTGTACTGAACGTCTTGAAATAGGCCTCTGTCTCTTTAAGAAGCTTTCCGACACGCCCCCTTCAGCACACTACTGTGGCATTGAAACAACAACACTGTGCGGGGAGGGGGCTCTGCTGAGCTGAGGAGCAGTGGTCGGTGGCTTGGCTGGTGACGAAAGGTCCAGAGGCGTCTCCAGGAGGTGGGGGCGTTCCTAGGAGGACTGAGGCATAGCTACACCTAAAATGGCTGCCGTCTAAGTTTTTACTGATTACTCAAAAATATGTGAATGAGCCAAGGCAACACTCCAGACATGTGTTTAATGAGGGAATGACATAATAACATGATGTAAAGCTTGAAAAAGTCGATTTTACATAATACCCCCCTTTAAACACACGGTGAAAGGATGAAATATGGTGGACTCATCTGCCCTCTCCCGTCACACACACAACAACAGTCGTTGCCAAGGCGCCCCGGCTCCTCCTCACTTCATCAAAGGCCTCACAATGGTGCGCGAGGAGGCCTGACAGGCGGCTTGTTCTCCCCACCTTTCAGCCCACTGCTCCGGGACGCGCCTGTGCACTGCTCCCTTTAGTGGAGCTAAGTGGCCCTCTGTGTTTCAAAGGGCCCTGGCTGCGAGCGGGGCTGAAGACTGATGCTCCTGTCCGCGCAGAGGACAAAAAACAGCCAGTTCTGGGAACGCGGGCCTTTGGTAAAGAGTGAACTGGGGAAACAGTGGAGACTCTCAATGTGGAAAGCTCTGGCTAACGAGAAGCATAACGAATTAACTAACTAGGAGCATATCAAAAATACATCTCACTTGACTGCAGGCTTTCTCTTTATTACCAGTTATGTGATTTTAGTTTCAGTCCGATACCAGGACTAATATCCATTACATTTATAAAACGCAATGAAACTCAGATCTGCTAAGACTAATCCAAGAGATGTAGGCAACTGTAGTTCCCATGTGTTCTGGGAAATGAGTTACAAGCTGTTTTCAAATGGGTTGAGGACAATAATATGATTTTAAATGTTTCTAAAACCAGATCGATTATCATTGGTAGTAATTGAACAACAATCCTCAATCGAGACTTAAAAGGGAAGGCTCTAATCTGGAACAAGTTAACCAAATTAAATTGCTAGTTGTTACAGTGGATCACCATTTGTCATGGTCCCCCCATATAGACCATATAATTAGGAATATGGGTAGAAGCATTGCTGTGATTCAAAGGTGCTCCTCTTTTCTTACTCCTGCAGTCAGGAAAGAAGTGGCCCGATCCCTTGTTTTATCAGGATTACTGCTCTATTATTTGGTCTGCTACTAGTACTAGCTTCAGATAGTTCAAAATAAGGCTGCTCGCCTCGCGCTGGCATGTCCTCACTCTACCAGCATCACTGTTATGCACCAGTCCTTGTCTTGGCCGCTGATTCAAAATGAATTACACTATAATTTTAAAGTAATATATTTCAAGTACTATTTTAAAAGGTAAACCATTTGTGGTCTTTGATAAGATTAAATATGTGGAGCAGACACATTCATATCGCACTCAGAGTGCTTGTGGTGCAAATCTGGCCCTTGCCCACCCATGGACTAATTTTATGATGAAGTCTGTCCCGTTTAGATTCGCCCAGCTCTGGAATGATCTACCTAAAGAGCTGTTAAAAAATAATTTAAGAAATCAGTGAAATCATGGTAGCAGAGGTTGTGTTATACTTGTAAATGGAACTGCTGCATGATGTCTAATTTTAAGATGTAACGGCATTGTAGTCATTTTTGTTCCTCTTTGTAAGTACTAAGTATTGTCATATTTTAATGGGACCCCAGGAAGATTACCGACCACTATAGTGGAAGCTAACAGGGTTTCCAATAATAAACAAGCAATCTGTTTTATACAAAAAGTAATGAAGTGTAAATGTGTTATGCAACATAACCTCCCGTAATCCTTATATTATGACATCGCTGTCGTCCCTTGTAATTCGTGAAGCTTCTTCATGTTTTAAAGTCCATACACCTTTCATTCTATTTCTGACTATGACCTTTTTTTTTGACATTTGGATTTGGCTTGGTCCCTGCCACACAATGTACTTTAGTACCAGCTGTGATGTGCTGCGTCCAATGAGAACAAATGGGATCGACACCTAATCCTTTAACCAGAGTCCAGGCGGGGTGACTCATGCCATTGTTTTCTTTGAGCAGCACTTCTCTTGCATGTAACGTACTGTATATATTCTTGCATAACTCTGCTCGTTCACCACTGGATGTCGCTTAAGACACAAAAGAAACCACCCATATTAATATTTCTTCGGCAACAGTCCCACAAATACAGGCTTTATCAACATATTTAGATTGCAGCATTTGAAGAGAAATATTCTCTGTGATTTTGAGTGTGAACCTTTTGGAAAAAATCTGCTCTAAAGTGACACCACTTCAACCTGTGGCTGGAATCGTGGAAAAACAACAAATACTTTCTCAACATTTCGAAAATGTGTGGCCTATCCTGGGGCTCTGCAACCTTTTGAAACCAAAAGGTTGCAGAGCCATTCCCCCCCCCCCCCCCCCCCCCCAAATACTAAATAAATACTTGTGTAATTCTATTGTTTAATGTGAATGTGAAGACTTAACCAGGTTTAAATGAGGACTGACTGTGGAATTAACCAGAACTTGACTTGTCCTTTGCTTTTCTTCCATAAGAAATGCAAAGAGCTGCACCTGTAGGGCCCTAAGTCCGCACCACAGGTCCTTTTTTAACCACAGTGTCCCTTCCCTCCTCTTCCCTTAGTGCATCAGCCTGGATAAGTTCGTCCCGCACGCCGACGAGTCGCAGATGATCCACCAGGCGCTGCACCTTCTGGAGGAGAACAAGTACTGGGCGGGTCTGGTCTTCATGGACATGTTCCCCTGGACCACCACTGTCCCGCCACACGTCAAGTACAAGATCAGAATGGACATCGACGCAGTGGAGAGGACCAACAAGATCAAAGACAGGTAGACACAGAAGGGGTGCGTGCACATGAAGTTGAGGTTGGTAGAAATTGAGAAAGATGTGCCAAGAGTCGCATTAGCCATAGAAGAAAAACACATTATCCTGGAAGTAACTCTGTTGCATTCAGAGTTTATAGATCAATACGGAGTTCGATGTTTCAATAACACCTTTCTGAAATATTTGATTGATATTCATGAAATATCCGCGCCTTCCTGAGGTCTCACATGTTATCTTTCAAGGTCTTAAAAGTCTTTAGTACTGCATTACAAAGTGTGCAGGAAAGATTGATGTATTTTGTATAAAGATAATTTATGTATTTGAACAAAAGAGTTAAAAAGTGGCGGCATGATTCATGTTTTCTATTTACTTTTTCACCCAATCCTTCATACATTTATGGAGTATTTTTCCCCATGTAATAGAGCTGCAGTACTGTGATTAGATCTGCTGTTTATGTTTGAAACCTGTGAAACATGCTCTGAAATGCCTACATTTCAGAGCATGTTTGTAGGGTTAGCCCTAAAGAGGGTATTTTGTTGTTTACAAAGAAATCTTACAAACACAAATTGCAACATTCATTACAATTCCTTCCTTACCAAGTATTTAGATTTTTTCTTTCCTTTCTTCCTAGTAGTATAGACTGTAGAATAGCAATGGCTCTGTGAGGGTGGCTGCCCTGAAAGTGTTCAGTGCGGGCTAAGTGAAGCTCGTTCATGCTCGAAGTTTTGCTGTTTTTTGGAGCCAGCGCTTATGTTTAGAATAGGTTGAAAATAAAAATGAGGATAGCAAAGTGAACGCCAAACACGTGGCGGTCCGACTGATAAGCCTGTGTCTAATAATAACTTAAAGAGGGGAAAACATTTTTTTTTAATAGCTGGCCAGTCCTCATTTCCTATCAGTCTTCAGCAGCTCATAGCAATGCGATGAATGCATGTTTTTCACAGTCTATTTTTCCTAGCGTTCTTTGTTTGTCATCCCTCTTCTGAATCATGATTTATTACACTATCATGTTCAGCTTTTCTTCCGTCAATCACCCTTTCATAATCTCACATACAGAAACGTATACGGCACCTCCTGACGCTGGCAGAGACATCAACCATACACAGTGATCCTATAGCTTTACATTATATGGGCTTTTCATTGAAGCTCTCGCTGCGTTCATTATGTCCTTTATAGCCTCTCGCTGGCTCTCTATGCATCAATACAGCGCCTCTTATAAACACATCCACTGTTGCTTTTTCCTGCGCCTTTGAGCTCGCATTCATAAACAGTGTACGTGTCAATAGGCCCCTGAGGCTTTGAAATGTCTTCACAGGGCGAAGCGGGAGGGCTGGCTTCTGCTCAGTTCAATAATAAGCTTTTAAAAGGGTTAATTCTCTCTCAGGGAAAGCTCAGAATGTGTGTGTGTGTGTGTGTGTGTGGCATAACTGACTTTGATGATTTATTGAAAAGCTATCGATGCTATCACTCCCACAGAAGCGTTTCTATTTGGTGAAGTTCGCGTGTTCGCTCGGTGCTCCAGGGTCCCCCTTTAGAGCCGTACCGCCTTTGCTCTGCCCGATCCCGTCAGATCTTGGAAGCTAAGCAGGGAAGGGCCTGGCTGGTACTGGGATGGGAGACCGTTTGGGAAACAGCAGGAATGGCAATGTCGATGCAATGTTAAAGGACAACTTAACCCTCAAATCCACTCTTTTTTTTGCTGATAAACAGTATAAATGAGTGTCCAATAGTGAGGTCTACATATCCTGGTCATAATGTTGGCAATTTAGTGCAAATAAGTAAAAAGATCAACTTTCTGCCTAAAACCATCAGGGCTGCATTTGATTACTGAATTTGGCGCCACTATTGGAGTAGGCGTGAAAACTGACGTCAGTCGCGATATCTGACGTCTGTTGCCGCTGTGGGATATATAAAATATATAAAAGCCCCCGGTCTCGCTCACGCCCCATAGTGAGTTGGAGTTGTAGCGAGCGAGTGTTTACATCGATGTTCAGGTTTGTGTATTGTTAGCATAGCATTCATTTGTGGAGAAAATACACTGTTCTACATGATGTATGACTTTTGTTTTGGGTCATGGCTTGTGATTTTATGTTGATGGTGGGCCCCGGGCCGGCCCCATACCAGCTGGGAACCACCGATTAAGACGCTTCCGCAATGCTAATTAGCTCTAAACCTGACAATTCAAAGAGGAGATTGCAATTTCAATTTAACAGCATGATTATAAACTGAATTTTTACTTTGTTTTTCCTAAAGTAAAATCTGTCCTCTGCATTTGACCCATCCAGAGCGTCTGGACAACCAAAACAAATGTAAAGAACATGCAAGTCTACACTGTAAACCCAGGAAAAGAGCTTGACAAGACGTCGAGCCGCTCAGTCCTTGTGCTGCTCATTAGTGCGTCCGTCGCGTGCTGTCATTGTCTATCTTTAATTCTCCGCGTATTTCCCTGGGCAGATACTGGGACCCGGGCCCCAGGGCGGACCCCCTGGAAGACCAGCGTTACATCTGGGGCGGCTTCGCGTACCTCCAGGACATGATCGAACACGGCATCATCAAACTCCACACTGGGAACGACTGGCCACTGGGCGTCTACGTGCAGCAGATGCCCTACCCCTGCTACGTGGACGACGTGTGAGTAAAGTCCTGGAGGGAGTTCAAATTGTTCTGGGGAGACATAGCAGACATAATAAGTCTCTTCACTCTCGACAGTTTCATGATCACCCTGAACCGCTGCTTCCCGATGTTCATGGTGCTGGCCTGGATCTACTCGGTGTCGATGACGGTGAAGAGCATCGTGCTGGAGAAGGAGCTGCGCCTGAAGGAGACGCTGAAGGCCATGGGCGTGGACAGCGGGGTGCTGTGGTACACGTGGTTCATCGACAGCTTCGTCATGATGACAGCCAGCACCGCCCTGCTCACCGCCATCATCATGGTGAGAGCGGCGAGGGGTTAGACTCGCGTGTTTGCAGTGGTGACGGATATTTTGTGACATCTGATGGTGCCCTCTAGTGGGGAATCTTTGAACTAAAAACATCTCCCTTGTATTTTATATTTTTGTATTATTTTCTGTAAAGAGCCACAACCAACTGTAATTGCTGTGTGTACGGTGAAAACGTGGGCTGAACATGGACTAAACTAGAGCTAGACCAGGACCTTTTTAAAATCACCTTTCACCTTACATACCAGAGCCTCAAAACCATGTGCTTCTGAACCCGTAGGTCACAGAAGTCTTGCTCTGGAGCACTTGCCCCAAAACTTTCCCCACCAAGAACCACCTGAGTCAATATTTTTCAGTCTGAGAACCACAGGGCTACACCATGACTGCAGTAGTTCCTAACCAGGCCCAGCCTATTAGGGGAATCTTATTTGTATACGAGTGTACAAACCTTTCCACCACCATTAGCCGCTCACTCACACACCACAGGAGGATAAAAACATCGCTCTAAATCAGCCATTCCCAAAGTCTGGGACATTGCGGCCCTTTTTTTGATCATGGAAATCCCTCTGGGCCCCCGAATTTGCAATCATTTTGCTGCTAAAAAAACATTTAAACAGCAATTCACAGTAACCGTTGGTTAAATGCTAATTTAACTTTGAATACTTTTAAGTTTCCTTTCAAAATAAATTGTTTATCAGTGTGTCCCGTTGTACGGGAGTTGTCCATCTTCAATGAAGGTTCTTGAGTCGTCTTCTGTACTCGGTAGTTGAAGTGTCGAACGTTTCGCCTCTCATCCAAAAGGCTTCGTCAGCGACAT
The DNA here is from genome assembly GCA_021464625.1 of Proterorhinus semilunaris. Classification (NCBI taxonomy): domain Eukaryota; kingdom Metazoa; phylum Chordata; class Actinopteri; order Gobiiformes; family Gobiidae; genus Proterorhinus; species Proterorhinus semilunaris. The sequence continues at coordinate 26,888,796 of CM038358.1, read as the reverse complement.
TAAAGTTTCAGCTCAGACCTTTGTATGAGGCGAAACGTCAAACACTTTAACTACAGAGTACAGAAGATGACTCAAGAACCTTCACTGAAGATGTTCTTCAGTGTGTTTACTTTGGGAGCCACTGCTCGAGATGAAAGAAAGACTAAATCCCACAGTTTGAAAACCACTGCACTGACAGAAATACTTAAAGGCACTATACCTGATTTTTTTTTTCTAGCAATGAAACAAAATGTGTTAGTCCTCCTTTAGTATAAACTCAGACATTTGTGTGTCTAAATATAAAGCATTTGCATACATTTCATGAACTTGCAGGCTAGCTTTCTACAATGTGAAAGTGACCCTGCAAGTTATGCACATTCAGCTTTAGCTACTGGTAAAAAGTGCACAAAATTCATGACCCACATCAGCAGTTGTCCAGTATGTGATTATGAGATTTTCAAACCTAAAGCTCTGCACAGACTGTCAAAGATACAGGACTTTAACTCAACGGGATGAGGCTGTATTTTCAAAGACACAAGAACACACCATAAAGTCAAGTATTTTCCCTCCTCCTGTGTCAGGGGTTGTGAAGGTGTTTTCCCTCTTGTTTCAGGGCGGTAAGGTGCTGAACTACAGCAACCCTCTGCTGGTGTTCTTCTTCCTGCTCACCTTCACCGTGGCCACCATCATGCAGTGCTTCCTCCTCAGCGTGTTCTTCAACCAGGCCAACCTGGCGGCAGCCTGCAGCGGCATCATCTACTTCACGCTGTACCTGCCCCACGTGCTGTGCTTCACCTGGCAGGACCGCATCACCAGGGACGTCAAGCTCGCCGCGGTACGGAGGAGTATTATTAATCTGAATATGTAAGCCTTTTACGTATTGCAGTCTAGACGCACTCATGTCTGTGCACTGGGCCTGATCCAAGGTTTCTAAATGCAAATGTAACATGTTCAAGCCCTTATTGAAAACTCATGCCTGGCAACAAAAGCTGAGCAGCACCTTGTTTAGATCCGGTATTTGTCACAATGAATTTCACTGCTATCTCTTTGTATGTCTATTTTGAGTCGACTCCTCCACGTTTATTACCCGTGCACAGAACTTTGGGCAGCAATGGTTGTTGGCTGTCACTTTAACTCACAATTAATCAACACATGATTAACGAATTAATAATGGTTTAATCACAAATTGACTGCATTAATAAATAAATGCAATGTGAACAAATTCCTTTAAATTAGAGCATTTTATGTAGGCCTAGTATCAATAATGATAATTACATTAAAGCAGTACTAAGTAACTTGTTTACCTTAATACATCCTTTTCATCGTCCCTCTGGGGGAATAAAATCATCCCATTAACACTTGTATTTCAAGTGTTAATGGGATGATTTATTTACAAAGCTAACAGGCTAACGGGCAACGCTAACTGCTAGCTAGCACCACTTAAACAATATTTACAGCCAAGCTTGAGTGAAAAAAATTATCTCCATTGTGTAACTGGATGTACAATATCCCTCTCTCCCTTTGTCTTTTCTGTCAGCGTAGTATTTACTCTCACGGACAATTAATGTGTAAAAAACGCAACATGCTACGACACCTGCAGTGGCGCTTATGGCCTCTAGGGGCACGAGTTACTTAGTTCTGCTTTAAAATGAACTGAATGGTTGATTTTAAAAGTGTGATTAATCTGATTAAAGAAATATTGATTGACAGCACAAACTATTGTATGAAGCTGGCTCTTATCTCGCTTGGACCAAAAGCTCAATTGGCTACACTAGTACCGTTAAAACTAGAAATGAAGAGGACTAAAACAAGAATAAACCAGGGCTCCACCAGGACTGAATCTGTTTTAGTAAACTCGTAAATATCCCTCCCAATTCCTCGTTGTGTACATGTTCACGATGAGAGAAGAGTGAGACTAATAATGAGCGATTTTGTTTCCCAGAGCTTGCTGTCTCCGGTGGCGTTTGGCTTTGGGACGGAGTACTTGTCCCGTTACGAGGAGCAGGGCCTGGGTCTGCAGTGGGACAACATCAGGACCAGCCCCTTAGAGAAGGACAGCTACTCCTTCCTCACCTCCATCCTCATGATGGTGTTCGACGCCGTGCTCTACGCCGTACTGGCCTGGTACCTGGACAGCGTCTTCCCGGGTAATTCTCTTTTTCAATACTGAATTTATTTGGACTGATATTTGACCAGTAGTTTCTGTACTGTTATTTACTTTAAGTATTACAATCAAGTTCTTTGACCAAGACTGAATGTGGTGACATCAGCCAGTTATAATGTCTTTTAAACCCTAGTATGCTGTCATATGTTCATGTTATACTAAACTTAATCCCATTTCCCCCCCATAGGACAGTATGGAATCAGCCGCCCCTTCTACTTCCCATTCCAACCTTCATATTGGTCAAGGCCCGCGCCGTCCTACTCTGAATCACCCCATCAAGGTTAGTTACTCGGCCCGTGCTCTCGCCGCGTGTCCTCCGCCCAATCTGTGGCCATCATTTTCCGCATATTGCATTCTGAAAAGCGTGAGTGGGAGAAGCCTAACCTTGTCCTGCGGTTCACGACTAATTGGTCTCACGCGCAGCTTTCAATTCCCCGATGTCGTTTCCTGGAAAGGTCGATATGACACATGTAACGAGACGAGAAAAAAAATGTGAGTGTGGCGGCAGCACGGAGGAGCTGTCGGGCAACGGTGACACGCTTCACCAGTACGCAGATACTGTACATGGCAGCATGTGTGGAAAGGCCTTTTTGCGTTGCAGGCGGATAATAATATCTTATACAGTGGATTTCAACTGGGGGGGGAAATCTACACTTATTACATTACACTTATTTGCACTTAAAACACTTACAAAACACTGTATTTTTCTACGTTTTCAGAAAATATGAAATAAAATATCCTTTATTGCCCTTGATTCAGAAAGTAGTGTTTCCGCCGGGCATTAAAAAGCATTAAGGGTCAGATCTTGTGTCTGGCGCAAGGACAGCGCAAGCTCTAAACGCGATGGTTGAGAGCTATTTTTTAATATTGAACCTCAGCGACTCTTTATCAACTATGGAATAAGCAAGCACTGAACCAGAAGGGAGTTAGAAATAAAGCAGTCCCTAATGTATCAGAGTTTATTGCCATTTAAGCACATTGGGATTTTTGTGCATTCCTTGACAAGATTGAATGCGGATTTTTTTTTTTGTCTAAACACAAAAGGATATGCTAAATAAAGTCATACGTTTCCTGCTTCGGCCTGTGTTTTCCTTCAGATGAGGAAAGACCGGAGCCAGATCGTGCGGAGAAGGACCGGGAGACCACGGGGACTCTGGAGATGCACAACTGTAACGGATCCGGCAGCAAAAACACCTGCAAACACCAGAGTAAACGCGACCGACTGACGAGGGAGAAGGAGAACCTGAGGCAACAAGAGGAGAGCCCACATCCGGAGGAGGTCCCCGAGTCCGCCCGCGAAGGTAACGCAGCAGGGGGAACAATTAGGTACGACTGCAATATAAAAAGGGCTTCGGACCGAGGGGGTAAAGGTTATCATTTACTCAGGGAGAGGCCCTTAGAAAGTCTATTCAGTGCATACAACCTGAGACACAATATTAGGAGGAGGAGGTAGGAAAAAAATACAGAAGGGCTGTAGGGTCTGCTGAGGACGCCTAGTGGAGACAGACGGTAATGCACAAGGAGGACAGCACAGGATCCTCTTTCAGACCAGGTTTACAGAAAAATAAATGAACTTAAAGCAGTGGTTCTCAAGTACCATCTGTTCAACATGCCAAGTTAAGAAATAATAATCTCATATTTTACAAGTGAGTATTTGCCCCTTTTTAGTATTATTTTTAATATCAAAATACAGAGTTCCGTTGATTCAAGCATTGTTTATGAGAAATGAAACATACAATTCATCAACAGAGATGTGTTTAACCCCCACCTGAACTGAGCACATTTTCTCCCGTTTGGCTGTACCCAAATCTAAAAGCTTCCTGGAAAAAGTGACAACATAGCGACAAAAATTAGACGGAAACAAGGATGAAAATGCAACAAAAACCTAAAAAAAAAAAAAAAGATTTTGGAAAAGAGTGACAAAAATGTTAAGTTGTCTAAAGAACAGGCGATTAAGATCATTACGTAAAGTCCACAAATTCATATTCAAATTAATCTACATACACTGATGTTCAAAAGATTGGGGTCACTTAAAAGGTCCTTATTTTTTGAAAGAAAAGCACAGTTTTTTTCAATGAGGATCAAATGAATCAGAAATACAGTCTAGACACAGGGTTTCCGCGGGGCATCCAAGGTCATTAAATGAACTGTGTCGAAAATTAAATGTCACTAAAAAGAATTGATAATGACTTTCCTCGAAATGATGGTCCAAAACACAATCAGCTGCAGAGAAAAAACAAACAAAAAAGAGAAAATGTAAATATTGAATTACGATGAGGGAGGAGTGCCTTGGTTTTTGTTTGTTTTTTCTCTTAAGTTTCCGTTCCCCAAACATCAGAGATTATTTTGGCATTAAAATGGCATTAAAAAGCATTCATCATAAACTCTGAGACATCGTTAAAGCGTTGAATGTCTATTCAAGGTGGAAACTGGTGACGTTTAATGGAATACCTACATTGGCACCACTCGAGCATCACTTCACTTCTCTTTGAAAAACCTCGTCAGCACCTGCTGGAAACTGTTGTGCTGCTCAGAGAAGCTGTAAAACTGGCCTTCCTTTAAGCTACTTGAGTATTTATTATATTATATTATATTTGCTCGAAATGGCCAGAAAAAGGGAACGTGCATCGAAAATTTGACAGTCCATTCAGTGAAATGAAGGCTATTCCATAAGAGATTTCATGGAAAACATAAAATTGTCATAAAAAGACCCCAAACATATGATAGTGTTTAAAAATGAATCAAAATGATACAGTGGGACTATATGGATATGCATTTTGTTTATCTACAGGCGAAAAACCACATCTTCTCGTCCTAGTCGTAGGTACTAACGTTCACGCTTCCTCTTTCAGGTCAGCTGTTCTTTGAGGCCGACCCGGTTGGTCCGGTGCTGGGGGTGCAGATCCAGGACTTGGTGAAAGTATTTGAAGGAAGCTCTCGCCCCGCGGTCAACGCTCTCAACATCAACTTCTACGAGGGGCAGATCACCTCCTTCCTCGGGCACAACGGCGCGGGGAAAACCACCACACTGTACGCTATACAGCCCCCCCCCCCCCCTTTCACTGAGCGCATCTTCTCCTGTCCGGCTTTACCCAAATCTTAAAGCTCCTCGACTGGAGCTTACAGCCTATAGGCCAGAGTAACGCCTCATTTGAAAGCTTTTTTGTCGGGTTGTCGCCATGTTTTTACCACATTTTTGAAGCATTTTTTTTGTCGTGATTTAGCCTCTTTTTTCTTTGCTTTTTTGTCGTTTTCATCGCTTTGTTTGTTGCTTTTTTGTCATTTTTTTCGTCCATTTTTGTGCCTTTTATGCTGCGTTTCCACCAATCTGTAGTCGTGTTTTTGTCGCATTTTTATTGTGTCATTGTTGCATTCGCTCTTTTGACGCATTTTGATCACTTTTCTTGTCACTTTTTCGTTGCATCTTTATCCTTGTTTTTGTCGTTATTTTGACGCATTATTGTCACTTTTTTCCCGTGGTTTCATGTTGCGTTTTCATCACGTTTTCGTTGCTATTTTGACGCTTTTTTCGAGAGGCTTTTAGGCCAAACTGGAGAGAATTTGCTTGCTTCTGGTGGGGGTTAAAGCAGTACTAAGTAACTCTTGCCCCTAGAGGCCATAAGCGCCACTGCAGGTGTCGTAGCATGTTGCGGTTTTTTTTAACTCATTAATTGTCCGTGAGAGTAAATACTACGCTGACAGAAAAGACAAAGGGAGAGAGGGATATTGTACATCCAATTACACAATGGAGATAATTGTTTTCACTCAAACTTGGCGGTAAATACGGTTTTGGTGGCGCTAGCCCATAGTTAGCTTTGCCCGTTAGCCTGTTAGCTTCTTCTTCGGCAGGGAAAGTTACAATTGTGGTTTTCTGGCCAGAGACACCAGGAGGAGATGATCCCATTAACACTTGCATTACTCCCAGAGGGACTACGAAAAGGATTTATTAAGGTAAACAAAATACTTAGTACTGCTTTAAGAGGTTGAACGCTATTAAGAAGCATTAAAATGGATTTCAAATGGCATTAAATCATAATTTCCCGGGGGTGGGAAATCGACAGTGCAATGCAAAAAAAATATGGTCAGAAACACAAGTAAGTAGACTCCAAATACTAAATCAGGAACAAAACTCTGTGACTTGGCGAGCTATCGATACGTTGCGTGTGGAATTATCTTACCGTTTTTATCTTATGTTGTGATTTTTAGCTCCATCCTGACCGGCCTGTTCCCTCCCACCTCTGGCACCGCCTACATCAACGGGAGAGACATCCGCACGGACATAGACATCATCCGCAACTCGCTGGGGATGTGTCCGCAACACAACATCCTCTTCAAACAGTAAGACACACAGCGGGTTATAGATTTTACGCATCGAGCCAGAACCCATAGATTTGTTTTACCCATATGCCGCGTTTGCTTTTGAAATCTGAAATCTGAAGGATAGGGATGTGCCTTCGCGCTGTATAGATTGTTGTCTATGAGCGATCGATTCTGAACTTCATACTTCCCTGTCGATGTAAGCTTTACTTTATTAACAACTTAGTAAACTTAATGTGAGATTGAATCAGTGATCCACTCCGCTTCCTGAAATATATTTCCCATTTCTTATTAGATTTATGACTTGTTTATCTGCCCTGATGAGTAATTACTTCCTGTTGTAGCCCTCCAATAATAAAACCGCTTTCGATCCGGACCGGTGACTAAATGGAAACGTATACCTCGAGTGCCCGCGCTTTGGTTCTAATTTTCACTGTAATTGCAGCCTGACGGTGGAGGAGCACATCCTGTTTTACTCCCTGATGAAGGGCCGCTCTCAGGCCGAGGCAGAGCGCGAGGTCGAGGAGATGCTGCTGGACCTGGCTCTGCCCCATAAGAGAGACGACGAGGCCCAGAACCTCTCAGGTGTCTGTCGGACTTCAATATATACATATATATGTGTTATGCAGCGTACGGACGCATTATGTAATAACAGTTCAAAATATAATCACATTTTCACTTCTTTGTGTAATAAAACCGCATTTTGTAATAACCGATTATATAATGCAATAAAATGTCCTATGACACTATGATGACAGCGCACTAAGGCCCGACCGATCTGGATTTTTAGGGTCCGATACCGATATGAAGGGGGTAGGCCTGGCCAATAGCCGATATATATAAGCCGATATTTTAAGCTATTTAATTTGATGTAATCTCTCAAATAGCCTATAGTTAAACATTTATTATTATAGTAAAGGTTTCAATCATAGAAATATATATATCTAATAGAGGTCGACCACAATAGTTTTTTCTAAGGCCGATGCCAGTGTGCACCCCTGATATTTTTGGCCACATTTTTGAAAATGTCTGTGTATAATGTTTCTAAACGTGTCCGTGTTGAACTGTGACAGTAGGGGGCGCTTTATTAGGGGCACAAGGCTGATTTATCCAGGCTGATTTGTTCAGTAGGCACTTCAGAGGGAGCTTGTTTGAAATACAAAAATCAGGAGATTCAAAAACTCTCTTATAGTTCCGAAATTATAAGCAAAAGGTCTACAACATAAAATACATAAAATAGGCGTACAAACTTGTGGCCGATGTTTCACCGCCGAAGGTTATTTCACTTTAGTTCCTTTGTGCTGACCGTGACGACAGTAAACCTTGTTTTTGTTTTATGTGATGGATAGGACCAACACTAACACAGATATTAGAGCCATAAACTAAATCAAAACATCTGCATTTTTACAGCTTTAGGTGAAACACGGCCCGAGAATAAGGAAAAAAATACTAATAGTTTTATTTTTAGTAAATTTAGTCAAATATAAGGGGAAAAACTTTCTTTTGTTCAATGTTTTTATATGAAACTAAAACCATTTCTGAATAAACCAACCTCCTCAATAACATTACGCTGCTTTGGTTGTTATGACGTCCTGTGAGTGATGGGCCTGTCGGTTTTTGCAGGCGGGATGCAGAGGAAGCTGTCTGTTGCCATGGCGTTTGTCGGGGGGTCAAAGGTGGTGATTTTGGACGAGCCGACGTCCGGAGTCGACCCGTATTCAAGGAGGTCCATTTGGGATCTGTTACTGAAGTACAGGGCAGGTATGTATAGTTCCGCGACATGTCCTAATGTTTGTCTAGGGTTTGCTCGACAGAATATAAAGTCAATAAATGTATGTGACTCTTTCTGATTTTTTTTACTTGAGTGGTATTTTTGTTGAGAACTTACTAATTTTACTACTCAAAGCAGTTTTTTACATCAAAAATGCTAAATTTTCATGTCATATTTGCTCTATTGAGTCTGTTATTACCAGAAAATGATTAATCAATTTCTAAAATAGTCAAGTATCTCAATAATCGATTAGTTGTCTCAGCCCTACTGTTCAAAGTGACCAATTTGGGCACAATCATCATGTTTTTGAAGTCACAAAGTTATTTAGAAGTATTTCTTACAACAAATACCCCAGTACTTTAACTAATGGACAGACTGAATGGGGAACGTTTGTGTACTACGGTAATATTTGACCCACATTATCTGTACTTTTACTCAAGTAATGAAATCAAGTGCTTTTACCAAAGTGTATAACATTAATATAAAATCTACTCACATCTACAATATGGATCTAGGTCTAATATTGATTTATAGACATTATAATTATTAGAGTAAACTGTTACCCGGGATCTACTACTGTATATTCATATCATATTAGATGGATTTATTTTGCATAATTTAGTTATGCTTCAACTTTTATAAAACTACAAGTAAAGTGACAAGAACATTGAAAGCTACGTGACTATTTGGTATCACTGAATGCCTGATTATTGTTAAACCTTGTTGTGTTCAGGCCGCACGGTGATCCTGTCCACTCACCACATGGACGAGGCGGATCTGCTCAGCGACAGAATCGCCATCATCTCCAAAGGACAGCTCCACTGCTGCGGCTCCCCTCTGTTCCTCAAGAACTGCTTCGGCCTGGGCTTCTACCTGACTCTCGTGCGCCGCATGAAGGACCTGAGGCGCAGAGAGGTACTGCAGCCGCGGAGAATTCGACTTCTTTCTATATTTGTCTGTTTAAGTCTCTCCCGGTTGACTCGTTATGTTGTTTGTTGTTTCAGAACGAGTGCGACTGCAGCTCCGACTGCTCCTGCGTCTGCTCCCTCTGCACCGCCTACAAGGAAGAGTCGCAAAACCTGTCCCAGCACCAGGACCGGGTCATGGAAGGTAAAGCTAAACACGAAACACGGTCAAAATCATGAGAAAAAATTGGTAATACTATTTTAGCACTCACTTATTATCAGCTATTTGATGGTTAATTAGCTCTTATTTGTTTATTTAGAGCTTATTATTCCTTGGCATTACGGAAATCTAAAAGCGTCAAAATAACAAGGATGAAAACGCAATGTGACTAAAACACGACAGAAAAGCAAAAAAAAGGGCTGAAAAAGCCACAAAAGAAAGACAAAAACGTGCCAAAAGAGCAAACCCCGGCGACAAATAAGTTACGATCAGTTTTGCTGGCCTTAGTTTTCGAATGAGACATTACACCATTGCTCTTGAAGCTTTTAGATTTCAGTAAAGCCGAATTGGAGAAAAGCGATACTAGTAACTTGTTTACCTTAATAAATCCTGTCCTTGTCTTTTAATGCACCACTCAGCATAGGAACATATTCTACAAAATCAGCTGTTAGGGCAGCCGTGTGGGGGTTTGTTGAAGGGGAGTTACTGCCCTCTTCAACTGGCTCACTCTCTGGCCTTTTAATGCACCACACTATGCAGGAACATCATACTTTTAATGCACCACACTATGCAGGAACATCATACTTCACATTTAACTCAATTAAATAAATATATAATAATGATAATGATAATTAAACCCAAATTAAAATTATACTGAGAATGGTAATGACAACTGGAAAGCATCAAGATCTCAGATTATAATATCTATTAATGTACCTTTATACAATCTACCTTTATCTATTAATGTACCTTTGTACTTTATACAATTAATTATATAAACAGTTCATATATTTTATTATTATTATTATTATTATATATTTTTTGTAAGATTGTAAGTTTGTAAGTTTGTAAGTTGGTCTGTACGAATGTAGCTGCTTGTAATGTTTTGTAGTGTTTTGAAATGTTCTTTTTTATTTTATTGCATTTTATTGCACTTGGGGGTGGGGGCTCATAAGCTTTTTGCTTCAGCCCACTCCTTTTGAGCACAAGGTGTATTGCTCAAATAAACAAATAAACTAAACTAAACTAATTAATGGGATGATTGGGGGGTCTTTCATCTCCCCATGGTGTCTGTAACCTGAAAACCACAATTGCAACTTCCCTGGTCCAGGTCGGAGGCGCAATACACACTAATTGAATCACGAAGAAGAAGCTAACAGGCTAACGGGCAAAGCTAACTACGGGCTAGCACCACTTAAACAGTATTTACAGCCAAGTTAGAGTGAAAAAAAAAATCTCCATTGTGTAATTGGATGTACAATATCTCTCTCTCCCTTTATTCTTTTTTGTCAGCGTAGTATTTACTCTCACGGACATGCTACGACACCTGCAGTGGGGCTTATGGCCTCTAGGGGCATGAGTTAGTACTGCTTTAAGAGGTTAAGAATTAATAAATGGGAAATTGTTAGTTAGTAGCTAGTGAGATGTTGAATAAGGCCAAGCAAAAATAAATAAGAGCTAATTAACCATCAATTAGTACCTTAATTAGCACTTAGTTAGCAGTTAATAAGTGAGTGCTAAAGTGAAGTGTTAGCAAAACATTTTGTTAGTAGTAGCAGTAGCAAAGGTTTTCAAAAAGAAGTCATTTGTAATTTTCTCAGATTTTGAGAGACGTTTTGCGTCTCACCCAAAGCCAAAACTGGAATTTAAGATTTAGCCATTAGCCGCTCACCTGGTGTTCGCTAAACAAACATGGGCTAGATTATTATATTTTGAAAACTGTGGAGCATCCCTGAATGACTGACAGCTCTTTATACTTTCTTGACCATCTTGTCTAGTGCAATTTTTCTTGACATTTCCATAATTACTAGCATTACAGTCCCGGTATAGAGAACTTCCCCGCGCTCTTCGCAGCGTTATTATGTCGCTAAATGCTCCTTTATCGTACCTGAAAAGAACACATTTCCCTCTCCAGACCCCAGCTCGGGTCCCTCCTTGAACTTTGCCCGCTGAGGGTGCGAATGTCTGAGGGGGCTTAAGTCTGATGTGCTTTTCTAATTGCGTTCCTCTCTCCTCTGGCAAGGACACATCTCGAGTGACTTTTCCTTTATGTCCAATACGTCCTCATAGCGGCACCGGTTCAAACGTGTTGCGCTTAACCCCCATTAGCATTCACGTCCGCTCCTCTGATACGAGTCAAAACACAGACAGATTTGTTAACGCTCATAATTTAGTGCCTTATTGACCCACGGCGCCCCCGCTCGTTCCACTCGAGGACGCCGTCATTAGAAAGGCAACTTTTAAAAACCCCGTCTGCCCTTGTTGATTCGTACTGAACTTAAAGGGACTAGCTGCAAATTGGTCATTGTTATACTCACTACTGCCACCTCAGGTCTAACGCGTAGCTGCAGTCTCTATATTAAGCTCGTGCATGACGGAGCTTCGGACCCGAATTAACAGTGACAAGTGCAGAATTTTAGAGGCAGTTGTGGTGGACAGGTCTGGGCTCATTCTACACATTAGGACATGGCTGGGGAGGAAAATACTTAATTTTAAAAATGTTAAACTCGTCCATCCATCCATTTTCTTCCACTTGTCCGTTGCCGGGTCGTGGGGGCAGCTGTTGGAGCTGCCCAAATCACATTGCACCAGCCCCTATGGCTCCTCCTGCAGGTGGTGGGTCCACAGAAGGTCTCTCATAAGGGGCTTCTGAGTGACTAAGTAACGTGTTTACCTAAATAAATCCTCTCCGTAGTCCCTCTGGGGGTAATACAAGTGTTAATGGGATGATTGGAGGGTCTTTCATCTCCCCCGGTGTCTCTGGCCAGAAAACCATGCTTACATCTTGACTGCCACCGGGTCGGAGCCACCAATACACACTAATAGAATCACGAAGAAGAAGCTAACAGGCTAACCGGGAAAACTAAGGCTAGCACCACTTTAAACCGTATTTACAGAAAAAAAATATTTCCATTGTATAACTGGATGTAAAAATCCCTCTCTCCCTTTAGCCTTTTCTGACAGCGTAGTATTTACTCTCCAAGACATGTAATAAGTTTAAAAATCGTAACTTGACACCTGCAGTTGCGCTTATGGCCTCTAGGGGCAAGAGTTACTTAGTACTGCTTTAAGGAGCTAATGAAAAGTAACTAAAAACTTTTGCTCAAGTAGTCGGCTTCAGAGCACCTTTATTTCAACATGTGGAGTGACAGAAGTAACATAGTGGTAGAAGTAGTACCTATAGTGGGAACAGTAATGTAGTGAAGAAAGACTCAAGTCTCAAAATAAAACGCTGTGCCAAATTTAAGGCCTTTCTTGTAATAAACAAACAGCAAATGCATTAAATTGGACTCTAATTGGCATTTTCTTGGACATTATTAGACTATTGTTACGGCATAGGCTTGTGAAATAGAAAAGTTATACTAATATGGACACACTGAGCTGCAGTTTTGGCTGAAATTGTACATTGTTTCTTTTTTCTTTTATCTAATTCAAACATATTTAATCATATTCTCTTTTCCCACATAAACAAAGCACAGACCTGTTGTTTTGGCTGTGAATTTAAATGATATGAGGCTCTTTTGAACTGTGTCATTGGAAGTTCACATGTTTTAGTCCATTCTTTTCCTTTTCCTTTACTTTTATTAGAAAACAAAACGTATCTGGATCCTGTAGTTATAGTATTAGTCATTATTAGCTACTTTTAATTCAGTTTTAGTCCAGTTTCAGTCACTTAACTATTTGGGTGTTGACTTTTTAAAATACTTCTGACTTTCCTACTTAGGTAATAATAATTGTTTGACATTTTCTTCGCAAAGTGGGAATATATTTTCTTACCCGCGCGTTGCAGGAGACACTGAGCTGATCACGAGTCTGATTCACCACCACGTCCCGGAGGCTAAACTCATCGAGACGATCGGGCAGGAGCTGACGTACCTCCTGCCCAACAAGAACTTCAAGCACCGGGCCTACGCCAGTCTGTTCCGGGAGCTGGAGGAGACGCTGGCCGACATGGGCCTCAGCAGCTTCGGCATCTCGGACACTTCCCTGGAGGAGGTAATGGGAGAGTTACAGAGGTTTTCCTCGCATTGTTGCCACGTTCTCGTCCCTTTTTTGCCGTATTTTGACACTTTTTTGTCTAATCAATTGTTTTTTCTTTTAAACAAAGGGATGCTTGTTCCATTGGCAATCTCATTTCAAGACAGTCCAAACCTGCTGAAGAAAAGCATAAATTGTCTTAGTTTAAGAACATGTGCTTTGTACCACTTTTAAAAATGATCCCTGACTTACACACTGGAAATGGGTCTATAGATCTGTCAGTGACTTCATTTACATTTATATTTTATTATTTTATTTCACTGTAGTGCTGCCCCCTGCTGGTCTGACTGAATTCTTGATCATTATTGGCCTCTATCGACTGTGAAAACAGTGGAGCACTGCCGCCTCATTAGTATGCATGACGTTGCTCATTAATATGCATGACGTCATCAAAAGTATCGGTATCGCCCCGCAAAATATATCGCGATATATCGGAAAATCGATATATTGTCACACTCCTGTCAACAACGTCCCCGCATCCGGCCCATAGTTGCTGATACTCACTCCCTTGGCTAAACCCGTGTAATACTGTAACTGACCTTGTTTCGGTTTCAGTAAAATCGCAGCCTGTACATTTACGCTCCTGGACCCGTGAAAGTGAAGCCGGTTGTTCATTTCTCCGCAGATCTTCATAAAGGTCACCGCAGACGGAGAAGCGGCGAATAATGCCACCACTGCGGGTAAATACCACCAGTGATTTAGCGCGTGACCTTTTCCTTTGGACTCAAGTTCGTGGCCTGTTTTCTATATGTCGCTCAGATCCTCCTCCCCCCCCCCCCCCCCCCCCCGCCCTAAGAATTAACCCCGTAGTTTCCGTGTCGTGTCTGTGATGTGTTTTCGTCCCTTTAGAGCAGTGGATGTTGCAGAACAGGAAAAGCAGCAGCAGGATGGCCTCGGAACAAAACGAAGGTCAGAAACCCAACGGTGCAAAGCTTGTAGGTCACTAGGGGTTCGTGCAGTATTCTGAACTAGCCAGTATCCATAAGTATCGCAAGTACTGCTGGTAGTAACGCTCATTTTGGATGGAGGTTTCACGCATTACACAGAAAATCCACCCTTTGTGTATTTAACCGCTTAACCCGAGTGCATTGTCTCCAGTTCGGCTTTACCCACATCTAAAAGCTTCTGGAGTTTACAGCCTATAGGCCAGTGTAACGCCTCATTTGAAAGCTAAGTTCGTTTTAGTGTTTATTTTTTTCTTTCTCGTGTTTTCATAGTTTTTTGTTGTTGTTGCTTTTTGATGGATTTTTGTCACGTCGGTTTTGTTTTTGTCACGTTTTGGTCACTTTATTGTGTTATTGTTGCTTTTTCAACACGTTATTGTTTTTGTGCCTTTTATTGTGTCTCGTTTTGTCACTTTTTATTTTATTGTATTTTTTTGTTGCTTTTTTAAATTGTCATTGTTGCTTTTCCAGCACATTTTTGTCGCTTTTTTTTTTGTCACTTAGTCGTTGCGTTTTCATCCTCGTTTTCGACACTTTTTTTTCAAGAAGCTTTTAGATTTGGGTAAAGCTGAACAGGAGAAAACGTGCTTGGTCAAAGGGACAGGCACTGAGATAATGTTCTTACCTGAGCTTAGACGAGTTGATGCGCACCTGCCCGTGGAAGAGCGTGGTCGCTTCTAACTTCACCCCCGTTTGGAGCCATAGGAATATGCTGGGAGAGGCCAAATGCTAACAACATCTTTGGTCTTTTTGCGTGACTGAGCGTGCGCATCAATTCGTCTAAGCTCAGGGAAGAACATTATCTCAGTATGGAAACACGGTGGCCTGTTCCCTTAAGGCGAGGGGGTAAGAGGTTAAACAAATGTCATCGATTCTTACTCTGAAGTAATTCGACTTTAAACTAGTGTTTCTGTCTCTTGTCACTTATTTATTCTCGATGCGGGTGTTTATTATTAGCCTGGCAACTTTGCAAGAAGGACATGTAAATTCTGCGTTTTCGCGTGGCCTTTAAAAGTCATTAAATTGATTGTGTCAATATTAAGGCGTTGAATGTCAGTAAAAAGCATGACATTGGATTCCAACTCTCATTACATCTATATTGCTTGTAAAATAATAAGATTGCTTGACTATTTTACTGCTTTTTACTGGATACATTTGTATGAAATTTAAAAAAAGTATGGTCTTAAGCACATACAACAACAGTATTTGAATGTTCATCAATCCTAAATTCAATATGAAGATTCTTTTTGCAAATTGATGCATTAAAATCCATTTAATTTGACTTGCTAACTTGGAGACGGCGACCAAAGCTAGAATGAAGTGCTCTGCCTATTTTTGCTGGCTTAAATCGTCTCTTTAAAGTCACTTCTTGATGCTCTTCATTTAGTGGATGAACGCTTATTAGATGTACAGTATAAGCTACTCTTTCTGCTGCTTGCGTTTGCTTGACTCTCTTATGCTGATAGTTGCTTGATACTCGCTATACTTTTGTTACCATCTTCCACAGAACACAACGGCGTGGGCGCGTCCCACGGGGCGGCGGGCAACAGTGCGGGGAAGGGCTCCAGACAGGTCAAAGGCTGGAGGCTGACACTGAAGCAGTTCTTGGCTCTGATGATGAAGAGGCTCCACCACGCGACACGCAGCCAAAAGGACTTCCTGGCGCAGGTAAAGAATAAACCTCACGAGCATTGATAACAAACACAGACCGCTCTATTGGCTCTTCTATGTTTTCAGATTGTACTTCCTGCCAGTTTTGTCCTGATCGCCTTAATCTTCACCACCATCGTCCCGCCATTCGGAGAGTATCCCGCCCTCACGCTCAGCCCCTGGATGTACGGCCCACAGTTCACTTTTTTCAGGTCAGAAAACCTCAATCCAAAACATGCACAGCTCAGGATTATTAACTAGCAGCTTAAGTTCACTTCTCTTTGTTTTTATTTTATTTTTATCTCTAGTAATGAGCAGCCCCATGACGTGAGGATGATGCGCTTCACAGAGCGCCTGTTCAATCCTCCAGGACTGGGCACTCGCTGCATGATGGACGAGCCACTCGGGTGAGACACGATGTTAGACGCTGTGTCTTGGAAAAAGGGAGGAGCCTTTTTGTGTGTTACAGTTTCCTCCACAACTGAAAATATGTGTGTTCTTCTGCGGTCAGGAGGCTCCTAAAAACAAGGTTCTCGCTCTTAGTTGCATCTCGTATTAAAGTTATTTCAGGAAAAGTAGAAAAAGTACTTTAATCTTCTACCCTTAAGCTTCAACACCTGCTCATTAGAGGTTTTCCAAGTCATCAACTGGACTGGGTTTTCTTAAGGTGAGACACTGAAGGTGAATTGGGAAACTTTTTAAATTTAGAAATATCAATTTGAAACTTTTGCTTTAGATTGCTGACATAAATAAAGACAGATTTTGGATATGTTGTTTAATTTTAAAATAAGATGCCTTTTGGCCCAGGGGACTCTTGTAAAAGAGATTTTTGATCTAAATTGTCCTGCTTAAATAAAGGTTTGAAAGAAAAATCTGTACAAATTTAAATGTTCCTTTGTTTTTAGAAATTCAAAACTGGCTAGGAATTAGAAATAAAAAATCCCTCCGAAAAAACCCTTTAAGATAATTGAGAGAGATTGTCGCACCAATGTGAGAAAAATGCATTTTGAGAAAATGGCTCTTGAAATTACAATTTCCCAAATAAATCTATTGTAAAACATTGAATCAGTGCAATAATTAAACATGTTGAAGACATTTTGAAGATATATATATTTTTTTTTTCAGGTAAAACATGTTGACATATCAATTTGGCCCAAAACATGAAAATGGAATAAAATAGTTTTGCCTGTAGTGTCTCCCCTTAAATGACATTTGGCCTCTCCTCTTAAGCCCTCATCGTTTTGATTTTTCTAATCAAGCTGAAGGTGAAACCTCCACAACTCATACTCCGTCAACTATTTAAAAAAAACTTGTTTTCAATAAACAGTAAAGCTCCTGGACGACTGAGAGCTAATGCAAACTCCACCTCTCCTCCCTGTCTTTACAGGATGTCCTGTAGTGCCAACACTTCAGAGTGGGTGTACCCGGACATCTCGCCCGCCTTCAGCGCTGTCCTGGAGGCGTCCAATTGGTCCGCTCTGGACCCGTCGCCGTCCTGTGAGTGCAGCAGCAGCGAGCGCCTGACCATGATGCCCATCTGCCCCATCGGGGCGGGAGGGCCGCCCCCGAAGCAGAGGCTGGAGCAGACCGGAGACACCATGTTGGACCTGACGGAGCGGAACATATCCGACTACCTGGTCAAAACGTACCCCGGCCTCATCCGCACCAGGTGGGTTCACCATCGTACAATCTAACGCTCCAGCAAAACCAATTCCATTTCAAGAAGAGTTTCAAAATCTGGTCATGAGTCACTTGAATAATTTTTAAATATTGGCACTTTTTCTGAAGATTTTGAGCAAAGACAAAGAAGGTGGACTTGATCTTGTTTACCAACTCTGTGTTTTTTGTTTTGTTTTTACAGTTTGAAAAGCAAATATTGGGTCAATGAGCAGAGGTAATGCATTCATGGGCACCCAGCTTTTCTTAATCTATAGTTTACGGCAGTGTTGAGTATCCAACATCATGCATATAATGTAAATATTTGTGTAATTATACAATGTGTGTTGCCTAATTCAACCGCCCTTGCGCGTTCAGATACGGAGGACTGTCAGTGGGAGGCCAGCTTCCTATTTTGGACGTGAAGCCGAGTGACATCCAGGAGGCGTTCTCTCAGCTGGGACGAATGTTCAACATCACAGCCGTAAGTTTCCCGATATTCACTCGAGTAACGACATTGCTCAAACTGCACAGCTTTATCCATTCATTTCAACAGGGCGGCTACTCCAGACTCGCCCTGAGGAACATCGGGGCTTTCCTGAAGTACATGGAAAGTGAATACAACGTGAAGGTATTTTTATAAATAAAAATGAAATAAGCCAAAAAAGCTGAAATTATCATCAGTTCATTTTAAGAGACTCGAGTTGTGATTCTGTACTTTTTCTGTCCATAAAAATGTTCCTGACCCGACAGGTCTGGTACAATAACAAAGGCTGGCACGCCATGGTGTCCTTCATGAACGTGGCCAACAACGCCATCCTGCGCGCGTTCCTGCCGCCGCACGCCAAACCTGCGGAGTACGGCATCACGGCGGTCAACCACCCGCTCAACCTCACCAAGGAGCAGCTGTCGGAGGTCACTGTGTGAGTCCCAACAGCGGCTAATCGCTCGCTATTATTGTATTATTATTCGTGAGGATGTCAGGTTAAAGCACACAGGTAGCGCATAAATAATCAGAATGTAGAATCAGAATGCCAGGTTTAAGAAAATCATTCAACTGCAGCTTACCAACACGGAGTGAATCGGGAAAAACAAAGCTACCCTCGCACTAGCAGCTTAAAGATAATAAAATATTTGCCTTTCTAGACTATGGCTGGGTACTGTAAAAACAAAAATGATGGCAGTACTTTAACGGTACTTGTTTTACAATACCAACACCTTGAATGATAGTTTTGTTCTAAACCTATACTAAAAGAAGCATAAAACACAGCAGGAATATAAATGTATTCCATTAAGGACTATTTCTATTAAATTATGTAATGTAATGTCTCATATTTGAGCGGACACAAATAACGTTCTTATTGCTGTAGCTGGACAGGCATCAGAACTTGGTCTCTAAAGTGAAATGTGTTATTTGGTACCTGTTTGATACCTTTTATACCAGTAGTATATTTTTGATATCATATTGGTATCTTTTAACGGTAAAAAGCCCTATTTTTAACTGTTGTTTCCTAAACCGGGGTACACAGGCAAAAACGAAAGAAATGAAAATGAATGAATAACATTTTTAATTTCAGAGCAAATTTGTAGTTAAACATAAAGTACACAGTAAAATGTGTTAGTGTAATTATTAATTGATTTGAATACTTTTTCCTTCCACCTCCGACCAAAAGCTAAGTACCGTAATTTCAATGCCTCCTCTCCCTCCTCTCAGACTGAAGACTTCGGTGGACGCGGTGGTGGCCATCTGTGTGATATTCGCCATGTCCTTCGTCCCGGCCAGTTTCGTCCTGTACCTGATCCAGGAGCGAGTCACTAAAGCCAAGCACCTGCAGTTTGTGAGCGGGGTCAGCCCTGTGGTCTACTGGGTCGCCAACTTCCTCTGGGACATGGTACGAGGAAATGACGGGTGGTATTCAAATAACAGGAGATTTATGTCTCATTAGACTTTCTCCACGCAGGTGAATTACTGTCTGAGCACCGCCATGGTGGTGGGGATCTTTATGGCGTTTGACAAGAAATGCTACACGTCACCGACCAACCTGCCCGCGCTGATAACACTCCTGCTGCTGTATGGGTAAGACCATTACTACGGTCTGGCCAAGTATTAAATAAGAACTGAGTAACTTGTTTACCTTAATAAATAATGTTCGTAGTCCCTCTGGGGGTAATACAAGTGTTAATGGGATGATTTGGGGGGTCTTTCATCTCCCCCTGGTGTCTCATGCCAGAAAACCACAGTTGCAACTGTCCCTGCACCAGATCAGAGGCGCAATACACACTAATGGGATCATGAAGAAGAAGCTAACGGGCAAAGCTAACTGCAGGCTAGCTCCACTTTAGCAGTATTTACAGCCAAGTTTGAGTGAAAACAAGTATCTCTATTGTGTAATTGGATAAACAATATCCCTCTCTCCCTTTGCCTTTTCTGTCAGCGTAGTATTTACTCTCAAAGACAATTAATGAGTAAAAACACATGCTACGACACCTGCAGTGGCCTCTAGGGGCAGGAGTTACTTAGTTCTGCTTTAAATAAGGAACAAACATTGAAATGGTGTAAGAAAACCATTTCCAGAATGATTTTATTCTACAAAAAGAGACAAATTGTGGACAGTAGGGCTGCACACTGCGATATAACTATCTTCAATATTACGCTAATGATATTGCAATGTTTCACTAAACCATTTCAACACATTAACTTCCATCCATCCATTTTCTTCCACTTGTCCGTTGCCGGGTCGTGGGGGCAGCTGTTGGAGCTGCCCAAATCACATAGCACCTGTCCATTATAGCTCCCCCTGCAGGTGGGGGGTCCACGGAAGGAAGGCCTCATGGTTCTAACCCGGGCCTGTTGGTCTCTCATAAGGCAGACCAACAGCTGACCCGTCACCTAAGACCTGTTTGCCATGGGAGATCCTACCAGGGGCACGAAGCCCCCGACAACGTAGCTCCCAGCATCAGTTTTTTCATCAAATTGTGTCATAACAAAACACAACACAAAAAAATACGAACTCAGGACAAAAACGAGCACATTTTAAGTAATCATGTGTTTTAGGCTGTGTTGGCAAAAAATACTGAGATACAGTATCTGCATACACTACATACTGTATCTGCAGTATCTATGGGCATTTCATCGACCAGTATCGCGATAATAACAATAATTTGGCGATCTACTGTATAGCCCCTGTGGACAGATGAGGAGATTTGATGAAGTTTTTTTTTTTTAAGGTGGTCCGTGACTCCCATGATGTACCCCATGTCCTACGTCTTTAACGTCCCGAGTACGGCCTACGTGTCTCTGTCCTGCATCAACCTGTTCATCGGCATCAACAGCAGCGCCATCACCTTCGTCCTGGAGCTCTTCGAGAACAACAGGGTGAGAGCAACAATGCAATTTAGTCTGCGTTCATACTGTATGTATAGACTTTCAAAATCAGAACGGTTTTTATTATTCATTTTAAAACACAGGATCATACAGTTGCAAGCATGAACTCCACCTTACTCATATATTACTATTTCTCCTCCCTTCTCCGTTGTGTCGACAGTCTTTGCTGGCGTTTAACGAGTGGCTGAAGACGTTCCTGCTCATCTTCCCTCATTTCTGTCTGGGCCGCGGTCTGATCGACATGGCCATGCGCCAGGCCGTCACCGACGTCTACGCCAGGTTTGGTAAGAATTTAAATAACATCGTCAATGCTTTTTTTTTTTTAGATTTAGCTTGTTCATGGCGAGGATAGGAAAGGGTAAGGCAATCAGACGGAGAGCTCTTGTGAGATGTTTCGAAGATCCTTTCCCGATTTAAATGGTTTTGATATGTACAGAGGTTTTGATATGTACAAAGTGAATTGGTGGGAGTTCATTCAAATCTCTGAATGTGTATGTTTTGAAAGAGAGGCACACTCTGCTTTTCTTTTTCCTATTTATCATGGTACCTTTTCATTTCTTCTCTCCCTGACACTCACTGAGTTGTGATTGGAGAATTTCACCATGTTATTTATGCATTAAAGTATTTAACAGTGCACTCAGGCTGTATCTAAGTAAAAAAAAAAACATACCTGGAGTTGTTTTGCTACATTCATGTATGTTATGTATTCCTGTGTACTTTGTTTTTAAGTAGGTCCATTTATTTCTGCCCAATTGTCTAGATTTGTCGACTGATATTGGCGAAACAACAGCACACTTTCTCCTATGTGTGGCTGATACGGACACACAGAAACACACACACAGCTCAGTCTACTGTGTACAATGAGCTGTGTTTGTATCACTCAGTTCATTTTGTTGGTGTTCCCAGGTGAGGAGCACACTGAGGACCCGTTCAGATGGGACTTTGTGGGGAAGAACGTGACTTTCATGGCGGTGGAAGGATTTGTGTACTTTATACTCAATCTGCTCATTCAGTATCGCTTCTTCATGGAGCACTGGTAAGACACACAGGACTGAGATACAATGAAGGCATTAGGATAGTATATGTATAGTATCAACACAGAGTAGCCATCCGCAACTAAATCAAAATATATTTTCTATCTTTTGTTAAAATTTCCTCAAATTGGTGCTAATAAAAGGGGAAAATTATGTGATGAAACCCATCCATAATCACATATTCACAGATTGTACTGTTTTATAAAATATTCTCAATTAGGTTATTTTTGTTGTTACTGCAGATGTTACCAAGTTTCCAATCAATCCTTTTATGAGTATATTGTATGAATATCCATGCAACATATGCAATGACATGACAGTGACACAGTCAGTAAGCAGACAGTTCCAAACAAAGCAAATGAATGAATGAATGAATTTATGTTTTGCTTATTCAAAACGTAGGTTCCCCGTCAGTCCGCCCCAGGATCCAGTTCAGGAAGAAGAAGATGATGTGGCCGAGGAGAGACGAAGGATATACGAGGGAGGCAGTACGTCAGACGTCCTGCAAATCAGAGACTTGTCCAAGGTAATTTATTTATCCAGCCGTGCAGTACTTATTGCATTTAACAATAATATTATCCGATATTTTAATAGTTATTCACACGTACTTACTTTCACATTTGCACTCGTATGATCTGGTGTAGTCTATTTTTTTGAAATGCAGCGTTTGCCTTTGTCGTTGCTGCACAGACCTACGTGGGCAGGAAGAGGGCAGCGGTGGACCGGATTTGTGTGGGAGTGCCAGCAGGAGAGGTACAGTCACAGACGAAACCAGAACATATGTCTTTATTGTAGCAGCTTATAGTGAAAAAGAGTATCTGCAGTTGTTCAATAGCTTCTTTACAGCAGTGGTTCTCAGCTGGTGCCGACTGGACCATAATCCAGGGATGATGAGCCAATGAAGAGATAACTTTGTTTGAAATATAATGTAAAATGATTCCATAAATCTGAAATTGTAATCAAAACCACTCTGTAACACAGCTCTTTGTTCCTTTACATCTTTAGTGGATAAACGTGAAATAGATGTCCTCTGGGAAAGGCTCTGGTTCGTACCACTGCTCTACAATACTGTCATCACAACCTCTCTTTAAAGACACAGTCAGAAGCCTCTATTGCCTCCTGGGGATATTTATTTACGCATTAGTTCGAACGTTTAAGTCACATTTTCGAGGATTATTCATTCACGCTCCTCTCTCGGTGGTGGTTAGCTTTGCCCGAAGCAGACTAATGAAAAACTTGGCTGTCAATACGACCCCTCCAAACATCATTATTCATGCAGTGACATGAACACACTCAGACTTAGGCAACAGAGAGCCAAGCGTTGTTTTGGCTTCAGTCAGGGGAGGGCAGTTCTGTTTCTGGACCTCTTTTTGTGTAATATGCAAATAGGTTTTGTATCTTCCGTTGTAAATCTCATGAGTTGGTAAAGACTAAATAAAGGTGTGGCTGTTAATAATCAAACACATCTCTTTCTCTCACAGTGTTTTGGTCTACTGGGAGTCAACGGAGCCGGCAAGACCACGACCTTCAAAATGTTGACGGGCGACACAGACGTGAGCTCAGGGGAGGCCTCTGTGGCGGGTTACAGGTACTGCAGCTCACACTGGCGTCCCAAAGCAGCCCTCGACACGGTCCGTAATTCAGCGTTTTCTTTTGTGTTCTCAGTATTGTGACGCAGATCCTGGACGTGCACCAGAACATGGGTTACTGTCCTCAGTTCGACGCCATCGACGATCTGCTGACGGGACGGGAGCACCTGTACCTCTATGCTCGCCTCAGGGGGGTCCCGGAGTCCGAGATACCCAGAGTGAGAGCTGTATAAATATATAGAGCGCTTCCCTTAAATAAATAAACCTCCCCCTGAAAACACCTGAATAATTCGTCCCTCGACCAATTTAAGATTTTATAGGTCCATAACTCTCCCTGCAGGTTGCAGAGTGGGGCATCCAGAAGCTCGGTCTGACTGAATACGCGGGACGCTGCGCGGGGACGTACAGCGGGGGCAACAAGCGCAAACTCTCCACCGCCATCGCCATGATCGGCTGCCCCGCCCTCGTGCTCCTGGTGAGTAACAGACACAAGAGATGCAGGGGCGAGGGCAAATAGGGAAATTCGATTACGATTTCGATTATTACACTAAACGATTACAAAATTTGCATAATCGAAAAATCTTTTTATTTTTCATTATTATTCAAAAACCCAAAGACAAACAAACGATACATAACAATTTCAACAGATACAATACATTTGACTAACTAACGCCAAGACAGAATAAACAACACAAAATACAGTGGACTAGACAGACAAAACAGCACTTCAGCACAATGCATTCCAAAAATACAAAGTGAATGTAGTTATTAACAAGTAAATGTTTGGTTGGTGTTGAGGATGTCATTTTTTTTTTACTTATTTATAGAAAAAACGATTATTAAGGATGGCCTCCCGCTTGTCCATCCAAAGCGACCTCACAAAGCAAAAACAACTTGCATTACTTCGTGCCACTGGGATTATTATATTTTTGCATTTCACGTGCCATGGCTCATGACATAAAACAAACAGCGCTGTGTGATGATGTCATCAGGCTCAGTTTGCTTGCACAGGTGTGAGGGCTGGCCAGCAGGGGGCAGGTGTGAAACAGAGACCTCTCCTCAATCAAGGCAGAACATATTCAGCATAGTTTTTTGATCAATAAATACATTAAATAAAGATAGACTTTTTTTTAAAAGCAACAACAAAATGTGCTTCACAGCTAGAAGGTCCGGGGTTCGATTCCCACCTGGACGGGGCCTTTCTGTGTGGAGTTTGCATGTTCTCCCTGTGTCTGTGTAGGTTTCCTCCGGGTACCCCGGTTTCCCCTACCATTAAAAACATGTACAATAGGCCAGGATGAATGAGAGTATGTTTGAGAGTGCGCATGGAGGACGACGGATGAAAATTAGCCCACGGCTACAATCTGGTGTGGCTTTTTTACATGCATGAGACCCATGTATGTTTATTAACATGCACTGTCCCGACCAAATAAAACAATAAATACATTTCAATTATGACTAAAATAATCGTGATTATTATTCTTTCAATAATCAAGCAGCCCTAGTACGAGTTAATCTAATATTGTATAAATGAAGAACTTTTTGGAAAAAGTTCTCCAATCAGAAAGTGACAAATGTTGAGCCCGATCTATTTTCTTTTCTTTCTTTTTTTTGGTGGAAAATTTAGTAAAAATTATTTTCTATTTCTATGTCTACAGACTATGCCGGGGATTCTCAAACTTTTGGTCATGAAACCAAAAATATTGATAAGAACTCAGGGTGACCTCTGCAGTAAAATTTGTGTTTGTACTAATTTCAAGGGTCAAAATGTAAAAAAAAAAATATTGTTGCTTGTATAACTTCATGTGAAGTAAAAAATAAACTTTATATTTGTACGTAATACACCTTTGTGACCCAATGGTTGTGTTTGTGGTCAGCATACTTTCCATCACGGGGGCTTCGACGACGCTCCAGGATCAATTGTTTTGTAGGTTTCCTGGCGAGAGGGTCAGCAGTGAAAACCTTCCAGAAACTTTAAAAACAATTTCTCCTGGAACATCATGTGATGGAAAGTAAAGGCGCCATAACTACTTATACAGCCGCTGGGTCACTGCGAGGTCAAATGCACACAAATAAAACGTTTTTTATTTTTTTCACAATAATGCACCTTTAAATATCGAACTACAATGTCATGGAAACAGTGCACTTTGGACTATACCACCTGCTAATTCATCCAATCTGAAGAAGCCCAAGTACCACAGTTTGTAAACCACGGATTTACAGTATGATTGAATAATACCACTATTTTTGACGTTGACTTCCTCGTTCAAAGTTTGTGTCTTTAATGTAGATGAGCCCGTTAATTACAAGTCTATAACCCCCAACCAGGTCAACAATATCTGTATTTTGACACTTTTGAGCTCTTATCTCCCCTCTATTTGAATTGTTGTGTTGACATGGTGAACCCATGTGGGGGTATTACTCAGAGATTCATAAATGAAACAGTCCCCCGCTGCAGATGGGACACCATATGTGCTCAGTCAGGCCTGGCCGTGTCGTAATCTGCTGGCGACGAGCACCGCCGTCTATTCAAACGGGCACAAACTGTAGATCTTTGCCATGTGCCGACAGTTACACAGGTGGGAGGAGAGGCCACGGATGTACGGAAAAGTAGATTCATGGTTTGTGCCCTTGGGCAAGACACTACCTTCTCTGGCCCATGTTTGAATGTGTGATCGGAGAGGGCATTGGCAGAGAGTACGAGGTTGGACCCCATAAACCCTGAAACATATTCATTGATGCCGTTGTAATTGATTGTGTTCAGGACGAGCCCACGACGGGCATGGACCCTCACTCCAAACGCCTCCTGTGGAACGCCATCATGAGCGTGATCCAGGACGGACGCGCCGTGGTGCTCACCTCACACAGGTAAAAACATCCCCGGGGTAAGGTCACTGTTTGAACCCCTATATCAGTGGTTCTCAAGTGAAAGGGCTTCGGGACCCTCCACTACCCTAGGACGGCAAGCCGCGACCCAAATGAAAATGTCATTCGTCACACAGCGTATAAGATATTGTATTTTCTTTATAACAAGCAGTAGATATGCCTTTAACCTCTTATCTTAACTTCCTTTCGGCCAGAGTAACGCCTCATTTGAAAGCTAAGACCTACAAAACTGATTGTGAATTTTTTGTCACGTTGTCGCTGCGTTTATGTCAAATTTTGTTGTTGTTTTTTTTTTGTCATGTTTTTGTCGCTATTTTATCGTGTTATTGTTGCTTCTCCGGCACGTTTTTGTTGTGCTCTTTTGTCATTTTTTTTTTTACTCTTTTGTAACTCTTTTTCCCCGCGCTTTTTAGTCGTGTTTTTGTCGCTTTTTAATTTTTTTTGGCACATTTTTGTCTCTATTTTGACACTTTTTTCAAGAAGATTTTAGATCTGGGTCTTGCCAAACTGCAGAAAAAGTGCTCGGTTCAGGCGGGGGTGAAGAGGTAACATTATGATCAAAGCAACCCAACAACATTGATTCTAGACTTTACAGACTCTGGTAGTGTTTCCATGCAGCTTCAGACGGAAAATATTGAAAACAAAAAGCTCCCTGGAATAGGCTCACGACTTCTGGGTCCCAACCCACCAGTTCTGGGGGATCAGTGTTTCCAAGTCTCAGCTTAGATATTAGCATGTTCTCAAAGGCAGCCGTTAGGTATTTTAACATGTTATAACATTTTAACTATATGTCATAAAAGATACTGCCATCACAACTGAACCCGGTTTGCCTTAAGCTGCAAAGACACATTTATAAGATGTCAACATACCATACTTTCAGTCCTTTTTGATTGATTGAAAACTTGCTTAAATCATAGAATCTGGCAACTCAAAGTGTGGGGGACTTTCTGCTTAGTGATTGGCTTATTTATACAAGAACTAAAAAAAACAAACCCTGTCAACATCAGACAATTAAAAATGTCTTAAATCAACATTACTTTATAACTGGAGACATCTTTAGTTCACAAGACATTAACAAAACATCATGTGATTTATGTACAGTCATGATCTGTTGAACTGAAACTCAGTTAATGAAATGTTCTGTATGCTCGGCAGTATGGAGGAGTGTGAGGCGCTGTGCACTCGTCTGGCCATCATGGTGAACGGCACCTTCAAATGTCTTGGCACCATCCAGCACCTCAAATACAAGTAAGGCTTTTTCTTTGTGGACCGTCGAAGCAGGACTAATAGTCACACAATCCCAAAAGACACACATTTCCACCCTTCTAACCAAATCCCCCCTCTCCTCTCCTCCCCTCTCCTCTGCTCGCTCAGGTTTGGTGATGGGTATGTGCTGACCATGAAGATAAAGGCAGCTAAACCAGGCCAGCGCCCGGAGCTGGAGCCGGTGGAGAGCTTCATGGACTGCAGTTTCCCCGGCTGCGTCCAGAGGGAGAAGCACTACAACACGCTCCAGTACGAGATCTGCTCCTCCTCGCTCGCCCGGATCTTTCAGCTGGTCGTGTCCAACAAAGAGCGGCTCAGTATCGAGGACTACTCCGTGTCCCAAACTACGCTGGACCAGGTGGGTGACCGGGTGTGGAGGAGTAATAGAATAACTTCGACGTCCGCGGCGTAAAGTCGAAGTGCTCCTAAGGTGTTGTTACGCCTCACAATATAGTACCTCCTTTTATCCGCTTAGACAATCGACATGGTTAATTTCGTGTAACTATACTTGGATCGTGTAACTACTCACGTGGAAGAGCTCGGTCGCTTCTAACTTTATCCCCGTTTGGCCCCATAGAGGAGGAGAGGCTAAATGCTAACAACAGCTTTGTTTTTTTGCGTGACTGAGCGCAAGTACAAAGACCAGACGGGTACGCGTCAACTCGTCTAAGCTCAGGCAACGACATATCTCAGTGTGGAAAAACGGTGGCCTATAGTGGAAACTAATTTTTGTTTTGTCCTAAATTAGGATATTTTAATCTCAGACATTTATGGGGGGAAAAACACTGTCCATCTTACAAAGAGTTTGTATCAATTTCACGAAACTCTCAGGTAAATTTTTAAGCATTTCTGTGACAATGACCATGAAAAGTGACTGTGCTTAACATAAACAAAATCAGGTATAGGGCTTTTAAACAAACAAAAAGAAAAACATTAGAAAGCCTGATAGAGGCTAAACCAGTACGTACAATTTTCCTCATTTGAGATCTATAACCTCTCACTCCAAAGACGTTCCCAGGACAACCAATAAACATTGTTCTTCCGTTGTAGCTTTAGCCTCTTCCCAACGAGCCGCTTAATTTCGAATGTCCTTGGTTGAGTTTATAAGGACTAATGACAGAAGAAAAGCGCCATATAAGTTGAGACCATGTACCATTCACTTTATTAGGATTCTTTACATTTTTTTTCTATTTCACTACCTGGGGAAACACTATCAGGTACAGGGCTTTTAAACTTGCTCATCTCGATCAGCGGCTCCTCTCCGAGCTCCCACTGGGTTCCCCACCCTTCTTCGGAAACTCATTTTGATCACCAAATCGAGAGCTTTGCCTTGCGGCTACACCTTCTTCATCACAACAGTTCGATACTGCAACCTCGCCTGAATCCTGTTCTGTCCTGACACACACACACACACACACACACATACAAAGTAAAGTCCAAACATACGCCATCTTAACAAAAATGAACTGCTGTTGACCCAAAAGCTGTAATCTCCCTCAGTCCACAGAAGATAACTCTTGCCTTCGCGCTGGCATTTCACGTGACATTTCCCAAATACTTTCTTCCTTTCAGCTTATCCTTTATCTCTTTGCATCCTCTTCTCTCACACCAACTAACTCTCCTTCCACTAAGATCTTTCTGCATCATTGCTTTGAAAATACCAACTAAACCCAATGTGTTGTTTGCCGTCATGAGATTACATTATCATCGCTATGGTAACACTGTGCACCAACACCTTGTCGCATGTGTAATTTAAAGGGATATTTCAGGATTTTTGACATTGGGCCTCATTTCCCAGTTATCCAGAGTATTGTTGATGTCTGGAGATATTTTTGTCTTAAATTCATGCAGTTCCTATATTTGAAGAGTCTAGTGGCGCTAAGCTAGGGCAAGGCTAAAGCATTGCTATGGTATCAGTTAGCCTGCATTAAAAACAGTCTGACCCGCTCCACAGTGCACCTGAGGCAAATCACTTATAACGCCAGACTAACAATATAAATGTCTGTGTTGATAAAATAATTTTAACCATTTTGCATTTAAAATAACTAAAATTTGAGCAGCATCAGCTTCGTGGCTGTAAGCTAACGCAGCGGCGGAGTGATCTGCGAGAAAATAGTCCCTCAAAATGCATGTGAGTCATGTGATACAAGATCAGTTATATTAAAAAAAATATTCTATTAACACAGACATTTATATGGGTAGTCTGGCGTTATAAGTGATTTACCTCAGGTGCACTGTGGAGTGGGTCAGACTGCAGGCTAACTGATAACATAGAAATGCTTTAGCCTAGCACTAGCCTAGCGCCACTAGACTCTTCAAATATAAGAACTGCATGAATTTAAGAAAAAAAATATCTCCAGACATCAACAACACTCTGGATAACTAGGAAATGGGGCTTAATGGCTTAAAAATCCTGAAATATCCCTTTAACATGAAGTCCATCATTTATCCAGAAGTATTTAAAGTTGTTTGTGCTGAAATGTCCGTGTGTTTCCCGCAGGTGTTTGTGAACTTTGCCAAGCAGCAGGCGGGAGAGGACGAGGACACGACTCTGCGCAGGCGAACAGCGGCGGGGAGGAAAGACGTCAAAATCTCTCCCACCAAGAGGAAAGCATGAGCCAAAAACAGCAGCTTTTCAGTCTTTTTTCAGCAGCGTCCACAGCTCGTGATCTCACCGCCATGCTCTAGTGTGTCACCGCCAACGTTTTTAGCACAGGCTTAAGCTGTAACCGGGTTGTGCGTCGTATGTGTCGGCCCTATTTATTTTCAAAGCGCTTTCGCAGCGTGGGTTTGCAATATTTTGTACACGAGCGAGACGTGTAGCCCAGTGTTTTGTAAACGTGCCTCTAGTAGATTCCTATAGGGGTGAATTTGTCTGTTAGCTCATGCCAATTCCCTCGCCCGACTAACTAAAGTCTTCGAGATACTTCTGACCAAGTTCCTGGGGCAAGATCTGAAGAAGGGTCGATGACTGAGAATATTTCACATTAATTTGGGTAATAAAATGAGATTTACTTTTTAAGTGTAATGAGATATTTCATTTTTATTTTAGGGCTCTATGAGATGCTTTGGTGACACTTTATATTAAGGGGTGCTCGCTAAGTATCAATGAGGTATTAACAGAGGCGGGTAGTACCCAGTTACATTTACTCAAGTACAAGTACATGAGTAACTTTTTGAAGAAACAGTACTTATTA
Source organism: Proterorhinus semilunaris (assembly GCA_021464625.1). NCBI lineage: Eukaryota > Metazoa > Chordata > Actinopteri > Gobiiformes > Gobiidae > Proterorhinus > Proterorhinus semilunaris. Next base: position 26,857,795 of record CM038358.1, on the reverse strand, counting down.
CAGGTGAAACTCTGAAAATTAGAATATCATGAAAAAGTGCATTCACTTCTGTTATTCATCTTAAACTGTGAAACTAATATATGATAGGCTCATTACATGCAAAGTGAGACATGTAGTCTTTATTATAATTTTGATGATTATGGCTCAGCTTGTAAAAACCCCAATTTAAAAATCTCATAAAATTTGAATATTTTGAAAATGGACTGTAAGCCATAATCATTAAAATTATAACAAATAAAGGCTTGACATCTCACTTTGCGTGTAATGAGTCTGTATCATATATTAGTTTCACATTTTAGGTAGAATTACAGAAATAAATGAACTTTTGAACGATATTCTAATTTCCTGAGTTTCACCTGTAGAGTAGTTACTTGTGCCGCTGTGAGTACATTTTAATGTTACAGAAGCTTCACGTCGACCTCACATTTTTGCAGTTTGTGTTTCGTGCCCCGTCTTCATCAGAAAGTACCATATACACTTTTATGGTATTTTCTTAAGAAATAAAAACGATGCATGTGAAAATGTGAAAATCGTAATTTTCAGGTTATTGTATGTTTTGATTTATGTCACAACTGAGACATAGATCAGACTTTTACTCTCAAACATTCTCTCCAACTTTTTAACTTTTACTTGAGTATTTATTTTGGTCAGTATTTCCCAACCAGGGGTGTGGGGACCGTGGGGGTACTTGGAATTATTTCAGGTTAAACTGAATAACAATATCAATATTAATTTCAAAGAAGAGTTACTTTTAATTATGTTTTTCTGTAAAAAGAGTATTTCAGCTTTATTTTGTACACAACACACTATTAAATACGGAATAATCTTAGTTTAGTCACTCAAGGGGTACGCAAGACCAAAACAGTTGGAAACCACTGATTTAGGTCACTACTTTTTACTTGTACTTGGGTAAAAATTAATTCTAAGTAATGTTGCTCTCACTTGAGTAAATATTTTAGCTCTTCCCGCCTAATAATACGACCTTATTAATACAAGCACCTCTTAATATAAAGTGATGCTGTTGTTTCTCCCTTTTAAGACTCATTTAACTTTCCTACAGAAATCATGGTAAAATATACTTTTTTCATGAAAACGTCATCTGTTTTTTTGGATTAGTTTTTTGCAGTGGTGCGCTGTGGTTGACTGAGTTGTGAATGTACAAAGTGCTGCACGAGTTTCCCTTCCTGCGTATTAAATTAAATACTATATATAAGTAACTGCGTCGAAGTCTCTCACCGAATATAAAGTGTTTACAAAACGCTGGGCTACCATTTTGAATAAAAACACTCGGCTCTCATTTTATGTCACGTTCTGCCGCACTTGTTTACCGTTGCTTCCTTTTCAAATCGAGTTATTGCTTTTTTTCCACAACTTTTGCTACGACATGTCACGAGGGCACAATAATATTTTGAAAACTTTCCGTAGGCATGAACTGTTTTCTATACGGGGCCGTTCTAGTCTGGTTCATTTGAATATGCAGTTGAAATAAAAGCTTCCTTTTTTTCATAATAACACTAGTGCCGTGGTGTGTGTTGTTTATTTTAGTCTCATCGTTTAAAGCATCAAAAAGTGTCCCACAGTTCTGTGCTTAATGTTTCCTGAATCGTGATGCAATCTTTTCCCCCTCACTCTGATGTCTTCTGTAAAGTAACGTCATCTTTCAGTTTTTCATGTCGTGACAGTTTTCGCTGGGAGCTGGGATTAAACGCTCAGCCTGTCCAGTTGCTTTACTGGTCTCTATTGACGTGGGGTCTCCAACCTTTTCCTCCTGTGAGACACTAGAGCTGTCATGCTGTGAGGGTGCTTACTGTAAGTGCTCGAGTGGAGTATAACCTGGATGGGCAGTACCCAAACTGTTTGTGTTCAGCGTGTTATTTAACTCTATCATTTGATGCACAAAGAGAGAATGTATCTATTTCTCTCATATGCCATAATCGTGGACATGTCATGCATTATGGAGCTTCAAAACCTTATTTTGGAGCCTCAGCTTTGCTGTTTTATAATTTGAAAAGATGTCTCTGTAAGAATTAACCTCTTAAACCCCACCTGAACAGAGCACATTTTCTCCAGTTTGGCTTTACCCAAATCTAAAAGCTTCTTGAAAAAAGTGTGGTGATGGTCGCAGGGGACAAATCATAATCATTTACTCCATTGTTATTATTTCACTGCTAAAATGGCATGAAAAGTAACATCTAGCAATAGGCTAAATACAGGTTTACTCTGGCGCATGTATGAACTTTTTTCCATTGGACTTGTTTTGTAGACAAGCTTTGGGGGCCCCCTGTAGTGCCTCTGAGGCCCCCCAGGGGGTCCTGGACCCCACTTTGGGAACCACTATTTTAACTGATCAAAGCTCCAACTCTTTTTAAGAGGCACATTCATAACAAAGTCATGACAACAAAGAATTCATCATGATCATGATAAATGAATCATTATCATTAATGAGTTCATTGTCTGAATTAACAGTGTGAATCCATGAGTATTTCGTCATGAAGCTTCATGACCTCACATGAATTTAATGCATGAATTCATGGCCCCTTATTATAAAGCGTTAGCCTGGCCTTTGCCATGCGTAAACTCCGGTCAATTATCATTTCCCTACATGTAGGTCTGGGTCTGATCTCAGTGGCTGCCATTCAGCGAGCGGGGGAGGCGGGCGTTGTAGGTGACGTTACACATTTGCCCCGGAGTGGCTGGTTGTAGTTTGAAAACAGATCCAATCGTTTCAATGGAGTTCATCCGTCCCACCTGAAAACGGAGCTCAATTGTGAAGTTCCAGACCCCATGAGTACGAGGGTATGGCAAGACCAGGCTAATAAAGCGTTACCATTGCACTAGAATGCAGGACAATAAGGACAATAAGCTCTAAATATCCTGGGACCCCCAAACTTTACCCCCCGCCCCGCTTAAACGTGCCTGACACTGTCACAACCGTCCGACTACAGTTTAGCAGAAGCACATACTGATTAATGACAATATACCAGGCCGCAGTGTGACATTATTATGGAGCCCCATTATTGCGCTCAGTGGTATTCGGTGTCACGTAGCGGGGGGAGCGCCCGCGCGCCCACGGGGGTCCTGCCGGCAGAGTGTCACCTTTTCTAACCCTGAGTTTTCAGAAAGGCGATTCAGTACACGAGTTGTTTGCCAAGAGAAGCATCACATTTGGCTCATTATGCACATAGATAAAGCCTTTGTGGAGCTAATGATTGGAGCGGAGACTGGTTGGAGACCTTTTGGTGTTGGAGAAGAGTGACATATGAAAAACATGCCTCTGTGCAGCATATTACTGTAGCATCAATGTGCATCAAAGGGGTACTCCCAACTAGAATATGCACACAACATAATTTGAGCATTTGTAAACTAAATTGATGGTCCATTTTTTTCCTCATTTGCTTTTACTATAATCCCTTGGCCACGAGAGCCGGAGCCAAGTTTAGTGAAAGTGTAATTGGGGGCAAGTTTGCAGGATCTATAAGTCAGCAAAGGTTATTTATCCACTTTCTTCACTTATTACTTCTACTTATAGAGTCCAGTGATAGAAGATGGTGATTGGAGATGCTGATTGCGTCGGACCATCAGCATTTGTTCACGTCCTTCCCATCGGCCGCATTCAGATGGGCCCGGTTATTTATAGACAGTTGGACAATGGGCTGATGCCTCGTCCTCCTCCTCGTCTGTCTGATTGTCATGAACGACAAAAATCCCGTCGACAGGAGTTTGGATGGTTTGCTTTCCCGAAGCAACGGAAGTGAAGTTTGGACCGTCTGGATTGTAAGTTCCCAAAGTTTTCCCGTGGAGAACCTCTATTTCAACTCTCGAGTACCAGATCAAGATCGAATCAGGTCTAAAAAAAAGTTCAAATATACCTAAATGGTGCTAAATGATGCATGTACTGGGTGTTAAAACCAGAATAACACGATTAATCCGGATTCTAACGAAATATACAAGATTGCAAACAGCATTTCTGTACAGACATGTTTTCTTGTTAATCATATAGAGGTCAAGGTTCAGCAACACTATGAGCCCAAAGAATGAGATCAGCTGAACATCCGGAATGACCACGTTATTCCATCAATGGATTTCTTCTTTCCTGAGGGCACGGGCATATTCCAAGATGAAAATTCCAGGATTTATTGGGGACACAGTGAAAGAGAGAACATGAGTCCAGATCGTTGAGGATCTTTGGGATGTGCTGGAGAAAGATTTGCTCAGTGATCACTAGGGCTGTAATCAACCAAGGACATGGTTGGTCGACCAAGAGTATGGCACATGTAGCGATTAGTCTTATCGCTACAATAATAGTATTATTATTCAATTATTAAAAACCATTATAAAAGAGATGGTAGAGCGGGTCGTCTCATGATCGGAAGGTCGGGGGTTCGAATCCCGCCTCCTGAAGGTGCACATTGTCGGTGTGTCCTTAGGCAAGACACTTCACCCTCCTTGCCTCCAGTGTCTGCGTACACTGGTGTATGAATGAGAGAGTGAATGGGCCCCTTATGAGAGACCAACAGGCCCGTTTGGAACCATGAGGCCGTCCTTCTGTGGACCCACCACCTGCAGGAGGAGCCATAGGGGCTGGTGCAATGTGTTTTGGGCAGCTCCAACAGCTGTCCCCACGACCCGGCAACGGACAAGTGGAAGAAGATGGATGGATGGATGGATGCTGCAATTGAAAGCCCCTGCATAGTAAATAGCAAATGGTAGGAGGTAAGATTAGCTTCTGATTACCATTGCCATGGTCACCAGTAAATTGTCTCATGGCTCCGAGATAAATGACTATTTTCTGACTCAACTGAGAACTAGAGTTGAATAATGAAGAATGCATCATGAAATCAGCCGTCATAATGTATTGCATTTTTCTTCTTTTACATCCAAATAGTTTCCCCGCTCATTTCCTCCTGTTACATTTCAACATTTCCCTTCGCCTGACCCTGACTTGTCTACAGTGGGCTGGGCTTCTCCGTTGGCGGCCCGTAGCGCAGTCACACTTCAGGACGGCCGTATTTGAAGTTTGCAGCAGGAACAGAGGGAATACGTGATGAGGCTGGATTTAAAATGCACGGCTCAGTCTCTGCTCCGGCGCCTGCAGCCGCTCTGCCCTTGAGAAAACTTCTACTAATGTTTTAGTCTCATGCATCCGCCCACACGGCAACCACACACTGTCACAGCTCAGCGAGGCACATGTCAATAAACTCTTCCTTTGTTTGCCCGCTACAGTTTTACCCGACGTTTAAATCCATCTGGTTTCTTTTCCCATGTTGGCTTCGACTTGTGGTTGGCGGTAATTGCAGATTGGCTTGTGTTGGGCAGTGACCTGAGACAAAAAAAACGATGAACAAAGAAGTGTCAAAAACACAACTAAAATTCAACAAAAACCTTGCCGGAAAAGCACTAATAACACAAAAAGACGATGAACAGTGTTCTAATAAGCACTTTGACCTTCCCTTGAACTGCTTAAACGCCTGGCTCCAAAGAGTTTGATTTGATTTATTTCAGATGAACCATCTCTTTTTTAAGGGGGTCCTGAACACAAAGTAAGCAAGTATTATCACGTACATACACATTATTTTTTCTGAAACTCGTTATGACCCATGTGACAACGCTGGGCTATGTATCATATTTTTAACCACACAGGTTTCTGTATATTAGAAATAAAAAGTGGAAGCTTAAATCTATGATTGACAGGCTCTGGAGCTCTGTGGAGGCTCGTAGCCAGTCCCCTCGCCCCGCCAGATAAGGTAAAATAAGATAAGTTAAACTTTTTTGTCCCACACGACGTGGGAACTTTGTCTCCACCCATGCTGCAGCCAAAAATCAATACACACAGACAACATGAATAAAATATAAACAGACGACAGGCCTGTCCCATTCTATAAGAATACAATAAAAGAGAATGTCCATTGTTCATACACCTATCAAAGTTCATCTTTGTTTAGGTTTGTCTCGAAGGCAACATTTCGAGAATGTGACGGATTGTTTAAAATCTTGTTGGCCGAACGCAGAGTGGCCTGTTCATAGAGGCAATGAAGGGTGCTCCTGTTCACCAATGGTTTTCCAAACAGTGTGGACCAGGTGCAGCAGTTTGTTCTTTAGCGGACTGGAAGGCAACAGTAGTGCGTGGTTTCCCGCCTTTTTGCCCTTTTAAGGAACAGGCTCCGTAGGAGGAGGCTTCGCAGCCATGTTAATTTCACAGACCACTTGGGACCATTACTATGAATGGGGCTGAATAGGACCAGCCGATCTCTATTATGAAGATCTATGAGGTCCACACCGATATCACCTGAAAGCACATGAATTAAAAGTTCAACAGAATGCAAGAGGTATGAGCTTTTCTTATGTTCTTATATTGGCGAGGGGAAAAGAACACTTTGAAATTACAACAAAGGAAAACAATGGAGGCCAGCTTTATTGCCCCTGGACTGTGTTCTCGGCACAGACTTTTGTTTAAACTTGAATAAACATAGTGCAGGAATGTTACATTTCTAGCTTTCCAAGTAACTGTTGCAATGCTGTTTTTGTTTTTTTTACTGGCCTGTGAAAATTCAATGTGCACCGTGGCCGTTTAGAAATAAATAAATTAAAAGAGTTGTTTGTCAGGCTATGATTAAAATTGAAATAATAATGATAGCCTACTTGTGCCGAGCAAAAAAAAAAGAAAAAAGAAAAAAACGAAAATCAGTAAAATAAATCTTCGCAGCTTGAGCCAAAAAATACAAACACGTTTTTAGGGGGATTTGCGTAATTGATTGTTGGTGCGCGGCTCCAGCTCCTGTAAACAGTTGCACCTGCGAGAGACACTCTTTTTGATGGGAAAACAAAATTTTCTAAACGTTTTGAATCCACCAGCTGTGACTCGCAATCTGGGCACAATTTAGTTTTTTTTAGCAGCGCAAACAAAACTGAAGTCGGCGGCAAAAAAAGAAAACGAAAATAATATCTTGAGGATAAGACCAATATGTGGCCCGAGGAAGCGAGATGTTGACAAGTGCACCGCCAGCTGCCACTCCGCCTTTAAAAAACATGTCACCACCGTTTCCATGACAGTTTTGGTTTCCGTTTACTGCAGGGTTAAGGTTTTGTGCGATTTAGACGTTTATATTTGTGCTTATCCGGACGCTTAACATGTTTTTTTTTTTTTATGTTTTTTTTTATGGCATCACTTTTCAACAATTGCAACAGAGCTCCCATACATGCTTTTATGCATCTCAGCCTTAAGATATTGTTTTTTTGAATGATCATTTAAATACAATAATCCAAACGGACAAAACAACAAGCGTCTTTGCAGAATGTGTCTGGGAAGTCCCGAGGCAGATGGTCCATGTGTTTGGCAAAAGGTGTGTAAAAACTAGAGGAAAACAAAACGGTTTCTGTGGGAGAGGGAGACCCCCTTGTTCCCACCGTCGTTATATCAGGTTCAAGACGCAACATGAACTTTTGCACCGGGCCAAGAAAGAAAGCTTCTACCTGGCAGACCAAAGGGAAACAAAGCAGAGCAACAGTGTAATGCCTCATTTGAAAGCTAAGGCCTTAGAAAAACGGATCCTAACTTTTTTGTCGCCGCGTTTTTGTGGCTCTTTTATTGTTTCTTTATTTTATTTTTTTCACTTATTCGCTTCTTTTTGTCACTTTTTTGTGCCCTTATTATGTGCGCGTTTTTGTTTTTTTATTTTCATTTTCATAGTTTTTTTGTTGTGTTTTTGTTGCTTTTACATCGTTGTTTTTGGTGCGTTTTGCCACGTTTGTCGCCTTTTTGTCGCTCTTTAGTCACAGTTTTGTTGCTTTTCTGGCGCAGTTAGCGCTCATGCTTCACAGCTAGAAGGTCCCGGGTTCGATTCCCACCTGGACGTTTTTGTCAATCTTGTGTCACATCTTTGGCCCTGTCCATACGAAGTCAAGCTGAGGACCAAACGCAAAGATATTTGATTAATCCAGTGTATCGTCCATACGAGTCCGGCGTTTTAGGGGGTCTGTAAACGAACATTGTCCAAACTAGGTCCCAGAGCGGAAAGATCTCAAAACGCCATTGTTACGACGTCTCCGCAACTTTGACTAAAACGATGACATCACAGCCCCAGAGTGGAGTCTGTTATCCATAATCTAATGACCTTAGAATGAGTTTCACTCATGGATCTGTGATGGTTTTACTCATGGATCTATGATGGTTTCACTCATGGATCTATGATGGTTTCACTCATGGATCTGTGATGGTTTCACTCATGGATCTGTGATGGTTTTACTCCGCTCCTCTTTGCTCCACTGGAGTCCGTGAGCCACAGGTGACAAGTAGAAAAACAGTCTGTGTTTTTGGACTGACTCAAAGTCCGGTCACTCACAGGTTTTTCTGCTTTAGTCCCGTTACGTCTGAAGAATAAACTCGCCTCCTCGTCTCTTCTGTACATCGTAAATCCTTGAATCAGTTTCATTTTCACTTTCAACCAAAAAACCGACAACCATAACCAGATGAGTTGTGTAGTTCTGTAGCTTTCAAGTGAGGCTGTAAGCTCCAGTTGAGGAGCTTAGGTTGAGGGTCATGGGGTTCACTGATCGACATCATGTTTACATTAGAGTCAGTCAGTGTGGTAAATAATGCTCTTGAAATCGCCCCAATAAGCAAAATTATACTTCTATGTTCCCCAAAAATGTTCAGCCTTTGTGGCAGACATATAATGATCATAACACTTCCCCCAATAAGCAAACTAGTGTCCCAGGCCCACAATGCAGCCGCAGTAAATCCTGTGGAGGGGTTTATCAAAGCATTCATTTCCGCTCCGTGCTGCATAAACGCTCCTCTAACTCGAATATTGACAAAAGCCTGAAGTTGCGAGCGTTTTAATGACGTCCCCGGGCGCTCGGTCTGATCAAAGCCACAGTCGGGTCCAAACCCACCGCATTAACACGTGCTGTCACATCGCGAGACGGTGGAATTAATAGCACCAAAAGGAGGACATTTTAGAGGCTTTAAAATATGCAGCACCCGGTGAAACCGTATGGTGATTTTTGAACACAAGACTTTGCGGGTGCTTCACGTCTGCCTGGAGAGGAGGTTTGAAAAGTATTGTGATTATGAACACCTCTTAACCAGGTCAGCTTTACCCAAATTAATTTAAAGTGCCAGTGTAATGTGTTTTTGTCACATTTTTGCATTTTTGTCACTTTTTTGTTGCATTTTCATCCTGGTTTTCGTCTCATTTTTGTCGCTATTATGTCACTGTTTTTCTTTTTCCAAGAAGCTTTTAGATTAGAAAAATGCGCTCGGTTCAGGTCAAATTAACCAAACATAGTCCACTTTCATGTCCTCAAAGAATGTTTTCAATGCGACAATTTCAATACACTTGAAACTTGAAGTCCATACAAAGGTTTACCCTTCTCTGAGTAAAGTGTAAAACAAACGGAACCTCTTAACACCCGCCTGGCTTTACCCAAATCATAGTTTGTTTTTTTTGTCGCGTTTTGCCACGTTTGTCACCGTTTTGGCGCTCTTTAGTCACAGCGTTTCATAATAACCGTAATAACCGTAATCTTTGCACAATGACAAAAGACAGAATATAAATATGGACCTGTTATATAAAGAAAGGCGTGTCTAGGCGTGTGCCTGTGGTACAAAGTCTTTGCACATGGCGTTTCCAGCGCTGTAGAAAGACCTCCAGCTGATCGTCCTGTTAACCGCCTTCACCCACAGCACAGTGATATGTGTCCTGACATTATAGAGGGGGATTGCTTCTTGTTGCCGTTGAAAGAGTGAAGGACATGCCGACATCTCTGACATTTGCGCAGACTCCAGTCGGTTTTTATATCGGAATCCACACCTTTTTCTGATTTTATTTCCCCCTGTATCTATTCAAGTAAAATAAAAGTTTGTCATTTTTCCCGCAGATAAAATGACCAAAGACCCCGTACAAAGAGTGGGCATTTTTCTGATGTTTCTGACCTCATTTTTGACCGTCATCGACCCAAACTGAAGGGAGATGAACAGTGATCTCAGTCATGCATTACACGCTGTGGGTGTTCAGAGTCAATACATGTCGCTATCGTAATCTGTTTCCTCTTATAGATCTTTTTGGTTTCCTATGGATTTAAAGCCACCGCAAGGACAAGGTCGCGGATACAAGCGGCCGAAAATTAGTTTCCTTCGCAGGGTGGCTGGGGTGCACCCTTGGAGATGGGGTGAGGAGCTCAGTCACCCGTCGCTGCTCCTCCACGTCGAAAGGAGCATCTGTTCCTCCTGGTCGCCTCGCTCGGGTGGTGTTCCAGGCATGTCCTATTGGGGGGAGGCGTCGTGGTAGACCCAGGACACGCTGGTGGCGGTGTGTGTGGATCGGGAAGTCTGGGCATCTCTGCTCAGACTGCTGCCCCCGCGACCCGGCCCCGGATAAAGCGGAAGAAAATGGACGGATAGATGTTTAACACAATCCGCGAATGTTTGGGTATTAAATGACTTGACTTTCTTCGTAATTGTTTCTTCGTAATAATATTTATTATTATTATCTGACCTTTATTTAACCTGGAAAGTCCCACTGAGATTAAGAATCTCTTTTTCAGGGGAGTTCTGAAAAAGAATAGAATAGAATAGAATAGAAAAAGTTATTGTCTAATGATGGCAGAAATTTGCCTTTGGCTTGCTCACACATCCGACACATTTGTGCAGCAATGCAATAAAAATACATAATACATTAAAATCCATTATAAAAATCAGTTTGTTGCAGACGCAGCAGCAGCAGATTCACTTCACTGAAAGAACAGACTGACCGAACAACATTAGCGGTTACAACTTATCCAGCTCCTTGATGGCAAAGGGAACAAAGGAAAGACTGTGATGCATAACTGTCCTTTATTTCCTCAAGTGTCCTCAAAGCATAAGTAGGTCTCTGCCTCAAGAGGGGAAAAAGGTTTGAGACCCACCATTTAGTCTCAAGTGTCTTGTTAAAGTCTAAACTGCACATTCACAATAAACATAATTCATTAATATTGGTTGAGGCTATACTGGCTTTTCAATGACGCTTCACAGAGAGTGAAAGCAAAACAATCATAACTGTACGGATACACTTTTGCATTTTGAGGATGAAAAACGTGGTCTCTTTGGATCAAGTTTGCAAACCCAAACTCCTTAAACATATCAGTGTCCATGTGCACGGGCAGAAATACAGGAAAATAACGATTGCTTTGCTTAGGTTTGTCCGAGATCCAGACAGGAAAGGCAAATCCGGGGGTAGAGAACATTGTCAATCAGACGGCCATTATTGTTGCATTCCTTCCACCAATCAACATCTCGTCTCCAGTCGGACAGCTGACATGATTTGGAGCAGACGGGGGGAGCTTTGGCCCCTTCATTAACCTTAAACAGATGTCGGGCCGGCGCCGACGGCTCCATTCTCCCGCTGCTTTGTAAGTGCTAATTCTCGTTCACAACAGTGCTACTCTTGTTATCGGGAGATCGCCTAATCCCGCAATAATAATGGTTTGTGTTTAGAATACAGATGGCGCTTTGACAAGTTCCGCTCTCAAAAGTTTTGACTTTTCACAAGAAGGATCAGCAAATGCCACGCGCCTGTTAGATGAGGGGTCCGATTGGCAGTGGTTAGATCACAGCTTTTTTTTTTACTGTTCCTGGCAGACACATTTCTGTTCAACTTCAGCACAATATAAGACTGTGTAATAAAGTTAAAACATTGCATTTAAGACTGGATTTGAACTGGACAATCGTTAAAGGTGCGTTAAGCAGCAAGAAGTTGTGCATATCTGACCTTTAAACGCTCCAGGATCAATAGGTTTTAGGGTGACCGGGGGTTCTGGATGGAATGTACGGAGGGACCCGGCTGAACGGAGGGACCCGGCTGAACGGAGGAACCCGGCTGAACGGAGGAACCCTGCCTACTGACAACAAGGACTGGACGGTCTGTGATCTTGGCCCGTCTACTGAGGGACTCCTTCGGCCCTGGGTCTCTATAGCCTGTCCGTCCATGGGAGTGGATCTCTCCTTCTGTGGTTCTCCTCAAGGTTTCTCGTTTCTCCCACTGGGTTTTTGAGTTTTTCCTTGCCGGGCTGGAGAGTCTAAGGACAGGGGACACCCGAGCTGCTCGTCGCCACCCACTGCTCGTCGCCACCCACTGCTGACGCTTATTTGGACATTATGTTTGCCTGGATATTTGATTCACCGGAACTTTACATTGTCTTATTTACTGTTCTGTTTTATTGCCTTAATGTTTGTTACAGCCCTATGAGGCAACTCCTGTTGTGATATTGGGCTATACAAAACCATTGATTGATTGATTGGTATGCGTAACTATGGAAATGGTCCCATCAGCAGTGAAAACCTACCAGAAACACTCAAAACGATTTATCCTAAAGCAGCGATTCTCATCTGAAACTGCATGGAAATCCTACCGGTGTCTGTTAAAATCAATGTTTATTTATTTTATTTTTTATTTGGTCTCAAATGGGTCTTATGCATGAAAACACGCCACGCCGGATTGTAGCCGTGGACTGATTTACATCCGTTGTCCCACACTCGCACTCTCAAACACACACTCACTTGAACCAGTGCTAAGTAACTTGTTTATCTTAATCAATCCTTTCCGTGGTCCCTCTGGGGGTAAGACATGTATTAATGGGGTGATTGGGGGTCTTTCACTGGTGTCTCTTGCCAGAAAACCACAATTGTATCTTCGCTGCCACCGGGTAGGTGTCACCAATACACACGAAGAAGAAGCTAACAGGCTAACGGGCAAAGCTAACTGCGGGCTAGCGCCACTTAAATATATCCCTCTCTACCTTTGTCATTTGTGTCAGCCGAGTATTTACTCTCGCGGACAATTAATACGTGAAAAAACGCAACATGCTTTAACCTGGCCTATTGTACATGTTTTTAGGGGAAACTGTGTACCCGAAGGAAACCTACGCAGTCACGGGGAGAACATGCGAACTCCACACAGAAAGGCCCCATCTAGGTGGCAATCGAACCCGGGACCTTCTGGCTGTGACGCACAAGTGCTAACCGCTGTACTACTATGCCACCCAATGTTTTACGTTAAGTAAATCTGAAATGGGATACTTTCATCGATAGTATTTTGCCATTAGTATTGAGGTGCTTTTTACTTTCTACTTTGCTTTATTCAGCTCTCTTTTATAACATTTTTTGCCTTTAATTTTCTGGCATTGACAATAACACAAGACAAAGCAGATTTATTGAAAACAATACTTTATTGATCTTTTTTACAGAATCACTCCCTACATACAAAATGTGTTTTAGCTGATGTTGCTACTGATGTCTGTGCAAACCATTTGAACTATTAACAATCACATCATGAAACCTAAAAATGCAAAATACAGATGTAAAAAAATGTATTCACACACATTCACGCACCATAGCTTTTCCTTTCAGCTGAGAAAGTTCTCCACTCGGTAAGGCAAATGACTGCTCCTGTATTCAAACGCGAAACCAGGCAGATGTTTTTTATTATTTATACTGAATTTGAAGTCACAAAACTCCCCTAAACACAATCAATCGGGTTATAATTACAACAGGAGCCAAAGGATCCACTGCTCATGTCACTGCCTTCCACAAGGTCGGGTGCGAATGACTTTTAAAATGAAAAAAAAAAAGTTGAAAGCAAAATGAAGAAGTGAGAATAAATTATCAGGGCTGTTTTGAAAAATGGGTTAGAACAAAAGGAGCAGCCAGAGAACACGGGCTGAATGGAAATAGGTTATTGTAATATCTAATATGAAAGGTGAATCTATTACCGAAATAGACTTTTGAAATGCAACAATTTGCCACAAATGAGTTTCAAAACGCTGTGCTTAAGCAGACATGGCGGGCAAGGCTACAATGCAAGTCAGAAGTCTCTCTATTGGGGCATTTCAAAAGGCAATGAAATGATGCACTAAAAATGACCATCACCTTTATTTATTATTTTTTAGAGGTTGACCGATGTGGATTTTTCTAAGGCCGATAAAAAAAAAATTGTCTATAATCCTGTGTAGGGGGTCTCTATCACTTTCGGTTCCGGAGATATCGGCCTCAACCTCTAATTTATGTCTTATTTTTTTATAAAACCACATAAAATTGCTCATGTCTCTTTGAGCAAGCGTTCTCCTATTCTTGTTGAATCCGCCCAAGTTCCAACGATCGGTGGTCAATCAATCAGACTGGCTGGTTAAAGCAAACATGGCGGCTTAAAAAAAAGGCACCATGAAAAGGTTTGAAGGACAGAGAAACGGCCTCCAACTGGTGAATCGCTGATGGGGATCAGACACGTTTTGATACAAGGTATTTCGGAGATTCAGCACAAATAAACGGACCTGACAAAGACTTAATAGTTGAAATACTTTGCGGTGAGGAATGTCCCCTCCGCTTTTGAAAACGAGTAAGAGCGACTGGTTTGGGTTTTGCTTTTGCGTAATCAAATCTTCCAGCTACATAGTCCTCCCGACCAGGGTCCCAGCTCACTTTTCCTTAACCTTTTAGCTTATCCAGGCTTGGGCGAGGCACAGGGAGCCTTTACAGTTCCCTTCATTATGAGCAAATCTCAGTATTTTTATGAAATCTTCTCAGATGGTTCCACTTTGATATTATTTACACTGTACATAACTGCTAAACGTTTTAAAACTGTGATTACAGGTGGCTCAGAGTCAGCAAATAAATAGATATAGCACATTTTACACCAAATTAATACATACATTAAAAGGGGGTATTATGCAAAATCAACTTTTTTAGAGCCTTTTACCATGTTACAAAGATGCCGTCTCATCAAAAACCAACCTGGAGTTGTGTTTTGAGCTGCTAACGCATCTTTGAGCAGTCTTTGGCTCTTCACCAGTGAATCACATGAAAATGGGGAAGTTAACCTCTTACTTACCTTCACCGAGCGCATTTTCCCCAGTTTTACCTCAATCTAAAAGCTTCTTGACTGGAGCTGTCAGCCTATAGGCCAGAGTAACATCTCTACAAACAAGCAATGAAAACATGACACAAGTGTAGCAAAAACGTGGCAACATGTGGAAAAAACGTGACAAAAATATAACAAAAAAAACGTGACAAAAACTTGACAAAAATGTGACCAAAACAAGGCAAGGCGTGTTAATTTAGACGCACATTTGGTACACAGGGCATCAATGCGCCTCACAAAAGAAGATATGCAAAATGACCATCAGGTTAAAGTTAAGGCAAAGCACATATAAAAACATCAAGACATGGGAGACAGTAAACCAGGTCAGGTGTTGGAATTTTTTTCTTGGGGACAAGAAGGACGAGCGGCCATTGACCGGGGGGGGGGGCTGAGGAAACAGTCCGCGGGAAAGAGGCCGCGCACTGTTCGACGTGTGTGTTTTACACTCAGACACTGGAGCCAGACACTGGAGCTGTCGCTCAAGGCTTGAAAGAGACTGTAAAGTGGATGCGCCCCGCTCACAGCGCGGGGGGGGGGGGGGGGGGGGTATGTGGGGCACTGTGCTTTTATGCATAATGGCCCCACGGACAGCGCTCCAGATAACCTGGAGCTCATCATTATACTCGCATTTACAAAAACATAAGTCAGTTGTTTTTGTTGTGATTGTGCTCTTATAGTTTTTGAGATATTAATTAATATTATTCTACTCAGGGCGCGTGCGTCATTGTGCATTGTTGCCCCACTTTATGCGCCACTCACAATTAAACTGTCCCTCTCAAACTTGGCATTTTTATAACTTGAACTTTAATTTGATGCATTTCTGATTTGGACTAAAAACAAAAAAATAAATAAAATAATAATATTAGCCAAAAGGCTACATTATTATGATCAGCGGTTATTCTGTCTCAAAATACATTTGGAAAAACACAACTTATGGTTGTTTTCCCCATTTTTAAATACAATTGGAATCAATAGAAAATATTGAAACGTGTAATGGCTAATAAATGGGGGAAAAATACTGCTAAAACAACGTCCATTATATTTTTTTACTGCTTTCTGATTTGCTACCGGTTAACGCGGCCGCAGTGTTCGGTGTTCAACATCTACGTCCTGCGTCTCGGCAGCACATTGTGTTTATTATTATTGTGTTTATTTATATTCTATATTGCATCCTCACTCTTCTCTCAATGCCACTGCCTATGCCCATAACTGAATGGAATTAAGAAGAGCTTTTTTAAATAAGTAAACAGCGTTTGTGCCACAGTTTTATTAGTGCAGTTATGAGAACGATGAGGAAGACGAGTAGACTAACAGAAACACGGCCTCCGATCAGGGGAGACTTACGCACAGGCATTGTCTCTTCATTCATCAGGCAAAACGTGAAACAATAATGATGCCCCAACACAACGTTAGCCGCCTGTAGTGTTCTCTGGAGCCGGTCACAGCGGAGGGTGAGAGAAGGGGTTACTGGTCGGGGACACAAGGAACTGGTAGAGTTTTTGGAGCAGAGCGATGTCTGCACAGAGTCAGCCAGTGCACGTCCGGTCAGACACTGGATGATAAAGACCGTCGGTTGGGCTAAGGTTCTCCACCGGAAAAAGGTGGCTTCCTCGCTTCAGGTCGGTGGGGAGTCCTTGCCCCAAGTGGAGGAGTTCAAGTATCTCGGGGTCATGTTCTCAGTGAGGGACGGATGGAGCGTGAGATCGATAGACGGGTCGGTGCGGCGTCAGCAGTGATGCGGTCGCTGTATCGGACTGTTGTGGGGAAGAGGGAGCTGAGTCTGAGGCAAAGCTCTCGATTTACCGATCGATCTACGTTCCCACCCTCACCTATGGTCATGAGATCTGGGTAATGACCGAAAGGACAAGATCGCGAATACAAGCGGCCGAAATGGGTTTCCTGTGCAGGGTGGCTGGGCGCACCCTCCGAGATCGGGTGAGGAGCTCAGTTACCCGGGAGGAGCTCGGACTCGAGTCGCTGCTCCTCCACGTCGAAAGGAGCCAGCTGAGGTGGCTAGGGCATCTGTTCCGGATGCCTCCTGGTCGCCTCCCTCGGGAGGTGTTCCAGGCATGTCCTATTGGGAGGAGGCCTCGTGGAAGGCCCAGGACACGCTGGTGGGACTATGTCTCCGAGCTGGCCTGGTGTCGCCTCGGGGTCCCCCCAGAACAGCTGGAGGAGGTGTGCGTGGATCGGGAAGTCTGGGCATCTCTGCTGAGACTGCTGCCCCCGCGACCCGGCCCCGGATAAAGCGGAAGAAAATGGATGGATGGATGGATGGTTGGGCTAAGGACTCAAGTGGGTGTTCACAGGTCCACCGCTGGGGCTGCGTAATTGTGCCGTAAGCCCTGCTCACTGGCAATGTTGGCATGTTTCCTTTGCTGCTCTTCCTCATCGTTCTCACTTAATATAGATCGTTTTTATGTCAACTGCATTAATAAAACAGTGGCACAAATACTGTTCAACATCATTCCATCACAGTGGCCTCAGTGGGGCCTCTTGGAGCCTCAGAGCCGACGCACAGTGCGTAATGAGCGCCTGACAGGCGGCGGCACTGAGAGAGGAGTGAGGACGTAATGCATGTGTTGCCCCATTCGTGAACAGATTCCCAATTCAACGTGCATATGGCTGGAGTGCAGCCAATCGGGGGAAAAAAAAACTTGCTGAGAGCCAGGAGCGGTTATGGCACGAGCCGCTGCACTTGGCTCTCTGCACACCGCGTGATGGAGTACGAACTCCATCAGCTATTCTCAGGGTTTTGTTTTGTGCCCAGATAACACGGGAGCCGAGCGCGAGGGGGAACCGTGTTGAGGCATGAAGAAAATAACACTGCACAAATGAGAGATAGTATCTTTGCCCTATTTGTAGTGGTTATACGGTAATTCTGCAGGCTTTCATGTGGTCATATGGCGTCTACCTGCGGATCACGTACACTACACCCCTGTTTTCGTGCACATTGTGACACTTCACTTCATCTTGTGTCTTGTGTGAGTGGATGTGAGCGTAAATATAGGTAATTCCTGTGGGCCTACGTATTTTTGATAATTATCTTGTGTGTCGGAGTGGCGGGGTGTAAACAACACATTGGTCATGGAGGGGGGGGGGGGGGGGGGTGTATGTGTGTGCAGTTGTTTACAAGTCTGAAAGTTAGTGTTTTGCAAAATATGAGCCAAGGAGCTCAGTCCTTATCTGGTTTAGCTCCGTGGCTTGGCCTTGAAGGGAAAGTGCCGACGTGACGCGAATGTGGTAAAAATGCGATAAAAAAAAAGCAATGAAAAAAATGACAAAAACAACTCAAATGTGATGACAAAAACAAGGGAAGGGGCTTAGATGAGTTTTGAAGGTCTTAGCTTTTAAATCAGCCGTTACGCCGGCCTATTGGCTGTAAGCTCTCAGGTCAAGAAACGTTTAGATGTGGTTAAACTGGAGAAAATGTGCCCGGTTAAGATGGGGGTTAAACACAGTGTTAAAGATGTGACTTTATAATCAAACACCTGCGAAAAGCGTAAAACCCCCCCTTGAAGCGACATTCGGATGAAATTGCAAATTCCCGGCGCACTTTTTTACGAGTCGTCTTCCGTTTTGATGATGTGAAAAAGCGTGACGTTGAACAGGACTTGGTGCCCGTTGTTCCACCCGTACAGCGCTCTGTCTCTGGCGTTGTAGTCCAGCATGGACATGTGAAAGTACTGGTTATGGAAGGGTATGTCCGTGTACTCGTACGTGGACGTCTTGGTGGAGTACGCGTAGTACACCTTGGCGCCGGTGAGGTGCGAGTTGGTGATGTACAGCGTCCCGCAGATCATGAAGGACTCGCCGGCGTTCCTCTTGGAGTACTCGGTGGTCCAGGTCTGGAGGATTTGAAGCGTGTCCGGGTTGAGCTGGCTGATCACCACGTTCCCCGCGTTCTGGTTGGTGGCGTACACCACCCACAGGCCGATCTCGTCCGCCATCAGGTCGATGTCGGAGAAGCCGCCCCACGTGTACGGGTAGACGTTGTGGAAGCCGGCCGACTCCAGCGCCCGCTGCGTCACCACCCGGCCCGTCTCGAAGCTGTAGCGCACCAGGATGTTGCTCTGGATCTTGTTGTAGTACAGCGAGCCGTTGTACACCACGTGGTCGGTCCCGGCCCATTTGAAGGGCAGGTTGTAGGTTCGGGACTCGACGCCGGCCACGAAATCCGACATGGATTTGAACTCTCGGACGATTTTGTTGTTGGTGTAGCTGTCCATGTACCACACCTGGAGAGACGCGGGGAAAGAATGCATTATGATTTACGTGCCTGCATAGGCTCTCAGTTGTACAGGCGTTGCCCATCTTCAATAAAGATTCTTGAGTCATGATTTACAGTTGCAGCGTGCAGGTGAATAGGGAAACGTTTTAAATTTAGAGATATCAATTTTAAACCTTTGCTGTGGATTACTGACATATGAAATATGAGGGGGGGAAATGCATTGAAAGTTTTCTGTGATTTGATGTTTTCAAAAATGTCTCAGCAGCAAAAATCTGAAGCTAGGTTTAGATTTATGGTTTTATTTTGTCGACATTACAAAGCCCTTTACTGAGGGGATTTTGGATGGCTGGTTTAGTTTTAACAACAACTGTTTTTAGTGGAAAAATCAGGAAAAATTTATAATTTGCCAGTTTTTTTTAAATTCACAACTCAATAAATCGGGCTATGAATAAGATATTAAAACATCCCTCTAAAAACCCTTCAGTCCAAGACTGGGAAATTCAAAGTCTGTAGGTGCTACTTACGTGGAGATATTGTCGCACCAATGTGAGAAAAATCTATTTTAAGAAAATGGCAATTTAAATGACACATTTCCACATAAATCTATCACAAACAATTTAATCAGTGCAATAATGAAACATGTTATTGTGAAGATGAGGTATTTTTGTTTCCAGGTGAAAGTTGCTGGGTTGCAGGTGACATCACAGCATTCCAAAGGCCAATACTATTGTATGGAGGAAACATTATTTTGTTTTGGAGGACATTTTTGGTCTTGTACAGAGAGATCTTGGACCAAGTGACTGATACTAATGATCATTTTTGTAATTCATACTTTTTCTTTTGAGCTACGACTTGTGAAAGTGTAATGTTGTTAATAGGAAAAACTGGCTCCTGCCCCCCCCCCCCCCCCCCCCCTGGGTCCGGTGACATCATCACATTCCAGAACCTGCAACCCAGCAATATAAGACCAATTTGGCCCAAAACCTGAAAATTGTAAAAAAAAAAAAAAAAAAAACTCACAAATAATCAAGAGAAAGATGAATGGGACTTCTCCATATGGTGATCAAAGCGCTGCAGGGCTACAGGATGATTACAGCATCAAAGTGACTCATATTCAAATTTCATTGAGCTTTTTGTAATTAGGCAGCGGGTGATCCTAAAGAGATTCATGTTGTCTGATATAATCTTTTGGGGAAAATGTCCCACACTGCTTCTACATCGGATTCTCAAACTCACTGCTGCAACCGGAGGGGAAAAAATGTAGCCGTGAAAGGTGGAACTGTTGAGTCTGCAAACATCTCACCCTGTTGTTCTTGAGAGAAGAGAGCGGGTCGGTCATCCAGGCTCCGAAGCGCGTCCCGGACGTCTTCACCGTCTGAGGCCCCGTGATCTGCATGAGTTTACCACAGGCTGAGGACACAGGACAGGCGGGGTCAGTCTTTTAGCTGTTTATATGTAACATGTCACCATCATTTTAATCTAATGACTAAGCCAAGTGACAGGAGCCCACAGAAAGGCTTCATGTCATTTTCTTCTTCTCGTCAATGTTCTTTTCTTTCAGCCATCATTTTTATTTTAACAACTCAATTGAATCTCAAAAAAGTCTTGGGCCAAGGATTATTATTATTATTTTTTTATGTCTCTAGTGTTTTTGTGCATTTAGAATTGATCCACAGAGAAAAGCATTTTACAAAGTTCATCACTATTTTGAGAGCTTGTCTTGTCTGTCTGGTGAATGGGCTCTAACCATGAACGATCCCGGGGTCGAGCGCGGGGAGAGCGTTTCAATGCTTTTGTATTCAGGTTTGTGGACGCTGCAAACAGAGGCGCTTTACAAAACGGACACATGTGAATCTCTTAAATGTGTTTTGAGACTCATTGGGTCTCAAAAAGGCACTGTTAAAAGAGCGGAAATGTTATTGTAAATTTACAGTGCTTAATTTGATCCTCAACGCATTCCCCCGTTTCAGTTTTTCTGGGTGAAGGATCCGGGAACTATATTGGAAGATCCATGGAGAGGCCTCACATACACGCCAATTACACTATACAGGTATCGCGGGAGCAGGTTTGTAAGGCGAGACACTGCAGGTGAAGAGGGATTTTTTTATTTATTTAAAGATATCAATTAGAAACTTTTGCTGAAGATTATTGGCATAAATATGAAGAAAAAATATATTGCAAGTTCGCTGTCATTTTATGTTTTCATATAAAAATCGGGTGTTTTATGCCTAAAACTGCCCAAAATGTTTGCATTTTTCCAGTGACGAAATCTGAATAACGGATTGATCCGGATTCAAATGGATGGTTTTATTTTGTTGACATATTAGTTGCAAAGACGTTTTCAGAGAAGATTTTGGATATCTCTAGTTTTAAAATAAATGTTTTTTTAGGGAAAAAAATCAGTATGTATCAGTCTTTTTTTTTTTTTTAAAGGAATAGGCCACCGTTTTTACAAACCGAGATATGTTTTTACTTTAGCTTTGAGGAGTTCATCTGTACCTGTCTGGTCTTTCCTTCCGTAACGTAAACACAGCACAGACGGAGTTAGCATTTAGCCTCTCTCTTCTCCCCTATAGCTCCAAACGAGGTGAAGATGGAAGCTACCAAACTCTTCCACGTTTTCCCTATTTAAATATGGTTACGTGAAGTGTTACACTATAAAGTATAATTACACAAAATAAAACAATGTGGAATTTCTAAGCGGATAAAAAGGGGATCTATATTGTAAGGCGTAATAATACCAGGAGTAATTCGGCATTCGCGCAATGATATCTTCACTTTACTGTGCGGATGCCGAATTACTCCTGGTATTATTACGCCTTACAATATAGTTCCCCTTTTTATCCGCTTAGAAAATCCACATTGTTAAATTTTGTGCAATTATACTTATACTATACTTACAGTGTAACACTTCACGTAACCATATCTGACTGGCCAGGCAGGGTATTCCGCTCTGTTGGCGACATATTCCACTGTCTGATGGCCACACTTGCGAACGCTGAGCTGCCAAATGTAGTTTTACATCGAGGAATCCGAAAAGTCATCAGTCCTTTCTGAGCTCAGTGAAATAAAAAAATGTTAACAGGGTTTGCTGTAGTACCATTAATTATCTTGAACAGGCAGAGATTTGAATATATGTTAAGGTTTTTAATATATCGCGTCTTGCAAGAATATGACAGTGGTGAAATAGCCGAGATTTCTTGTCAGGAATATAGGCCCCTTTAATTCATCACACCCGTACAAAAGTTTTCCTGAAACTACCAAGTAACATTTTTACGCACTGCCATACTACATTGTTTTATTCCTTTATTATTATTTTTCACCAGCATATTTTGACACTTATTGTAGTCTTCTCATAAATCATTGATTTAATCTCCCCTAGTTTTGCATATTCTTCAACCATTTTGATAGTATCTTAGCAATATGGATCGCTCCTCTAATTACACTTAACAAAAGATGATACAGTATGTAAGAATGAAGCTGCAAAGTATCTACAAATTGCAAACTGTGAATGTGAGAGTAAATTAGCGTGGATTTGCAGAGACAATGTTGATTTATTGACACCAATTCAGTGTCGATACTAATCAACGTATACAAAATATAAGTGAGGCAGCAGCTTAGAGCAACTTACGACTGTCTTAACCCCCACCGGAACCGACCACATTTCCTCCAGATTGGCTTTATCTCTTGAAAATGAGGAAACTTACTCCTCCCTGTTAATTCCTTAGTAAGAATGCACAATGACTCCTTTGGCAATGGTAAGTTACCCCCTAGCTTCAATCTCATTGATATTGAAAAAAGATAAAAATCCTACTTCCTGCAGTAGCTACCGACCAATCTCTCTGTTAAATGTAGATGTCAAGATATTTGCTAAAATATTGGCAACACGGCTCCAGGGAGTCCTCGCCATACTATTAGATCAATCCGGATTTACCCCCAATAGGCACTCACAAGACGTCTTCTGAATATTATCTCCACTCCATCTTCAAACCCCCCCGAAGGGACTTTCAGGGCATTAAACGGCACGGTCAGATTCACAAACTGTCATTGTACGCAGATGACACGGCTTTATATGAGGGGGGGGGGGGGGGGTCTAGCACTTCCTAATTTTCGGCATTATTATTGGGCTTCAAATATTCATAAACTCCTTTATTGGACCTTCCAGGCTGAGACCGGATCATCCTCCTTCTCCTTACACTTCACTTGCACCTCGTGACATTTCTTACAACCTGTGATAACAAAGATCTGGACTCAATTTAGAAATCAGTTTGACTTATCCGAGGCCTCTCGCAAGGCTCCAATTTATAATAACCATTTATTCCGACCTGGTTCAGACCCAAAGTGGTCAGCAAATGGCCTTTGCTGTTTAAAGGATTTGCATGAAGAAAAGACGCCTCCAATCACCTTTTTCGGCATTTACAAATCCGCAACTTCATTCAAAAGCAATTCCCTCATTACCCTAAACTGACATCGATCAACTAGTTAACCATCAATGGCCTGAAAAACATTTGACCTCTCTTATTTATATCAGGATTCATTCTATGATTCCAGACCCAACAATCATTTATAAGAACAAATGGGAAAGCGACCTTGCTCTAAAAATAAACCAGAGACAATGGGTGGAAATAAAAAAACTGGTAAACACCTCATCCATCTGTGCAAGACATGCCTTGATGCAATTCAAAGTAACATACAGAGCGAATCTTACGAATGCAAAACCTGCACAAAGCGCCCAGATCTGCCGAACGCCTGTCCCAGCTGTAAACACTCGCCCGCAGACCACGGACATATGTTTTGGACTTGTCCGAAGCTGCATAAATACTGGTCTGACATCTTTTTAATATTGTCCAAAATGTATAAAATTACTCTACCTGCCAACCCAATAACTGCTCTGTTTGCTTTATTTTTTTTTTTTTTTTTTTTTTTTTTTTTTAGAAGTAATGGGTCTAGAGAACGGGTTAGAAGTCAGGATAGGAGACCAGTGGTAGTGACATTTAGACTTTAAGAATTTACTGTCCTCAAGTCTTGCACGTGTGGAAATAGGAAAATGCTAATAATAAAAAAGATTTAAATCAACAACACAATAGAAAAGCAACAAAAAATGACATTAAGAGAGCAAAAACGAAGCAACCAAAGAGTGACAAAAGAGTGCAGGAAAAGCAACAATAAGACAATGACAAAAAAAATGAAACAAAAGCACACAGAAAACACGACAAAAAAGAGGCGAAAACAGAACAAAAATTTGAGAAAATGTAGGAAAAAGTTACGATGAGTTTTGTAGGTCTCAGCTTTCAAATGAGGCGTCACACTGGCCTATAGGCTTTAAAGAAAATGCGCTTGGTTAAGGGCGAGGGGTAAAAGGTTATTGACTTCGTTTCCACACTGAGACATGTTCTTACCTGAGCTTAGACGAGTTGATGCGTACCTGTCTGGTCTTTGTGTGGGCAAAGACCAAAGATGTTGTTAGCGTTTAGCCTCTCCTCCTCTCCTCTATGGGGCCAAACCGGGGTGAAGTTAGAAGCGACCAGGCTCTTCCAGGTTTTTCAATACGTGAGTCGTTACACGATCCAAGTATAGTCACACAAAATTAAACACGTCGATTTTCTAAGTGGATAAAAAGGGGAACTATATTGTAAGGCGTAATAACACCTTAGGAGCACCTCGACGTCCGCGCAGTGATATCTTCACTCCTAAAGCATTCTGGAGATATTACTACGCGGACGATCGTGTAACTACTCATGTAACCGTATTTAAATAGGGGGAAACGTGGAAGAGCTCGGTCGCTTCTAACTTCACCCCCGTTTGGCCCCATAGAGGAGAGGAGGAGAGGCTAAACGCTAACAACACCTTTGGCCTTTCGGCGTGACTGAGTGCACGCGTAAAGACCAGACGGCTACGCATCGACTCGTCTAAGCTCAGGTAAGAACATAACTCAGTGTGTAAAACCGGCGGCCTGTTCCTTTAATAGTATGAAATAAACAGCTTTAGTATCGCCGTTGACTAAAACGACATCGTCTGTATCATATCCGTTCCAAACAGCGTGGCATCGCCCGTCCCTAATTACTATTCTCCATTATCTTACAAATCCCATCCACTCAAACACAGCACAGACACCCCCTTATGCTCCCAGGACACGCATATGGCTGTTTTATTTCGATACCACACACGCACACACACACACGAACACACACACACACACACACACACACACACACGCACACACACACACGCACACACGCGCAGGTTGCTCAGAAACACTGCGCGCGCCAAGCTGTTGGACGTTTCCAGATGCCAATTACAGCCCGACATCTCTCGCGCGCGGTTTAATATTTTTTAAATACTCGAGCGGCGCGTCTCATCTATCTCGCCTGACGTTTTAATTGCAGCGGCTGACAGCGGGCTATCACTCGCGCGCGCACACTTCGCACCCCCCTATTAAGTATTTAACGGCCTTTTACGGAATCCATCACACGCCGGGACGCGACGCCTTGAGCCGCCGTTGCTCTGACGCGATCGGCGGCGTCCGCGTGTTTCCGCTCCGTGTCGGTATCGATAACCCGGCACACCCGCTAATTTAGGGGCTTTGGCGCGGGATATATTCCGATGGAGAGCGGCTTTAGCGACTAAAAATAACACAATTACAGCCGGAGCACTGAACACTTTAGGGGAAGTGATTATACTTCCAGTTTATAGACGTGCATTTTGATCGTGTGAGCTGAAGAGTGGAAGAGAAAGCCATATATCAACTTCACTGAGGTCATACTGTTTATGTCTATAGCTATAAATCAACTTCCGGCATGTTCTTCAGTCGGGTGGTTGTAGGAGTAAAAATAAAAAATAAATAAATCTAATGCCAGTTCAACAAAAGAATGAATTAAAGGGGGGTATTATGTAAAATCGACTTTTTCAAGCTTTATATCATGTTATTATGTCATTCCCTCATTAAACACATGCCTGGAGTGTTGCCTCGGCTCATTCACATATTTTTGAGTAATCAGTAAAAACTTAGACGGTGGCCATTTTAGGTGTTGCTATGCCTCAGTCCTCCTAGGAACGCCCCCACCTCCTGGAGACGCCTCTGGACCTTTCGTCACCAGCCGAGCCCCCCAACCACTGCTCCTCAGCTCAGCAGAGCCCCCTCCCCGCACAGTGTTGTTGTTTCAATGCCACAGTAGTGTGCTGAAGGGGGCGTGTCGGAAAGCTTCTTAAAGAGACAGAGGCCTATTTCAAGACGTTCAGTACAGCCATTTTGAGAGAGCAATTTTATTCAAGGCAGTTATTTTAATTTACTGCTTATACAGACCAACAGAAGGTTACGTCATCATTGTAGTGCTATAGACTGGTGCTAGGGGATTGAAAAAAGCATAATACCCCCTCTTTAAGTAACAAATAACAGCAAGGTATCTGTTGTAATAAATTATCTACGCCCTGCTGGCAACAGTGGAAATGTAAAGCAGATGAGGCAGGGTTTTAGCTCAACTCGTGGAGCGTCATAAGTTAAAGGAGAGGATCAGTCCCTGCTGATGAAACGTTCTCTTTTTCACATGGACCGTCCCAATACATCTCCACAGACAGCGCACACTTATGTTGAGGAACAATATATTCATCCACTTTTTCTGCATTGAACCCCCTTTGAGTTAGTTCAACGTCCCACAATGCCACAATGAATGAAAAGTGCGTCATTATTTAAAAGATTTTGATTTGTGTTGCTTGATTTATATCTATATAGAACAGCAGCCCAGTTACAGCCTTTAGGCCTGGAGTGGCACAACAAGTATTCATTCAGCACTGCAGTAGGGCTAAAATAATTAATCGAGAATTAATCGACAACTAATCGATTATTGAACTATTTTAGTAATCGATTAATCCTTTTCTGGTTCACACAGACTCAAATAGAGCGAAAAAAGCATGAAAAGGATGAAAACCTACTTTGGTTTTATAGTTAGTGTATGTAGTGTTTTGTACATTGTAAATTTCATAAATATCTGTCCAATCAGAAAGAGTTCACTCATAACATGTAATTATGTGCTAAAGAAAATTGAAAATAAATAAAATGTTCACCATTCACAGCCAAGCGATCAATCGATTAATCATAAAAATAATCAGTAGATTAATCGATTACAAAAATAATCGTTAGTTGCAGCCCACCAGGAAACGTCCCGACTCTCCCGATTACCCAGCACGCCATTCCGAGTTACGGTGGAAGGTGGATTTAAAATTTTAAATGTTGTCTATGTAAAAAAGAGGCAGTAAGGAGTGTCAAGACGCTTTCATTTTCAGCTAATAGAATGCTAGTAAATCAACGTCTCCTTTAATAACTGCCTGTTATTCACACAAACAGATGATTTCCCTCCTCTGTGTGACGTACTGAGTTTGCTCATGCAGTTGCGGAGGCGGTTCTCCAGACTCAGGACCCTCTGCTGCAGCTCGTCGTAGTCGTAGGCGCCCATCTCCTCCTGGATCCCCATCAGGACCCCGGACAGGTTCCTGATCTCCTCCTTGAACTGGGCGATGAGTTTGGTGTCCGTCTTGTACTGCTCCAGCACCGGGATCAGCGGCTGCAGAGACTCCATCTTCCCCTTAAGCTCCTGGGTGAAGAAACACGGAGCGAGTACGTGGGTTTATCCATGTTTCAGGCCGGACAGAATTGTGAATATAGTTGTTTTATCCATTTATGACGCAAACACCGGCTTAATAATACAGACAGTGGTGCTTCACGCCGGAAAACAAGCTGAAACTGGAATAGAACATCCTGCAATGTCTGTGAGAAAAACTGCAATAACTCAATTACCGACAGAAATAAAGACTGGTTTGTTGTCGAGACAATCTTTCAACTTAATACTAACTCTTTCTTCACTCTATAGTCTAAAATCCCATATTACTTTTGATCACTCAAGCAAATGTACCTTTCCCTTCATTTGGACAAATAAATAAATTTATGATGACTATAACACAGCACCTCTCTCCTGTAGTGTGCGTGTGCACTGAGGAGGTATGAGGATGTTGATAGTGCCAGTAATCGACATATCAGCTTTTCAACTCAAAAATAGACTTTGCTTCACACTTATATCGCTGCTGTGTGGGGAACCGACGAGCTCATGCGCTCATTCTGTCTGTAAACTAAATAAGACTATTCATTCATTTGGTTTATTTGATAGGGACGGATACAAAAATGTAGACAAATTGTAACAGTCCGATGATTTTTCTATTTTTTCTATTTTTCTATTTTTTTTGTGTTAAAGCAGTACTAAGTAACTCTTGCCCCTAGAGGCCATAAGCGCAACTGCAGGTGTCGTAGCAAGTTACGATTTTCTAACTTTTTAAATGTCTTGGAGAGTAAATACTACACTGACAGGAAAGGCAAAGGGAGAGAGGGATGTTGTACATCCAGTTATACAATGGAGATAATTGTTTTCACTCAAACTTGGCTGTAGATACTGTTTAAAGTGGCGCTAGCCCGCAGTTAGCTTTGCCCGTTAGCCTGTTAGCTTCTTCTTCGTGATTCTATTAGTGTGTATTGGTTGCTTCGACCCGGTGGCAGTCAAGTTGCAAGCATGGTTTTCTGTCCAGAGACACCAGGGGGAGATGAAAGACCCTCCAATCATCCCATTAACACTTGTATTACCCCCAGAGGGACTACGGAAAGGATTTATTAAGGTAAACACATTACTTAGTACTGCTTTAAAATGTACGACATTAGTAAATGACAGATAACTGTATTTTGATCAAATATTACAGTGGTGAAATCTGATGGCTTTTTTATTGTCTAAAACATTTTGGGCCCGATTGTAGAGGCTTTCTACTGGCTTAAGACTTGCTTGGCTAGTTTGTGACCAGAAAGATGGGAGAGCATCATTGAATTTTAAAAGAGTTCCTTAACATTTCCTTATTATAATTAGAAACAGTTCATGTTTGATCCAACAGCTTTACACATCCTCTTGACATGACTTTTAAAATTCAAGTGCGAGTCCAAAACACTTCCTAAATATTTCCCCTCTTGCACCTGTTAAATTTTCTCCCCTTTATCTTGACTTGCAAAGAATCAAAGCTGTTGAACCCGGTATCACATATCCAGGACTGACATTTGGCCAAATCCGGAAACTTTCGGCCAATAGTGGATATTTGTCTAAATAACTATATTGACAGTATTTGCAAGAGATTCACTGATGCAGCTTTTATGCTTCCGATACCGAGAGTTTGAGAATCTGCCGATATCCGATATTAACCGATACCAAGATACTTCTTAAAATGTTTTTCTTTTCTCCAGTGTGAGATCATCCATCCATCCATTTTCTTCCACTTGTCTGTTGCCGGGTCGTGGGGGCAGCTGTTGGAGTTGCCCAAATCACATTGCACCAGCCCCTATGGCTCCTCCTGCAGGTGGTGGGTCCACAGAAGGACGGCCTCATGGTTCTAACCGGGCCTGTTGGTCTCTCATAAGGGGCTTCGGAACCGCTCTTTGTCTGACCCGTCACCTAGGACCTGTTTGCCCTGGGAGACCCCACCAGGGGCACGAAGCCCCCGACAACAGAGCTCTAGGATCATTCTCAAACCCCTCCACCACGTTAAGGTGGCGGTTCCAGGAGGGGGTGTGAGATCAATAAAGTCTAAACTAATGGAAAAATGTTTAACAAGGATCACTGGATTTTTGACCCTTGGGACAGGCTATTTTATAATAATATAAACAACTTACATGAAGTCATCTGATCACTATTACCTGTTATTTTGCAGGCGATCAAAAATATTTTGTTAAAACTAACTCAGCGATTGGATTGTCCAGGTTCTTAGCTTCAAAAGGACACACAGCATGTCCATAGTCACTTAGGTTAGAAAGTTGTGTTTTTAAAGCAGTGAGAGCCAAACGTGGTATGGGTTCAGTATCGGATATCTGTAGCCAATACCTGATATCGTATTATTTCCGATTTACAGGTTAAGACCTAGTATCTAATTCTAAAGCATTGGGACACACACAACAGATTTGTTTGCGATATAGACACGTTTGACCATTTTGTAAAGTTACAGAAATGTCACTCGGGCAAATGATTTATCACAACACGTGTTTTTCCATCAGAACTAACGTTTCCTGGGACATTTCCAAAGGCCAGTACGAACCTGAAAGTTCCGGTTGACGAGCGTCTTCTTCTCGGACTCGATCTGCCTGAACTTTGACCTGAGCCCTTTGATCTGGCTCTCCATCTTCATGATGTACTGGAAGTCCCTCTGAGTGCGCAGGTTCAGCACCTCGATGGACTGCGACATGTTCTGCACCTGCTCAACACAAACAAACGCGCCATCGATTTTCCTGTCGGCGCTCGGATTAAAACGTCCTCGCGGCGCGGCGCAGGCTCCAAACCGCGGGCTTCACTCTGACTTCTCAAGGAGCGAATCAGCGCCGTGACCTCCAGTGTGTGTGTGGGTGTGCGTGTGTGCGTGTGTGTGTGTGTGTGTGTGTCAGAGGGAGATGCAGTGTCTCTGGATAACAACACGCCGTTACTTTAAACTGTGCTGCGTCTGCCAACATTGGAAAGATAAACGTTTCAAGCTTTTGCAAACCCAGAGGAACCGCACCGGCAAAGGCAGACCAGTGGTGTGAATTATGAATACAAATATATACACTACAGCCCGAGGCAGCCCCATGTTGTTTTGATATTGTAGATTATTAACAGCACGATCAGAATGAAAGGACAGAATGAAACTGGCAAAGCAGTTTGTTCTACGTTTGGGCAGCAAGAAATGGCGTGGGTGAGGCATTCGCAAATTTTAACCCCCAACATATCAAACATTCAGGAATGTGCATGCCTGAAATTTTACTCCCTAAATATTTATGATAGAAATATCAATTGTGTCAAGTTTGAAGAAAATCCGAGAAGGTTAACATAGTTTGTAAGTATCATAGTAGTAGTATTATCTTCGTTGTTTCGTTTGCTGTTGTTTCCTTGTTGCTATTTTGTTCCTTGTTGTTCCACTATGTTCTTGTGAAATGAGGATTTTAATTGTATTGTATTGATTTTGGGGGTGGGGGGCGCTTATAAGCTCTTGCTTCGGCCCAGTCCTTTTGAGCAGAGAGTGTTTGCTGCTCAAATAAACAAATAAACTAAACTAAACTAAACACATGGTCTAAATGGAGGATTCCACGCCTCATCTT
Source organism: Proterorhinus semilunaris (assembly GCA_021464625.1). Taxonomy (NCBI): domain Eukaryota; kingdom Metazoa; phylum Chordata; class Actinopteri; order Gobiiformes; family Gobiidae; genus Proterorhinus; species Proterorhinus semilunaris. The sequence continues at coordinate 26,826,528 of CM038358.1, read as the reverse complement.
TGGTCTTAAATTGAAGCTTATGAATTTTCTATTTAGGATTCAAGCATTCATTTCAAGTCACGGGGTTTTACAGTTTGTTTAGAGAAGTTGTCATTGTGAAGGACATTTTTGGAAATGTTCGCAAATAAATGGTCTGATTTAAAAAAAATGTAAACACACAAACTGCTACAACGCTAAACTGCCGTCTTCTTCATCATGTCAGGGTTATTTGTTCCAAAGGTCATTGACAGGCTAACTACATTCCGTCTGAGGCTTGGCCCAAAAAGCTGCTTTTAGGGGTCTTGGGACAGAACGTGGCACAGTTGAAACAAAAGGTCCAAACTCATAATGGCCTGAGATATAATAAGCCATAACGGTAACGAAAAGGGGGCATAGACCGTTAAAAAGAATAGACAACTCCTCCTCACTCCTCCCCGTTTACCACAATGACCACGTTTGACGGGGAAATCATGGCGGATTCACAGACTCCACCTCCCCAGGTCTGACGAAGCATGTTCCTAAAAAAGGCATAAGGGCGGGATCTTCACTGTAGACTCGGCCCTTGCGTGACGTGTAGCTCGTGCAGCTCCAATGCTAACAGTCCGACCCTCAGTAGTAAATTAAAAAAAATATATCTTGAAAACCAGCCTGGTTTCTTTAAATGTGACTGACCCGGCGTTATCTCAGCAGGAATATGTAGCCGTAGAAAGTATTTAAAAAATAGAAACCAGGCTTTAAGTTGTTTTTAACGTTACCCACCACACCACGTGGACCTGTTTGATGAGCTTACCCTCTATATATCGTATCAAATAGAAGTTTGAATGCCTGCGAAACACAAAGCCTGCATTCATGGAGGCGGTACAAGATACAAGTTCGATGAAATAACTGTGGAGCATATTGCAACTTAGCACATCCTGCATTTCTAAAAATAACTCCCTTGACTTAAGTGATTGCAAATAAAGCCTGTAGTGGTGTTACGGGGCAAATGCACTTTCCCCGCCCCGTACTTCCCCAGCCCTTGCGTTGTGCGCCGGAGCTTTTCGCCACTGTGGCTGGAGCCTGGCAGATCCTGAAACGTCCCGACTGACGCCCCGAGGCGGCCCAGTACATTAGCATCAGCGAGCGGGTGAATGGCAGAGAACAGCCCTCAGCAAACAACAGCTAAATGTGTTTGTGATGTGACGGGCTAATAGAGGAGCGCGGCCCACGTGCGCCCCCCCCCCCCCCCCGCTGTTTGTTTGGGGAAAATTGGATGTGTGTTGCGCTAATCCAATGTTTCAGCTGTTCGGGTTGAGAGGCGAGTTTTGTGACAGAGGAAGCAATTTAGATTTTTGTATTTTATGGGATGTACTGAATGGAAATGCTACCCAGTGTGGATTTGAAAGTAGAGTTTGATGGTGGGTTTACGGTGGGGTCAGTGGTGCAGGAGGCTGGGTGTTCCAAACTGGTTGTTGGAACTAGACGGTTTCTGGTTCCAGTCTCATACATACACTGTTAGTTCAGTCGCGTTCCAGGGAAAGAAGACACTATTCACCTTATTCCGCCCCGCCCACTTTTGCCACGGATCGGCACTTCCTTGTGTATTGACACTTCTGGTCGAGCCCGAAATCCGTTCACTAAGTGGAGAACGAGGGGAAATGTCTGCTGCTAAAATATGATGCACGGTAGATTAATTTGTGTAAAATGGCGCAAGTCATGGCGGCACCCACAGGAACTTCCGTAATAAGGCTAATTGAATCTATACTCTCTATACTGAAGTCATAAATTTGTCTCTCAAAGTGGCTCCAAGGCTCTGTATGTTTTGACTTGCATATCAGTATGACGCACAACAGAGGTTATTTATACCTCTTCATGTGGAAGCAAAGCCAGACTCAAATGGTCAGACTATAGCGCAATGTCTAGAGTTCATGTCTCCAGGTCAATAAACTTCCAGACTTCTGCCTCAGGGAGATGTGCCCTGCACTTTAAAAAATATCCCGACAAAAACCTGTCAACCCATTATAATGGAGCTGACCAGTGCAGGACACCACGCTCTGAAACAGGGACAAACCCCGGAGGTGGTGCACCGTTTCAGAGGATCAGAGGAGATTGAAGGCAGACAGGTTTCCTCCGGGTGCTACGGTTTCCCCGACCTCCTGGTCAGGTCGGCCCACAGTGGCAGCGCGGCTCAGTCGCAGCGGCTCAGGACTAACACCTGAACACTATTTCGTTGTACGCTTGTACAATGACAAATAAAGCACTTACTTAAATACTGACTTTGTCTTTGGCGCAGACATACATTTGTACAATGTTTTTGCTTGCTTACTTTTTAAAATCAGATTAATCACACTTAATTTTGATGTAATTATTATTGATTATTGAAACTAGGTCTACATAATTGCTTTTATTTTAAGGATTTGCGCACATTTTATAAAAAAAAGAAACAAAATATATATAATAAACATGTCATGTGAGTGCTCTGTCTTTCACGTGGGAAAGACAGAGCTCAGTTCACGAGTTGACTTTGACAGCAAAATTAGAAGAAAAACGTCGCACATCATTCGTTAAACAAACCAAAACTTTGTACTGGCCCGGCTATTATAGATCGTTTGTGTAGGCTCTCGGTCGTTCAGGAACTTTTAATAGATTTTCAAATATAAATCAACTGGACTCGATGTGTTAAATATGCAGGTCATTTTCTTTTGTATAAATTACATATACGAGATGGTTGTCTCAAAAGCGAGGATGACTAATGGCTTTCTGATAACCAGATAAAATACATCGATGCCAGAGAAATAAGTGGCAACGACAACTTAACACAGACTGACCTGGAGATCTCTTAAACGCTGATTATTCTGTGATAGCTCCGGGTAAAAGCAATTTAACAGATACGTATACTTCGGCCTCTGTAATGGAGGTGTTCTTTTAAATTGTTATGTTTACGAGGTTTGCGACGTTTAAGTGAGACTGACGGTTTTCTCATCTCCACGAGCTTGTCATCCGGTGTGTAATTTATGGAGGAATATGAAAATGGGTCCGCGGACAGGGCTGGAGCGATCTCTCCGAGGATTAGAGGGAAGCTTGAATAAAGATGTGAATCAATAGGGTCTTTATGAATTCAGCTGCGACAAATGCGTGGAGAATGTAAACGGATTTAGTGATGGGATTGTAGGAGGAAAAAAATACAGGGTAGTACCTGGACTCCATTACGCTGTGAGTCGGGCACCATCAAATATTTCTGCTTAGGGCCCCAAACGGCTTGCGGCGGCCCTGGTAGCCCTTGCGTAATGTGGTGTCATTGCTCATAGCAGCATCTCCAAATAACACATACCGTAAAGTCTTGAAATGGGCCGACAAACTCATCCCTGTGAGGAGACAGGTTGGCAACTGGCAGCAAGTCGAATTTAATGCCAATTATTATTTTTTAATGCCAGGAATGCTGAAAAATCTTGGCACATTTTATTTTGTAGGATTTGAAAACATTCAGTCGAACAGGGAAATGAGGGGAAATTATCTTGATATTCAAAACCAAATCAGAAAACGACAGGCATTTTCTGAGCAAAAGACTGTGTGTACAATTAGTTTTAGACCACAGTTTTGTGTTTTTTGACGAATGTACGCAGTGAAAATAGTTGAGCAATATCATCGAGTGGGTTCTGTCTCTAAGGAAAACATTTCATGCCAGTTTGAATCAAATTTACTGCACTTACGAAACGAGATGTTACAAATGGGCTAGAAAAGTTAAGAACCTTTGGCTAACCTTTTGACATAGTGCTGACTGCGACCTCATCAATATGCAGGCGACAATTATTTTGTGAGTTCAGTAAAGTTCAGCCTAGTCTATTTCTATTGTGTTTTCCGGGAATCCCACTCAGGTGTTGTTTGCCCACAGTGAGTGGCCTTTATCAGAGCACTCTGCAGTCTGCTGTTTGTTTGCCTGTTATTGCAAACGTCCATTACCTTCTCCAGTAGCTGTCGGAGCTGCCTCCCCTTGGCGTCTCTGGAGCACAGGCTCTGCTCGGGGGCGACCACGGTGCAGATACAGCGGCCGTCCGCGTCCTGCGCCGAGCTGTACACCTGCCAGCCCTCCTTCGGACGCACCGTCTGAGGAGAGACACAAAGAACACGGCATGGTGAGTGAGGAAATAGATGGAAATGTAGCTAAAGTTGGTATAAAAAAAAAAAAGAAAAAAAGACAGAATAGCCTTAAAGCTTCAAAAATTCTACTTAACGCTCAAGGATGTGGAAAACTACTAATAGGAGACAAACATAACAAGCTGCTATTCCATGAGCAGACTGAGACAGCTAAGAGAACTGACACAGGGGAGAGAGCAATGGAAGAAACTTGTTTGTGGCCTCGGAGCAAAAAGGAATAAGTCAAGTTAAGCCATAAACAATTCAAATCTGCGCCCGTATTCAGTGCTAAGATGAGCTGATAGCAATTGTAATGTTGGTTTAGGGCTGGATATAGGAGCCATAATATTGTTTTTGACACGCTTTGCACTTTACGTTCTGAAATTAAGATTCAGTTGACTGTGCACATCCAGCAGTGTTAACCTTTGAGAGAAGAAAAATGAGCTAATCTACACACTTCAGATCTTTTGTACAGGGCTAAAATCTACAGCTTTAGTAGAATTTGTGCACAATAAGCCTCTACAGAAGCCGGAGTTTTGGGGCTTTGCAAAGGATGTTTCACTGTAACCATTAGGTCGCGTTCACGAGGCGTCGCAACATTCGAAACAACATGAGTATGTGCAGCAAAGAAATCTATTATGGTTACTACGGTAACCGTAACTTAGTTGGCTAATATCTCTGCAATGGCTGGACCGATCCACAAGAAACAGAACCTGACACAAAGTTCAGCGTCTTCTGTCTCAGCACATATGAACTAAGGTCCATAACTGGGGACCATATTCAAAATGATGTGCTTGATGTTGGTCAGATGAAAATAATTTATGGCTGAAATTCCTTTCATGTGTCAGGTTTTGTTTCATGCGGATGGGTCCAGATACTAGCCAAAAAATGCACGGTACGGTTATCATAGTGAGCTCTGCCAAGTAATGTTGAGAAATAATATGTACAAGTGTGAACTTATGGTGCGTTCCAGGCAACTGGTAACTGGTAAATTTCCCATCTGCCACTTGGCCTTGGAACGCCGCTCGAACTGGTAATTACAACTTGAAAACTCGGAAACCTCAACACTGCTACGGGTTCGTATACGAGATGGCGCCCCCTGTGGAGCAGCGCTGCTAATGCTAAAACTGGAACAAAACCACTGCATCAGTGACGTGAACGTTACTTTTGGTCACAGCTTTCAACATAACATTAAGTCGCGTGTTTTTAATTATATCTGGTTTGGAGAAACTTTCATATAACGTTAGCATCGTATGAGCTAACTGTTGTAGCATTAGCCGTTATGTTTACATACTGCTTTATTCACCTGGACCCCTCCTGGAAGCACCACCTTAACGTGGTGGAGGGGTTTGAGCCCCCGAATGATCCTGGAGCTCTGTTGTCGGGGGCTTCGTGCCCCTGGTAGGGTCTCCCATGGCAAACAGGTCCTGGGAGGCGGGTCGGACAAAGAGCGGTTCAGAAGCCCCTTATGAGAGACCAACAGGCCCGGTTAGAACCATGAGGCCGTCCTTCTGTGGACCCACCACCTGCAGGAGGAGCCGGCAACGGACAAGTGGAAGAAGATGGATGGATGATCGCCTGGAATGCTCTGAGGTGGTAAGTCGTAATTTTCAAGTAGATGTTGGATGTTGTTACAGAACCACAGGAACTAACTCAAACATGGAGGAATAAACAACTTAAACTTTGATTCCAACTCGTGGTGGTTTGTGGTAATTCTGAGCTGCACCAACTCAATTTTAAATCATAGGCTGTTTACAATGTTGTGACACAGAACGCCCCCTAATAATTACAGTGACATATCTCTTCTGTAGAGGCTTATTGTGCACAAATGCGATCAGAAGTTATACATTGGAGATCTTTACAAACGTTCTGAAATGCGTTGATTAGCAATTGTTTTTCTTGAAGACGAATCACTTCAAAGATAATAGCGATCAGGGAAAGTGTCTGTTGATTTTCTATAGTGCTAGATTTCTCTCCCATTGTGTTGTACTGTCCTTGGCCCCAGCTGATATTATGACATGACGCCACAAACGCAGCCTGTCGTTCCAATTGTGCCGTATAGTTTTGTTTCATCACAACTAAAAACATTCCGTGGCGCAGAAGTTGCTCGTGTTTACGCTACATCCCATTGTTTCGTTTCTTGAGACGAGAAAATCGCCCCACGCTTTGCCGCAAAAGGTTTTGTCACCGCTCCAAACACCGCCGAAATCCCCGCTCCCCTCCCCGCGTGTGAATCCTAGATGTTCTGAGCTTCCAAATAAGGTGCAGCCATCATGTTGTGACATTTTGTTTGTGTCCTCAAGCCCGGTTCGAGCTGTTATCGTGCTGCCAGTCGGAGTCGGAGTCAGAGTCCCGTTGTGGTTCAGTTTGCGTTTGGACCTATCAAAAACGTGGCAGCGTTGTTTTGCCTAGTCGCTCTCCACATCTGGCCTTGGTGTGTTTTTTTGAAGGATTGCGCCCCCTCATCTTGTTACTGCTCCCCCGTGACTCCCCCCCCCCCCCCCCCGTCCCCCCACCTCTCTCCGACAGTAAATATTGTCCCGGCCTTGATGAAGCGCTCCTGTTTTCTGTTTGTCGGTCCGGTCCGAGCCGGCTTTGGAAAGGTCCGGGTGCTGCGAGCCGCTGATAACTCTGATTTGTGTGAGACTTTCCCCCAGTCTTTATTACTTCCAATACGCCTCGCTGCACTGACCGAACAAAAGCTGCGCTACCAAGATGAGAAAGTGAAAAGAGGAAGTGAGTGCTTGTGTGGAGACTATTTAAAGTGTAGTTTTATTTGTCAAATACAAATCATTATAGTTAGACAGAGACCATGTCAGTGCTATGATTATTAACTAAGGCTTTATTAGCAAGCGCTCTTTGATTAGAACCAGAGCCGTGGGAAGATGTTATAGTTATAGTTAAAAACGTTTTTTCTGCACATATTACCTACTTCTTGATATTGCCTGCAGTTTGCAAACTATCCACCAGGGGGTGCTGCAGCACCCTCAGCACCCTGGGTTCCCACGGCCTTGATTAGAACAGAGTACACACTAGATTGTTAGTAGCCAAGATTAGATTTCAAAATACAAAGAAAAGCAATTTAGTTTCCCTAATCCTGTAGTTTAGACATTTACAATCCTCTTCTCAGAAACGTTAAAGCAGAACTAAGTAACTAATAAATCCTTTCCGTAGTCCCTCTGGGGGTAATACAAGTGTTAATGGGATGATTGGGGGGGGGGGGGGGGGGTCTTTCATCTTCCCCTTGTGTGTCTTTCCAGAAAACCACAATTGCAACTTAGCTGCCTGCGGGCCGGACGCCCCAATACACACTAATGGAATCACGAAGAAGAAGCTAACAGGCTAACGGGCAAAGCTAGCCTGTTAGCGCCACTTAAACAGTATTTACAGCCAAGTTTGAAAACAATGATCTCTATTGTGTAATTGGATGTACAATATCCCTCTCTCTCTTTGTCTCTTCTGTCAGCGTAGTATTTACTCTCACGGACAATTAATGAATAAAAAACTGCAACATGCTACGACACCTGCAGTGGCGCTTATGGCCTCTAGGGGCATGAGTCGCTTAGTACTGCTTTAATGCTCCTGATCATGTGTCAGAAATATTTTCCCAAAACTTTAAGGCGAGACGCAGTAGGCGAACACACACATTTGTGGTCAATGTTGAGATTCTTGGCTAGTTTTCTCCCGTAACAGCTTAGTCTGAATTCCAGTGTGGGGAAAAAACAAAACAAACAAACAATGTTTATTGTATGGCGTTTTGTCCGCTAGCTAAGCAGGGATTTCCCGGGAATAACTACAACATTGCGGCGCACCCTCGTCTTTCGCACGCAATTTCACTCGCAAGTAGTGGCATGTTTGGTATCCACGTGTAGCACGAAAGGCGACTGAGATGATGCTGCAATCCAAATCGAATTAATACATTTCGCCGTGACGTTACAAAACTTTAGGGCCCGTTTTACACTGCTGCAACAATATCTCCACTTTAGTTTCTCCTTAAAGACTTCAACATGTCCGGTCTTGTACTTACACATATTTTTAAGGTTTATTCTGGGGGGTTTTTAACATTTAATTCCTAACCTGATTTATTGAGCTTTGAACTGCAACAAACAAAAAGAAATTTGAATTTACAGATATGTTTTCACTTATTCAAAAGCTAAACGATATCCAAAATCCCCTCTGAAAAATCTTTGTCTTATGTCAACAAAATAAAGCCCATACATCTAAACCTGGTTCTATTGATTATTTAGTTTTTGTAGCTAAAAAAAATGTATGTATTCTTTTATATATAAGAAAACATAAAATAACACAATACATTTTCTTCTGTTCACATCTGTACAAACTGCAGCAGAGGTTTCGAATTCATATCTTTTAATTAAATATTCTCTATTCACCTTCAATATGTCAAAGTGTGTGAAGTGTTTTGCCCATGGACACGTTCATTGTTTGGATGAACGTTCAAACGTCACAGCTGCCAAAACGAGAACGCGGAATATGAGAGAACCTCCGCTTTTAAGTCTTCGCACGATTTGAGTGGCATCTGAATTGAAGATGTGTTTTTTTTTTGGTTTCATTTAACTCGACAATGAAAAGTCTATGGAATTACATGAGAGAGACGTCAGGCGGGAAGACACAAAGGGCTGACTTGAATGAAACCGCGTGAGTCACCGTTTTCGCAGCCGCTGTCCAAAGTGAAATGATGGAGAGAAAGCACTTCATGATAACTTTGCACTTGTGAAACGGAGGCAGTATTTTGTCTGAAACAACTTTGATAAAAAAAAAAAAGTGCATTAGGAGAGCCACATTTGTCATGGCATGAGCAGCTGATCATAGCTAAAGGAGAAGCGGCGTATGCAGACAGTTAGCAAGCCAGCTATACAATGTATTTTTCCTGTAGCTATTAGCCATCAAACATCCCATCCAGATGTTTTCAGAAGTTGTCAACCCATCGACCAAAACTAGGTGATCATATTCTGTTAAGTTTCTGCTTTTTGTGGGGTCGGAAACACGTCCGGTGGCCGCTAAACATCATCTTATAATATGTCAACAATGGAGAAAACACAGAAATGATATAAAAGCCATGAAAAGGAAATAGTTATACCTCGCCATACTTATGCATAGGACCTGGCTCCAAACAGGTCCGGGAAGCCGTTGGCCATTAGATGTACGCATTTGAACAGGCTCAGACAGTTTAAGGCATTTCTATGATTTACGATGATATATTGTCACGTTTGAAGCAGCCAAAGAGGGAAAACAAACACAACTTTTTTTCTCCAACATTACTTTAACAAATGTTGATTTTTTTTTCCTCTCCTAAAAATAGAAACAGAGATTTGGAGAGGAGCAAAGAGAGCAAAGAGCAAAAAAAAAAAAAAAGCCTACAATGTTAACCAGGAACCTACTTTAGCTCCATGCTACATGCTAACGTTAGCTACAAGTGTGGTTTTGCTGTGGAAAAAAACATCCATATGGACCCGATTTTAGCTTCATGCGTGTGTGATAAATACTGTATGTTCATAGTCTGCCAGAAAACGGCCACTCGGCCAATTGCCGCCTGTATCTATCACTTGGGGGGCAGTAACCATGGCGACACACAAAACGTAAGCTTTTCTACATACAGTAGGTCCTTTTTTTCTAGTTACTTAGTTATTTACTAGTAAAACAAGGCAAGGCAAGTTTATTTATTCCGCGCATTTTTGTACACATGTTGTAGTTTTTCTTGTGACGATATAGGAGCAGTATCCCCCGTAATATTCTGCGTGTGGCTTTGTTATAAACTTTCTGCGGCTTTTTTACCACATGCAACACATTCCAAAAGCGCAATTAAACTTTGGATACCGAAAACACGGAATCCATTTGGAAAAACCCCCGAGCAAAATGAAGTGCTCATCAAGTCCAGCCCATAATGAGGTTAAATATTTCTAATCGAACCCGCTGAGGGAGCTCCGCATAGCAAACGAATCTTTGCAAAACGATATTGTATTGCGTTTAACAGAAGTGTGACTCACGCCGAGCTGAACTGACCTCCTCCTCCAGGGTGAGCGCTCTGTAACCATCCCTTTGAATAAACGAATGCCCACACAACGGCTCGGCACAGTGATATCACAGAGCTACTGTTTTTGTTTGTGAAAAAAAAAAAAAAAAAAATCACAACAGTTTACCAATTGACTACAGCTGGTAACCATTTTGGAGGAAATGTTGCACCGTATGACTCTCACATGTTTCCACAATCCTTACTAGACTTCATTTGCATTGTGTCCAGCGGTTTCCCGAATATTAAAAGGTTTAGATTAAATCAGGCCAAATATTGAGCCCACAGCAGGTATCGCTTTATCGAACAATGCATATGCCCACATTTGTTTGTCCTTTTAGGAAGTCTGGATCCTTTTTTCATAATTTTTTTTACAAATGATGCAATAACACGACTGCTGTTATTGCTACTACAACTGCTGCTTATACTGCTACCGCTGCAAATCCTACATCTAATACTTTTTCTTAGGATCCTAGGCCAGAGGATCTCAGTGAGAAAATATCTTTGCCTTTGTTGACTGGTCAGGTGATTTTCTATGTTGCCTTTTCCCCTTTTTCCACACCAACCGGTCCGGATTTAAAAACTCACAGTGAAGTGTGAACTCTCATGAGAAGCAGATCGCTTTACAAAGACAGTATTCGCCTCCAAAGCAGCCGTTGTATTCAGCTTTTTCCGCCCCCTGCCCACCTTTGCCTTCTTCTTTGTGTTAAATGTCCAATGTTCAGGGGGGGGGGGGGGGGGGGGAATTGGAGCCTCCAAAACCTCGAATAAGAAAGCTAAACTCAAAGAGGACCAGCACTACACTACCAACACCCACGGACGGGAAGTTGTTTACAGTATCACTCAATTAGCAAGTCTTTGTCTCACGCTCTGACGGGTGTTGTGTCATGTTTGATATCCATGGCCCCGGCTCGCTCCCGTGGCGCCTTTGGAACTTTCACTCGCACGTGTTTATCCCCGTCCCCCTCACTGCGGATACGAGCGCGTGAAAGGACAGGCCGCCGGCGCTGTCCAGGGTCCACAGACGCGTGTTTGATCGCGTGGCTCGTTTTTTTTTCCGGGGTGGCACAGTGCGTGGTCTCACATCATGTCATCAGGTAATTTTTTTTTTTGTCTGCGGCCTTGAGAAAAATCCTGCTATGAATGTCTACGAATACTATACTCGTCCATTACAGCTGCTGCTACTAATACGAGACACTTTAAAATAGTTCCGACCTCTTATCTTGTGCACTCTTGGCTTCATTTAGTGCCTCCTTGCCTCCACAATAGACTCTGAAGCCTCTCATAGAGCCCTCACTCGTCTCTTCCTGCTTCAGTCTGAATAGCGGCTGTGAAGGAGCTGCCGGTTGAACTAATCTGTTGAAATGCTCTCTCTCTCTCTCTCTCTCTCTCTCTCTCTCTCTCTCTCCTTTCGAGTGACGCACATCCTTCTCTTCTTGAGCTCTTCATCCGTTTTTTTGAATGAAGCTGTAGCGCGGCCAACCCAGATGCTCCGCGGCGCTCTCCAACCGCGCTCAAAGAAATGGCTTCAATTCGCGCAGATGTCTCTCCCTGGCGAGATGTTTTTTTTTTTTTATGGCCGGAAAACATACCGGAAAAAAACCTGAAGGGAGACTAATCTGTGTAGTCAGACTTTGGTATGAAATTAGCGGATCAGGCAATGCTGGTGTTGATGTTAAACCCTGATTAATAGTTAAGTCTGTTCGACTAAATATCTTCATTTTGCGCACCTGTCTTCTCCTCTCAACATATTTACGTCTAGTCCCAGTTTAGTCCTAGACGATGTAGATTCGGACGTTTCAGTGTGACTTTCCTGGTTAAATAAAAGACAAATAAATAAATAAATGAATAGTCTTCCTTGTCCTTTCCTAATCTCATAATCCAGGTCATTACTCATTCAGATCATTCTGTGACGTTTTGCGTTGAATTGAATTGGTGAAGCTGTGCCATGTTTTGTTCATGTCTTGGACCCAGCACAGACCTGGCCCCGCTCGGTTCAGGTTTAGACCTCATGTAGCTGAGAGCTGTAAGGTTATGAAGTTTAGATGACTGGAGAAGATTTGGTGTCCAATCGATTCGCTCTGTGCATGACTTCAAACCATAACAACGCCGCCCGTGACGTGACTTCCTGTTTCGATCCAGCACACCAAAATAAAAGCACCATCTTCTTCTTTATGTTCAACTTTCCTTCTGCCTGACTATTAACAGACAAAACACTTGAAATGTGTGTATTTAATTATATCCTTGTAATGTTGCGAGTACCTGCTGAACTAATCAATGAGACGAGCTGTGTGCTTTTATTTTGGCGTGCTGCATCAAAACAGGAAGTCACTTCTTGTCTTGCGTTGTTATGATTTGATTTGATTTGATTTGAGTTAACCGATATGGATTTTTGCGGTCCGATACCGATATGAAGGGGGTTGGCGTGATATATAGGCCGATATTTTAAGTATTTTAATTTTATGTTTGTTTGTTTTATATATATTTCAAATAGCCTATAGTTAGACATGTATTATTATAGTAAAGGTTTCAGTCATAGAAATATATCTAATAGAGGTCGACCAAGGTTTTTCTGAGGCCGATGCCGATCTGCACTGCTGATATTTTTGGCTAACATAAAAAAAAAATATCTTGTCTATAATCCTGTGCATGATGCTGCTAAACCTGTGAGGTGGAGCGTGTTAAAAAGACAAAAATCAGTAGATCCCAAAACATAAAAACGATAAGTCTCTGTCTAAAAGAGTAAAAGAGGTGAACAAACTGGTGACCGATGTTTCCCCGCTCCCCGGAGGCCTGGGAAGTTGTGGGTGGGCTCATTTTAAAGCCCAGACTTCCCAGTGCAAACGGGAAGTCTCTATCACTTTGGGTTCCGGAGGTATTGGCCAATAAAAGGCAGATATCCGCTGGTTTTAGGTCACGCCGAGGTTTCTGGATTTTGTCAATAATAACCTCACATTATTCACAATCACAGTAAATCTGATCAATTCTCTCACGTCTGATTAGCAGCGTTTAGTGCCGTGTTGTTCCTCAGTCCTCGGTGTGGTTTTTATTTGTTCATTTTTCCTCCGTTGAGCCACGAACCACGCCTTTTTTTTCCTTCCTGATTGGTCAATGCGCCCGTCCGTCACACAGAACTCACGGAAACAGATTCCACAACTACTTTAGCACAAAATATCGGCCCCGACAGAACTTTCTTCCACATTACAGAACTCACTTCCCTCTGCGACGGCCGGCCACTAGTGATGGGTCAGTCGCGAACGAGTCGGTACAAAGAGCCGGCTCTTTTAAGTGAACGAGTGAGAGCCGAGTCCCACAAGTGAGACTTTTTTTTTTTTTTTTACGGTTGCATGTTTATCAAGCTCTACACACATTGCTCATTGAGAAGGGCAAAGACTAAAAGAGAATAGAGTAAGATAGTATAATAAGTATAATACACAATGGCTCCACCACCTGGAAAAGTCAACTTTGTTTCCTGAAGACAAAACAACACCACTATAAGCCAATATCACATTATTACAGCAATGGGAAAAAAAATATTATTCTGTTCTTTTTAATTTCTTTCTTGATTATAGTTGTTTTGTGCAGGGACTGGTCGAAAAGTTCAGTTAACAAGCCATGAATCAAAACCTCTCCTAAATTTAAACCGTATTATGTTAAAAAATGAAGAGCCAATTGGGAGCCAAAATGGTGAGCTGATCCAAATGATCCGGTTCACCAAAAAGAGCCGAAAATCCCATCACTACCGGCCAATATTCAAGGGACATTAAGGACACGCTCGACTCGACTTAATGGGAGTGTGTTGAAGAGGATTCTTGCCTGAAAACCTCTCAAATGTGTGAAAAATGAATCATTTCCATGGGATTGAAAATGGAGTTCTCTCTCTCCCAGGCCGGACCACGCCCACTACGGTGATACGGGAAAAAACTCAAACTCCATTCAGACCATCTGCACAACTCATGTCTGTCCTGGCAGGATTGGAAAAGACATCGGATTCTTCCCGTTCGCCGCAGTTTGAGAACCACTCGTCTCCCCGATCAAAACAGCCCCCGCCAGTTCAGCGTGAGGGGGGGGGGGGGAGATGCGCTGGGGGAGAGGTGTCACACATCAGGAGGAGCAGCTTCGCAGACTGTCAAGCCATTTGGGCAAAAACAATGGTCGATTAGGCTCTTCCGAGCGACACAATCCCGCCGCCAGGATCTTCTGAGAGGCAGAAGGGACGAGGAGCCCGCCGAAGGTTATTACCTCGCCACGCCCCTGAGGCTCTCGAGCGCCAAACGTCTCGGCATAAACAAAAGGGGAGGAAGCTGGAAGGAAGACGATTTGTGCACAAGAAAAGAGCGTGCATCTGGCTCGGGAGAACTGGAAACGACAGGCTAATGAAAAGAGTAAATGTGAATGTATTTAGATCTTTTGCACATTGTATGATATGGTGTTTTTCAGTCGTCCAGGAATATTCCATCATAGAAGAGGTTTTCCAATATGTATACAAGTCAAAAGCGAAATGTCCACTACTCAATGAACCCAGTCCAGTCAACTATAATCCAAAAAGTGGTGGCCAAATCCTAGCAGACAGACAGATAGTTTAATCCCGGTTCAGCCCTGGGTTCGAGGCCATGACGGTTTGGTGACCGGGTCCTGGCTTAGATTTAATTCATTCCTTCCATCTATTTTGAATGTTGCTCTTCCCCGTGTGCTCGTTGTCTGTGTAATCACTGGACACGCAGAACGACTGGGCCATAATTAGCAGCCGGTGTGTTGTTGCTCTTACGGCGACCGAGAGCCGCGTTCAAAGTGGCCCATCTGGCTTTAGTCCAGGGTCAATAACGGAGCGGCGGGCTGGATGTGTGGGGGGCGACGGCGACCAGTGAAGCCGGGAGCAGCGCCCTCCTCCACAGCGTTCATTTGTTCTTTCATTCAGCCGGAGAGCGTGCGAGGTCTGTTTTTGCGCTGGTAAAATATTCAGTATAAATGAATGTTTTACAGCCGTACTGCGTATATCTGATGAGGAATGCAAACGTCTATGGGTCAGTGAGCGACTGAATGCCTCGAGATACTATGAACACGTCATTTTTAATAAAGCACAGTTTATCTGCCTTGAAAATAGCACTGCTGCACAAAACACATAAACCTAAGATACGAAAACCTTTATAGAGCTGATAAAATAATCTAAATTGGAAACCAGGATGAGCTTATCTTGACTACAGAATGACTTAACAGGCTTGAAATACAATTTGTGACAAGTTGAACAATGGAAATGCTTTTTTTTTTTTTTTAAAGCAAGGTAAATGTTATTGCCTGCTGGTCTATGTTCACAGTCAGGTCAGTGAAATGACATTGTATAAGACACATAATGGTCTCGACTCGTGACAAGTTTGCAACCAACAACACCCGCAACGCAAACTCACCTTTCAATGACCTAATAATATGATCTGCAGAAGGAAACGCGGCAAGTTGGCAACTTCCTCCCACGGTTTTTAACACAGCACTGTCAAATATTTGGGTCGAACCCGCGCGCACTGACAAAGTTTATCGCAGCGCCAGACTCACCACAGTAGGGCAGTATCCGAACAGCAGCAGAAACAGCAGCGGGTTCAGCACCACGGACAGCGCCCACATGTCTCCTCCTCTGCCTTTAAAAAAGAAAAAAAAAAAGAAAAAAAAATACTAATACTTGAAGTTTTTTTGAATCGTTTATCGGGTCCTCGTATACGTCCTCACGCGGCGCTCCGGGGAGGGCAGGTCCGTGCGCTCGGCTTCCCCTTCCCGCTTCCCATGTGGGCAGCGGCCGGGAGGAGGTGGCTCTGCTTCTGCGAGACGAGCGAAAAGTTTGGAGGCATTACATACACGGAGCGCGAGCGAGAGGCGGGAAAAAAAAGAAAAAAGAAAAAAAAAAAACACGGACGTCGCGAGGTCACGTTTTTTATGTTTTTTTTTATGACATCATCACACAACTCCTGCCCGGTCTCGTCTCGTGCGGGTGGCTCTTTGATGATTCCCGCGTGGAGTGTTTGATGTTTGATTTCCAGCTGCACGCGCCCACACAGAGCTCGCGGAGGGCAGAGAGTGTGGCGCGAGAGTGGAGTCAGTGCGGCAGCTGCTCCTCGTGCGGCTTCTTCTATACAGCCTGCTGCCGCGTGCGCCCCCTGAGCGAGCACGCGCAGGAGGGGGACATAAAGGTTGAATTTTAGAGTACGCGTTCCCAAACTCTTCAAGCCGCGACAGAAAAATCACAAAAAAGTGACGGAAATGTGACACAGATGTGACGACAAAGTGACCAATGTGTGTGTGATGAAAAGCAACAACAAAACCACAAAAGAGCGATGGAAAAATGAGGCGTTACTCTGGCCTATAGGCTGTAACCTTTTTAGATTTGGAGAAAATGCACTCGGTTAAAGTGGAGGTTAAGAGGTGAAGGTGCAAAACATTTAAAATCTGGTTTAATGATGTTAGTTTGGAGACTGCATTTTGATATTTGGCTTAATTTCATAAAAAAATATGACATTTTCAATCCCAGATACATCAAATATAGTGCCGGAAATGTAAAAAAAAAAACGTGGTCTAAGAATCATATTCGACCCCCACTTCAGTGATCCTCACTTTGGGAACCACTGTTTTAGAGCACCCCAAATTTGGTGAAAGTAACAATTCATGCCGAACAGTATGGCATTTTTAGAAAGCTGGAACACAATAATGTTACCTTTTCAAAACATTTCTCTGTGATTATTACAGTTTGTCATGTCATACAGAGTCTTAGCATGCTACCAGTTAGCAACTGTCATTAACTGTCAACACGATAACCACACGTGTGGCTCATATCTATAAACACTGAGGAAATACTACAGTAACAGCTCAGCTGTTGAAGCTAAATGCTAACCGGTAGCATGCTAACGTTTTGGGCTGCTCAAACACGGACTCTCTGGGGCCGTGTTTTTACTGTTATCTTCTTGAGCAATGATTACGAGGACATAAAAATACCACTGTCAATCAATTGTCTTTCATTTATATCCTGAGTAGAGATATTGTCACATGTTGTAGTACTGCATAATTCTACTTCGGTATTCAAAATGGCCACCAAAACGACAAAGGTCACATGACTGAAAGGCATGTATAGACTCTAGGTCCAGTTTCCCTGATCTGATGAGATGGACCAAATTGCCCAATAGAACAGAGTTTTGATGTGACACAGAATTAACATTACGATGACCCATATGGAGGCTTAAAACCTTCTAAATGGACAGATTTCAAATGTGAACCGAATAACTTTCAATTTAGGCTATATTTTACAATTCAGTATACATTGGCGCTGTGTTTACCAGTGTGTGACTCTTGAAAGCGGAATGTCAGGACACCTCTAGCCTATTGCAAACATAGATTTGGTTAAAAGTGATGCATCACAACTACAGGACAGCTTTCCATGGACTTAAAGTAGTCAGAAACTGATCAATATCTGTCTCTAAAAGTTTGAAATTATATAAATTTTTTTGCCAGCAGCATCTATACACACTGAAAAGTTTCAGATATTTATATCTTACAGTCACCAGACATTTTTTCTTTTGCATTAGGCTATGACCTGTAAGCTAAGCCTGTAAGCACTTAAATACTTGGTAATGCAGATATTTGTATGCTTTAAGATGCCGCTGCGTTTAGTGCAGTTCCCCGTGGTTGTGGAAACCGCAGGTACGTCTTTCTGTGAAAACCAGGATAGATGAAGCTTTGTGCTTTTGTCTCAAGTTCAGTTTAACATTATTCGCATTAGAAACATTATCCAGTATGATGGCGGGTGCTGTTTTTGTCACGTGACTCACAACAATGATTGTTGCTGGAAATAATACAATAAAAATAATGGTAATTGAAGTGAGCATGAAGTTGAGCTGGACAGATACAGAACAAAAGAGAATAGGCCTAAGACATAGAGACCGATAGCCTTTAGGAAGACTTACAGTAATGGGATGCCGTTTATCTGAGCTCTAACCTCTACCCCTTCATAACACGTACCTGTACTTTACCATATTCGATTATTTTCCCATACGTCACACAGACTTCAAAGGAACATAATGACTCTTCACTGGTTTCCAATTGCCACTTCCTCTTGAGTGTAAAGCCGTGACAAACATGGGATTCTTGTACACGAACAATGAAGAAACATGATTTAGCCCCTGTCCCTTGTTATTCTAAACCGAAGGGAACACAGAAGCCGTGCAAAATGTTCCAATCATCGACTTGTTTCTTTTGTTTATGTAATAACACATGGCCTGATGTATTCTAACTAATCCGTGATGGCTCCTGATATACAGACAGTATGCTGAATGATGTGAAGTATATTCATTTGAAAGAGTATACCCAGCGTTTCATGTTTATTCTACAATCTTGGGAGTTTACAACAAGACATTTTTTTTTTTGACTGATGCACCTCAGCTTGACGTCGGACCCGTCAGTGGAGGAGGAGTCTGGCAACACTGGTTAAGGTCAGGCTCTGCATTTGGGGGTTTGGATTGTGAATACAGAAGTAACACTGGCCCTTTTCAGATAATAACCCATGTTCCCAAGAACCTAGCACATATTCCCAATGCTACCTGGGAACTGTGGGACTTTTTCAAATATTTTCCCCCTCGTGATTCAGAAAGGTTTGAACGTGAAGGTGTTTTAATGTATGGTCGCTCTCAGCCGTTCTTCCTATTACCTGAAGGTACAGATGATAACTCAAGAACTTTCATCTAAGATATTTTAATTTAGTCTCAAGACGAGCGGGTCGTCTCATGATCGGAAAGGTCGGGGCTTCGAATCCCAGCTCCTGGAGACGCACACTGTCGTCGTGTCGTTGGGCAAGACGCTTCACACACCTTTGCATCTGGTGTCTGCGTACATTGGTGTGTGGATGAGAGAGTGAATGGGTGACTGGTTCCTTTCTGTAAAGCGCTTTGGGCCCCATGAACGTAGAAAAGCACTAAATTTAACATTAATTTGGTAAAGTTTGCATTTATAATAGACTATTTACTATAATCATAATCAAGGTCCTCAAACTGTCATTGGAAGTTTTGGTGATTTTTCTTTTTTTGGGCCAAAATAAGTAGATATTTTATAGTTTCATGGTCTCATAAACACCTTTTTATTTTGTTTTAGTGTCATTTTTGCTAGAAAAAAAAAAAGAAAAAGGTTAAAATTATGATGAAAGAAACACTGGCTGGAACAGGAGGAAATGCACTCGGTGAAAAGTGTGTCCGACTAATGTTCTTTCAAACAAACTCGAAATGACAGGACTCATCATTGGTAATGCACTGGATATTACGTGGAATCGTGGCCTTGATTTGAACATTAAAACCTGTGTGTCGCTTTAGCTACATGTGACACATCCGCTGCTTTTTGTCACGGCCTGTAAGGAAAGAACGTAATCAAAGAATGTCCATAGTTAAAAACAGTGGAGTGTTTGAAGAGACTGGTGCTGATGTCTGGTGTTAGATTGGATTATCAGGCTAATGCTCTCCGCTTGACAAGGCTTGGCCCACTACAGCGCTAACAGCCCCATTAGCCGCAAAGAATTATATGCTAATATCGCGGAGCATGATGAGCATCGCAACTGCAGCGCGCTGGCTCTTAATGAAGGAGTTAAAAAAAAGAGTTCTTCTGAATCAGGGAGGACTCTTTACTCTCGCCGGGGCGTCTTATTACTGTGCTGTTTAGGGCGCTCACTAATATTACACTTGGCCTGGGTTCAGGTATTGTTTAAATTATTAAAAACTCAAATGGACAATCTGGAAGGAGATGACAATGACTTTTACCAACTGTTTTTTTAAATCTGCAAACAGAGAGGGGTAAAGTTGTCAGAAACATTTCTTAAAGAAGAACTAAGTAACTTGTTTACCTTAATAAATCCTTTGCGTAGTCCCTTTGGGGGTAATACAAGTGGTAATGGGATGATTGGGGGGGGGTCTTTCATCGCTCCCTGGTGTCTCTGTCCAGAAAACCACACTTGCAACTTTCCTGCACCGGGTTGGAGGCGCAATACACATGCCCCATCCGAAAACAGTAAATTGGTAAGAGGTCTTACGCCAAACCGGATGTGCGTCAGCGTCCGCCATGATAAGAAGCGTCCGAATTAGGCTGTCGGTTAGGAAGGAGTTAGGGAAAGTGGCCTGTATGCTAACTATCATAGCCACTTTAGCATAGTGACCTCTGGTGGTCCCCCACTGGCGATTAGGAGCTATGTGCCATCCCATAAGCCACCGCGCCAATCTCCCCACCCCCCTCTGCCCCACCCTCAAGTGATTCAGCGCAACCACTGTTGATTGACAGGTGCACATTTAATAATAAAAATAATAATAATAAAAAAAAAAGATTCTGCACAAGCCAAACTTTATTAAAGAGACAAAATACATGTCAGAGTCCCCACAGCACAGTCACATGGTTTTAAAGAGCCTCCTCAGTAAATGGCTTAAATGTGAAGGATCATTTGGATGTTCCTTTTTTTTTCCACCTTAAATGTCTTTATTTGGACACTGTTGTTGTTGGACAATAGGTGGCGGTATGCGCTTTTGTTTGGTCTGCACTGAACTTTAAAGAAGAAGAAGAACAGCTGTTGGTGATGTCACTTCCCCTTCCCCTGGGTAAGGACGGTCGAATTGGGCAAATGCTGCTGAAGCTCTAGTTCACTAACTGCATAGAGAGCTAACCATGAAAGGTTAAGGATTAGTTGCTAGTGTTAGTACTTTACAATTTAATGGTTTCGGATGCAGCCACACTATCAGAATCACAAAGAAGAAGCTAACAGGCTAACGGGGAAAGCTAACTGGGGGCTAGCACCACTTTAGCAGTATTTACAGCCAAGTTTGAGTAAAAAAAAAATATCTCCATTATGTATTTGGCTTTTGGCGCAATGTACAATATCCCTCTCTCCCTTTCAACATTTGAACCTGAAGTGCAAGGACATCGGGGGCTGATCATTTTGAAAATCTTCTAGAAATGTTCAAAAAGGCCACTATGGGAAACAAAAACTACTTCCGGTAGCTCATAGGAAGCCGTACGCTTATTGTTTCTACATCAGCGGCCCCAGGAATGAGGTTTTCTCTGCCAGATTTGCCTCTCTTCATCATCGCCACACATGTCTACCTGCAAAAGTCATCTAAACCTTCATCATCATGCAGTAAACCGCGCGTTTCGTATTTGTCTTGTCCAAGTTTGTCCTGAGTGATAAAAAAGGACTGACATTGCGTGCGGCGTCCCCTCTGGTTTGGCCGACTAAACCTCGCATTGTTCCTTCACCCTGAACGGCTTATCAACAGTCATTGCACTTGCGCTCGGTCATTTGGCCCCGCTCCCCCCCGAGAGCAGCTTGTTGAAACGCGGCGATTGAAGAGTCACCTTCAGCTCCGGGTCCGCTCGTCCCGCAGAAGACCGTCCTGCTTTGGTATGCCCGTCCCGGTCCGCCCTGTCCTGAGAAAATGGACACTTTGCGCTTTTTTGTGTGTGTGTTCAGAGCGGAGACGGGAGACGGAGAGCGAGTGAGACAGCAGCCCCCAGTGATCTGAGAGAGTATAGAAGAGCGTGATTACTTGGAGCTCTATGGATTACTTAGGGAAACCATGGCCGTGTTGTTATGTAAGGGGGGTTGGGAAGAGTTGGAAGAATCAGATGGTCTAGTAAGTGTTGAACATATTCATTTTAAATGTACTTTACAAAACTGTTGAAAGGGGAGAAACTGCAGGCAAAACACATTCATTTAAATGTTCAATGTTTCTCCATAGATTTAAACGGTAAATTGAAAGGGCCATTTTTCTCACATTGGTGCGGCAATATCGCCACGTAGGTCGCTCCCACAGATTTCAAACTTCCCAGCCTTGGAAATCTATAGCTGCGTTCCACTTATGTCGGAAGTCGGAAAATCCGAAAACGTTTTTTTCTCTGAGTTGTAGCGTTCCAGTTGTCCAGGTCCATCGAAGGTAGACCTAGACCGTAAAGTGTTAAAACTTTGTCGCTCATTTTAGGGCATCATAATCAGTTTACAGAGAAACTTCATTGTAATATTATACAATAGTATGTTGTATATGTAAATACAGTGATAATTTAGCGCTAGTAGTTTCATAATTTACTTTCAACCGTTGATTGAGACATTAACAGAGCAGTAAAGCGTATCCGTTTCGCATTGACATCTAACACATCTGACAAATAAGGTGGTTTATTGTTTCAATGGCTCCTTCTCGAGTTAGGTGATTCTGTCCCGAGTTTCCAAGTCGGAGCTCGGAAATTCCGAGTTCCTTCGAGATCAAGTGGTACGCACCATAATTCCTTGCCTGATTTATTGAGTTTTGAATATCAAAAAATAACAGATTTTTCCACTAATAAACAGCTCATTTTAAAACTAAAACTACATCCCTGTCAAAAAAAGTCTAACTAACAAAAATGTTAACAATATATAACCATCAATTTAAACCTGGCTCGGTTCATTATTCAGATCTAGTCGCAGAAAATTTGCGTTTTGTTTTTTATTCATTGACAGAAAACTTTGAGATATCACGTTTCAAATTGATGTCTCTAAATTTAAAAGTTGAAGTTGAAGCTGGACTGAGGGCGATGATTGGCTGCTATGGAGGTGGAAGTGTGTCCTCTCGGAAGTGATCATTGGCTGGAGGTCGATGATGCTGAAATTAGTCTACCAGTTTGAATTAACGCCTAGGCTTCATATCTCAGTTGGAGGAAAGAGCTCAGTGATTTTCCGATGTGTTTTCCATATAGATACTACGTCATATTGCAATACCAAGTAGAGTTCCCTTCAGATAAATAATTAATACAAGTCTTACTTTTTGTAGCTGTGGCCGGATCAATACAAGTTATACCTATGAATGCAAAAGTGAATGAAGCTGATCAGGAAGGAATTGCACTAACATTCATTTGATGGTTGAAAATGATCACATCTGCCTGTCAAAGGAACTGTTCCGTGTGAAAGGCACAAGGCGCTTCAATGACAATGCGGTGGTACATTTTGTCGTAATATTGCGACGTGTAGTAGCGGCTGAAATCAAATAAGTTGCTTTTATGAGGGCCGCAGGGTGTCTCCTCTCACCAGGGCGCACTCATCTCCTGTCAGAGGGTGCTGCTCGGGGCACTGCAGAACAGCAAAGCTCAGAGCCGCTGGAGCCTTTCCCAGACTAACGCTTTGAACAGGGCGCACTTGAACTTAAGCTTCTGACTCGCACCGGAGACGCCGACGTTTCCCTGGCACAGACGAACAAAGGGCCTCTCGCAAAGTCACCACTCGCATTCCTGAAGACCTTCTATAACAATAACTTGAGACGGAGACGGGCCCCCTTTGTACTTCAATCACTCTAAATGGGTTACGATGGAGTCTGGGTATCCGCCCGCACGTCGGGAACGCCGACAAAGAAAGCGTTTAGTAGGTGGGATGGATCGATGGATGTAGCTGCGTCATTGTGTTTACGGACGGGATAGTGGCGTTCGAGAAAATGGCAACAAAGCGCGGGGCAATTATCCGAGCCGCAGTGGGGATGGCAGTCGATACAGGAGGCTCGTGGCGCGAGTTCTTTACGAAATGGGCAAAAATAACACAGCGGTGACAGCTTAAGACAAGATATTTTACTGTATTTTCCTGTCAGTGTTGTTTTTGCTTCTGCCTTTGTTCGCGCTTGGCAGGTCCCGAGTGCAGAAGATAAAGGTACAGCGTTGCCAGTCTGGAGGGCTAATACACTTGAAACTATATCGCAACGCAAAGTTTTGTTCAACTGCGGGCCGGCACGGTATCAGAAGGCGGATTTCTTTGGAGATTTATTTTATTGTCGGAGGCTGTTTTTATGTCGCAAAATGTCAAGTGGCGGTTGCGGCAAACGGTCGAACCTCCGAAGGCGAGGAACAGGTGGCTCGCCGTATATACATGTAAAAGCGCGCTTAACCCGCCTGCTAACGATTACTCATCGGGGCCATATGCGCCTGCGGGGCCGCCAAAACACAAACTGTCTGAGCAGAAGATAGTGTGTGTTTGTTTATAGGGACATGAGTCAATACGTGCGCAGGCTATGGGGAGTGACGTGTGTGTATGTGACCTTCTGGTGTTTATGAGAGACAAACTGTACCTGCTTTTGCACCACTTTACTTCAGTAAATCAGGCCCTTTATCCGCATTGCTCATTGCAGTGGGGCTGGGTGAGACAGGAAGGGTAAGCTATATCCTCCTCTGATCTGTGTTGAGATGTCAGGGTTAGGTTTCGGGGAGGCAAGTACACATATGTGACAGTATGCCTGCACTGCTCCGCCGGCCGTCCCCTGATAAATTGCATTTCCTGTGCATTGTTTGACCTGTGACTTCCTGTACACCCAAGAAGGTCGTCTAAACGCAGCCGATGGAGAGTCACGTGATAAGTGCCAGACCTCCACAGGAAATGACGTCGCCTACACTTTTCCCCCTTGACATTTATTTCAATTAATCTCAATAACACATCTTTAGTAAACTCCACTATCCTTAAGATCATTTCCTGTGGAGATGGAGCTCCACTGATCACGTGCCTCTCCATTGGCTGCATTCAGACCATAGACTGTAAAAATAATAGACACTCCTCCCCGTTTGCGTTAATAACTACGTTCGACAGGGAATCCATGCTGGACTTACAGACTCCTCCTACCTTGCTCTGACCGATATAAGGGCGGGAGTTCTGTCATAACCGTGCCCACGCCTTTAGCTCTGATGCTAACAGCCAGTCAATCAAAGTCAGGCCCTCATTAATATACAAGAAATGTACCTTACGTAAACCCGCCTGGTTTCCTTAACTGTACCTAACCCAGCGTTATCACAGGAGGAATATCTAGCTGTAGAAAGTTTAACAGGAACCAGGCTAAAACGTGTGTGAAGAGCAATGCTAGTGGAAAACTAGCTTTTTCTGCAGCCACTAGATGGAAGCACTGCAGCAATGTCGGCTAATGGCGCCCCGCTGCGATTTAGTCCCGGAACCGTGCTACCCGCGGCCATTGGTTCAGACCCTTCTCTGTGCACCCGGTCTTCCGTGTTGGTGGTTGTTGCTCCTCGTCGCTCTACATCCCAGGTAGTATCTATTTGCTAAATTCAACAGCTAAAGTTGGTATTAATTGGTCCCTGCTAATGTTTCGTCTGCAGTGGATCGGCTGCAGTGACTCGGACCTCGATGCCAAAGCCCCGAGCCAAACAAATGCCCCGCTCAGGTTTGTGGCACGGCCTATTAAGATAAGACGAGATGAGATAGGACTTCACTTGTTCCTTCAGCTCTGAAGAAACACTCAGGGGGTGCAAAACAGACAGGAAATCAAGTAATAGTAACTGAGAGTATTATATGCAATGGATAGAACGCTTTAAAAGGCAAAAGTATAGACAAGTTAATTTGGTCAGTCTTGTAAATGGCAGTGACACATTTCATATCTGTAGATGACTTTGGTCACGGAGACGAAGTTGTCACCGCTGCCAGCCCTTTTGTGTTGTTATCCCTCCCTGTCTCTGGAAGAATTGGACTCATGTGGAGCATCGTGTATGCTACTGCTACTGATGCTGGGAACTGGACTCTGGTCGCCTAACGGTAACGGAAACACACGAACAGAACTGTGAAATGAATCATGGTCTCAACTAAAGCATTTTTATATGAATTGCCATTGCCTCCGTAATCTAATTTATTGACAGCAAACCAGCGTGCTTTTTATTTCTGGTGCTGGCCATCTCCAGCTATAGCATTGATTGGTATTTTATGTTTTAAACTGCTAAGGTACAATTCCCCATTGCCACACATATTTTTTCAGAAACTATAATGTCTTGGCTTTAATGAGGTACCACACTGGCATTATAGCCTGTAAGCGCTCCAGTCAGTGAGCTTTGAGCTTTAGGAATGCATGTTTGAAGAAAATAACTTATCAATCAAGTTTATGGGGGAACTGATTGTATATTTTATTGAAGGAAACACGAGCACCTGGAGGAAACCCGCGCAGACAGCGAGAACCAGCAACCTTTTTGAAGTAACATGCCAATAACACTTTACGCCACAATTAAAGAAAACAGGCTTTGCCAAAAAATGTTTGTTTTTGTGCCAAACGCTTTCACTCGCGCTCGCTGCTTCTGCTTCATTTGTGAAGAAAAACCGCCTGGCTCTCTTCACAAATGAGATCCAAATGGAATCTAAAGACAACTAAAGAAAGACAACGTACAGTATCTGTCTTTGAGCACTGGATGGTGAGTATTAACCGTGCCGAGGCTTTCCCTGCCGTTTGTAGCTCGGGTGGAGGAAAAGTTTTTGGTAATTCTGAAGTTTCCCCTCTTTAAACTGAAGTTGATGTTGAAGCCAATCAGGGACGGGCTGACAGCGGCGAGAGCAGACGCAGCAGACAGTGGAGCTGATGTAACTCGCACGAACAGAGTGACAGTGACAGCGATGCCATTAGGAGGCCGAGCGCGGCAGGAGGCACAGGCTATAGGATACAGTGCGGCAGCCTTTTCAAAAGCCCTGCGTCGGTTTCCACCTCTTCCTTTTGTAAATCGTCTGCAGAGTTTGGCAGAGTATGTTTCTCACTTGTAAAGCATGGGATTGTAAATGTTTAATCAAATAGAAAGCCTTCTTTCTTATTTCCCCTCCCCTGGAATAGAGCCAAGGACCTGTAAGCCGTGAGGTGAGAGCGTCGAGTAACCGCGACGCTCATAACCTAATTTTAAATTAATGGGCTCCGTGACACATGACTCCGGGTGCGATCTCCGGAGGCCGCTGTTCTTCCTCTCTCGCTATTTGCCCAATAAAGATGAGCGATGTCTTGCACAAATCAACAAATACATTAAGAAAACACAATGGGCAGTGAGATACTGATGGGAAGTCACTTGCTACATGTTAAAAACAATACGTTGGATGTAAATACTTGACTGCTGTGTTGAGCATTGAGGTAGGATTTGTTTTAATTTTTTTTTTATCTCAGACCGAACGGCTAGTATCAAAAAAACAACACCACAAAAATCCATCCATCCATTTTTCTTCCACTTGTCCGTTGCCGGGTCGTGGGGGCAGCTGTTGGAGCTGCCCAAATCACATCGCACCAGCCCCTATGGCTCCTCCTGCAGCTGGTGGGTCCACAGAAGGACGGCCTCATGGTTCCAAACGGGCCTGTTGGTCTCTCATAGGGGCTTCACCACAAAAATGTTGCAACTAAAAAGTATTTACACTAAAGAGTAAACATTATAAGACAATAACACCTACTGCAGTGAGCCCGACTTTTATGTTTTTTTCAGTGGATGCCCAGTCAGGGAAATAAAAGAAAAAAAACACAGGGTCAGACTCGATCACACAGACTCGTGATTTTGAGCCGGGCGCTCAACCTATAGAGCTAAACTACAGAGCATCTTATTCCCGCCCACATGTTAGAGGTTAGATCTACAGGATATATCTATTGAATTATTTTGTAATTACTGACTGTCCACCAGTAACTCACTGCCTGTCACGTGATCCTGAGCTACTTACTTATTTGGACACCGCTACAAACTCATATGAAAATATCGGGACATGGAAGAGCAGCGCCTCCTGGGGACCCACTTGGGAGTCGCGTGACGCTCGCGTAAAAAAACAGCCCATTATTCGGATCATGGACTTGAGCTGTTTAAATGCCAAATTAGTCAATAAAAGACTTTTTTCAGAATCCAGTTTTAATATTGTTCGAACATTTCAAGGCACATGGAAACATTAGTTAAATCTTACAAAGGAAAAAAAATAATAATAATTAACCAGAAACTTTGGAGAACTCAACATGTAACTGCACACAAAATATTCTTTGTATATGTGAAAATCCAAAACAAAATCGCGTAGTAAACATAATGGAACCGCCAATAGATCCACTGAGGTAAAACAGTCGATAATTTCTTACAAATTTATATTACCATTTATTCATTTAAGGTTGTTTACAGATTGCTCCACGATTGCGCGAGGCGGAATTAATTTATTTACAAAAGACGTTCCCTAATATTACAGATGACACTTTAAAAAATATAATAGAAGAACATTTGCCAAATATTTAAAAACTTTAATAGCGGGGCACATGCAAGTCTTGAAGTGGATTCGGAAGGCACATTAATGTACAAAATAATAATAATTACAGTTTATCAAAAGCACTTTTTAGCACCTTTTTTGTGTGTTTTGTGACTCTGCACAAAGCACCTCTGTGGTTGTTTTTGAGGCCGCACTGAGAGCTGGAAGGACAGCGTGTGGCCAAAGGGACATGGACACAAGTGTGGGGTGGATGTGTTGCTTTAACGTGGCTTTGGGGCTCACGGAAAAACAAGCAAAGCCACAGGTGAAGACGCGTGACGAGAGGTGAGGGATGAGAGGAATACAAGTATGTAGCAAAAGTCTAAAATCCCAAAAGAGGGGACAGACATATCAGGCATAATCGCAGCTTATCAATGTGCTTTTTTGGCATAATAAATACTCGATCACCAAGGAACGTTTTATGATTCGAATGACTGTGTGTGCAGGGAAAATACACTGGCATGAATAAATTCGTCTGAAAACCTGATACAAGCCAACATGTTACACTAACAGCAGGTGAAAATATCTTTGGTTTATGGGCTTTAGAAATGCGGAGAGCAGTTCCTGGTGTTCACGCAGCAAAGTACAGGAGATACAGATTGGGGCGCCTCAACTGTCGGGAAAAACAGACTGCCAAAGTAAACGTGATCGTGTTTCGGGGCGATTTTGCCTGACGTGTCTGACTTTAACGATTAAAAAGTGCATGATGAAAATGGAGCGGGTGATGGATGCTCGGAAAAGAAGTGACTAGAAGGTAATCTAAAACAGAAAGTAAGGTATGTTTCAAGGTGCCCAAGGATGGTACAAAAGCAAAGGTGAAATGGAGTTGGGAATGTGCTAAATAAGACAATTTGATGGAATGGTGTGTAAAGTAAAAGCAAAAAGGGGCGTGACGGATGGAAATGGGTGTGGCTAAACGGTGAAAGGGCGTGGTCACAGGCGAGCGCTTCCTTCCCGTTGCTCTGAGTGCGCCATTGTCCTCCGCAGCTTTTACTGTCCTTTTCTCCTGATGTCACTCCTTCGCCAAAGACAGTCTCGTGGAGTGGCCCTACAAGGGTCGAAGAGTGGCGTCCCGTCGGCGCTTCAGGACAGGGTCTAGAGCCCTCGGGGGGGGTTTTTGAAAGTCCTGGGACAGTCTTCTTTCCCGGGTCTTGAACACAGGTTTGTTTTTTCGCTTTGACTGGTCAGCTTTCGTGGGTTGTTGTTGTTGTTGCTGCTGGTTGGGATTGGCCCGGTTTGACCCTGTCCTGTAGCGGGGATGGGGGGGTGGTGGGATGCGTGTGTGTCTCTAACCCAAGAAGCACACGGGGCCGACCTCGAAGCCGAATCGCTGGTTGGCCTCCCCGAAGTCGTTGATCATGACGTCGAGGATGGGCAGCTGGTCGACGCGCAGCGTGTTGATCTCCAGCACTGACCGCGAGTATCCCTGTTTCACCTGGACAGAGGAGGGACGTGTTAGCCATGTTAGCGTCTTATCATGTTTCACCTGGACAGAGGAGGGACGTGTTAGCCATGTTAGTGTCTCATCATGTTTCACCTGCACAGAGCAGGGACGTGTTAGCCATGTTAGCGTCTCGTCATGTTTCACCTGCACAGAGCAGGGACGTGTTAGCCATGTTAGCGTCTCGTCATGTTTCACCTGCACAGAGCAGGGACGTGTTAGCCATGTTAGCGTCTCGTCATGTTTCACCTGCACAGAGCAGGGACGTGTTAGCCATGTTAGCGTCTCGTCATGTTTCACCTGCACAGAGCAGGGACGTGTTAGCCATGTTAGCGTCTCGTCATGTTTCACCTGCACAGAGCAGGGACGTGTTAGCCATGTTAGCGTCTCGTCATGTTTCACCTGCACAGAGCAGGGACGTGTTAGCCATGTTAGCGTCTCGTCATGTTTCACCTGCACAGAGCAGGGACGTGTTAGCCATGTTAGCGTCT
This sequence comes from Proterorhinus semilunaris, assembly GCA_021464625.1. NCBI lineage: Eukaryota > Metazoa > Chordata > Actinopteri > Gobiiformes > Gobiidae > Proterorhinus > Proterorhinus semilunaris. The sequence goes on along the minus strand of CM038358.1, from coordinate 26,796,457 downwards.
CGTCATGTTTCACCTGGACAGCGTTTAAAGGCGCTATACCCGAGTTTTATGCTTACGAACGGTATAAGAGCGAGGGACGGTAATGGTCCAGGGTTCATAGCAACAGGTAACCTCTTAACCCCCGCCTTAATCGAACACATTTCTCCAGTTCGGCTTTGCCCAAATCTAAAAGCTTCTAAGCCAATAGGCCAGTGTAATGCCTCATTTGAAAGCTAAGACCTACAAAACAGATTTTTCCAAGCACTGTCGCCGCGTTCTCGACACTTCCTTTTTCCTCACTCTTGATGCTTGTTTGTTGCTTTTTCATCATTTTTTGTCACCTGGTTTGTTGTGTCTTTTTTTTGTAGCTTTTTCATCACTTTTCGTTGCATTTTTGTCACTTTTTGTTGTGTGTTTCTTTGTGTTTTTGACGCCTGTTTTGCTGCATTTTTATTTGCTTTTTCATCACTCTGTTTTTGCCTGTTTTGTTGCATTAATGTCACTCTTTTCATGCTTTTTTTGTTGCTTTTTCCAAGAAGCTTTTAGATTTGGGTAAAGCTGAACTGGACAATGTGCTCGGTGAAGGCGGGTGTTAAGAAGTTAATGGACAATTACTTAATTTTTAATGCCACTAATGCAAAAAAACAAATCTCCCATTTCACTTCTAAAGTTTTGCAAACATTCCATCACACAGAGGAATGACGGGGGGGGGGGGGGGGGGGGGGGATCGTAAAATGTAAAACTGGAGTTGAGAGAGTGTGTTTTTGATCAGAATTGGTTATTGTGCTTTGGGTTAATAATCAAGCAATGTCATGTTTTCCCCCCCAAGACATTTTGATTCAAAGCCAGGCGCAGTCCAATTCAAAGCTTTCTGATAACATTGAAGGCCCTAATTATGCCTCAGTTGAATACATCCTAACTTTCCAAACACGTTTCCAAATTTCTCCCCCGGAATGAGTTTATAATCGTTCAGGAAGCGAAACTTTCACGTTAATGTAACCAACAAAAACAACAACGAGTTTGCGATCAATAGAGTAATTACATGCGCAACGCACAAAGCTCTTCTTTTTTTTTTTTTTGGGGCAAAAGTCCGTTTTACAATTTAATGAAGTACAAACGCAATTTAAGATGAGATAAAAATCAATTCTGGCACAAATGTTAAGCTGAAATGCATTGCCAGTCTCCCGTGATAATATAAGAGTAAGCAAACTATGCCCTGTGACTTGAAAACCACTGTGGTCAACGTGGGAAACAGCTTCAAGAAGGAAAGATGAGTAAATAAAGTGTTGTCTCATGATTTTTTAATTTGGCCAAACAACTCTCTGCTCCATCTTAAGTTATGCTGTACCGGTCAAAAGTTTGGAAACGCTTTTTATGTTTTGGCTTTTTAATTATTTTCAACGCTATTTACATTGTGTGATTCTCATTAAATACGTTAAACCATGAATGAACACGTGGGATTATGCAGAAAAAAAGAAAAGAAAAAAAGAGTGCAATAACTCAAAATGTGTTTTTATATTGTGACCCCTTAACCCCCGCATGAACCGAGCACATTTTCTCCAGTTTGGCTTTACCCAAATCTAAAAAAACAAAAAGGTGGCAAAGAGCGACAAAAACACACGACTAAAGAGTGATGAAAAAGTAAAAAAAAAAAAAAAAAAAGTGACAGAAAAGTGACACAAATTAAATGGGAAAATGACAAAAAACGCTTCGCGTCAAAAGAGCGAGAAAAACATGACTCAAGAGTGATGAAAAACAAAAAAATGAGCAAGAAAGCCACAAAAGAGCGGAATTGATGACAAAAATGTGGTGAAAAAGTGACTAAAATGTAACAAACAAAGAAAAAAAAACGACGAAAACACGAGAGCGCTTGAAAAATGCGTCAAAACAGTTTTGCAGGTCTTAGCTTTCAAATGAGGCGTTACACTGGCCTATTGGCCAAGAAGCTTTTAGGTTTGGGTAAAACTGAACTGGAAGGACGGTTAAAGGCGGGAGGTCAGAGGTTAAATTATTCTTATCTTGCTTATCTTATCTGAGCTTGAAATGTGCTAAGTAAGTATTTTTTGTCTAAAATAAGCGAATGTTTTCGGGTGACTACATCGTGAAGCCCATTGAGAAAATGTCAAAAGTGCAAAGCCGTAATCAAAGTAAAAAAAAAACGTCTACTTTGAAGAATTGAGTTCACCTTTTTAGTTTGAAACATAATTCCGTGCGCTACAATGAAGGTTTTATGAATGTACTTTTTGATCACTGAAAAAACCTCTTCTGCCCTCATGCTGTTGTCGTTGTCGAGCGATAACCACCGACAACAATGAAAATAAAACCGATTCTTATTAAAAAATAGTAATGACGAAATCCATTCCATTCAGCCATTAAATAGTCGTAGCTTTGAGAAGTGGTCTCAGTCTTACGAGTCTTCTATCTCCGGTCCCGTCAGCTTGTCGTTATTCATTCTGCCGCGACAATCTTCCACAACAGAATCCCTATTTGTCCAAATCTCCCCCGGCCCAATTTCCCCAGATTACACGGAGAAGAACCAGTGGATTGGCGATGCGGCGGTCTCACCGAGCATCCGTCCGTGAGCGCTTTGATGAAGGGGTTGTTATCGTAGGACAGCTCCTCGTCGTTGGAGCCCAGGAAGCGCAGGGCCTTATCGTAGTTGTCGGCCTTGGCGTCGAACCAGGCCGCGGACTGGTGGCAGATGTACGTGAAGTTCTGCCGCGCCGAAGAGCTCAGCAGCTTCAGGAAGGTCATCTGCACCAACGCGATCTCGCTCTCCGAAATGTCCACGTAGTTCAGCTGAGGACAAAGAGGGGGGGGGGGGGGGAATGTTTAGAGAATGTTCTATGTCTCGTGGGACAGGTGGGCGTCTCCGAGATAATAATGAAATTGCTGTTTGGAAGATAAGCAAATTTACAATATTGAGATCATCTCCAATGAGGGAAAATTTGGGCAAAAATGTGGAAAAAACATTTGAAGAATAAAAATAAAAAGAGTAAAAATGTTGGTAAAATTGATGAAAAAATTTGAACAATTTGGAAAAAAAATGGTGAAAAATAGAGGATAATTTGAAAAAAATGTGACACAAAACAGGAAAAACATTTAAACAATTTTGGAAAAAAATTGGTAAAAATTGGGGGGGGGAATTTGGGAAAAAATTGGACAAATTTGGAAAAAGAATTGGGAAAAATTTGGGAAAAATACAATTTGGAAAAAATAGGAAAAACATTTGAACAAATAAAAAAAAGGGTTAAAATGTGAGGAAAAATTGGTAAAATTGGGGAAAGAATTGGGGAATAAATGTGGGAAAAATAGGGTAAATGGAAACAAATTTGGAAAGTGAATAGTGAAAAATAGAGGAAAATTTGGCAAAATTTGACAAATAATTGGATAAAATTTGAATATGACAAAATATGGGGACATTTCTAAAACATGGGTGGCAAATTGAGAAAAAATTGGATATATGATATATATTGATAAAGGTAAAATGCACTGTAGATGTTTACAGCATATTTCTAATGGTTTGCAAAAATACCGCTTTATTATCGTTATTGAGTCCCCAAAAATACTGAGATATTAATTTTTGTCAATATTGCTACAGGAAATAAAAAAGGGGCAAACAAGGAGGTATGTGGGCAAGACACACTTAAGCCACACATGCCTTCTATCCCTACTAGTGTTCTGGCTAAGGATCCTAATTCAAATCAATTCTAATTATCGACACCCATAAATAAATACACAAATCAGTCCGATTAATTCAACGAGAACCTTAAAGTTCCATTCGTCCAAATCAAAAGTAGCAAACGTTGACCTGGTTTGAACCGTTTGCAAACCACTGCTTTTTGTGAGACGAATATGTAAAACAAAGCGAAGTCGATAAATAAAGGATTGTTGCATAGAGATTTCAGTGCAGGGGGATGAGGCGCGTGGGGATTAGGAGAGATAAGAAAAATTAAATTACGAAAAAAGGCAGATAAGAAACAGAGATGTGGCACACGGCAGAGGATAAAAGTTGTTACTCGAACTGCGATAAGGTGGAGGGAAATACGCAAAAGATTTAAGTAAGACGGGTGTACTCACGATCTTCCCTCGTCTGAATTCACTGAACCACGAACCGGGAGACTCTTTCGGCCAGTTGGATATTCTGACCTGAAACAAAAGAAACAAACACAATGTTATGTTGAAAAGCCATAAACAGGCGGCGTATTTGAAGTGCAGAGTTGCGCCTTACCCCGGAGGACTTCTTGTCTGGGTTGATGCAGGTCTCGCCCCCCGCCGTGAAGTTACAGAAGACTTTGATGGAGTCGCCGATGCAGCCCTGGTTCGGATCGATCCAGTATTCACCTGAGACAGAGGAGCGGCGGTGAGAGCGGGCGGGCGGGCACAAGCTGCCTCTTCAAATCAATGTCCCAGAGATATACACTACTGCGAGTTTATATTTACAGTCGAGTATTTATGCGTGTGGATTTGAACCGCTTTACCACCGCTTTAACCAAGTGCATTTTCTCCAGTTCAGCTTTACCCCAAATCTAAAACGTCACTGCCTATACATGCGTTTCCAATGACATCACCCACGGTATCCCATTTTGAATACCAAAGTAGCATTATGCAGTACTACAACATGTAACAATATCTCTACTGCTTCTGCTTCACTCCTCAGACTTAACTAACCCATCAAAGAGGAAACAGAAAACCGATTTTCACAGTTTGTCACGTCAACAGTCTCAGTCTGAGTCCGTGTTTAAGCTGCTCAAGACGTTAGCATGCTACCGGTTAGCAACTGTCATCAACTTCAACACGATAAACACATGTGTGGCTCACATTTATAAACAGAGGAAAAACTACAGTAACAGCTCATCTCTGACCTCTGTCACATGTTGTATCCAAGGCTAGATGTTTGGAGTGTGGTTCAGGGCTTTCTCTTGAAGCTAAATGCTAACCGGTAGAATGCTAACGTCTTGACCAGCTTGAACACTGACTCACTGGTTTCTTCACATAAACGTGCGTCTCTGGGGCTGTGTTTTTACTGTTATCTTCTTGAGCAATGATTACGAGTACATAAAAATTGTCTTTCTTTTATATCCTGAGTAGAGATATTGTTACAATGGTAAACGGACTCAACTTATACAGCGCTTTTCTACCTTTATCAGGCCCAAAGCGCTTTACAGTAAGGAACCAGTCACCCATTCACTCTCTCATTCATACACCAATGTACGCAGACGCTGGAGACAAGTAGGGTGAAGTGTCTTGCCCAAGGACACAATGACAGTGGGCATGTTGTAGTACTACATAATTCTACTTCGGTATCCAAAATGGCCGCCATAACAACAAAAGTCACATGACTGAAAGGCATGTATAGGCCAGTGTAACGCCTCATTTGAAAGCTAAGACCTACAAAACCTGATCTTTTTCCTTTTTTACCACTGTCGTCACTATTTTGACACATCTTTTCATTGTTTTTTGTTTTTTTTGGTCCAATTTTTGTAATTTTTTGTCACTTTTTTGTCAAATTTTGATACATTTTTTGTCACTTCATCGCTTTTTCTGTCACTTTACTGTTATTCTTTGGTTACTTTTTTGTTGCGTTTTCATCCTTGTTTTCGTCTAATTTTTGTCGCTATAATGTCTCTAGTTTTTTCCAGATGCTTTCAGATTTGGGTACAGCCAAACTGGAGAAAATGAGCGTGGTTCAGGTGGGGGTTGAGAAGTTAAGAAGAGACTGGGACAGTATTATTTCACTAAATCCATGCCTCTCCATAGGTTAATACGGGAAAACGTAATGCAAGTTCCCCAAAATGCATTGTTCTCACATCGGGGCCACAAAAAAAATCACCCAAATCTTATGTGTCAGCTTTTTAATTTAGCTTATTCCGAGAGCCATTACTTCAAACGCTAAAACTGATGTTGTGATAAAAGTCCCACTATGACAAATGAATTAACATTTTGATGAATTGGGGGAAAATACAGATAATGGAAATGAGGTAGGGACCGCTTCTTGAATGAAGGCACAGCTTTTGTTCACAACCAAGCCTTTATGTTGTGATAAACAAAGATTCAAGCATCTTCAAGCATCGTTGAGTTGTGAATGTTATTATTTGCTGCACCGTACGGCTTGACTTATGTGCCACAGATGTTATCAAATATAAGCTCTCAGTAAGGATTTTTCCTCGACATCAGGAAGCCATCCAGTCATTGTTTTGGCTATATTGAGAGTTTTTGTTTTTATCCAGCTCTCCAAATACTCCCTCATTTTTGGCTCTGTCCTCAGCCAATCAAAAGGCAATCCTTAAAATAAGACGTTGTCCTGTTGACAGAAGGCGGTTTAAAAATTTACAATATCGAGTTTATCTTCAATGTCGAAAAATGTTGAAACGTTGGGAAAGAATAAGGAGAAAAATGGGGGGAAAATAGGAAAAGACATTGGAACAAAATTGGAAAGGAATGGTGAAAAATTTGTGAATAATAGAAGAGCATTTGGATTGGGAGGGGGGGGGGTTAGGAAAAAAACATTTGAACAATTTTGGGAAACAAATTGGTAAATATGAGGGTAAAATGTGGGGAAAAAAACTGAACAAATTTGGAAAACGAATGGTAAAAAATAAAGGAACATTTGGAAAAAATTGGGACAAAACATTGGGGAAAATTCCTTGAAATAAGACTTCAGTCCAGTCGCCAGTGGGCTATTTGAAAATCTATCCTAAGAAGAGGCTGACGAAACGTTTTCCAAAAAATGTCATTTGTCATCGTCGGAGCTAAAAACATTTTCAACCCAGTCCGGGTCACTACTTTTTGAAAACTTTGGTTGTTTTTATACTTGCAATAGTCAAGCCCTTTTTCTACAGTGAAAAAGTAAGCATTTCCATGGATTCAAAGCTCCTGTCCACTAACTCTACCCTCTGCTCACTCCCGCCTACCGTCGTGGTAGTCTGGCTGGCTGAGGTGCAGGTCCAGGCAGGTGCGGGCCGGGTTGTCCTGTGTGCCCATGGGGAACTTCATCCTCTCGATGTCCTGTTTGAGGTTGTTCAGGGAGCCAAACACGTCCTCCAAGCCCTCGCCCAGACCGTAATCCGCCATCGCAGCGTCTCCCTGCACCTCGGCCTGGCGCTTGGTCTTGCCGGAGCGCTGGATGGGCAGAGGCTGGATCACATCGGCGGGAGGACCCTAAGACCACAACAGAAAGAGAATGGCTTAATCGTTTATGTGTGCTTGAGCGGTGTCTAAAGTGCAACGCAGTAGAGCATTTTTAGTATGACAATTGTGTGGATGAAATAGTGTCTCCTTCTTTGATACAAAACATAACATGCACGAAAAACTTTGAAACAAAACTCACAGGTGGTCCGGGTGGTCCTATGAGTCCCGGATCTCCCTTCTGTCCTGCAGAACCCTAAAAAAACACAAGTCAGTGTTACAAATCAACGTAAGAAAATATAATAAAAGTGTGAAAAGTACGAGCCGATATTCACTCACCAATGAGCCCTTAGCACCTTTCTGTCCTAGAGTTCCCTGTGGACAAGGTTGGAAGGACAAACCAGTCAGATTTGATGGCAGAAAAGGGTTCAGTAGAGGAAGAGAATTCTTAGAGTGGACTTACAGAGATACCAGGAGGACCAGGGGGACCCAGAGGACCTTGAGAACCACCGATGCCCTGGAATAAAACAGGACAAATGAAGTTTTGAGCTCTTCAATCGTTTTGTATGGATTGGAAGAAAGTCAATATGTGCTACAATGACACAAGGACACACAGATGGACATATGAATAAGATAAGTTTGACAATATTTGAACTGATAAAGGCTTACAGCGTCTCCCTTTCCTCCAGCGAGTCCCTGAGGTCCGGGCAGTCCTCGGTCTCCCTTCTCTCCAGGTTCACCAGGGGGTCCGATCAGTCCAATCAGACCGGGATGACCCTAGCGGCAAAGGATCAACACATCATTTATTTCTTCTTCTTCCGGCCTCAGCCTAAAACCAGCAACTATGGAGCTTTCGGAGGTTGATTCCATAAAGTAGAAGACCTGTTAGTCAGAGCTCGGAGTGTGACGATTTTGACTTTAATTTCTTGTCGTAGAGTAGACTTCTTTTGGCACCATAGGTCTACACTGTAAACGCAGCATTTGTGACAGAAAAACACACTATGTGCGCTGCTGTGTATCTAAATATAGAGTCCGTCCTCTCTTGCTATTTTCCCAATAAGGAATAGCGATGTCTTGCACAAATCAGCGAGTAGTTCACGAAAACATGGATGTAAATACTTGACTTGGAGGAAACGTCGGTGTTCATTGAGGTAGGACTATCTATCTCAGAGCTAACGGCTCGTATCAAAAAACACACCACAAAGATATAAAAAATAAAATACTTAAAGGGACTATACGGAGTTTAAAACTAAGTATTTTCCTCGCCCTACACATTCCAGCCATGTCCTAATGTGTAGAATGAGCCCAGACCACAACTGCCTCTAAAATCCTGCACTGTCGCTCAAAAAGGTGTCGTCATGCATGAGCTTAATATAGAAACTGCAGTTACGTGTAAGACCTGAGGTGGCAGTAGTGAGTATAAAAAATGACACCTTGCAACTAGTGCCTTTAAAGGTCCTATATCATGCAAAATCAACTTTTTGGAGCTTTTAACCATATTGTTATGCTATTTCCTTATCAAAAACACCCCCAGAGCGGTTTTTGGATTCATTCACGCAGTTCTCAGTAATCCTCCTGAATCCTCTGAGCAGCTGCTCCGCCCTCTCCTGGTAAACGACTGGCATGTTCAGTTGTGTCGTCACAGCGGAACGGAAGTGCTCGACGTCTGTAATCTAATGCCTTACGGCCTGATTTTCATTTGTAAAACTGCTTTTTTCATTATTTCTGTCGTAAGAAAAAATTAATAAAAAAAAAAAAAAAAAAAGAAAAAAAAAAAAGGAAGTGCCTGACGCTGCGCTGCCCCTGTACCGAAAACAAACGCACCCCCTGTGCGTCCGAACGGTCTGAACAGATGGTCATGTCATGTTGCACAGAAAGTTGTGAAGAGGGAGCTTTTTCTAACCTACTCTGGAGTCTGGACACCTGTTCTTTTTTCTTACCTCACGATAATGTCACGGAGAAAACCGCGTTTGGCTGCGAGGACAGGACTTTATTCAACCTTCCTAAAGAAGAGGCCATAGAAGTTGGACTTTTCCTCCGGGATTCAGCGACTATCAGCCACAATAGTGTTTGTCTGTGCCTGTACTGATGGATGCTTGATGAACCTTGGCCAGAATCAAAGTGGATTAACTTTTATAACCAGCGCAAATCCCATAATGGAAACATCAGACTGGTGAGTCGCTCAAAATGCATGTTAGCGTGTGTGTTAGCCATTTAGCCATGAAGCTGTGTTGCACATGTTAACTCCTTATAACAGCATCATGAAATAACTTCACTTTTTGCTGTGATATGTATATTTCTACTACTGCTAAAGTTGTATGAGCGGCGAGAGGGGGCGGAGTTAACTGAATCCAAGCGTTTTGTCTTCCGGGTTGGAAAAATACCTCCAGAAAATACTTATATTTATCACAAAAATTAGTGCTCCGTAGTGGTAGAGGTACAATATATCATATAAATGCCTATACTTTACTTTGGAATGGCTAAAATAGCATGATACAGGTCCTTTAAGATTGGCTGATTAGTATTATTTTTTTCAATAAGTGGAAAAAATCTGAAAAACAAGTGGAAAAATTGGGGAAAATGGAAACAAAAATGGGGAAAAAATACGAGAAAAGTTTTGGGGAAAATATTAAAAATAGAAAAAAACAATGGGGAAAATTGGGCAAAAAACATGTAGAAAATGTAGGGGAATTTTTGTTGTTTTTTTCTGCCCTTTTGTAGTTGAAGAAAATGTCTCGTTTCACCTCAAACAAATTATATAAATACAAAAGAAATGAAATGGAAGGAAAAGGTGCATTAACAATATTAATCTGTTTTATGGTTTTATATGACAAACATTTTAGTATAGGAAAAAAGTATCGTTCAGGTATTGGTATAGAAAACCAAGTATCGTTAAAGTACCAGTATCGAAAAAAAACAAAAATCAAAAAAAGGTTCCCAGCCCTACTAGTGACTGTCGACCAGAAACTGCCTGCCATGTAGTTTTGAGCTATTTATTTATTTGGGACAAGACACAGCTACTACTAATTCATCGAGAAATAACGGGACGGGCAGAGCATCCACTCGGAAGTCACGTGATGCTCGCTAAAACCAATGATACCGAATCCAACTTTTACGTGTCCTTGGGCAAGGCGCTTCACCGAACACCTGTGTATGAATGTAGTGCGTGAATGAAGGGTTGGAGGTTGGATGGTGCAGATTGGCGGCACCGTCAGTCAGTCTACCCCAGGGCAGCTGTGACTAGAATAGTCGATTCCCAAAACTAATTATGATTACGGTTACATATTTCACATATCAGCTATGCACTGGAGACAATTAGCAAGTTCAATGTAAACTTTCCGGGAGTGGAAAGTTTGTGTCTTCCGCTCCACAAAAAGAGTCTGAACAAAGACACCTAAGGTCTGGAGATGTTTGCTTACTCGCGGTGAGCTGATAAGGCGCGTACGCAGATATGAGGAATACACAATAAAGCAATTTGAGATTAACATCATAATAATATCGCCTTGCCTTCTCTCCCTTGAATCCCGAGTCGCCTTTCATTCCGGGAAGTCCAGGAGGGCCCTGCGAAGGAGAGGATTGCAGCGTCAATGACAGAGGAGGAAAATGAAAATGATTTAACGGTGACAGCTCTGTATTCAAAGTGTCAGTTCATTTTGGGTCCCGCAGAGAAGCCGCAACAATCGCTTCGGGCTAAAACCAACTGGAAACCACTATATTCGGCTTTGGGAGCAGTATGGGGTTCAAATAATGACTCAGAAACAGGAAAACAATCGAAAATGACGAATGTATAATTGATAAAGCTGTCTTACAATAGGCCCAGGGGGTCCATCCTGACCGGCAGCACCAGGGAGTCCTTGTTCACCCTACGAAAAATAAATAATGCAGTTAAAACACAGAATACTAATATACCAGAAGAGCAATGACATCATTTATTAATATAGTATGTAAATGCATGTTTGAGTCCGAACCATCTCAATCAGGAAACTTAGCCTCCAAAACCTCGAACATTAGCTTTTCCTTTGATGGACTAGTTTATAATCCTGTCCACCCTCGTCATGAACATAGAGAAACATCTTCAGCTCTGCTTCTTTGCCTCTCCACAATGCCACAGTTTCTAATTCAAAAACGAGTCTAACCACAGTTTGTACATACACTACTACAACACAAGAGGAAGCATGGGTTTCAATGACTAGAAATCATAAAGTTAATCTTGTCTTGAGGAGTTTTGACTGATCAACAAGTTAAATTATCTATCTGGCTCCAGGACAAGTTCTGTCCCTGTAGCACAGAATCTCTGGCCCACCAGATGATCTAGATCAGTGGTGCCCAAAGAGCGGCCCGGGGGCCAGATGCGGCCCTCAAAACACATTTTGGTGGCCCTCAGGCTTCTTGTAAACTAGGTACTCATCCTCAATGATGGTACTTTTTACTGGCTTGGTATGTTTTTACCTGGGCCAGGTCCAACTGACTGATGGAATTAACCCTTAAGCCACATTTTTGTCCTGTTTTTTTTAAAGTCTTTGTTTAGTCTTTCTATTTGTATTTTGACACTGAGGTGACTCACCACAGGTCCCGGGATGCCTCTCAGACCCTCTGCACCGGTTTTTCCGGGAGGTCCCTGAGGTCCCACCGGTCCAGTTTTCCCAACAATTCCCTCAGCTCCGGCCTCTCCCTGTGGACAACGAGAAAACAGAAGACATTGTACATGGGAACATTTAAAAACAAGCAAACATTTTCAGTTTCTTATTTTGCGCTCAATTACAAACTACACAGACAGTTGAAAGAATTGTTTTGGACTTTTTTTTGTTTTGTTTGAAATATAAAAAGCAAAGAATCAATTAAAATACACCCTCGGTTTGTTTGTGGATCTTACACTGAATCGCAGTAAAACAAATCTTTTCCCTGGCAATTACTATCGAGCTTTTAACTCAGGAAAAATCCCTGAAGTGAGATGTATTGAGTGACGGGGAGCGGACAGTTTGGTTGTTGCTGCGTGTCATATTGTGTAAATTGAGGCATGAGGGATTACATCGTTCTGACAACCAATTAGTCCTGGATTTGACAAGAGACAGACCTGTCCGGGTTACATCAAAACCAATCCTTTACCTTGGTGTGGCCATAAAATTACAAAAAAACGCGCCTGAAACTACAGACACACACACATGGTCGAGGATAACTACAAAATGAATGAAAATAATTTGACATTTTGGTGATGGCGTGAGGCCACTCTCTTGTTGCCGAGATGCATCAATACAAGAAAACATCTATCTTTAATGGAAATGACTCAGCTAGTGAATAATACATTTGGAAAGAAGGTGTTAAAAGTGGAAATGCTAATTTGCGCAACAGATCGACGTAAATTTGGCTAGTGCAGCTAAGGAATTAGTCATATCACAAATGCTAATAGCTCAAATGCTAAAGGTCTGTGTGTTCTGATGCGTAGCAATGGGGTATCCAGGTTATTGACGGGAATTTGAAGTTTGCTGGTTTTGTCTGTGTCCATGTAAACACGGTATCCTGGTTTCAATTTCCTAAATAAGGCCAATATCCAGGTTATTGCATACAATTATATTAGATACTCTCACTGGGATATTCACACAGTTTCCCCACACCAGGACACTGTGCCTTGTAAACACAGTATCCTGGTTTCTTACCACCACTGACGTACGGAGCATGAACTTTCAAAACTTTCCTACAGTGACTGAATCTGGCACCTAAACAAAACATTGCAGTAAACTTTCACGCAAATTCTCAAGTCTGTTGCCAAAGTTGGGACAGTGCTCTATAGTTTTAATGCTCCCTTGCATAGTTCTTGTCTGTGTTTAGAGACCTAGCTAAACCTAGCCTCAGATTTACCTTAAAATGACATAATTTCTAACTTTTAATCATTTTCTCCAGTTTGATATAATCCAGATCTAAAAGTTGTTGTCAAATCGGACTGGGTTGACTGATTTGCTTCCATCGTCACGAGCTTTTAATTAGGGAAACAGTTCCTAATGTAAATAAGAGATAGATGAGACAGAAGTGAAAGGTTCTCAACTCAATCGACCCAGTCCAGTCAACGGTATTGTAAAATCTCTAATTCAATGGAAAATTCCACACAAACAAAACTTTAATAACTTGATGCGATCTGTGCGAGACGATCAAAAGGCGATTAAAGTCGCATAATTCGCAAGCACAGTTTATGCCTTACTGCTTTATTAGACTTTCTTCCTATGGAATTCTCGGGCAAACCTTGTCCTAAACATACATGCACAGTAATAAATCACACCGATGCGTGGTCTGTTGGCCATTTATCATTTCATTTAGGCTAGTTCAAGGCACCGTCTGATTAGATTACCGAGCGATGCCATCTCCAATCTCCTCCACTCCTCAGCAGCTAAAACTAAATGCGCCTTACCTTGGCTCCCTTCTCTCCTTGTCTGCCCTCCGGTCCAGGTTTTCCAGCGCCTCCCTGTCAAAACCAACAAAATACGACGTTATCAACCCGGGCAAAGGAAGGATATGCGGGGATTATTGATGGCATCTGGGTGTCAAAGGCCCCTTTACACAAATAGATCACAGAAAGGTCAAGACGGAAAAGAAAGTCAATTACCCGGATTCATTCGTGGTATGTGCGAGTTTGACGGGAGAGGGAAATGCGGGGAAAGGTTTTGCGAAAGTATGTGCACTTTTATGAGAACATTTTAGATTAACATGAAAACATAATTAGGTTAACTAATGGCCGTCATGTTCTATAACAGGGTTTACGCACGGAGCAGCAATACATGGAATGCTTTGCGATGCAATTTTAAAATACTATAATTTTTAACTCAAACAATCATCAAGCAGAAGAATGAAAAGAAATGTAGATATTCAAAACAAAGTAGGATATAATGGGCTTTTTTTGACTGACAGAAACTGTACAGAATTTCAGGACAAAGCTGTGGTTGAATGTGTTTTGGACTATACATATATCTTCAATGTATGTGACAAAACAACATAGAGATAGTGGAACTGAAGCCCTATAAAATCACAAATATTCATCAAGTTGATTCATCAAGAACATAGTGCTCATTGACAACCCGTTCTGCTGCCTGCTCCCACTCAAACCACGCAAGCCTATTTTCATACCGAGGTTAAACATATTCTTAGCCAGTTAGCGTTTTTCCAAAAGTAAAATGCGAAACCTATGAAAGACTCAATGACGCTCCATGCCCCTCTGCTCTCGGACGGTTCTGCAGCAGGACAGCGGCTCCAGCAGAGCGGGGGAGCCGTGTCCTACATAGTGAGCTAAAAGCATTACCCGGCTACAAACTGCCTCTGGTCAGACTCTCGTGAGTGGACCGGCTGGATTTGCCATTAAGACACATCACGCAGCAGGGCAAACAAAAAGCCATAGATTTTAATAGAGGTTATTTATGAGCATGTGCTCGTGAACCCGCACACGCACGAGGGTGTTCACGTGCCGGAGTCAATTAAAGGTGGTGGGGGGGAGAGGGTGGATTGGTGGGCTCGAGTGGACAAATGTGATTACAGAGAGCAATAAAGAGCAACAGATTCATTTAAAATGCATTATGTCTGGGGAAACGCAGTGTTGGATTGTTGTTTACACTGATTTCAGATAAACCCGGGTCATTATGTTGTCCCTCTGGCCCACTACCTTCTGGGGAGCGGCTGCCGTTGTGAGATCTGCCCTTAGCTGGAGTCTTTGCATTTCCTTTGCATTTCATGGTGTGGGGCTGTTTTGTTGCCTCAGGGCCTGGACAACGTGATATCATCAATAAAAAAATGAATTCACAGGTTTATCAAGAAAAACCTGAGACATTCACAACGGTGTGGAATAAGTAAGTGAACCCTTGTGTTAAATAGCAATAACTGATTTTATGTAGATTAGATGTTCACAACGATCAGGATGAATCTTGGACTATTCCTTTTTACAAAACTGCTGCGGTTCATCGAGTTTCCTGGGTTCACTTACTTTTTCCTCCCTGTCCTGTGAATGTTTACACGTTATGGCCGATAAAGATATGATCAAATGTAAATGTTTGGGTGGTATTAGTTTAAGCAGACACTGTGTAATCATTCTTATGATCAAGATCAGACCGCATTTTATGACCAATTTAGGCAGGAATTCCAAAGCATTCACATACATTTTTCTCCCACTGTATTGTACATAAATTCCCATCAAGTCCAGTTTTCAGATTTTTTTTCCCTGCAGAAGTAAAGTACGCCCAGGGACAAATACTGATCTGCTGCTTCACTGTCGACTTACAAGACTACACTGATCAAAAGTGGATTCAAAACATTCAACATTGATATTTAAAACTTTTGAATGAAATGTATGAGGGAAAAAAAATACATTAAGTAGTGATTGACTGGGCTGGTCAAGATTCCCAATTGGCCAGGAGCACCCCCTGCAGGCAGCAGTTGGGACGACACGCCATGGAACAGTG
Source organism: Proterorhinus semilunaris (assembly GCA_021464625.1). Lineage (NCBI taxonomy): Eukaryota > Metazoa > Chordata > Actinopteri > Gobiiformes > Gobiidae > Proterorhinus > Proterorhinus semilunaris. Next base: position 26,780,915 of record CM038358.1, on the reverse strand, counting down.
ACTACAAGCTTTCATTTTTGGCTAACAGCATGCTAGCAAATCGGCGGTGACATTTCGAGTGCAGAACTCCTCAGGATAGGTTTGGTGATGGATGAGGGGCTTTACAAATGTGTTCAATCTATGACGCAAAAACAAAAAGGGGGGGGGAAACAGATTGGGACGCTCCAGCAGTTGAAGAAGATACAACCTAAGTGAACATGAATAAACTCTCCGTGAATGAAATGTAACACAGCTACAGGTGTGTGTCTTTTCTCAAAGGAACACAAACTCAGAAGTGTCCACTTTGCATTTTTACATTCGTTCATCGATGTGTTTTTTCAAAATTCAAACAGGGTTTTCTTTGACACCTGATGGGACGGGGTGTAAAAGTAAGCTCCGAGCAGGTCTTGTTTATTTGTGGCACCAACCTAGCGGAGTTTTACATGAATCATAAAAGCATAGAAAAGGAAATGCACTTTTGTTATCGTGCAGGGCAGCGCACCAGATTTTCAGCATTGGACGCGGCATTAGTAAAACCCCGCTGTTCATCTTTAGCGGGCACGAATCCAAGGGCTAATTTGTTTTGTAGCTCTTGTCACCAGAATATCCAGCGGAATACAAAACCCCCGCTCTGGAAAAAAAAAAAAGTGCCTACGGTTTGCCGTGGCTTTGCTATGTATAATCAAGTGTCCGCGGCTGAATGCGAACGCTGCGGAGCTGCGGACTTATCTGGGAAAACATGTAAATGAGACTTTTTTCAAATGATTTAGCATCGGGCAGCACTACACCCCTTTTACCTTGGACTCGGGTAGTTATCATTCGGAACAAACTCTGCGTGGAAGTGTTTTCAGTCCGAGTGAGATTGATTTGCATCTACAATCACGGCACATTTTGAATAATGCGCTGAGATTTCACGTAGCTACCACAGGGGTCTCAACCTTCCACCCTTGGCTACATTTATACAAAACAAAAAAGGAAAGAAAAGACTTTAGAGCGCAATGCTTCGAGGATACTCAAGTCATTTTGTGGACTTGTTCACGTGTTCTCGACTAATTCATTCAAGTGGGAAAAGCTTGACTTGCAAAATATAAACGTCTTGGAGCGTTACTCTCAATAAAATGGTCCTAAAATCTGAAAATGTTCCGTGCCCACTCAGAGCGCTGACGGTCTTATGCAACATTAAAACAATATTGATAATATAGGGACGTGTGCAAATGCCACTCGTGTGCGACCCATCCGCACCGATCCCGGTGTGACAGAAAGGCCACCCGGAGCCCAAAGTGACGATATCATTTCAGTGGCATTAGCCGCGTTCACATTACTGTCAGTCACGCTCCCGATACGTCGATAACTCTCCACAGGAAGAGCTCCATCTGCACTCACTGACACCAACACACGCCGTTAAATGAACGGGAATAATAGGCCGCGACGGTGAGGACAGACCCTTCAGAATAAAACGCTTACATAAGTGTGATGGGAAAATGGCTGCACTTTGCCAAATCCATGTGGTTTGGACAACACAGAAAATAACTATTCCACACATTTTGGGGCATTAATTCCCAAAAAAAAAATACATCTTGTGGAATGAAACAAAGTACTAAACATGTACTGTGTCTTCTGCTACTTCTTTACATCCCAGTCAGCGATAGTGCACTCCTGGTTGCGCCTATAGATCACGAATAGCCCCGAGGGAAGATCAGGACTTTTCTATTCGGGACACCTCCATGTGGAACGCTCTTTTCCCCACAATACGACATGTCAGTAATTTAAGTACATTTACATCATTATTGAAAACCTTTTTGTGCTTACGGCCACTTGGCTGATTATGGTGTGGTCTCGCTATTTCTGTTTTTATTTGCAAAGCACTTTTTTTTTTTTTGGAAGAAAAGTGCTACATAGATAAAGTTTAATATTACTACCTCTGCTAGCCAATTGTCTTGTGCTTAACAGGCACGTGGACATGCCTGCAGTGGGGCATCAAGGCGTAGATAGCCCCAGGGCGGGTTACTACATTGGCATTTTCAGGCTGGTGTTCTGCAGAAGTCCTCATCATTCACAGAGTGATTGTTGATGTTGTTATTGTTCCTGTAAATGATTTTTTGGCTTGTTTTGGGCTCATTGGACGAGACAGATCAGGGTGAAAGAGGATGAAGAGTGTGGAGGGGCATCAAACCCACGACGCCAAAGAGTGAGAAAACCCTGCATAGTTCAATGGAATGATGCCACTGCTTCTACAACTGCTACTGCTGCTACTGTTAATACAATACTACTTCTGCATTTTTGACATGTGAGCGAGGATGTATGATAGGCTCTAGTGATGACGACTAACCTTCAAAATAAAACGATCCTGATCTGAATGTGTGGTGTGAAATTACGCATAAAATGAAGTGCCCCCTCAAAAGGAAGTACTACTTACCCGTTTGCCAGGAGGTCCCGGTACTCCAGCTTCGCCGGACGGACCAGCGGGACCCTAAAACCAGCGCAAAGAGCCACTTTAATGGGTTTTATTATGCAGCGAATGGAATAACGACACACGGTGGAATTTTAATCAACAAAATGGGATAGCACTGAGTGTACTTTTGTCAGTATGAATACAAATGTGCGTAATTTAAAAATGTATAACAAATAAAACTCACAGGCTGTCCGGCTTCTCCATCGTCTCCCTTGTCGCCAGACAGACCATCCAGACCCTGAAGGAAACAAAATGTTTGGGTAATGTAAGTATTGAGCTTTTACATAACTATGAAGCGTTTGCATGTCTATACTATACTTTACACACTCCTAATGCTCATCTAGACACCTACATTGCCAGTTTTGCAGTGGGTAAGAAAGGAATAAAGAAGCATTATGTATCTAAATCTCATGTCCATCTATCTGCACTCAAGGAAAAACTGCAACACCGGAAAAGTTAGGAGTCAGGTCTCAGGAGAACAGAGCCTCATTCTGTAAATCCTTGTATTAATTGGGCTACACAGCTTGGCTTTAAGTGCATGTGCTAAATGCTAATTCTACTAAATATTTCCGAAAACAAAAGCTTTAACAGTACCAACAGTGATTGTGTGTGTATATACACATGGCTGCATCATTTTTGAACAAAATATTGCAATTATTTTCCAGACAGAATTGCGATTGCCATTAGCTTTACAATGTTTTGAAATGAAGATTCAGCTCAGGGCACATTTTCAACATTGCCAGGAGCAATATCATTTGAGAAAAGACAGGAATATGAACAGCTATTAGCACTAAAACAGGAATCATATGCATTTTCCAAACAGCAGGGGTCTAAACCACAGGGTTGTATCCCAAAAGTACATTTCGAATATGTAAATATATGTAGTGCCTATTCAGAATACAAATAGCTATTTAACATAAAGAGGAATGCAAAATGAGCCTGGTATTATCGTGAAGCAGATGAACATGCTAACGCTAACAGCGCTCACAGCTTGAGTCAGAGAAGGATGAATGCAGCACTTACAGCAACGCCGGGCTCACCAGGGGGACCAGGGTCTCCGGGGAATCCAACCGGGCCCTGCAAAAAGAGAGCGGGAGAGAAGTGTAATTAGGTTCATTGTAAACAGCAGTGTCTGTTTGAGAGAGACATGATTGCGAGCGAACAAATGCTGTTTTAAGCAGCGCATTGTGGATAATTGAACACTCAGGGAATGAAAGTATTGTGGTTTATAGCTGTGGTTCCAGAGGGGTGGGTAACGGGACCATTTTCAGAGTCGCAAACCTTTCCGAGTCAACATTTTTTCATATATGAATCAATTAAAAAGCATAGAAACAGCTGTCTGGCTATTCAGCTAGTATGCTCATTAAACTCATTCAATAACCATTTGTGGGGAAGATGCAGTATTTTTCATTATATGTGACACATTTTATTCATGGCTTATCATCTTGCTTTTAACCTAAATGTATGAGCATTATAGATTAGAATAAGAGGGCGTACAGGGTTTCCTTTGGAGCCGTCCTCCCCGGCTGGTCCTCGTCCTCCCGCGGGTCCAGCTGCTCCCGGGGGCCCAGTCTCTCCTTTCTCTCCAGTCTCACCTTTACCGCCCTGTGGAGACAAAACCAGGGAGGTTACGTGACTGGAAGCAGATGCCGGTATTTGACTGTATAGGATTTGTATAGGATTGCTAAATTGTTAGGATTTTTGTTTAAAAGTGAGTAGTCGAATTCTGTATTTGAGTAACTTTTTTTCGTTTTAACGTGTAAAGCTGTAATGACAGGAAACAGCCGCATCGCCGCTTTATTATTTGTGCTTGGCTAATGGTCTGAGTCGGGAGGCCATGACTCAGCAGGACACATCATTAGCGTTTGCTTCGTTAGCCGGACCGTTGGAGCAGAGAGCGTCTTTAGGCCCACTTTAAAATGGACTTCAGGGTGCTATACAGCGTGAATATGATTATGCGTGAAAATGGGATTGAATGTACGTGAACAATCGGTTTATTCAAAGTGATGTACCGCAGCTGATCTCCATGGTAACGCAGGACAGTCAGCGCCATAGCTACAGATGACGTAGGAAGGAAGTCTGTAATGGATATCATTGTCTTTTGCGTCTTTCCGCTTTCCATCCCAGTTACGCCATGATCCCGCCCCCCCCACATCGTTCTAAGTCCAACCAAACCCTTTTTCCTAACCCTAACCTTAATCTTAACCCTAACCTTAATCCTAACCTTAATTCTTAACCTTGAACATTTGTAAAACGACAATATTAACTTAATAAAGCCAACTGAAGGGGCTGCATTTGGAATGACATCCAATGAGAATTCGCGTTGGTTGATGGCTTAACTCGGCTGAGGCTTTTTTTTTTAAGCTAATTTTCAGAAAATGTAACTCACACAAATGAAGTCAAGTCAAAATCAGTTCATCATGAATGTTTTGTACATTCAAAGTGAAACAAAAAGCACTCAAAGTTAGCCGTTAGTTTCTCCGCATGAAGCTAACATTAGCATTAGCGTTAGCATTTTATGTAATTTTTGTGTTTATGGGCTGCTGAACCACTTTGCCTCCGTCCATGTCTCTGTATCTTCTACCTCTTGGAGAGGACGCTGAGAGTGAGAGGACGCTGGCGCGTTTTGGCTGCCGCTTCTCACTTCGGTTCGGTTGGAAAAGTTTGTTTGAAACAAAAGGTTTTACGTACCGATCCTGCCTGGTACCGGTGGTATCCGAGCCTGCCTCACCATCTGGACTGTGTCTTTGCCTGGCCGCCCGCATCTGCCGCCTGTCACGGTGGGACTCCGCAGTGTCCATCAAGCTAGCTCCCGGGGCTGCCTACGGCCCGACCCCGCTGTGTTCTGCTCGAGTAGCGGACTACAACCCGGTCATTGGCCGACCTGCACTCCGGAGCAGCCTGTCAGCAATGCGGCTACTGTTCGTGGCTTTCCTGCTGGCCTCTCCACCATTCCCGGCTCCGTCCATGGCGCTTCGATACACGTCCTCGCAGCTCCTCAGATTTAACCACCGCGCACCTTCCTCACTGGATATCACAACAACTCTGCAACAACACTGTCTTCTCCGGCGTCGCCCCTACATCCACCGAGGCTCCCGTCGCAGTCTTCTCTACAACTTCAGTGGCGAAAACAGTATTCCATCTCTCTGGTCCGCCCGCAGTTCACTCCCGCTCGCACACCTGCTCAACAACATCCGCCTACGTCATCTGCGCACTCACCATGTGACTTCATCTAACCTCCTGCCCGTCTCAACTTCCGCCACATGGACTTCACAACAAAAGCCTCTTAAGACAGCACTCTTCAATACAAGATCACTCAACAATAAAAGCCTGCTCCTCTGTGAATTCATCATTGACAATAAACTGGATCTACTCTGTCTCACTGAAACCTGGCACAAACCCATGGACTACATTGCACTAAATCAGACCACCCCACCTGGATACTCCTACATCGACAACCCTCGTCTGGACCAGCGAGGAGGCGGCATTGCAGTAATTCATCGCAGTGACATCCTCCTCCGCCCCCTCTCCATCCCGGCTGTATCCTCCTTTGAACACTTGGCTTTCAGACTTCCCGGTTCCCAATCACTCACCGCTGCAGTCATCTACCGCCCCCCAAAAAACTGCCCATCATTTCTTTCAGATTTCACAGATTTTGTAACTCAGCTGTCCTCCATTTCCCCGTCCGTTCTTCTCCTTGGTGACTTCAACATCCATATTGACTCCCCTACAGTTAAATCCACATCTGACTTTCTGGACATTTTAAACTGCCTCAACCTCACCCAGCACGTCACTTCTCCCACACACAATCATGGACACATCCTGGACCTGGTCTGTTCCACACCCTCCCTAACCATACATAACCTGTCATTGACCGACCTCACAATTTCTGATCATCTGGCCATCACCCTGGACATCACTACCCCCTCCCCCACTGCCAAACACTCAAGAACAATTACATTCCGCAACCTGAAATCCGTCAGTCCCATCTCTCTCTCTGCCTCCATATCCCATGCCATCACCAGCTCTTCGCTTCCCTCAGATCCAACTGCCACGGATCTTGTCAACTTCTACAACCACACACTCTCCTCCTGCCTCAACCAAATAGCCCCCCTCAAAACTGCCTCGGTCTCCTTCTCCACCTCCGCCCCTTGGTTCACCCCAGATCTCCACAATCTCAAAAAACAAAAAAGACAACTTGAAAGACTCCATAAAAAATCCGGTCTCATTGTCCATGCCCAAGCCTACAAACAAGCTGTAACCACATATAACTCCGCCCTCAAAACTGCCCGGTCCAACTTCTACTCACAACTCATCCACTCAAACTCTTCCAACCCCCGCACACTGTTTTCTACATTTGCAAAACTGACCAAACCCAAGGACAATATAACCTCCACATTCACCACTGACAAATGCAATAATTTCCTGTCATCCTACCATACTAAAATCCATACCATACACTGTTCACTTGCATCCACTTCCTCCGCTTCTCCTCCCTCTGAACATGAACTCGCTCCACTCACACTCCATAGCCTTCCCTCCTTCTCTCCTCTGTCCCCCTCCGACACCACCAAACTCCTCTCATTAATGAAATTTCCCAGTTGCCAGCTTGACCCGATCCCATCTCCCCTCCTCAAAACCTGCATTCCAACTCTCATCCCTCTCATCACCAGCATCATCAACACTTCCCTTTCCTCTGGATCTGTCCCATCCCCGCTCAAACTTGCCTCCATCTCACCCCTCCTGAAAAAACCCGGCCTCAACCCTGACAACCTGGACAACTTCAGACCCATCTCCAATCTCCCGCTGCTTTCAAAAATTCTGGAACGCGCCGTCATAACCCAACTCCACCAACATCTCCACTCCTCCCATCTCTTCGAAACATTTCAGTCCGGATTCCGTTCACACCACAGCACAGAAACAGCACTTCTAAAAGTTACAAACGATCTCCTCCTCGCCGCCGACTCTGGTTCCATATCCATCCTCCTCCTCCTCGACCTCTCCGCAGCTTTTGACACAATAAACCATACCATCCTCCTCCACCGTCTACAATCAATCGGCATCTCCGGCACAGCACTCCTCTGGTTCACCTCCTACCTCTCCGACCGTCACCACTTTGTCTCTGTCAACAACTGCAACTCCCACATTTCCCCCGTCACCCATGGTGTCCCCCAAGGTTCCGTGCTCGGCCCCCTCCTCTTTACCATCTACATGCTTCCCCTCGGTCAGATCATCCGTCACCATGGACTCAACTTTCACTGCTACGCCGACGATACCCAACTCTACATCTCCACCAAATCCATCACCCCGGTTATCCTCTCCACCATCACTGCCTGTATCTCTGACATCAAAACCTGGATGGACAATAACTTTCTCAAACTCAACAGCAATAAAACAGAACTCCTCATCACCGGCCCCAAATCTCTCCTCCCTTCTGTCCAGAACTTTACCCTCCTCATCGACGGTCACATTGTCACCCCCTCCACCTCCGTACGCAACCTCGGCATCATAATGGACTCCACCCTCTCATACAAAACACACATCAACAACATCACTAAAACATCCTTCTTCCACCTACGCAACATTGCCCGCCTCCGCCCCTCCCTTACCCAGGCAACAGCTGAAATCCTCATCCACGCTTTCATCACTTCCAGACTCGACTACTGCAATAGCCTCCTCTACGGACTTCCCACCACTCATCTCCAAAAACTGCAATACATCCAGAACTCTGCTGCCCGCCTCCTCACTCACACCCGGTCCAGAGAACACATCACCCCCGTCCTCCAACAGCTCCACTGGCTCCCCGTTCAATATCGCATTCAATACAAGCTCCTCCTCCTCACCTACAAGTCCCTCCATAACCTGGCCCCACCCTACCTCACCGAGCTCTTGCAACAACACCAGCCCCCCCGCCACCTCCGCTCAGCCGGCACCAACCGCCTCACCCCCATCACCCGCACTAACCGCCGGACCTTGGGGGACCGAGCCTTTGCCATCGCCGCCCCCGCCCTCTGGAACTCACTCCCACTGCCCATTAGAAACTCGGACTCACTTCCAACCTTCAAATCAGTACTCAAAACCCATCTGTTCAAACTAGCTTTTCTTTAAACCCCCTTTTTTTGTTTTGTTTTATTTTTCCCCATGTGAAGCGTCTTTGAGTGTCCAAAAAAGCGCTATACAAGTTTGATGTATTATTATTATTATTATTATTATCTTGGGCGGCACGGTAGCACAGCGGTTAGAGCTCGTGCTTCACAGCTAGAAGGTCCGGGTTTGATTCCCACCTGGACGGGGCCTTTCTGTGTGGAGTTTGCATGTTCTCCCCGTGTCTGTGTAGGTTTCCTCCGGGTACTCCGGTTTCCCCTACCACCAAAAACATGTACAATAGGCCGGGATGAATGATGTGAGGTGGTGGTCGGAGGGGCAGATTGGCTGTCTCGCTTCCGTCAGTCTACCCCAGGGCAGCTGTGGCTACAACAGTAGCTTACCATCACCAAGTATGGAGTGAATGAATAATGACGACAGTGTAGCGCTTTGAGAAACAAAAATGGTAAAGCGCAATACAACAACGTGTAAGGCATTATTATCTTTATTTGGTATGAAAAATATCCATGATTTAGCATTTGTTTTAGTGATAGAGAGTTGTTATTTTTCTTCTTAGAAAATAACAACTTTCAATTCATAACGACTTTTGGTCCAACTTTCCATGGACCAAAAGTAGGCAGAAGAAACTCATCCATATCCATCTCTACGCCACATCTTTCAGTCTCCAGCAAACTATTAACATTGCATCACACCTGCAAGTTAAACATGAATCATTCATTCAACCAAATATTTAATAATAAAGCTCTATTGTTATGCTTTGTCAGTATCTCGTGGTTGTAGTAATTCCTGTTGCTTCTCTGTGATAAAAAAAAATGATTTGGGAATAGTGGAGCTTACTTTACTTTACTTATTTGTGTGTAGATTACTTTGTTTAAAATATGATTAGTGTTATCTCCAAGATCACATTCTGATTACCTGGAAAGTTTTGCTATTTGTAGTTACAAACAGCCCATCCCCAGTGTCATGGCCATCACTAAATTGTGTGGCGCATTAGTCATTTTGTGAAGCGTTTGGTGAAGTTCCAAGTCAAACGTCTTATGAAACGAATAGAGCAACATGTTATATAAAACCTGTTTACAACGGCCGCAATGCATGAATACAATTAGAATCAAGGAACAGCTCCCTCAGTGCTGTCAGCGTAATGAGATAATGAACGTGTCTGACAAATCCATGTACAGAAGCGGCAGGAGCACACGGCAGGAGCAGGGGGGGGGGGGGGGGCGCCGGGTGTTCACGTAACAGCCGACGCATATAAACTGCTGCTTAGGCTCATTTTGATTAGAACATTGGACGCCATTATTCTTGCACTTACTCCGGTACCGGGCTCTCCGGACGGGCCGGGGTTGCCAGATTCACCAGTCTCTCCCTGTGGATTCACAAAGGACGTTTTAATGCCAGTCAAACTCATCGAACTCGTTATACTTGAAAAATGACGATTATTAGAGCTGTGCAACATATCGGCAAATTATTGTCATTGCAAGGAAGCACAATACAAAATTACAAATTATTTTCCAACTCAGACTTGTTTGAGCCCTGATTCACTCCTTTCTCCCCCATTTTTGCTGAAAAGGAGATGGCTAACTATTATTGTTTAATCATTGGAGCGCACACTGTCAAAAGGGTTTCTTAAATATTGCAATCATCTTGAATATAATAGTAATATTCCAGATCGGTATCAAATTTTAAAGTTACAGTGAAAACTAATATTTGCAAATACGAGATTTTATATGACAAAACGTCAGGCTATCGAAGGCTAACCTCATTTTCTTTCAACATCAGCAGATCGAATTCATAATGGGCTGTTCAGTTAAAAAGGTAAGTCAAAATAAAGTAGGATTCGTGGTGTGGTGGGGGATAATGTTCAAAACTAGCTGCAACAATAAATAATGCAAATACGTGAATCCTTAGCCACAGAATCTCTGAATACTAGCCCATACAAAAATGTCTATATCATGTTACACTGTGCTGTTATTACTTTCAGCAAAACTCATATTTACCTTTTCACCAACTCCTCCAGGTGAACCAACACCGCCGGGAGGGCCTTGAGCGCCCTGTGGGTGGAGCACAGCGGATTGTGTTAGGGCTGACAGTGTAAATATATATATATGGATCTTTCTGTTGAGGTTTGTGAAGGTAAGAACAACTCCTGATGAGACTTACAGTGGATCCGCTGGGACCCTGAGGACCTCTGGGACCGGGAGGACCGGCTCGACCCTGAACACACCAACACGAGGGTTTCAGTTTTCAGTTTGTCCGACATGTTCACTCAAAAGACACAGTATTGCTAATGACATTAATGAAAGCGGGTTATCTAGATAATGATTACAGATGAGGATGTGAAAATATTTATCCGAGTTATCAAAAGTGACTAATGCGTCATTCAAACCAATTAGACAATTTCACCCACTTGGAATTGCAATTAAGATTCTCCAAATCACCTCGATATTGAATGCTAATGGGCGTTTGTGAATGGAGGACACATAAAAGTAGAGCAACATTTAAAATGATTTGTAGACTCTCCCGAATGAAGCTACTAAGGTGAAAATTGAACCCATTACTGTCTTACTGTCACGCAGGAGCGCAATATTATAAAGGATAGAGACATGCCTTTGGTTGCTTCTTCAATACCAACCAGTCAATATGAAACAACTACGACTGAAAGAAAAAATAAATAGATACCTATTGATAAGCTGTCGCCAGACTCGGCTCAAACTTTTTTTTTCTTGCTTCAAAATGTTATATGCCAAACGCTCGATATATCTGATCCCGGAAAAAAAAGCCAATGCTTCGCGACTACGTCTCTTGGGTGGTGTTTTGTGACTGAAACTCCGCACGATGTTTAACAATCCCTGACTAACAGCAGATGAATCCAAAACAGGAATCCTTCAGTCACAGACGCAGAAGCGAGGAAGTGTCTTTGGTCAGTCACGGAAACATTGTCCTTTCTGAGTCTGAGAGATCCAGCCGCGTCGATGGAATAAACCGTATGGTCGGTTCACGCCAACGTTCAGCCATGAATAAGTGTATAAGTGTAACCCATGGCAACCCAAGGCAGTCGGCATGGTCGGCGCCACGCTCTCACGCCGCACTGATTGCTTTTACGTGAACGTATAACGGGCATGGTCCATAAAAAGCCCAAGATATAAGAGCACTAATCAGCTTCAGGTACACGACACTATTATGCAGCTGCTAGTGGACAATTTATAGAACATCGTGTTAGACAATAAGCTATAGCTGCTGTTGCTAACTAGCATTTTAAGCACTATAAAACTATTTTCAGAGACAAAATGTGTCCTGGAGCCACCGACGTCAATGTGACAGAAAGTCGAGTTCTAGTCACGTGATTGGCACAAGACAATTGCAAACCTACTGGGCTGGATTTCATGGAATCTCTGTTTTGTTCTTTTGAGGCAAAAATGCTACATTCCGGGTGGTACCTTAAAGGGAAACTGTGTGCGAGTGCCATACTCACCATCGATCCTACGTCTCCATTCTCCCCCTTCTCACCAGGAGGGCCGGGCAAACCCTGGGAACAGGAGCAAGGAGAGTTCTTAGCACGAATCCATGTTCATACACACAAGCGCACGCCCGAGCTGCGTGCAGGAAAATAGCATCATAAATACATTTCTGCCTCTCATTACGGGGCGCTTTACGGATTATGTTTGCTGAACATTGAGCGTCGGGGCGCATTAATAACACCGAGGGCCTTGAGAGTAAACACGCAATTAGTCAAAAAGGACACCTATTGTAATTAAAGGCTGTGGGACGCTTGAGTATAATCAGTCCGTTTAAATTACATAGTGCGGGCGCCATCCATCTACGTCTGCGCGGGAACAAAAGCCAAAGCATATTACAGCGTTCGGAGATTCAATCACGCCTGGCCGGGGAAAAAATAAATTTAAAAGACGATTTGAATGCGGGTTTACCTGAGGCCTTCAGTGCCAGTTGCATGAGCTGGATTACGGGTATTATTTGTTATGTGCGGTTCAATCATAAAGCGGGCGTAAAGGCAGGGGGTAATGATAAGTTACTACAAAACCCCCGTGACACCTGTATCCGTCACCTCGGGCCCGAGCAGGTGATTGGTAGCCCGCTAACAGCGCGGAAAGCTAATTCATACGGCATTACGGAGCGAGCGGGATTTCCGTCATTGTAACGGAGCACACGTCGGGCGAAAAACGGGGGAATAAATAAATGTGGTTTGTGTGAAATTAATTGAGATGAAGGATGGTGGGAGACTTGGAGGAGATGTATCGTGTGAGAAGGTGTCCGAGTTATTCCGTGAGTCATGAGGGGAAACACGTCAAATGTACTTTCTAATGGTACGCAGGTTATGCAGGACGCGCTCTTTAGTGGTTTCTGAAAGACAAGACTAGGAATCAAGCTGTAATCCGAAATTCAGTCATGGAGCGTCAACCAATGGAGGACTGATTAGGACTGAAGCGGTAATTAAAAAATGCTTTGGTTTTCAACGTAAACTTATAGGATCCGGCTACTTATGAGCGTGTGCTTTCCGACTGGATCACCGTCCCAAGAACACAACAGAAGATATGAACAAAATCAAACTTTTTTTTTATTGTGTAAGGAAATATTGTTATCAGTAATATTGATTCCAACACACCTCGTATCTAGGGACAGAGGCAAAGTTCATGAAATATTTACCCCCAAAATAAGAGTGTGAAAGTGAAATGCAGATCCTTTATTGTTTGAGTAGCCGTGAGCTCCTGTTTCTACTATGTTGAATTTGTTGTTTGCAAATGACTATACTACTTGTACTACTTGAGTATTTGAGCTGTTACTGACCCAGCACCGGTATGAATGGTTAGAATGACATTTTGACTTCAAGAATAAAGGTGCCGTGCTGACCGGACATTCAGTCATCGGGGTCACAAAAACTTAAATTATGCACACATCATTTTATTTATTTTTTATATTTTTCTCTCGCATAAAATGTTACTGGGCGACCTCGGTCCCATAAAGCGACAGCAAGTCACGTTATGCTTAGAGGTTTCAAGCTGGAGGATTAGCCCTTGGTGCATGTTGAAGGGACATAATCCAAAAAGAGCCAGTCGATCAAGGAAATAAAAGCCTTTCTTGCGGTGAAACCAGAGCGCTATCCACCGGGGCTGTCACGGTCGATCGACTTATCCTTCAAAACATGACACATAAACAATAAATTTTTTGGGCTCAATATTTATCGTCTGCATTTTATTTCCATGTAATACTCTTTTCTTTTCTTTTTTTTTAACCCAAAGTAAGGCCTGTCTCGTTGTATTTCATGTTTATTGCGGGATATTTTAAGATGAAGTACTTTTCAAACAGAGCTTAAAGTGCATATGACACATTAGAGATTTTTTATTTTGTTGCTAAAACATAGTTAACGCAATCATACTATTAAGTTACCCGGCCTTCTTTAGTTTGACATTTTTTGTGACGTTAATGGTAAATGGATTGAGGCAAACATTTTAAGCTGTTGCCATGCCAACCATCTTATGTCAGTGGGAAATGAGTCAAACTGCTGAGGAACTTCACCTCGATCTATGTCACTTCCTGGCAGTAGCAGTTAAAAAAAAAAAAAAAAAAAAAAAACTTTTCTGCCCAACATTTATTCATTCATTTGCTTCTTCACTTAAATAAAACGATAATTATTACTTACAACAGATGTTTTACCCATTTGAATAATTAATAACGGTCATTTTAAGCTTTAGAGGTAGATTCTTTGGCTTTATAAGGTCTTCAGGAATATCGTTTATCTCCTGAATATATTCAACTTTAGCTTGTGTCATACAGGCCTACACTTTGTGACTGGGTGCTCATCACATTTCCCACATTGTAAGCCATTATAGTAAAACGCACGGGACAACTCGCTCGGGTGGCGACGCATCCAGATTCCAGAAGCGGTGCACCCTGGGATACGGTATCTGTACTCAATTATCCGCAAGTGAGCGAGGATGGAACGAGTGGCTCTTCTGCGGCCAATACGCTCAGATAACATTGTTATTAAGTGCAATTGACTTTTAATTGGGCATAATGCACTCCGTCTCCAGTCTTTTAATTATGTTTGGCTAAGCTGCCCTTCAATACGTGGCACCGGCTCCGCTGCGCACTCAGCTCCTCAGCGCAATTATCTGTAGCATTAATGATTTCTGACCACGGGAAGACCGTCTGGACGTCCTTCGTCTATGGGATTGTGGTTTATTGGAGTCTTGCTGAGTGAATTCATTTGGAAGATCAGAAGGTCACGATGTAAGCGCCGGGAGGAAAAAGAGTCTTCTCGGTTATCGATTTGTGTTGGAGTAAGTCATCACTTGTATTCAAATGTTCAGAGAATTTAATGTATAAAGATGAAAAGACCGTTGAACAAAAAACATTGAGTTTATGTCGGTTATCCATTTCAGTGCATTGAGGAGTTATCTGAATATTTTGTCTTTAATTTCAAACCAACTAAATAATGTATTCTTGCTCTAACAAACAATAATTCACAAAGCTTTCTACATGTTGTTGAGTTTGCTGTCCCAAATCGTGTTAGTTTTGTTTAGTTTTTTAGTTTTTGAATTAGCGATCTGTAAAAAAAAAAAAAAAATCTAATTTTTGTATTGAACTAATTGTATTTAAAATCTTTTGACTTTTAGAGCCTTGCATGGTCAGGATCCCAAATAATGTGTCTGATCTGCTGTGCCCAAACCCCTCTGGTTGCACCCTTAAGTCCTCAGGCCAGAACCCCCTGAATGTCCCCGTGACCCGCTTTAAAACCAGAGAAGACTTGTCCTTTGAAGCTGTTGCTCCTACACTGTGGAACGACCTTCTTCTGTCGCTACTTGAGGCAGACTTTGTTGATTCTTTAAAAAAAAAGCGTGGCTGTCCAGGCGAGCTTTTAGTTGACGATGGCTTACAATTGTTTCTATATTTGTTTTTGATTCACTTTTTCATTGTGAAGCACTTTATGGTTTCATCTGCAAAAGGTGCAATAGAAATAAAGTTTCTTCTTCTACCCATGACGACGGCTCTCTCCCAGAAAATAAATGACTATTTCTATCACAGCATCATCCCGTTCCCACAATATTTTTGTGAATTAATATGTGCTGTTGTGGTTATTTAATCTCTGGCTCGCAAAGGGTGAATTATGAAGTTAAGGGGGGGAAACTAGCAACAAAATCTCAACACTGACCACTGTGTGAAAAATCTATGCCATGTCTCGCCTTAATCCAATAGGGGAAAAAAAAAAAGCCACTGTCACAAATATTGCAAACACATAGTGAATTTTCTGGGGGGGGGAGAAATAGCAGTAGTTATTTCTCTGGTATAATAAAAACATTTAAAATTCATGTTATGGGCAGACACAGCAGCAGCAGCAGCACTTTGTGGGTGTGGACCTGTGCAGGCTAGTGGCTGACTGCATGATAACTACTGTGTGTAAAAAATGTACCTTTAAAACTATGCAACATAAACACATACAAACACACGCGAGAAACTGATCAGAACTTTAGCTCAGTGCGAGGAAAGCCTTGAGGGCAGAGTATTGTTTGCCTGTGAGCTGTAGATAGCCTTATTAGGAAACCAAGGCGGCATTAATAAAAGATGGGCCTTTTTGATGTGATGTAAATGATGCGGTGGAGGAGCTGCTCTCATTCTCCACCTGACGCTTTGGGAAAAAACCCAGAGTTAAACGGCCGAGGATGTGTTTATAAACTATTAAAGTGCGCGTTCAGGGGAATGCTGTTGTCTGGGAATGAGGAACAGAAAAACAGAACATTTTTCGCTAATGGCTTTCTGCGCCATCATGAACACACGTTGAGCGCAGAACGGCCCAGAACGGATCTGGTGGCGATTTCTCTAGACTTTGTAAATGTGAAGGATATTTTTGGTTTCTATCTTTTACACAATAACGTGCAGGAAATCCAAAACAGCTGACTTTGGGCTGCTCAGGAAACATGATTACGGTATTTTACGGACTATAAGCCCCAGTTTTTTTTTTTCATAGGGTGGCTCGGGGTGGGAGTTATACTCAGGAGCGACTTATATATAAAATTATATAATATCACCTTTGTTATTTTCACACTGGCAGCCACTAGAGGGCGCTCTAGGCTTGTGTACCAGTATCTGCTACTCCTGTAAGCTTGTACAATGACAAATCACTTACTTACTTACTTACTAACTTACTGTAGCACTGAAAATGTAAAAAACGGTTTCACTCGAGGCGAAAAGCGGAGGTTACTCTTACTGCAATGAAGAAAACCAAAAAATCTAATCACGGGCTGAAAGCTGGATGGCCACAGCTAGAGGAGCGAGTTCGCAAATGAGAGCTTGAAAAACGTGCTGCCGGGAGAGGCTTGTCAAGTTGCCAAGACTGATGCAACTTATACTCGGGAGCGACTTATAGTTCGTAAAATACGGTACTTCGACTTAAGTTAACAAATAATAACTATTCCTGGTCTGTGTTGATGATGGAACACAGTTATAACATGACGGGATTTAAGCCAGTCGGAATGGAGCCATTTTAGTGCGCAAAGACAATCTTTTCAAATGTCACACTGCAAAATTGGAAGGAATGAGGGGAAATGTTATATTCAAAAGCAAAATGTATTCAACGGGCAACTTGAAAATGAGCAGCGTAAAGTGCAACTGAATGTGTCTTAAATGTGTCTTATTGGATTTTTGACATTATTTTCCAAGGAGTTTAGTTTTATAACCAGTTAGAATAATATCGGTCCCTGCTCTGTCCACATTCTTCTTCTGCAGCGTGTGTGTGGCTCAAGTGCTTACGACTTACTTGCAGTCCGATGGGTCCGGGGAGGCCGGGGAACCCTCGCGGTCCTTCGTCTCCCTTCTGTCCGAACATACCCTGCTGTCCCCGGGGGCCCGCCTCGCCGTCGGTGCCCTGGTGGAGGAGGTCAGAGGTGTTACGGTTCAAATATGTTCAATCTGACAGCAATTAACCTGGCGCCGTAAGAAACCACGACTCTCGGTGATGAGATTTACCGCAGCGTCCTAATCCGGGTCAAGGTTATGGAGAGGACCCGGCACGAGCGGCGGGAGGCGGGGCACGCGTGAGACCGGTTAGCTCGGAGGTACTTTTTGAAGGTTGAGATCATATTTCGTTGCCAATATTCTGCCCGGAACTGATACCAGGGAATAAAGTAAGCAGCTCTTCAACTTGACAGGCGTGTCTTTCATTTTATTTTTATATCTTATGTTTTACGCAGTTGCTCTTTCATGTCTTGCCCTGTCATAAAAGAGCATGCGTTAGATCGACGAGCCGCCAAAAAAAAAATAGGCATCACGCTCAAAGTCCTTGGCCAGAGGTTCAGAAATGTTTGTCGGGCCAGAAACGTTGAGCTTTACGCCAGGACTAGAACAGTGACAGTTATTCTCCCGCTTATTCTATTATTATAACGCTCATAATCATCCTACAAGATAATACTAAAGACTGAAAACAATGTAAAGTGACAAACACATTAAATAAGCAATACAAAAGAGACACAAACAGGACAGAAAAAAAATATGAAAAAAAGGGTTAAAAAAAAGCGCAAAAAATACGGGGCGAAAATTTATTTAAAAACAAGGGTAAACAAAGTGTCAAAAAAATTTAGCATCAAAAAGAGGAAAAAAAATCAAAAAGGGTAAAAAACAAGTCAAAAAAGGGTTTAAAAAAAGCATTAAAAATGCCAAAAACAAATTAAAAAAGGGTAAAAAATTGTGTCAAACATGGTAAAAAAAAATAATAAAAAAACATTAAAAAAGGGTCAAAAAAATTAAAAAGGGTGAGAAAAACGTCAAAAAAAGTCATCAACAATAGGAGGAAAAAAAGCATCACTCTGGCCCATAGGCTGTCAAGAAGCTTTTAGATTTGGGTAAAGCCGAACTGGGGAAAAATGTGCTCGGTTAAGGCTGGGGTTAAGAAGTTAAATACACATTTTATTTTACTTTTTAATGACCTCAGTTTGAAAATCACTATCCTCAGCTATTCATTCATTTACCTATTTGAAGCGCATTATCACAACTCTGCAAGGACCACTGATCTTATTTAGTAAAAACATCTCTAAACTACCAGTACTTTGGTTCACGATTCTCAAAACTATCTCGTTCCCCCTTCAGCGCCTATAATCACTGAAACTTCCCTTTTAAACTCCTCTGCATTCATGCCTGGACGCCCGCGGCTGCCTCTGGTCCCAGGGCAGAGCGGCGGAGAAGACTCTTCCCTCCCGGTGCTTTGAAGTGCTGACACGCGTTTGAACTGAGAGGCGCACAGTTTGTCAGCACTTCTGTGGAGTCTCCCCTCTCGATCCCTGTACGCCTACGACTTCCAACCGTGAAATCAGCAACTTTCACCTGCACTCTGCATCACCGCCGCCCCGTGGAAGAGCAGGCTGAATCTTTAGGGGGGGGGGGGGTACTGTAGGTGCTCTTATAGGCCTAGCAAAGAGAGGCCAAAACACGA
Organism: Proterorhinus semilunaris; assembly: GCA_021464625.1. Taxonomy (NCBI): domain Eukaryota; kingdom Metazoa; phylum Chordata; class Actinopteri; order Gobiiformes; family Gobiidae; genus Proterorhinus; species Proterorhinus semilunaris. Next base: position 26,761,941 of record CM038358.1, on the reverse strand, counting down.
CAAAAAACCCACGACAGGAATGCTGCAAAAAATCAGTCTTAGCTTTCAAATGAGGCGTTACACTGGTCTATAGGTTGTATGATCTTAAGGCAGGGGGCTTTTAGATTTGGGTTAAATTGAACTGGATAAAATGTGCTCGGATTAAGAGGTTAAATTAAGAAAAAAAACTATCTTTTATCAAGTAAATCTAGACTTTTTTTCATCTAACTGTGAGCGCTATGAGATTTATTTCCCTAATTTAGTGTAAGAAAATGTATAGAAAATTGTCTTGAAAATTAATTACTCAAATCAAGACAATTCTTAGATTACTTTTATGAATGAGCCAAATCGGCAAAAGTGTGATCATGAGCGATGCAGCTATTAGGGACTGATAGCTTGTCACAATGATTTATTTATTTATTTATTTTTAAGGACTATGCTAGTTGCCCTGCACAGTTTTCCCATTTCAATATTGGAGCAATAAAGTTACATTGAAATCCTCTTCACAAAGTCAAAAGTTACCGTGGCAACATTGGAGGAGAAGTGGACCCTTACTTTAGGAGAACTAAACATGATGACATGATTATGGACATTATTATTTCTATTATTCCCCCCCCCCCCCAAAAAAAAGTTCTATCATGAGGTAAATATTGTATTTGCAGCAGCGAAAACTACAAATATTCAAATATAGTAAATCATGCCTTTTCAGATCAGTAGTTTTGACAAGCTTTGAATGTACAACAATGAACCAGATCTACATTTTTAAAATAACTTCTTTCATGACTTTTGGGCATTCTGGTCAATGTTGAGGGTGGTCTTTTCTCAGGCTACTTCAGTGTGGTTTTAGACATCTTAATAAAACATTCCCATTATTCTGCATCAAACCCGTGTGTTATTTAGCGAGCGAGCGAGCGAATTTCCCCGAATAATAGTCGCCCAGACTGATGGCGCCCTCGCGAGCGCCCGCCCCCTTAAAGATCTTTTAGCCTTAGCCGCGGAGATTAATGCAAAGCTCATTACACTTCAGCTAAAAGACTTATTGGATCATTAGCTCCTTTTTCCAGTAAAAAAATAAATAAATAAAAAATTCACGAGCGTTTCCTATGGGGATTGAGCGACGGGGCGGAAATCCAAATGGAGGGAAAAACAATCCCGACCAAAGGGGCCAGGACACCTTTTATGAAGACATGAATACGCATGAGCGAAATTTGCGAACGCGGCGCTGTTAAATAATTCGCACCGCTGCCCGGGCGCGCCGCCTCCCCGCTCGGGGCGATAAATCTCAGCCGAGCCTCCTCAGAGCGCTACAGATGCTAAAAGTTTTTCGCTACAAGGATTGCGTTAAGGTCTGGTAATTTGGCGCGATGAGTAGCCGGCTGCCCGCGGGGCCCTGAGCGATCGTGGGAACAGGAGTTTCGCTGTAGCGGTAATGAGGACAGAGGCGCGGGGGGAGAGGAGAGAGACGGGAGCAGTGTCGTGTTTCGCTTGTTACGCGGAGATGGGACATTCCCGCTGGTAGATTTCAGCGCCATTATTAGGTAAAAGGGTGTCACTACATGTTGTGATCGGTTATGCTGACACACGGGGCAATTCAGGCTGTGTGGCGTGCCTCTTTCAAACCTAACTATTGTGTACGTGTGTGTCTTTCCCCCCGATACTGATACCTGAATGACTTTTTTCCAATACTTGTACTACAATGTGTCATCTACATAGAACATAAAGCAGAGCAATAATGTTAACATTTATTTGAGCTGAAACAATCAAGTACTTTTATGTTTTCTATATGTGTAGTACCTGCATTTTATTGTTTATTTATTTATTTTATTTTTTTTTGGGGGGGGGGGGGGGGGGGTGGACCATACTGGTATTGTTTAATCTTTGGCTTAACCCAAATCTAAATCAAAATAGCAACAAAAACAATACAAGAATGAGGATGAAAACGCAATAAAAAAGTGACGAATACGTGATGAAAAGAGTTAGAAACGTGACAAAAGAGCGACAAAAATAAAAACGTGACAAAATATTGTCAAAAAAGAGTCGGCAATGTGACAACATGACAAAGCTTTCAGATGAAACATTACACTGGCCTGTAGGCTGTAAACTCTAGTCAATAAGCTTTTAGATTTGGGTAAAACCTAAGTGAACCTCAGTTAAGGCGGGTGTTACAGGGATATTTCAGGATTTTTGACCTAATTTCCTAGTTATCCAGAGTGTTGTTGATGTCTGGAGATATTTTTTTCTTAAATTCATGCAGTTCTTATATTTGAAGAGTCTAGTGGCGCTAGGCTAGGGCAAGGCTAAAGCATTGCTATGGTAACAGCTAGCCTGCATTAAAAACAGTCTGGCCCATTCCACAGTGCACCTGAGGTAAATCACTTATAACGCCAGACTAACGGTATAAATTCTGTGTCGATAGAATAATTTTAACCATTTTGCATTTAAAATAATTTATATTTGAGCAGCATCAGCTTCATGGCTGTAAGCTAACGCAGCGGCGGAGTGATCTGCGAGAAAATAGTCCCTCAAAATGCGGTAATTCATGTGATACAAGGTCAGTTATATTTCAAAAATTATTCTATCGACACAGACATTTATATGGTTAGTCTGGCGTTATAAGTGATTTACCTCAGGTGCACTGTGGAGCGGGTCAGACTGTTTTTAATGCAGGCTAACTGATACCATACAAATGCTTTAGCCTTGTCCTAGCCTAGCGCCACTAGACTCTTCAAATATAAGAACTGCATGAATTTAAGAAAAAAATATCTCCAGACATCAACAACACTCTGGATAACTAGGAAATGACTCCCTATGTCAAAAATCCTGAAATATCCCTTTAAGAGGCTAACGGTACCCAGCCCCAGTGAAGAGTTATTCTAAGTTCTGTGAGTTCTTCTTATTTTATACATTACAAACGAAAGACACTGAACTGAATGTGCAAAAATTACGTGAGGAGTTGAAGTAATGATCTTCAAGCAGCTTATGTACAATTTACATGAAAGTATTTGGTTAGAAAAAGAACTATGTATTTTGAGTCGACCGAGTAGCGGGTGTCCTCTATTATTTGTACAGGAATTTTCGGTGCACGTTTTCTCAATTTAGCCTTCAGCGTCCTCTTGTTTCGCTTAATACGCCTGCGCACTTATGAAAAAAAAAATAAATAAAAAAAAGCTCTTTAGTCTTTATACTGCTACATAGCTACATTATTCAAGCAATTAAATGTTGCGTTGATTTCTGCTAAACCTGGAGAACAAACGGGAGAACAATTTTTGGTTTAATTTGTGCTTGAACCTTACCAACCTTACATGAAGTGCATAGACAAAAAGAAAAAAAAAAACAGTCAGTGTTTTTAAAGCTACAGGAGTCCAGTAACAAGTAGGGCTAGCATGGTATCGAAAAAAGAGTTTAGGCACTACTACACAAGTATCGCAAGCAGGTACTGAAAAAAAATATTTAGAGACCAAGTGTTGATGCTGTTTTCTGGTTCCATTGTATAGGTATTTTAAAAAAGGGTGGCGGTACACAGCCCTAGTAACAATGACACATGCATTGCAGAATATTTGCAATAAAACACGTGTTTGTTTTTTGTTTTTAGTGCAATCCGGTTTCCCCCAAAGGTCTCCAACTCCGTGACATCCCCTGACACCAGTCGCATTTATAGAGGCTGACCGCTAATTTATTACAACCACGTCAGCAGCCAAAAGGTTGTGTACAAGTTTGGAAGAAAAACATGGGAAATCAATGGGAAAAGTGCAGAGGAGGGCGATTGCGTTTGGCATTCAGAGCGCGCCTCCACTCAGTAAAAAAAAAAAACTAAAGCTTTTCCGCCATTATCATAAAACTGCATTGTTCTGACCCATTAGAACTGGGGCTATGATTAAGAGCTGCCATTTTGGAGGTTTGCATAATAAATGAAACTGAAAAAAGGCTCAACATTGTGCCTCAAAAGTGCTTTTGATTTAAAAGTCAGTATTTGTGGAGGAGTGAATGGACAGATGGACACATGTATTGGAATTTGTTTTGCTAACTCTGCATTGGTTCAAAAAAATGACACGCTTAATGAGAAATAAAGCAATACTCACAGCTGGACCAGGAGCTCCGATCACGCCCTGGAGACCACTGGGACCTGGAGGACCCTGAAATATTTACGAGAACACAATTAATCACGCGTATGTTGAAGATTGGAAGATTGTGGGTGTTTTAACCTCTTAACCCAAAAACAGAATCGTTTGGCCTCATCTAAATCGGAAAGTCTCTTGGAAAAAAGTGTCAAAATAGAAACAAAAGAGCGACGAAAAAGAGACAAAAATGTGACGAAAAAGTGACAAAAATGTAGGGGTGTGTATCCCGATACAAGGGTCGCGATACAATACGATACGATATATATCCCGATATTGAAGAATTAGATGATTATTGCGATTATTTTATTGTAATAATAATAATATTATTTTTACTACTTTGAAAACAACTATAGGTTTAACATGAGCGTGCTGTATTTAGTTTCCCTTCAGCTTCGTTTAATTCTGTAATAAAATGCTACGGAGATAAATCCTCTCCGAACGCAGCGGCGACACACTCCGCAACATCTGCACACAGCTGGTGGATCTCGTAATAATCCAGGTTTCTGTCTTTGCTGTAAAAGCCAAAGTGAGGCCAAATGTAGAGTTTTAAAAGAGCTCCGGAGCATCTCATAGCTCTTCCTGTGTTTCTCTAACTCTCACTAGATTCAAGCGGGCTGCGCTGCCATCTAGCGGGCGGGAGTAAAAGTGCAGGACCAAAGAGAGATGCTGCATTGAATATTTCCCCCAAAATAGATGTTTAAATATCGATACGAGAATCGTGCGACGTAATATCGCGATATATCGGCGGGTCGATATTTTTCAACACCCCTACAAAATATGACAAAAAAGTGACAAAAAAGTGACAAAAATGTGACAAAAAAGTGACAGAAATGTGACAAAAATGTGACAAAAAAGTGACGAAAATGTAATGTAAAAGTGAAAAAAAAAAATACAACAATAAAGCATTGAAAAAAAAAAAACTGTCAAAAAAGTGATGACAACACGGCAACAATGCGAGGAAAAAGATCAGTTTAGATGAGATTTGTAGGTCTTAGCTTTCAAATGAGGCTACGATAGCCGTTTAGATTTGGGTAAAGCTGAACTGTGGAAAATGAACTCGGTTAAGGCGGGGGTTAGGAGGCTAAGACGCTGGAGATGTGCGTAGTTGTTCCTTCTTTTGTAGGCTTCTTAGCTTTTCGCAAACTCTTGGTATAAAATAACTTGAGAGGCAACAGCTGCAAAAACATAACAATATCAACGCCTTTATGTAGTAGGTGAAAGCAAATCAAAAGAGTGTCTTTGATAAACTCTCTGGCTAAGTCAAGTTTATATACCCTGGCAGCTAAAACCAACATTGAATATAATATAAGGTTTTATGTAATTCTAGAAACTGCTTTTTAAACGTCGCACACAGCCGCCGCGCTGTGGGTAATGTTTCATAGGCTGTGAATGGCAATGTTTTTCTTGTCCAAAACACGGCGTTCCTTAATTTATTCTGTTAATATTTATCACTTGCCGCACATAAAGCCACTTCATTTCAAAGTCGGTGACTCAGAAAAGGGAATACACACAGTTGTTTCGAATACAAAACAGGGACTCACACTTTCTCCTTTGTCTCCTTTGCGTCCCTTCTGTCCTGGGCCACCAACTTCACCCTGGAATAACACAGGACAGTCCCGTTAGGATGGGTGGAAAACAACATTTATCTCTTGTGTGAAAGAACTCAAGTGAATATTTAGTCTTCAAAGTTGATGTGGGCGAGGAGTTCGACTGGTTTGCCCCAACACTGTATGGACCAGCTTTGGGAGTAAAGCCCAAAAGTAAAGCACCACTTTCTCCAAATCTCAGAGCTGCAGTTTGAATGTGAGTTTTTTGGAGAATCCTCTAAGACAATTTCAAAGGAAATTGCCATGTTTCTGTTTTTCAGTCAAGTTTAACAGGTATTGATTTTTGATACGAATAATAATAATTCAGCGGTTCTAAGCTGGAGGATTGGATTTTGCCCACAGGCCTGATGTTGCCTATCCAAACACTAAAGGAAGTCAACCTTTAAACAACACAGCTTGAAATTAAAATGTGTTCACTAGCAGGAGCACACGCAGGGTTTATACAGGCAGAAGCAGGTACAATTTAATGTTTTTTAATGCTATTTTTAATACTATATTGCAACAAAAAAAAGAAGAAAAAACAAAGAATCAGGGCATATTTCTTAAGATTTGACAAAACAGGAAACTTGTTTGCAAAAAAAAAAAAAAATGAAGTAAATTTCCGCCCAAAAAAAAGACTGCAAGTGAATAGGTTTTAGAATTTACACCATCATTTTGGTATCTTTGATGACATTTTTGAGCAATGTCAGAATTTTCCAATACATTTAGATTTAATGCCAGTTTGAATCAAATTGAATGCTTTTTAATGACATCTAAGGCCTTGGTTTTGGCCCAATAATTGAATCACTTTTAATGCTTTCCAAAGCCCCACGGGAACCCTGACCTGCATTACAAATGAGCTTTTTCGAACAGTAGTGTGAACGGCCGTAGCATTGCAGCCGTTGTGGGGTGTTCTTGGTCTCCAGACGTGTTTTAGACCGGCTTTAGTTCTTGTTCAGTCCTAGGCTAGACCGTCTTTAGTCCTGGTGTCGTCCAGCTCATGAGAGGATTCATCTACACTGACACAAGGTAAATCGACACCATTTGTGTTGCTACATGTCACACTGTTATTGCTGGGAGACGACGTGGCACTTTATTTTGAAATGTGCTGTTGTGTCATTTACGCCCAAGAGATGCACATGGGTGTAAGTAAAGGCTGGCCTATTGGCATAATATCCACACATGGAAAAAGTTAATTTTGGTTCAGATTAAAAGGTGTTGAACAGCACTCGGTGGATGGGTGTTAACAAAACATATCACATTATGAGACTGGAGGTGCTAATGTTTTTTTTGCTCTAAGTGGAAAAAAATCTAAAAAGTTTGAGACGAGATCAAATAGGCAGCTGATCTCAGGAGCCGTCGCTCACTGTACATTAGCCCCATGTCTCTGGTCAATATCTTTAAGTGTCACCTGCCCCTGGATCGGGGGGTAAATATTTCTCCAGATCCTAATTTGATTGAATCTGAGAAAGAACTACAGTGTGTAGCAATTAATTTATTCGGAGTCCCGGCTGTGAGTTTTAAGAGATAGGAAGATAGAAAACTGTGTGTGCAAAGAAGGTAATTTACTTGCTAACATTTCTGTCACTACAGGCTGGAGGCTCTAAACTGAGCTTCCAGTTTTTTTTATCAGAATTGTTTGACTGTTATATGCACATATTTTGAGAATAGTTTGAGAATAGCTTTTCAGTAGGAGTCACGTGAGTTTATCCCAATATGGACGATATTTGAGGACTCATGAAATAGAGCAGCACTGTTTTGTATTGTCTCTAATGTTATGTCAAAACACAGAAAACTGTTTTAAAATGTAAAATGTGTAAGAAATAAAGATGTTTTTCGTTGATACCATCACATTTGATATGTTTAATGCTAAGCGCAAATATGGCATGTCTTATTTACGTTTTGTTTTTTCTTTCTACTTTTCTGTATGGTACTTTTTGCTGTACTTTTATTCAGCAAGAGAAATGGATGATCTTTCTACAGTATATGGGTATTTTAAAGCGAAAGACCAGGTTGTAGCTTTCGAGTAGCTCTCTCACATTCGACATCTGGGAAACACAATTTTCTTCTGCCCCGTTTTTATTTCAGAGGTGAATACGAATCTATGGGGTTTTGCACCCGCGCCGTTTGATCCAGCCTTTCCCTTTGGTCTGGGCTAAATTTGTGAGTGTGAAGAAGAAGAAAAAATCAAAAAAACAAGCTGCTCGTCTTTGGTCAATGGGGGGGGGAAAGAAAAGTTATTTGAGAACCAACTAAAGATCTGGTCGTCTTGCGATTGAGGACAGAATGCCTGCACCCACGAATCCAAACTGATAAACAGCTTAATTTTGTCAACTTACACATAATACACAATGCTTACTTCCCATTGTTTTAATCTATTTTTGTAGCTCTGCAAAGTCAAATGAAACAAGAAGAACAGTGGTTTTAAGGAGAGTTTGTAGACAGAGTATATTTTTTTATGTTGGAATGTAGGTACAAAATGTCTGAACATTGTTTGAACAGAAAATGTGAATTAATACAACCAAAGGAGACACATTACCTTATCTTTTATAACTGTATTTAAAGATAAATTTGAAACAGAGCCATATTGGTTTGAAATGTTATGGTGTAAAAACGTTATTTTCTGTGTGCGAGTATCTTCTAAAAACTACCAATGGAAACCCGTATCGACAGGCCACTCGACTTGACCTTCACTAACCGCTCCGATCAACCTTGAGGCGTTTAGGCACAGAAACAAAAATGTGCATTAATTGAGTTTATTATATAAATGCTACTACAAACGGGCACCAATATATTTTGCTTGCCAAACTGAGACAACAGTGCAGGACAGAGTTGGACATTCTTTACCTTGTCACCGTCCTCTCCAGGGGGGCCTTGGGGACCTCCTGGCCCGGGCAGACCCACTGGACCCTGGATACCGTCTCTGCCGGCGGGACCCACTGGACCTTTCTCTCCCTGGGACACGGCAAAAGGTTATAGTTTGAAGGGATGAAAGCTCGAGACAATTGAAACAATGTGTCGATGTTGACTTGCACTTACAGGTCCTCCCTTCTCTCCAGCCGGGCCGGGGCGTCCTAGGGGTCCGTTACGACCCGTGGTACCGATGGGACCTCCGGGACCAGCGGCACCTCTCTCTCCTGGAGAACCCTGGAATAGGAGAGTAAAAGATGGTTGGCGTGTTATTATGCATGGAATGTTGCTTAGTAACATGATGCTAATGTCTGATGGTGTTTTAGCTTCCTGTCTGTGTTTTATTCGTATGGAGAGTTAGCCGTGTCTTGCTGACATACATAAATATATTCAAATAGAAAACAAGCAGCCGTTGAACAATTACTAACAATGTTAAAACTTTACTTAACTGGAGGAGAAGTCTGTGTTTATAGCTGAGGCTGTTTTGCCCTTGAGGCTAAAGGCTAATGCTAATTTGAAGCTAACAAATGTTAAAATAGCACCACAATGTGAACTATTTTTTATCAAACGCCCTCAGCTTGACGTTTAGTTAAGTTTCGTTCCGTTTTTAAATCATATTTCTATTTCTAATTTACGTTAAAATGTGGAGAGGAAGTAGTCTTCACCCTGCACTGGCCTACAGGAAGTTAGCCAAAAACATACAAACAGAGGTGCTTGAGTTTGAAGTAACTGCTAATAAACCGACTGTGAAGTGGAAAGAAGTGCCATATAATTCTGATTTCATTAAGTCAAATAAAATATGGAAAGGATAGGTTTATTTTGACTGCTCATAACAAATATATAGGCTACTTTAATTTTGGGTGACCAGATTTTACAATGTTAAAAACCGGCACACAATGGGGGTTTTGAGGGCAAACCAAATTGTGACTTTTTTCCACCCACGTTAAATGGTCAAACTTCCTGTTTATTAAAGGCTAATCTAAATTAAATGGACCAATCAGCATCACGATGATAGACCTTTTGTTGTTTAATTGGTTCAGGCAATAAGCAAACTCTGTATTTGACGCACACGTGGCCAGAAGTCATTACATTTCAAGTAAAATAGCTGCTTTAGGCATGGTACTGGTGAAAAACCGGGACACCTGGGACAGAGCTTGCGTAAAACTGGGGCAAATCAGTGGTTTTGGAGAAATCAACTGGGACATGGGACAGAGGGCTCAAAACTGGGACTGTCCCGGGTAAACTGGAACATCTGGTCACCCTACTTGCATTACTTTTTTAGTTGTTGTATAGCCTATATTCCAAGTCGAAAAAAAAATAAAAATAAAAAAAGAAACATCCGAGAGCAGGACAGGGTCACCTCTTAATCAGTATTAATCCCTCACGGCCTTATAGAAACTCCTGACATGGCCTCCCCATCAGCCAGTCTTCTCATATGCCCCTCAACGCGCCCAGGTGTTCTCTCTGTACCCCGTGAGTGTCCAAAACATCACAAAAAACCTGATTACATCTTTGATCTGGGGGCCACTCCTCCATCCTTTTATCTAAGCACAGAGTAGCAGTGCCTTGCATCTGCCTTCAAAAAAACAAAACTCTGTGGACACATTTTCACATCAGTGCGCACGGGCTCGCACTTAAATCCCTTATTTATAAAACCTATACAAAGCATTCCTCATCATTTATGATTATTAATGAGGATTTTTTTTGACATGGCGATTGAGAAAAGACCGAAGCACGGACTACGCCATTCAAAATCTGATTTATCGTGCTCTTCCAATTGTCGTTGGACAAAATCAGATACGTGTTAGTTTGCTTGGATGCGCTTGGCTGGTTGCTCATGCACAGCTCAGTACTCGGGCTGCTGCTGCTGCTGCTGGTGGTGGTGGAGCACTGAGAGGAGGCACCTGGCGTTTTATGTGCTTGGACCAAACTGTGGCATACTTTGACAGGAGTCCAAGCCCGAAGTCCTCAGCCCCTGCCAAGAAGTGCACTCGAGCTCATCCTACCAGTCCACAGCACTGCTTCCTGTTGACTGAAGGTGTTGAAAATCGCCACGTGGAAAGTAAGAGGTTGAGTATTGCTATTTATGTCTCTGAAAAATGACCATGTAGAAATAGTTTACATGCATGAAAGCGTCTAGATTATTAATACACTTATTACTTGCGATCAGATGTGCAAAACCACACGCTTTCATCACTATTCAATTAAAGTAAATCCATTTCTAAATTCTTCCATTTTTGACTTTACCCTTGTCTCACGCTTGGTTTATTTGAACATTTCAACCGGATGCCAACTTTTACTGTCATGTCCACTAGAGCCTCACCACTCTTCATGTTTGTACTACTGGTAGCAAAATACTCTAGTACAACACTACTAGAGTACTATTACACTGGTAATATTAATTGAACGCCATGGTGGGTCCAGAGCATAGACCGTATAATTAAGAATGGACTTATCATGGATCATGGCCGACTTATTCCAGTAACCATAAGGAAATGGCCGCTGGCTCCGGAAGTCCCTGGCTCCTATGGACATTTTTTTCCTGAACATGTGCAATAACGTCCTATATATTTTTTTTTTCTGTTGTTATTTTATTTTAACCCCCCCCCCCCCCCCCCCCCCCCCCCGCCCTATTCTATATAGTGGAACTGGCTCCAAAAACCCCTTCAAATTGCTACCACGGCGGAGCTTCGCTAGCCCGCAATGAGCGCTATGGGGCACCCTCTGTCCATCGCTATTTTAACTGTCTATGATCCTGAGGCAACACAACAGAAACTTTTCTCAGCTTAATGATAAAGATCTATCCGTAGTATACAGGCTTTAGAAAGTCAAATTGAATGCGTTTGAGCATTAAATTAAGTTTATGTAAAAAAAATATAAATACAAATATGGCCAAGCCCAGTATTGAAGTTGTACACATTTTTTTCCTGAAAGTTGCCCCTTGTGTCTCCTTTTGTTTATCGAAATGTTCCTTCATGATTTAAAGTTTGCATGAGTAGCATTAAACATGTTGTATTTGGGCATTAAAATGCTTTCAAAATATTTGAATGGGATATATGATGCTTTTTAAGCGTAAAATATGCTCAAAAACCATTACATGCTGTATATTTAATCCTGCTATCGCAACAGTGTTTTTTTTTTTATTTTGTAAGATTTGCAAACATTCAATCAAACACGATAAATAAAGATCATTTGAATGATAAACAACAGGAAAATAGACACAAGGGGAAACATTCGAGCAAAACAATGTGTACAGTTTCAACACTGGAAACTGAACGCACCACTGTGAACCTCATATTGTTAGCGTTATGTTTAAGGTGGCGTTCAGTGACCATAATCGTCTGATCTGTAGTTCAAACACAAAATTGTCCAGGCTCTTCATCAACTTTCATCTTTCTTCTTTTAACCATATTCCCGCCCACGCATGTAATTTTCATCCTTAAAAAAATCAAAGTATCTCCCAGCCAATCCAAAGTTAGAGTCACTTTTTCCCTTTTTCTCTCAGAGGGGATTTCTCTTTGGTCATTTCACACCATGCTCCCCGCAGCTCTGTCTCTGGCAGCAAATCGATCGGGGGAAATATCAGATCTCTAGAGAGCGAGAGGACTTCAAGTTTTTCCTTTGAAAAAAAAAGAGTCCATTGGCGGAATTAGACTTTCTTTAGGGGACATTTCGAAACCGCTTTGCCAAAAGAAGTCACGAGCGACACTTTGACAATGATACAGCTTTCTGATTTCAAACAGGAAAAGAGTTGAACATGTTCAAGCCGCTTCACTTTCCCCTCCAAAAATACAAAAGTAACATAAACAGCACGTTTTTGCCCGGCGGAGCAAATTAATAAAGCAATGTACTTTCAAACAGGGCTTTTGTTGGTGAAAAACAACATATTTGTTATGCTTTCTTTAGGAAAATAACAGATCTCTTGGAAGCGTGTGGGCAAGTTGTTCTTCTTAATTAAAACAAAAAACTTCTTTAAAAGAAAAAAGTCAATGCAAATCAATAGCAAGTCTTTGACCAACGGAGCAAAAGGAATAAAGCTGTCTAATTTCAAACAGGGAAGAGTTTGGTGATGAATAAATAACAAAGAAACACTTTCTTCAGGGAAATATAAGATCTCTTTGGAGAACTTTTTAAACTTTGCCAAAAAAAACGTACAATTCTAATCTACTGTATCAAAATCCTTTTGTTGGTGGAATATCAGATCTATTAGGAGCTTTTCTTTTTATGCATTTCTAAATCTCTTCATTTAAAAACTTTGCCAAAAAGAGGTCATTAGTAAGCCATTAGCAAATTAATGAAGTTATATCATTTCAAACAGGAAATAGCTAATACATGTAGCTTTGAGGGAATGTCCAGTCTGTTGGAAGCAAGAGATCTTCACGGCTTTGCTTTGATACGGTTTGAAACTTTGCCAAAATCTCAAATCTTTCACTAATGGACCATGGATCAATTAAACATATCTAATTTCCCAAATGAAATCTTTTTTTTTTCTTTTTTTTTGAAGGGGGAAGGGTTTTTGCTTTTGTTCTTCCTCTCGCCCGTGTGAGCCGCATATCCGCTGTCATCTTCTCCGTCGCGTTTGAGCGGGGGAGGGGGGGGGGGGGAGGGGGGGCAATTACGGGGGAGCCTAAGTTCGACGCTTGAACCAAAATGTCAGACGGTTCAAAGCGTCCCGTCACTCAGCCTCTCTCTCCATGCGGACTCAGCACCGGCGCTCCGGAGAGGGGCTTCCACTGCCGCGGCGGAGAGAGTAAAAACTAGAAAGAGCGCGGGAAAAGGGCTGGTTTATCTGGGAACCGCCCCGGCGTCGCTCCGCTGTCAGATCTCCGAACTGTGCCGAAGCCAGAGTGAAGCAAAAGAACTAGACTGGGATCGACTTCCATCGAGCGAAGTGGATAAGCTGATTTTTCACATGGCACTGGCGGTAGGAAAGTAAACAATTATCAGCCATGGTGTGAAAATGCAGGCAAATTGTGCAAATATGCGAAATCATTTGGAGTTTTTGGGAGTTGCTATGGTAACTGGGATTTGACACATCAGACCGACGACAGAAGATGAACGAGGAGCAGCGCCGTCGCCGCGGGCTCCGTTAAAGTCAAGCCAGATCCAGTGGCATTTCGTGGCTATAACTTTGTCTATTGCCTTCATCATGGCTTCCAATAATAAACATTGTGGATTTAAACGAAGACCCTATCCCGTGATGGTAGAGATGTGTGAGAGAGTAGCAGAGTATAGAGAATAACATGGTGGTGGAATTAAGCAAACAATCTATTAATATACCAGTTTGAATTGTATCATTGTAACTTTGTTAGTCAACACTGAAGCTGGTAAAAACGGACGGTGATGAGGTGTCAGAGAGAATTTCGACAACATCCTCAAAAGTAAAAGAGGATTTTGGGTAACACTTTATTTTACACTACCCTTGATACATTGTACCCGCCACATTTAGTACAATGTAATGTGCTATGTAACATTGTGTAATAACTTGTACCTACAGGTTACATACACAATGGAATAATGTGTATTAGTATTTTGGTGATACATAATGTAATAAGACATAAGGCCCAAACTTTAACCCTAACCTTAATTCCATTATGTACCTCCAAAGTACTAATACACATTATTCCATTGTGTAGGTACTACATAGGCACAAGTTATTACACATTGTTACATAGCACATTACATTGTACTAAATTTAGTTGAGTACAATGTATTAGGTAAAATAAAGTTGCTCATTTTAAAAGCCTAATAGTGCGTGTATTCTGTGAACAGTAGGTGGCGCTGGGTGAGATACACAGTCAAAGGTCACTGAGTCACAGCAACGAGGAAGGTTTGACCCCACCGTGTTGCCGTACAGGACCTGCAAACTTATCATTAATAACTTTTTAACTCCAGTACTTTCACATAAGTAATAACATGACCTTTACTTTTACTGGAGTAATATTTAATCAGTAGTATCTGTACTTTCATTCAAGTATTGAAATGGATTTACTCGCGTATGGCCAGGGTGAAAACAAATAAACAGAACCATGCACTCCAGATTATTTTAAAGACTATAAACACCAAAAACTGTAGTAAAAACAGACGTTCTTGTCGGAAATAAAACCGAGCTGCAAGGTCCCAAAGCTGCTTGTAGATCACAGTGTGTCTATCATCATATCAAAGTAAAGGCTCAGTGGACTGCTATGGCTCAACAACAATGAGCAGGACAGGGCCTGTTCTGCTGGCAAACAGAAATAACACAGCCTCTTCAGTCCTGTCTCAAGGTGAAGTCTGCGAACTCTCAATCCGTGACAGGTGCAGCTGACTGAAGGACAGCTACAGTCAAAGCCAAACTCATGTCCCTTCCCTCCCTCTATGCCCCTACGACATGTACGTCTGGTTATCGCTGATATTTCTCTGCTTATTATGTACATTTTTCATTAGTAGTATTGAAAACAAAGCTTTATGTGTTTTCCATTGTTTCCTTTTTGAAATACTAACTTTATTCACCTGAGCTCAACAGCTGCTTGAGAAGTGTATAATGTATAATATAGTTTGTATTGACACAAACAGCAGCAGATATTTGTGATGCGGTGCGTATGGGATTGCAGTGTACTCACGATGGGGCCTTGGGGACCCTGGGGCCCTTCTCCTCCCTTCAGGCCGGCGGGACCCTAAAGAACAGGAGACAGGAGTGAGGGCGGATCACCACAGGAGCGGCTCAAAGTCAAGCACACAGCGGAGAGCCCAGCAGCCAAACAAATACACATCCAGTGAGTGTGGCCTGAATACTGAGCGCTGCAACATGAATGGCACAGACGCAGCGGGGAAATGGTCATCTGTTTCCAAAGTTAAGGCTTGGAAACACATCGGATCACAATCTTTTGACAGGTGTTTGTGATGAGATTTGCGATTTACGTTTTCAAATTAAGGTCCAGGGAGCATTTAGAAGAAGACTGGCATGAAAACTGCTAATAAAATTTCAGAACTTTATTTCCCTGCGGGGCAATACAACTAACAAACGACAATTTTGATTTCATTGTAATTAACTGTGAAGCCATTTAATTTACCCCTCCTGGAACCGCCACCATAACGTGGTGGAGGGGTTTGAGCACTCGAATTATCCTAGAGCTCTGTTGTCGGGGGCTTCGTGCCCCTGGTAGGGTCTCCCATGGCAAACAGGTCCTAGGTGACGGGTCAGACAAAGAGCGGTTCAGAAGCCCCTTATGAGAGACCAACAGGCCCGGTTAGAACCATGAGGCCTTCCTTCCGTGGACCCAGCACCTGCAGGAGGAGCCATAGGGGTCCCAGCAATGGACAAGTGGAAGATGGATGGATGGATGGATGGATGGGTATTTAATTTATTGTCATAGTTTTAAACTTTATTTGCAGATATACAATATATCCTCCAAAATAATTTTATTAGAGTAGGGCTGTCTTGATAATTATTCAGACTTAATGTTATAAACAATACATTTTTGGGCTCAATATTTAAGTAAGTTGTGTTTCACCGTATTCATGTTTATTGTGGGAGAGTTTACGATTAAGTACTAATCGTAACTAGTCATTTTTAAGCTTTATAGTTAGTTTCTGGTAATAATATTGTTTATCGCGATATTTTCCTGCCTCAACATATCGATCTTCAGATTCTGTTATCTGGGTCTTGTTTTCTAATCATTGGGAACAAAGTAAATTCCAAAGATTAGTCTGAATTCATGTTCATTTAGCACCGGAATATGTTAAATGGACTCAACTTATACATGAGTTGAGTCCATTTACCATATTCCGGTGCTAATAGCGCTTTTCTACCTTCATCAGGCCCGAAGCGCTTTACAGTAAGGAGCCAGTCACCCATTCACACACCAATGTACTCAGGCACTTGAGGCAAGGTGGGTGAAGTGTCTTGCCCAAGGACACAACGACAGGCCTGATTTGAACCCCCGACCTTCCGATCATGAGACGACCCGCTCTACCAACTGAATATCTTTAGTACACTGGAAAAAGAATAATCATCTTAAGGAATAAATGACATAATCTACTTGAGTCTAGAGCAAATTTGGTTAAGTCCTAGATAAGATACAACCTCTTATCTCCAATGGAACAAGCACATTTTTTCCCAATTCAGATTATTTTGTGTCATTTCAAGCGGGAAATAAATCTTGAAAATTAAAAGTGAATTTGTCTGATTTCAAGTGGGATTTCTGCTTGTTCCATTGACATGACTGTTTTTATCTTGTCTTTGATTAAAGAACCTATATTCAAGACATTTTGCGTCATTTATCTCACTTAAGATGGTAATTTTTCCAGTGTACTCCAGTGTAGAATTGTCGAAATGTCTCTAAAAATACAGAGGTGTGTCAGGTTTAAAAAAAGGACCTGCCAATCTATCCACTGGTAAAAAAAAGAGAAAAAGGGAGAATAGTTGGCAAACACTGCATTTTAGGGGTTTAGACGGATTTGCAGTAACTGCTCTGAAAGTTCGTCGAAGTTGCCTGGATTTAAATTTTGATGGAGAAACCCAACTGTATGCAAATTCTATAATGAATAAGGGGGGAACTGAAAACATTGGCTCGCTGTTCATATTATTCATGCAACAGGCAGTTCTAATTTACATCCTCTAAATTTATCAAAACACAGACGACAGGATTTTCAAGGCGTCAATCTATCAGTGTCACCTCAATGGACCCCTGAAAAAAAAAAACACTAAACAAAGGTCTAAGCACCGGGAGGCGGCATATGGGAACACAGCTCAGCAGCCGCCGTGAGCTCTTCCATTATAATAACTAATTCAGAGGCTTCGGCAGAGCCAGGGGGAAGTCGCGCTGCCAAGTGTAAGAGCTCCACCTACGCGCCTTTTAGCACCGCGCATTAAAACTCCGCACGGCCACTCTTTCTGGACACAATAAACTTATTTATGAGGTTGTTTATGGCCACTGTGTGTCCTCCTGCGCGACCAGAAATGACGTCTGAGTGAGTGAGAGAGTGGCAATAAATTCACGTCGCTGTCTGCCGCCGTCTTTGCAAAGTTTAAGAAGCAACATTTTGATAAAACATTGTCTTGTGGTTCAGCTCTGACGAGGAATTACGCCTCAAATCTCTGCAAGTTTGAATGCGATTTGTTCTAGTTGTATACGTATTTTGCCATACAAGTGTAAAAGGTCCAATTTAGAACAATCTATATACTTATAATTGGCAGTGGAAGATGCATACATTCACATCAAATAAGGGGAATTTACTTGAACACTTAACACAGGGGTCTCTCCCTGTCTGGAAGTGTTTTGATAATGAGCCTGACAGGACTGCACCCTCATAAAAACGTCATACAATTGTATTGCATTTTACAAGCCTGTGTCAAGCCTGTTTCTGATACATTGTAGTCATTATTCATTCACTCCACATTTGCAGTTGGTAAGCTACTATTGTAGCCACATACTGTCCATTTACCACGTGGGTATAATGTGTTGTTTATATACCATGATCCTCTTATTATGTCAGCGCTCTCTGCTGGACACGTGCAGAATGATTTCCTTTTTTTCCAAATTTCAGCGGCTCCCTAGTGGTTGGAGTGAGCATTCTGGTTATTTCTTTAAAACTCATAACTCAGCACAGGAATGGGCTAGAGACCTTTTTTTTACATACTCATGAATTTAGTCAACTCCGCCGTCTGTTGGAGACCCCTGACTTAAAATAACCCAGTAACACTTGAAATGCGACCAAAAACTCAAAGGCAAGAAAAATAATTCTTGTTCCATTGGAAATAAAATAATAAAACCTGGTTAAATTTGTACAATATTACAACTTTTAAGTAATTTTCGTCATAGATAAGATGACAATCCTGCCCATTTAGTTCCTAATCTATTTCAGGCTTTTGTGTTGCAGTCCTGCCTCGTTTGTTAACTAGGCAATTTGAAATGGTTTGTGAGAAAAACATTGTTTTCTGTTGGTCCATTGAGGCTATAGTTCAGAAAATGGTATTTGGCGAGCCAACTTCAAGGACCAGTGGTCTACAGCAAAATCATTTATTTTTTTGTGACGCACACTGCCATTTTTCTGGGCGAGTGGGGAGAGTTATTAACAAAAAACTATTGCGCATTTGGGACCGGGGCCTGTTCATTCACTTGGGTTTGTTTTGAGCAAAATTCTTCCACAACATTTTCAACTTAAACATACACTCTCTGGAATTGAAATGTTTGTTGTTGATCAGACAAAGGAGCACTACACAGAGCCTTGTCTGGATTATTCCACAAAGTCATTTATTCCAAGTTGGATATTTTCTGGTGTTGGTCAGTGTCTAAAACTCATCTGCCAGCACAGGGTTTCTCTACAAGTTTCTACGAATAAGAGAGAGAACACTTTGCTTATTTGATTACTTGATAGTTAAGCCTTAACATTTCTCTCGTTCTCCTCATTTTGCAATCAGACTTTTATACAGACTATCACTTTAATTACATGTAAGGCCTAACTTTTGGCAACAATTTTTTTTAATGACTTTAAATGTTAACCCTACAGCAGTCCTGTGGATGTGGTCTACTCGCCTCCAGGTAATGAAAACGATCTAAATTGTGGCTTTCCTGTTAGTACACGGGCGCATTTTGCCACTTTGTCCAAACTCTCCCATAACAACTAACTTCCTCCTTTCACCTTCTTCAACTCACACTCCTCCTGCCAGAGAATATAGAGTTAGTCAGCGGGACTGGCGAAATGAGTCACTCGCCGAGTCGTGGATCTGAATCTAAATCTAAATCAAAGAACCGCGTGCCCGTCTCCTTTTCAAAAAGCCCTCTTAATGCGCAGATACACATACCTTAAAATTACACAGCTGAGTAGAGCAATTTACCCAAATGTGCGAGCAAACATACCCAATTATTTCAACAGTGTGGATTGTGTATTCGGCCTGTTAAAAATAATGATGGTTCCAATATTGTGTCTGGCTCGTTTCTCCTTAACTTGAGCCTTTTAGCCAGTTTCTTAGCAGACGTCTGTGCCAAGCGTGACATTTGGTAGAACAGCAGGTAGTTAGCCCGGGTAATTGGGGTTTGGAGCGAAAAGTCGCCGTATTTAAGCGCAATGGGATAGACGCCGTGTGCGTGTTTTCAGGGAGGGTGATTTGTGCGAATGACTTGGCGTGTGCTTTACCGTCGCTCCGGGAAGACCCCTCGTTCCTTGGAAACCCCTCAGACCCTGGGGACCCACTTTGCCAGAGACGCCCGTGGGACCCGGGTCTCCCTAAACAGCAAGACAAATGAGGAAACATTAGCAGCTTTCTGTGGCACTGCGTAATGAAAACATGGATAGTAACAACATAATCTTGCAATATCTTTTGTTCAAAATGTGTTTCAGCTCAATTATGACCAATATTATATAATCTTCATATTTGCGTCAAGTTTGCATTAACTGTTAGCTTCAGGACAGAAACACCAGCAGTAGCTTTATGTTAACAGAAGAGAAACATTTACACCCTACGCACAGTTTTTAACATGTTGTCAGTGAACCTGTTGCCCAATCAAAAAAAAACGCATTTGATATTGATTTGTTTATATTCAGAAGATTTTCAAACATAGAGAGAGTCGATATAGCCTTAGGGGCACTGGGATTTTCACAAAAAACCCCAAGGCAATAACAAATAAAAAACGTAGATGTGTTCCTGTACGAGGGGTTTGTTTATGGAACAACTGGGACGATAAAATAAAAAATAGGTCTATTAGGGGATTGTAGGATCCGGCTCGGAGGACCAATTTTTGGGAATGTAGGACTGTACAAACTGATTTCTGGAATTCTTCATCCACTTATATATTAACTAGGGATGTAACGATTCACTCAAGCCCCGATTCGATTCGATTTCCGATTTCGATTTTTTACGAATTTTTTAACCCTTTTTTTTTTTTTTTTTTTTTTTTAGGAAAGAATGGCTCCTTCATACCAATGTTTCTTTTGTTTTAACATCTGTATTTTTGTCCTTGTAACAAATTGCAACTGTCTCAGTAAGAGACAAAAAATTACAAGACGTGAAAATGAACTATAATCATTTTGACAGAGTGCTTGTAAATGTACATGTTTTCAGCATAAATAAGATGTGTAGCAAAGCAAACATTTTGAGTTTATATTTATTTTACCAAACTTTTTATTTTTTTTGTTTGCAGTTTGAACATAATACTATCATTTAGAACTAATTTTACAGTGCAGTTTTTTCCACACTCGAACGCCTCACTGCCTCCGGTGCAGCCTTTGTAAACATAAGGAGGAAAAAGACATGGCAGCTCCTGTAGGTATTGGATTATTTGACAAACGGACATTTGATGAGGATTTCAGCAGAATCAGAGCAGGTTGGTCAGATATGTCAGTTTACGATCTTTAGTAAACTTCTGTCAAAATGCTAAACTCTGCGTTAGCCGCTAACGCTAATCTCGTAACTGCTAACTTCAGCTGCGTCTGTTGCTTCGATGCCTACACGTGTATGTGTTTACATGTGTGGCGTGTGTTGGGGCTGAGGCGGGGGTAGGTATGAAGCTTGTCTTGAGAAAAGGTTAACGTCGTTAGAAACAACGAGCTAGTATGTTCCGGTCTGTTTCGGTCGCGCAAAATGGAGTAGCTGAGGGTGGCATCGATTCACATTTTACGCATATTAAATCAATTTTAAATCGGTTTTCGATGAATCGTTACATCTCTAATATTAACCCTTTGAATTTGGACACAAAGGGCAGTTTAGAGGTTTAATGTGGCTTCAATATGTTACAAAGGTCTGGTATTTATATACCAGTATATATATATAAATAACGGGGAACAACAACAACTTATTACAACGAGTAACTAGTGTGTTACACACATAACTATTCACCTAAAACACATTTCTTAAGTTAGCTTAGCATAGATGACAATAAATAGAGCCAGAAACCAATAACTAAATATCATTTGAAACTATACTAAAAATATTAAATAGCTGTCAGATATGTCATGTTAACCCACCTCATACACAGACGCAGACATTTGCAACCATAAACTGCTAAATTGCTGATACTGTTAGCAGTTGTGGATAATGCAATGTTTTATTTTATTTTGGAAGGGCTTTTGTCCCTCTAAAAGACTGGCCAAAACGTTGCATGGAATAAAGAAAAACTGGTTTTGCAAGTAGACAATATACGAGAGCTCTTTTCCTGTTCTACAATTGGCCTTCATGTGCCTTCTCTTGCGCATCTGTTCAAAATGTTCTATTTATTGTTGGTGTCTCATATTAAAGTTTAATCGTACAGATCAGTAGCTGGAGCTTGGGCTGGAGATCATTGGTATTTCGGTGGGGAAAGCATAAACTCTGAGAAAAGTTTGCTACCACAAGTTGCAAAATATTATGAAGTCATTTCAGCTTGTGTAACAGATATGTTTTCAAGTGAGATTTCTGACAGACATCTAAAGAATAAGGCGTGTGATTTAGTAGATATTCTTTTAAAAACAAGTTTGACAACAGTCTTTACCTTTCCTCCCTCTTTGCCGGCAGCTCCAGGCAGACCATGCTCACCAGGGGGACCAGGGGTTCCTGGGTGACCTCTCTCTCCATTGGGGCCTGTTTCTCCTGTGGGACCCTATAGAAGACAATTACATTTTAAGTTAAGTTACCTACATCTGTGCTTTAAGCATTTATGTTAAGAAACTCTCTTAAAACACTCACTGATGGGACAAACGACACTTCAAATGGAGCTACAGCAACTACTATGACATTATACTGAGCTATATAAGGATTATGGGAAACATGTCTAATGCATTACCTGCGGCCCGACGACTCCACCAGGTCCTGGGGGTCCGGTCTTTCCTTGGAAACCCTGAGGAAGGAGAAGTTCAGGTATTAACCAGTCGCTCTTATATAATCCTTATTTAGACTCTTAATCAAAGATCAGATTAAAGTAAGTGAGGTGGTAAAGTTTATAACCCAATACAGTTTATGATGATTTTTAAAACAAAGTCCTACAAAAGAGCGCCTCTGTGAGAAGTCATCTGTCTCTGTGGGGCTAAAAGTCAGGGAGTCTTTAGCTGTGGGCGTATTTATAACATGGATCCTACTCCAAGTATTTGCTCTCATTTCTTTTCCGTATCTTGCTTTGTCCTAGTTCCAGTGAAATGTCAACTCTGCAACAAATGCTCTCGCTCTAGACATATTTCTTTGTAAATGACCTGCCATACAAGTTTTAAAGATTGTTCGTGGGAGTAAAAGAAGCTCTCCCAGTAGCACACGATCGTAGTGAGTCTTGGCTTCGGGCAAAAACAGCATATACTGTAGTGTAAACTATTGATTTCTTCCACAAATCTGATGCATTTACCATAAGCCAGTTGTAATAATAAACTTTGAAAGTGTAGGGTTAACAATATTATGCATGTTATGTGTTGCATAAAAGTTTTGGCCAATACTTATAAATTGTTTACAGGAACAATGCAAGGGAAAGTACAGTGCACTAATCGTCCCCCTGTCCCACTCTCCTCTGGGGACAGGCTTCTGTTTCAGATTCCTGGCTGCTCTATGCCCCGGTGATGAGTGACGAACCTCATCAATGTCTGACTTGTGGACCTCCAGACCTTTCAGTTTGGATGAGTCCATTACCCTTCCCCCGTTATCCTGAAGCTCCAGCAATGACTGGACGTTAGCTCCACAGGCTTCAGATGGACTGCCATCAACCCAGGTCCAATCTACAACCTGTATCATCCTGGATCTCCTCAAGGTTTCTCCTTTCTCCCACTGGATTTTGGAGTTTTTAGATTTTTTTTTCTACCAAGGAGAGTGTAGAGACTGGAAATGTAAAGGGCACAACTATCCACCCGCTGCTTCACTGTCGATTGTTCATGTGGACTTTGCATTTGTCTATTTTTTGATACAGTGGGCCCGATCTG
This sequence comes from Proterorhinus semilunaris, assembly GCA_021464625.1. Classification (NCBI taxonomy): domain Eukaryota; kingdom Metazoa; phylum Chordata; class Actinopteri; order Gobiiformes; family Gobiidae; genus Proterorhinus; species Proterorhinus semilunaris. The sequence continues at coordinate 26,738,495 of CM038358.1, read as the reverse complement.
TGCCTCCACCACTGGCGAGAGGAGGTCGCTTATTAAAAAAAGAGGTTCACTGCGGCGTGGTTTATTACCCCTGTGGCGGCCTTCACATTCTTTTCCGATTCTGTCTCATTGTAGCTTTTCAAGCTGTTCTTTGTTTGATCAAGTCAGCAATCCTTGAGACGCCCCGTGAGGCAACTGTTGTGCTATTCAGCGATACAAAAAGAATCGATTCACATTAAATCCTGAAAAAAAAAGAGTGTCTGTGATATTATGATAACAGACAATTGTCAAGGTCATTTGTAGCACATATAGCATAATGTGAGTGTGGATACAATACGTTTTTAGTATGAGGAAGTCACAAATGTAGAAACTGTTGTTTTGACTAAACTAAAGAAATTAACAAATTGTTTTCTCCAAAATCTTACCGGGGAGTCAACACATACTAAGCTGTGTGAGCATAGATTCGTTCCAAAGCTTTTACTTACCAGTGGTAATTTTATTATAATTGACCAACTGGATGCTTACAATACAGAGTTGTCTTCCAAGATCGCTGGCAATAACTAGCGCGACAAAAACAATAAGCAAATCTTTTGGGACTATACTGTTTTGTGGGGGAAAAGCTTATCATGAGAAATGCAGTATATAGCGTCCAAACTAGGCAAGCGATGCCAAAATCCATTCACCGTCACTTTATAAACTAAAATGTTTACCGCAACTTCATGAAGCCTCATATACAGTCCGGTCACTGCTGCTCTCAATTAGGCAAATATGTCAACATATAAATATGTGCGGCTCTCAATCGTTTCGGCTCCGGTGAACTTCAGAAGATTAATTTGGATCCCGCTGATGTGTTACTTCCACTGTCACTTTGTATGCTGCAGCTGCCGCCGCCTGCGTGAGCTTTTTCATGTTTGGCCAATCACAGAAGGCAACCGAGTGAGGAGGAATAGTGCCGTTGAACTAAATAGGAGCAAATGTGAAGAGTGAAGAAAAAAAAAAACAGGTTGGTAGAAATGAAGTTCAGTCGTATCTGTTGACTGTTGAAAAAATTTTACTTCTTAGAGCATGGAATACTTTTGTTTTTTATTGCCGTATTTTTATGTAACAATGGGCACGTTTTGGCAACTTAACCCTGTAACCTAATTGTATGAAGTGAAATGTGGAAATGTCCTCTTCTTATTCCTATGTTATTTATCATTATTATCATTATTCTGTTTGAGACTAATGTCCCTTCTCCAGAGCTAAAGTGGACTGGAATTCACGTCAGGTTTTAACCTGAGCACATTTTCTTCAGTTCGGCTTTACTCAAATCTAAAAGCTTCTCGACTGGCGCTTACAGACTATTGGCCAGAGTAACACCTCATTTGAAAGCTGTCGTTTTTTCTTACTCTTTTGTCGCTTTTTGCGTTGCTTTAATGATGCTTTTTAGTCACTTTGTAGTTGTGTTTTTGTCTCTTCTGTATTGTGTTATTGTTGCTTTTCCGGCACGTTTTTGCTTTTACATCATATTGTGTTTTTGTCGCTCTGTCACTGTATTTGTTGCATTTTAATCCTCGTTTTCGTGGCTATATTGACACTTTTGTTTCCAAGAAGCTTTTAGATTTGGGTGAAGCCAAACTGGAGAAAATGTGCTCCGTTCAACTGGGCGTTAAGAGGCTAAGGCGGACAGAGACGCTCCACAGTGCACAGGTGTTAGAAATCGCTCCCAGTCAACACCGCCCAGATTCTGGTTTAATTAGACAAGAAAGTTCAAACACCCAGGTCGAAAAATCCCCAGACATCGACGAATCAACGTAGCCTGACATTTCTTTATTTACATATTTTTTTTAAGATATTAAAAAGTACTTTGCCTTTTTTTGCATTTTTCATTATACCAATACCGGATGAAGGCTTGAACCGAGGCATTTCACTAAATGAGCAAGAAGCAAGAGACGGGAGCTTTCTTTACTTTGTATTTTCATCTCCTTTCCACTTGAGTGTGCAGTGCTCACTCCACAGACCTTGACAGAAATACCCGATTCTGAATTTGCATATTACACAATATCATTTGTCTGTCTGATCAAACGACAAACGCGTACCCAGTTTTGTTTTAATTCAGATTCTCAGGCGCACATTGTAAATTAGAATTCCATTAACTGTTTCACAATCAATAGTAGTAAACATATCTGCTAATTTTGATATTATACATGGCTACTCTTTTGAATGACTGACACATTGTGGACTATTTTACTCACAGTCTCTCCTCTCTGTCCGGGATGTCCGGGCAGGCCGTCTTTTCCCGCTGGGCCCTGGGAGTAGCAGACACGCCGGTAAATTAAAAGCACAAATCCACACATCACATTTTTTGAATGAATATTTGATGAGATTTTGGTGAGAGTTTTCAGCATATAGTGTTAATTAGCACCGTGTCTCGACAGGTGCCACTTACGTTGGGTCCTTTAGGCCCAGGGAAGCCGACAGGTCCCTGAGGTCCGTTGGGTCCCTGGAATCAAAAGAGTCAAAAGAACACATTTTAAATACAATGTCCAATCTAAAGTCGGACCAGGAGATCATTCATTCATTTTAAAAGATTATTCCTATGCAAACCGTACGAAATCTGTGTAACTAGCATGCCTTGTTTGATATAAGGGGAAAAGTACACATTTAAATATAAAAGGCTAAAGTTTAGAGAGAAAATGTGTCAGAGAGAGTTCCTAAATGGGCATATTGTGTTGCGTAGCCTTTACCAGCTTTGATCAAAGGGTAAAATAAAAATGGTAAACAAGAGAAGAACAGGAGCTACGTGTATCTGAACCGTCTATTGTCGACATCACGGCACAATGAAGGTTCCTCAATTTAAATAAAGAAAATGCCATCTTAATACCGGGAGAAATAAGTTAGACGTGTTTCCTGTTTCTTACCATGTATACCGTATTTTCCGGACTATGAGTCGCACTTTTTTTTTTACAGTTTGGCCGGGGGTGCAACTTACACTCAGGCGCGACTTATATATCAACATATAGAATTTCACATTGCGTTATTTTCACACTGGCAGCCGCTAGAGGGCGCTCTAGGCTTTTTTTTTTTTTCAAACAAAGTGCTGCCGTGAGAGGCTGGTCAACCGTGCAGTTACGACTCCGTGCCCACTTGCCAAGGCTGGTGCGACTTATACTCCGGAGTGACTTATATATATATGTCTTTTTCATTTTCATTATGCATTTTTTTGCTGGTGCGACTTATACTCCAGAGCCACTTGTAGTCCGGAAAATACGATACCAAGTTATTACACCTTTAGGTACCATGCTATTTAGTTACATCCCGTAATCCTGCATTTCTGTGTTGCCAATATGTGTATAATAAGAGCTGTTAATTCTTTGAGCGTCTGATACAGTAGTTACTTGTGTGGAAGCTCATAGTATAACTTTTATGATAATGTGTGATTGTTTTGGGATTCTGTGTGATCTAAATAGTTTCTAGAACAGAGCCTCCGATGTTGCTGAAGTTGGAAATAAAACCTCTTAAAAACACTATCCATCCAACGTGAACCGCATATTGTGAAGTTGAGCTCTAAACTTTAGCTCAGCTGCCTGTCACTGGTGTGGCTCGGCTCTGTTTCAAATGCGGTGATGAAAGCGCGGTGGTACTCGCCCTCTCTCCAGGCGGGCCGGGTGGTCCGTCGTTCGCGGCGTTGCCCTGAGGAGAGAAAACAGCAAAACACATCAGGGATCCGCCGCGGAAGTTTGTCAAAGCGGCACAACTACGAGGTACGAATGATAAAACAGTACACTGCACTTTACGAGGCCGTGTGAATGGATGACAATTTTAAAACATCAACGTAATTACCCCTAATTCAACCGGCTTTTTCGAGGCGAAGTGTGTAAAAGCACCGGTGGGGCTTGAGAGGTTGTTAAGAATAAGCTAAAGTACAGGCAGAATTTGGCCACATTGTGTGACTTATAGCACAGATTCCCCTCTATCCTCAGGTTCATCGCAGTGGAGGTTTTCAAAGTCATCAACCGGACTGGGTTGTGAAGGGTCGAGGATGTTCTCCTCAAACTCTGGACCGACAGAACTCAACATCATTCTTGTTTGCACTGGGCCAGTTTGACTCCAGGGTTTCTCCAAGTAGCAGCAAGTCAAATTGAATGCTATTTAATACCATTTGTATTGCCACAATTGGAAAAGATCCATGCATTCCCCCCCCCCCACCCCCCAAAGATTTGTAAACAATTTGGATAAGTATATAATTATGAAAACTTGGACAGAAAAAAGACAAACACTGAACACAGCAGGCTGTTTTGGGACAACAAACCAACGTACAATTGAAAGAATATTCACAGAGGATTTCAGCAAAACCAGTGTATGAACGCCTCATCGCCCGTCAATTTTGTATTTTCCCTGAACATATGAAATTAATAAATTAATAAACATTTAATGCTTACTGGAATCAAACTATAATGCTTTTAATGATATTTGAGGTCTTCATTTTGGCACAGTTCGTTTAATGACTTTTAACGCCAGCGCTGAAACATCCTCAATTCAAACAACGCAGTCCAGTCGATGGCTTTGAAAAACCTCTACTACAATGGGAAATTTGTGGATATGTGTTGACAGCCGACACACAAACGCCCTGATATTTCCACTCACTTAACTGAAGGATGGTGCATTTGTCGGACATTTGGGACGTTTGTTTAAATACTTCTTTAAAGAGGGGGTATTATGCTTTTTTCAATCACATAGCACCAGTCTATAGCACTACAATGATGACGTAACCTTCTGTTGGTCTGTATATGCAGTAAATTAAAAGAACTGCCTTGAATAAAATTGCTCTCTCAAAATGGCTGTACTGAACGTCTTGAAATAGGCCTCTGTCTTTTTAAGAAGCTTTCCGACACGCCCCCTTCAGCACACTACTGTGGCATTGAAACAACAACACTGTGCGGGGAGGGGGCTCTGCTGAGCTGAGGAGCAGTGGTTGGGGGCTTGGCTGGTGACGAAAGGTCCAGAGGCGTCTCCAGGAGGTGGGGGCGTTCCTAGGAGGACTGAGGCATAGCTACACCTAAAATGGCTGCCGTCTAAGTTTTTACCGATTACTCAAAAATATGTGAATGAGCCAAGGCAACACTCCAGGCATGTGTTTAATGAGGGAATGACATAATAACATGATATAAAGCTTGAAAAAGTCGATTTTACATAATCCCCCCCCCTTTAAAACCTCTGGACGACTGAGAACTAACACAGACGTTACAGTCTCGCGTCGCACCTATAGCTGTACACCTGAGAAACGCATCGCTCTTTTGTGTGAACTCATTTCTATGATTCAAGACTCAATAAGGGCAAATGAATAGTGGCTTTAATTCAGTAGAAGTTTTCTGCTCTCACCTTTTGTCCTGGTTTTCCTGTGGGTCCTCTGGCTCCGCGACCTCCTCGGGGACCCTGTAGGTGAGATAAAGCAACGCATTATAGAGCACGCCAGCGACCAGCTATACAAGGTGCATTTAGCAATCATTTCCAACATTTTTGCACCTAAAGGTAAGGCCTTTATGCTGTTCAGCCATATATTTCATTGGAAAACAAGTTATTTCTATGGACGGCTAGACGGCTTCATTCATTTCTTTTCATCAGCAAATCGTGAAAAGTAACAATCTCCTACTGCAGGGGTTCTGAAAGTATATAAAGTATACATAATATTGCCAGGTGTTGAGTTGTCGTGTGCAGTTACAGGTGAAACTAATATATGATATAGACTCATTACATGCAAAGTGACATGTCAGGCCTTTATTTGTTATAATGTTGATGGTTATGGCTTACAGTCAATTTTCAAAATATTCTAATTTTAGGAGATTTTTAATTTGGAGATTTTACAAGCTGAGCCCTAATAATCAAAATCATAACAAATAAAGGCTATACATTATCTCACTTTGCATGTAATGAGTCTATCATATATTAGTTTGACAGTTTAAGTTGAATTACAGAAATTAATGCACTTTTTAACTATATTCTAATTTACCGAGTTTTCACCTGTAGTAGATAAAGACGGCATCTTTGGAATTGCTCATATGTGGTCATGTTCGAAGCAGCCAGAGGGGTAAACAAAGAGGGGAAAAGACGTAACTTTTTCCCATTTCTCCATCGTAACTTTAAAAGATACTGAATTAGGAATATTTATTTCTACTAATTAAATATACAGAGACACGGAGAGGAGCAAACTGGTTCAACAGCCCATAAATACTTGAAAAGCGGACAATGCTAACCAGGAAGCTAAAGTTAGCATCATGCTACATATGCATAACGTTGACATGACTGTTTATTTTTTTATGGTCTCAACTTACAGTGCCTTGCGAAAGTACTAATACACCTTGAACTTTTGCACATTTTGTCATGTTTACAACCATAAACGTAAAGATTTTATTTTTTACTGAAAGTTCAAACACAAGTAACAGACAACTGTGAAGTGAAAGCAAAATGATACATGATTCTGTTATTTTTCCAAAAATAGAAAAGTGAAAAGTGGGGCGTGCATAAGTATTCATACAGCATGACTTAATACTTTGTGGAACCCCCTTTTTCTGCAATAACAACAGCAAGTCTTCTGGGGTTTGACTCTACAAGGTTTGCACATGTAGAGACTGACATTTTAGCCCATTCCTCTTTACAAAACAACTCAAGCTCTGTCAAATTAGAAGGAGAGCGTTTGTGAACAGGAGTTTTCAGGTCTTTCCACAGATTTTCAATAGGATTTAGGTCAGGACTTTGACTGGGCCATTCTAACACATTAATATGTTTGTTTTAAACCATTCCATTGTAGATTTAGCTTTGTGTTTAGGGTCATTGTCCTGCTGGAAGGTGAATCTCCGCCCCAGCCTCAATCCTCTTGCTGACTCCAGCAGGTTTCCCTCCAAAATGTCTCTGTATTTGGCTCCATCCATCTTCCCAACTATTCTTACAATCTTCCCAGTCCCCGCTGAGGAAAAACAGCCCCATAGCATGATGCTCCCCCACCATATTTGACACTGGGGATGGTGCACTCAGGACGATGAGCAGAGTTAGGTTTGCTCCATACATAACGTTTTGCATTTGGGTCCAAAAAAGTTACATTTTTGTCTCATCTGACCAAAGCACCTTCTTCCACATGGTAGCTGTGTCCTCCATATGACTTCTAGCAAACTTCAAACTGGATTTTGTATGGCCTCCTTTCAATAATGTCTTTCTTCTTGCCACTCGTCCATGAAGGCCAGATTTGTTTAATGATTAGGGCAAGGTGTGAACATTCTGCAGTCATTAGGAATGTTATAAAGGCAATTTAATGCACTCAGAAAATGCTGTATGAATACTTATGAACGCCCCACTCAAAAAATAACAGAATCATGTATCATTTTACTTTCACTTCACAGTTGTCTGTTACTTGTGTGTGAACTTTGAGAAAAAAATTCAAAATACAATCTTTATGTTTAGGGGTGTAAACACGACAAAATACTTCCGCAAGGCACTGTATGTAGCGCTTTTCCAACTAGATGAGGCACTTAAAGCACTTTACAGCAAGGAGGCAAGGTGGGTGAAGTGTCTTGCCCAAGGACACAACAACAGTGTGCACCCGCGGGAGCCGGGATTAGAACCCCCGACCTTCCGATCATGAGACGACCCGCTCTACCACTGTCGCCCCCTTTATCTGTTTGTGTTTTGGTCTGGACCATGAGTCTGTCAAAATAACGATTTTCTATCTATCGATCCTGTGGTTGTCCTAATCCCTGCAGCTCTATCTGACAGTGGACAGTGAAAATAACAATAGTTTGAGCTGTGAGTTCATTAGCATCAAGGTAAAGTAACAACAATGGTGGTGTTGCCCTGACTGGCAAAAACCACAGGTAAAGACTTGCTTACCGTGGGTCCACGCTGTCCTCTCGGGCCTTGCTTGCCGCCAATTCCCTGGAAAAGTCAAAGAAATAAAATGTATTTATTAATAAAAGCGTCTCATTGGCAACACTTAAAGCTTTTCCATCTCCTTTTCCAATCTCCTAATAACTAATACACTCAGAGATCAGACAGAGACGAGTGCTAAAACGGGCGGCGAGTCTTGGATATAAAATAGATAGGCGAAAATAAATAATGAAATTGTTCCGGTAAGTGGTGGCCCAGAGGCGCTTGACAGGTTGAAGTAGCCCGTCAGGAGGAGCGCGGCGGGGGCGGGGGGGGGGGCGGCAGGGTTGGGTTGGAGAGGGAGGTGATGTCGATCTTTATGTCTGTCGGAGGTCTTGTGTCGTCAACATTACCCGCGCTCACCTTCACTCGGGCTAAAAAACTAATTTAAAAGTCTTCAGGAGGGACCTCACGGCAGACAGGCGCAGGCGAGGTTCGATATAAGCCGGGGTTCTTAGACTAAACGGGGCTATTCGAGGCCAGCCGAGGTGTGCTTAAAAGTACGACCGTGAGGCAAAGCGGAGATTGGGTGGAAGTATCGCGAAGGGCTTCCAAATGATAAATTAATAGGCGGATGACGACATGTTTTACAATAAGTATTAGTTTTGTAGCGCTCTGAAGTTTTCAAAACCTTTCACATAAAATATCAAATGGAAAACGTGGTCGCCTTTCCATGCGGCAACATCTCTTAGGTCCGAAGATTAAACAATATCTAAACTAGATCGAAGATAGGACCGGTTTAAAACAGATCTAATCCGTGACAAGACAATCACTAAACCAGATTCAAGCCATGTCTAAACCGAGACTGAACCAGTAGACCAAAACAAATAACGAAACCATGACTAAACTAAGTCTATGACAAAAACAGATTTCTCAACTTGGAGAAGTACGGCGGTGATAACCAGTGTACTTGACTTGTGCTCTTGCTGCCGGTACACTTATCCAGGCTACATTGACACAAAGTATCAGGATTGTAAATTACACTTATGCACTTTATCCAAGCTTTGGTGTTGTAGTGTGTGTGTGTTTTGTCTGTTGCTGCTGTGGGGGTGTGGCATTGGGATCTGCCTCCTGTTCCCTGGTGGGTGTGGCTGCTCCTCCTCCCTGGCTGGCTAATGGGCACACCTGAATCCATTCAACTCATCACCTGCAGTATTTAAGCATGGGCTCTCCTTCACATCCCTGCCAGATCGTCAGTCTACTTTTCTCTCCGTGCCTGTTAGCCACCATCCTGCGATACTCACCTGCCCGCACCGGATACCAGCCTCGTCCAGCACCAGCCCCAGCTCTTTCCTACCTGCTCCACTCCGACCTCCTCCATACGGCCTGCTCCGAACCACTACCACCCCAGCCGCACCCACCTAACGTCAGCCATTTCCCGATTTATTTGTAATAAATCTTGTACCTACGATCTCTCCGTCTACTTTTTGGGTCCGCCACCACTAAGCCCTAACAGTACGATCTGGCCAACATGGACCCAACCGATCCCCAAGCTGTGGAAAAAGCCCTGTCCAACCAAGGAGCCTTACTCGGTCAACATCACCAGATGCTTCAGCAACTCATGGACGCACAGGGTGCACTCGGTCAACAGGTAGTTCAAATCGGAAGATTGGTTGAACGTTTAACGGATAAAATTGCTGTTCCAGCTGCTTCCGTCGACGTCCCAGAGCCTCATCAGAATCCAGTAGCGACATCCGAGTCACCAGTTCCACCACCTGAGCCATATTCTGGGGATATGGGCAAATCTAAAGGTTTTCTCCTCCAGTGTTCGCAAGTTTTCAGGCAACAGCCGCGGACTTTCGCTTCAGACCAAGCCAGGGTATCCTATGTCACCGGCCTGTTAAGAGGAAGAGCTCTTGAATGGGCACAAGCAGTATTGGGCAATTCTGTGAACCCCGTGACCTATGAGAGATTCATTACTGAATTCCAGAAGGTGTTTGCACACCCAGATATTGCAGCGGACGCGGCCAAGAGACTGTTAAATCTCCGTCAGGGTCTGCATAGTGTGGCAGAATATTCAATTGATTTTAGGATTCTGGCTGCAGAGTCAGGCTGGAATGACCAGGCACTTCGTGGTGCTTTCATGTTTGGATTAAGCGAGAATATGAAGGATGAGCTCGCTTCTCATGATGATCCTGAATCATTGGATGATTTAATCTCGTTATCTATCCGTTTAGACAACCGGCTTCGTGAGAGGAGACGTGAAAGGAACTCGAGGGCTCGCTATGCTTCCCCTGCCCGTCCAGGCCCCTTTCCCTCAAGTACGGGCTACTCTCAGCCCCGACCGTCGCTGGCATTGCCACCCGTGGAAGAGCCCATGCAGTTGGGTCGTTCTAGTCTTACTCCTGCTGAACGACGGAGAAGATTCAGCTTGGGTGAGTGCCTATATTGTGGCCAGCCAGGCCATTTCCTTCGCACGTGTCCTGTTCGGCCAAAAGACCAGGCTCGCCAGTAGGTGTGGGAGTACTGGTGAGCAAGAAAGATTTGTATAAATGCCCACGATTTCAGATTCAAGCTTTGCTTAGCCATGCTAACCTTACACTACCCCTGTTAGCTTTGATTGACTCGGGAGCAGAGCAGTGTTTTTTGGACACTGGCCTTGTTAAACAAGCAGCCATACCATTAGAACAATTGAGTGAACCTGTCAATATATGTGCTTTAAATGGTGACCTTCTTGCCCTCGTCACCCATCAAACTGTTCCCCTACACCTGGTTCTCTCTGGAAACCATCATGAAGATGTCCGTTTTTATGTTTTTGACTCCCCCCAGTGCCCCGTGGTTTTGGGTTTCCCATGGCTTAAGATGCACAATCCAGTTATTGATTGGGCTTCGGGGAATATTTGTAGTTGGAGTTCTTTTTGTCACTTAACCTGTCTCCAGTCGGCCATCCCGCCTACAGAGGGTGCTGTGGTGACGACAATCAAGCCTCCGGACCTGACTGGGGTTCCGGCTTGCTACCGTGGGTTGGCAGAGGTATTCAGCAAGGAAAGGGCTCTAGCTCTTCCTCCTCACAGGCCCTATGACTGTGCCATTGATCTATTTCCCGGAGCAACTCTACCTGCTGGACGTTTGTATAACCTGTCGCGACCTGAGAGGAAAGCCATGGAGGTGTATATCAAGGATTCACTGACAGCAGGTATCATTCGACCTTCCTCTTCTCCTCTTGGTGCAGGGTTTTTCTTCGTGGAAAAGAAGGATACTACTCTTCGTCCTTGTATTGATTTTCGGGGCCTTAACACCATCACTGTCAAAAACAAGTATCCGTTACCTTTGATCTCGTCTGCTTTTGAGCCCCTTCAGGGAGCAAGGGTATTTACCAAGTTGGACCTCCGAAACGCCTACCACCTGGTGCGGATAAGGGAGGGTGATGAGTGGAAAACGGCATTCAACACTCCCCTTGGCCACTTCGAATATTTAGTAATGCCGTTTGGACTTACCAATGCGCCAGCAGTCTTTCAAGCCTTGGTGAACGATGTGTTACGGGATTTCCTGAATCGCTTTGTGTTTGTGTACATTGATGACATTCTTATCTTTTCACGCAGTTTGGAGGAGCACAAGTCCCATGTCCGCCAGGTCCTACAGCGGCTCCTGGAAAACAAGCTTTACGTAAAGGCTGAGAAGTGTGAGTTCCACGTCTCTTCGGTGTCCTTCCTTGGTTACATCATTGAGGATGGGAAGGTGAAGGCGGATCCCTCTAAGATCTCTGCAGTGGCAGAATGGCCGGTTCCGACTACCCGAAAGCAACTCCAGCGCTTTTTGGGTTTTGCCAACTTTTATCGCCGCTTCATTAGGGACTACAGCAAGGTGGCAGCCCCTCTAACCAAGCTCACCTCTTCCTCCATTCCTTTTGTCTGGACCACGGAGGCTGCCCACGCTCTCGAAGACCTTAAGCGGAGATTTGTGTCAGCACCCATCCTTGTGCAACCTGATCCGACCAGACAATTTATAGTAGAAGTTGATGCTTCGGAAGTCGGCGTTGGTGCAGTCCTTTCACAGCACTCCAGCGAGGACCGAAGACTCCATCCTTGTGCCTTTTTCTCTAAGCGCCTGTCTCCGGCTGAGCGCAACTATGATGTTGGCAATAGGGAGCTTCTAGCAGTGAAGTTGGCTTTGGAGGAGTGGCGGCACTGGCTGGAAGGGGCAGAGCACCCGTTCATTGTCTGGACTGACCATAAGAATTTGGCGTACTTGAGTCAGGCTAAGAGACTCAATTCGCGGCAAGCGCGCTGGGCTCTGTTTTTTGGGCGTTTTAATTTTACAATCACTTACCGTCCGGGGTCCAAGAATCTAAAACCAGATACCCTCTCACGCCTGTTCATGGAGGACGTCCCTCGATCTTCTGACACCATTCTTCCTGCCTCATGTATTATGGGATCCTTAGTTTTGCAAGTCGAGTCAGCAGTGCGTGCAGCCCAACTCGCTGATCCCGGTCCTGATCACGGGCCTACAGGAAGACTCTTTGTTCCACAGACTGTTCGATCGCAAGTTTTGCAGTGGGGACATGATTCTAAGTTTTCATGTCACCCTGGAATCCAGCGCACCCTGTCCCAAGTCCGTCGTCGCTTTTGGTGGCCATCCATGGAGGCTGACGTGAAGGAATATGTTGCAGCTTGTTCAATCTGTGCCCGCAGCAAGGCCTCTCATCAGCAGCCGGTAGGTCATCTCCGTCCTCTTCCTGTACCTCATCGTCCATGGTCCCATATTGCGGTTGATTTTGTAACTGGTTTGCCCCCCTCCAATGGTAACACTGTCATTTTAACCATTGTTGACCGGTTTTCGAAGTCTGCTCACTTTGTAGCTCTTCCCAAGCTCCCATCTGCTCGGGAGACAGCAGACCTCTTGGCCCAGCATGTCGTTCGCATCCATGGAATCCCTGTTGACATTGTTTCGGATCGTGGACCGCAGTTCATCTCGCAGGTATGGAGGGCTTTTTGCAAAGCGTTAGGAGCTAACGTGAGCCTTTCTTCTGGTTACCACCCACAGACTAACGGTCAAACAGAGCGTACCAACCAAGACCTGGAGGCTGTGTTACGTTGCGTGGTGGGGGGTAATCAGACTACCTGGAGCAACCATCTCATTTGGGTGGAATACTCGCATAATTCCCTCAAATCCTCGGCCACCGGGCTGTCTCCTTTTGAATGTTCCCTTGGGTTTCAGCCCCCATCGTTTCCTTCTGAAGAATCGGATGTCGCTGTCCCTTCTGTGCAGGTACATCTTAGGCGCTGCCGCAAGGTGTGGAATGATACCCGCAAGGCTCTCCTACGAACAACAGAAAGGAACTGTCAACAGGCTAATCGTCATCGTTCCTCTACGCCTCTGTACACTCCGGGGCAGAAGGTATGGCTATCCACTAAGGACTTGCCTCTGAAGACAGAGTCTAAGAAACTGTCCCCCCGGTACGTCGGTCCTTTTGAGGTGTTGTCGCTCGTTAATCCTGTTGCTGTCAGACTCAAACTGCCGCGAACACTTCGGGTTCATCCCACCTTTCACGTTTCTCAACTAAAGCCAGTTTTGTCCAGTGCCTTGTCCCCTCCGGCCGTGCCCCCGCCACCCCCCCGGGTGGTTGATGACCTGCCTGCTTACGCTGTCAGTCGGCTTCTGGATGTTCGTCGTCGGGGGCGTGGTCTCCAGTATCTCGTGGATTGGGAGGGGTATGGGCCCGAGGAACGTTGTTGGGTTTCTCGGGCTATGATCTTGGATCCGGGTCTGGTTCGGGATTTCCATCGTCGCCATCCTGACCTTCCTCGTCCACCTGGAGGTGTCCGTTAGTGGGGGGGTACTGTTGTAGTGTGTGTGTGTTTTGTCTGTTGCTGCTGTGGGGGTGTGGCATTGGGATCTGCCTCCTGTTCCCTGGTGGGTGTGGCTGCTCCTCCTCCCTGGCTGGCTAATGGGCACACCTGAATCCATTCAACTCATCACCTGCAGTATTTAAGCATGGGCTCTCCTTCACATCCCTGCCAGATCGTCAGTCTACTTTTCTCTCCGTGCCTGTTAGCCACCATCCTGCGATACTCACCTGCCCGCACCGGATACCAGCCTCGTCCAGCACCAGCCCCAGCTCTTTCCTACCTGCTCCACTCCGACCTCCTCCATACGGCCTGCTCCGAACCACTACCACCCCAGCCGCACCCACCTAACGTCAGCCATTTCCCGATTTATTTGTAATAAATCTTGTACCTACGATCTCTCCGTCTACTTTTTGGGTCCGCCACCACTAAGCCCTAACAGTTGGTCCTTTTACCCTCTAGTTATAAAAAAAAAATGGCATGCAAAAATCATTTCTTATTAAAGTTTTTGCGGCGAAAGGTATTGATGTTGACGCGGGGTCTACCCAGACATCCAATATATAATTTATTGCCTGGATCATGTGGCTTACCCTTGCTCCTTTCTCTCCGTTAGCTCCAGGGAATCCATTGAAACCGGTGGAGCCCTGTAGAGACAAAAGCAGAATACGGTCAAATACGGGCATTAGATAAAGCTTACGGTTTCTGAGCCATCAAGGGCAATTTATTTATGAACAGAGGGAGCATTGTTGCAGAAGCTTCACGACACGAGGCATTGCAATATGTGACAGACTACAGTGATAGGGCTCCTCAATAAAGTGCCAAATTATTGTTATCGTAATATTAGACGCAATATCCATGTCACGAGGAGAAACATAATATTGCATTTCATCATTGCAATATTCAAGACAGTTATCAAATATTGTGCAGCCCTATGGAGTTATGTAGCGCAATGACAGAAAGATGAAGCAAGTTTAATCTAGTGTTTATTATCATTATTATTATTATTGACAAAAAAATACATTATACTATGAAATAAAAACGTTTTGAGATTAGCAAGGGCATGACTGCTCAAGGTCAGATGTTTTAAGTGAACTTATTTTATCCAGTGACATCTCCCACTCCAAACTTCTGTCAAAAGCGAGTAAATAGTAGCTCCACGTTGATGCCCATGGCCAGTTAAGTGATTAGGCTTTAACAGTGTGTGCCCTCTGTTAGCACTGACGACGCCAGATGAGCAAATATACCCCCTCGGTTAAAAGTGCCTGGGCGACCAGAACAGCAGCTTAGCCTCATGAAGAGTCACCTTGCGCAGCATTAGCCAACACTACAGCGCGTGTACAATAATACGGGTTAAAGGCGTGTTAACCTCTCACACAGAATAAAGCAAGGTCCTATGTAAATTGGCCTGGTTATGGTATTAAATCTTTTTTCTTTTCAAGTACGTGTGAATGAAATGCAATTACTATGTATACAGGCATTGGCATTTGACAGTGTGATTAAATTATAGACCAATATGGAAATCCAGTGAACTGTGTAACCCTATACATGATAAAAATACCAACATGTATTTAATTGTGGTTGTTTTTTTTAGTAACGATTTTATTTGATTTTTTATTGACATTTGCCAACTCTTCTACATGGACTTGATGCTGCATTGCTTGGGCAGGTAACCATATATAAAGTTTAAATACATTAGGCCGTGGTTTCCAAAGCGAGGGTCAGGTGCCATCTGGGGTCCTCAGAGGCGTGTTAGGGGGGGCCTCACTATGACTAAACCAGCACTGCTAATACTGACATTTTTAATACAGTTTATTTTTTTTACTGTTTATACTTTTAACCCCCTTAAAGTTTTTGGTAGTCATTGTATATAAGATACTTCTATTTACTATTTAATTGTTTGCACATGTCCTGTCTATTCATTATGAGATCAATAAAGACTTATCGCTTATCTCTAAGTATAATGGAGTTGAATAAAACGTTTATATTTGTTAAAATCTACTACTTAAAATCCCTTATTAAGACACTTTGTAGCCCGTCAATGAAACTATATACTTAAATGTTGTTTTAAGAGGGAAAACATAAAAATATATTTAAAGATAAGATGATAATATAGCCTTTATTTATTTCACAATGGAGAAATTCACTTGTTACATTCAGCTCTCAGAAACACTCGTGTGTAGGATAGACAGGAAATGTGCAAACAATTAAATAGTAAATATAGGTATCTTATATACAATAACTACCACAAACTTTAAGGGGGGCAAACAGTAGGGTGAATATTGGGTATTATATTTCAGATTGATAGAGGTGTTATAGAAGATTGATCAGACGCCAAACTTAGTCAATATGTCTAGATGAGCATTAGACAAACGTTTGGTTCATGAAACTGAATATTTAGTTTAGTTGCTCTTGTGACAAAACAACATAATACAATCTGGGATGCTGCGCAGTGGAGCTTAAATTAAGTGAATAGTACAAATGAGGTCTACGTGTAAATTGTGGTAGAGCTGTATTTTATCCTGCTGCTTCTGTCTAGAGCAGTCTAAGTCGTTTACGTTCCAGGGAGTTTATTGCACTTTGTTATAGTACAATAAAAGATCTATTTTGTAAATGTAATGCTAAAAGCTCAAAGGGCACTGATGAGGGAACAAGCATCTTGCCCTTGTGAAGAGTCACCTCATTTACTGAGCATTAGCGAGCGCACACTGGATTTAAATAATGCAGGTTTATGTTCAGTTAGCCTCTGCTTTATGGCAAGGTCATATACACCGTTTATGCACTGTATAAAATCCAGAGCAGATTTATTATATGTATGCATGGATACAGATAGCGCAAAAGCATGAAAAAATAAAAAAAAGAAGTGTGGCTGGACTGGAGGAAGCATGACGGGAGCCCGCGTGGCGTTGGTTAATTTGTTTTTCCACAGATTTGCGGTTATGGTCAAACCGAGGGGGCGACTTGTGCCGTGGAGATAAGAGCGCGTCCACAGAAGCGCTTTTGCGAGCGGCACGTCCAGAATTAACGGCGTGGGAAAGCTGTTAACAGAGACTGATGGGGCGCAGCCGTCCAGAAATACAAGCGTCGGGGATGATTCAGGCGTTGGGCCGATCGAGGGATAGGGCCAGAGCCAGAACTGCACTGTGACCCTGAACCGCACCGGGACAATGTTAGGTTTTTATTACCTTATGGACCAAACAAAACAGGCACATTTCAAAAGCGGTAAATAAAGCACATGAAACAAAACAGCCAAACACTAGATAATTTAAAGCTGCACTGCTGAATATTTCAAGAGTTAAACAAAGAAAGTTAAATACATCTTTTGGGAGAGGACCTATTCTATTCAAACCTCAAGATTGGTTAG
Organism: Proterorhinus semilunaris; assembly: GCA_021464625.1. Lineage (NCBI taxonomy): Eukaryota > Metazoa > Chordata > Actinopteri > Gobiiformes > Gobiidae > Proterorhinus > Proterorhinus semilunaris. The sequence continues at coordinate 26,721,473 of CM038358.1, read as the reverse complement.
AGCAAATAAGTTCCTTCTAAAATATTTATTGTTTTATTTGATTATGTAAACATAATTTCACTTCTGCATTTTAGACACCGATCCAGCTTTTTTGCTTCCAATACCGATACTGATACTGGGGGGTTTGAGTATCTGCCGGTATCTGACATTAACCAACACCAAGAGACATTCTTAAAGGTGGCTGCTGTGAGTGAAAAAGTGAATGTTCTTTTCTCCAGTGTCAGATCAATAAAGTCTTATATTTTCTTGCAAACAAGATGCAGCTCTATTAATAAAATAATGGAAAAAAGGTTACATTAATACAACTCACATAAAGTGATCTGATCATTATAACTTGTGCATTACAAATATGTTATATTCATTATTCTTTAACAGCATTTCAGAAACTAAAATAAAACACTATTTTATTTTATTAGGTCCAATCATGATTTGTGTCCCAGCTTTGATTAGTTGACGTCAGCATTAGCATGCTGCTGCTAGCATTAGCATACTGTTGCTAGCCACGGCATTTTATGCGGCGATTAAAAAACAATACATTTGCGGAGGTTAAAACCATGGGTCTATTGGTTAAAACCAATTGTCCAGGTTATAAGCTTCAAAATGACATACAGTATGACCATATTCACTGAGATTTAGTTGGTGAAAGTTATATTTTTAAGACATTTGGAGCCAAAACTGGTATCGTTACAGTATCAAATAATTTGTATCTGATACCCAATATCATATTTTTCCCAGTATCGGCTCCGATATCCAAAACCAGTATCATATCGGTGCATCCCTAATGCATTTATTTATTTATTCGTTGGTATTCTGTCACCAACAAAGCACGTGTGAAGACACTAATGCTTGTGTTTTAAGTTATTGGGTGAAATGTCACGGAATGTGGCTATACGTTTTGCCACAGAGAGAACAGGCAACTATATGTGGTAAATAAACCTGCAGTGAATAAACACAGAGAAAAGTGGTGTGGGGTAATTTAAGAAGCAGTTTTCACAAGTGTCAAATAAATCTGCAGATAAAGAAAGTTCCCTCATTATAAGTTGAAACAGTCAACACTAGACATTAAAGCCGTGTCTCTGAGTCACAGTTTTATGAATTCAAAAGGAATAAACTAAGGACTTCACATACACAGTTTAAAAAGTAAACTTGGCTACTTTGAATAAAGTCAAGACAAACTCTTTGCCTCTTCCAAAGTTTTGTCATTTGTGAGCGCTCCAAAAGGACACTGACAGTCTGAACATTTTCACAAATTAGGTCTGTTGACTCATTGTTGACACTTCGATAGAGGAGAAATGTTGGATACCCCTAGATTTGAGTCTTTTTCGTTGTATCGTGACGTGTGAAGAAAGCTATGAAGAGTTCAGAACACTGGCACAAGTTATGATCCATAATCCACGTGATCTGTGTGAAATAGTCTTCCCTGTAGCAACGCAAGGCGCCATTGTTTTTTAGTTTGTTTCGTAACGGGTTTCTTCTCCCTTGTCTTGTAGATATCATTTAGCCATCTGCATTAAAGTCATACCCGCCATACTAGAGGGAAAGATTTCCAAACTTTTTGATTTAGCAACGAGATCACACACGCACCTCTGATGAAGGCTGCCTCGGATACGACAGAGACGAGATCATTACAGGCAAAAAGAGACATTTGGACACATTCTCGCTCTACTGTTCCTGAGCCCAAACTGTAATTTGCCGCGGTATGTAATTAATTTGTGGGCACGCTGACAGTCGGAGCGGAGCCAGAGGAGACTTCTTGCTCTGGATACTGCGTGAGTAGGTGTATCTGACCCATCATATCGGTGCTGAAGCCGAGTGCCGACGGGGGGAGGGGGAGGGACTGATGTAGGGGAGGAAGGCACAGAGAGAGAAGTCAAACGCACTGCTTTTTTTGATTCCATTTCCATGCCCCAAAACTGCACCGAAGTGCCACAAGAGCAGGAAATCCAAGCATATTTCATTCCTTAACATCTGTAAACATTTCCTCAACGCAATGAGGTATTTGTTGATACATATTTAAACGAAAAATGGAGACAAGGGGTAACTTTTGAGCAAATAACTATGCAAAGCTTTCGCTCAATGTGTTCCGGAGCATATTTATTGCATTTTCGACAAACGTATGCAGCAAATTAGTCGAGCAATCTCATTACTTTTGGAGAAGTTTAGATTTAATGGCACTTTGAATCCGATTTAATGCTTTTTTAATGATATTTAAGGCCCTAATTTGGGCACGATTAATCTAATGACTTTTACTGCTGTGTGAAAACCCCGCGAGAGAGAGAGAAGTAGAACGACAGACAGACAGGCAGGCAGACAGACAGACAGGAAGGAAGGAGGCTGCAGCACCAGCACATTTGGACACCGGAGCGCCGGTGCACTGTGGTCAGCTAAAGAGCGCTTAGACTGTGGAGGATGCTAATCTCCAGAGCAGCAGACGGGGCAGAACGGGGCAGAACAGGACAGGAGGAGGGTGACTCTGTGGGCCTGAGGACTAAATGCAGATCCCAGGTTTGTCAGCGACACATGAGAGATGCACTTCTTTGGATCTGCCGTTTTCTGAAGCATTTAAGACGAGCCGGGTTTATGCAAATACGGGCACTTGAGTTCCATTTCCTCTGTGTCGCAATTTGCCGGGAACGCGGCGAAGACTCACAAGGTGAACTAAAGGTCACAGAGCTCTAGTTAAAAATGACTCATAATAAGCACTGAACCGATCATTATAGAAAAAAAGAGAAAAGCTGTATTTTCTTGCTTTTTCTTAAGAATGGAAAGTAGGTAAGCCAGGTGTCTGTATAAGTTGTGAGAGCACTTTTCACAGCAATAGAAAGATTCAGGCATGAGCTTAGGCAGTGATGAGCATATTGTATAGGGCCATAGGTGTAAAAGAGGTTTCAAATGGTTTCAACCAAACAATATGCGCTCAATATGACCCTGAAGAGGGCGATTAGGAAAGAGTCTTTTTAGGTCCTAAAGGATATCATCAAACAGCGGAAAGAGAATTGAACAGACTGGGCAACTTTTGAGCAAAAACATGTGGTGGATTTCAGGCAAAACTGTACCTGAATCTGCTTTAGACCATCATTTGGGATTTTGTTATGAACTTATACAGTAAAAATGTTCAGCAATGCCATAATTTTCCAATAAATGTACATCTAATGCCAGCTTGAATCTATTACAGAATGTGTTACAGAGTGTGTTTACATGCGCGCTCGAGTAAACTGGTTATCCGGCATATCCTGGTTATGACAGTATTCTGGATGAGACGTTTACATGCGTCCGAGAAACCAGGACACTCATATCCCTGTGTACCAGGGCAACTACAGTATCCTGAATATGTAGGCTCCAGAGAGGGGCGGAGCTAATGACGAACATGGTAAGGTGCTAAATACTTTAGCACAGTTGCTAACGCACGGCTTTTTCTGACATTTTCTCTAGCACAGGGACAGTAACTATCCAAGGAAGCACTTTAAACAGTAGAGTTCTTTCCCAGCTTCAGCGACAGACGTGGGAATAAAAAAAGGAAAAAGTAGTTGTTTTTTAAGGCTACTTCAAAGTTTTGTTACGTTTTCAGAAGATACAACGTTTTAAAAGTCCAGGTACCGGATAGAGGATACTGTGTGGAAACTGTGGGACTATCCTGGTTTCTAATAACCTGGATATTGGCTTATCCAGGAAACTGAAACCAGGATTCTGTGTTTACATGAACCCGACAAAACCAGGACACTTAAAATCCCTGTTAATAACCTGGATACTCGAGGGCATGTAAACACACTCATAATGACATTTAAGGCCTTGATTTTGGCTAATTTTTATTGACTTTTAAACCCTGTGTGTGTTCAGCTGGCTGTTGTCTGTCTGTCTGCCTCTAGGGATGGAAACAGTTCAAACGCTGGCTGAGATAAACACACCTTAGGTCCTTGTCTTCCAGGGTATCCGGGCAATCCAGGAACTCCAAGTTTTCCCTGCAAACATAAAAGCAAACATGTTTTTTTTTTTTTTTCTGGTGACACCATCCTTGCGCATCTACCTTATATAATTACATCACAGGATACGAGTTTCTGTTACTGCCCACTGCACTGAACCTGGGGAATTGTCATCATTTTTGCTCAAACAAAGAGAAAACTACACCCGTTTCAAAGCCCGATGGATTACAGAGCGAAAGCCGCAATCCTCTGACTGTGAAGAGGAACGCTTTGGCCGCGGCTCAGTGACTTTTCTCATCTACAAAGAATGGGGAAAAGTTCATTTTCCCATCGTGTATATTCCAATAAAGATTTCTATCTCTTCTCTTATTGCAGGAGGCGGAATGATCTTTGTGAGATCGGTTTTGGTCCAAGATATCACCGTGTTTCATCTTAACCTCTTACCCCCCACGCCTGAACCGAGCGCATTTTCTCCAGTTCGACATTACCCAAATCTAAAAAGCTCCATGAAAAAAAAAGCGTCAAAATAGGTGACAAAAACGAGACGGAGATGAGGATGAAAACACCGCAAAACAGGCAAAAAAAAAAAAGTCAAAAAAGCAACAGAAAGGTGACAAAAAAGTGACATAAACGTGACAAAAATAGACCGAAAAAGTGACAATGCAAGTACAAAACTTTTTCATCGGTTTTGTAGGTCTTAGCTTCAGAGCCGTGGGAAGACATTTTAGTTAGGGGGTTGCTGAGGAAAAAAAATTATCCCAAAAACGCTTTTTTCTGTGCATATTTCCTATTTATCAATATTGCCTGCAGGTCGCAAACTATCCACCAGGGGGTGCTGCAGTGCCCTCAGCACCCTGGGTTCCCACGGCCTTGCTTGGCTTTCAAATGAGGCGTTACACTGGCCTATAGGCTGTAAACTCTCCAGTCGAGAAGCTCTTAGATTGGGGGAAATGAAATGCGCTCAGTTCAGGTGGGGGTTAAGAGGTTAAGAAGGCTTTGCCTGTAGCGTCTGGCCGCAGGTAAACGCACTCGCAAATCCATTTCCCAACAGGGACAATAGAGTATGATCCGATCAATGCAGTAATCTGATACAGTGATCACAAACCTAATATTCCCTTCTTCCACTTACTTTTATCTAATCATTTGTATTATTCCAGTATTGAACAAGTATTGTGTAAGCTGTGTTTCGTGCGAAGATAAAAATGCACCATAAAGTTTATAAAGCAACACAAAAAAGATGAAAGTAACAAAGTATTGGAATCTCAAACAAAAGTCGACTTATCTTAGCATTCCTAGAGCGAGGTCAGCTCGTGTCCGAATCCCGGCCCGCTCGTTCATCTTTTACTTTAAATAACACTTCGGCTTCAGAACGGATTCTTTCGCCGCAGAATCGATCACAGCTCGTACTGACAGTTCATATTGCGATTTTTTTTATCCCCCCCACCCCCACCCGGAAACACCACTTTTAGCTCCACGTTTTAATCCGGGCCGCGAGGACAGGCAGCAGCCTTTACCGGCGATTTGTCAAACGCGTTATAAATAACCGCGCGCCCGTGAGAAGCCCATAATGCATCGCTGTCCAGATCCGAAGGAGTCAAGGGGTTCCAAACTTGAGGAAAACACGACACAAAAAAGGCAAAAAAGACGGGATGAAAATCAACACAAATCGACAAAAAGGTGACACAAAAACATGATGAAAAACGCAACCAAAATGTGGCATGAAAAAGACAACAAAAGCAAATGTAAAAAAAATGGTAAAAAGGTAAAAAGAAAAAAGAATACAAAAACATGATGAAAAAAAAAGGCTTCAAAAATGTGACAAAAACGATCACTCTTGTAGGTCTTAGCTTTCAAATGAGGCGTCACACCGTTGCTCGCCAGTCGAGAAGCCTTTAGATTTGGGTAAAGCCGAACTGGACAAAATACGCTCGGCTCAGGTTGAGAGAAAGAGATACGATTGAAGATGATTGGGCAGATGTTTGCTAATATCTTCCAACACACTCGAGCTGACGCACTCTGTCTTTACAAGTTGCATCACAATTTAGTAAAAAAAATAAATAAATGATTATAATCTATAATCTTTCTGAACTTTCATTAGACCCCATAAAGGCCGGATATTGAGTCACTTGGAAACTAACTGTACTCTTAGATATTTAAATTACGATTTTGATTGAATAGCGATTAATTCTGCAGGTCTTCGATATATTATAGTTCTAAAATATTAATAACAAGTTAAAATTGTTCTCACTTTCAGCTCAGATCTAGCAAGAAACGACCCACCTTTTCTCCCGCGGTTCCCATAGGTCCTGATTCTCCGTTGGGTCCGGATTTGCCTTTGGGTCCCTCGGGTCCGTCCTCTCCTCTGGGTCCCAACACTCCCCCTTCGCCCTGGAGTCAAACCAAAAGGCACCCACAGCCAATCAAAGGAGGATCCACTGCAGAGCTTTGGACCTATAGTTAATAACTAGTCGTAATTACAGGGATCACTTTCACACAATTAGTAACATGTTGTGATCATCTTTCTCGTGGCCCATTGGTACAGTATGGCTGCACGATTATGGAAAGTCGACCTCTTCCGATGTCACTGTCCGGTACTCCAAAAAAAAAAAAAAAGTCAAAACTAGGTCAAATTTCAAACAAAATGATTGATATAACCGTATTATGTTTTGGACACTGGTTAGTCAAATATAATATCTAACCCAGGCGGGTCCAAAGTGCGGCCCGGGGGCCAAATGCGGCCCTCAGACACATTTTTGGTGGCCCTCGGCCTTCTTGCTGAATCAGTACACATCATCACATCATCTAAAATGTAATAATTCTACACAATTCTAACCCCACTAATTGTGAGACAGAGCTGGCATGAAGGTTTTAAGCATAAATGTGGCCGTACCGCCTTTGCTCCGCCCAATCCCGGCAGACCTTGGAAGCTACGCAGGGAAGGGCCTGGTCAGTACTTGGATGGGAGACCGTTTGGGAACATCAGGAGGCCTAGCGAGTGGTTGGTGGTGGTCGGAGGGGCCGATGGCGCAGATTGGCAGCCTCGCTTCCGTCAGTCTACCCCAGGGCAGCTGTGGCTACAATAGTAGCTTACCACCACCAAGTATGGAGTGAATCAATAATGCAACTGTAAAGCGTCCAGAAAAGTGCTATATAAAACTAATGCTTTATTATTATTATTATTATTAAATAAAGGTATGGGGCACAATTTAAACCTTTGCTACTTGAAGGTTCGACCGCCGATCTGTGGCCTTTCCTCCCCGTGTACGCTTCAATATGAAAAAAAGTCTGGACACCCCTAACATCTTGTAGCTTGGAATATTGTAAAATTTTTACAATATTCCAAGCTACAAGATTAATGTGACAAGTTTATGGACCAAAGCCCTAACATAAAGCACCTTCTCCATCTGAAATTATGGCATCGTCAACTTCTCGACCGTGAAGGCGACCAGTATAAATATGAGCATTATATAGATCCGTGTACTCACCTTGTCTCCTTTCAGACCCATGTCGCCTTTGAAGCCGGGGAATCCATCTTCTCCCTGTGAACACAAGACAATAAACAGTATTTCAGAGACTTACCAAATAATAATACATTTTAAGTTGTGTTTTCTTGCATGCCATGTGATTAGATTTGCAGCCTCTACATTTGAGGAAAAAGGTGAAATATTTCTTTCTTAAACATGTTTGCGAGTTGCTGTTTTCTGAGTAAATATGGCCATCCAGTTCAGTGCGCGGTGAATTGTGGGTGCACCGTTTACACATTGATTTTGCAGTAAAAGGCCAATTTAGTGACAACAGCGGGCGCATCCACACTGACCCCTTGTGGTCAGATGAAAGAATAGACCCAAGTGACCACTACCTTTATGCCGTCGCCCTGGTCCGGGTTTACATGCGTGATTATACTGACATCTGGTGGTGAAATCCGAGAATAGAACAGTCTCCAACGAGGTAGAAAATAAGCGTTTGTCTTCTTTATTTTTCCTTTTGTGCAGCCATTTTATTATATGTTTCCAAACTGACTACATATACATATGCAGTAGTTATATGGGCATACTATTTGCACAATCCGGGTCGTAGCTGGCTCTTTCTTTCTACCATGTTTCTGATTCGACATGACTACTATGTCTTTTTTTTCCTGATTTATAACATTGAAATTTCCCCCTGAAATTGTCAAGGATCTAACCTAAATAAACTATTCCTATCACTTGCCTAAGCATTTAAATGTTTAGCAAAAAAAAAAAAAAAAGCTTCTTTCCCTCTCATTAGCTCCAATAACATTCGGTGCAGTGAGAAAAATGGGATTTTTGAACAGAAAATACAAAGTGAGTAAATTATTTGTAATCGAGGCTAGATCTTTCCCTTGCAGCATTTAAGAGATGGCATATTGCTGGCGTTGTTGCTATTTATACATTTTAGTGACTCAGTGCACGGTGTATTTGAGGGCTCTAACTCTTAACAACCGCACGCCTAAAAACAATGGTACGGGAGCGGCGAACCCCCCCCCCCCCCCCCCCTCACAAACAGCCTTTCTTTCGTGCTCAACGTTCCACACTCCATTTGAAGAGACTGGCACTTGGCCTCCATTACTGCCAGCCTGATGAGCTTTTAAGAGCTTTTCCACTTAGCCTATTCAAAGTGGCTCTATTTAGGCAGGAGTTATTACAGCCGAGCACTTATTGTTCTTCTTAATAGCGTCTGTCGGCCATGTTGGGCAGGGTGAAAAAAAACACACGTATACCTTCTCTCCTTTGCCGCCTTTGAGCCCGCGCACGCCATCCGCTCCCTGGAGACGAGCAACGGCAAAGTGAGACACAGTGTAATCGGGTGAAAAGCTCAAAAGTCAAGTATTTTACTTTGACGCCGCGGGGTCCGGGGTAGCCGATCATTCCAGGAGGGCCGGGATTACCCTAAAAGAGACAAACAGAAGCTGAGGATGATGATGTGCAGCGTGTCAAGTGGTCGTTTTTGCTTGCTCGTCATAACACCTGTGTTTACCTTCTCCTTTTGCTGAATGAGCTCATATTTGTTCATCCCCGGATCATAATCACAACCCTAAAACTACACACTTACAGTTTTCTTAAGGCAGGTGAATAGGGAAACATTTTAAATTTACAGATTTCAATTTGAAACGTTTGCTCTCTATCCCTGTCATAAATATGAGGAAGAAAAAGTCATTTTATGGTTTCATTTTGTCGACATAATAGTGACAGAAACTTTTTTTTTCTAGGGGATTTTTGGATATCTTGTTTAGTTTTAAAATGGGCTGTTTATTAGTGGAAAAATATGTAAATTTCGGCTTGTTTTAAAAAAAAAAAAATCAAAACACAATAAATCAGGCCAGGAATTGACTCTGCGCATAACTTCAAATCATAACAACACCGCCCAAGAGGGGACTTCCTGTTTCGATCCAGCACGCCAAAATAAAAGCACACGGCTCGTCTCATTGATTAGTTCAGCAGGTACTTGCAACATTACAAGAACATAATTAAATACACACATCTTAAGTGTTGTGTCTGTTAATAGTTTGGCAGAAAGAAAGTTGAACTAATGAACTGCTCAACTAATGAATAAGATGGTGCTTTTATTTTGGCGTGCTGGATCGAAACAGGAAGTCACTTGTTGAGAATGTGAGAGAATTGCATTTTGAGTAGCCTGGTCCCCCAAAACGATACTTGACCAGAGAAAATGGCCCTTGAAATTATCATCGAAACACTGCAATAATTAAAAATATAATTGTGAACATTAGGTTTGTTGTTGTTCCGGGTGAAGGTTTATATGTAAAGAGACTCATTTGGCTCAAAACCTGAAAATTAGAAATAGTTTTGTCTGTATAATGTCTCCCCTTAACTAAACAGCCTTCTATCCCGTGCGTCTGTAAACTCCCCCGGGAAAGCTGGATATAAAGCGCATTTCATATTTGTAGATAATATGCCCAGAGCGTATAGTGCTGATGTGATGACTTGCGGGGAGCCATATCTATATACATTCCTGGGAAATCATAGCATGCTGCGCAACTGCTCAAAAATCTGTTTTCAAGATCTACTGTATGCAGTAGCTGGGGAGTAGTGAGTATGCTGAACATGTATAGCCCTTAAATTATATATCAAGGGACTTGGAGATAGGCCTGTCACGATAGCAACTTTGGAAGGTCGGTATATTGAGGCAGGGAAATACTGAGATAAATGATTTTACTGAAGACCTTTTAATGCCACAGAAACAAACCCTAAAGCTTAAAACCTAAAGTAAAACCCCCAATGCAACTTACTTTGGGTAAAAAAAATAAAAAAATAAACATTGAACAATAAGTCGATATAGTAATTACTCGATGCTACTTCGTTTCAATCTTGTTTCAATGAATCTAAAAATGTTGTGCAAGTTAGTCATATAAAACCCAGCCTGACCCATTGGTAAACGTGTCATTATATGGAAAGAAAAGGCTTTACACAAAATACAATTAGGTATTTTGTGTAAAGCTGCTTTTCTGTTATACTATATCATCATGTTCCAATCTGTGTTTACCTTCTAATGAGTTTTTGATGGCATGTGTGCATTGTTCTTACCGATGCTCCTTTCTCTCCAGTGGGCCCCTCTTTCCCTGGATGGCCCTACAGACACAACATTCACATTTGTATCATTTTTCAAGCCTTTTCTGAACAATACATACGAAAAACGCCAATACTTACTGGTTGGCCATCAGCGCCACCGAGCCCGGCCAACCCCTGTTTACCTTGAGGTCCCTGCGGAAAAAAACAAACCCACACCAATGAATACATTACAGCCGAACGCGTCTGCTTGAAATAATATTAGCCATCCACGAAACCACTAGAATAACACAATATGGGGAGCTAAGTGCTTCTCCAGGCCCGGGGCCTAAATGGGTTTCTATCATGTCTGTTGGAGACCCGAGGAGTCGTCCTACGTTTCTAACAGCGCTGGATCTGCAGAATCAATCTGGTCTGCAATAGTCACTTATCATGAGCGCAGAGATTTTGTGGGTGTTTTTCGAAGCCACGACTGCGATTTCCACCCGCCACTTACTTTTTCGCCAGGAGGACCAATCGGGCCTTGAGAACCAATGAGACCCTGGAAGACAGAAGACGAGGTATTAGACAAAAGTAGAAAGGTTTTGTAAGAGCTGAAGTAGGGCTGCAGGATTTTGGAAATTGTAATTGCATTTTTGCTGAGCTGTATAAAAGCATTTCAAACTTTATAAAAAACCTGATTTATGAACGGCTAAATTGAGAATGATGTGCATTTCAGATCATCTGTTATACATGACCCATACTGGAACCGCCACCTTAACGTGGTGGAGGGGTTTGAGCGCCTGAATGATCCTGGGGGCTCTGTTGTCGGGGGCTTCGTGCCCCTGGTAGGGTCTCCCATGGTAAACGGGTCCTAGGTGACGGGTCAGACAAAGAGCGGTTCAGAAGCCCCTTATGAGAGACCACCAGGCCCGGTTAGAACCATGAGGCCGTCCTTCTGTGGACCCACCACCTGCAGGAGGAGCCATAGGGGCTGGTGCGATGTGATTCGGGCAGCTCCAACAACTGCCCCCACGACCCGGCAACGGACAAGTGGGAGAAAATGGATGGATGGATGTTATACATGATAAATCCCAAACTTTTTAGATCATTGTGTTGATTTTAGGGGAACTTTGGATATTGCGACGCCGAACATTTTATCCGTCTGTCTGATGGAATTAAGTCCAAGATTATTTGTATATCATATAAGTGTATGAGAACAACAGCAGTATTTGAGGAAAATGTAGTTAAAGTCAGCAAGAATATTACGTTCTGATACTATGAAAAATATCAAAGGGCGCCTTAAGAAAATTAGCACTGTTGAAGTGACTAATTAGTAAAACTTTGGTTATCATTTCCACTATTTTACGAAATTACCCCCTACAATCCGCTTATGCTCAAAAGATCCGGCTGTTCTTACACGGGCAGCTTCATTTATTGACTCTGAAATAATCCTATGAAGAGAAATTAAAAAGTCCAAACGGCCAGCTTGTATTATTTTTTGGGCAGCTCTGGAAGTCGCCGCGGCCAACTTTGATGAACAGCTTATTTATTCAACCTGAATCTGAACAGGTCTCAGCGAAAGACTTTCCAAATATGACGGCACTTCGAAGCGGCGAGTGTCAGCGGGACTGCAAGTCTCACTCGGGGGGGAAAAGCCCATTAATCCTGGACACTTGACTTCTGAATGTTTAATAGCGGAAAAGTGGCGGCGGCAAAGTGTGAGCTTGTTCCAGTGCACTTTGAATAGGGATGGGACGAGAAAAATGTCTCAAAATGGAAAGTGACTGACTTAACATTACAGTCAGTCGCTCTACGTTGAGAGGCAGAGTTACAGAATATCACACTTCACTGTGCTTGGTTTTGGTTCGGTAACTGTGTATCTTTTGCTGCCTCTTGGCTGGGACTCTCAATGGGACTTTTTCATCTCTCCACTCCTATAGAATTCTCTGCATGGACGTCGAAGTGCTCCTAAGGTGTTATTAAGCCTTACAATATAGTTCCCCTTTTTATCCGCTTAGAAAATGGACACGTTTAATTTTGTGTAACTATACTTGGATTGTGCAACTACTCACGTAACTGTATTTAAATAGGGGGAAACGTGGAAGAGCTTGATTGCTTCTGACTCAACCCCCGTTTGGCCCCATAGAGGAGAGGAGGAGAGGCTAAATGCTAACAACATCTTTGGTCTTTTTGCGTGACTGAGCACACGCGCAAAGACCAGACAGGTACGCATCAACTCATCTAAGCTCAGGTAAGAACATATCTCAGTATGGAAAAACGGTGGCCTATTCCTTTAAGTCACTATCTCTCTGTTTCTTCATATTATATTCTGAGAGAAAAGTGCTTGAATACGATGTATACAGTAATATAGCTTCTCCTTATACATGTCTCAACACAAGTCTAGCATTTTGTCTGTAACATACATCTAATCACATAGTTTTTCATTTGGGGTAATTTAGACGGTCATGGTAATGCATAGGAGCGCTGCATACTCTATGTTAAATTGCATGCCCCCCGGCTGTTTGGAAAACAACATGTGCCAACGCCAGGATGAAAGCGACCCAAGGAGTCTGAGGGAGTATGAGACCAAAACTGTCACAGCGCGAGCACACAGGGGAACTCACATTGGGTCCAGCCATGCCCTGTTGTCCTGGAGGACCTGGCTCCCCTTGAACTCCCTGTTGACAACAAAGAGAGTACATCACAACGGCACAATTCACTTTATTTACACACATATTCAAATCAGTTTATCTGTTGGAGAGAGCGGCAACCCGCAAGCCAAAGACATTGTTTCTGAGAGGGAAACGGCTATTTCGTTAAAATGTTATGAGTGCAGCCGAAGAAAATATGGGCCACAGAAATCCTCCCACAATAACCAACTAATAAAGACTGTGTAATGTCTTTCTAATGAGATTGGACCCCAGGAAGAGTAGTCTTTGCGTTGGTGGGGATCCTTAAATAAATAAAATGTAATACAATTAAATAAATAACCAGACAGAATAAACAAATACTTTATGCAAGGGGCCATCATCAGTAACTGGAAACGGCGACGCGCTGCAGTGTGTCACAAAGTAAAAAAAAAAAAACACACACACAACATTGACCTCTGGCGGCCGGCGGCTCCAGCTGTTTCAACAAACAACAGATAAATCCTCACTGCGGGCCCGCGGGCCTCAATCTGACAGTTTATTGTATGGTCAGAGCCTCCCCCCCGATCCCACATTACACAGGTCTGTGGCCGCGGGGCCGTCCCGTCAATAGAGACTTTTGTGGGACGCTAATGAGGAACACACGGCGCTGCTGCTCGTCCGGGTTAAACGGTGTCCTCTTTTTGCGGCGCTGTGACTCAGGGGACGGTGACAACATGTGGGCCGCTCCAGCTGTGTGACGGATGATGCTTTAACCTCATTTACAAACATCCTGCTGTCTGCGTCCAGGGAGGGGGCGTGATGACACAGGCCCGGTGTGTCTTTATCATGGCCTATTGTCTGCCTTTGACACAAGACCGGACTATTTGATTGTTATTAAATCAATAACATCATTTTGCTTTGGTGAACTGGGAGAAATTGGCATTTTTAAGCAACACAAGCTTCTAAATGATCTTTCAGCATAAATATGACAGAATCGTATCTACCATGGGGTATCTGATCTTGATTGTACTGAAATGGAGGTCCCAAGAAGATTTTGTTCTAATAGTTTGTTTTTTCCAGCATAATATGTTTTAATATGTTTTAAACGCTTTAAACAGTCATTTCTTCTGTGGTGGAGGTCTTCAGTAACTGGCCACTTTTGGGGCTACAGCCTGAACATTTTAGGACGCCTTGGTCTGGACCAATGGTTCCCAACCTTTTTTGTCCCACGTACCCCTTGAGGCCATTATTTATACTCCAAGTACCCCCTTATTCGAGGTTCCTGCCAAAATCTTAACAAAGCAGACTAGACATAGATTATTCAGTATTTAGTAGAGCAAAGCATGAGCTTAAATGACTTGAATTGAGGAAATGTATCTTGATTTGAGCGGTTTTCGCTCATTTGGACTTTTTTCCTGATCTGACCACGTTTACGTTGCCTGTTTGATGATACTTCAGACTAGTTTTGAGGTAGATCTCGCTTGAAGTGAGAAAGTAAAACTGCCAATGGGATAATAAGACCAATTTTCTAACCCCTTTGGCAAAGAAAATTACCTGAAATAAGGATGTATTAAAATGAGTCAGAAACATTTCAGATTGAGGCATTTAAACTAATCAAGTCAATGTCTGTGTAAGCTCTCAGTCGTCCAGGAGTTGTCCATCTTCAATGAAGGTACTTGAGTCATCTTCTCAAGTACCTTCATTGAAGATCAATTACTTGTACTTGAGTCATCTTCCACTTCCACTACTGAGTGCAGAAGATGACTCAAGTACCTTCATTGAATAATCAAGTCAATAATGTTTTGCAGTGATATAGTTAAAAATACTCTTAAAGTCTAACCTTTTACTGAAAAACAAAATTAAAACTAACAACTCTTTGAAAGTAATAATACAATTCTCCTCAGTTTCACCTTAATTCCAAGTACTCCCTGCCAAGTGCTCAAGTGCTCAAGTACCCCATACCCGGCCATAGCCAATTTGGTGCAGGCCCCGAGCCACCAGGTGAACTGCCCTAGGTGGCCGCCTGGGTCACCTATGCCTAGGGTTGGGAAACACTGCGTCCCCTCAGAATGATAAGGTTCTATCTGACGTTTTTGTCCAAATTGAGATACATATTGTTCCTGAACCCCGTCTGTACACGATATGGAAGTTTGTTGGTGCATTTTGTAGGTTTTTATGAGCATAAAACACTCAGAACTGCTCAGAATGCAGAAAGAACCTTATAATCCTAACGGGACGACTGGTCTAGACAAGCAGTTCCCAAACTTTTGACATTATATTGAACAAACTGAACCGTATCGGGTTGGAATGATTATTCTATTTGGGTGTTGTCACAAGGTAATGGTGACACCAACTGAGAACCACTGGTCTCGATCACACTTTGATGTTCACCTAAGCTTAAAATCCTGCTCATTTGAGAAACAAAATGGAGGAAGTTGAGTTGAATCCTGAGAACCTTACACACACATTTAAAAGCTATCTATTTTGATGTTTCCAAAGCTATTTTATGGCAAACAGTTTAAAAAGTTCTAATGGCCTCTGCGTGTGTAATTAGATTGTTATGAGAGGCCTCCTAACAGTAAGGTTAAAGAGCACTCGCTCGCGCAGCGCCTCGGGGACGGTTTTCCTAGGTGGTCCTGACAAATGGAGCGCTGTTATTCTGACACACCGCTGGGACGTCCTCTCTAAAGACTTCTCCCCAAATACACTTCAATAAACACTTACCATGTTTCCTTTGGGACCCTGCTGCCCGTCCAGTCCTGCAAGACCCTAAAGGGGCCAAGCGGAGAACACGGCGTCAGCGAGAGGTGTAGCACTTCATTGTTGTGAGACAGTGACAGATGAAGATACGTACGCGCTGCCCCGCTGCACCGGCAGTCCCTCTCGGACCAAGCAAACCCCGGGGACCCTGCGCATAAAACAAGGCAGAGTTAGGTTGACGTTAAACAGCTTATCGGTCCGACCAGACAGATTTAAAAATGTAAAAGATTCACGTTGACATTCCCATTCAGACACAATAAGATGTATTCACCAGCTCATTGATATGTCTTTAAGGTTCAGTTCACGTCCCATTCAACTCAATATAGTTTTTCTTTTAACTCAATATAGTTTGTTCTTTAAAGTCCTGAGTCCAACCAAGGAGCTGGTGCTGTAGTCCTGTCGATCGAAAAGGCGACACGCCAATCATCGCAATGAGCTCTAGATTTAAAATCACCTCGATATGATAAAAAATGCACAGCCTTAAAGCTGCGTTCATGTGGACTGGGGAGCTCGTTTTCTCGAGATGTGACATCCTTGTCCCCAGCTGGTTTGTGTTCATGTGCTTTTTATATGGGAAAGTGAGGTCATCATTGGAAAAGTTGGTCAAAAACTAAACTTTGGTTTGTTAATGTTTTAACACGTACATTTTCTTTCTATTTGCTTGCATTAATGCAAGAAAGTAGTAGAGTTGAAAGGTGCGTTATGCAACTTTTTATGCGGAAAAAAAAGTTGACATTTGTGTGCATTTGACCTTGTGACCCAGTGGCTGTAGGACTGGTCTTCATGGCGCCTTTGCTTTCGATCACAGTGGCCTCTACAACGCTCCAGGATAAATTGTTTTGCAGGTTTTTTGGTGAGAGGGTCCGTCGGCAGAGAAAACCTTCCAAACAATTGATCGTAGAGCGTCGTAGCGGCCACTGTGATCGAAAATAAAGGCGACAGGCTGACCACTCAGACACAACAAGGTCAAATACGCACAGATATCAACTTTTTTTTTTTTTTGATCCGAGTTCCCCGCGTGTTTTCCCGAGCGTTCATGTACATTTTCCAACTGGGGAAAACGTTTTCCCCAATTCCAGCGGGCCAGATCAATCCTTATCTGTGGACCTGGCCACCGGCTTGCTGCTCATCATTTTAAAACATAATCCTAAATCCACTTTCTATTGAGTCTACATGTTTATGAGCGCATCCCAGTGGAGCTAGTTGTCAAAAATGCAGATGGGTATTGTTAAAACGTTGCTAACTGGCACTCAAACAATAATGGTATACAAAAAATGTATTCTTACGCACACACAGAGTTCTGATGCCTGGGCAGAATTGAAAAGACAATTCTAGCACAAACAGATTATAAATAAAACTGATTTTGCTCTCGGAAATAGTCTGATATGGAATTGATGAACACTACTCTCACTACCGAGGGTCCTTGTCTTCTTTTCTAACCACAAATAAAAAACGTCTTAGCTAATGAGGTCGCAGATTGTAAATGCATGTGGAAATGTAATCTAGTAGAAATATCAAATCAAATCCTTCATCTGCTTCAAACTCTGACGAAACTCGCTGCAATGTTTTTTAAACGGCTTCACGAGCTGCTTCTCAGAGGACTGTTTCACATGATACGCCACGGTCCATTAATGCAGAACAAAACAGAAAATGTCAAATTCTCACGGGAAAACTATTAGGACTTTAGCACGAGCCCCATACCCACTCCTTTTCCCCTTTCTTCCAGTGGAATTTCATTTGGGAGAGTTTCGAAATGAGATCATGTAAAGTCGAAAAGCTTAAAGCCACGCCGCGGCGCGTTCAGGGTAAAAAAACATGTCAGCGACACCAAACATGCTTCTAATGCTCAGCTAGGCACGGATTTCAGCAAAGTTACGAGTCAAGTCCTGGGAATGGGTGCCTGGTTCCTTGCAGTGAAGCGCTTTGGGCCTAATGAAGGTAGAAAAGCGCTATATACTAAAGATTGTTAAGACATTTACCATTTAACACTGCTGACACATTGTTCGCCTTTTCTAATAAAAATACATGGCTTTAAGTTTGCAAGGAACTGAATTTCTATTGGAATAGTTGCAATTAAATACAACTTTAGAGTTTATTTGGTCTGTTATGCAATCACTTTTCTTTTAATCAGACCTATAGAGTTTGTATCAACTAAAAACTTGTACTGGTTTGATCAAAATAATTAGTTTTTGTTAATAAACACCTTTATTTTCCACTCCTGTTTGTTTGGTTCTTTGTTCATTGGCACCTCATCAAGCATTCACTCTCTTTCTGTGCATATATCTTCATAATGGTCGTTGTGTTGCGTACTAGTTGAGCGCAAAGGGGAAGTAGTAGGAGAAGTCAGTACTTACACTTTCTCCAGCCACCCCTCTCTGTCCGACTGGTCCATCCTCTCCCTTTGAAAAACATGACACATTTCATAAGCGAAAAAACATCAAATAAAACACCAGCATTTTGCCTGATTTGAGCGGAGGCCAAACTCACCCTTGGCCCGTCCTCTCCGGGAGATCCTGGGGGGCCCGTAGACCCTAGTTCACCCTATAGTGAGTAAAAATGGCCATCATCAGAAATAGGAGAAACAAGGAGCGGCGCGGATGTCACGTGTGTCTGATAATAGACGGGAGTGACGTGACTAAAGACAAGGTTGATTCAAAAAGGAAAAAATAAAAATAAAAAATGCCTTTAATCTGCGCCCGGTCACCACAATTGGCACGGGCCTTATGTACGGTCGTCCCTATTTTTGGGTTTGCCCTATACAGGGACCAACCTACCTCCACTGTGCCACCCTCTAATTACTCAGTATAGGATAAAGGCCGAACGGCTGTCTAGAAATACCACCCTGTCATCTCTGTGCGCAAAACGTCCAGCTTTTGACCGAGGTTTAAAATGTACCAAACATCAGGGCTGTCCAGAGGGAAGCGGTTATTGAGAGAAAACTGGGCCTTAATGACCTCCATCGGTTCATCATTCGTCAAATCAGCAAACACGGCCAGACAATAACTGCGTAATAAATAAGAAAAACTGCAATATTCCATAATTATCTTGAATGAATAACAATATCATAGCAGTATTTTCTAAAAATCCTTTCTATACAGTATCTTAACCCCTCCACCTGAACCGAGCACATTCTAAAAATCTAAAAGCTTGAAAAAAGTGTCAAAGTAGCGACAAAAACGAGGATGAAAAAAAAAAAAAAAGCATAATTAAAAATGCGACAAAAATCTTTAAAAAATAAATAAAAATGCATTAAGAAAAAACGCTGAAATTATGTACTAAACAAAAAAAAAGTATAAACAAAAAAAGCGACAAAAATACATCCAAAGAGTGACAACGAGAGGAAAAATCTTAGGTCTTAGCTTTCAAATGAGGCGTTACACTGGCCTACAGGCTGTAGACTCCATGTGCTTGGTTTAGGCGGGGATTGACAGGTTAAATGTAATCCTTACTCGAGGTGAGGCAGTTACTTTATCTTGAAACCCCAAATGAATTCAAAAGCTGCTAAATCTCGCCACAAGATTTTGTAGATGAATATACTAGATTTTTCCTGTATCTTACCGTGTTGCATCCGATACACTCATCGTAGACGGCTTAAATAAATATGAATTAATTAATAGTTACCCACCCATGTGTTTACATATTGTTTTTTTAACTGAGTTTCATTTCGTTCGGTAAAACGAAATATTTAAGCTTTATTTACTATTACAAATTATGTCAGAATCTTGTCTCCTCTCATGGAATTTGTGTCCTGGCCCGCTCTGATAAAATACCTCATTAATGTCCTTTGTGAAGGACACAGAAAGAAAATCTGTATGTTTTTTAAAAGTGTAAGCTACCATCAGCAGTAAAACAGTGGAAACAAGAAGTAAGCAGGTTCACGTTTAATCCGCTGAATGTGGGTGGGCGCAGATAAAATATAGATGGAAAATAATATTAGAGGAGTTGGATTGGTGATCGATTCAACTGGGTAGGAAAGATCTCATTTGGATCAGCCTGTCTATAGCCAGGAGAGTTATACTTTGAACACTGCTGCATCTCTAGGTATCATTACCTCCATCTACAGGAGGCTCATTATAAAAAAACCTGAAAATATGTCTGAGTCCATTATGCGTAAAGGCTAGACGACTTTGACATTAGCGACGACAGAGACAACCCTGGCGTTTTGCGCTGTCATCACTGCAGTAATAATTAGTGAATGGGAGGGGGACTCTGAAGTGCCACTTAGGCCCTGGCGTTTGCGTAAGGACAGGGTTCAGAGCTGCAGTTACTTTGACAAATGACAATCCGAGACTCATAATAAGACCGGGGCGAGTGCAGCTTCTTATTACAGCGGGCAAAGTTAGCCTTCTTTTTTTTCTTTTTTTTTTAAATGGAACCGCTTCACGACGCTCTATTTACTCACTCGGTGTCCTTTCTCTCCTGGAAGTCCGGGGAGGCCATCGAACCCACGGTCGCCCTGGGACAAGGAAGAAGGGTCAGTGACAAACAATGATGAGTCTGAGTAATACATGGTAAATCCTGCCATTTTATCAAAGCTGAAATGGAAATGTTTTCATATTTTCTGTCAAAACTGATTTGTACTATAAAGACAAAATATCTACAATAAGAGATTTTGAATCACAATGGGACTGGGTGAAATGAAAATAATGATTATATCTCGGTAATGTTATAAGTTTGATTTCACAATCAGGTAACAAGAGTATAGGTCTGGCTCCTGAAGCTTCTAATCAACTTTTACTTCCCAACTGACTTTGTCATATTTTCTTTCTTGCAGCGTAAGCATTTAGGACTCTATGGGCCAGGCATTTTCAAGCCTCAACATTTTGAGGCTTGAAAATATCGCAATAAACAATATCATGGTTGACCACTTGATTCCACCGAAACTAAATAAGATAAATGGAAATCTCAGTAATCCCTTGCTCTAAAATGTTTTAACATAGATGTCTGTGTAAGTTCTCAGTCGTACAGGAGTTGTCCATCTTCAACGAAGGTACTTGATTCATCTTCTGTAATTCGAAGATTTCAACTACTGAGCACAGAAGATGAATCAAGTACCTTCATTGAAGATGTCTTCACAAGGATCGTCATCCGAGTCGATTCATTGTTGTGACAGGTCAAAGTGGAACTGGCTTTAGTGTAAACAAAAAGGAAATAAACAACTCCCGCACAGTTGTCGACTTTGAAATCCTGGACGGCCGAGAGCTTACAGAAACACTAATGCTGTGTGTTTATCTGTAATAGAATAGCAATAATAACCTGTCATAACGTGTTACATGGACTGGATTAGCTCATGTTATGGTTTACTTGCGTTTTAGCCCTTTGTGTTATAGGAACAGCACTAACAATGTGTCCCGACAGCAACCCCCATACGCTCTTACCTTGGCGCCTCCTTCTCCCGGCATCCCACGAGCTCCGTCCGCTCCGTTGCGTCCCTGAAAGACATCGAAATAACAAATCAGCCCTCATGGAAACTTGCTTCACAGATATCTCGTAAACTTTGGGAAACATGGAAGAGGCAATCAGTCCACGGTTCAACAAACTCTCCTTTCTGGATTCATAAGAATACTAAAGTCAATATTGTGCGCAGATGATGGAGTTGAATGGAAGCCATGTTTGAAAATACCCAGAGCACGGCAATTAGAGCCGTGATCCTGGCAAATCCAGCTCTTTCCAGCATTTTATTGGAAAAAATAATATTGCTGACTCGGACATATCAATAGTACATGCCGGACGTAATTGATGCGGGATGTAACACATTTATTGAAAGCATTAGATATGTTTTGTTGTCTCTTTTGGGAAGTTCGTCCGCTGTATTTGAGTCATCTTTCGCTGCCACATGGACACCGGACGCCCTATTAGGCATGTTTTAGGTTGATGGGTGAACGTGAATACATGGAACTGGCCCAGACCCGGGGAGACCGTGTAAACTCCACACAAAATATCCCCCTATTTCAGCCGATTGTTTAGGGAAAATGAGAGAAACGTAAATTGGAATTATTTGCAAAGTCTTACAACAAAAGAAAATATAGGAAAAGCGCCCTTACCCTTTTCCCAGCTTTTCCGGGAAGACCAGTCGGACCCTGAAGACCTCTGGGCCCCTTCATGCAAAAACATCAAACGTTGAACGATCTTATATAGAAAGTTGTGTAAATGAATGCAGTAAGTAGAAGGCCATTGTTGAGCCCACCTGAGGTCCTGGGTCGCCGCCGTCTCCTTTCAGCCCAGGAGCACCAGGACTTCCCTACGAAAAGACAAATGTTCGACAAAGCAAAGCAAAAGCCTGAGCATGACAAATAATGAGCACTGCGGTCACCAAAGTCCTAATATTTAACATCGTTTTCAAAGGCGAAACTTGTTCAAATTACAGTCTACAGCAAGTTACTATATTTACAGATGAGAAAAAGTTATATCCTGGAACCGTTTATGTTTATAATGTATTTTTTACATTGCAAAGCCATTTGTTTTGCCCAACCCACCAGAATGTAATTTGCGACCCGTCGATCTGAATCTATAGTGTCTAACCTGTATGTCATTTCAGCATTCAAGTTTCCTCCACTACAAACGCATTTTGCTTTTGGTATTGGTATATTGTTTTGAGAGATGTAGCCAAAATATTTAAGAGTAGCAGTCACATTTGTTTGAGTGTTTCAGTGGTGACATACATTATGAGAAACAAAACATGAAATAATGTGAACATTTTAATATTTTCAAAGAATATACCACAAAAACGTATAAAAATAAATCATTATGAAGAATTAAGTGACAGTACACAAACTACATCTATTGCACGTGTCACAATGAGCAGTTGTCACTTAAAGATTCACTCACAGTGGCGCACGTAATTATTTTCCCTCAAGTAAGAGTACAGATACTTCCTTTTAATGTTAATGAAGTAGAAGTAAAATTACTGTATGAAAAAAGTACAGTTACATTAAAAACATGTACTTGAGTAAAAGTAATGTACTGAAATGTATTGTAATTAGCTTCTGTCCCCTCAATGTCAAATGGTAAAACCAAAGAAATCAGGACTAATTGCTTTATCCTTCTTTACACATAATTTAAATACCAAAAGCTATAGTATTCAACCAGAAGAAACTTGAACGGTCAGGACTTTTGTAACGTAATAAAAGTCATGTCTTCCTCCACAGGTTTACGTCCGTACTGTACAGGCTACTGCCGGGTTAAATATAGCGGAGCCCAACACAGCAGAAAGCAGCAGCCGTGTTTTCCTCATCAGCTGAGAGAGTCATGGTAAATGCATATGAGAGGTGCTTGTATGTTGGTATAGAGACGACTCACCACAGGACCAGACCTCCCCGCCATTCCGCCGGGCCCCGGAGGGCCTCTCATGGCCAGCTGTAAGTCAGACACAAGCCCTTATTACTGCACAGCGATGACGTGTCCATCATTATAATAGTCCACGAATGTAAACTGAGCAGATAAAGGGTGTGGGAGTGGGACGAGGCAAGTTTGGTTTAGTCCTAAAGCTCTACATATGTTTAGTCACCTGATGCTTGTTAATAATACCTAACGTTCCTGAAAAACGGTCTCAAACTAGACAGTACGGCAGAAAAGACTGGTTGTAATAATGTCTTTGGTGGGGCTGGTGGTTTGCCTCCCAGCCATAGTCAAAGAAACACAATGCAAGAAGTGTAAACTTGCACAAACCTAGTGCCCTTGGTTTTGAATATCGGTTTGGTCTGAATATATAACAATGTGGAAACTGTATGACGTTTTTGATGATGGTTTACCACAGCTCAAGTGACAGTAAATATTTGTGGAATGGTAGGTGACTGACCTTTTTCTGCCCTTCTTCTCAAACCCACAAACTCATTTTCCGTCCTATTATCAAATGAGTACAAGAGGTAGAAGGCCTTTTCACCATTCTAGAGGTGTAGGTCTTTTGTTTTGAATTCTTGATTATTATAAATATTTCAAAGAAGTGAGAGAATCCTAGCAAAGTTTTAAGAATTTAGCATACAAGAATGATCTTTATCCATCTATCGACCAAACATTCAGGAACCGGTCTTGCTTGTCGTTCAGTCTATGGCACATGTTTCTTCTTCAGGTGATGCTCAGGGTCATCCGCAACTGTAATCTTTACTCTAATGAGAGAATGATTTCATCTCAATCTTGACCTGTTGGTACTTGGTAGGTCAATGATTTAATGGGGTGGGACTTATTGAGGAAGCACAGCTTTAAAGTGATAGTCTGTAAGTTTAAATGTTCTACAATCTTAATAGATTGCATATTATGGACCACCTAGGCCTGCAATTTGATGTAATGTTAAGTCTTAAAGCAGTACTAACGTGTTTACCTTAATCAATCCTTTCCGTAGTCCCTCTGGGGGTAATACAAGTGTTAACTGGATGATTGTGGGATCTTTCATCTCCCCTGGTGTCTCTGGCCAGAAAACCACAATAGCAACTTTGCCTGCACCGGGTAGGAGTCACCAATACACACTAATGGTATCACGAAGAAGAAGCTAAGAGGCTAACAAGCAAAGCTAACTGCGGGCTATCGCCACTTAAACAGTAAATTTACAGCCAAATTTCAGTGAAAAAAATGATCTCCATTGTGTAATTGGACGTACAATATCCCTCTCTCCCTTTGTCTTCTCTGTCAGCGTAGGATTTACTCTCACGGACAATTAATGACTTAAAAAAACACATCATGCTACGACACCTGCAGTGGCACTTTTGGCCTCTAGGGGTATGAGTTACTTAGTACGACTTTAAGTCCCTCCCTTTGCTGATTTCAGACACTAATCAGAATCCCCGGGCTATTGCTTTGACCAATGAGACGGGCTTTCCTGTGAACCGGCCTGTCACGTCCAATCAGGAGAGGAGGCGCAGGGAGCTTGATTGTTTACTTTTGCAAATTCTGTGTCTTTCTCCTTATTTTGCAAAGCAGGAGTGGCTTTCAGGTGAAATCAGGAGGGAACTTGATGGTTTAGTTTTTAATTCTAACTCTCTCTCCTCATGGTGCAATCTTACAGACTGTCACTTTAAAATGTGATGTGTGTAGTGCCTGCCTAGTCGACATTTGCTTCACAGAGGACAATATGAAACCAGGAATCATTCCGTGGTACCCCCTGGTAATCTTAGTACACGCTGTCATGCTACCTGTATCCACTTCCACAAAGCAGCATGCTCCATACCTTACATATGCCAAGGCGTTACAAAACACCGAAGCCAAATGTTGCTCTGTACACATTAATAAACAGCAGTGTTGTTGACCTTTGAGCCTCTCGGTGAGTTGTGAATGTGCGAATATACGTCGTAATGATCTCCATGTGTTTTGGGAGTTGATCACACCTCGTGCCTTCCAGCCTCACAGTTCATCCTGTTACTCAGCACCAGGGCCCGTGTGGGTGTCAACATCTGCTAAAGCTTTATGTACTCCTCCCCAGCATAATCAGCCCCTCCATATACGTGCACTATATAGGACTGCAGGGGCATTTTCAGGGTTGCTTTGAGTTCAGGGCGCAGTGTTTTGGGGATGCTAAGGATTGGGAAACCTTAAGTTGTCATCTGGGTTTATAACGTGTGTTCACAGGAGATGTCCCACATTGGCTCCATTGTATAGTTCTACAGGCTATTTGTGGGGTTGCTTTTAGGTCAGTGTTCCCATTGACCGTTTATTTTTATTTTTTTTACTTAGAATAACTTTTAGGCTTGGGCTGGACAATCTAAGAAAGTGTAACAAAAGGTGATGAATTAACACTTATTTATTATAAACAATTCATTAGTTAAGTGTGACTAACACTTAATAACTACTTAACAATGAATAAGTGAAGTATATGAACAACTATTTTTTATGAGTTAAGTATTAACTGTGGTGGTTAAAGTGCAAATGACATTATAATTATATTTAGGATTTTGCCAAAGATTGTGCTCAGCTTTCTTTAGTTTGGCCATTTTTGTGATGTTTATAGTTTCACTTCCTTATTGGTCACCGACAGGAAGTGACATAGATGAAGGCAAACAATTTTAAACTGTTGCCGTGCCAACCATGTTAAGTCAATGAGAAATGAGTCAAACTTTACCTTTATCTATGTCACTTCCTTTCAGCAGTTTAAAAAATCAAATAAAGATAACTTTTCATTAAAATTGCTGCTTCACTGAAATAAAATGATAATTATGCAACGGATGAACTTGTGACTGATGTCAGCATTAAAACCTGTCATATGCACTTTAAGTAGTTATTAAGTTACACGTAAGGAATGAATTGTTTATGATGAATAGGATGTAGTCATTATAAAGTGTTTTATGTTTCAGGAGGAAACACTCCAGTACCACTCAAAACTAAATGGGATCCACTTAATTCCTCAAACGTCCTAACCTGGTTGTATTCAAAAGTCCTAGCAAAGTTGATTGAATATCCTCCTGACTACCAGGGGGGAAAAAATTGTCTAATCAACTTTTTTTTTTTATTCCCCAACCCAAAGCCCCACCCCTTCATATTTGGTATCATTGAAAAGCCCTAAATGTCTTCTGTAGATAGCAAAGGGAGTTAATGCAGTAGTATGGAGTGGGTAAGAGATATTGAGGTTTACAGATGTCCTCCACAGAGGACAAATTTTAACTACTGGTAGTATTCCCCAACCCAAAGCCCCACCCCTTCATATTTGGTATCATTGAAAAGCCCTAAATGTCCTCTGTAGATAGCAAAGGGAGTTAATGCAGTAGTATGGAGTGGGTAAGAGATATTGAGGTTTACAGATGTCCTCCACAGAGGACAAATTTGAACTACTGGTAGTCAGGAGGATCACTATTAGATTAAAACTGATTGCACAGCCCTGTTTAAGACCTACTGTCTAAGGCAATGGGAATACTACAGAAAACCTTAAAGCTGTCATCTAGTTTTCCTTTTAGATAGCACTTGAATACAAAAGTAATATGTATACGGCATTTATTTTTTATGGATTCATCTATTTGAATGCTTAGCGCATCATTTTCTCCTAATGAACTATAACATAATAATGTGGCTGTCAATCTGTGTCAAACTCTACATTTCCAAGTGCAAGAGACTTAAAAACAATATACACGGAGGGAAAGTATTGGATTTCAGCTCGCAGTGTAAAACATTCGGGTCAAACTCACATCCTATGACCCTTACCTCGTATAAAAGTATATTTTTTCAGGGGATTTTGAAGGGAAGCATGTTCTCCACCTTGCATGGTTACCTACCCTGGCCTGGGAGAGGATAGCCTGGGCTTGAGCCTCCTGAGCGGACACCACGGGCCCTTTGTGCGACTCCCCGCCGGCTCTAAACTGTCAAACACAAAGGCACACAAGATAAACAATAAAAAAATAAACTTGTATTTATTTATTTTTGGACATTTTACAGACTGAGACATCTATAAAGGCGTCTCCTGGCTAGCAAAACCCGAGCAACCTTGTCGTCTGTCAAACCTGTAAAGCTGTCACCACGCGCATACGCATTCCAGGTCAAAAAGACAACACGCTTTTGTACAAATCTGTGTCACCGGCATTTACGAGGCCACAGTCACTGGTTCCACTCCACTGCCCTGGCTGACATTTACAAGCGAAAAGAGTTGTAACCCAAAGAAAATACCGTCCAAAAATCCCCTGGCCCGCGCTGATGCCATGAGGTAAAGCCACTTAATGAGGTGGCGCTCATGGGCGAGTGCCGAACATGAAGGAGGTATGGCAGAGAGGGGTGTAAATGCGAAGAGTGGCGGGGTATTTCTTTGTCAAAATAGCCAACGTTGATATTTAAATAAGTATTACATGAAATGATGATGAAAAACGTGGAGCAGGACGACTTACTGGCAGCATCATAATGGTTCCTGATGGCCCTGGGACGCCGTCTGAGCCAGGGATACCGGGGCGGCCTGGAGGACCCTGAGGAAAAACAGATTAGATTATTAGATTACTTACAGTATTTGAGACAATGGATTCTTTGCATTTGGATAAAGTTTCATGCGTTAAGTGCACATACACACAACATGAGAAGGGCCTTGAGGAACTCTAAGGAAGGGACATATCTTGAATTAACAAATGTGAAGGGAATTTCCCAATAAAGTCCGATCTTATCCTATATCTCTTGAGATCTCCGCGATGTAGATCAAATTGTTATAAATGATACTGTATGAACTCAGATTCAATCAAACTTAAGATGATTGTTAAAAAATATGGGATATTTTGTGTTAAATGTTTCGTTCAAAACAATGTTAATGAATAAAAGTAGTCTCTTTGACACCACTACAGCAATGTCCCACAGGCGTTATAGGAGTAAAACCGTTTCCATCACAGGGCTCATTGCTATATCTTTTATACAGTTGCCTAATACTTTTGCCATTGCGATTGCAAGAGGTTAAAACGATACTGCAAAATTATTTTTAGAAAGTGAACTAATGTTTTGTCCAATGGGCGAGGTAAGAACGCCAAGAATTACCAAGAATGGGGAGGAATGGAAACCGTCTGTCTCTTGTATGTTATATCTACGGTTTAGTCAAATATCAGAAATATACACGTGTCCTTTTAGCAGCAAAGACAATTACTCATCCCTTGGTGGTCTAGAAAGCACCTTCATTCATAAACCCATGTATTTGGATTAATCTGTGTTGTCAAACTATAATCTCTACTTTGATCCAAGGGCAGCTCGTTTGTCCAGATTAGCTTAGCGCGGATTAGCCCCAGCTGTTCTCTGTCAAACCCAAGCGTCCATTGTCGACTCGAGGCTGTGTTTTGTCCTTCACAGCTGTATTTGTCAAACTGACGCAAACGGTCAGCGTAAACACATCGTCAGACGCGTGTCAAGGTTTAAACTCGTGCGCGCTAACGTGCTAACTTTAGCATAGCGTGTTTGTGTTCAAGTTAATACATGGAGAAACGGGCTGTCATCGGCTCCAAGGTTTTCCAGGCTGCTGTTGCGGACGCCAGATGCCGGGATGGAGGTGAGCAAAGGCAGTGCTGTAAAAATACATGTTGTAATGTACAGTTGGGTCCATGTGCTGAGACTGACTGGCAACCGCCTGATTGGCAACCACTTTGGTTATTTTGCAGAAATTTCTAAATTAAATGGTGTGCTTTTTATCATAAAAATAACAGACTATACAAACTGCTTAAAGTTGGAAGGAAAATGGCTGAGCTGCAGACTTTTCTCAATTAAAATAAATAACTATAGCTCAACCTCTACCAATAATCTTTCACACTTCAGTTTTGATTTAGCTGCTACTGCTCCTGATGTTAGCTACTAATACTAGCATTGACCAGTACTATTACTAGCTACAGATAATGAAATTAGATAAACAACTGGTACGATCCATGAAGTTCCTACTCATATTACAGCTACAGTATTTCAAAGTCATCAACTGGACTGAGTTGACAGTCATGTTCTCACTCATCTGATGAACTGAGTATTTATGATGGTTATTTGTTTATTTATTGTTGTTTATTTGAGCAGTTTACATTCTTTGTTTTCATCATGAGCCAACCGTCTTGAATACATGTCAGATGAGCGACAACAAAGATCTTGGAAGAGAGGCGAAACATCCTCAACTCCAACAACCCAGTCCAGTTCAACGACTTTGGAATTCTTTTACCACAATAGAAAACTCTTGGATGACTGAGAGCTTACACAAACATTCTACTGCAACTTTTACCACTATTGCTTATAAGACAAGACTGTGTTGCTACAGCTATTACTCTAGCAGGTCTATAGGGGGCAAACGTTTCCCTTCATCAGGTTGTTCTGGACACAAGGCTGTGACCTATAACGCGGTCGACCTCCTGTGCTACTACTACTTTTACTAAGTAAGTAAGTAAGTAAGTAAGTAAGTGCTTTATTGTCATTGTACAAGCATACAACGAAATAGTGTTCAGGTGTTAGTCCTGAGCTGCTGTGGCTGAGCCGCGCTGCCACTGTGTGTCAACCTGACCCGCATGACCTTGGAGGTCGGGGAAACTGTAGCACTCGGAAGAAACCTGGCTGGCTGCCCTCTGTCTGCTCTGATCCTCTGAAATGGTGCCGCGCCTAAGATAGAAACTAACTACTAAGATAAAAACTAACTACTAAGATAAAAACTAACTACTAAGATAAAAACTAACTACTAAGATAAAAACTAACTACTAAGATAATATTACTACATATAGTGTCCCTTTAGATTGTGAAGTAAACTCAGATGACTTTCAGTTAAACTTGGCTGGAAACACTGCTAAAGTGGCGCTAGCCCGCAGTTAGCGTTGCCCGTTAGCCTGTTAGCTTCTTCTTCGTCATTCTATTAGTGTGTATTGCACCTCCGACCCGGTGCAGGCAGAGTTGCAAGGGTGGTTTTCTGGCCAGAGACACCAAGACCCCCCAATCATCCCACTAACACTTGTATCACCCCCAGAGGGACTACGAAAAGGATTTATTAAAGAAGAACTAAGTAACTTGTTTACCTTAATAAATCCTTTTCGGGCACAGGCTAACGGGCAAAGCTAACTGTGGGCTAGCGCCACTTAAACAGTATTTACAGCCAAGTTTGAGTGAAAAAAATTTACCTCCATTTGTTCTTCTTTAAGATAAAGGTCTACTTCAGACTAATTGAACACGTTTGCAGCAGCTTTTCATTTCTCAATAGTAAACGCATAAATCCCTTTCACAGCCTTGTCTTCGCTGGCGTCTAGCTCGAAAAATCTACATCTTGCTCCAGTCACATCATTTGCCAACAGCACATTGTCACCAGTCATTGCTATTACGCTCAGCATGGAATCAGAACAGCCTGGGAAAGTGGCGGATTGAAGAGTTGACGGAAGAAAGATGGTCCTTTTGAAATTAGGAGAAAAAAAAAAAACAGCCAATTACTTTCGGGCCGGTGTAGGAAATTGTGCGATGGAAAACCGCAGAGCTGCACGGGCTGGCCACTTTTAATACCTCTTGTCAATCACCGCGGCAAGTACATTTTCTCATGGGAGGAAATTAAGTCTGATCAGTCCGACGGTGGAACAATGTGCCTTTTGTGTAGGGGGAGGACGATATTATTGCGTCTTTTCATCAATCAAACAAACAGGTTTAATCCCGGCGTAGTCTGAGAAAGTCTAGCCGTTCGTACTCGAGAAAAAAACTCCCTCTACTTTCCATCAGCCGCATCTGTCAACGGTGCGATTTATGGGCACGGGGGTTTGCCAGCGGCGCCACTCTTCAGTGCTCTCTCCCGGTAGCAGTGTCTAAAATGTCTTTCCGAACCAATGACACTGCACGTCTAGCTTTCCAATGACGGGGGGGGGGGGGGGGGGGGGGTCTGCTTTGTAATTGAAATGGTACACTAGTCTCTTTGCACAGTTTGTTTCTTTGTGGTTAGGTGCACATGTTAAAAGGGATAGTTGAGTGCTGTGCTTCCTGTAATAGAGGCTCAGAGCGGCGTTTTTTCCCCCCTCCTTGTTAGTAGTGCCAGTTTGGAGGAGAAAACAGAAGGTGCGACCCAAGCTTTGTTTTATGGAAGATAACGAACGGGGAGCCAATGAAAACAGTCTTGTGTGACAGCGATTCAAGTCACATTTGCTGCGACTAAAGCCACTCAGAGCTCCGTGGATTACTTAGAATGGATTGACTTACCACTACTACTACTACTACTACTACTGCAAGGACATATGCCTTTTATTAAAGTCTATAGCTGCCTAAACTCATTCTTCACGTTTTTGATTCTTCACAGGGACGGGTTTAAAGGCACATTTCACAACTTGCAGGGTCACTAACCTGAGAGTTCGTGAAATTGATACACATTCTTAGTTATAAGATGGACATAGTTTATCCCACAAATGTCTGAGTTTACAATATAATGAAGGACAAAACAACATTTGTTCCACTATGAGAAACTACTCAGGTATAGTGCCTTTAAGGTGAAAAGTATGAGATGTTCAGTACAGGCACGTGACTATCCAATCCAAATAGATTAAAACAGTGATTCTCAACAAGGAGAAACTTTGCTATTAATAGGCTGCTGAAATACTAAAAAGAAGGAAAGCAAAATGCAAGAAGCCGATATTCAGCTTTAGGCTTAATCAATGTTCTAAACAGCAGTAATCTTTGTGGTAAACAGTATTGAACATTTTCAATGAAGGTTCTTGTCTTCTGTACTGTAGTTGAAGGTTCAAACGTTTCGCCTCTCATCCAAAAGTCTTCGTCAGCGCACTAAAGTTCAGTTGAGCCCGCAGTCGAGATAAAGACCACGGGGAGGAGTTTCGCTGGGCTAAACCCCTGCCCTCTATTAACAGCTCCTCTCACCTGTAGGTAAACATCTATGTGGTTTAAGAGTCTTTGTTGTTCTAAGACCTACCCTGACACACGAGTTTCAGTCAGAACGGTCCTGATCTCAGCCGATCACTGCCAATTGCCTGCCTATTGATCTGTCCCGGGTTTAGTTTCAGCCTCATTAGCATGACAGAACCATGCTGAATGGTCGCGAAGAAGAATGTTGTAAACAGGAGCACAAATGAAATCTAAGCCCGCCATTCCGGTATTGAACATTGCATAAATGGGGGAGAACATTTTTTAATTGGGTCACGTCTTGTCTTCATCGAACGGTCCCACCGCCCCACCAGTCAAGAACCGCTGGATTAAAATATCCATAAACAATACATTGGTAAAAGTCATGTTTAGATTCTGTGGTGTTCATTTTACTTCTCCATTACGACAGCTGATGATGACGACGACTATCTGACAAACAAAGAATATCTTGGCTCCGCTGAAGTATCTAACATACTGTAGCAGTTCAAGCCCGCACATATGGTCACGCTATCCAATAAAAAACTGACTCTATATCAGGCATCTGCAACCAGTGGTTTGAAAGCCATATGCGGCTCTTTAGACCTACCTCTTTGGCTAGTTAGACAATCTATCTATAGGGAAAAAAAGAGGGGAGTATTTTTCGTCGTTGTGCTGTTGCCCTTCAAGTGCGACACCAAACTGATTTACCATAAAGAGCAATATGTATCCCATTTTGCGCAACATTTTTTAAATTCCCAACAATGACTTTAACGTTTTTTTGTTTCTTCTTCACCCTTCTTCTCAGCGGCTCTGAGTCTCACGTTGCAACGTCTTGTAACGGAGCCCCCTCACTAAACAGCCCCAACCAGACCCGAGGATGAGGCCAGGCTCGACTTACCCTCTCGCCAGGATCTCCGTGGGCACCCGGGGGGCCCTGCAGTCCGGGGGTACCAGGAATACCCTGAAAACCACACAGACATACAGATGTGTTTAGCATATCGTACGCCATAAGCACCGCTGACCTAACCGCCAGCTCGTCCCGCCACAGAGAGCGGCGCATACGGGCCAAAGCAGACAGGAGTTCAAAAGGGAAGAAACCTCAAGATGATGTACCACCACTCTCAATTTCCGCCCTCATGACTGCACAGACGAGCTCGAAGACTCACACAGAGAGAGAGAGACAGAGGAAACGTCGACCTCAGTTCAGTTTTCGTGAAGAATGTTGCTTTTAACGACTTGTCGTGTAAAGTTGCTGCTACATAATCACGCTTGTGTAAAAAATAGTTTCTGATTGTACGTTCTTTGCTTCATTAGGAGACCCAGCATTGAGCCGATCACAGGTTTACTTGGAATAAACTTTATTTCTGATGTCTATCCTGCACCGAATGTGTTGGCTACGAGGATACAGCAGTCATACGAAATCGGGCTAAGCAGGAATTGCACCTCCAACCCTGATCGTAAACTCAATACTAAATCAATATACTTTCCTACACGCCTAAAACTAGTATCTCTGCTACTGCAACTATGACACTGTGGTAAAGAATACAATATCTATCAGTTCCTCTATACGCTACAGGAACACATGAGCACATTCGGCCTGTTTTTCGCCACTTCTTTTCCCACAAAGACCTTTTTTTCCCTCTTTAGCGGTTCTCCGTCTGTGAAACGCAGACAGGAGAGAACGTGATACTCACTGCTTGGCCGGGGGCTCCTTGGGGTCCTTCAACAAGCATCCCCTGAAAAACACAGAAGAGGATACAGTAGCTTTAAATGGGAGTCAGTAAATCCCAGCGTTCACGGTGGAAATGAGTGCTTTAGCTGTGTAACTTGGTCCATGGAGAGGTTCCACATTTGCCAAGGCGCTGTCGGACATTGTGAGAATGTGTGCGGCCTAGAGGCGGAATTGTGTTTTGTTTCAATCAATAAAATCCCAAAAGGATTCACGTGCGCCGCAACACCGTCATAGCACATCATAATAGCAAGCAATAAAGGGAACATTTCAAATCATGTTTCAAATCTAAAATATGACACTAGAATTAACAATGTTCATACATGTTGGACTTATTTAATTAATGATTTACAAATTATGTTTCCAGCTATTTGAGGAAGAGAGGTGTTGTTGAATTGGATTCTGAGCCTCTAAATCAGTGGTTCCCAAAGTGGGGGCTGGAGGAGGAGGATTTTGAGGCAGTTTGATGTATTTTTTGATAGAAAACAGGATATTTAACGGACATTGCAGTATCCAGTCTATCCTCATTAAACCATTTGCAACTCAAAAAGTTTGGGAACTCTATCATATTCATAACCCAATAGGACTGCAAGAAACCCATAGATTCCCATCCCTAATGTGGTAAAGAGGCAAATGTAAATCACATTGAAGAAGTTGCAATTCAAGATTCAGACTCTTTGGTCTTTGTGATAATCGATACAGGAAGCAGTGGCATGTGTATTTTGTGTCTGAACGGGCAGGGCTGGGATTCAGCTTCAAACTTCTACCCAACTCCTTTTTTGAACAGTGCTGTTGCATTGTTCTTTTTGTCACGGAAGTGTTTTTGTTTACACATATTGTTCGAAGCAAATTAAATAAAACTGAACAAAAGAGTGTTGAAATAATCACCCTAGTGTCATCATGATTTGTCTTTTTCATTTCTTTTGTTGTAAAAAGCACTCCCTACTGACTACTTACAGGTTCAATAACAGCAGGTTCTCCCTTCTCCCCCTTTTCTCCCAGGTAACTGTGGCCATGGACCTAGAAGAGAAAAAAATATTTAAAAAAGTCTATCTTTAAAACAATCACATTATCAGACCACATAAAGTCATTTTCTTGTTCAAATGGGCTCCTCTGTGTTTTATGACGTGTGAAAAATGCTGAGCTGGTCGCCGCTCGCATTTAAGGATTTAGGCGGACTTTGTCTCTGACTACTGGAAAACACAAACCGCAAAAGTCATTCAACAAGGAGCTTTCATTCCAACTTTGGCCCCGGTCCCATTGACTAAGCCAATAAGTGAAAAGACCCCAACAGCGCCCAAAAGCAAAGGGGTCGATACCTGACACTGTCCGCGCAATGATTTCACAGACAAAGAATTCGACTAAAAGCTACTGCATGTGTGTTCGAAACCGCTAAATTGTACAGCAGCGCCCGGAGAGGAAAATCTTTTTCTGAGGGGCAAATGATGAAAGCTTTGAGAGACTGAAATAGTAAGATGGTGTTGGAGATTAACGAGAACGGACGGGATTTCAGGCCAAAGTCCATTATCCATCTAAACAGAAGATGTGTGACTTCCTGCCTCAAATGTAGGACTATGGGCTGGAGGAAAGCTCTATTGAGTTAGCTATTCATTGCTTTCAGCTAGATGGTAAGCGTTTGAGAG
Source organism: Proterorhinus semilunaris (assembly GCA_021464625.1). Classification (NCBI taxonomy): domain Eukaryota; kingdom Metazoa; phylum Chordata; class Actinopteri; order Gobiiformes; family Gobiidae; genus Proterorhinus; species Proterorhinus semilunaris. The sequence continues at coordinate 26,686,049 of CM038358.1, read as the reverse complement.
ATGTAGAGCGAAGCAGGGGCGTGTTTATGGGGTGGCCAGGAGTAGCACAGGTCACTCCAGGTGCCTCCCCACTCAGAGGGGATGAAGAAGTACAAAAATTCAACTCTTTTTTTTTGCTCTTGTTTTTTTAAGGGGTGAACTCAAAGAACTTTTTTTTCTATATACACATATTGTTTACAAATCTGTGTAAATCTGTGTTAGTGAGCACTTCTCCTTTGCCAGAGAATCCATCCACCCTCACAGAGCATCCAGAGCATCCCAACATGCTCAATGGGGAAGAAGAAGAGGAGAAAGAAGAAGAAGAAGTAAAAAGAAGTAAGAAGAAAGAAGTAAGAAGAAGTAAGAAGAAAGAAGAAGAAGAAGAAGAAGAAGAAAGAAGAAGTATAAAGAAGAAAGAAGAAGTAAGAAGAAGAAAAAGAAGAAGTAAGAAGAAGAAGTAAGAAGACAGAAGAAGAAGAAGAAGAAGAAGAAGTTGATCACAAAGCACTTTACATGAGACAATATTGGGGGACATGTCATTCAAAATACCATGAATAAAAGGCACCCGTTCGTTGTCCATATCAACACATATTTTGACAGATTTGTGAACAATATTTGGGAGAAATGTGCCTATTGTCTATATAAAAAAAATGTTATGTCTTTGAGTTCACCCCATGAAATATAGAGCAAAAATTGTGGGGGGGTTTCTTTTTTTTTTTTTTTAAACTGCACTTACAGTATATCACCAGACAATAATAGTATGGGGAAATGGCTGTGCATGAGAACAAAGTGACACATAGAAGTGTACAAAAATGCTGAAATGTAAGTGTTTCACTATGTTTATGGAATCCCTTAAGACTTGGGCAAGTCCTGGTGACACCCTAGCTTAACTGGGTGCCACCGCCGGGCCACGTCAATTTAAGAAGTCTTGACACACCCCTGGAGGAAGGGGGTGTGTGAGAAAGGGCACAACTGAAGAAGTGTCATCTTTTTTATAGGAACTACAAACATAGACAATGAAAACCTGAACGTTGCAGAAAAAGCTAAAAACCTTATTCTGTCCTTTTTACTATTATAATTCTATTTCCAAATTACAGCACAGACATTACCAAATAGTAATACTAATACTAGTAATGCTAACTAAAATTTAAGCAAAAAAATTGAGAAACCACACAGAGCATATGAGATTATGTGTTGTACTCTCCATCCTAAATCAGAGTTGTCTTATTCCATATTTACTTGCTCAGTGCCAAGAAGCTGTTCTCAAAACTGTCGCTCTTGGAACAATGCTCCATTCAAACGTCTCAGACAGATTTCTAGTCAACAAAAAGCTGAATCACTTCCTGCTTTAAGGGTTGGAAAAAAAACAGCAAAAAAAAATAATGGCCTGAAAGTCAGCCATGATGGACACTGACTCAGCAGATACTTTAAGGAATTTAGACCAAAAAAAACAAACAAAAAACACATTGATAGAGCCTGTTTATATTTGGTTTAGGGAAGGGATTCGTAAGGAGCGTGTTTCTAATCAACTCTAGAGGTCACTAAAGCCAAAGGTCCAAGGAGGGAGTGTGTTTGGGTATCGACAGCTGGCTCAACATCTGCTTAACTTAGTTTCACTCAAACTCACTCAACTCCACGATTCATCCATTTCTTCTAAAGAAAAGACCGGTCATGCGCCACGGAGCTCAATAATGGGTTGGTGTGGTTCCAGAGGTAAAATTGTCATTCATTTTCCCATAAGATATATATATATATATATAAAAAAAGTAAAATTAAAGGTTTAAAAGCTCAATGATCTGTCCATTAAACATATGCAACAGGATGACCCTGGATGTCCTCTGTTATCAAGATTCTCCAGCTTTTCTTCCTGTTATTGAATATAATCCAAAGTTACCCCACGCCATGCCTTTAAACTCTCACGATATACAATGTGAGTTTTACTTTCGGAACCATACATGTGGAGTTTGTGGAGATAAGTTTAGAGAAAGTTGATTTGTCCAAGGTGAGTGTCCACTGCTTTTGAGACGCCTCCTTCTAGCTACAACGCAGCCCTAACAAAAACAACGGACACAAAGCCCCCATCAAACAAAAATGCCACCGCTGTCCTGATGTCCGCCCACAAACCAGGCGCAGTAATGGAGCCAGCGTGTCAGGGAACGTCATCGGCTCCAAACCTCTTCCACGGAGGAGGAAAGAGAAGGCTCTGGTCTATTGATTTTGTATTGGGAGAGGGAGTGTGCTTGACATTGGGTCTTGCTTCTGTTTAAAGTTGACTTGCCAAGAATACAAACACAAATATTAAATAGACTGACTCTCAACCATTAAACCAAGGCAAAAGGAACATTGACAGGGCTGGAATTTGAAGACGAGACATCTATGTATTGAATTAAATGGGTTGTTAACGTCAATGAGCGCCTAAGTGCAGTTAAATGCTTCATTATGACAGATTTGTGGATGTTTCATTGAGCAATTGTCTGCCATACTTAACTTACTGCATTCGTGTGTGTATTTTCAGATTTGTCTTGGTATAATTTAATGTTCCTTTAAGGAAATTTGACCCATAAACAGGGTTTCTACAGGCAGCAGTCAAATGTAATGCCATTTTAATGCCCAACTATGATTGTCTTAAAAAAAATAAAAATCACCTAACTCTTAAGATCTGTGAGGGTAAATGTTGATATTGCTTAGCAAATTGGAGGTAACTTTGGAGCAAAACATTGTATAACATTTTTCCAAAATTGCAGCAGAATGTGTGTTTGGACCATTTTTGTATTTTTGATGAACTCATACAATACAAAATATAGTTAAAGAATGGCATTGGTTTCCAAGAAACAGTTGATTTAATGTCAGTGTGAATCCAATGTAATGCTATTTACTGACATTTAAAGCCATATTTATTTTTGGCACATTTCATTTAACCTGTTATTTGCCAGCTTAGGGTTAGGGTTAGCAATTATTCATATCCAAATCTCAAAGCGTATTTACTGGAGAACTTATAGCCTATATTCCGGTGTGATACCTCATTTGAAAGCCAAGACTTTCTAGTTTCTAAAACTCTGTGTAAGATCTGTGGGAGTGAACACACAACTTTACTTGCTGTTCCTAACCCTAATCATAACCCAAACCCCGACCCTGAACCTAACCCTAACCCTAGCCCCCTGATCAGGGGGGACAGCAAGTAACAGGTTCATGACTTTTAATGCTTTGTTAATGCCTCGTGGAAACCCTGTTAAACCAGTGCCTCAGGGCAGCACACGGGGGGAGCCCATCTCCAGATCCAAGAGGTGTTATTTATTTCTTTAAAGGGAAACAGGCGTGCCAATTTTGGCCAACCCAATCTGATAATCGAAATCAGGACATTTCGTTTCTTGCTGACCATCATTGTGCAAGGATTCCAAGTGGTAATGTAGACAATGTCAGGGAAGAATGGGTCATATATCTTAAGTGGGCCATGTAAATAAAAATTAAATTAAAAAAAGTCATAATTTGCTGATCTATCTAACATAGTTTTAAATTGGACTTAGAGAGGGACACATCTTAGGAGACCAAATATTTCCTTATCCAAATTAAATCAGGGATGGTAGTCTCCTCTGTTTATGAATAGGCGTGGCTTGAATGTTCTGATTCCTTACACATAAACTTACAGAGCTCTCTCGGATGTCAGTTTCGGCGGGCACTCCCGGTCCGAACTCCTCTTCGTAGGCCTGCGTGGGTTTCGCTGCGCCGGTGCCGTATTCGTAATCCCCATAATCATACTTCTCTACAAACTCCTTGCCGTCGTAATTTTTCACGTCGTACTCCTTGAATTCGTTAACATCAGTGCCAGGGTCCGCTTTCTCCTGCGTGTCGACAGCGGGGGGCGGGGTTTCGGCGGCGGCGGTGGGCTCCGCTCCCACCTGCTCCACGCCGGTGATGTAATCGTCAACAATTTCCTCGGTAAAGGTCTGGCATCGGCACCATGTGTCGTCACCGGAGAGGGGGGGGGGGGGATAAAGAGAGGGACATGGAAGTTACAGGTTAGTGAAGCAGTGACACCATGTGAGGAGAATTCACATGTTTGTGTGTAGGCTAAGCATTTCCCAACTCCGACGCGGCAAAACGACTGAAATTTTCCAGGGAAAGTTTCAGTTCAGACGCATCCAAAAGGTTTAACATATGCAAAGTTACACATATGTTTGTAACAACAGTATCTCAGTGAGTATATATTGATTCAGTTTGCCCTTTTGGATGCGTAGTCATGCACAATACTCGAGAAATTGCTCACGTCACACAAAATGAATTGCACATCATTATTGCATGCGGGTTTTGTCACATTATTCTGGCAATAACGTGAGCCCCTTTCCAATAAAAATATGCTTCTTATGTTGAATTGCTAATATCTCAATCAATGTGTTGTCATAGCTTAAAAGATAGCTCCAAAAAAAGTACTTAAATATGAATGTAACCTAAAGCTGTTTCCGGAATTGACTAACATGAATCTTCTTCCTCCCCTGCAGTGACTTCCTTGCTGTGTATGGCCATATTTGTGTGGGAAATGCAGCCAGTATAATGAAATCCTTTATACTGGGACACAGAGGGAAACCAACGTACAATCTGTTCGCAATTGCACAACAGTAGACAGAAACTCCACGGCGTTTCACCATTAATGCAGCATTCAGAACACGGACGGCAGCCAGAGCACTTTGTCATTCGTAACCGCTGCGATTTACAAGCGTCGACGCGAGTAATAACACGAGTTCAATGATTCAAAGCGTTGTGCGTTCGCTGGCCGCCCGTGTTTATGCGAAATGCAACGATCCGGTTAATCACATTAGATGAGATAGAACAACTTGCGAGTCATGAAGCTGTTTATGTCAAAAAAAGGATCATAGCATAGTCCCATAAGTCCATGTATGTTATGTTAAGTAAATTGTAAATAAATTGTTCTTCCATGTCGTTCCAGCAGGTGAGACATCAGGGGGGGGGCCCGTTCCCCAGAGTGTTTACATTTGGCATGTGCTTCCATTTGGCCAATCCTTGGAAGACACACTGCAGCAGAAATCTGTAGAATTGTGGCTGCAATCTCACAGGCTGATACGTTCGGGCTCAACCCACTGGTGGTTTTGACCAATCGTGTGTCGTAAAGATTTGAGACTTAGCAGTGATTCGCTAAAACAAGGTGCTTTTGATCCAATCAGAAGCAAATATCCCAATAAAGGTCCACCTGAACGATTTAATACAGAGCCTTCCTGATTGTTATCACTGAGCTGACGTTATTTGCTTTGTATGAACCAGTGGTGCCCAAAGTGCGGCCCGCGGGCCAAATGCGGCCCTCAGACCAATTTTTTTGGTGGCCCCCATGCTTGTTGAACGTGCCCATATCACCAGCGATGGTAGTTTTTACTGCAATTTTAATCATTCTACACAATTATACCCTCGAAAACCGAATCGTTTCCCGCGAGACAGAGTTGCATGGAACGTCCAAGCCTAAATAAAGGTGTGAGGCACAGTTAAAATGTTTCACCGTGTTGACCACCAGTTTGGGGCCCTCAATGCCGTACACATTTCAAAATGCCGCCCGCAGTGAAAAAAGTTTAGACACCCCTGGTATAAACCAACCAGACTGTTCAAGTACAGAACAGCAAATACTGGGAAAAATATCAATGTCACAATGTCTTTTCTGAGTCTATTTTCAATATTTTGTCGCAGGGTGATCTTTTTTTTGGTCAGCAGCTGTAACATAAGCCATTAAAACTAATTATAAGAAGTGTGAACACATCCACTGTAATAACTAAATTTAACCAAACCCCTCTTCCCAGATGTCGATAGATTCAAAGCAAACTGCCTTTGAAAATGTATGGAAACAGTACAGACCGTTTCCACTCGCGGAATCAACCCAAGGCGGTGCTTTGTCCTCAGTAATTAGCCCAATGTTCCTATACGGGCCCTGCATATGTTCACCATTCACGACTCGCCCTCCTGGCTGTCCCCTTCAATACATGTATAGTTTAGAGCTGATTGAAGTTTCCTTATCCACCTTCAAGGTACATCAGGGCGAAGGCAGCAGACATTTGGCACGGCGAGACCCCAAATGGTCTTCATTACGGGGCGTTTCATGTGATGGTTTAGCTCAAATTGAGACGGGATCGGCCAAATTCGGGATATGGCAGCGGGCGAACGGGACGGGCCTGCGTCTGCCCGCTGATTTTCCATCGGTTATGGCCCGTTAGATGACAAAGTTTCCCTTCATCCCGATGCTCATGTGTACAGCATATAGGACGGCTTTGAAGGAGGCCGTTACTTTAGGGGCTCAAGGGCAGAGGAAACCGGCTGGATCTGAGCGAGGCCAGCCCAGGTTCAGGCCTCCGAAGTAGATAATAGAAATGTGGTTTTGTTTTTGTGCTCCTATGGTTATGAACATGAAACAGTGCCATGCAGTCTTAGTTAAAGAATCTATTGTTTTGGCGTTAAAGAAGCCATGTAGAGTTATATCATTTATAGCTAAGCATAAACAGTTTTTTTTTTTTTCACAGCCTAAACTTTGGATAGATAAGCACATTAGAATAATACAACATGGTATTAAGACTGAAGTAGCATGGTTTCTCAGCATTACAGCAGATAATGCATTTTGTACCACTGTTTCCTTATGACTAAAGGAAATGAATTTCTTTTTACACTCGGTTAGTGTTAGTGTTGATATTAGGGCTGCACGATATTGAAGTAACTTGTGATAACTGTGCAATAGCGCGATAACGATTTCAACAGGATATGTTCCATTCTACTTCAACACAAATAGTTATTCAGCAAAAGCTGAACTTTTTTAGTTTAAAAAAAAAAAATTCGGTCTCAGTCCGATGAAAAGTTTCATGATGTTGCGATATATTGTGGCTTCTCGCGATACGGATATTGCATCACTTAATATCGCGATACCATATTTTTTGCAATATATTGTGCATCCATAGTTGATTCTATTTTGCCGGGAAATAAACTGTGTCCTTATTCCATGTAAATACAATATTTACCATGTTAAGAGCCAAATGAGCCTGGAGTCCAACCCTTTGTAAACTGTTAGCTCATACAAATGTTGGAATAAAACAAAGCATTTCCCCCCCCATCATTTCTCAGATTTAGTCCAAAGTGTGTGTGCGCCATTACCTGGTCCGGTCCGGCGGCGTCCGTGCTGGTGTCTGGGGGACCTCCATCCACAGTGGCGTAGTCGTATTCACCCGGGTAATAGTCGGCTCCGGAGTTTGTCTGAAATCGCAGGGGAATTAAGATGTTACCAGTTCTGCTTGCACTGATGTTCCAAATTAATGCAAAATCGCCGCAAATCAAAGTCATCATGAGGCCATTCTCACACTTAAAGTTCATGCCAAGAATTAAATGGACGCCCAAGTCACTTGCGTAATTACCCATGCCATTTATTAAAGAAGGTTTTTAAGACGCATGCACAAAGGATGTCATGGAGATGTATTATTGGGATAGAAAATATGGAAAATGAAGATGCATACATGAAAAAAATTAAAATAAAAAGAGGAAATTGTACACAAATTGATATTATACTGAGGATGGTAATGACAACTGGGAAGTTAGAAAATGACATTTAGAGGACTGAGGTGAAGCAAATAACTTGTGCGTTTGCAATAGTCGATTCCAGTAATTGCAATTCTTCTGTTTTCAGCTGCCGTTTCTCTTATACATTTACACAGTTAAGTTGCACATTCTTTTGCACGCATCGTCTCCCCGAAAGCGGCGTGGCGGCCCCGTTTACCTCCGTCTTGGCCGTGGGAGGCGCGGTGGTGACCTCTCCTTCGCTGTAGTCATAGAACTCCCCATAGTCATAGTTATTGTACTGTGGAAGAGAGAAGAGGACGGACCCCAGTCACCAAAAGCCCTCATGTAAACAGCAATGCGCAATGCCCTTGGAGACATTGCGCTTATTTACATGGTACAAAAGCATTAGCCGCATTTCAAACCGTTTGCGAACCCAATCCCTCAAACCTATTCCCAAGTCTGTGAGCAGAACGTAAGAGCAATCAAAATTCTTGTTTACTCGCACAGGATGTTGTAAACAAAATATGAAGCCAGGAGAATGGGCTCGGTATTGTTTTAATCTAAGCTCTAACCACTGGATTTCTTTAATAGGCCATTAAAAAGGAGAGCTTAAGATACATTAAGGGACGGGAGTACAATACAGTAGTGGGGGGTTCGAACCGTTGTTAAACAGGCATCTGTGCAGCGAACATGTGCTAACGATTGTGCATGTTTTATAGCAAACATTATCCTGTTAGCCTTTGGAAGTGATTCGTTTGAGCTTAAACGCGTATAGAGTCCACGATCTCTCCTTATAAGGAAGGATGATACGGATGATGATGATGATGATGAAGTGTGGGATTTGGGAAAGGGGAAATTAATTACAACTTGATTGAAAGTGTAAGGTAAATACATATTAAGCAAACGTCGGCCTGTTTAAGTCAAAGGAAGTCCAGCTGTGTGAGTTTACATCAGTTTCTTTTTTTTACTTTTTTTTTTTTTTCAGCTTTGTTGTGTTACGCCAACATGTTAGATGTTATAATGAATACAAAACTGTTATTATTTAGTAACTCCATGAAACATATGACAAGGGTTTCATTGACTTTTCTGATTGGAACGACCAAATGTAATTTTTGAGTATGAGTAGAATTTCAATGTTAATTTCAAAGGAAAGACAAAGGTTTGATATTGAGAGTATTTTACATAGACCGTGAACAAATAACAGACCACTCGTCCCCGTTTGCCACAATGACCACGTTTGAGGAGAGAAATCATAGCGGATTTACAGACTCCTCCTCCCCAGCTCTGACGAAGCAAGTTCCTAAAAAGGGCATAAGGGCGGGATCTTCACTGTCGGCTCGGCCCTTGCGTGACACGTAGTTTGCGAAGCTCCAATGCTAACAGTCTGACCCTCATTAGAATGAGATTTCTACTTTTTTATTTTGTTTTTATTTTTATGAAAACCAGCCTGGTTTCTTTAATTGTAACTAACCCAGCGTTATCACAGGAGGAATATCTAGCCGTAGAAAGTTGAGGAAAATTAGAAACCAGGCTTTAAAGTTGTTTTTTAACGTGTCTAAAGTGCAATGCATTCCAATGGGGGACTAGCGGCTATATGGAGGCACCACCGCAATGGCGGCCCCTAATGTCGTCGTCACTAATGGTATTTTAGCTTTATTTTGAACACGACACACTATTAAATACCGAATAATCTTCGTTTATTTGTCGGCCATTTTGTAATAACCACTGATATAGTGCACATGAGCGCATATAAGCAGCACCGTAACTACTCGGCGCGAGAGTAAACATGCATAAAAAAAACCTAGCCGCTGACATTTTGCAGCAGAAAAAGTCTCACAAAACCCACAACCGCAACTCTTTAGCCCGTTAGAAATGGCCGCGCTAACGAATCCCTTTAGGTAAAAGACCAACGCACTGTAGCTTTGGACAGAGATCAGAAAGACTACATTTTTTTGGTGCTGCTATAAAAGTTGTTTGTATAAGTTTGTTCATTTGAATGTTGTGGATGAAGCTGTTGACGACCATTGCTGATGAGGATCGCTGTTTAGATGTGGATTTAACGTAAAATGAAACACATTTGAGTGTGAAATCTAGCCCTCATCCGCCACATAACTCTACTGTCTCGACGGAAGAATCAGTCAGATTGAGTTAGCAGATCAGCCGCTGATATCCGCCTCTGTATCAGCGCAGGGATTCAGATGAGCCCCATGTCGGGCTGCCGTGCTCGTAAAAAGAATATAAAATCCACAGCTTACTGCGTGGCCGGCCGTGTCTCCAGGCAGTGACCCAAAGAGAGGTCAAACAGTGTGTACATATCTCGGCCAGACAAAGAGAGACGAAGATATAAAGGCACTGGCGGGGGATTTTATTTTATTATTTTTTAAACAGATTTATGGATTTGAAGAACTTGGCTGTGCTCAGTGTCTTCACCACAGCTTTGGCTGAAAGGTGAAAATACCTATAACGGTCATAAAGTAGCGCAGTCTTTCCTCTTCTGCAACATTCCCTTCGCTTTGTTTAAGGCCAGATGTGGTCAGGCGGGTAACAAGTGTGAGTCGGGCGCTTTAGGGCAGAGGTTCTGAAAATAAGAAGCCCCCCGAAGACCAACCGAAACCAGCTCATTAACAAGGTCCTTTACAGAAATAGTTTTAAAGTTTGTTGTTGTGAGCCATTTATATAGAGATGGAAACTAGCATCTTTGCTATAATTTCGATTCTGATGAGGACTGACAATACAATCTTTTGAATTTGAATTAAATGGAATAATCTGACATAATAGTGCAAGCCAGTGTATTTTGCACATATATAGTCCGTGTTTGATGGAAGTTTCCATAAGTGGATCATTCCCTGATCACGCCCGGTGAAGGAGGAAGTGGAAGTGTAGGTTTTCTGCATCGCATTCACAGTGTCATTAGCACTTAGCGCACTTTCAGCTACATTTTCTGTGGTCCACCCGGCAAATATTTCCAAACCGCAAATGTGGGCAGAGCTTGGTCTTTAGTGCAACTTTAAGTTTTCTGGCCACTACAACCACACAAATCGCAGTTCGTTTTTTTTTTTAGAGTTTGAACAACTCTACCTATTTTTATGCCCATAATGGAGTGAAAGTCACCTTACCCCGATGTAGCACGGCAGGGCATGTTTATTTATACTGTGCGTTTCATACACAAGGTAACTCAGTGTGCCACTTTAGGTAGTATTGTGGTATTTTGTGTTCGTGGGAACCCCCGTGTGATGTCAGCGGCGTATTATGAGCTACACATAAAAAAAGTACGTAACACTAATGCTAAAAACAATTAGCCTGGTAAAAGCTAATACTGTAAACTCGCTGAAATATGTGAATAACTGTGATGTTTGAAATGCTTATAGAAAGTTTAGATCTGAAATATCATTTTAAAATTAACAAGGCCATTTTTAATATTTTTCTTTGGCAGGAAAAGAAAAATATGTGATAGGTGCAGAGCCATTAACCTTTCAAATCAATTCAGAATAAAATGGCATTAATCCACCCCTGTGCAGAGTAAACATTATTTCCGTCCCTCAAGAGCAGTCACAGACGACAACGATTTGTCCGTTTCGTCCTGCTGTCAGAGGCAAATGCGGTTGGAATGCTGGGAAACATTAGCGTCCTTCTCACTGTGCAAAACTTCAAATGAAAAGCACAGATTCACGATGTCCTGATGTCCAAAACGCTCCCAGTTGTCTATTTAGGATCGACAAGCTTTCATTCTTGGCTTTCAAATGCCGCTCTGTGATAGAGCCATATTTTCCAAGGACAGGAATGGCTGAACGTTCTGGACTGTCGTGGACGAGGCCGGAGAAGCAGGGTCCTGGAGTTGACTTTTCCAGGTATTGGAAGTCCATAGCCTGGGGAGGGAAAGGCTAGTATTTCCCTGGGAGTCTGGGGCCGAGCCTGCTAAAGTCATCAGAGATATAAATCACGGCGCGCGCCAGAGTGGGCTAAGGAAAAAGGAGAGGGGGGGGAAACTTTCCACTGTGATCTCATCAGTTCTTTGGCAAAATACCGGAGGAAAAAATGTCAGCTGACTTTAAGTAGCAAAATAATAGAAAGGAAAAGAAAAATTTGACACAAAAAGCGTCATTTCAATTTAGGGGAATCTGGCTGGGGATCTTCAGGAGCGCCGGGAATAATCACTTTGACCAAAGGGTAGAATACAATGGGAGTGAGAGGAGTGGACTGTGAGAGCACTTACCCTGAGGCTCATGTTAACCATTCAATGATCTGAAAAATGTGCCTGGGACACTTTGGAGGTTTCACTGGCACAATAGAGACGGCCATGTGGATTCAGATAAAGATAAATTGAAGTAATAATAGGAAAAGACTGTGCGGTCATTAGAGGCTGATAACATTAATGCTTTGCTACAGGGTGGACGGCAAAAGCCAGGTCTCAAAAGAGCAACTAGGGTTGAATCTAGAACAATGTCGTGTATAATCATTTCTATTATTAAGCGCGAGACCGAAACAGGAATGATCGAGTCACAGTCAGAAAAGTGTTACTATAGGGAGACTGCCATAAAAATAAAACAATCTGATTTTTTTTGTTTTCAAATTGATTGACTGGGATTTTCTTGGGAGAAGTTGTCATGAATTGAGTGTTTAGTCTTTCACTTCCTAAAACGCACACACACAATACTTCACCTCCAAGTCTTAAAAGTCTGATCTGAACTGTCTTGGCCAGCATCATAGACTTTGAGACGTGTCGCTGACATCCTTTAAAACTTAGCATGGAGGAAGGATGACATCATTCCCTCCCCCCCCCCCCCCCCCCCCCCCCCAGATCAGGGAGTTAGGGTTAGGTTTAGTGTCAGGGGTTACGGTCGTGATTAAGGTTATAGGAACGGCAAATACGCCCACCAGGGGCCCCCCTGAGAGCCCAGCCCCAGAGCGCTCCTCAAACAGCGCTATTCTTGTGGCGCTTTTGCAAATTGACACAATGGATTTTGTATAATCTAGACATTGCTCTAGTTTGACGGTGCTCAGTTTCTCTTTTTCATTTTCAAGCTGCCCTGAAAAATGTAAAACAGCAATAAGAGACGATTTATTTACATTTTAAAAAGGGGTAATACCATAATGCTTTTTGCAGGTATTTGGTAGAAATGTCAAACACATCTTTATCACTGTCTGATACTTTGTTGATTAGTAAAGGCAACATCTAAACTGCTGAAACATACATCATTTTAGAAAGCAGAAGATCTTGGCTTTCAAATGAGGTTCCACACATGGCATAGCGGCTGTAAGCTCGCCAGTCAATACGCTTTGAGATCTGGATATGAATAATTACTAACCCTAACTCCCTAATTTAAAAAAAAAACTGCATCTCGCCTCAGTTTGGACGTTCACTCGACGTCTTGCTGGATTTCACTCCCGCGGTCCTGAATCATTTCTATTTTGTCTACATCACCTCCTTGTTTTACACTCCATTTCCTGCTGGACGATTCATCACTGTCTCGAGCGCCGAGGAGACCAGCGCCTCGGTATAAAGTGGTTCACCCAAGGACAGAGACGGGGCAAACAATGCGCTTTACTCAGCCTTGGAGATAAAGCTCCCTCTAATATCTAAAAATATCGTCAACCATCTGGTAAACCCCCGACGTTTGATCCGATTCTAATACAAAACATCTTCCAATCCTGATCTTTGTTATCATTCTTCTCAAATCTCCTCTGCTTCCTGCCTCTCATCGCCACGGTTACCCCCTCCCCTTGGCTTGTGTCCACACTTTCTCCGGCAAACCCTTTATTTAGACTCGCTCCCACGGGACCCATCTTCACCCAATGACCCACATCTTGGAGCAAACGCCACCCTAACCACCGGGGCCCACCCTGAGAGCCCTGAGAGCTTCTCAAGCAGCGCTGTTCTCGGGGCGCCACTGCAAATTCACGCGGTGGATTTTGTATAATCTAAAGATTGCTCTGGTTGATGAAGCTGTTCCCTGAAAAATGTAATCCAGACCTAAGCGAAATGTTCTTGAAATGAGTAGATTAGATTAGAGTAGAGTAGATAAGAAAAACATCTGCAAGTGGAGAAATCATCATCATCTGTTTTACTTTGTTTATTAGAAAATGTAATAATTGATCTCTACAGCTGAAACAAAATATCCAGTAGTTTCACTTCCTATTCCTCCAAGCCAGCTACAATAGGCCCGTCCCACGGTCCCACTCCCCCCTTGTCTTGCACCCCTTCACTGTGCAGCTGTGCACCCCTTCACTGTGCAGCTGTTTCAATAAAGAGAAAACACACTGCTCTGTGTGTGCAGCTGTAGTGAAGCAACGGCAGATGTTTCCACTTTGCATTGGGAGGATGAAGTTTAACATTATTGAGAGGTTCATTTAAGTTAAGTTACACTTCATTCATTTTTACCTAGAGAAATTAATCTCTGCATTTGACCCATCCTCCATGCTGTAGGCCTTTTTGTGTGTGTGTGTGTGTGTGTGTGTGTGTGTGCGTGTGGTAGAGGAAACCGGAGAACCCGGAGGAAAACTACACACAGGAAGACAGTCCAGGTGGGACTCAAACCCGTGACCTTCTTGCTGTAAGGCACAAGCGCTAACTGCTGCACCAGCAGAAAAGCATTTTCTGGACATTAAGGACTTCAGGAGGAGCTTTTTGGGAAATAGAAAAGGCATAGTTTTTTGGGAGCTGTCGGCAATAGTCACTGGAGGAGATCCTAAGATCATTCAAAGATGCGCTAGTGGCTCAAACCCCAACTCCAGGTATGTTTTTGATGAGAGAACAATATTGTGACATATTGGCATAATATCCCCATGTACATGCACAAATACTTAATCCACCGGCAGATTTTTAACTTGTCACAATGCATAACGCACCTCATATTAAAGGTGCATTATTCAATTTTTTATGCGAAAAAAAGGTTGATATTAAATTGTATTTGACCTTGTAGTGACCTAGCGGCTGTATGAGAGGTCAGCGATGGCACCTTTACCTTCCACCACCGTGGTCTCTAGGACGCTCCTGGATCAATTGTTTGGAAGGTTTACACTGCTGACCAGAAAACCGACACAACAATTGACCCTGGAGCGTTGTAGAGGCCAGTAAAGTGAAAGCGCCATGCTGACCACTCGTACAGCTGCTGGGACATTACAATACAAGGTCAAATACACATAAATAACAACTTTTTTTTTTCACATAAAAAGTTGCGTAATGCGCCTTTAAGGAAGAAAAAAAAAGTGTAATAAATAAATGAACTACATAAATATCTTCAACTGAGCAATATTAACATGATATATTATTTCAGTCAGTGCCCTTTTTACACTTGTTTTAGTCCAATTTAACACTGGTTTAGACCTGTTTTGGTCATTGTTTAGCTTAGTCATTGTTTCTTAATCAAGTTATTCGTGTTCAGTCTGGGTTTTGTTTTTGTTTAGTCCTGGACGAGTTCCTGTTTGGTTAGTAATCGTGTTGTTAGCGACGCACTTTGGGACATTAGTCAGAAAGTTACCGAGTGGCTGAGCTTGACCAGATTCCGCCTCTATTTAGCTCAAACGCTTGCTTATGCTAAGCTTCTACTTGGTGTACAAAGTTTAAAAACAATGATATGACACGGGGGGGGACTGACCAGCTCCGTCTCGGGCTCCTGGTTCTGGGGGGTGTCGTGGTGGCTGGGGCCCTCACAGTCCGGGCTGTAGTGTTCACAGTAGTCGTAGGCCGCCCGGGGGTCCGCCACAATCAACAGCTGCTGGATGTCGCCCTGGAAGGAGAAAGAACGGAGCGATTGAGCGTCAGTATCGTGCTTTCTTTGCTTTATCAAATCTTACAATAATTTCAGAGGGAAATTTGAAAAACCCTGCAAAAGAAAAAATCTGAAAGTGGAGTGTAAAATCGGTATATGTTATTATATGAAATTATATTACAAACTATTGGATATGGCAGAATATAGAGGGGATGCAGATTACGTCACTGCATGGCTACAGCATATAGAGATACATTCATTGCCAGTAACTTTCATTTCTCATATGGAAAACATAACAGCATACAGAACGGAATTCCTCAGGGACAACGTGATAATTTGAGTCGTACAAGCCAGGCCTAATGTTCACATGGAGGGGACAGCCTGACTGTTATTAATTGCAAAAAGCAATAGAGAAGAATTGAGCAGGGAGTATTTGACGGCTTATAGTACATAAAGTTTACATTATAGACATCCAATGGAGAAGACTGACTAATGTTAAGGCTGCTATTTAAAAGAACAAGACTTATTGGAAATCATCTGTTCTGAATTTGGAAAAAGGAAATTAGATGTTGTCTCGCTAACTTTGCATTGGCAAAGGCTCTTTTTCCACAAAGGATTCTTGAGCTAAGAAGAGGTCCTTTTACTTGTCTATTTGATCCTGGATGTTAATGTGGATCGGCAGAATCTCCTCAGTTTAAACCGATTCAAAAGCAATAACATGTATGTTGTTCCATGCCTGTGTTCAGAGTCTATAGGCCATATCTAACTAATCTATGCATTTGGAATTGAGAAAATATACATATACATGCCCATGAATAGGTGCTTCACGATATTACTGAAGTGAGAGTAAACAGTGCTACCTCCAACTACCATTACTATGAGCTTGCCCTCCTCCGAGCGCCAGAAGTAAAAGTCCCATTGGAAAACTCCTTATTAAAAACAAATGATAAATCAAAGAAGGCTGATCACCTGTAACTACTGACCAGATATTTTACAAGGAAAGAAAACACCAAATACTTACATACAGCAAAATACAGCAAAATGCTTTCATAACGTTCAATCTTATGGTTATTATAGTTACGCAGCTGAATATTTTCATTATTTTGAAATCCATAGGGGCACGGGACAACGCCTACCACCACTACCATTACTATGAGCACAATGTGTGTACAACTGAATACAAATACTTCCACTGGCTAAGCAGCTCACAGCACCACTACCATGACTGCGGCTCCTTCTTATTTGAGAGTTTGAGGTTTGCGTATACAGTAAAATGAAACAATCCTTCAAAAAATGTCAACTATTTGCGTAAAAGTCCTTTCCACTCCTGGTAGCGATAAATATCAGGCATCTGGGGACCTCGGCTGACCTACGCCTCTGTTCCAAAAATACACCTGGCCGAAGAGCCGGAGCCAAGCGTCACAGCGCAGGAAAGGTGAGAGGAGAGTGCTAACAGGGTGTAGCCCGTAAGAGGAAACCCGTCCTCACAGATTGCATTCAAGTACAGGAGGCGACATCTGCGCGGGTTTACGGCCTCTGGAAGATCGCCTGTTATACGTGTCCAGTAAAGCTCCGAGCAATATAGGCCCAAAACAACAACCGGGATTCACATAAATGCACTTGTAAGGAATAAGCAGTCTGGGTTCATAAAAGGCTTGGGGACAACTGAGTTCAATTATAAAAATATAAAAACAGTATGTGAGATTGAAGTACCATTCAATACTGCATTTAAGTCAGTGTCAAGATGATTTCAAGACATAAAAAGTGCATTCTTAGAAAACAGCTTAATTTAGGTCAAATATCAGTAACTGTATATTACCAAACCAGATATTATCTATCTCAGTGTTTTCCAACCAGGGGTACGAGGATCTAATAGGGGGTACTTGGAATTATTTCAGACTTAAAAAAGGTAAGGTAATGAGTGCTATTTGAAGACGATTTTGAATTAAAAAACAATATCGAAAACCAGAATCAGTATCAGTAATACATTTTTAATCCACATGGGAAAGCCATCAGTTGTTGCTGCTGCTCCAATAAATATAAAAAAATATATCTATTTTTTAAAGTACAAAACAACCACCAATAATACAAGCCATAATAAAGTGCCAATGGGACCATACAATCAAAATAAAAATGTATAATTTGTATTTTCAATGTTGAGTCAATGTGTGAATTTAAATAGTATCGTGCAGTAATACAAAGGAATTTGAGTTTTATTTGGAAGAAAAACACTGACTTTTTACTGATGAAAAGTAGATTTAATTGATCACTTCCCAAATATTTGACCACACTCTCGAGGTAGACGGGTACTTGGTGAACAAATGAAGGTAGTAAGGGGTCCGCAATACAAAAAGAGTTGGGAACCACTGATCTATATGACAGAGTACTTTCTGGAGCGGGTGTCCCAGAGTGTTCGGTAATGTTGGGGGTTGCGTCTGAAATGTTTGGGAACCCCTGCATTAAAGCCATGGGTAACATTACAACCAATGAAAGGTAATATTACTAATACAATTTACTTCATGACGGTTGATTTTCTTTGCTCATTCCTCGGCCCGGACTCGTGACTTTGCAGGGACGCCTCGCGACATCACCCCCTCGTCTCCATGGAGATGTTGCAGCTTTGGTTTGGGTAGCCAAAGAGCTCGTGCTTCACAGCTAGAAGGTCCGGGGTTCGATTATCACTTGGGACGGGGCCTTTAGGCGCTGCAGGGGGCGCTGGTCCAGTCCAATATACAAGGCATTACAATAATCCAGGCGCGATGTTACAAATGCATGGATAGCTTTTTCAAAAGGATAACGCCACAGCTAAGCCAACATTCTTTCAGCATCACTGCATCATAAATCTTAAATATGGGACACATTTGGGCCATAAGTCAACTTGTCAACACTTGCCGCTGATTTGCGAGGTTGGCGCTCAAATTCAGTGAAATATGACGTTATCAATCACGTTATCAATCATTTTTAACACTTAGCGTACATTTTTGGACACCTTAGCTTGGTTTATAAATCATGAATTTTATCCACACAAAAAAACAACGCACTGAGCTTTAATTTCTGTGCAAAGAAAACACTTTGCTAAAAGGCTAACACAGTAGCCTCCAGGTTTTGGGAAGCCAGGCTTTCAAGTGGAGGCAATTTCAGTGTCGAAATGATCTGAACACGACTTGTGAAGCATCACCACATGCCCTCAGAAGGTTGATTTTTCATTGGGAAACAAAAAAGTGATTCATTTACAATACGTTTTCCACACAATCGGTCCTCCTTTCACATTCCAGATTGTCTTCAAGTATCCATCAGAAATTCCAGGAAGATTCCCAAACCGATCCCTTGGCTTCACTCTAAACAGTGTCTGTCTTCCAGCAGCGACGCGACTTGATGTGTTCATTCGCCGGCGTACGGGGCTATAGCATGTGTTTAGCATATGACTGATGTTAGCTTAGCATGCCGCGCTGTAATAACAACATCCAAGGGGAACATAAAACGGGAGGCGAGACACTGACTGATCAAAAAGTTGAGTGTGTCTAGAGTCGTAAAGAAATCCTCCCTTGATCTGAACTTTTCCCCACGGGCCAAACATATTGAAGTACAGAGCGGGATGCAGAAAGCCCATTCATTGTGAGAATAAATAAAGCACTGTATATAAATATTCCACAGCTGTTTCCTGAAGGGTCTCAAGCCTAGGCTAAGATATAAGAAGGAAATTGGCAGATTCTTGTGGCAAGGTGACACATTGGTCGGGTATGAAGGCACAAAGTCCCTGTTATTAACTTGATACTGTGTAGCTCTGTAAGCGCTATAAAACTATGATGTGTAATTACTTGTTGCCATTTCATGTGTCTGTTCAATCAATATCACAGCTGGGCTAATGGTTAAAACAGAAGGAATGCAAGAAACATTTAAAACCACGAAAAGGAAGTCTAACTCTATGTGAGTCACACAAGTCATAAAATTGCAACCACGCCGTTTTTTTCCCCCCTTTATAATGTTGAGTAATAAAATAACAGTAACTACGGAGATCCATTTACTTTCTGATGAGCACTGTCTCCCTTAATTGCAGTCATTCACAATGAAAAGTCAGCCCATGTAGAATAATGTGCGGTATTTATGCCAGGTGCACTTCCAGAGGCTGCCATTCTCATTTAGCCAGACTTACAAAGTGTGTGGGGGCTTGAATCACATACATTTTGCATCAACACAGACGAGACAAGGCCATCGGCAGGAAACAACTGCTTTCATGAAATGTAGGATTTTGGGGCCCGATCGTCCACCTGGCGCAACAACAGCCTTGCTCAAGACGAAGTTGGCATCTTGCGTACAAACAACGGCGCACCAGTGCTTTTTGTGACGCCATTCGGTCACTTAGGAAGGAACGCGGTCAGGGCTGAGGTCTGGTGTGCTACAGGCAGTGCTGACAAACTGTTTCTCCCACTGTGAGCGAAACACTGTCCATGTCCCGAGAGAGAGAATATATCGATGGTTTCTAGCGCTAGTAACAAAGTAAACTCCACGCTGCTGAAATCAAAACACCAGCACACACCACCACCCATTTTAGCGGAAAAGTCTTATACGGCGGAAAAGCTTGGGGAAAGCCTAATGCTGTGTAAAACATCGCCATGGAAGTCTTTTCAGCCCCTGTCCAGCCACTTACTGCACTAGGTATGAAGCTGAAGATTCCATATAGCGCCTCCCGTCATCGCGCAAATGTCTAGTCTACAGTCTGTGTTTAGAAACACAAGACCCATAGTCTTTATATGAGTCAGTCGCAATAACATTTCACATATTTCACATCCCTCCAGTAGCCACAGCTGTCCTGGGTATAGACTGAGGCAATTCGACGAACTGACATCATGCCCTTTCCACTGAGCTCGACCTGCACTGTGGTTTATTCCGACAGAAGCCAAAGCGGACGACAAGACCGGCAGATGGATGATCACGGAACAGTACAGATCCCGTCTTTAGCATGTCTGCACCAGCCCATAAAACTCATCCCTGGCGTCACACTAGAGTCTTCTCGTGTATCGCCCTATAGCCCCGCGCGGAGACCGGCCTCGAATCCTCAAACGCTCAGTGATTTGAAGCAGCCCGCCCGAGCCGGTGCCAGATGAGAGATGACAGGAGGCACGGGACTTTCCCATTCTGTCTCTCTCAGCTAATTCGGAGGTATAAACAGAGCGGTAGTTTGCGTCTGACTTCAGATAATTACAACCATACTCGATTTGGAAGTCGTAAAAAGGCTCGGGAAGCTAAAAGGGTGCCAGTTTAACGCTAGAGGCCAGACTGGAGTCTTTATAGTTCTTTATTTTTAGGAAGCAACAGTTTAAGGCGTTTCCATATAGATCTTGTTAGTGTACAAACTCTTTGACCCATCCTTCCATAACCCACCATGAGAAGTACAACAGCGCCTATGGACCTCGAAATGTTGAGCTAATTTTAGATTATCTGCAGTAACATCAGCTTTTTACCATCTGAAAAACATTAAGATCAGAGGAATAGTGTCAAAACCAGACTTAGAGACACTCATCCATGCATTTGTCTCCAGCAGGTTAGACGACTGTAACGGCCTGCTCACTGGCCTTTCTAAACGAGCTGCAGAACATCCAGAACGCTGCTGCTCGAGTCCTGACAAGAACCAGGAAATACGACCATATTAGTCCAGTGCTCCGGTCTCTGCACTGGCTTCCTGAGTTTAAAACAGCTCTGCTTGTGTACAAGTCTTTTCATGGTTTAGCACCAAAGTCCATCTCTATGTTAGAGCCGTATGAACCATCTCGGGCCCTGAGAACTTCAGGGAGGGGTCCCCTGGTGGTTCCCAGAGTCAATAATAAACACGGTGAAGCTGCGTTTCAGTTTCATGCAGCTAAAATCTGGAACAGTCTTCATGAGGATGTGAGACAGGCCTGAACTCTGACAATGTTCAAATCTAGGATGAAAACAGCTCTTTTTACACGAGCAGATGAAAACTGAAAGTATTTTATCTGCACTCTTGCCTTTTACTGTCATTGATTAACTTTATGTTGATGTTTTAATGATTGATTTGATCTGTTTTCTTGTAATTTTATGCAACTGTGAAGCACTTTGAATTGCCTTGTGTATGAATTGTGCTCTACAAATAAACGTGCCTTGCTTTGCCTCGATGAATTATTCTTACTTTTCATGTTTGGTTGCCCTTTTTAGTCCTGGATTAGTTTATAAAAAGATATATTTGACAACGGGTAACATTGATTCAAACTTTTCAAGAAAGGTTTACCTGTTTATGAAATACTTTAGGATTCTGTCTCGGTCTGAAAATTAATTTGCAGGTAGAATAGTGCATACCTGTAATATCTAGTCTAGCAGACCTTGGGCTTACACAAATCGCTTGACTACATATAATGAATATAACTAGTGGTTGACTGTCAATAATAAATAATCCGAGCCGACGTGGAAAGTAACACGTGCGGCGGTGCGTTGTTAGAGTGTAATTACACGGTCCAGAGCCAGGTGCAACAGGTCGCTGCGCCCGTGGGCAACAGCTGAGGGTCACGCCTGGAGCCGGCTTTGGAGAGGTGCCAGAATTATGTGCACCATGAGCCAATAAAGCCTCACACACACTTTGGTGTACATCCGCAAACACCTGGACAAACGAGTCAAGCTACAGCTATGATGATGATGATGATGATCTCAGGGCTTTTCTTTCGTTCTCTATCACGCTTTGATGAATAAAGGAAAATATGTGCAAGCGTTGGATTATTGGAAAGAGCATACATAAAAAAAAAACTTGAATAAGCAATGCCTTTAAGTAACTAACTAAACTGTGATAAGAGGGGACTTACAGACTTACAGAAACATAGCAAAAAATCCCTAACGGCACATTCATCTCCAGGACTTCTTCGAGATAAAACAGAAAGCTCTGATACATTGGGTGTAACTGCCTTTTCAGCACATACTTTCCAGCTTTCCATTAATTTCCATTACGTATATTTCAGTCTGCATCTCAACTCTTTTCCTCTCATTGTATCATGGGGCCACATATGCAAATCATACATACACATATGCATGCACTTGGCAGCTTTACCTATGACTAAGGCTATGTTTCCACTACACTCCATATATACGTCCAGTTGAAGAGCTAAAGGCCGTGATGAATTTGTAGCGATCAGAACCAATATCCGATGTCTGATAATTTTGTTGGTTCCTCTCTTGTTTTTCCCACAGCATCTCTCTCTTTGCCAGGTCATTTGTTAGCCCGCACAATTTGGGAAGAATGTGCTGTTTTGTTTTTTTTTCCTCGGATAAGCATTGTGATTGCAATTAGATGTGGTTTAAAAATCATGATTCAATCACAGCACACATTTATTCTAAAGATCCAAGAGCATTAACAGGTATTATCAGTGAAAATTTGAGACATTTTACCCCAGTGGTTCTCAACTGGTGGGTCAGGACCCAGAAGGGGAGCCGTTTTCAGTGGGTCGTGAGTCTTTTCCTTGGAATGATTCTTTCAATATTAATCTTTTGCAAAATAACATCGTCTGAGTATGTTAAAATGACTGTTATTTTTGTGATGATGTCAGCTCTTTAGGCTTATCTAATGCTTATTCAACAATATTCTGGGGGAAAAATACAATATTTTGGCTTTTATAAGACCAATTCTATTCTCCTTTAGGTCGGAGCTTGTCTTCCTGTTCAGTTGAGAACCACACGCTGACAGAAAAGGCGAAAAATAATCCTGTATGAAGTCCTTTCCATGATTTCATTACTGTCTATCAGGGCTGGGCAATTCGAAACGTAATCAAAATCGCAATCCCAACGTTGGTCAGTTTCACTCATCGTCATGGGACTTTATAATCGTCAGGCCATTTCTTTGGCAGCAACGGCATCCAGTTTTGGAGTTTTGGACGAGACAATGGAAGACATTTGTGCGTTAAATGAAACTGGAGGAAAGTTTCCTTTGTCATCGTTAGAGCCGGGGTTTGTGTAAAATATATGTCTCAGCTCAAGAATCAGCTGCATGTATATAGTTTTTTAGTATGAAAAATGAAAACCAAATCCAAAAATCGATCAATACGAGAAAGAAAATCGCCCAGCTCTATTGTCTATCAGCTCCTCTTCTTTAACGATAAATCAACGCCAAAACCAGCCAGATCTAGACCAAACCAGGCCGTTGGAGGATGGATAATTTAAGAGCTGAAGGTGTTAGACTTACAGATGTTTTTCGCTTTGGAAGCTTCACAGTCATAACTTACTCCCGCATTCCACCATTGCCAAAACGCCATCGAACTTATCAAAAATTCTTTTCCAAGCCTTAGGAGGGAATCGGCTCACTCAAACACGATATGAAATTTCAAATCCGGACAAATGACAATTAACGGAGAAGTATTTGGGAATAAAATGCCTGATGCTTTCCAGACGTCTTTTATCAATCGAAGCCGCTCTGTGGTCAGCGCGCGGATGGAGTTTCTACGAATGCCTTCAGATATGAAAACATTTTGCGTTGCCAGTAGCTCCCATAGCGCTTGAATTTCTTGCACCATCTGTTGGATCGTCTTTTCCTTCACTTCTCCTCTCCTCGCTTCGCTTCTTTCTATCAACAGTGGTCTGAGCTGCACCTTGAGCATATTACCTCTTGGCTTGTGCAGATACGCCGAGAGAATAGGACTATAGTTGACCAAAGGGGCAGCGGTCAGGTCTGTCGCAGGTACCGGTGTGTGAAGAGGGAAAGTGCAGGGTCAAAAGTGCAGCGAGTTCTTGCCTTCATCTGTTTGGGAATAGTTTCACTACAGACAGTGAGATCCTGGAGGAGATGCGCCGCAGGATTCGATAGCGTTTTTTTTTTTTTTAAGGCTCACGCTCATATTATTCCAAACTAAAACCATTTGGGGCTAGATTATCCCAAACACACTGGATTGGGAACACATTGTTGCTCCTGTAGGACTTCAGCCGGTGCCATAACTAACAGGCATGTCATCTCTGCCCTCAAAAAGATTCCTACGGTTTATTTGAATATGAATGTATTTCTAGAGCCATAAACTAGGCTTATTTATCAAAGTCACCTACTGCAGTGCATCAATCCCTCTTCGACTCTTTGTACACCCCAAAAGGGAAAGCTTAACGTCTCTACTGCGCTGCGGCTGGTATTTGAGGAAAATACACTGCCCGGCTAAAAAGAAAAGGTGACCATCTGAACTGTTATGATCTGGGGTTGGTGCAGCTGGTCAGGTCTAACTTCGGCAACACTATAGGACCAAAGAAAGACTGACTGACCAGGTTAGTCCATCAGAGGATTTTTTTTTCTTCCCTGATGGCACAGGCATATTCCCAGATGACAATGCCAGGATTCATGGGAGTGGTTCGGTGACCATGAGGCATCATTTTCACACATGGATTGGCCACCGCAGAGAGTCCAGATCTTAACCCCGTTGAGAATCTTTGGGGACGTGCTGGAGAAGGATAGGATTTGGAGAAGGCAGTGGTCTCTCCCATCATCAATGCAAGATCTTGGTGAAAAAGTCATGCAAACACTGGATCTCTTGACATTGCAAAAGCTTATTGAACCAATGCCACAGTGAATTAGTGCTGTAATCAAACCTAAAGACCGTCCCACGAAATATTAGATCGTGTGACCCTTCTTTTTTTTGGGGGGGGGGGGTGTTCAGGCAGTGTACATCCAGGATTAATTTGCTATGGTTTTAAATGTCTTAAAAACGTCCAAGCAGAGCCCGAATGGAGGCCCTTTATTCTCTGTGACTCCATGGTAATACTGAATCGTCAAGATGTTCCTCTGACCAATAAAATGCACTGGCAATTGAGTCAATTGAGTTCACAGATGTCCACAACAAAAGTCTTCTTGCGGCCATTTCTTTGTGCGGCTCCAGAGCTCGCTTGTCGATCATGCCTAATTGGTTTCATATTGGCCGTATTTTTTGAGTCTTGCCATAGCACATTCAATCGATTTCCAGACTCCGGTCGCACGCCCAGTAAACCGCCAGCGCTATTTGACTCTGTTCGATGAGTGATGACTTGATGTGGCAGCCGGCAGCTTTAACTATAACTAACGATGCCATCACAAAGTCCCGGCCGACAACTAGACTGAACGGATTGCTTATTTTCCTCTCAATTCGCCCAAAGGAGAAACATTTACAGCGTCGAGCGCCTCGGGCCGTACGTATGACTGACACAGATGGGGAACGGTCGGCTGGCGAACCCCCGCTGCCAATGTCTTCGTAAGCAATGACTCACTGTAAGGATCCATCAAATTGCCGTGTCTTGCCAAGATTTTCTCCTTCAAGGGGCAAAATGTGGAAAGGTTTTCAGACAAGGTTTGAGAGACACGTAAACAATCACTCGTATGGCCTTTCAATCTACTTCAAACCGGCCGACTTGTCAACACACAGACACAGCAATCAGGAGCATTTGGGAGAAGACGGAAAGGATAAACAAACACAAGGACAACGCGCATTAGGACTTTATGCTACTTACATAATTGCAACCATTACGATTCGCTAATTGCAACCATTCAAAGTTCTGCTAGAGATGGATCTTGCGGTCCCTAATAAAGAGGCCCCGAGTCTCTGCGATATCGGGCTTGCATATCTCTTAAACAGCTGTGAAATGCGAGCTGGTCCCGCGCACACGCTGGTCATATTTTCCTCAGACTTTAGAGTTGCCTGGACGTCGAGCACCTGCTTATGCAATCTGCACAGAGGCAGCCATGTGGTGACGGGCTGGATACACTTGGAGATTTGTGACTATTTCACGATTTTGTTTGAGGAATGAATAATGGAACGCGAACAAAAAAAAAACCATTCCTGATCTGTCCTCATCCAAATTATAGTTGTATGTGTAGGAATATATCGTGGTCTAAAACAAAAATGCAGGGTGCACAGTTCAGCTGTAGTCACGATTTTCTTAATTTACCTCCATTTGAGCCTTTTCTTCATCCCGATTTAGTACTTTTGTGAGTCTTGTATGGACACAGTTTGACAAATGAATGGAACGTACGGTGTTTAAATGATTGAAATTAAAAGGTGCACTATGCAACTTTTGAACTTTCAGTGACCCGAGCCGCTGTACGGGCCTTCGCTTTCCATCCCGGTGTCTCCTATGATGCTTGAGGATCCATTTTATTTCTGTTTTTTTTAGGGTTTCTTGAAGGTTTTCAGAATGGAATGGATACGGTTCAATCCGCAGTGAACGCCTAAAAAAAACGATTGATCCTGGAGCGTCCTGCAGGCCATCGAGATGGTGCTACACACAAACATCTGCTGTGTCACTGAAAGGTCAAATACGTATTAATATCTATATCTACTTTTATTTTACCTAAAAAGTAGCATAGTGCGCTTTTTAGATAATAATTAATAGCGTAGTATAATACAATATCACAGAAATCTTACCATCTCAATAAGTAACACATTCATCGACAATACCTCGGTCATTCAGTTCATTTTTTTTCTCAACTTCCACAGAAGCCACAAAAGCCATACCCCAAAGACATAAGATACTATAGCAAAACACATGATATTACATTGCAGAGCAGAGACAGCTGTGTTCCCACTTCAAGTTTCCATATAGGTTTAACAGATGTTTGCTATAACAAGCAAAGAATGTATAAACAAACAAACATATCGTACGTATATCTGGACAGGTCATATGCAGAGTTAGTTAGCCCGTTCAGGTATAGTTACCGAGCTGAGCAAATATAAAATATTCCCTTATTCCTACTTGACGCTTCAGAATTTCAGGGAGAATCTGTGGGGTGATGAAATTACCGTTAATACGTTGTTGTTAATACAAAAAAAGCAAAGTCAGACTTGCTCCGGTGACAAAGCGCAACATTAAAACAGGAACGAAAATAACAGCTCTCTTCAAACAAAGCCGATTTGGGAGGGATAGCGGGTGATCTAGATCCGAATACTGTGCTAAAACTAATTGCACCAACTTGCACTCGAACTACTCTGACAAGCCATGCCCCTTTAAGGCCCTTAATGTCCTTAATTGTGCCAAATCACTGTGGATTTCTCTCTCCACTCTTCACTGGCTGTAATGAGCCGAACCCCCGTCACTGTGGTGGAGCCCGGAGTCTTTGTTTGCGCAGTAAATGTAAATCAACCCAATCTTTTGATCCTGATAATAGGGCAATGAAGTGCTTATGTATAATTGTTTTAAACACTATCTCTGACACAGCTTGACATTTTTGCGACTCAACCAACCTTTACGATAAACCCATTAGATTTCACTTATAACCTCCTCGAAATGGCTCTGTTATTACTGCACGTCAGACCTGAATGACATTCCACCCTCTGTTTGTTTGATCTGGCAAACAATTCCTCATTTTCCGCTCAATTTGGCAAATTGGAAATTGGTGGGGTAGCAGCGTGCGGAATAAAAGAGGTGCAAAGCGTAACATGTCAGTTAGGGTAAAAAAAGAAATATAAGAAAAAAGTATAATTACTGTGAAGCAAACACTCCCTTTGATGCATTGGCTAAAGAGAGTGGACAATGTTTTCACTGACACAAAGACAGGTAATGCATTTAATTTTCTACTCTAAACATACTGTATTTATTTATATAGTTTATGCAACTTTCAGTAACTTGAAGTACACTGGAAAAAATGCCTTCTCTTCTTACATAAATTGCTTTAAAAGTGCTTTTTTTAAAGTGAATTAGGTAAGGTAGGTGGTTTATTTGTCATGATACAACAACTGTATGAACAAAATGTGTCCTCTGCATTTGACCTATCCCTCGACGCCTCTGGGACGTCCCGTAAGGAGCAGTGGGCGGCGGCAGTACCGCGCCCCGGGACCCATCTCTAGATGTGGAGCCAGGCTGATGATCAGAAACGCATGACTGGAGGATTCACCTATTGTACATGTTTTTAGTGGTGGGGAAACCAGAGTACCCGGAGGGTGACCTACTCAGACACGGGGAGAACATGCAAACTCCACACAGAAAGGCCCCGTCCAGGTGGGAATCAAACCCAGGACCTTCTAGCTGTGAAGCATGAGCGCTAACCGCTGTGCTACGAAAGTGAATGTGCCGCCCACATTTTTAATTAAGCATATAAAGACCATTTATGCTCATTTTGAGTAGGTTTGCCTGCTTTGAAAACAAATATTTGATATGATTTGATTTGAATATTTTACAACACAGGCACAACAGTGGGGAAAAATTTAAAAATTTAAAACATTCTAGCTTGAAAAGGAGTGGGAAGAAGACAAGCTTATTTACTCCCACCCCCTATTCATATACCTAAATAATAATGTGGTTGCTACAATAACATAGCTTAGTCCTTGGTGTCTTACTAAACAATTAAGTTGGTAACATATTTACAACAAATGCAACAATGCATTACATTCACACTAATCTCACTTTTATGTTAAAATTGCATTTTTTCCAGTAACTTTATCATGCAGTACCTTTTACTTCTACTTGAAATCTATTATAATTTCAAGAATCAATATCCAAACTTTAGTAAAAAAAATAACAAATGTCTGACTGTGACCAAATATTCATATTGATGTTTGAAAAAAGGTCCTTATTTTGGGGAAATACCAGATTTTTCACATTATTTTCCCTTTTACCTGTCAGATTACAACACTGCCAAAACATAAATTTGACTTTTACGCTCAGGAATTTGAGGAATTATTTGGCAGACGTCTTTATTTTCAGTTAAAATATATTACATTATTTTAACTTCAGCAAATGTGCCACTCAACCCATCAGCATAAGACAACCACATATTACCATCTGACTTCAAAATCACAAGTTCGGCCGGTTCTTCTGCTTCTTATTCCATCGGCAAATCCAAACCAGTCCCTCAAATGTGTTACATAACGTTGCTTATGCCTGCACAGGATCATGGAAGTGGAGTTGTCCCGATCTAACAAATCCTATTCCCTAATCAGAAATAATCCCCAAGCCAAACAGACGCATATTCAACATAAACAAGATCGAATCTCTCCAAATCCGTTAATACGTAAAGGTAAACATAAACACGTCCACATACGTCGCCCTCGGCCCTCTCCACAAAGTCAATATTGTTGTTAGAGCCATTCAAAATAAGCCGTCATCAAGTCAATGGCAGAATAATAAAAGTCTCTGTCCTCGAAAGACCTCAGATTCAAAGCAAATACATTGGGCGTGTCCTCATATAACATAAAAAAACAGAAAATGTATAATGCACTTCCAATTCCGACTCTCCCAACCAGAATAAATAAACCAATGGTGTCTGAGAGTTTTCCGAATGTGCTCAGAACCTCATTGAGTGAAATTAGCTTCATAGCTAGAAGCATTGTTCTCCGGTCAGACATGTGTTTCTCATAAAGGTAAATAACAGTTTTAGCATTCGCAGCTAACGTGTGTAGTAACCACACTGTGTACAAGCCAACATGCAAAGATAAAATGCTCATTTCTGTTGCATTTTGTCTATTGTGGTCCTGCTAATATCGACGACTCAAATCAGAAATCAGCTCTTCATAGTCGGTGCCATCTTGGGGCAATCTACCTTGATTTTTGGTTAACATTTGCAGATAAACATCTTACCCTGAAGCTCATCATCACCTAATCAAAGATTTGCTGCGTAATCTATCAAAAGAATTAAACAAAAACACCATTTTCCTTCCACCAGAAAACGCCTTTGATCAGTAATCCAGAACAAAGTTACCAATGGATAAAGGAAACCACGCCTGAGGATCTGGCAGCGGTTATGTAGTCTGCTATTCGTCTCAAACATCCAACTTCACAATGACTTTGTTCCCACAAGTATGTGACGAAAGTCCAAGTTATTAGCCACATAACTCACAGCACTGCAGTTCCAGCGAGTTGATACGTTTTGGATCGCACAGGCCTTTCTAGCGACTGAAAAACGAACAAGGCAGTAGGTGAATGTTTTTCTTACCTCGAAAACCTCCTCGTCCAGGATCCTGGTTCCGAACACGGTGATGCCCTCGGTGTTGATCACGGCCTGGTCACTTCTGCTCAGGGGCTTGGTCACTTTCTTCTTACAGTCCACGATCATGGTGACGCTCTTCTTCTCCACGCTGATGGCCACACGATGCCATCTGCAAGACACGATTTATACAACCTGAATATGAAGATTTCACAAAGCAACCTGGATGGACAGGGGTTCATGGCTGAATCTGGCACCTTCACACAAGCGTACACCGTCCTTTCCAAATAAACGAGTAAAATGACGAGTCTGGTGGAATAAAGGACCGGTTATAAGCATTAGCTGTATTATGAAAAACATGCTCAGTGCCATCGCAAAGGTTATAGTATGCCTATGCCGTAATGCCAATTGAAAACATTGCCATACCACACAAGTTGTTAAGGAGAGTGTATAGGAGAGGTAGCTGTGCCGGTGCCTAAAATGCAATGCGTCAAGTGACCAGTGTGACTATGTTCTCGCTTCTTCTAGTCAGCTTCTCAAAGCCCAACAGTGAACCATAACTTGTTGGAGATATTTGATGTTCCCCAAAGATGTCCTAATGCAGAGCTGCAAAGAGACAGGAGACGCCAAGAGGTTGATTTACCATCAGTACGGGACCTGGAGACATGAACTCTCAACACACTGTGATGGTATCGGTCATTCAAGTGGGTTTAAAGGTGGCATTAAAAGAGAGCCAAGAAGGGTAGTAAGGCTTATCAGAGACAACTTGGCCAAGGCACATTCAATAGTGTCCAGCAGAAGGCTTCTGCATGGCCATATTATGCGAAGGGAAACAGATAAGTGTTTGTCAGGGGAAAATAGCACCCTAAGATGACGCCTGGCAGTTGGTGTTAATAGCAGCCGCGGACTGGGCTTATATTTGACCGGGCATTTGACGGGTGGGCCGGTTCCAAAATGGGCCGGTGCGTTAGATTGTATTTTTTTAATTTTCTGCGCAGCCCGTGCTTTCTGGAATGGAATCATGCATGGGCCCATCACAGGCGCATCAGTGGTACATGTGCCGCACGCATGATCAGCCCCCTCCCCTCTGCCCCTTCCATTACTCCCCCAAAATGGGCCGGCCGAGCCTATTTATTTTTTTTATTTTCTGCGCAGCCCGCAGAAAATATCATCCATCGGCCCATCACAGACTGCTGTCCGGGGGTGAGTAATGGAATGGTATTTTCAGTTGCGTGCTATGGGTGGGCTGGTCCAAACCAAAAAAAATGCTCGGGCTGAATTATTGTCCCAGTCCGCCCCTGTTTAATAGGTTAATTAATGAGGAATGCCAACAATGGGCAGCATGAGAAGTGTCCTTGGTTTGCCTGGAAACCAGACTCACTGTAGCTCGTGCAGCTCCAATGCTAACAGTCCGACCCTCATTAGTACGAGATTTCCAAAAACTTTATTTCGAAAACCAGCCTGGTTTATTTAAATGTGTGTCCGTAGCCTGTAGCCGTAGAAAGTGTTTAAAAAATAGAAACCAGGCGTTAAAGTTGTTTTTAACGTGTCTAAAGTCTAATGCTTTTCAATGGGAGATCAGCGGCTCTATGGAGGTACTACAGCAATGGCGGCCTCCAGTGTTGCGGTCGTAAAGCAGAGCAGCCAGCGGCCATTGGTCAACACTGCACTGTTTCTCTGTGCGGGCCTAAAATCGGCTTTGTTTTTTATGTAGTCATGTAGTGATTTTCTCTTGCCTTCTCCAGTCCCAGGTAAACTAATAGGAGACAAGTGGCGGGCACAATTTGCCACACTTGCCCATTTATACACATGCACACCGCAATTATACATGCAAGGTGAGTGAAGTGTCTTGCCCAAGGACACAACGAAACTGGGATCGAACCACCAGCCTTTGGACCCATGGACTCCTGTCGCCGGGTGGAAGTTCTAACATTTTAACCTCATATCATGCAATGTGCATCCTTCTTGCGTGTGTTGCCCTTCAGCCTTTTATGGTGAAAATATGGAATCATCCATTTCCAATTTACGCCCGTGATTAATGTCGATGCTACGTATTTGTCGCTACACTATTGGACATCTGCGATTTATAAAAAGCCGAGCCTAAAGCTGCGGTGTCTGGCACTACGGAGATTAATAATTTGTACAACAATAGACTGTCATCTGTTTGCCGCCGCCATCGCTTTATGTATCATTACAGTCTGAACGGCTCCATATGGAATTAAACGGCGGAGCAATAAATTCTCATAAATCTTCACTGCGGAGGAACAACTGATACTGACAGCGATGAGAACTCGCGCTAAACAAAAGCACACAACAGAAGCGCTGGGAAAAGAACGTCCACCGTGACCCAATGAAGAATCTTAGGCAAAGGTTAAATACTATTATCCACAAAGCTCTTCTCCAGAAAAAACTATCCACTAAATATTTTTGTCATTTTACTTTTGAAATTGAAAGTAGAGCGCCGATGGCTTCAAAGTTTTCCGATATGAAGATAACTCTGGATCTCAGGGATGTGACACAGATGATGGCTAAAATTGCTTTGCAACACGGTTCATTCAAACAGGTGTTAAGCTCTTTATGCAGCTGCCCTGTGGCTGATGATCAGAAACATGGCAACAAATCTTAACAAATGATTTACAATAACCTTGATTCATGTTTTTCCCAACTCTCCCCTGAACCTAATCAGTCGAATAACAATGACTAGGTAAACTTTCCTGGAACATTTCGCCAAATTTATAGCAGAATAATACATTCACTACGCTAAAACAAATTCCCCGTCATAACAAAGAGCATAGTCAAACAAACATGTAGCAGTTATCGTCAATGAACCGGCCTGCACCCCCCGGCCACTGAAGGTACTATATACATGGCCCTGTGGATAAACGGCATCACTCACTTGCCGTCAGCCAGGTTGATGGAGCGGAACAGCGGGTAGTCCTCGGGGGCAGGTTTTCCGTGCTGGTCCTCGTACAGAAACACAGGCGCCCTGCCCACCTCCATCCCCAGCTGCTGCTCTCCCTGCTGGTTGTACACGGACAGCAGGAACGACTGAAGACCCGCTTTGGGCTTGACGGTGAACATGATGGAGAAGTCCTCGGGGAAAACTCCGCCTGGAAAGAAATATATTATTATATTATAAACACATACAGTACCGGGTCACGCATTTAAGCAGTTGTTGATAAGGGGTCAGCCCTATTCCCCCACTTCTTTTGATTGAGATTAGGCACCAGCCCAATATCCTTAAGGTTAGGGTTAGGGTTAAGCTGCTTGATATATGTCTGGCATTTCACTCTCATGACTTGTGATTGGTTGAAGTACCAACTCACCTACGTAAAAAAAAAATCGCACCCAGGGAACATAGGACCCGGGGAACATAGGACCCGGGGAACATAGGACCCGGGGAACATAGGTATGCACCCGTTGATAAGACTTCCACATCTATAGCCTCTGTCTGTCTTTTACAGATGCGTCACCATATTTGGGAAAGTCATGTCACGCATTTATCAATCGCTCACTGTCAGCCGTATGTGACATTACAGGTGAAACTCGGGAAAATAGTTCTGTAATTCAACTTAAAATTTGAAACAAATATATGATATAGAATCATTACATGCAAAGTGACATATGTCAAGCCCTTGTTATAATTTTGATGATTATGGCTTCTTTTTAATTTGGGGATTTTACAAGTAGAGCCATAATAATCAAAATTATAATTAAAAACAAGCCTATACAAGTCTCACTTTTCATGTAATGAGTCGATCATATATTAGTTACACAGTTTAAGTTGAGTAACATAAATGAATGCACTTTTAAACGATATTGTAATTTTCCGAGTTTCACCAGTGTGTGGCGTTAACCAATATATATTGTATGACCATTTTAAAAAGTAACTATAATGCAATAAAAACCTAGAGATAACCTAACATTGCATTGTGCACTGATTCGGGTGATCCATTCTTCTCAGAGAAGGGGGAATCTTATATATATGGGTGTTGTCGCGGTTGGGAGGCCTTTAGTGAATTGACCGCTGCGGCGGTTCTATACGATGCGTGTTTTAAATAGTGTTTAAAAATATATATATAAAAAACCACGAAAAAAAATAAAAAGATACGAAACGCAATATGTGGCGGGCGGTGCGCCACAGAATAGTCTATGTGTGGGAAAACACTGCTGTATAGTCTTGACATTTTAGAACTGAAAACCGGCCAAGTTAGCGTATGTGCTAACCAACCCAGATTCTGAAAGCTAAATCAGCTAGCATCAGGGTACCTCAATAATATTCTAACTAATTCTAATTCTATTCCCTGTGTGTATCACAGTCTGATTGTAACAAGGCAGAACTTCTTTGGACAATAAGCTGTCATGGTGCGTAGCGTAGCATTAGCATTGTATGCAAGTTTTCAGGAGCAGACACCAGGCTAACGTAGGCTAAAAGCACATTTGTATGGGCCTAATGTGACGAGTAATATGCCAAATAAGGCTAGCATCTGTATAGCTTTACCCTAATCCACCTCAATATAATTGTCCCTCCCTTCCCAAACAGAAGCCTTGATCCATGAACCTGACTCACTGCGTGTTGATAATAGCTCACTTTTCACTCTATTTTCTAATTAATGCTTTTTTTACGGGGGCCATTATGAGTGCGCAATTGTGCTGGCATTAGTATTTGGGCTACTCCAGAGCTTTACACCCTCGCCGTCTGGACAAACCTGGACGGTGTTTATTGAGGAAACTGAAGGCGCTTTTCGGGCTTTTCCCAAATTACTGCGACGTAGCACATTTATTTTACAACACGTTTAACCAAACCACAACATCGAAGGTCACTGTGAAAGCTACTAACGCTGATCAAATGAAATATAAAACTGTTTTTTTGTTTGTTTTGTTTTTTCACTCTTAGGTGACTCATACGTTAATGCCTCGTAAAATTTCCTTATAAGAGTATTGGTTTCCTCCATTTTGAAATGTGACTTATGGGGTTACTCAATGCATTTGTTTTGTCTCAAAAGCCTGGAAAAGATTAGCTAAAGAGACTCATCACTCAGCAGTAGCCATAAGGTTTTTCCACAGCTATAACTAATGACTGGGCCTGTGTACAGTAGCCTATAATATACACAACCTATACCGCATCATCAACTCTGAAACTTGATGAGCTTAAGGACACAGGAGGTGGACATGATTTCACGTTTCAGTGAGAGTTTAGTGTCACCCCAAGAAGTAAACACGTGTCCCACTTCCATAACGCTCCTTATTGTTGCGTCTGCTTTAACTCGTCCGTTAGGTTGTAAAAGGTCTTTCTGCGTAATGCCCCGATTAATTCTGATTTACAGAAGTAAGCGGGACAGGATGCCTGAGAGGGAAAAAAATCAAATAATGACTCAACAATGAGGTAAAGCTAAAAGGATTTGGTCAATCTTGCATCCAATATTTCAATCATTTGCTACAAAATTATCCAAGAAAATACACTTGTAACTCAGTCTAAAACATCTGCGCAGTGCATTCAATCCCCCGAAGCAGCTACGCGAGAAAATAAAGCCCGAACAATTCACGATTATCTCAACGACAGGTGCAATAATTTGTGCGTCGCATGAAAAGCTCGTTCCGTGAGGGATGTTTTTTTTTTTTATTGTTTTTGTGATGAAAGCTTCCAAACAGGGAAAATTGATTTTTATTTGTTTGGTTGAGGAAGTGTGACGTGGGTGGCCTGTGCTAAATGTCATGTGATAATGCACTAAAGATGTTGCACAGCGATGAAGGAACCACACATGTTTTTTTGTTAAGTTTTTCCTCAGCGCTTGGTGGATTCTCAACCCAGAACTGAAGATTTTCTGAACGACTCTGGACCGTCTCCTGTTCAGAAGCCTAAGATACTTGCCTCCCACTCGCTGACGTCATGGTGGCATTCCTCTCGTCCAGACGGCTTCACTAAACTCAGGTTACCGACACCGCAACTCGTCATTTCTTGCTCAAAGCTGGTATCCGTTCTCCTCAGCCTTAGTAAAGCTTAAGCGTCAACCTCTGATATCGGTAGAATTACTTAAGAACTCATCAAATGGGTTGCAAGTGACAATAGTCAGAGTACTACTGGCAAATTCCACTTAGAAAAACGTATTCTCGAGGAGCATCATTTTTTTTGTTTAATCTGCATTTTTCACATTATACTCTGCCTAAACCCCATAGAGGCGTATTTTAATTATGTGTGGTTTCTCCCCCATGTGACTCTGTCAAAGTGAATTTATGCCGTTAACTCACTCCCTATTTTACGACTGTACTTTTATTTATTTATTTATTTTGTTCTCTTTGTAGGTTTTCGTAGACGGGAGGATGTGTTAGCAAAGAAAAGCGGCCCCTATTGTGTCCTTACAGGCCGCAAAGGTATGACTTTGACTCCAGATGAACCAGAAGGCCGCTTTTCTTACACTCAGCGTGTCGAAGAAAGAGGAAAGGATTGGACTACAGTCTGCTATAGGGCAGTGGTTCTCAACTGGTGGGTCGCGGAACCATTTTCAGGGGGTCACGAGTATGTCCAGGAAATGTATAGAGTCACTACTCGAGTCTGTTAACGTGACTGTTATCGGGTTGTTTTCATCCGCTCTTTGGCTTGTTCAACAACAATGTTTGAGGAAAACCTTTTACATTATATTTTAAGTCTAAGTCGTATTTGGGTCACGACTGACACCATTCCAGTCGAGAACCCCTGCTCTAGAGGCTGCACCACAAGACGAGGGAATCTAACCTGCCAGTTTTTGAGAAGCCGTTTTGTTGGTGTTATATCATTTTGCTTAAGCTGTTCTGCGTATGTGTTACTGCATTGAAATAGTCAATCGATCTATTCAATCAATTGAATCTGCAAAGTTGTTTACCGGACAGAATATACTTGGTCGGGTTGGTGGTTCGCCTCTCTATTGTGCTATTGGGTCCTTTGGCTGGCCACCTAATCCAGCCTGTTCCTCCTCATAACTGTGTCCCTTGTTTATTACTGTGAACACTGGAAAAAGACTAATTTTAAGGAAGAAATGACACAAAATTACTTGAATTAAGAGATTAAATCTAAAGTTTGAGTAGGTTCGGTCTAATCATAGACCAGATAAAACATGGGTTGCCATGGCGGCGCGTAAACAACCAGCAGCGGCCTCTCTCTCTCTCTCTCTTGGCAAAGTGGAGTTTCTGCCTTTTTCTGCGAACAGCATTTGTAGGTTTTGTGGTCCACATTGTTTTACAAGATGCCATGTTTTGGTGGAGTTTCGATTCACTGTGAAATGAATTGACAAACATAAAAATCTTTGAATCTTGTTGCCAATGGAACAAGCGCATTCCAAGTGAATTTGTCTGATTTGAAGTGGAATTCATGCTTTTTTGCATTATTACCTTAGATTAGTTTAAACCGACTCAAATTCAACATAAAATACCTTCATTCAAGCGATTTTAAGTCATTTATTTTGTGTATGATTTATCATTTTTCCTGTGCATAAGCCTAAAAAATAAAAGAATGAGATCCAATGATATTTACGTTTACTTCAAATTGAGTAAACAATCGTGTGAGACGTCCAGAGCTGTGTATTTTAAAGTCGGGGGTCGCTCTATTCGACTCAAAAATGCAGATTTGCTTTTCCCTCACCCCACCCCGGTGGAACGAACGCGCAGCTCTCGAACTGTTCTCGTTTACCTGGGAAGAGCTGGCTGGTCGGTGCGCTGATCTGTGCCTGTTTGCTCACTCGGTAAGCGATGTCTGGTTTGGCTCCTCGTCGCATTTTGCAGAATCCTGGCGTTTTCTGTACCCCGTCTGGAGAACTCTGGAAATCTAGCGCCTTCAGGACGTCCACTGGTTCAGCTGCGGGACGAGACCAAGACAAGAGAGGCAAGTCAGTATCAACACTTTGCTCTGTGATTCTTCTTCGTATTATTTACTGTGTTATTCCAGGCTTCCCTTTATTTCACAATAAAATAATTGCACTATAATTGTATATTAGTCATTTCTACAATTACTATATATTTGAAGTAATTGCATCAGGATCAAAACTAGCCAAACTAGAAACAACTCAAATACATGGTGCCTATAAAGGGCCTGTACCTGTTTGTTTTGTTTTTTGGTATATTTCTAACATTCAATTCTTCACAGGGATGAGCTCCATTTTTCAGGGAGCAATACTGTCAAGGAAATGGAAACGACAAGAAGATTGCCAATTTACAATAGATTTAAAAAGTGCTTTCTTTCCATATACGTCAACTTTCACAATATACCGAAGGGCAAAACAGCAGGACAATAAGATCCAGGGCTTTCAACATACAGTATATAAAGAAACATTGGTATTCCCTCTGACACCTCCCATTTACCAGACAGGGTGCTGGCACAAGAGCACTATGGCTGGTGACCCCTTATGGAGTGACACTTGATCTCCCTAACCTGACACTAGAAAGCACACGCCACACAACATAAAGTACCCTATAATTACAGACCTTCCCATTAAACCAATAGCATTTTACATCCATCTCTTAAACGTCTCCATAAATCTCAATTCCTCTGGCACTGTGGGGTCGTAAATCTCGCTAATTTGAGCGCAAACTAACGGCATATCTTTGCTACACTGCGGGAGAAAGCGTATTTATGATCTGGGCCGGTACTGTAAAACCATGCAGTAACTTCACAGCTCTCTATAGGGGTGTTTTAGCCGTCGACAGCCGGGCTAATAGTACGTAGCATTTCGATTATAAGTCAATGTTTCAACACCCGGGACGCCCCACCGCTCTGCAGGCCCGGTTTGTCACTTCATTTATGGGGTACTTAGAGCAGAGTTAGAGCCATCCATGGGGAAGTCATTGCCCCACCATCCCAAATCTACTGCACCCTTCCCCCATTCCCCACTGCTCCACAGAACAAGGGCTGAGTGACAGTGTATAAATCCTGTGCCTGTTGACTGTAGCTTCCCAGTGCGGGGTGATAATGCTACGGGGTCATTTTACAAGCGGCATAATAGATGCAGACGGCAACGCGCCATAAGAGGAGGCGTGGCCTACCCCAATCACAATTTGTCACTCTTTTTATCTTTTTAGCCGTCTTCTGGCTGGCTATAAAGATATGTATCACACACAAATAAAGTCAAGCCAAGATCAGGACCATATGGATGTTTTTTTCACGGCAAATTGTTCAGTGGAAGCACACACACAAAAATAACGGCTCTTGTAGCTAATGTTAGCATATGTAGCATGGAGCTAATGTTTAGCTTCCTGGTTAGCATTGTCAGTTTTTTCAGCACTTGAGGGCTTTTGAACCACGTTTCTCCTCCCCATGTGTCTGTATCCTTATTAAGCAGAAAAATATAATGTGTGTTAATGGGATGATTGGGGGGTATTTCATCTCCCCCCCCCCGGTGTCTGCGCAATACACACTAATGGAATCATGAAGAAGAAGCTAACAGGCTAACGGGCAACTTAAACGGTATTTACAAGTCTGAGTGAAAAAAAAGATCTCCATTGTATAATTGGATGTACAATATCCCTCTCTCCCTTTGTCTTTTCTGTCAGCGTAGTATTTACTCTCACGGACAATTAATGATTAAAAAAAAAGCAACATGCTATGACACCTGCAGTGGCGCTTATGGCCTCTAGGGGCATGCTATACTTAGTACTGCTTTAAAGTAACCTCTGACTGCTTCAAACATGACCATAATGGGCTATCCCAAAGATGCCATCAGCATCTAACGCCACGTCTTCCTCTAAGGAGCATTTAAACATTAGATAAAGGTTAGTAACAATCATTTTTGACTGGGTACTTCCTAAACATAGGAAAGCTCTTAGGCATTAGTAAGCAGCTTTGAACTACAGACCTATCATTGACTGGATTTGGCAAGTTTACAGCAGCTTAGTTTGTGTAAAGAACATTCTCAGATTCGTACACCGGGCAGACACGTTTGCTTGGTGATAAGCCTATTTTATGAAAAGGCTAAGACATTTTATACATAAGACATCAAAGAACAATTTGAAGTGCGAGCCTTTCCCAGAAAACATTACTATCAGTAATTATTGGCTCAAAAAGAAAAGAAACAATTCCTGAGTCTATTCAAATTACTGCCATCGGGTTCTTTTTTATCATGATTACACACATTTTAGGCTTGCTTGTTCCAAAATAATTTGTGGGAAAAATACAGTATTTGACATTATATGGTATAAAAAATGTACTTCCTGTTTGGGTTGAAGCTTGTCAAAACCATCTTGGGAAGTCAATATGAAATTTAGCAAACCGTGGACTGAGGGAAGAAAGAAAGAAAGAAAGAAAGAAAGAAAGAAAGAAAGAAAGAGAGGAAAAAAAGAAGGAGAAGAAGACCGGTCCAAATCACTAAGTTTGGTAAGCTTCGAAAAGAAAAAGAAAATAAAGTAGTAAAATGAGTAAGCAGTCCATTATTACATGTATATGCACAACATATTTGTGAAAAATATAATGTGTTTTCAATGTATTGTAACTTTTTGCTTTTTATTTCCAGATGAAGTTCCAAACCACTCACAGTGTGTGCGCTGAGTGACCTCTGACTCTCTTCTCCACATGCCTGTTGCACCTGGACTGTAAAGTCGGCCAGCTTTAGGCAGTTCACTCCTAAAACTTCAAAATCTTTCTATCTATCAGGGAACTGTATGTTCTTAGATCTGTGCATCATCTTCCAGTTCACATATGGGACAGAAATATGAAAGAGTCCACGTGTGAGTAAATGCTCCAGGAACGTTAGCCTGAAAGTGTCTTATCAAAGTCGCCCATTTTTTGATGTTATTATGGACCTCGGCCAAATGGAAAATCCCACTGGTGAGTTTGACCTTAATGATAAGCAATAAAACTGTAATTTATGGAACTTGTTTGTGCTCAGTTTTGGTGACAGGCCAAGTATGTGTCACAGTGAAGGGAGATGTTTAGAGCGTCTGCTAAATGTCTTATTGCAATACTTTATGTGACTATACTTTAATTATGCTCCTAAGCTAAACGGCTTCACAGTCTGAAGGAAAAAAAAAAGTTCAAAATTTACATGGGAAAGGTGAAACAGTTTAGGCTCAAAAACATCTATTCTACAGTAACTCTACGTCAGATAGTCAGGTTTTTTTTCTAAGGAGACATTATGGGGGTCATTTATCAAGACAGGTGCCTTTTGTGGGACAGTAGCCCATAATGTACCCTTTGAAATTGCGTGTATTACAGAATTAAGGCTCCAAATCGGATGTGTAAATAAGATAATGCTGCTACTCGTTTTGCAGATGAGCAAACGCCTGGTAAATGACCCCCCTATGTATCGTCTTCCAGTTGTTCCAAAGCTAATGGAAACAAATGAATCCAAACAAGGACATTGTCTTCTCATTGGGATAATCACCAGTTTATGCATGTTTTTGATTGTGTCAAACTTTCCTCTTTAGTCATATTATAGATATGTTCAAAAGGAATACAAAGATTGACCTGAAGAGAGATGCGGATTCAATCAAACCCTTTTACAAAATACAATGACCATTAGTCAGACAAAGTTTAACAAGAGAGGCATAGAAACTGACTACTGAACCGTGGTAGCAGCACGGTTGGTTTGTGCTCTTGCCTGATCAGAGACCTTGAGGACCTTTCTGTGTACAGTTTCTCTGTTCTCTCCGTGTCTGAGTGGGTGTATATTCTCCGACATCTCCCATCAATCCGAATCATGCACAACTGGCTAAAAGGCATCCAGCTTGGGAGTCCTAACCAAACCAAGTTCTGAAAATTGGCCCCAAGGCGGTGAAGTGAAGTTCCCCACTGCTCCTTACTTGTTACACATGGAGCATTTCGGGATGAGTGCAAACAGATTTCCAAAAACACAGTTATAGGAGTTTGCAGATAATAATATTGCTCTCTTGACTACAAAAATGGTAATATATCTTCTAATCAGATCAACATTGCATGGCCTGGACGGGGAACAAAGCTAAATTATTTGTTTATCCTAAAAATAAAACATATTTTCTTAACCAAAACAATAGTGGATTGTAGGACCCACTGCTCTGTGATTTAATGCCATTCACATTGTGCCGTAAACACTCTTTATGACTGTAAAATTCCAATATTAAAACCACTGCTGTCCTTTATGGCACTCCATGTAGCAACAGTCAACAATGAACAATGGCGTATGAAATGTCCTGGATCGAGAGCGGGCCAAGAACAATTTTAACCAACAGTGTTTAGACAGGGACATTGTAAATCTCAATATTAGAAACAGCATCTTCCAGGATCACAAAAACCTGAACAGTTTCAAAGAGTGCGGTGGTCGCGTGACCCTCCTGCCCAGGAAGTGTCCTCTTCAAAGGCCCAGTGGCAATAAACAATGTCGGGGTGAGTAGAAAATGGCCCTCAGGAGGTAAGGGCTGTGGGGGGAAGCCGATAACGAGCCTCATTTGAAATGTCCCTCCCAAGGAACAATACAATTAAATGATTCATATGGTTGAACATTCTGGAAAATACGTCATTTGGGACGGAGAGCAAAGATGACTGGTGCAGGAGACGGTTTATGCGAAAGAAGAATCTCACAAATCTTCCACAGTAGACTTTTGAAGTGCATTCCAGTACCACAGGTTTGTTATTTGTTATCTGACGAAAACTTTAATCTCTTTCAAAAGATGACCAAGATGTCTTGACTTTATAAACACAATCAATCAAACCACCCGTGGGAGCGGCCATGAATGAGTCCCAGTTTCCTGCTGATGGATGGAAGTCCCTCAATACACAATCTAAGAATTTCAAGGTTTTTCTTGACTCAACTTTTCCTCCCAAAAAAATGCAAACTTTTTGTGAACTATTTATGAGTACTAACCACTGACATTATCCACCAAGTCGTGAAAACCGCCAAGTCATCAAAATGGAGAAAAAAGTAAAAGGCAATTTCAGTGGTTCTCAAACTTGCACTAACTATCTATCTCCTTAAAATAATTGACCTTCCAAGTCCTACCTGTCCAAAATCAAGATCCATTTAGGACTAAACTGATCTAAATTTGACCACATCATAATAAACTGGGTGAGTAAACAATGTCTAGATAAACATCGAACTACTAAACCATAAATTAAATTATCCATTCATCCATTTTGTTCCACTTTATCTGTGGTTGGGTCACCTAGGCAACAGTCTGAGCAGAAATGCCCAGACTTCCTCAACAACACACACTTCCTCCATCTTTTCCAGGTGGATCCCGAGACATAGTCCCTTTAACCTGTCCCTCAGGGCCCCTTCCCAATGGGACGTGTCCTCCACAGGGAGGCGAGAGGCATCCTATTTCTAAGGGAACACCCAGCCACCTTGTAAAGGAAACTCATTTTGACAGCCTGTATCTGCAATCCTCTCCTGGAACCGCCATTTTAACGTGGTGGAGGGGTTTGAGCGCCCAAATGATGCTGGGGGCTCTGTTGTCGGGGGCTTCGTGCCTCTGGTAGGGTCTCCAATGGCAAACAGGTCCTAGGTGACGGGTCAGACAAAGAGCGGTTCAGAAGCCCCATATGAGACCAACAGGCCCGGTTAGAACCATGAGGCTGTCCTTCTGTGGACCCACCACCTGCAGGAGGAGCCATAGGGGCTGGTGCAATGTGATTTGGGCAGATCCAACAGCTGCCCCCACGACCCGGCAACGGACAAGTGGAAGAAAAAAAAAAAAAAATGGATGGATGGATGGATGTATCTGCAA
Source organism: Proterorhinus semilunaris (assembly GCA_021464625.1). Lineage (NCBI taxonomy): Eukaryota > Metazoa > Chordata > Actinopteri > Gobiiformes > Gobiidae > Proterorhinus > Proterorhinus semilunaris. Next base: position 26,642,303 of record CM038358.1, on the reverse strand, counting down.
TCTTGTCGGTCATGACCCAAATGCCGTGCCCATCGGTGAATAAGAACATAGATTGACCAGTAAATCGAGAGCTTTGCCTTTTGACTCAGCTTCTTCTTCTTCACCAACAGTCCAATAGAGAGACAATCTCTAATTAAAATTAATAAAGTCTAAAATTGCAGATGACCCCACCCACAGTTGAGAACCACAGATCTATAATATTTATAATTGACTTCACGAGAAAATAGGTCAGCTGCTTGAAAGCATTAAGCTGGTACCTCACACACACTGCAGAATCTCTTAAAACTCTGAGCATGCACCCTGGCATTAGCTACTGTACCATTAAATCTCCTGTATTTGTTTAAGTCATGTGGCACGTGAAGCCAGGAAGTGCTGATTGTGCAGTTCCTGTCCACTTCCAGATGGGCGGAGCTACGTATGCACATGCTGAAGCTATTATATCCATGGCACCCCTCCTATAATACCCCCTTCCCACCTTCCCCTAACTAAAACATACAGAGAAGGAACCCCAGCCCTGTAGCTACTTCTCATGTGACCAGGAAAAACAGGGAATGGGGTGTGGAGTCAGACCAGAGATCACAGACATGGATGTGATTTGAGGATTTGAGGGAGTGCAGGCTGCCTCTTTGGAAAATACTGGAGTAGCTTTTTGGCTGATAGAGATTGTGACAGTGGATAAGACTGGTCAATATCAACGTTAGCTGGGGGTCAGTTGGGTGAAGCAAAATAACAAAGGAGTTAGTTGGAAGACAGAATGGAAAGGACGAATAATGTGTTGTTATCCATCTATCTATCTTGCCTTCTTTTTTTCTTTCTTAACTGCTCAATCTAAACAGATTTGTATATATTTTGTTATTTTACTTCCTAAACAACTGCAGCCTTGGCAATTGGCATTCATATTGCGATTTTTTTGATAGCGAATAATTGTGCAGCTCTACTGGGGGAGAGAATTTTTATACATGTTTTCCTCGGTGTCTACAATGATCATTTTATCTATAGCACCTTTGCTAAATGTGCGCACATCTAGTTATCCTTTTACATTTTACGGCTGAGAACATCCTGAAAAAATCCATTATTCTGCAAATACAAAGACAAATCGCAATGGATTCAAGAAAATCTGATATTTTTGTGTGTGTGTGTTTTTTTTTTTTCTGAGAACTTTGGTTACACTATTGATATATGTGTCATGTTCCTGTTTAAACATATACTAAATTTTGAGCATGATGATTTCTCTGTGAACAGAGTATGCAACAAAGTATGCGATGGACTACTTAAACACTTATAAACTCACACATATAAACTGGTTAATCTCCTGAAAGTATCGCTAGTTTTGATGGATTCATATTTTCCCAGTTTCACTTTTTAAAAATATGCAGGTCGTGCTGGAAAAGTCACCTCAATGGCAATAAATCTGGGGTCTGTGTCTGTGTATTTAAATATATAAAACTAGGAGTCATTTTATGAACAAAGCTTGTGAAGTGACACCCAAACCAAATGACTAAGTTTGCCTTGACAGACCTAGACTTAATATTGTCAAAAAGTCCCACATAAACCATTGTCCAAAGAAAACACGCCAGTCCATTTTTACACACACAAATGCCTCGTAAAATGGAAAATAGTTTTGCGGGCTCCTCTTGAATATTGAGCTACTGGTTCTTAAAAAAAAGAAGAAGGAGAAAAAAAAAAGAGACAGTTTTCACCAAAGCTCTCTTTGTGAGTTGGAGAATGCCTCTCTGCATTACTGCATACCTCACAGGCTCATATATTCCAGATGTGCTGAATTGGCCCGTGCGCTCTCTCGCTCTCTTCTCACTTTCCACTGGCCTCGCTCCACCGAATCCCCTGAAAACCGGCAATATCCCAAAGCAATTTAAAAATGCAGAGTTCTTATAGGAGCCCGTGCCAGCATGCGATGCCCTAAACACATCCTGCATCCAAGAGGAGAGAAAAAAACATTAACGCGTTTTAACGATAAGGATGGAAAACCGCGAGAGTGCATAAAGTAGTTTCTGGATTTTTTTCTTTTTTTTTGCACAAGTCTAGTCAGAAGGGTAATTTGTCAGTGCTGTCTAGGTTTTGTGATATAGTACCTGCCATGTTAACAAGCTCCTAACATGACAACGGACTGGCATTTCCCGCGGCTCGCACTGACACGACAAACTTAAGCTGGAACCATCGGCGACGCGTGAAACCACCATTGTCACTTGAAAAGAAAAGAGTTATATAACAAGTCGCAGATGCCACAAAAGCTGTATTCGAGCAATGGGAAGGAGCAGATTGGCTTACAGTGAGAGTTTGGACCCATCGCAGGAATAAATAGCGATAATTGCAAGCACTGTCCATTCACCGTACCCACACTCGAAGGTAGATTGCTGCCCTGGGGTAAGACTGGCGGGAGTATGGTCACTAATCTGCGCCCACGCTCTCTCAAACAAGACATTGGCAAGGTGTGTGAAGTGTCTTTGCGCCGGGACAAAACGGAAGGTCACGGTTTCGGGGAAGGTTTGATTACAGAACTGCGTGGGCTCTTCTGTGTGTGGAGTTTTCTACAATTTCACCGCAATAAGCTCGATGATGAAAGAGCTCAACGCTGCTCCTCACAGGTTTGGGATTGATGGATTTGTCAAAATGCAGAGGGCCCATTTACAAGGGGGCAATGAAGGGTGTCTTGAGTTCAAACGCGAATCCGGTCAGATATGGCTTGATGTAGACGGCCGACGCGTCAAGAATAACCAGTTCTCATATCCAAAGCCTAAATGTTCACCGCTGTATTGATTCACGGGACTCTACGTGGCCCGTCTGCCTGGATGTCTGGGCGTTGTTTGATTGACCTTGAAGTCCGCTGTGTTCCCATGGTAACTCTGGGCAACCTTTTTAACATCTATCGGGTCACCAACGTTCGGGCTCTGGAGAGGGAATTGCTAAGAGGACCTTCATGAAGTTTTCTGACACCCCGGAAACATAAGGGTTCAACATTATGCTTCCTTCTTGGTTTATTGTCCGGTTTATGTCAAATATTGATCAGTGTGGATCGTTTTTTTTCGAAAGACCTCCGTTTGGAAGCCCTCCATCTCGACCCAACCTGAAGGCGCAATCCCAAAAAAAATGGTTGGGTTGTTTTTCTTAGGCACTTCCATTGCGAACTAAGTTTCTGACCAACTGTATTGACTCACTCGTATCTTGATCTGGATGTAGGATTGCGGAAGGAAGGGTATCGAATTTAGATTATATGGCAGTGCAATCAGAGCAGACTGTGTATTTTGTGTGAGTCCGTTTCCATTTCGAGAACTTCCGCCATCTTTTTCTATCGGCAATTAAACCCATGACATTGCAACTTCACGTCAGATGGCTTATGTGGTCTCCCCGCGGGCCCCGGGGGATTTTTTGGGTCTTGCTGCTCGGCCGTTTTCGTGTCAGTGCCATCTACTGTGATTCTGGCAGGATAAGCCGCAATTACCGTACACTGGCAGCCTGTAAACGCCGTGAGCACATCCAGCAATTATGGTTGGTTTAAATATCGGTCAGAGACGAGGGAGCGAGATGGGCAGTGAGCTGCGTGGACCAATGGGGTTCAGTTTAGACAGCGCACTGTATGATTTTGAATAGGAATAGAAAAGAACGAAAAAGGCGAAGCTACGGTCAGTGCGGCATGGGTCAAATACATGGAAGGGAGGTGGTCAATTTAAGATGAGCAAATTGCCACTAAACTAATGCTACACTTCCGTTTAAGTACAACATGCTAGCTCTATTATAAGAGTGGTGATTTCATGTGGGCAAAGTATGACTTCTCACTGCGAGTGGGTAACGGGTTCCAAACTTGCACCTATGCAATACAAACAATGTCAACATGAATTATCCCCAAAAAGTGGATTGTCTATCAATATACCAGTGTTAGCCATCTTCAGGGCGTGTACATACACCTACACCATACATACAAATAGAGATGTACTGTAGTTGAGTCACCCGAAAGTTCTCATTGTTCAAGTCACTAAGGACTTGTCGGAGTCAGGATTGAGTTCAAGTCCAAACATCCCACACTGCCTGACTAAAAAAGAAAAGTTGCCACCTGGATAATAACAGTTATGATCTGGGGTTGCACCGGTTGGTCAGGTCTAGGTTCAGCAACGCTATATTCCCCAAAGAATGAGATCTGCTGAATGACAAGGTTATTCAATCATCTCCTTCCCTGATGGCACAGGCATATTCCAAGATGCCAGGATTGATCTAACCCCCGATGATATATCATTTTGGACCACAGAGTCCAGTTTTAAACCCCACTGAGAATCTCTGAGCTGGAGAGGGCTTCGCGCAGTGGTCACAGTCTCCCATCATCAATACAAGATACTGCTGAAATACGACACTGCATGTTTCGACGTCGCAGGAGCTTACCGAGGCAATGCCACAGCGAATGCGTGCCGTATCATTAGAGCGTGTGGCCTTTTTAGTGGCGACGGTTTTGTGGTCAGGCACCGTATGTTCCAGGTCACATTCAATAAGTTTGAGTGTTAGTCGAGTCATTATTGCTGAAAAACCAAGTCTAGCAGTACTGCCCCTCAGAAACTCACAAATCCAAGTCAAGTCCCTGGAATGACTTTTATAGCAAGTCTCAAGTGAGTCTGATTGATTGATTCTTTATCTGGGATTCACTAACTTCATAAGCAATGCCGGTTTTTATTTCTCTCAAACAACTAAATCTCAATGTAACTTGTTTAGTGGCTGGATGTTGTATTTCAAATGCTTTGGCCCAGAAGCAGCTCGACTTCTCTGTAAATCTAGAGGATTGTGGTCTTAAATGATTGGTTAGGCACTTGAATTTACATTCTGACGACGTTTAACATGTTTCATTGTTTTTTTTTTTTTTTTGTGAAAACGTACTCCTCTATTGGCAAAACTATACTGTCAATTAGAAATTATGATGGCTTACTTCTGTCTTGAGATTGTGTAGCGAAGATCTGGCATGCAGGAAACCTCAAGACCCATGACAAAGCCAAGACCGCTATACACTCACCACATCTCATGCCAAAAGATTATTAGACTTTGTTTTGGGAAAATGCCTCATCACGCCCTCAGAAATGCCCACAGTGGCTTTGATCAGGCCCGTGCCCTTCATGCTGTTGCATAATGGGCGGATCGTCAGTCAAAAGGACTTTCGGAGAGTTTATGGACAAAGAGAGCCGACTGGAGAGGAGCACTTTATGTGACCCACATATGTGTTTTTAAAGCACTCCAGATTTTTTTTTTTGTCCTCCTCTTTTTCCACCGACGCCTCTTTAAGTGAGAGCCCAGATAATGTGGAAAGATGGTGATCGGCTCAGACTAGAAAGTCACTCCCAGAATTCCACAGTGAACCAGGCGACTGCTGCAAAACGTTAGAATACCTTAAGATTTAAAACACAAAATTGAACAGATTTAGACAAAATGAAACACAGGAGTCAAAATACTGCTGGATTGAAGGCAAGTACAGTAGAGTTAATGTGCTAGTAGAAGTGGGTATAGTAGTTGTAGTGGCCGTATAAGATAAGATAAGATAAGCCTTTATTGATTTCACAATGGAGAAGTTCACTTGTCACATGACATTATGATAGTAATGCTAGCACACACTGTACATATATGGACTTAACACATGGGTTTAGTAGCATACATTCATTTCTCTGTGAGTACGTTAGAGCGAATTACTTTTGGGAAAAAGTAGTTTGAATTGACATTAAATTCCTTGCTAATCTCTTGCGATTTCATCACGTTAGGTAGCGGCCATTTTAAATATCGATCTGTCCCAGAGAAAAGCAGCTGTGGGTCGTTACTATGGTTACTGCCTCATCTTTCATTGCTTCGCCCCCGAACGGCCACAAGCTCGCTGACGTTTAAACCACGAGTAAATGATACCCTGCCGACGCACCCACAAAGAAAGGTGAGGCGACGGACATCTTGGTCCCCCCTCCCATTCCCGTACTATTTTCGTTTTTTACACGCCACCCTAATTGGCAATTTGCCCAATGACGTCCAAACCAAAGCTAAGTTTAAAACAATGGGTTTTATGCCATGCCCAGTCACGAACCACGTCCGACGTCACAACTGGCAAAAGGTTACTCATACTTTTAGAAAACCCCACCCCCTGATTTAATATGAAGCACCTCCTTATAATAAAAGATTATAATTCTATACCATAAGTTGAAGTGATCCGTCTTGTGTCTAAGTTCATATATTCTCTCGTGGAACATCACCTATATTCAATAGAAAGAGTTAAAGCAAGTCCGTCCACACAAAAAGTTTAATTTACCCGTGCCCCATAATTTACAGCTATCCAACACTGCCACTGCAGACATTATGGTAAACCTTTTTATAGCATTGGCATGAATTCTATGGAGGCATTTTTTTCAAAAATATTGCCCACCCCACACTTAATCACTGTCATTTCGCTGCACTGTTTTTATTCAAGTATAAACGGTGGCAAGCTGCAGTTATACAGAGTGTGTAAAACTTTTCCCCACTGCCAATCACTTTCCGACGGCGCCGCCAAGTCAAGGCACACAGAAGACATTCACACTGTATAGTCAAATAGAATAAAGGGTAGCGTTGCTGGAGAAATGGGCAATTTAAACAGCGTTATGTACATTTTCATGAAGCCATATTTGTGTCAAGATCAATTAGGCAGCATTATATCTCACTTACCACAGCCGAGTTACAATGTGCATTAGGCGACACAATTTGACTTTGAGTCTGGAGTTATAAACCTGGCATGGACGTGTTTCATCATTAACAAAAGATAGAAGACAGTAGTCGCAGTGTCTACATTTGCTGAGTGGTCTAACACATGTCCCGGACTGGCCATATATCCATCAAAGACACAATGTGTTAGTCCAATCTACTATCATGTTTATGCTCCAGGCACTACAGCGGGAATAGTCGGTTAAAACTGGCCCAACTCTGTCTAAGCACAATAAACCTAGAGTCCACATTATCCAGTGGTTTGATGCTGCTACTGGAGCGCGTAAATTATGGTCCATCCATCATTACGCACGGAAAGGCGAACTGTATCCAAACGATACATTTCATCTGTTGGTATACGCTGCAACAGTGGATACTATGAGGAACTGACCTTATAACATAATGTTGTTAATTTCACATAAAACTTTTATTGAAGATTTGGTTGATTTGGAAGTGATACAGAGCGCAAAAATGCCATAGTCAACATAACCCTTTTTACTCATATTCCAATAGCCTAATCATCCCACCGCTTTCAGCTGGTCCTCCGTGGGCAATGAGCCAACACGTCTACGATAAGCATCCTCTCCCCATCGTCCATCCACTGGCTTAACTTCAGTACTGTCCCTTACCTGCTTGCACGGTAGCGGTTTGAAATAGTAAAACGAGCGTGATGACAGCGGATAGCGTTGAGTCCCATAGCCGTCTTTTCGTTTTCCACCTGGCGGACCACCTCTGCGTCTCCATGGTGAGAGATGTCCAGAAGACGGACAGCCAAAAAAAAAAAAAAAAAAAACTCGGGTTTTGCAAAACAAGAAAGAAGAGTCCCCTAATACAATCCACAGGCCAGCGCGTCCTCTAAAGCTCCATGTGCGAGCAAGTGCAGGGGCTTATGCGACAATCCACGGGTCCGACCGATCCTCTGCCCCCTCAGACTGATGCCAAAGGACTCCGTGGAAGAAGAAGAAGAAGAAGAAGGAAAAAAAAGCCGCTCGAGCTTTGGAGGAGCGCAACGCCACACCGACAGGAGGCTGGACTGAACCTGAACCACCGCGCGGGACTGACACTGGGGAGCCGTGGCATCGTCAAATCACGGAGCGGAAAAAAAAAAGTTGTCTCTGAGCCCGCCCCCTGTGAGCGGAGAGGAGCGGAGTCGGAGCATCACTGCGTCCAGGAGACGGGGAGAGGACGCGACCAGAGCGCAGAGCGGCTTCAGGATTTCAACAGGCTGCAGCCTTTCAGGTCCAAAGACGCCACTTTCCCCCTGACAACACTACACCTGTAAAGATCCCACAACCCATTCGGTCAGTGTGTTTGCTCTGAACACGTGGACCACAACGGCGTTATAAACCAACGCAAGTTTAAACAAGGACTGGCCCAAGTTTATAGAAGTAAAGTGTGTTAGAAGCATAAAGTTCAGGAGGAAAAGGATATCTCAAAAGATAAAAAAGAAAAGAAAAAAGAGCCTAGTACAGTGGCTTATCCGAGGGGGACATATTAGAAACATTGTGAATCCTGGCAGTAACAACCGTACAGCAGTTTGCCTTTTAGAAATGTGCAGTAAGATTGTATTCAGTCTCGTATCAGGCTATCCGGAGTAAAATGTGACTAGTTTGATCCAAAACTATACAGCGCAAATTTCAACGACTGCCATGACATCTCTTTCAACTTCCCCTTGTTTTGTGGTATACTGTGTGTAACCTCTCTTGACTCAATTAGTTAATAATTGTTCAGAATTTCCACAGTGTTGCTCGATCACTTTCCCGACATACGATTCAGTTGTCATACGCAGTGAAGGGAACTATTCCTAAACCTCTACATGTGTGCGTTAATGGTCCTCCCCTCTCGCTGGGCGGCGGGACGTTTCCTCTCCTGGACTCGGCTAACCCATGGGGTCCACGGTCCTTGGCTCCGCCCAAAGTCTGTCCTTATTGTTCAATTCGCTCAAACCACTCCCCTCGAACTTTTCACAAAACCTGAGAAGAGAAGTTGACCAGACATCGCCCCGGGGGACGTGGAAAGTCTCATAAATCATCAGAGTTGTTTCGTTTTTTTAAAGTGTGGTCCTACAGGAATCCGACACATTATGCCTGAGTCTTCTCCTTTGAGTGTGGAGCAGTGGCTCTACTCCGAGTTGCATTATTTCACATACTATAAAACAATACTTTTGTTTCCTATATTATACTAATTTGTAAACAGTGTCCATTTACGAAATTAATCCTGACTTTAATTGACCACAGGTTATAGTGTGATTTATATGGGAAACTGCATTCGTGGCTCCTTGACTTCCTCCTCCCATTGTTTCTTCCTTGAAAATGTGTCATAATCAGGGCTGTGGGTTGTCATCTTGTCTCCATCAATATCCATTATAATTGCCTCCCCGCCTGCGGAGCCCGTGAATGTGATACGCAGTGCAGTGTAATGGCTCCTATCAAAGCCCCAGTGACCAGAGTCAAATGCTTTCCAGACTTGAGGAGTTTCCTCGTGCAGTTCTTGGATCTTTCTCAGGACACGCGCTACTCAGGGCTGGGAGTAATTAAAGGTTTGCCGGAGACGAGTGGAACAAAGCACGGGGGCACAGGTGGAAGCCATACGAAGCGCACGGGACAGTTGAACAGGGCGGTGGCAGACGCTTCGGAAAAATGTGTCAGGCTTTGGTAAATGTTATCTCAAGGCGGTAATTAGAAGCATGTCACACTAGAGGGAAGCTATAGGGAAAGAGTGGATGAGGCTAAACTCGAGATTGACTGAATATTATTGCTATTAGACTAGTCAGGGCATCTGGCTTCTACACTTCTGATTGGCGTTTGATTGGCCTATAGTGCGTTGATGGGGGGAAAGCAGATATTGGGAGAAGAACTCCTTGAAAAAAGGGTTTTGGCCTGGTTTGCCGTGATAAACAGCACTAACCAGGCGTTGTGCTCCTCGTATCTGCACTTGTGCTTTTGATTCCACAGGCCAGGTCCACAGTTCTTGTCGGTCACTGTCACCCTGTAAAAAGGGGTTTCGGCGAAGAACACAATGAGCCTGCAATATGACCTTAGAGAGACACCGCTGCCTTTGCCAGAAGAACAATATTGGCCAATGTCCTCACCGTGATAAATGCTAAACTTCTGTAAATCCTGACTAACATCCACTCCACGCAGTCATGGGAGGGAGAAATAGCAAGTTTACGGCTTTATTTGTTTAGACAAAATGAATAAAAAACAGCGGCTTGGCAGACGGGGACCTTTGTCATAAACACTGGTGGTGATGGGTCACTGAGAGGAGGCCATCTTGAAAAGAGATTAAAGTTGTAAAAATCAGAAAAGCTGTACTTAAAAACAGAGGCCTACAAACATTAGCTAAATAAAATAATGTCTGAAAGGGTGAATATAGAGCGTCCAATCAAGTGAGGAATCAGGGCTGTCGATTTTAGAGAGTCTTTGTTTCAATTAAGGACAATCCGAGGACAAGGAAGTCCCCTATGGACAACCGGTCGACAGGCTCTTGATCAGTATCTAAACCTCCAAGGGTGAAACAAAGAGAGAATATCAACACAGAGAAACTCCACACGCTGGAAATCTGGGACCCATTTGCCACGACCATAATCTAACCAGACCAAGGAACTTGGAAGATTTTGCGAAAACTTAACTGGGTCGATCGCAGCCAGCCACCTCGGAACCACAGTCACTGAACTCGGGCGTCGCATTACTTGTAGCCGTTGCTGGAGAACATCTACGATTTGTATGCAATTCAAACATTCCCCGTCACATGTGGAGTCGGCCCCCGCCGTCGTCACGCCTGCTGTAACGTAATGCTGTATATTATAACAAACCTAATCGAATCCCGAGGGCTGGTAACCACAGACACATGCTGGGACATAATTGTTTTGTTTAGGTGGAGGCCGCTTTTATCAGAAACATTCACTCAAGGTAAACCAGGGTCCAAACGTTTCTATTGGTTTCTGAACGCCTAATCTGAGGTGGACAGTGGCTCCTATGGCAAAATACAGATTGGAAAATGTATGCTCCACCATCGTGCTCCTCTCCTAAATTGCAAACTTTGCTTATACCTCCTCTATTTCTCTCTACTTCAAACCGTTTGGAAAGCTGCATAAACCAGCTGTGTTTTTTCAGTGGCCCGTTGGTCTCTGGCAGAGGAGGGCTGGTGGTAATTTCTTCTGCTTGTTTCATGTTGTTTGGCAAATGCAACCGCTTGTTTCTTCCCCCCCCTTCCCGTCCGTCCGTCCAACTCGGGCCTCAAAACTACATGTAAAATAAAACATCTTTTGTATTGGGTCCAAACGCTGAACGGTAGCTCACAGCTCACGGCGCAAAAAGTCAGAAGCTACAATTTTCGGGCCCCGCCTTCCACTTCGCGTTCAGCCTCCGGCCTTTGTAGTTGCGAGGCGTATGATTACAACTGATGCATTTACTGCCAATATGTAGCAGCATGACATTGTATAATTATTCTATATTGAGTCTGGATTTCAGGCTCGTCGCAGCCCGAGGCGGCTATAAAAACAGAAATGTCTCGAGTGCATTTTGCCCAGAAGGTTCGTTTTTGCACCAAAGTGGATTTTAATCACACGCGCCAAAGTCTGGGGGAAAATGTTTGAACTGTTTTTCTATGTAACTTAGACTGGGTGGCTAGGAATAGGTGGTCCTGCAAGGCTACTTCTATTCATATTTTGGAAGTGTCTATAGGTCACGGGGTCTACAACCTTCAACATCAAAGACCAGTCATCAAAGCACCAATGAAAGTCTCCAAGAGCTGCACATGTATTTCTGTTTGCAAACCACAAAGCACGCCTGTTTTTTTTTTTTTTAAACCTTTTTTTTGATGTGTGCGACAAATAAAGGAATTGAATTTAATGTAAAACTCTATTTATATATGAGAAGGAAATAGAGGGGGCTCTGGAGGATCTTTTCTTGGAACATTTGAATGTTCCAAGGCTCAGATGTAGCCTAATACTCGCTTGTATAAAAAACACTTTTCTTTTTCTTCCATTAAGGAGGCTTTAAGGGGCCACACGTGGGTCTTGACATAGGGGTTGTGAGCATTTTTAGGATTTATTTTGATTTTTTTTTACCATTTATCTCCTAAACCCCATCTGAACCAAGCACATTTTCTCCCGTTTGGCTTTGCCCAAATCTATAAGTAAAAAAAAAGCATCAAAAATAATGACGCAAACGTGTATGAAAATCGCAAAAAAAGTGACAAAAGAGCGACAAAAAAGTGCAACAAAAAATGCTATTGAAATGTAACAGAAAACGAAAAAAACATGACAAAAAAAAGTGACAAAACGCACCAAAAAAGTGACATAAAAACCAAAAAAAAAAAACATGACTAAACTTCAAATATGTGACAGAAACGTGCCGACAATGTGATAACAAAGTTACGATCACTTTTGTAGGCCTTTGCTTTAAAATGAGGCGTTACACTGTTGCGCTCCAGCCAAGACACTTTCAGATTTGGGTAAAGCCGAACTGTAGGAAATGCACTTGGTTCCAGGCAATGACAACCAGCTATGCTCACTGTACAGTATGAAACTAAAACACTGTATACTGAGTTAAACATATGCTAAAAATGTCAAAGTTTACATATCCTATCCTAAATAGTTTTGTAAAGTAAACTAAAGGTGAGTGGATTATGTCATTAAAAGTACTCCTCAAGATGGAAGGAAGAATACTGCCATGGCTAATTATGTTAATCTCTTAATGCATTGGAATTAAAAGCCTATGATTACACATTAAGCGTCGGTATCCTGTCCTGTTGGCGAGTCAGTCCCGGCTCCGACAGGCACAGACACATTCCTCTGGGCTGCTGCGGTCGCGCGGTCGACTGCACCACCTCTATCCTGCTGCCACACTCTGCCCGTGCATCTGTAATTTCACCGAAGGGGGTAGTTAACTCAGAGGGGGCGCACCAGTGATGTGGGAGGGCATCTGAGTTCAGGCAAACGGTGTTCAACTCTCAGATGATTTACGCTTCAGAACGCTAAACCTTCACGCACCTGTTATTGCTTAGGACGAAGCTGGTCTCGAAAGGACAGAGCAGCGTTTCCCAGGACACGCAAAACTAACTATTTAAAAAAAAAAAAGGGGGGTTCAAGTAACTATAACCAAAGATCTACACTTCCGTTATCTGCATTTGAAACATTAATGTGTGACTTTTTAGCCTACTGTGGTTGACGGTTGACTCAACCACAATTACATGTAGGATTATCATACACTGCCTGACTGAAAAAAAAGATGCCGCGTGGATTTAACTAACCGGTCAGGTCCGGGTTCAGCTGTGTGCCAAAAGGAGGAGATCAGCTGACGACCTGCACATCCTGCACGACCAGGTTGTAACTTGTTTACCTTAATAAATCCTTTCCGTAGTCCCTCTGGGGGTAATACAAGTGTTAATGGTTGATTGGGGGGTCTTTCATCTCCCCCTGGTGTCTCGGGCCAGAAAACCACAATTGCAACTTTCCCTGCACCGGGTCGTAGGCGCAATAGACACTAATAGTATCACAAAGAAGAAGCTAACAGGCTTAGCTAACTGCTAGCTAGCGCCACTTAAACAGTATTTACAGCCAAGTTTGAGTGAAAAAAAATGATCTCCATTGTGTAACTGGATGTTACAATATCTCTCTCTCCCTTTGTCTGTTCTGTCAGCGTAGTATTTACTCTCACAGACAATTATTGAGTAAAAACTGCAACATGCTACGACACCTGCAGTGGCGCTTATGGCCTCTAGGGGCACGAGTTACTTAGTTCTGCTTTAACCCCATTGAGAGTTTTTTGGACACTCAAAGACGCTTTACATTATTCGTTCACTCCATACTCAGTGGTGGTAAGCTACTATTGTAGCCACAGCTGCCCTGGGGATGACTGACGGAAGCGAGGCAACCAGTCTGCGCCATCGGCCCCTTCGACCACCACCAACCACTCACTCACTACATTCGCTAGGCTTCCTGGTGTTACCAAACGGTCTCCCATCCAAGTACTGACCAGGCCCTTCCCTGCTTAGCTTCCGAGGTCTGACGGGATCGGGCAGAGCAAAGGCGGTATGGCCACCTCAGGTTTGATGTTTGGGATAATTTCACTCCCTTATTGCTGCCATGTATTCTCAAGTTTCAGAACCTCTGCCTCAGGGGCACAGGATGTGACATATAAACAGGTAGTATTTTCATTACTGTTCCATCATTCCAACATTGAAATGTGGATCTCTCCCTTGTAACGAATGCTTGATAACAGTTTCAACTTTTCAACTTGCATTTCTAGATAAAACTTTAACTTTTCACCATAAAATTGTCACTTCATTGGTGTACCGCAGGCGCTACCCCAAACTACAACATCACTCTGAGTTGTCAGTGGTAAAAGCTCTTAACGTGGATGAACTGGCCATCGAGCTTTTTCATATCCCTGTCAGGATATGATGAATGCATCTTCCCACTGGTGCATGCTCTGTTATGGTTAGTTAAACGGCATCGGCATAATCCAAACCTTCTCATGTTTCACAGGCGTTTGTGGTCTGCGATGTCCAGCTGTAAAAGTGATGCTGAAGGGGCCCGTAATGTTGAGGAATAGTTGTTAAGCCGATGGAGGACCGGCCATAAGCCCTGCCTTGTTATTGTACATGTGGGGTGATTTAGGGACGCTCGCATTATCGGGGGATGGACGAGATTAGGAGTGGGTGTGCAGCCAGAAATTGTACTTTAAGCTCTTGTGTTATGTTTAGACTGCCTTTTGACAATAGCTTTGTATAGGAGTATACACTTGTTTTGTTTGGATAGAGATACGTAGAGTAACCAAAATACTGTAGTTACTTAAGTTAGACTAGCAGTGATTCAAAGGGAACCACCACGGTATAAACCTATTCCAAAATTCCACAAAGTTACTATCTAGAGTAACATTTTGCTTGTTTTGAGCAGTGATGCCAGTAACGAGTTACTTAGCAACAAGTTACTCTAATCTGAGTACTTTTTTCTGTTACACATTACTTTTTCTAGAACAGTAATCAGATTAAAATTACTTTTCCAAGTCACTGTGAGTTACTCGTTTGTCATTTTCCTGAGGAAAAATATACTTCTTTGTGTCTCATGGAGTGACATAACATATGTGCCTTTTTCAGCATGAAGACGACTCACGAAATACTCATGGTGGAGAGAGACGGAAATACGTCACTATTCTTAATCTGTGGTAGCATTATTGATGTTGCTGTTAAAATGCACTTCCAATAACGCGAGTATTGGCAAAACCGGTTGTCATTTGCATTTTGAGGCGGGGGAGGTGATGTCGGCAGCTGATTAATGTAACTAATGAAGTAACGTGTAATACTTAATGACTTTTAAAATCAGGTTACCTTTTAATGGAGTACGGAATCTGCCGAGTGGCGACACTGGTTCTGAGTAACAATCCTATACTCTGGTCATTTCTTCTTCCAGAAGCGTCTCGATCTGCGTTCCCTGTGTTACGTTGTGGAGGCGGTTTGTCCTTAAAGTGAATTTTATCACAGTGCCACAGATTTGTAAAAATACTGTTGTGGGGAGAATGGAGGATTGCAAAATGTTTTCAGAATGTCCCTTCAAGCAAACTTAGCACAGCGAACCAACAGAGCCCTGAGTGTCCTTCCCCGTTCAAATGTTCAGGTTTATAAATCAAAATGATGCATTATACATCCATTTTGAAATAAGAAGAATTACTGCTGAGGTAAGGACACAGTGTGCTAAGTCTGCTTTATGTTTTAGTAATGAGGTTATTGGATTGACAGAAAACAAAGGAAAACCAGAAACATCATGTCTGCTCAAAACACTGTTGAAGTTCCCGCCCCTCACTTGAGTAAATGTACTTGAGTCGGTGATTACTAGCCACAACAAAAAGATACAAGATAACTTGTTCTTCGGTGCACTCTGGGACTTGTAGTTTTCTTGGGCCGCGGATGTTTCTCATTACTCCCGCTTGTTGTGGTCTTCGACGGCCTCTTTGATCTGCGCTTTTACTCCGGCAGCCCAGAGTCAGATCTTGCATATTTGAATGGGATCTGAACTACTTTGCCCAGATGGTGGCTTCAGGGGGTATATAACCGGGATAAACAGTAAATCTTATAAATACAATGAATCATCACATTTAGGAGGAACATTTGGTGACGATCAGATGAACGTTAGCATTTTTTTTTTTTGCGAGACGGTCATGGCTTAAATTTGAACTCGATAATATTTTTTGGGCCAGTTCAAGTAAATTCTGTGATCCACCTTCGAGGTGCATGAAATCCAAAGTCATGGCCACATTTCTAGCCAATAAGCATTTTATTCCTGCATTTGACTGGCAATATACTGTAAGTGCCGATCTCTGATACCCATGTCCTCAAAAGAAAAAAGAGAGAAAAAAACCTGCAGTGGTTTATCAGCTGTGTTGTTGGAAGCAAGAATTTGTGGAAGTTAAACAAATGGACAATTAGAGATGATGAAAGCAGGAAATGCCGCGCAGAGAAGCAACACGTACTGTGTGAAGTAAGAAGCAGATGAGGCTAAAGCCTGAATTAGGAGTATTTGAGATTTTCTGTTGCAGATTGTTGCTGTAATGTGCTAGTATAGACTGATAGGTTAAAGCTCTGTGAAGCAAATGTATCGTGCGTTCATATATTTGACTGATATCGAGCTGTTCACTAGCAAGGACCACGCCCTAACACAGTGAAATCAAAGAACTTCATCATGTTTAGATGTGTAGAGTGAAACTGGGCGAGGCTATGGGTGGGGGCTCCGTCTCAAATGAAGCTCTTCAGGACCCCCCCTTTGAAGCAGAAGAATCAGTGCTGAGAAAGAAAACAGACGCAGAGGGAGGGAGGGAGGGTGGGGTCGACAGTTTGAAACAAACAGGAATGGAGAGGCTATATATATATAGAGAGCGATATATATAGGGCTCATGGGTAATTAGAGGCGTGGTAAGGTGAATGCAGGAGGGTGATTGGTTGAGGCCCGAACCCAGTCAACAAATATTGACTCCATTTGTTTGCAAGCCTTCAGATGATGAAAAATAAAGACTATATTCTGCATTGGGAGTTCTTTTTAGGTAATACATAAGTTACTTTGAGAATGAGGTGCAAAGTAATCTATTTGTAACGGTCGTGCAAAGCTACCAACAAAAGTCACGGATGTATTTTATAGAAACCAAAGGCTCTTTTCCACATTCCGCCCAGTCCTAATTTGGTTGGACTTAAATAGTTACACATACTTAAGCTCTCTAAACTGTCACTTCAAGCTTTCCTTTTGAAAGTTTTGTAGAACAGTGGGAAGCCCCTTTCTGGAGCTAATAATGACTGTTTCATCTGTAATTTGCAGAGAAGGCTGGTGAAAGTTAAATATGCTGTTGCTTTAAACCTACTGTGACTAAGTAAACCACTGGTTCACTTTTAATATGACAGGTATATATGGATAGACATAATTAGTGGGCGCACGAGTGGGTTTCCCCAATAAAAACTGCAAACGTCCTTTTTAAAGTTGCCTTTACCACTAGCAGTCCAGCAAAACAAAGGCATTTACTGAGCTGAGCACAAGCCATGTGTCACAGGGATTTCATATTTTGGATGTTTAGAGAAACCCGTAAAAAGGCTCCAATATCATTGACTCATACTTAAACAGTCTCCTTGATGGGCCAGGTGGCTTTAGTAAATGTCCTAAAACTTGGCTTTTCTAATTTGTTTTCTTATTACTCGAAGAGAAAGCCGGGGTGTTTAGTTTAGGAATATGGGAAAATATTCAGTTTGATGAAAACGGGTGTGCAAAATACTGGACTATAGTAAATTGTTAATGCCTGTATTTCCCAACAACGTACAGTAAATAGTATATATTTTAAGTTTGGTCACCTTTTAAGGATTTTGTTGTGCTAAGTCTTACATGGGAGTAAGTTTAGTTTAGTTGTCTTATTATGTTCGAGCAGTGTTTCCCAACCAGGGGTACGGGGAAAAAGAAAGAAAGCGAAACTGAGTAGAATTAGAACGTTTTTAAGCACAAGAGTTTTGATTTTGAGAGTCATTTAGCATCATTTTGAACACAGCACAGTACTAAAGGAACAGGCCAATGTTTTTACATACTGAGATATGTTCTTACTTAAGACGAGTTGATGCGTAACTGTCTGGTCTTTGCGCGTGCGCTCAGTAACGCAAAAAGACCAAAGATGTTGCTAGCATTTAGCCTCTCACCTCTATGGGGCCAAACGGGGGTGAGGAGAGGCTAAATGCTAACAAGATTTGCGTGACTCAGCGCACGCACAAAGACCAGACAGGTACGCATCAGCTCGTCTAAGCTCAGGTCTCAGTGTGGAAACACGGTGTTCCTTTAAGGGGGCACTTGGAGTATAAATGAATGGCTCAAGGGGTACGCGAGACAAAAAAAAAAAAAAGGTTGGGAACCACTGAGTGCGGCATTTCTAAAATGAATCCTTTTTGCTTTTGGGTGGGGAATAGAAGACGTAGTGTGTCCTAAATACATTTGCATTTCACTGATTAGACTAATACGTGAGATTGTCGAGATGTTTAAAGTGAAGGCCCTGACTGACCTGCCGCCGTATTTATGGCCATGGTGTGATAAATGTAGGTCGGAGGAGAAGAAATCTGCACATATGAACTAAGAATGAGGTCACGTGCCCAGGACCACATGCCACTGAGCTTTTGAGCAGAATTTTAACTGCTCAAATAAACGAATGAACTAAACTAAACTAAGCTCCGATCTGAAGAGAGGGCCAACCCAGCAACATGAGGAAAGTGCATACGGTTATCATCCTGAGATAAGATATTATGTTTGAGTCACGTTGTCTGTCTGTATAAATTAGCTTTCTTTTGTGACTGGGCACATCCCTAGACATGGGGTGAGGAGCTCAGTTACCTGGGGGGGGGGGGGGGGATATAATGTATGGAATATCCTATATATATATATAAATATTTTTTATTATTATTATCATTGCTCTTTTTTCAGTGAATGGACGGTTTTCCACGTCTTTACTTCACCGACAGAGTGCGCTGACCAACGGCGGCTCAGATAAGGGGCACGTAAGAGTTCGTGCAAAGTAGCAAATCAAACACAGTCACGGTGATAAAGTCTGCCCTCGTTCCAAGTCCACGACAGTAATTTCCAGATTCTTGTGGCCGTCCCGCGAAGCTAAACAGACAGGCCCGTTTCCCTGATTACGCTTGTGTGCAGCGGATAGACCGAAGAGGCAACTGCGGCGAGAGATACGGAAAAACACATGAAGGCCATTACAGCTACGACAATAGCGCACACAACTGAATGATTGGACCCTTTTGTTCAATTAACTCTGTACTTTCCACTGCCCTCTTTGTAGTATTTGAAGTAAATAGGATAAAGCAAATAGCGTGAAGAACGAAGGCCAACCCAATCTACTGCCATCCAAAATGCAACAAATCCTCCCAATATCGCCGCCATCTGCACAGCACGCCGCCACGATGCGTTCACATTAGCAGCAATGAGCTCTGAAGGTTAGTGACTTGCACATTTAGATTGGTTCCTTATTGGGCGAGGCATTTCAACCACCTTCACTGTATTAATGTGACTCATTTTCATTTGCATTATGACATTTTGAAAAGCAAATACAAATGTGATGTACTTAAAGCAGAACTTAGTAACTTGTTTACCTTAATACATCCTTTTCTGTAGTCCTTCTGGGGGTAATACAAGTGTTAATGGGATGACTGGGGGGTCGTTAATTTCCCCCCTGCTCTGACCCGGCGACCCAATACACACAGAATCACAATCAGAAGAAGCTAACAGGCTAACGGGCAAAGCTAACTGTGGGCTAGCGCCACTTTAGCAGTATTTACAGCCAAGTTTGTGTGACACAAATCATCTCCATTGTGTAATTGGATTGTGGTACAATGTACAATATCCCTCTCTCCCTTTGTCTTTTCTGTCAGCGTAGTATTTACTCATACGGACAATTAATAAGTAAAAAAAGTCAATATGCTACCACACCTGCAGTGGCGCTTATGGCCTCTAGGGGCATACGTTACTTAGTTCTGCTTTAATAGTACAAAAACATCTACATAATTCTCTACACTCACAGGTCAAACAAGTACAGATATGGCACTGATTGGCAATTTTTATTTTTATTTTTACAGAAAGTACCACTAAAGAACAGGTTTTATAGTACCACCAAATCTCAAACAGGCCTAATTGGATTAAACCAAGTCTAAAAATGGACTAAACCATGATTTTAATACACTTCCTGATCAAATGAAAAGTCGCCACCTGGATTTAACTATGCTCTGATGTTGCTTCAGTTGGTCAGCTCTTGGATCAGCAACACAATGTGCCCAAAGAATGAGATCACCGGACATCCTGAACATCCTGAATAACCAGGTTATTCCATCGGTGGATCTCTTGTCCCTGATGGCACGGGCATATTCCAAGAGGACAATCCCAGGGTCCGTCGGGCTCACCGTGTGAAAGAGTGGCTCAGTTTGTGCGAGACTTCGTGAATCTTTGGGCTGTGCAAGAGAAGGCTCTGCGCTGTGGTCACGCTCTCCCATCATCAATACAAGAAATGAATACAAATGAACGCAAGCCAGTCCAACTAAATATTAGAGCGTGTGACCTTTTTTTTCTTGTTGTGGTCACTTTTTGGTTAGGCAGTAAATAAGACAGAAACAAATGTGAATAAAATGTATTTAAAATGAAACAAAATGTTGTATTGTGTGATTCCCACTGAAGATAAAGCCTGCGTATCTTAGCATTAAAAAAAACAGTGGCATATAAGCTTAATTCCCGCGGCCGCCTGAGGTTTTTTTGCATGTACTATTATAAACGCTCTATTCAAACTGACCGAGTGGAAACAGTATACACGGCGTCACAAGTGGCAGTAGCTGGATATTTTCCGCTCTCTTCATCACCTCCCGCCGGCGAACGCTTGGCTCACGTCCAGCTCTGTGGTTTTCGGTTTTGGAAGTTTCGGGGTCCAGCTTCGTACAGTAGAGATGTTTCCATGGTGGAGGTTAATGCCGAGAGCGGCCGTGCCAAAGTGTCCCTCCACAACAGCACCGCCAGACCTTCAAGGAGAGGTCAGGGATTCGAATTAGCTTTGAGTGTGAAAGACGTGTCTCTCTCATTTAAAGGATATTTAGCACAACATATGTTATGGTCAGATTACATTTAAATGTAAAGTGTCCTATGGCAAAAGAAGACAACCCCTCCGAGCCCACCCGGACAGTGGCGGCCCGAAGCCTGTATGGGAGCAGCCCTGTGTCCTTCAGCCCATCTGCTGTGCCACCTCACAGCTCCACTCATCTGGAGAGGCCCATGGATCAACGTCACTCAAAAATGTCTACTGTGTGTTTCATGTTATTGCAGGTCCACCCAGCGGCTTCCTCCGCTCACAGCCAGCGTTTGACAGCCAGATGTTGGCCCTGGAAGAAAGCGCGAGGGGTGCCAACCGCTTTTATTAACTGCGCAGTGGTGAGAATGAGAATATCTGGGACTGACTTAGAAAATGTACCTATATTACGTAACGCATTTCACTCATGACCTTTGACTAAACATCTTTAAAACATATGCAATGAAAAGAGATTGGATTTGTCTGGAGGTTTGTCTGTAGAACAAGGTTGGTTAATCAAAGTCAAAGTCCGCTTTTATTTCTGTCAGTTCTACTCCATGTACAGCACATACAGAGAATTAAAATTGTGTTGGAACCAAAGGGAAGGAGGGAAGGGAGAGGGTTCAGCGTCCTGAAAGCCTTGTGGATGGAGCTGCCCAATGGTCGGTTATAACTGGAGGAGACATTAGCAAAATAAACCTTTTTGAGCATTTGCCATGTTACAGTGCCTCTTGAAAGTACTAATACACCTTGAACTTTTATTGAAGATAAAAACATAAAAAAGATTTTATTTAGAATTCTTTTTACTGAAAGTTCACACACAAGTAACAGACAACTGTGAAGTGAAAGCAGAATGCTACACGATTCTGTAATTTTTTTTTAAATAGTAAAATGAAGAGTGGGGCGTGCATAAGTATTCATACAGCATGAATTAATACTTTGTGGAACCCCCTTTTGCTGCAATAACAGCTGCAAGTCTTCTGGGGTTTGACTCTACAAGGTTTGCACATGTAGAGACTGACATTTTAGCCCATTCCTCTTTACAAAACAACTCAAGCTCTGTCAAATTAGAAGGAGAGCGTTTGTGAAAAGCAGTTTTCAGATCTTTCCACAGATTTTCAATAGGATTTAGGTCAGGACTTTGACTGGGCCATTCTAACACATTCATATGTTTGTTTTAAACCATTCCATTGTAGATGTAGCTTTGTGTTTAGGGTCATTGTCCTGCTGGAAGGTGAATCTCCGCCCCAGCCTCAATTCTCTTGCTGACTTCAGCAGGTTTTCCTCCAAAATGTCTCAGTATTTGGCTCCATCCATCTTCCCAACTATTCTTCCCAGTCCCCGCTGAGGAAAAGCAGCCCCATAGCATGATGCTCCCCCACCATATTTGACACTATTTGACAGTGCTCCGTGAGATGTTCAAATCTTGGGAAATCTTTGTATAACTTAACGCTGCTTTAAACTTCTCCACAGCTTTATCCCTGACCTCTCTGGTGAGCTCCTTGGCCTTCATGATGTTGTTTAGTGACCAATACACTCTGACCATAGCTCTGAGGCCCTCACAGAACAGCTGGAATTATACTGAGAGTAGATTACACACAGGTGGCCTCTATTTAATGGTTAGGGCAAGGTGTGAACTTTCTGCAGTCATTAGGAATGTTATAAAGGCAATTTAATGCACTTCGAAAATACATTTCACTTTTCTATTTTTGGAAAAATAACAGAATCATTTATCATTTTGCTTTCACTTCACAGTTGTCTGTTACTTGTGTGTGAACTTTCAGTAAAACATCTAAAATAAAATCTGTATGTTTATTGTTGTAAACATGACAAAATGTGCAAAAGTTCAAGGTGTATTAGTACTTTCGAGAGGCTCTGTATAAAGCTGTTCCCTAATGAAAGGTTCAGGTGTTTTCCCCAGTTTAAGATTATGTAAAGCAGGCTTCCCAAAATCACATTTAAAGTCATTATAATCAAATTAATATGAGAAAAATATACCAAACTTAATGGTAATTTTGTGGCAAAACCACTTCAGAAAGTATCACATTTGGACTGGGTTATACCCAACTGAAGACGCTTTGTCGCTCATCCAGAGGCTTCCCCAATGTGACTGTAAATTGCTGCTGTAAATTGATGCTTGGGCAGGGAGTGCACATGAATATAAAAGCGGTGTTATGAAGTCCGCTCCCAGCTTGTTAAAAAACCTTTTGTGTGACTCTGCATATTTAAGGAGGGGCACCGGGGGGGTCTCTCTCGTGCACGCGCTCCTGAAGCCGATCGGCAAAGTCTCGAGTCTGGAATCACTTAGTGCACATTCCCGGTCCTCCCCAAAAAACCTCAGTCACTGTTTCCAAAGGCAGCGCTGGCCCCGTGTGATTCAGGTAGTAGCATTTTTTCCTATAGATTTCACCGCGTCCCTGTCAGCTGCTCTGGGCTTCACAGAAACACCGGGAAGACGGCCAACTGCGGAGCATGACTCTCTTCTCACTGGAGATATGCAAACTGATAAGCGACAGACAGAGGGAGAGGAACAGCATAATGCGATTTGATCACAAATAGAGTCGGGATGAATAATACAGTAACCTTTTTTCACTGCTGTTGTCTCCTGAACGCCCTAAAGGCCCGTCCGACTGGCTTTGCTGGGGCAGAACAGATTATCTCAGAGGGAGGTAGCGCTCGGGTTCGATCCCTGGGTCTTATGCAATTATTATTCTTTTTTTTTCAGGATGGGAAAGGCAAAGTTTACATATAGACTCCCGGATTGGTCAGATTTGTGCTCACGCCTGAAAGAAACCTTAAGAAACCACTGTCCTTAGAGCTAGGGCCAAAGGCGTGTGTGCTATCTCAGGCCTAAAGGCTTTAACTGGGCTGTAGCAGGAGCCTGGGCGGCTGTCCCAGATATAAATTAAGTAAATAATGACTGATGTATTAAAATCTGAAATAATATTCGCATTGAACTTTGCATTCTTGTGGCAGGAATAGGGGTGTTTAAGTGGAACACCTCTCCGCTTCAGTTCAAGTTGGAGCAGTCCAATCCAGCGGAGACAAGTGTCCGCGGGATTAAAGAAGCGAAGGGAAAAAGGCAAGTGAAAGGTAGAAAAAGTGGACAAATAATACATATTTTCATCTCCATAACTTGGTGCTGATTGTGGAGTTGTATCAGGCTCAGAACGTATGAGCAGCGGAAGAGAAATTGCTAGAAAACTGTCATAGCGGTATTTGAACCAGCTTATCTCTTTTATACCAGCATACTTGAACAGTGCTATAATTCCATAGGTAAATGGGCCGGTCTAAATCTGAAATCCTGGGTTCAAAATGAGGTCCCAGCACGCCCCTGGTTAGGGCTAAGGTAAGGCTCGGGTTAGTTTGTAAAAGTTCACTATCAATAGGGTTAGGATTAGGGTCAGGTATACGGTTAGTTTGGAACTCCACTTATCATTGGCTGCTAATGTCGGACCAGTCAGGGAGCGACTGGCCTTTCCCATCCTGGGGGGGGAAAAAATATTGCGAGCCGGACGTGTGTGGAGTTTGCATTTCCTCCCGGTGTCTGCATAGACTTTCCTCCAGGTATCCCATAGAAACCTGTCCAGTAGGTTAATCCTCCAGCCGGGTTCTGACCATTACATCTGGAGGTGGGTATTGAGGGATGGGTCAAATGCAGAGAACGAATTTTCCTACAGGGATCAATAAAGTATAACTTTACCTTAGATACCTCATCTCAGTCCTGCCCTTTAGGAGAACACGGCGGAGTCTCCATCCATCCCATGTTCAACTGACTGAAGGACAGGAAGATGAACTTTGCTGCAACCGTTTATAGTCTTGACATTGCTCTGCACTTTAGTGTTAACAGCACTTTTCTTACATTAGGCACTCAAAGCGCTTTACATAAAGGAACTATACTCAAACCCATGAACTCTCTTTCATACACTAGTGAAGCCTCTCGCCCAGTCCTCCGCTACAAGATTAAAGGAACATTTGGGCTTAATGTTAGACTAGACTAGGTCATGCAAGTAGAACCACAGTAAGAGTTATTCAGATGATATATAAAGAAGTCAGTTTCCTATTAATCTCAACGTGTTCTGAACTTGCCAGCTGTTCCGATGCGATCTCCCCCGAATGCCCAGTGAGTCACTCCAGGCAAATGCATGGGCTTGAGCTGCGGTCCCGTCCTGCGGTGCACGGGCAAAACTGGAATAGAACTTTATCACCGGGCCAACAAGTCCAGCCCTGCACCAAACGCATACTTAGGAACAAATATAACGGCGAAAATCACATACGCGCATAAACTGTGAAGCAGCGCACACCCTGCCCCTCCTCCGCCGCGGCTCCCCGAGCGCTCCGGGATCCCGTTCGGGGCGAGTGGGTGTGAAATGTGGGCACAATGGAGGGTTTCTGAGAAAAGCGACCGGCGTTCAGCGAGGAGAGAGGTCGGAAAGAGGAGACACGGGACAAGGAAAACCTATGCTGTCCAATTGTATGCTCTATTAAGGCATAGATCATACTTAAC
This sequence comes from Proterorhinus semilunaris, assembly GCA_021464625.1. Lineage (NCBI taxonomy): Eukaryota > Metazoa > Chordata > Actinopteri > Gobiiformes > Gobiidae > Proterorhinus > Proterorhinus semilunaris. The sequence goes on along the minus strand of CM038358.1, from coordinate 26,617,019 downwards.
GGTGACTCATGCGCTCATAAACCTGTAATAATTGATTTTATAACTGCCTTTACCTTGTTGGAAGTTTTCCTGCTGACAGCACTGGGACTTGTCAGTAATTTAAAAGATTGCAAGCAGTCATTTATTTCACTAAGTGCACGCTAACAATTTGATGACGCTGTAATGAAGGTAGTTCGAGCACAAAACGTCCCAGAGCAGGTCCTGTGGCCTCAAAATACTACGTGGTTCTCTTTATTATGCAAAAAAAAAAAAAAAAGAAATACACACAAAGTAAGCCAGATTGAGCCAGATCACTTTATTGAAGCCAGATCTTCAATAAAGTGCAACTCAGCATGTCTGAGCACTAAATCTTACTGTGGAAATCCTATGAATATTACAGTTGAATATACCTGCATCCACAGTGCCCTGTACACTACTTTTGAATAATTATTATAACAATCTATTTTGACTTCCCACATAACTCTAGTGTGAAATAAATGGGTAATAGTAATTAATCCCCAATAATATATTAAGCAGGTTAAGCAGATTCATCCTCTGCTGACACAGAAGGGGTTTAAATCAAGCAAATCTGGAGGAGCGGATAAAATGTTAAAGAAGAACTAAGCAACTTGTTTACCTTAATAAATCCTGTTCGTAATCCCTCTGGGGGTGATACAAGTGTTAATGGGATGACTGGGGGGTCTTTCATCTCCCCCTGGGGTCAACTTTCCTTCCTCTGGGTCGGAGTCGCAATACACACTAATGGAATCACGCAGAAAAAGCTAACAGGCTATCGGACAAAGCTAAGTGCGGGCTAGCGCCACTTAAAAAGTGTTTACAGCCAAGTTTGAGTGAAATTGTGTAATTGGATGTACAATATCCCTCTCTCCCTGTGTCTTTTCTGTCAGTGTAGTATTTACTCTTACGGAAAATGTCTCACTGTGGTATTCTAGCTTGAAAACTGCCAATGGGACAAGTGCCATTTTCTTCCCCCACTGGAAAATAAATTAGCCTGTAATAAAGATGAAATGATAAAAATTGAAACGAGTCTGAAACATCTCAGGACAAGTGAAATAATCTGGGTCAAATTCCCAACTAAATCTTAACTAGTCAATACAATATTATGCTCAAATTGAAACTTTCATTTTTTTGGAGTGAATTGAGATCCATTTATGTCATCTCTGTGTATGTGTGCTTAAAAATCCAGCCAGAGTTTGTCATTACTTTGACAAATGTGACATGCCAGACATCCTTTTTTATAATTGAAGACATACTGTATACTCACTGTGACACTGTTCCCCACATGTACCAGAGCTTGTTCTGGAGCCGCTGGTGGTTTTGTCAGACGGGCTGCTGATATGGGCCGCACTTAGAACTGATCTGGGCTTAGCGTGGCTCCAGACTCTTGCTTTAAAATTCACCGCACTCCATAAAGATACAGCTACAACCAACCGGCTAATACTGTTTCATTATGACCGGTGGGATTTTGTTTGATGACAGGCATTACCAGAGCCGTCGCTAGCAATAAGCGGCCTCGCCTCCATACCCACCGGAGTGAGTTACCATGTCCATATAGGCCTGTCACGATATCAAGTTGGACGTTCGATATATTGGGGCAGGAAAATATTGTGATAAACGATATCTCTGACTCTAAAGATACTATTTACTGTCAACTCTAAAGCATTAAAAATGATGGTAAAACATTGTTCTAAAAGTGCATAATCATATCCTAAAATACCACAAGCTGCAATAAACATGACAATTAATGTAACCCAATTTGCTTCAGTTAAAAAGTTTTACAAAGAAAAAATAGGTGGAAAATGCTAATAAATGTACAGATAAATACTGAGCCAAAAACATATATTTATTGAACAATAAGTCAATATATATGTTGAAGTCATAATACAGAAAAAAATTCAAATCAATAAATACATTTTGGGGATCATTCCTTTGTGGCGTCATCGACAACACATTATGCATCGGGACGCCCCTTAAAGACGGAATGGTCCCTGCACATTACCGCATGGATCCATTTGGAATATGACTAGTCAAAGCTCGCTTTTATAAGAATTCTTTACTGCTTTGCATGTGAGGTGTTAACGTGCTTTGCAATAGACAGCCAAACTCATACTGTTGATTACATAGTGGTTCAATATTACAAGGATAGTTCTTTCAGAATGGTTGTGGTTTCTCAACCCAGAGGAGGAGGAAAGTTAACAACAACTACTATGACTACTTCTACTACTGCTGCTAGTACAACTATTGCTACTACGGCTACTATCACAACTACTTCTACTTTTTGTAATAACAATATTGGCTTACACTTAACAAGCTTCTGAAAGCGCTACACTGTTGACATGAGGCGGCACGGTGCCTCACAGCAAAAAGGTCCCGGGTTTGATTCCTGTACCATTTTGGGCCTTTCTGTGTGGAGATTGCATGTTTCTCTCCCCATGTGTGGATGGGTTCCCCTACGGGTACTCCGGTTTCCCCTATCAACCGAAAACATGTACAGTATAATAAGTGGATCAGCCTGGAGACGGGTCCCCGGGCGCTGCATGGGTCAAATGCAGAGGACAAATTTCAGTGTACTGTTGTGGACCAATAAAGCACCTTCATTTTTCATTCCATGCTCAGTGGCGGTTAGCGACACGGTGGTGCAACGCTTAGCAAATGCAGAGAATGAATCCCCGACGGGAAATGTCTAAATAGAGTTTAACTTAAGGGAACAGGCCACTGTTTTTCCACACTGAGATCTGTTCTTACCTGAGCTTAGACGAGCTGATACACACCTGTCTGGTCTTTGTGCCCGTGGAAGAGCTTTCTCGCTTCTAACTTCACCCCCATTTGGAGCTATAGGAATATGCTGGGAGAGGCTAAATGCTAACAACGTCTTTGGTCTTTGTGCGTGACTGAGCGCACGCACAAAGACCAGACAGGTACGCATCAACTCGTCTAAGCTCAGGCAGCCGCGGACTGGGCTTATATTTGACCGGGCATTTGACCGGTGGGCCGGTTCCAAAATGGGCCGGCCCAGCCTATTTATTTTTTTTATTTTCTGCGCAGCCCGTGCCTTGGATTGATCATCCATCGGCCCATCACAGACTGCTGTCCGGGGGTGAGTAATGGAATGTTTTTTTTTAGTAACTCGGGGGTTAAAGTTCCTTTAACTTAACTTCTTGACCCCCACCTGAACCGGTTTGGCTTCATCCAAATCTAAAAGCTTCATCAACAAAAAGCAGCGATGAAAACGCAACAAAAAGTTATGTTAACTTAACATAACTTAACGGCCACAGCTGCCCTGGGGGTAGACTGACAGAAGCAAGGCTACCTATCTGCGCCATTGGTCCCTCCGACCATCAACATGTATTGACTCACACACGTCTGCACATCATGACACTGCCGCTCTATTGACTCTATTATAGTGATATATCCATCCTTTGCACATGACTGTTCTTTAGACACGTAACCAAATCACCGCATTAGTGCAATGAAATGTGAACATGTGGCTAGTTTTTCCATTTTCCAGTCCCACTTCGTTTCAACCCAACACGCAGCTCTTTGACTCAAAAAGGCGAAACAAAAAAGTTCTTTCTAGTGAGTTTAAAGTGTCAACAGGCATGTTTGCTCTAATGGAGTTTAAACCACACCATGTCCCTTTCCTACGCGCTGAAGACTGAACTAAGGACTTTGTAATTGCACATATTGTTTTCTGAGAAATTTAGACCCTTCTCTGCAAGCCTTTAGAGAGACCCCTAGTGGCCAAAGCGTGCAACCTCATTGTGTGCAGGAACAAACGTACTGTAATGCATTTTATACTATAAAAAAATTGTAAATAAGAACCTCGAACTGATTCCAAGAACTACCTCCCGGATTTCAGGGTATTTTTTCAGCTTCCATTATTACCAACTTGTGCATGAGTGAACCATGTCTGCTTGGGCATCATAAAGGACGAAATAATGAGCACATTTAAATTAAACTTGCCTGAAAAATTTTAAATTTGATACGATGATGTCATTATTGGTTAAGCTCTGAACCCCCAATCTTAACCAAGTGCTTGTTCTCCGGGTTAAGCTTTATCCAAATCTACAGAACTCATGTAAACGGATCACTTTCCTCATGTTGTCGTCATTTTTTTTCATTGTTTTTTTAATGCATTTTTGTCCCTTTTTTGATATATTTTTGACCGTTTTTTGTAACTTTTTTAATAATTTTTTTTTCACATTCTTGTCACATTTTTGTCACTTTTTTAATATAATTTTGTCACTTTTTCCATCTTGTTTTCATCCAATTTTTTTGTCATTTTTTCATTACTTTTTCGTCAAATTTTTTCACTTTTTTGTCAATTTTTTTAATCACTTTTTTATCACTTTTCTGTTACTTTCTCATTGTTCGTCTGTTGCGCTTTTGTGGCTTTTATTGTTGCAATCTTTGTTGCTATTTTGACAAATCTTTCAAGCAGCTCTTAGATTTAGGTAAAGCCAAACGGCTGTGAATGTGCTCAGTTCAGATGGGGTTAAGAGGTGCAATATTAAGAAACAAATGTATTGCTGTATATGTTATTTTCCATTATACAGCCATACTTCCTGGCTGGAGGTTCTCATGAGTATCTGGGTTAAGCACGTTTCCATATGGACAGAATAGAGCCTCATTATTTCACCACTCCTCTTCAAGTCTAGTTTTTCTCTCTCATTTCTGCAGAGAAGAGGGCATTGTTTCCTAATTAATCCATCATGTTCGTTTGGGCGACTCTCAGAGGATGTAAAATATATAAAAGATTAACGTCTGAAGCCCCACAGATCCCGACTTCCTGTGGCTCTGTGTGAAAACAGTCACTGGAGCGTTTTATTTCGAACGTGAGTCACAGAGGGAAAGCGGAGACACACACACGGTTATTTCTGAACCCAGGTGTCTCAATTACACGCGGGAACACATTTATTTGTGAAGGTGCTCTCTGGTATTACGGTGGCTCATTGCCGTTTTGGACCATGTGGTTAACTTTTGAATTAAAACATAAATTCTGTAGTATTTACATATTATAAATAAAGTAGGTTAAACAGAAATAGGTGGCACTTTACAGCCCAGTAATAGCAAATGGGATAAGATACGAAGAATAAACTTTTTTAGGCTAAAACGAATAGAATGTAAAAGCATAGAGCAGGGGTTCCCAAGCTTTTCGGGACGTGACCCCCAAAATCACCAGAACAACAACTTGGGACCCCCTTTGGTAAAATGTGATCAGCATTCATAATCATTTCAGCTGCGAAACTTTCAAAAATCAGTTTTTTTTAATTGTGACGTTTGGCTTAATTTCACCACACTGTTTCACTCAATCCTAAATTACATCAAATTGAATGTTATGAATTTAAATTGCTATCCCCACCTCAGGGTCCCGACCTTCACTTTGGGACCCCCTGGCATAGAGTTCAGTGTAATAACCAATGGTTGCGGGTTGCTCTGCTTTATGACCGCGACGCTATGGGCCGCCATTGCTGCAGTACCTCCATATGTGGAGCGGCAAAACAAGCTAGTTTCCCATTAGCTAGCACTACACTTTACACGTGTTTTACGCAACTGTAAAGCCTGGTGTCAAATTCAAATTCCAGGCTGTTTTTTTATAAGGAACATTGTAGAAATCTCGTATACTAATGAGGGCCGATTGACAGGCCGTTAGCATCAGAGCTAATGGCGCGGTTTGAGTGATCAGTCTGTCTGGCAACCAAAACAAAAAATAAATAAATACAGTATACCAACTTTAGCGTGCATATATCGCACCGTGAAAACCAATATACATTTACAGACGAGCAGCAAATGAGGACAAACAGTCTTGGCGTTCCCTGTTTACAGCTGGAACTAACTGCACAAAAACAGCACAATTTTGCCGTCACGGTAAAGTGAGATGAAGCTGAGTTTTACGTGCTTCCTCGGTCTCCGCTGCAGCCTCAGCAACCCATCATTACCGCGTCCAGCCCACTCTCAGACCTACAGCGCTGCCTCGGAAACACACCAGGACTATATTTTCTCTGATGGACTCGATGATTTCAGCGCGCTAATGCTAGCTCCCGCGCCGCATCTGTGCCACACATTGGTTTAAACTTTAGAGTGATACTCACCGTCTGCTCAGACCGCTCAGGTGCCGAGTCGATGCCCCCGTTCTGTCTATGCCGGGGATTCCTGCGGTGAAAAACATGTGACTCCCATCTGGTTTTGAAAATATTGAGACAGGTGCAATGTTATCCCTAATGGTCGCACAACAGTTTCCTTAGCTGTAAATAATTTAGTCTCACTTTACACTACACCACAGTAATAATAATAATTAGTAATAGCCCAAACAGTGAGGTATTACAGTGAGTGTATTGTGGTACAAGGTTAGGGTTATAGTAAAAGTTCTTATTATTCATATTACCATGAAATTAAATAATAATGACAATAATGCATTGGTTTTATATAGCGCTTTTCTGGACACTCAAAAACGCTAGGCTTCCTGGTGTTCCCAAACGGTCTCCCATCCAAGTACCGACCAGGCCCTTCCCTGCTTAGCTTCCAAGATCTGATGAATGGAAATATATGATATAGGTTCCTTGTTTACCCCCTATGAGAGACCAACAGGCCCGTTTGGAACCGTTTGGAACCATGAGGCCGTCCACCCGTGGACCCACCACCTGCAGGGGGAGCCATAGGGGCTGGTGCTATGTGACTTGGGCAGCTCCAACAGCTGCCCCCACGACCCGGCAACGGACAAGTGGGAGAAAATGGATGGATGGATGGATGGAGGTTCCTTGTTTATGTACCATCATTACAATGTTATTACACTTTTAGGTTCCACAATTTTTCCCATTACCCTTTTATAATCGAGTTGTAAAGTCTTATGAGCTTTACATTAAAAATGAGGCTCATGGTGAAGTCATAATCCTTATTATTATTGTTTATTTGTTTAGGTATTTAGTATGTGATTAGCGACAGTCGGAGAAGACATTGGCTGTGAGTACGAACAGAGTTAAAGAAGATACTTAAAGGCACTATACATTTTGAACCTTTTCAGTCAAAATGTGACAAAAGCGGGATTTTCCTCGTCACAGTCGTCCCGACCATATCAACGAATCCTAATACAGTGCAAACTTCACTCATCAGGCTTATTTTTTTCCACAAAGTATACCTTTACAACACAATTTTATGGAGCAAAAAGAATGTTACCCTACATAAAGAATAAAATGCCAGGTAAAACCACAACTGGATATGTTTTAGACCATAGTTTTGGCTTACACAGTTATACAGTAAAAATGAGCAATGTAATAACTTTCAAAGACATTTAGATTGAATGCAAGTTTGAGTCCAATTTAAAAGTTGCACATGGGAAAAGTGGATGTTGGCCTCGCCTCCATACAAAACCATATTTTCAGAAAAGCAAACATTGCATCCTTTTCAAATTGTTTCCTGTTTCTTTTTTGAACGCGACCTTGGGTGCGTTAGTAGAGAGTTATGAAAACTACAGCAATTAAGAGGTAGGGCCCATATGTGAGTTGTCTGTGGTCCGTGTTATTGTAGCGTAAGAGGTAGCAGAGGTCCGGATGTGCCGAGACGGCGCAGGAACAGAGGAATTTTCCCCTCAGTAAAAGTGTAGCTCACGTTATGACCATGAAAGAGGAGCTCCTGTTTCTCACACAAGGGTTAGGATATATAGGAGGCCGCATGGGACTCGACCCAACACACGAGGGATAATATTAAAATGATTGTTGGTGGAACTTGTTTGCGTAAACCATATAAAAATATCATCTTTACAGTAATTGGAAATTCTTAAACAAATTGCGATGAGATTTGCTTCTTCTCCCTGTCGTACAATTCAAAAGACAAATGCAGCGGGTTATTTTTCGAGCCCGCTGACCGACAGCCCGGACCACACACCTATCGGACCCCACACACAGGGGCTCGTGTCTTCACCGTTGTGGATAAAATCCTCTGTTACGTACACACAGGTGCATTTGAGATGTTACTGAAAAGCAGCAGACACGAGTCATTCAGGAGAACTGAGTAATGTATATTATGCTGGGACGCCCAGTGTGGTTTCTCCTGTTTGTGTGAGATGAAATGTCTCCTCCTGCTGGTGACTGCTGGAACTGAAATATCTGGCATAACGAGGTAGAGAGGTGTTGCTTATCGTGTTATACATTACAAGGATAGTCATTTAATTTTCCATCAGTGGCAGAATCCCGGTCAAATTGTAATGCCCTTGGTGAAGATTAATGCCAGAAATATAACCTAAATCAAAATTATGAAGTGCTTTCAGTATTAAAAGAGATTAAAAAAATAAATAAAAAATAAACATATAATCATCCCTCTGAGTCAAAGGGAAACTGCAATACCTTACATGTGGTTTCCAGATATTGTGCCAGGAATCAAGCACATTGGAGATACGTGGAAAAAAAAAAATCGTGGAAGAGCTTGGTCGCTTCTAACTTCACCCCCGTTTGGAGCTCTGGGTTTCAGGCGACATCACAGCGTTCTAAAGGCCTATAATATTATATAGAGGTCATTTTTGTTTTGTTTTTGAGGACATTTTTGGTCTTGTACAGAGAGATCATGGACCCAGTGACTGATATTAATGATCACTTTTGTAATTCATACATTTTCTTTTTAGAGACGACTTGTGGAAATGTAATGCAGTTAATAGGAAATACTGGCTCCTGCCCCCCGCTGGGTCCTGGGACATCATCACATTCTAGAACCTGCACCCCAGCAATAGGAATATGCAGGGAGAGGCTAAATGTGAACAACATCTTTGGTCTTTTTGTGTGACTGAGCGCACACACAAAGAGCAGACGGGTACGCATCAACTCGTCTAAGCTCATGTAGGAACATATCTCGGTATGGAAAAAAAAACGTTGGCCTTAACCCCCACCTTAACCAAGTGCATTTTCTCCATGTTCAGCTTTACCCAAATCTAACAGCTTCTCATCTAGAGAGTTCACAGCCTATGGGCCCATCATCCGAAAGCTGAGGCCACGTTGTCACTTTTTTGTAGTATTTTTGTCACGTTTCTGTCGCATTTTGTGTAACTGTCTTTTTGACCCTTTTTTGTTGCCGTTTTCATCCCCGTTTAGGTCTGGAGCAAATGTGCTCGGTTCAGGCGGGCGTTGAGAGGTTAGCGCTAATAGTTGTAAGATGCAACAGTAGACATAAACAAATATTTCATCTTGTAAATTGCTCTTCTACAATTATGTTTATATCATACATGGAGACACAGAAAGACCGTATTATGTACAACAAACTAATTAAAAACAATCCTCCACCAGGAACATTATGAAATAACACAGTGCACTGAATTAAAACAACAAAATCTGACACGCCTGTATTTCCTCTCAACAATAGATTAGTCATATTGGGAGTGACTGGGCTGGACACGTCTCGGACAGAGGCTGATGACGTGGAATCGTTGGTTTTGCTCTTCCCCAAAGAAAGACGTAGAGAACAGTCAATTTCTCAAGACCTATAAAGGTGTCTGAGTTCGTCTTTGTGTTTTCTTAATGCTTGTATTGGCAGCTCCGGTAGCTCGAGCCTCTCCTGGGGACTTCTACTGTTGAAATCTCCCCCCCCATCCCCGACATCTGCGCAACATATCATCCCAGCGCGGAGCAAGTTTCCATTGGAAGCGGCTGAATATTTGACTTTATTACACTTTTCCCTCCTCGCTGTGCCCAGTTTTGCTAAGGAAGCTCAGACGGCTCGCACAAACACATTCATTCCTTTTACAAAGCGGAGAAAGTGGCAGAAGTCGTGTCTTGCGGGCAGGAGTTTGCCCGTGTGATGGCATCGCCGCATCATTAAAAGGATGTATGATTTTGAGAAGAGTAGAGGTCGCCCACTGGAGCAGCCTGGGGATGTGGGTTAGGCAGGAGGTCACAAGCCAAGATGTAGGATAAGCGTGAAGCATCTTTTTGCAGTGTCATTCGGACTTTTTTGGTGCCAGAGGCCTCACTCCGATTTCCAACCGAGTTAAGCCATAAGCCACGCAAAATCTCATTGGATGTCATTCCAAATGCAGCTTTTTCTGTTGGTTTTATTAAGTTAAGATATTGTCGTTTTACAAATGTTTAAGGTTAGGATTAAGGTGAGGGTTAGGGTTAGGAAAAAGGATTTGGTTAGAGTTAGAACAATGTGGGGGGCGGGATCATGGCGTAACTGGGTTGGAAACCCTCATGGGTATCACAACTTCTCACTCTTTTTAGGGGGTCAGCCCGGTGTTCGGAGGGTCCGATGTTCCCCGGGTCGGACCCGGGGAACATCGGACCCTCCGAACACCGGAGGGTCTGATGTTCCCCGGCTGCGGGTCTCGCTCATATGTTATTGCTGCGCGTCTTCATGGCCCTTTTTAGCCATTTCCTGGTGGACTATAAACATATTTGTCACACACAAATACAATCAAGCCAAAATAGGGTCCATGTGGATGGTTTTTCACATCAAATTGTTCAGTAGAAGCGGGGGGGGAAACAGCCTAGTATAGCTAACATTAGCATATGTAGCATGAAGCTAACATAAGCTTCCTGGTCAGCATTGTCTGTTTTTAAAGTATTAATTAACCCACTTTGCTCCTCTCTATGTCTCTGTATCTTTATTGTATTTTCCGGACTATAAGTCACTCCGGAGTATAAGACACACCAGCCAAAAAGTGTCTAATGAAGAAAAAAAACAACAGGCTGAATAGGCGTACGGTATGCTAACATAACACATTGACAGTTAGCTACATGAAGCATAAACAACAAACTAAACAGGTGTCCGGTATGTTAACGTCACATAAACAGTTCAGATAACTATAGCGTAAAGAACAGACCAAACTCTCGAAACTCTCTCACTCCAAATCACTAAATCCATTGAAATCTTCATCCTCGGTGTCACTTCTGAACAGTCGCCTTGACAACTACCTTGGCACGGAGGCGTAACTGCACCGTTGACGAGCCTCTCCCGGCAGCACACTTTTCAAGCTCTCATTTGCGAAATCGTTCCTCAAGCATCTGGCTTTTAGCCCATGATTAGCTTTTTTTGCTTTCTTCATTGCGGTAAGAGTAACCTCCGCTTTTCCCCAGCCCCTCGCAAGTTTCTCGCTCACTCCAAACTTTCTTTCTGCTGCTTCTTTCTTAGCCTGCAGTGCCCTCTAGCGGCATGTGAAATTATATATTTTAATTCAGGCTTTAAACATGACCATATGGGCAATATCAGAAATGTCATCTGCATGTAACAGGGAGTGGATGAGTATACTCACGTTAGCCACAAGGGCACAAAATACGGGTGAAGAATAAAGAGACATTTCAATGATCTGCCCTTTTGATATTTATAGATTGTTGAACCGCCTAAAAGCAACTGAACAGTGGCTAGAAAGTAGAAATGTCAAATGTCCCTTTGTACCTGCATGGTAGGAAGATTTGACTGGCCAAAAAATTACATGTGTTTGTATAGTACTATAGAGACCAGAAAAGGAACTCCAAATTGGGGACTGAGTAAATGAAAGTAAACACATATACAGTACAATGCATAACACAGAGGCCACATTATCTGTTTCTGCAGTTGCTTTAAGGCAATATTGTGTAGTCTTCACGGGGAAATTTTAATCCATCCTTCAGTTCTGCCGGGCCAACCTGTGAGGAGCAAAGGGTGATCGCAGAGCAGAGAAGGTGCCTGTTTTGGGTTGATGAGGAAAACCATAGCATCCAGAAGAAATCCACCTAAACATGGGAAGAGGTAAAACATACAAACTCCACACGTAAAACGGCATGTTCTCCAAAACTGCACTGCACACAATACATCCTGTAATAACCTTGTCATCTTTGATCATTTCTCCCATCCATTCTTTTAACCCCATCTGTGCTGTACATTACTGTTCCATCCGTTCATCCATTCCACCTCCCCTCCTCATTTTACCCCCATCTTTTCCGTCCGACTTGCATTTTCCCATGACAAGCCTCTTCTGGGAATGAGATGACCCGGTCCCTCCCTCTCACCTGGTCTGGGGCTGCGCTAAAAAGACTTCTTTGTCCCCACGATCCGAAATCCTTCCTCGCCTCCTGAGGTATGTCCTGTTCCGTCACGACAGGAAAAGACCAAAGTACAGTTGGACTTTTCTTCGGGCCCATGGGAGAATCAGAGCACATTTTTGGGGCCTTGTCTCAGTGCTCCTGACGTCTCCTCCTGGATTGCATCATCAGGAGAGAAACTACACACTTTAATACAGTACCTTAAATGACAGTTCTGGACTGCACATGGAATTTATGTTTAGATGCAGAAATAGTAATTTTCTCAAGAAATTAATTCGGTATTTATTTGTACTGTATGGATATGGTAAATGCGATGGGTAAGTAAATTAGTGTGTGGAGGGTGTGCAGATGATGTCAGAGCATAGCAACAGCAGCCAACTAAGTGTCAAGATTGAGTTAATTTTGCAGTATTTGTTGTGACTGTCTGGAATTTTCGAGGTTCAGTTTGAAATAAAACAATTAAAGAGCAAGTCATCTTTCTTTGAAATGTTTCAAAGCAATGTAATTTTTGCTAATTTGCAGGAATTTTGATATGTCTATCTATTTTAGTACAGATGTGCACTTCCCCCAATGAACTATTGAGGGCGCTATTATCACACAGAGAAAACACACAGTGCCCCACACACACCATGTTTAAAAGGCAGTTCTTGACCACTGTTATGTCAGCGCAAAATGACCCTTTGAAAAAGGAAAGGTGCTGTATTGTTAAACCAGGAACAACCTGCTTCAACCTCACAATGTGCACTTCAGTGTATTGTAAACTGGTTTCATTTTCACAAACTTGCAGGAAAGTTTTCTCTCGCATTTCTGTGAAAGGGAAACTGAAAAGTTGTGAAATGAGCCAAACTCATCCCTGTGGAGAATTTGGATGTTGCAAATGTGTAAGGAAAGTTAGGAAGGAGTTTGGATTCTAATTCTGTGGTTTTCTCTTTCATTGTTTGTTATAATAAACAAAAATCAGGTATCGGGCCTTTAAAGAACAGGGATTATTTTTTTTTGTCATCTTCAATTGACAAGTAACATAAATGTCAGCATTTATGTTACTGGTTTTGACTCCCACTACATTCATTAAAGACATACAAATGTAAACAAATTGGGAATACCTAAAATATACGTACAGTACTTTTCTCAATATTAGTTTGTTACATTGATACAATGAATGGCTTGTGTTTGGTCAGTGCACTCTTTAGAAACATTACTTTACAAAACCTGTTGAACGTGTTGTGATTTTTTTTGTAGTTTTATCTTTGTGTATTTTTGCGGATCACATATGATCTCAGAGTTATGCAAGGACGAGGCTGGTTCCAAAACTCCTGTCCAATATTCACATTTCTGCATCAATAGATTATATTGCAATAGATTATATTCTTACAGACATAAATACATTCATAAATCTATGTAAAATTTGATGGATTTTTTTTCTTTTTTTTTCTAGGTAATGATAATCGTAATTTCTTGTGATCTAAAGATTACACCACCAACATACTGTCCAAGGAGTTTTAGGAGAAAGACTTAAATACAAATGGAAGCCAAATTAAACCACTTGTACAGTGCTCACTGACTTATACTGCTCAAAACTAAAATACTTTACCCAGTGAGTCAAACTTCAGGAGCATTCACAGAATGCAACACAATACTACAGTAACTGTTTCAAAAGACAAGATACAAACAACATATGTGTGAACACCGTCCAAACAATTTGCTTCTCCTGATCTTGTATGTGAGCTTTCAGTTTATTAGGTGTGTAACTCACATCCAAAAGGCTTCCAGTTATACATTTCATCAACTTAGACTTGAGTTGGAACCAGATTTTTCAATTCAGAAATATCTTCCCAACGCATGGCTTCTGTTCGGATTTGGGGGGTGAGTATCTCAGCACTGTTGTATAGAGCCTGGCCTGACATCAGTCTGTATGGCCATTACTGGGTTGTGTTTCATGTTGTTGGTGTGCATAGGCATGACCATATTAGTGGATTTGGGTTGGAGAAGGCTACTGGAGAAAGAGGGCAGATTAGACCTATTCATCTGCACAGACAGCGTTTCACTACAGTTTTCTATTTGGGTGTGTTTAGTGTGTGTACCTGTGGCACGAGGTGTTTCATGAACCATAGAGATGTCATTCCCAGGTTTTCAGTTTCCAGAAAACAGTAGAGCTCCAGGAGAATTATGTTTCACAAGAACTGGGCAGAGTTGGAGAAGTAAAATGGTCTCAACATTTATCGCTCTTTTCTACCTTCATTAAGGCCCAAGGCGCTTGACAGCAAGGAACCAGTCACCCATTCACACACCAATGTATGCAGACACTGGAAGCAAGGTGGGTACAGTGTCTTGCCCAAAGACACAATGAAAGTGTGCATCTTCAGAACCCGCAACTTTCTGCTCATGAGACAACCAGCTCTGCCAAATGTGCCACTGTTGCCCAGAAGTAGGAGGTCCTACTCTACACAAAGTCCACTATGATGACCTTAACTGGCGCCGGAGTTTCATCTGTCTCTTGCAACATAATTGCAACACTGCAAACATAGGAAATGGAACCAGACACCAGTTGTCTCTTCTTAGGAATAAACTCAATCATGTCCCCAACTGATCTTTTGGTTTATGATCATCTGGAAACCTCTGTGAGAATCAGACAGCTCAGGTAGATAGTGGCTGTTTTTTTTGGGGGGGTTGCTCAGCAGCACACACTCATCGCTCGTAAGTGAGCAGCAGTTCCAGCGTCTCTTTTTCCCTCTTGGACCAGTGGGTAAAGCAATGATGAAGTGGCTGATCTTGGTGGCTCTTTTTGGGTTGAGTGTGGCCCAACACGACCCTCACCTGAAGCACGGGCGTACCTCCATCGTGCACCTGTTCGAATGGCGCTGGGCGGACATCGCTGAAGAGTGTGAGAGATTCCTCGGGCCCAACGGCTTTGGAGGAATTCAGGTGAAAATCTTTTGTTGTGATCAATATGTGGCATTACCAGTTTTACTAAATGCCATTTTATTAAACTTGTATTTTAAATATTTAAACAACCAGCAGATGGCGCTAGCGCTAGTATAAAAGCCACCGTGGTTCATACGCACTTTCTGGGTCCTCACTGGCGTCTTCCAGCCTGGTTGGGCTGGGCCCAGGGTTGTGCATGTTGTCCCACGGGTCCAGCGTCGTGGGTGGTTGGGGGCTTAACGCACACCACTCCATGGCGTCCCCTGGTCTCTCTGTTCGGTTCAGGGTCTGCTGGAGCCGCTGCGTAACCAGGGCTATCGAAGCACCGTGCCGGCCGAGTTAAGGCTAGATGAGGGCGTACGACGGTGGAACCGCGCTGCTGTCTTGCTTCCTCGATCTTGTTTTGTACAAACTGAAAAGCTAATGTTTACAAACTATGAATCGACTGAATGCTGCAAAATGAAATGTCTGAAAGAATGAAATCTGAACAGAAAGAGAAAAGAGAAACTTAGAAATAAACTAAAATGTACAAGAAACATGCTGCTTCTCTCCTTATGGTCGAACCTGTGTGCCGTAAAGCACATTTTTCCAGTTTTACTGGATGGCGTTGTCAGGCTTTTATTTATTTAATTTACTATACCACTCGTCATGTCACACTTGGCGAATGTCGGCAGCATCATTTGGATTAGAGGCTAATGTTCCTTACAGTAAGACCAGTGTTAACAAAAATAACAGCTAAATTAGTTATTGTGGAATTCTTTTGTTTGCTGCTAAAAACGTGTCTTCACCAGCCCCATTTGTTTTATATTGTGTACTCTTGCATGTTTTTGTTTTAATATATTGTGTGCTTTTCCTTGCTGTGCATTTAATTTACATGGCAATATGGGACTACTGGTACTGAAGCATTGTTTTGTGTAGTTGCACTAGAAATTTCGCTAAAAGCTACTAAGAGTGCTGCTTATTTTGGTTTTTGTTTTGAACATTACGGTTCGTTTTGTGAGAACCCTGTTTTTATTTTGAGAACTGTTCAGTTCATTCTGTAATTCTGTGGCAGTAACGTGTACCTGTTTATTTGTACAGAAGCAAGACAGCAGCTGTAGCAGCGTAGGACGCTAGTGTGGACAGACCCAGCTCCTCCTTGGCCTCGGGTTAAAGCTGTACCTGACATCTCTGGGGCTCATACCCCTTGTAGCGGTGGGTAGGTGTGAGATGCGTGTGCCTCTACTACCGATAACCTGAAGGCAGCCGTTGCATATGTGGGAGGCCATGTACAGCCTGTGTAGAGGCCAAGTTTTAAAGTAATGTCCCCAACTCGCAACTGTCAAGGTCCCCCATAACGTCGACCGGTGGGGTAGAGTGGGTTGTTTTATTGTGTGTTGCGACGTCCGGTAAAATGTTGCCGCGGCCCGCGTCATTTCGGACACTGGTCCCATGGTGTCTTGTGGTTTTTAAATTCGGAAGGTGTAAGCCTCATAGCCCCTTTCCGTTATCCTGTATGTTTGGTAACTGTTGGAATGTTCATCGTCGGGACGCCGATGCAGTTTGGGGGGGTACATGTGGCATTACCAGTTTTACTAAATGCCATTTTATTAAACTTGTATTTTAAATATTTAAACAACCAGCAGATGGCGCTAGCGCTAGTATAAAAGCCACCGTGGTTCATACGCACTTTCTGGGTCCTCACTGGCGTCTTCCAGCCTGGTTGGGCTGGGCCCAGGGTTGTGCATGTTGTCCCACGGGTCCAGCGTCGTGGGTGGTTGGGGGCTTAACGCACACCACTCCATGGCGTCCCCTGGTCTCTCTGTTCGGTTCAGGGTCTGCTGGAGCCGCTGCGTAACCAGGGCTATCGAAGCACCGTGCCGGCCGAGTTAAGGCTAGATGAGGGCGTACGACGGTGGAACCGCGCTGCTGTCTTGCTTCCTCGATCTTGTTTTGTACAAACTGAAAAGCTAATGTTTACAAACTATGAATCGACTGAATGCTGCAAAATGAAATGTCTGAAAGAATGAAATCTGAACAGAAAGAGAAAAGAGAAACTTAGAAATAAACTAAAATGTACAAGAAACATGCTGCTTCTCTCCTTATGGTCGAACCTGTGTGCCGTAAAGCACATTTTTCCAGTTTTACTGGATGGCGTTGTCAGGCTTTTATTTATTTAATTTACTATACCACTCGTCATGTCACAAATAGTTAGGATGTCTTTGTGTGACGCCGAAAATCTACTATTCATATACATTAACTTAAACTGGTAAAAACTATGCACTATACTACACTAATATGTATTTGTGTATATGTATTTGTGTATGACTGGCTTAGTTGCAGAAAAGCAATGCCATGTTCAATTACACTGCAAGACTCAGGTATCGATCTATGTGACTTAAGAGTTTAGAGGTCATTCAAGAGACTGTTTGGATCATGTGTTTGATGTACTGTATTTGCTTTTGTAGTTGACTGCCAATGTGTGTCACTATTTTCTATTGTTGTTATGAGATTTGAAGCAGATCAGCGTGACTGCTTCAAGTGTTCTTGGACTCATCATCTTTGCAGAGAGGAGGATGATGCACCTCAAAGCTGAGTGATCAGAAGAGATACTGGATATATAGAGGAAGCCTAAAGGAAGAACTTGCTGAAAATAAGTGTGTTGTTAGAGCTTGGACTAAACTAAAGACCTCACAGGAATGTAGACATACGTACACTGGAATTATATTGGATTTTGATGTGTAAACTCCCAGTTATACATGAGTTTTTTCGTTGTAGATAAAGGTTGCTGAGGGACTCCTTCGGCCCTGGGTCTCTATAGCCTGTCCGTCCATGGGAGTGGATCTCTCCTTCTGTGGTTCTCAAGGTTTCTCGTTTCTCCCACTGGGTTTTTGAGTTTTTCCTTGCCATGCTGGAGAGTCTAAGGACAGGGGACACCCGAGCTGCTCGTCTCCACTGCTGACACTTATTTGGACATTATGTTTGCCTGGATATTTGATTCACCGGAACTTTACATTGTCTTATTTACTGCTCTGTTTTATTGCCTTAATGTTTGTTACAGCCCTATGAGGCAACTCCTGTTATGATATTGGGCTATACAAAACCATTGATTGATTGATTGCTGACAACACAACAGTGCTCGGACTACAACGACAATGAGGCGGATTACCGGACTGAAGTGCAACGTCTAGCGTCATGGTGTGTCAATAACAACCTGTCTTTGAACATCAAAAAGACCAATGAGATAATTGTGGACTTGTACATTGTGCAAAAGCAGACCCAATCACTCTCTTTTCTCCATTGGCAACAAGGTGGTAGAGAGGGTGCCACATTTCACTGTCATGGGGAACCAACACCACCTCAGTGATAGTGAAGGCCCAGCAACGCTTCTACTACCCGAGCCAACTGAGGAGCACCAGGATCTCAAAACAGCTGATGTTCAACTTTTGCAACTGTGCCATCAGCAGTGTTTGACATATGGTTTCTGAGTGTGGTACTCCAGCTGCACAAAGGCCCATCAGCAGGCACTCCAGTGGGTGGTAAAAACAGTGGGTAAAATCATCGGGACCACTCTCCCAGAGATCAGCACCATCTTCAACACCTGCTGTCTGAAGAGAGTGCACAACATCCTGCGGGACCAGCATGACCCAGCCCATCACCTGTTCCACCTGGTGCCCTCAGGGAGAAGGTACAGGTCCATTGGCGCCAGTAAAGCCAGACTGGCTAACAGTCTGTACCCTTACGCAGTGAGGCTGGTTAACGATGACCTTCCACCTCTCTCCCCCCCACCCATGGACAGTAAACCATACCCCACTCTGCAATAGCCGTAAACTGGACCTCGCATTGCTGCATTAACTCTATATCCAATTCTACCATACTCTCTGTTTTGGATGCCTTTTAAGTTGTTTCGTAAACTTTGCTGCTACCAAGAGTGAATGTCATTGGTTTTGTGCCTTAACGACCATATAAAAACCCTGTATTTCCTTTCTATTCCTCCTCTCAGATCGCTCCCCCCAATGAGCACATTGTCCTAAGCAGCCCCTGGAGGCCTTGGTGGCAGCGCTACCAGCCGATCGGCTTCAACCTTTGCTCCCGATCAGGAACTGAGGCTGAACTCCGTGACATGATCACCAGATGCAACAACGTGTCGGTAAACTGAAAGTTCCACTGCAATATTTTTAAATGGGTAGATTATGTTCAGCGGGTCTTTGGAGTAAAAATATTTCTCAAATTGCGTTTAATCAGGTTGCTTTGAATTAGACTTTTACAGTAATGAAAGAACATGTCTTTTACACTCTAGGTGAACGTGTATGTGGATGTTGTGATTAACCACATGTGTGGAGCTGGAGGCGGCGAGGGCAACCACTCGTCCTGTGGAAGCTGGTTCAGTGCCACTAAAAGAGACTTCCCCAGTGTGCCCTACTCTGGCTGGGACTTCAACGACAACAAGTGCAAGACGGCCAGCGGAGACATTGAGAATTATGGAGACCCTTATCAGGTAACATTAGATACTCTGGCCTCACAGCACAGGGGGTTAAGGTTCCTGGCCCATGTGGTGTCTTGGTATGGTTCATCTGTCTGCTTTCTCTCCCAGAAACAAAACAAAACAAAACATGAATACAGGATAATTTCTTCTTAGCTGGATACTCCTGAACATTGCCGAACACATGCTTCAACTTTATTATGCTATGGGATGTTTGGCTGAATTGAATCTGGTTAACACATTAAACAGGTTGTGATGTCAGTGTGGAGTGGATCTCATCTCGGCTTTTCACATCTCCTTGGGACATCCTGCTGACATTGTCCAGGGTGGAGTGCTTGGACTTACGAGAGTAATGTTTGTTTTCCTTTGCCAGGTCCGTGACTGCCGTTTGGTGAGCTTGCTAGATCTCGCTCTGGAGAAGGACTATGTCAGGGGTAAAGTGGCCGAGTTCATGAACACGCTGATCGATATGGGCGTGGCTGGGTTCCGAGTGGACGCCTGTAAACACATGTGGCCCGGAGACCTGCAGAATGTGTATGGCCGTCTAAAAGACCTCAACACCACGTGGTTTAGTGGAGGATCCAGGCCTTTCATCATTCAGGAGGTAGCCACTCAATCCCATCTATTCCTTCAAGCTGACAATGCACTTTCAGAGGACCCCACATTATTTGTACTTTTCAAAATGTGTCTTTTTCTAAGTAGAAACTGACAATAAGAAAATAATAGTTAATTGTGATTTGCTTCTCACTCATCCAAAGACATTGGAATTTAGTTTGGCTAATAGGGGCGACGGTGGCGCAGATGGTAGAGCGGGTCGTCTCATGATCGGAAGGTCTGGGGTTCGAATCCCGCCTCCTGAAGGTGCACATTGTCGTTGTGTCGTTGGGCAAGACAATTCACCCTCCTTGCCTCCAGTGTCTGCGTACATTGGTGTATGAATGATAGAGTGAATGGGCCCCCTATGAGAGACCAACAGGCCCGTTTGGAACCATGAGGCCGTCCTTCCGTGGACCCACCACCTGCAGGAGGAGCCATAGGGGACTGGTGCTATGTGACTTGGGCAGCTCCAACAGCTGCCCCCACAACCCGGCAACGGACAAGTGGGAGAAAATGGATGGATGGATGGATAATAGGGGCCTCTAAAATAATATTTCTCAAGGCTCCCAAAAATCTAGAAACAACCTTGACGCAAAAACTGCAAGACTTTTAGCAGTAGCACAACACGTGTTATTTGCAGATTGGTTAATGATTTAAGAGCTCACTAAAGCTGTGGGAATTGGCATAGTGGACACAAAAGAATACAGTCAAGAGATTGATAACAGAAAGAAAAATCTAACCTGGACAAACACACAGGAACTTTCGTCATTATCGGGCAATTTCAAATGTGTAACATGTATGGTCTTGGTGTAAATGATAAATAAATAAATCCAATAACAAATGGTGCTCAAATATCCAAACCACAAAGTATTTGTTCTTCTACGGTAGGTACAACTCAATACCAAGCTGAGTGATTCCTCTCAGTGATTCCTGGTTGTTCGGTTATTGGACTGAGTGGGGCCTGTTTGTGGGTGCTCCATGTGGGTGCTCTTGGTTCCCCACGTCACCCTGTAGAAACATATGCACAATTGGGAAATCCAGCCAGGAACTCCTGGTTGCCTTAAAACCCTGAAACTTTGCCTAATCTGCTTATAGGCAGGGTCAGCCCTGAGTATCTTCTATTAACTACTTTAACTTCATTGATAATCTGACAGAGCAACGTTTTCTTTGATTGACAAGGATCTGTACTTTCACTCACGTAAAAGATTAAAGTACTTTGACCACCACTGGCAACACATACAGTTTGCTGTGAACACACATACTCGGAATCTAGATTTGATCAATATTTCTATGTAGGTGATTGATCTGGGAGGTGAGAGCATCTCTGCCGCTGATTACACTAATCTGGGCCGAGTCACTGAGTTTAAATATGGAGCCAAACTGGGAACCGTGATCAGGAAGTGGAACGGAGAGAAACTCTGCAATACCAGGTATGCACACCTTAATGATAGAATTAATGTGGTTAGGATTTGCAGTAAAATTCCTTTCAATATTAAATTAATGATTAATCATTATTATGTGTTCAGGAACTGGGGCGAGGGCTGGGGTTTCATGTCCAATGGAACCGCCCTGGTGTTTGTGGATAACCATGACAACCAGAGAGGCCACGGAGCGGGCGGAGCCTCCATCGTCACCTTCTGGGACTCTAGGCTCCACAAGATGGCCGTCGGCTACATGCTGGCTCACCCCTACGGAGTCACCAGAGTCATGTCCAGCTTCAGGTGGGACCGCCACTTTGTGAATGGAAAGGTATGGCACTTTAATATGTAATATATCTGTAAATATTTGATTTATATATATATTTTCTCAGCCTTACATTAATAATCTGTAATGTTCTGTAAAAGTTTGTGATTGCTGAATTGTGTATGTTATTTTTTCGGTTTCCACAATAGGATCAGAATGACTGGATGGGACCGCCCAGCTATAGTGATGGATCCACCAAACCTGTTCCCGTCAACCCTGACCAGACCTGCGGAGACGGCTGGGTGTGTGAGCACAGGTGGAGGCAGATCAAGTGAGTAATATTTGTAAAAATAAAAAGCTTAAAAACCCACAGGCTAAAAGGTAACAAGTCTGAAATTAAATCTACCTGCATTTGACAAATTAAAAATGATATATATATATATATTATATATATATATAATCACATCTCTTAGGAACATGGTGATCTTCCGTAACGTTGTGAATGGACAGCCTCACTCAAACTGGTGGGATAACCAGAGCAACCAGGTCGCCTTTGGACGTGGCAACCGCGGATTCATCGTCTTCAACAACGAAGACTGGTAATAAAACAATTAAAGAAATCTCAAATATTACTCACTTGATCTGTGAGAGGCTGTGGGAGTTTGACGGTTGCTTCTCTGGAGAAAAAGGTTCAAATAGTGTGCAGATACTTCTCTCCCGTCTAGCACTATAGTTTTGTCATTGGAACACATTTGCCAGCCCTCCTCCTTAAATAAAGGTAACACCGCCCGGATCTACCAGTCCGTATACACCGCACCACTCGATGTAGCAAATACATGTCAATCAACGCAGTCCCACAGCATTGAAAGACTTCAGAAACAGAAATGATTAATTGGCTTTCTGCCAGACGTTTCCTACAGCCTCTTGTTATGCATGTGTGTTCCAAGTCTGTTCTGTCTTATTGATCCATTTCCACAGAAATGTTACAGCTGATATCTTTTTTTTTATACTGAATGACCATTGTAGACTTTGACGAATACCTTCCCTTGCCTTCAGGGACCTCGATGTGACCCTGAACACTGGCATGCCTGGGGGCACCTACTGCGATGTGATCTCTGGTCAGAAGGAGAACGGCCGATGCACGGGCAAACAGATCCACGTGGGAGGAGACGGCCGTGCCCACTTCAAGATCAGCAACAGAGATGAAGACCCCTTCGTGGCCATTCACGCAGAGGCCAAGCTGTGAACATCACTCTCTAAGTGCTTCAGAGCTGTATAATGACTAGTTAAGGTCAGATTTATCTAATCTTTGGATCATTTAAAATAAATTCTCCCTGATTTCCTTGATTGATTGATTTAGTTTTTCCACAAATCCGATGCTTAATAGCCTATGGCTGTCAGTGAAGCAAAACATCGATATTTTGTTTCGCACTTATCGCAGTGTTCATTACCAACACTGCGATTGACTTGTGATTCAAATGACCCTACCCCACCAATCATGACAGCGTATGTTCACCTGTATATAAGCCCAGATGTGATGCAGGTCCAGCGTCTCTCCTCCTGGGTGAGTAAATTAGGGTATAGAGGGTGTGCAGATGATGTCAAAGCATAGCAACAGAAGCCAAATAAGTGTCAAGATTGAATTAATTTTGCAGTCTGGAATTTTGAGTATTTGGTTTGTTATAAAAACAATAATGTAAGAGCAAGTTATCTTCCTTTGAAATGTTTCAAAGCAATGATATTTTTATTGGTAGGTAATTTGTAGATAATTGCTAGGAATTCTACATCATGTCTATCTATTTTAGGGCAGATGTGCACTTCTCCCAATGAACTATTGAGGGCGCTATTATCACACAGAGAAAACACACAGTGCCCCACACGCACCATTTTTAAAAGGCAGCTCTTGACCACTGTTCTGTCAGCGCTCTGTCACAAAATGACCCTTTGAAAAGGGAATGGTACTGTATTGTTAAACCAGGAACAACCGGCTTCAACCTCACAACGTGCTCTTTCCTCCACTGAGTCAATTGACACCAATAGCCTTCAGCATAAATACATAAATGTGTTACCATATCCTATACCAAATAAGTACTTACCATTCAATACCTTTTTCTAGGAGTGGAAAGCGACCCTGACAAGTTGTGAAATGAGCCTATAAACTCATCCCTGTGGAGAATTATGATGTTACAAATGTGTAAAAAGTTTTAGGAATTAAGTTTGGACTCTAACATTTTGATTTAGTGGTTTCCTCTGCCATTGTTATAACAAACAAAAATCAGGTGTAGGACCTATAAAGAGTAACAGGGATTATTTTTTTGTGGGTTAAAGCACATTTTCACTGGAGAAGTAACTGTCAGCATTTAAACTTAGTCGTTTTATTTTTGTGTCTTTTTGCTGATCACAGATTATCTCAGAGTTATGCAAGGACGAGGCTGGATCCAAAACTCCTGTCCAATATTCACATTTCTGCATCCAATAGATGATATTCTTACAAGACATAAACCAGATAATCAGATGGCTGATTATCTGATTACTCCTTTTTCTGGGTAATGATAATAATGATTTCTTGTGACCTAAAGATTACACCAACAACATACTGTCCAAGGAGTTTTAAGAGAAAGACTGAAACACAAATGGAAGCCATTTTTATTTGGGTGTGTTTAGTCTGTGTACCTGTGGCACGAAGTGTTTCATGAACCATAGTGATGCCATTCCCAGGTTTTCCGTTTCCAGAGAACAGAAGAGATTCCAGGAGAACTGGAACTGGGCAGAGTGGCAGAAGTAAATGGTCTCAACATTTATCGTGCTTTCCTCCCTTCATGAGGCCCAAAGAGCTTTACAGCAAGAAACCAGTCACCCATTCACACACCAATGTATGCAGACACTGGGGGCAAGGTGTCTTGGGATTCGAACCTGCAACCTTCTGCTCACGAGACAACCAGCTCTGCCAACTGTGCCACCGTCTCCCAAAAGTAGAAGGTCCTACTCAAACCTGTATAAGCAGTAATTAGGAACATATATCTTTTAATTCAACAGTTTTGCTAATTCAAGATGACATGTTCAGATTTTCATATTTGATTTGATGCAAATTCAGCATTTTTACTGAGAGCTGACCGTGAGAAACTAAACAACATTATGATGACCTTAACTGGCACCAGAGTTTCATCTGTCACTTGCAACATAATTGCAACATTGCAAACATGGAGCTAGTTTAATAATACACCAGTTCTCTCTTCTTAGGAATAAACCCAATCATGTCCTCAACTGATCTTTTGGTTTGTGATTGTCTGGAAGCCTCTGGGAGAATTGCCTGGCCTGCCAAACGACATGCCTTTTCATAGATATATCAAAGACATATAGTCTGGGGTCAAGCATGATCTCAACAATTTCCCGGTGGGCGTGATTGACAGACGGCTCCAGTTTTAGGGATTTCATATTTTCCAAATGATTTAAAACAAACGAAAGAGCAGAAGTAAACAGTGTATCGGCCGCCATCTTTAATGTTTTGCGTGGTGATGACCGGTGACGGCTTCCGTCTCCTGGTGCGTGATTGGCATGGATCTAGATGACTGGACCGATGGGTAAAATCGTGAAATGATTGGCTGAGAGCAGCCGCCCAGACGGTTCTTCTTTTGAACAGAAAGGAGGAGTGTCTGGCAGGCCAGGCAACTGTGAGACTCAGACAGCTGTTATACGTCACGTAGATATAGGCTGTGTTTTTTTGATTGGTCAACAGCACACACTCATCGCTCGTAAGTGAGCAGCAGTTCCAGCGTCTCTTTTTCCCTCTTGGACCAGTGGGTAAAGCAATGATGAAGTGGCTGATCTTGGTGGCTCTTTTTGGGTTCAGTGTGGCCCAACACGACCCTCACCTGAAGCACGGGCGTACCTCCATCGTGCACCTGTTCGAATGGCGCTGGGCGGACATCGCTGAAGAGTGTGAGAGATTCCTCGGGCCCAACGGCTTTGGAGGAATTCAGGTGAAAATCTTTTGTTGTGATCAATAGTTAAGATGTCTTTGTGTGAAAAAAAAATTCACTATTCAAATACATGAACTTAAACTGGTAAAACCGATTTTACAATTTGTATTGACTGGCTTAGTTGCAGAAAAGCAATGCCATGTTCAGTTACACTGCAAGACTCAGGTATCGATCTATGTGACTTAAGAGTTTAGAGGTCATTCAAGAGACTGTTTGGATCATGTGTTTGATGTACTGTATTTGCTTTTGTAGTTGACAGTCATTGTGTGTCACTATTTTCTATTGTGGTTATGAGATTTGAAGCAGATTAGAGTGACTTCTTCAAGCGTTCTTGGACTCATCATCTTTGCAGAGAGGAGGATGATGCACCTCAAAGCTGAATGATCAGAAGAGATACTGGATATATAGAGGGAGCATAAAGGAAGAACTTGCTGAAAATAAGTGTGTTTTTTAGGGCTGAAAGATATGTCGTGATCGTATTGATATCGAGATATGAACATTCAAAACATTAAAATCGAAAAAAGCAAGATATAAACGATATAGATTTTCATCAATAAAACTCTTTTTTATTATGTCTTTATTTTTCAGAAAAATGTGTGGGCTCTCAGTCATACATGAGTTTTCTGGTGTAGATAAAGGTTCTTAAGCCGTTAAGTTTTTGTTTTTTGCCTTCCATCCAAAAAGCTTCATCGGCACAAACGATCTATGTCCAGGCTGGACTTGCATAGTGTTGTAGTAGCATCTCTCAGTTGCCTGAAATATTGCTGTGTCAGGTCACTTCATGGCGCCCAACTGACGAGGTGGGGCGTGTCAAAGACCCCGTATCATATTATTTCCTTTCTATTCTTCCTCTCAGATCTCTCCTCCCAGTGAGCACATTGTCCTAAGCAGCCCCTGGAGGCCTTGGTGGCAGCGCTACCAGCCAATCGGCTACAACCTTTGCTCCCGATCAGGAACTGAGGCTGAACTCCGCGACATGATCACCAGATGCAACAACGTTGGGGTGAACTGAAACGGTTCAATGGCAATGTTTTAATTTGGGAGATTATGTTCTGTTCAGAGTAAAAATATCTCTTAAAGTTAGTTTTATCAGGATCCTCTGATTGAGACTTTTACAGTAATGAAAGAACATGTCTTTAACTCTCCAGGTAAACGTGTATGTGGATGTTGTGATTAACCACATGTGTGGAGCTGGAGGCGGCGAGGGCAACCACTCGTCCTGTGGAAGCTGGTTCAGTGCCACTAAAAGAGACTTCCCCAGTGTGCCCTACTCTGGCTGGGACTTCAACGACAACAAGTGCAAGACGGCCAGCGGAGACATTGAGAATTATGGAGACCCTTATCAGGTAACATTAGACACTGTGGCCAACAAAACACGTATACAGGATAATTTATTTTTGATGCTAAGGGCTGTTTGGATGAATTTAATATGGTTAACCGTAAAAAAGGTTGTGATGTCAGTGTGGAGTGGATCTCATCTCTGCTTTTCACATCTCCTTGGGACATCCAGCTGACATTGTCCAGGGTGGAGCGCTTGGACTTACAAGAGTAATGTTTATTTTCCTTTGCCAGGTCCGTGACTGCCGTTTGGTGAGCTTGCTAGATCTCGCTCTGGAGAAGGACCATGTCAGGGGTAAAGCGGCCGAGTTCATGAACACGCTGATCGATATGGGCGTGGCTGGGTTCCGAGTGGACGCCTGTAAACACATGTGGCCCGGAGACCTGCAGAATGTGTATGGACGTCTCAAAGACCTCAACACCAAGTGGTTCAGTGGGGGATCCAGGCCTTTCATCTTTCAGGAGGTAGCCACTCAAGCCCATCTACTCCTCCAAGCTGACAGTGCACAAGCAGCGGACCCCACTTCTCCTTTGTGCATCCAAAATATAGCCTCTTCTAAGTAGGAAATAGATTAGTGGATGAAAATGTGACTTAATTTATCTAAAGACATTGGAATTTAGTTTAATCAAGGTCCCCATAAATCTATAATCAGGCTTGACTCAAAAACGGCAAGACTTTTAGCAAAACGCATGTTATTTGCAGATTGGTAAATGATTAATACAAAAGAGTTTGCTAAAGCTGTGGGAATTGGAACAGTGGACGCAAGATAACACAGTCAAGTGCTCAATAACAGAAAAAAAAAAACACTAAATCTATCCTGGACAAACACAAAGCAACTTTAGACATTATCGGACAATTGCAAATTCGTAATAGGTCTAGGTCTTGGTGCAAGAAAAAAAAAAAAAAGCAAGAAAAATGTGCCATCAAGAAAAAAATAAATAAATAAAAGGTAACAGGTAAGATATAAATACATATCTCTTGCATAAATCCACCTCCCATAGAGCCTACCTCTACAGCAACTAGCAACACTATGACAACTAGCAACATTATCCCAGCACATACACACATTTGACCAGAGGGAAAGAAGAACACACACACGATCATTAGTGCCTTGGACAATGACCACGTTAAATATTATCCTTGACCTGCACACACAGCTTACAAAAAAAACAAAAAAAAACAAATCCAACCCACTGAACACACCATGTTAGCTTACAGCACAACAATGGCCTCATCAAAAAGCAAACGGACACGATGGCACAGCGGCCACAAGCGGAAAAAAAACGTTCTCTCACCCGTCTGAAGTATCCTTTGCGTGCCTTCTGCTCATCAAACTCGTGATCAAATCCATTTTCCTCGCTCAGTTATTTTCAATGTAGAGTTATGCAAATCCGCGCTACATCCTCCTGTCTTAAATCACGCTCTGAAGGCGAGGAGTTGGCTCGGGAAACGTAATGGTCAGCAGGGGGGCGCTGTGCATGCTTACAGCCAGGGCATCATCAGTCGCACTGGGAAAGTCAGCCTGGAAAAGTTCACTGGTTTCACGCAGAAACACGAACTTCTGTAGAAGTGTTCCAGCGTTAGCATTTGGCTATTCAGAGCGTTAGCAACAGTGGCCCGGTGTTCCCGTTCGGCCTCCGTGAGACACAGGGGAAGCATTGCATAATCATGAGCCATGCGTTATTTCGGACTTTTTCACCCTGAGATTTCACGCTTTTAAATATACCAATACTGTTATCTAAAACATGGTGAGGCTTCTTCGTGATCTCAACTAAAAGAATCTGCCAGAAAGCAAAAATCACCAATTTAAAAAAAAACAACCTTCTTTCTCGATTTGTGGGAACTTGAATCAGCCGACTTGTGTCCCTGTTTCTCGCGACGTGGGTGTCCATTTTCACAACGTAGCTATACTTGATGGGGTATACGTTGAATTTCCTAATTGTATGTGCGAAATTGTGAAATAAATGAAATGAAATGAAATGACGTGGCACATATAAGCCGCATCAACAACATAACGGTTTCTATAAATTGGGCGCACTGTTGTATAAGGTTACAACAAGGTTCAAATGGTGGGGAAAAGTAGCGGCTTATAGTCCAGAAATTACGGTCGTTTTTTATGAGCGGAACATAGGGATAAAAACAGCAATTTCTTCTCCATCCAAATGTTGGCTCCAAAGTAAAAAGTAAAAGTTGTCTGTATGCTTTGCCCCTTTTAAAAGCCTTTTGATGCACGCTGCTGAACAGTAGGTGGCGCTGTGCAGATGTACTGTAAATGTCACTGGCTCATGATGAGGAAGAAGGTTTGGTAAATTTGGCCCCAATTTTCATGCTTTTGAAGCCATAAAGTCATTATTTCATAAACACTAACATTAAACTGATATGTATGTTCTACTTTGAACACTTGAGTATTTTCTAGTACTTTAACTTAAAAAAATAATCTTACAGAGCAACTTTTTCTTTTGTTCAACTAGTAGGAACCGTACTTTCACTCAAATAAAGGAATGAAGTACTTTGACCACCAATTACCCAAAATTTGCTGTAAACATACATTCTGGATTATGATCAATAACATTTCTATGTAGGTGATTGATCTGGGAGGTGAGGGCATCTCTGCCGCTGATTACACTAATCTGGGCCGGGTCACTGAGTTTAAATATGGAGCCAAACTGGGAACTGTGATCAGGAAATGGAACGGAGAGAAACTTTGCTACACCAGGTATGCACACACCTTAATGATAGAATAAATTATAGCATAGATGGTAAGTCCGTTATTATTGCCTAATTATTACAAATGTGTTCAGGAACTGGGGCGAGGGCTGGGGTTTCATGTCCAACAAGAATGCCCTGGTGTTTGTGGATAACCATGACAACCAGAGAGGCCACGGAGCGGGCGGAGCCTCCATCGTCACCTTCTGGGACTCTAGGCTCCACAAGATGGCCGTCGGCTACATGCTGGCTCACCCCTATGGAGTCACCAGAGTCATGTCCAGCTTCAGGTGGGACCGCCACTTTGTCAATGGACGGGTAAGGTGCTTTCTTATACTATGTTTGCGAGACTAAGTTGAACTGGAATTGATAGCGCTAGATAGGAAAATACTAACCCTTACATTAATATTCGAATAAATGTTCTGTAAAACCTCGTGAACATTGAACTGTGTGGTTTTTTTTTCTGTTTCCTCAATAGGATCAGAATGACTGGATGGGACCTCCAAGCTATAGTGATGGATCCACTAAACCTGTTCCCGTCAACCCTGACCAGACCTGCGGAGACGGCTGGGTGTGTGAGCACAGGTGGAGGCAGATCAAGTGAGTAACTTTTCTTTCACTTGACGTGATGAATGCCCAAATGAACCTCGAGAAAAATTAAAAGAACACAACCCAACAGGCTAAAAGGTAACTAGACTCTCTCCCGTCTCTTAGGAACATGGTGATCTTCCGTAACGTTGTGAATGGACAGCCTCACTCAAACTGGTGGGATAACCAGAGCAACCAGGTCGCCTTTGGACGTGGCAACCGCGGATTCATCGTCTTCAACAACGATGACTGGTAATAAAACAATGAAAGAAATCTCAGCCAGCGCTACGGTGAGAGGCTGTGGGAGTTTGACGGTTGCTTCTCCTGAGAAAAAGGTTCAAATAGTGACCAGATACTTCTTACATTCTTCATTGGAACACATTCGTCAATCAACGCAGTCCCACAGCATTGAAAGACTTCAGAAACAGAATTGCTTAATTGGCTTTCTGTTATGCATGTGTGTTCCAAGTCTTATTGATCCATTTCCACAGAAATGTTACAGCTGATATCTTTTTTTATACTGAATGACCATTGTAGACTTTGACGAATACCTTCCCTTGCCTTCAGGGACCTCGATGTGACCCTGAACACTGGCATGCCTGGGGGCACCTACTGCGATGTGATCTCTGGTCAGAAGGAGAACGGCCGATGCATGGGCAAACAGATCCACGTGGGAGGAGACGGCCGTGCTCACTTCAAGATCAGCAACAGAGATGAAGACCCCTTCGTGGCCATTCACGCAGAGGCCAAGCTGTGAACATCACTCTCTAAGTGCTTCAGAGCTGTATAATATGACTAGTTAAGGTCAGATTTATCTAATCTTTGGATCATTTTAAATAAATTCTCCCTGCTTAAGGTAAAATGAGTGTGAATGATTTACTAAATTATTACAAGTTATACATAGTAATATTTAGTTTTTCCACAAATCAGGTGCTTGTAATGGCTTATGGTTGTCAGTGAAACAAAACATAGATGGAATAACTCCCCATTACCAACACTGATAACTGATAAACTTTTAATTTTGAGTCCATTTTAGCCCCTGATTTAGTGTTCGTGTGGTTCTAGTAATATTTAGAATGCCAAATATTTAATGATTTGGTACATGGGGTCATTCAAATTACCCTACCACACCACTCATGACATATTTTCGACTTAAATGAATGGTTCTCTCCTTTCAGGAATACTCTGAACTTGCGTAACAAAAACAAACTGACTGGTTAGTCATGGTTTGGTAACTACTGTGAGAATCTGGCAGCTGCTGCACCACAAACGTATATTACATACATGTATTTGCCATCTTCCGATTGGCCCACAGCCAGGCCTTTCATCTTCCAGGAGGTACTTCCTTAAAATGTGTAGAAGCTCGAAAGTGAAAGCTATACCATATGTTGACTTTTACGTCCGTTTGCAAACAGGACACGATTGAGAACAGACACATCCACTCCAAACACACACACAAACAATAATGCTGTCTCATTGCATTTGGCATCAAAAGACTTGAGTGCAGATTGGTTAATGGTTGATGGGGGTTCAAAAGGGAGGCACGTTGTGGGAATCTTGGCAGTTGACACAATATGGCCCAAATTCAACAGCCGATAAACCTACCAAAACAAAAACAGCTTGATCCTATAAAGGTTTGAGACGTAGTACTGCCTCTAACACCAGATCGCACACAAGTTGAGAACAAACCATAATAACTGTTTTAAATGATCTGACACACAACCGATAGTTTCATTTTCAATCATCTGATATCTCTCTGTAGGTGATTGATCTGGGAGGCGAGCCCATCACTTCCAGGGAGTACTTGAATTTTGAATTTGAATGTATTTAATGCATGTTTTATATATTGCTATTGTATGAGCCACAGCATGGCAAGTCCGAGACAAATTGGGACAATAAAGTTTATCTTATCTTATATCGAGTCCATTCATGACTAACCGGCCTTACTTTCTGTTCAGGAACTGGGGCGAGGGCTGGGGTTTCATGCCTAAACGGAAACGCTCTGGTGTTTGTGGATAACCATGACAACCAGAGAGGCCATGGAGCGGGCGGAGCCTCCATCTTCACCTTCTGAGACTCTAGGCTCCACAAGATGGCCGTCGTCCAGTCATGTCCAGCTTCAGATGGGACCGCCACTTTGTCAATGGAAAGGTATGTGAACTTTAAATGATGTTAAAGGCCTTTTCCAGCCCTAGATATTACTCTCATATTAAATAACGTGAATATCAACTCTAAATTCTCAAACGAATGTTAAGCCACAGTTTAAATGTTTACGATCATGGTATTGTATAAGTGCAACACAATTCCACTTGTGTACCCAACGTGGAAGTGAATGCTAAATTGTGGTCATACGTGTATTAAGGATGGGACCTCCCAGCCACGGAGATGGATCCGCTAAATCCGTGCCCATCAACGCCATCAAATAACCTCTGACTTGTGTTGCCTTCAGGAACCTTGACATGACCCTGAACACTGGCATGCCCGGAGGCACCGACTGTGACGTGATCTCTGGTCAGAAGGAGAACGGCCGGTGCACGGGCAAACAGATCCATGTGGGAGGAGACGGCCGAGCCCACTTCAAGATCAGCAACAGAGATGAAGACCCCTTCGTGGCCATTCACGAGTCCAAGCTGTGAACATCATGTTTTTTGTTTTTTTATCCACAAATAAAACTGAGTGTGGGATACAATGTCTATGACTGATTTATATCCATTGATGCACCGCAGCTTTACAATAAGTTTCACTATATGCTCTTAAACTACGGTTGCCAACTCGGATTTCTTGGACATACACAGAAAGGCAGAAAGGGGGATGTAATAATTTGATTTAGTATCATTAGAAACTATGGGTTTTAAATTATACCTTGACACCCCTTTCTCTCACTTTCTTTCTCTCCTTCCCCATCTTTCCACCCTCTGTGTCATCACAAAACCTCCAGCCACTTCAGTTTCACCTGAGTGCAGCAGATTTGGCATCCATCACCCCCCCCCCACGGTCACCCTCTCCTGAACACTTCCTGCCCTGTCCTGTGTCTCCACCTGGGACCCCCCGCTGAGTTACTGATGTTTCACCTCCGCACAGGTGAGAGGGCCTGTTGTCATGGCAACACACGAACAGAGAGGGAAAACATGGCGGATTTGGTAAAGCCTCAAAAACGATATTAACGATGTAAGAAAAGGAACGGAAGATGGAAAGAAAAAGTAATTTATGGTAATTGTGTAGAAAAATGTACAGTCTGCATCTAATATAACGTGTGGGTTAACAATGTTCGTAGATGAAAATAAGCACAACAAAATATTTTAAAAGCTGCATAAGAGAGCTGTGCAGTCTAACACATGTACACTGAATGGTAAGGTTAGTAAAGTACACATATTTATACATGTATGTGCAATAAAGCAATGTGCAGAAGCTTGTCAGTCATTCGGAGACCTTCACCAACAAACTTAAACCTAAAAGGGAGCTGGTTCGAACCCTGCTTCTGAGGCTGACATTGTGTCCTTAAGCAAGATATTTCAGTCAGGCTGACACCCGGTCACACCCTCATTATTCTGCCCCAAATGGAACAACCTGGCACATCACGTTCCTGTAAAGAAAATGATACAACGTTAGCAAGTACAGTAAGTAAGAGAGTTACAGTGGAAGGAAAAATTTAGAATTTCGCAAATTTCTGCCTAAATTGGTCACTAAATGTGGTCTGATCTTGAAGAATGATTAAACAGTGTCTGCTTAAACTAATACCACCCAAATATTCACATTTTATCATATTTGTATTTGTACCATAACATGTAAACATTCACCGGACAGGGAGGAATAAGTAAGTACACCACCTGAATCTCACTGATCTGCAGCAGTTCTGTAAAGAGGAATGGTCCAAGATTCATCCTGAATGTTGAGAACGGCTAATCTGCAACTACAGAAAAGCAGTTTTTGCCGCGAAAGAAGTGTCAGTCAGCTATTTAATTTGCCGGGTTGCAGGTTCTAGGATGTGATGATGTCACCGGACCCAGCGGGGGGCAGGAGCCAGTTTGTCCTATTAACAGCAGTGCCCTTTCACAAGTCATCGCTCAAAAGAAAATGTATGAATTACAAAAATGATCATTAGTATCAGTCACTTGGTCCAAGATCTCTCTGTACAAGACCAAAAATGTCCTGAAAAACGAAATAATGTTTCCCCTATATAATAGTATTGGCCTTTGGAATGCTGTGATGTCACCTGCAACCCAGCAATACAAGGGTTCACTAACTTATTCCATGCTGTTGTGAATGTCTCAGGTTTTTCTGCAAAATATCTTGATAAACTTGTGAATTCTTCTTTCCATTGATGATAGCACGTTGTCCAGGCCCTGAAGCAACACAACAGCAAGTTTTAGTAAGATTCACATTATATGATTTGACTCGTGACATGACGCAGCCTGCTCGCTCCGGAGGCCGAGCTTAAATGTGGCGGTGAGAGGACGTTTTAGAGGAGCCCACCACCGGGGACGTCAACGAAGTGGACAAACGGAGGATGGGTCCTGGCAATCGAGAAACAGCCACAGTATGTTTGAGTCACGACGCGCACCCACACTGTACTCGATGATGTCACCTCTCCCGTCTGTGGAGAAGGTCAGAGGTAGGTCTCCGGAAAGTTGCCCCGGCTGATCTCGGACATATTGCAGGTGTTAAATTATTGAGCGCTTCCATCCCCCGGCCCGCGCGCTTTAGGCCCCGCTCGGTCCGATTAGACAGACGTGAGAGGAGCAGAGGACTGATGCTTCGTGACACCCGCGTCACCGCTGTCCCCGAGGTCCTCCATTTTTTATACATCTGCTCCAACCTGCGTCGGACTGGCTGTCACATCCAACACTCACTCAGAAGGCCGGGAAGAGGAAGGGAGCGAGCGATGCTCCAGCTGAACGACAGGCACGACATGTCGGACGTTTGACGATGGGGCCCTTTCTTCATAACGCTATGGAGGACAAAAGATCATATGAGTGTTGATGTCATCGTGACCATGTTGACTGAATTGATCATTTTCTATGGGTAGATATTATCCCCAACTAGTACATACCCCCAAAAATGCAAAAAAGTCAAAAAAAGTGGGGAAGATCCAAGCTAATGGGGATCAACAGTCCCCCACACTTCAAAACCTGCTCTTTAAAGCAGTACTAAGTAACTAACCCTCTCTCCCTTTGTCTTTTCTCTCAGCGTAGTATTTACTCTCACGGACGATTAATGGGTAAAAGAATCACAAAATGCTACGACACCTGCAGTGGCGCTTATGGCCTCTAGGGGCATGAGTTACTCAGTACTGCTTTAACACATTACATTTTAATAGTTCGACCTCTTGTCTGAACCGAGTGCATTTTCTCCAGTTCGGTGTTAGCCAAATCTAAAAGCTTCTCAACTGGAGAGCAACAGTGTAATGCCTCATTTGAAAGCTAAGATCTACAAAAGTGAGCGTAAACTGTGTTGTCACATTGCGTTTTTGTCACCATTTTGTGTCACCTTTTTCGTTGCTTTTTTGTCGTGATAATGCCACAAAGTACTTTTTTGCTATTTTGATGCTTTAAAAGAATAAAATAAAAAAATGAATAAGGCTTTTAGGTTTTGGAGAATTGAAATTTCATAGCGCATCAAACATGGCAGGATTGTTTTAAACGGAAGAACAGTTAAAAAATGCCGGAAAGTGCTTAGATTACTTTAGATTTGTTAAGTGTTCTGGTTGGTTGATCGTTGAACCCTTGGAGTTGGAGTGCTCAGTATAAAAAAATGCTATTTGTAATAGAGTGGCAAAAAAATTACTTGATTGCTCACATTTCCATTTGAGTGAATATCTTAGTCTTGAAAGGAAAATGTGTTATTTTTCTGTGCATTTCATTCATCTTTTATTTGTGGAGATTTATTTCCATATAATGACAAATACAGTCTCACTTGGACAGTTTGCTATAGAAAAAAAAAAAAATCTAAAGGTTTGGGTCAAGTTCACCTCTCGGCCACATGAGGGCAGTGTTGAAGCAAATTCAGTCTAGAGTGTCCTGTGGAAAAAAAAAAAAAAAAAAAAAGTACACCGAGGCTCTGCACATTGACAATCATTTCAGTCTTATTTCTCTGTCTTGGAAGACTGCCATGGGTTTGACTGGTAGTTTTATTGCCACTCTGACATTTAAGGGGAAGATACCACTAGAACTATATTGCTGCCAGTATTTGTTCCTGGATATTGCATCGCATATATATGGAATTAGGTTGTTTTTTCTTATTAACCAGCTTAAACTGCAACATCTTTTGACTCAGATCTTGCATTGATACTAATATCATCTCATCTAAAATTCAACCTTTTCAATAAATTGTTTACGCTCAGGCAGTACTTTTCAACTCTCAATATAAAATCTACTTGCAACTACAAGAACTCAATTCAAAGGTTTAACTCGTACATTAGGTTCTTTTCTAAAATGCTTTATACAGAAAAAAACTACTGAGCGTGGTCGTTTATGTGTTATGCAGCATTTTAAGTGACTTCACAACATTTTCATTGTTTTGCTTTGAAAAAAAACAAAAACAAAAGGCAGTTGCTCGTACACACGTTTTCCATATTCTGAATAAAATATGCCTTTATCGACCCAGCCCGTGGTTCCCTGCTCTTCCCACTGGCTCCGGTCCCTCATCACTGAGCGATCGATCGCAGCAGAGCCTTCACACGTTCCTGCTCCATGTTCCTGTCAGGTCCCGCGCCTTCTCTCCACATCTCCCGCTCTATATGTCCGTCCATATGGGTGTCACTTTCCCCGCGGCGGCCCGGCCTCCGCACCTGCACATGGGCCACATTCAACTCCTGAGAAAGCAATTCCGCATTCATCCTCGCCCGTCAGAGAGGTGAGGAGAGCATTGGCGGAGATTTCTTAGCGGAGCGGGGATGTGCAAGACTATCGGAGATTATAGGGTTATGAGTGAAGACACGCGCAGGTAGGAAAAGTAGGTTTCGGATTTTCAGATTTAGAAGTAAAGTAGAAAAAATATATATCGGATATGTTTCGTTACAATAAAACACCGAGCGCTGCCAATTAAAGTTGTGAATTATTCAGGCTTTTTAGAGAGTAGATCTGAAAAGTTTGATAATTGTAAAGATCTCTGTGATTTGATGCCCGACTGGACGTTTGTACAATAATTCAGCCCTGACTGCAGAGGGGCTCCAGTCCAACAGGGACTAGGACTGACCATCAGCTCCACAGTCGTCAGCCCTGACTGCAGAAATGCTCCCATTAGCCCTGGGTCTATCTAGAGTTCGACCATGGGTGTGGATCTCTCCTTCTGTTTGGTTCTCCTCAAGGTTTGTCTTTTATTGGTGTCACTGTTTAGATGTTTAGTGCAGCCCCGTGAGGAAACTCCTGCCTTATCTTGTGCTTTACAAAAACAACTGGTTTTCACGGTCCTTGGTCAATTTCAGTGAAATTGACCATTGCCATAGGCCCCAGTATGTCAGTGGTGGCGAGCAACCGCAGTATAAATACTTGGGCAGGACTTCGTATTTGCATTCGTACCAGGTCCTAACTGTAGAGGTCACGTTTAGGCAGAGCATGCATTTGCTTAAAACACACTCTGAAGAAGTGCAAACTCAAATGGATCGTTGGTTAATGGCGGTACAAGTTTCCCATCAAAACACACAAAGCTCAAAATACAGAAAACATACCAACTTGGAATGGGAAACCGGGAATTCAACGCAGCACTAGTTGGACGGTCGATTTTACACATAATATTGATATAGAAACCATAGCAACAGGTGCTAACCTAAACAGAAAGGCCCACAAAGTCTGGAAGTCAAAGATTTGTGGGACCTTGTTGAAGCAACAGCCCAATCCACTTAGCAAC
Source organism: Proterorhinus semilunaris (assembly GCA_021464625.1). Lineage (NCBI taxonomy): Eukaryota > Metazoa > Chordata > Actinopteri > Gobiiformes > Gobiidae > Proterorhinus > Proterorhinus semilunaris. The sequence continues at coordinate 26,578,895 of CM038358.1, read as the reverse complement.
CGTCCCGCCAGCTATTGTGTATAATCCTTCAACAAAAACATCATCGAACACTTTATACCTTGAAACCATTATGTTCACTACAAATACACTCATAGGTCATACTCTGAATAACAGTGTAACCTCTCTAATATTTCCAGTTACTATAAATATCCTGCATTCATAATAATACATGAGAACAATGTCCAAAGTCACCGGTCCCCTTTGCCCTCCCCGCTGCTGTCCTTGAGCAGAGCTTAAAGCCTCACCCCCCCACCCACCACATTATACAGCGGCACAGCAACGTGAAGCCTGGCCTTTCCTGTCCGCACACGCTTGCCTGCTTTAGTCTGTAATGATATCATTGTGGCGCAGAATCATCTTTTATGGCGGACGTCCCACTGGGGGACTGTGCATTTTATTTCTACTTCTTGATGTATACAGAATAACAGGCATCAGAAATGTAGTAATATTAATAAACCTGAAGTGCAGACAAGCCTATCTTCTTGACACGCGTTCAAGCAGGGGGATAATCATGGAAAGAAGCTCGGGAATCAATCATCTTGTAGTTCAGCTTTGGAGATGTGGGAAATTTAAAGGGATCAAAAGTTCATAATGTTGTAATACTTTACATTAAAATGTACAACCTTTAAAAAAAAAAATACAAATAAAAAAGCTGTGGTTGACCGGTCAGCTGAACACAAGTGGTTATAGTTACAGGGCGGTCCTATCTGGGCTCAAGGGGATTTTTGGCTGCAATATTCCAAACCAGTCAAAAAAATCACAATGGCGACTGGTCCGAAAAGGGGTTTCCAAATCAGATATTTCAGCGCTTAGACCCTCCTAATCTCAGACAATAACATCCCGCGATTGCCACCGGATTGCTAAATGACCGCGGCGCACAACTTTGAAATAATTGAGATAAACTGATTCCGTCGCGGCTCATTTCGCGTAATGAGTAAAGTGAGTCGTTCGATTTGCATACTGATCAGATCCTCACTGCCGAGATTACATTTCATCAGGCCATGCATTTACATAACAAACACACTCTGGAGAAGTGCAAACTCGAGCCTTTCAATTGGACCCGATGCTGACTCTTAATCACCCAGATAAAGCGGCCATAGGTCAACGGCCGCGCAGTCCCATCTACATTTAAGTAAACATAGGCATAAAACAGGATGAGATGGACTGTGGAGCCACGGTTCATTTAGCCAGTTATCCCCACAGCTTTTCATTGTTATGAAAAGTAATGCATGGGGTACGTCTGTGTTCGTCGCCTTAAGGATTAGAATTGGTCGATTAACCTGACGCACTGTGCATAATGGCTAATGTGGTGCAAAGCAGATGTCATCAGGAACTATATGGAGCTTTTTTTTTTCTTTTAGGCAAGTGCAGACAAACAATTTTACGAGTACCAGACGATAAACAAGTGCAGCTTTTTTGAAATGTCGTACGTCAGAATTAAGTGGCAATGAGCTTCAGCTTATGCTTGGAAAAGGGAGTATTTAGGCTGTATATTTTCATTGTTTGAGGCAAAGGCTTATCAAAGACCAACTTAACAGGAAATATTTTCAATATAATAAAAAAAACATCTTATGTAAAGTTCTCTGTGTAAGTTCTCAGTCGTACAGGAGTTGTCCATCTTCAATGACGGTACTTGATTCATCTTCTGTACTCAGTAGTTGAAGTCTACTGAGTAAAGCGTTTAATATCTGCTCTATGACTGTAAACTGTGCACTACCAACCCCTTGTATTTCATATTCCGTTAATTGATTATGTTTTTTACCCATTTTAAAAGATTTGTATTTATTTATTGTTCATCAGTTACCTTTATTTTACTATTTCAACCTGGAGAGACTCAAACAGAGACAAAAGCGGCGATTAGAAAGATGTATTGACACTGATTTTGATATATTTGGCGATCGTGGACATCGATATGCAGTAAAGGGAGCTGGACTAGCGTTGGGGATGTTCGGTGGTGGTATGGGAGACTGGTGAAGGATGAAGCAGGGTGAAACCGTGGATAGAGGAGGCGGTGAAGGGGTGGAGGTGGGTCACAGCACACGCCGGAGGCTTAAACGCTGGACCGAGGGTGATGGCTGTCGGCGACGAATGTGTGGCTCTGCGCTGAGGGGCTTCGGTGTAGGTGTGACCCTTGGCTGGAGGTAAGTAATGCTGATATTAGTCTTCCAGATTTAATTTACGCCTGGGGTTCATTACTCATTTGTGATTTTACTTTTGACTGCTTCATATTGAATGCACCTCACCACCACACTTTTCCGTCCGAAAACAGCTTTGTGTATTTGGGCAGCATTTATATTGGATTTTTTCCTCTGGCTGCGGGTCTTGTATGTGAAGCTCACCCTGTGGCTGTCACCTCTGTGGTTTTTATTGATCCCTGTTATTGCGCTGGAGGTCCCCTTTGCTCACGTCTGCTCCTTCCACAACTCTACACTGCAGCACAGTCATCCAAGTGGATATGGTTGGATGCTTTATAGCTCTACTTAAGAGTTATGCACAAGGAGAAATGGCAACGATATATAACCGGGGACAGAATCTCTCTCTATGCAAGAAAATAGGATCCCCCAAGGATCCTCCAAGGACTCTGATGGAGGCTTGGGTAAAAATGCAGAGGAGAACCAATTTGTTTATGAGAACAAAATTAATACAAAAAGAAAAGTCTTGATTAATGAAGGACTTTTCCGACAAACCATTACAACACAAAATGACTTGCATATAAAATGACTTGCATATTAAAATCCCCTCCCAACCATCTGGTATCCTTGATCAACCCTTGATCTCCAGACAACAAGCACCTCCCTTCACAACCAAGACTACCCAAACTCACACTTCTGCAAACACATCCACCAGCAAATAAACTGAGGCTGAGCAGAGATAAAACCAGAGGAGCCATCCCCACCGAGAGCAGGACATCGCCCACAGCTCCCAGGACACCGACACAGGGCTCCCAGGAACGTGTGGCAGGGACGCCCAACCTCAACCAAGGCATCCATGCACCTACAGCCAATCACCAGACCCCATGCAGAGAAACCCCTCAGAGGACACTGTGAGATTCCAGAAATGATACAAAACAAAAGATAGAACTGCGAAAGCTGAAAACATTCTATCGCTCCTCTGAGGTTTCGCAAAAGTATGATAAGAATGGTTGTGATATGAATGTTGTGATGAGCATTTAATAGTTTCCTGAAGTGGGACTGCACGGTTTTAAGATTAAGTGAAATACAGGAATGATTGGTTTAGTTTAACCTCTTAGCACCCGCCTTAACCAAACGCATGTTCTCCAGTACGGCATTGCCCAAATCTAAAAGTTTCTTGGAGAGTTCACAGCCTATAGGCCAGAGTACATGTATAATGTATATTAATATGCACTGTCCCTATAATAAATAAATAAAGAAAATAAACGACTAATTTGAAAGCTACAAAACTGATCTAAATGGATCTTTTTCCTTGTGTTGTTGCCGGTTTGTTGTCACTTTTTCCAAGTTCTTTTTTATTGCAATCTCATTTTTGCCACTTTTTTGTTGCACTTGCATCACTTTTTAGTCAGGGTGGGGTTTAAAAGACCAAGTGTATTAGTTTATTTCACAGGGACCATGTACAAAGAAAATAAAAAAGATGGTTTCCTGAAAACAAACCATCACAGCCTAAAAAGTATACAAGATACTAAAACATTTCTGCTACGATATTACATTTGAAAAAAGTGAATTGTACTTTTGTAAGTATAACATCAACCTGCCCAGGGAAACTAGCATATTTTGCTATAACCTGGCACATGACATCTTTTCTTTCTTAGACTAATGTATTTTGTGTATTGTAACTGTTTAAATAAATGATTTAAAAAATAAGTACTCAGCAATGGGGGAGCATAATGACAAAATACTTCTTTATTTTTATTGGGTTGTTAAGCTTCTGTCACCAAAAAACAAAAAAACATGACTTTCTGTTGTCTCCCAACCCTAAATGCTCCTCTGTTTTGGCGCCGCTGCCCAGTTGTCTGCGCGTATACCCTCATTGTGCAGCTCAGGAGGAGTTCACCCGTCGGGGCCCGTGGAGCAGGACTTTATGAAAGGGAGCAGATGGTGACATGAATAGTGCAGGAGTCTCACCAGCCTCCGCCTCTGCTCCTCGTGTGCTGCACGTTACCTCCACAAAAACGCTGCTCCTCATAATTGATGTGGCCCCGTCACAGGCTGCGGCAGAATGGCACGTTCATCAAGGTCATCTCTGACAGTCACGTGCTAAACAGAGCGGGGTGACACTATTTTGGGTTTCAAAAGGGGGACGGAGTTTGTGTTCTTTTAAAGCAGTACTAAGTAACTCATGCCCCTAGAGGCCATAAGCGCCACTGCAGGTGTCGTAGCATGTTGCGATTTTTTACTCATTATTTGTCCCAAAATGGAGATCATTTTTTTCACTTACAATTGGCTGTAAATACTGTTTAAGTGGCGCTATTCTGCAGTTAGCTTTGCCCGTTAGCCTGTTGGCTTTTTCTTTGTGATTCTATTTGTGTGTATTGGTGCCTCCGGCCCGTAGGCAGCCAACTTGCAATGGTAGTTTTCAAGCCAGAGACACCAGGGCGAGATGAAAGACCCTCCAATCATCCCATTAACACTTGTATTACCCCTGAGGGACTACGGAAAGGATTTATTAAAGTAAACAAGTTACTTAGTACTGCTTTAAGTATAAAGCAGACTTACAGTATTATGTGGTAGGCGCAAGACGCAGATAGATTAAATCAAAGCTCTAACTAACTGTTTTTATACTGAAAAGTAATCCCCATAGGGTATTGGAGAAGCAACTGCTGCATGCAATCTGCACTATCTTATCATTTTTATTAATTGCAAATAAGAGTATCCACTGATGCGCAAGGTTTTGTATGTGTTGCCATGATGATAAACTTGTCTGAAATTTGCATGAAAAATAATGTACATGAAGAATCAGGATGTTCAAAATAGATTGTAGAAATTAAGAGCCATATGAGACATCTTGGTCTCAGAACTCCGGGACTCTGCCTCTGGTCCCAGGACTAAAACTTACTGGAAAAAAATTGTACTGTACTTGCACGACATGAGGTAAGCACCATGAAACCCCAGGGGTATTAGATCTCAGCAATATCAACTTATATTCATTGCAAAAGCCAATGTAATACCTTTTTTTTTCTTACTCTGTCTTGTTTTAATGACCACATTTCTTTCACAGAAAATCAGCCGTAAAATGTTCAACTCAGTGTGTGATCCCAAAACCCTTGCTTTCACCTCCTCTGTCTGACTGGCACTCAGTGCAGGAGGGAAGCCCACAGAAAATGCTTAATTATACATGCAGCCCTCAGCAACACACTGCATTAAACTTGTATGGCTTGGTTTGGACCCAATATGTTCAAATGTGTTTTGTGACCAAGTCAGTTCTTCAAGCTGAATTCATAAAAAGATGGAGTCTAGTGTTTATGAAAATAACCTGAAGAAATCAATCCTTATGTTTTATACATTACAGTGAGATTCCCATAGAGAGAAAGCATGACTATTAATCACATACAGGGAGAATGCATGAATTTGTTTCAAGAGTTGGTAAGGTGCACACACTTTTTGAACTTTATTAGGCTATATCAAATGTTTAAATAAAGAATAAAAACACAGTTAAACTGCATCCAATATAAAATAGTATAAAATTGCAAACCCAAGGAACAATTTTAATGCATACTGTGGTACGTCACTGCCAGAATGTCCTGGGGCTTTTCTGTGTGGAGTTTGCATGTGCTCCCCATGTCTGCGTAGATTTCCTCCAGCTAGTTTGGTTCCCCTACCACTAAAAACATGTACAACAGGTTAATCCTCCAGCAGGTGATTCTGACCATTAGCTTGGTGCCACATCTAGAGATGTGTCCCCGGACGCCTGCTCCCTGCTCCTAAGACAGGTTGCCCCAGCAGTGTTGAAGGATGGGTCAAAATGTACGGGGATCAATAAAATACACTTTAACCTTAACAAATGAAATGTAGCTATTTTTCCAACCCTGGAATATTTAATGATCATTGACTCAAATAAATAAATGAATATTTACACACACAGGCAGACATTGCAGAGTAAAGAAAGGAATAGAACGGCCTCAGGGTTAAAGCAGCACTTGTGCTAGGCAGAGCATTGCGAGGTTTGGCTTTGACGATTTCCTGGGAGACATTTTTTGCTGTTCACATTTCATATTATAATGTACGGAGACCGCCTGGGGACATCAAGAGAAATTTGTTGATTGCGTTATTTTGCAATACTTTGCAATAGTTTTGTAATATAACGCAATGATTATTGCGAAATAACGCAATCGTTTTTGGAAATAGACCACTTTGAAATAATTGGGGTTGGTGGATATGATCGTAAATCCAGGCCAGGCTAATCTGAAATCTTATAACAATTCTCTGTGCCGAGATCCTCTCTCATGAGTCTGGGACACCCTCCAAGACCTCGCACAGCTTTCACGTAATACGTAATAAGATGTCTTTCACTTAGGCTACACTAAAACCATGTCTGTTGGCCAGCACTAATCCTGATTCTTTAAACCCAATTCGAAATAAAGGTCAATTAATTTCCCCCATTTATGCTCCATTGTGTGTGGAGGATGATAGCGTAGACGGCTCATTGGTGAGAGGGACACCATTGTAGAGAAAAGCGAAGTTTGTTGACAGCATCCATGTGTTCAGCACTCTGTGGAGAGTATAAAAAGTTTATTCTTTGTGGTATATTGCATACACTGAAAATCCACATCTCTTCTCGTTTCTCATCTTGGAAATCCATAACCCAACGTGTTGATACCTTCTTATTGACACTGCATTTCTAAGCCATGTCCCGAGTGTCCTGAACACCCATGGGGAACAAATTGTCACAGTTCAAGGCAAATACACGGAAAGGATGGGCTTACTGTACATCTGCATGGACCAGAACAACACCAGCCGAGTGGCCTCCTCAAGGTGACCCCGCCGTCTTATTTTATTTATGCTCTTCTCTCTCGTCCTCGCCTGTGATGTGCCTGGGGTCCACTCTCAGGGGAGGCAGCTGCTGTGGCCCAGAACGGTAAAGCGCACGACGGGTAATGGCGACGGGACGCTGGGGTGAAGGGTGGTCATCGAAACATGCAACAGCTCCTATCAGATGCACTTTAGCCGGAGGAGCGCGACCTTCCAATGCTGCGTGTTTTCATCGGAGTGGATATCCTTGTCGTGACAGACTGAAAGGTCTGCAAAACATCTATAGAGTTGAGAAGAGAAGGTGGTTTGGTAGCTGTAGAGAAAAACAATAATCCCCATGTGCTCTGTGAGGAGCGCATTACCCGGGGGATATTATGAGGCTGGTTTTCCCAACCAAAGGTAAAAGGATCTCTTGAGGTACGCAAGCATTTTGCAGAAGATTGTTAACAAAGGGCAAACTGAATAGTATGTGATTATTATCTTCAATAAAAATATACATTGCCAGACCAAAAAAATCAGTCACCCCAAAAAACAAAAGTCTTCTCCAGAACATCCCAAAGGTTCTCAATGGGGTTTAGATCTAGACTCTGTGTTGGGCGATCCATGTGTGATGATGATGTGTCATGCTCCCTGAACCACTCTGGCGTTGTCATCTTGGAATATGCCCGTGCTAGCCTGGCCTTAGCCATCCGTAAACTCCGGTCAATGATCATTTCCCTACATGTTACGTCCGGGTCTGATCTCAGTGGCCTACCATGCAGCGAGCGGGGGAGGCGGGTGTTGTAGGCGACGTCAAGCATTTTGTGCCAGATTTACTGGTTGTAGTTCGTCGATGACGGCGGATACGAAAGTAAAGGAAGCTCTTCAGTCCGTTCTGGCTCGGCTCCTAAGTATCCAGAAATTGAAGTCGGAGCAAGAGGACTGTTTAGCAAATTTAATTTCTGGCAAAGATGTTGTGGCTCGGCAAACACTAGTGATTGGGTCAAATCAGATCCAATCGTTTTAAACTTTAAAAAGGAGTTCACCCCTCCCACCTGAATTGCAACGATCCAGACCCTCTGTACGAAATGAGTACGAGGGCATGGTAAGACCAGGCTATGCCCGTGCCATCAGGGAAGCAGAAGTCCATTGAAGGAGAAACCTGGTCATTCACGAGGTTCAGGTTCAGCTGATCTCATTCTTCGGGCACACGTAGCTGAACCTAGACCATGACCAGTTAGTTAAATCCAGGTCGCAACTTTTTTCTTTTTCTACTTTGGGTCAGTCAGTGTATTTCAAATTATGCTTTGCATTAACATGAATGAGTTTGAAAGTACCTTGGCTTCATTTTGAAAAGTTTGTTGGACTAGGAATATAAATGAAAGACCCCAGGAGCAAAAGAAAGATTAAGGACCTGTGATCTAAGGAGGAAACGGCTTCATTTACACTATATGGTGAGTTTCCGCCATCTGCACTTCACTTTGCAATTTAATCATCAATATTTTTCCCAGGCCTGTTTGTCAAGCCTTTATACCTTGACAGTGCACTTTATCTATTCAACATTATACCATTGAAAATATACAGTTTTGTGTATTGCTAATCTGACAGCTTCTTTTTCGCAGCCTCTCCTCTTTCTCCCGGTGATTGATCGGTTCAGAGAAAGACTGACACAGCCCGGCCCCCATGTGGTCAATGCCCCCTGACAGTTCTCTGACACCCCAATTTCCTGATCCTTCGCTCCCATCCCGGCGAAACCTCTCTCAGGGCGCCGCTTGAGACATCTTCTCCCCTGTCCCGAACCATTTTACCGAGGCCTAATTTCTTTCCATCACTTGTCATCTGATTATGCGGTTGCTCCGTTTGTAGTGTCAGCAGATGGGAGGGGGTTAATGACTGGGGGTGCCATGAGTGCTTCTCCACACGCCCCCGCCTTCCAGGACATCCCAGGGCGTAATGGGTTTGAAGGCAAAGACTTTCTTTGAGTGACAGCTGCATGCATGTGTGCATGTGTCCGTAAGTGCCCAACTAAAACATATATGAACGTATGCTTTTCTTGGGGGCAAATGTCGGCTTTTGCATTTTGCTTCACATGCAAAGAATTAATAGTTTAAATATGTTGTTTATATTGTAGAAGTACCTTGGAAACAAAGGGAAAAAAATGTATGTATTTAAATAATTTTTTTCAGGAGTTACGCATTCATTTTATATAATGGCTGTATAAAAGAAGAATTTGCGGAGTATTTCTTTTAATGCAAAAGACGGCATCAGTATAAAAAAAAATAATTGCTTTGATAGACGCTAAAGACCTGCCACAGGGTCATTCTTTTTATTTGCAATTTGCCATTTGGATGCAGAGGTATTCAATGTCTTTACCATTCTTTGTTCATGTAAGCTCTCAGTCATCCTGGAATCATACTAAAAGTTGCTTCAATTGAAGATGTTCTGTCTGCTCCATTAGACGCTTCTTCTCGCTCTCAAGTCAAATGAGAAGAGAAACAATCTGGAAGCTTAAAGCCTGATCCCACCTGAGAGAGGAGCCTGGACAACCAAAGTCCAACCCTGCCAAGGCCCACATTGTGGTACTCTGAACCATCAGGGAAAAGTGCTGGACTTCTAATGTTCAATGATCCATGTCGCATCCGAAGTACAAATACATAAATAAATTAAAAAAACAACTGTAATTTGCTGTGCTTCCGGTGTGCATTTGTAAAGTGCACTTTTGTGTTCCTAATTAGCGGTGAATACGTTCATATAGGACTGTAAAGGGCCACACTTTCATATAGGACTGTAAAGGGCCACACTTTTAGACTGCTTTCACCCCCATGCAATCAAAGGCATTCCAAGCATACCCTAAATGTTTTTAATCATATGCCACATGTATACATCAATGTGAAAGTATTCAGAATACATAACAGATTATATGACAAAATACATGTATTTAGTCATGTGTTATATCAATGTTTTCTCTCAGATAGTATAATGGCACCAGCTCATATCACAAATACAAACCATGACCAAACCTCTACTGTTTGCACTTGATTCCTCCCGCTCTTTTTTCCCTATTCTATACTCTGCTTTACCAAACGCTAACACGGGGGGCTTTTGTTACCTGTGAGAAAATGAATTCATTTGTGCTACATAATGAGAGCCAGTATGGGGTCCGTATGGTTAGTGCCGGATGGGAAGAGCAGAGATAGGTAGGCAGGGAGGGGGTAATGCACCTTTTTTAATGAGAAGCGAGTCTCCACGGCACACCTGCATGTCACTGATCTGTGAAGACCGCTCACGAGAGTCCAGAGCTGTGAGACAAGCAGCAGAAAGAGTCTTAAATGCACCTGAGATAATAATGGTGTATGAAATGCATTGATATTGTGGGTTTTTTAGATGATTAGCTAAATACTTAAATACTTTTTTGCTCAAATACATAAATAAATGAAAACATTTATGTCATTTTGAAGCTTAGAACCAGGAGAATTCAATCACGAAGTTAGTAAGTCTTAATCGCCGCAAAAATGCTGTGGCTAGCAACGGTATGCTACTGCTAGTGACAGCATGCTAATGCTAACGTCAACTAATCAAACCTGGGACAGAAATTATGATTGGATCACCTGATCAACTAAAATAGCCACTGCTGTAGTGGCCAAGTATTTTAGTTTATGAAATTCTAGTTTAGTTTTAGTTGATTTATTTATTTGAGCAGTTAATCTGCTCAAAACTGAGTGGGCCGAAGCAAAAGGCTTATAAGCGCCCACCCCCAAAATAATTTGGTTAAAGAATTACTGTTCTGACACATTTGTAATGCACAAGTTATGATGATCAGATAATTTTATGCAAGTTGTTTAATGCAACCTAATAGCCTGTCTAGAAAAGTCCAGTGATCCTTGTGTAATGTATTCTCATTAGTTTATTAGAATTGCCTATGTGTCAGAAAAGATCTCACACTGGAGAAAAGGGGACCATTCACTTTTTTCACTCACAGCAGCCACTTTTAGGAAAGTTTCTTGGTATTGGTTAATATCGGATATTGGCAGATAGCCCTACTCAAACCCCCAGTATCGGTATCGGAAGCAAAAAAGCTGGACCGGTGCATCTCTAATTTATACCAAAGAAATACGGTAGTATCCAACAACTGTCTAATAAAATGTATGAAAATACACTGACCATACTGAGCTGTTGGCTGACTGCTTGATTTCATAATCCTCCTTACAGGAAGTGGTGTGTGACCAGTGCAGACAACGTAAATGTTAATAGACTCACGGTTGTCCGATCAAAGCTTTTATTTGACACAATCAGCTGAGACAAGCTCGCACATCACAGAACTGCATCTATAATCAGATCATCCCCGCCATTACGAGACAGAATACAGTTAGCCTTAGCATTCAAAACACTCCCTGCATCTCATATTGTAGCTATGGGGAAAGATGAGCAATGTCCGACAGGTAAATAACCCGACAAGGTCAAAAATGACAACCAACCAACGAATTAATTACCATGGTACGGTGGCAAAGTGGTTGAGACTCTTGCCGCACAGCTAAAAGTTCCTGGGTTTCATTTCACATTCATTCTCGTCCTGCATTTTCATATATTTCGTTAAATATAGGGAATAAAATGGGAAAGGCTTTGGTATTCTGCGCTTGGATTAATTCCGGGCCCTGGTTTTCAAAAAGGCTTTGTGGCATGGCTTTGCTCCAGAGATGAGAGAAGAAAAAGCGGAGTGAACCTGGGGCTGCTGAATGACAATGACATTAGCGGGATGAGCGGGGATAAATGGAGGTGCGGTGCGGCGGCTGGAAATCACACACTCACAATACAGAGAGAGATATGTGGCTTTCTTTCTTTCTTGTCAGTACAGTAGAATATTACCTTATTGTTTCAGTGAAATTATACCGTATTGTCATTGTCTTTATCTTTTTAATTATCAAGAGTCCTCAGAGGAGTGTCTGGTAAAGACAAAGTGACTGAAATAGAATAATATCCAGAAGCTATAAAGGTGGGAGCGACTAAGGCTCATGCTTCTCAACAAGAAAGTGAAGAAGGTTTTAAATGTAAGATAAGATAAGATAATACTTTATTGATCTCACAACGGAGAAATTCACTTGTTACATTTGGCATCCAGTAAGATCACTCAGAGTGTGCAAAATAGACAGGAAATGTGCAGACAGTTCATTAGTAAAAAAAAGAGGTATCTTATGTACAATAAGTAAAAACAAAAATCTTAAGGGGTGGAATTATAACTGGATGTTCAGTGGTGTCTGCGGTAGTGACTTCCTCCTGAAGTCGATCACCATCTCCTTCGTCAGGTGGTTGCGCTCACACCAGTCCACAAAGTCCATGATAACTGGAACCAGGTCGTTCCTCTCAGACACACAGCCCATAATGGCGGAGTCATAGGAGAACTTCTGCAGATGACAGCTGTCTGTGTTGTGTGTGAAGTCCGATGTGTAGGTGGTGAAGAGAAACGGTGAAAGGACGGTGCCCTGAGGGACCCCAGTGCTGCAGACGACCACCTCAGACTCACAGCTGCACAGCTGCACATACTGTGTTCGGTCTGTAAGGTAGTCCGTGGTCCATGCAGTGAGATGTTCATCCACTCCCTGGTCCTCCAGCTACCCCCGCAGCAGCGCCGGTCTGATGGTGTTAAAGAACATGACCCTCACAGCTTTCCCAGCGAGCTCCTGGTGGGTGAGCGCCTGCTCCAGCAGGTAGATGACAGCGTCCTCTACTCCGATGTTAAGCCTGTAGGCAAACTGCAGCGGGTCCAGGGCGGAGCTCACCTCAGAGCGGAGGTGGGTGAGGATGAGCTGCTCCATGGTCTTCATCAGATGGGAGGTCAGGGCGACAGGTCTGTAGTGGGCCGGTTCCCCTGGCTGTTTTAGGAACCGGGGTCACACGGGAGGTCTTCCACAGGACGGGGACCTTCTCCTCAGCTCTCTCCTCACCTTGCACAACCAATAATCCAGTGAACAAATTTAAAATGTCATTGCCAATTGCGAGGAACCCTGGCGAGATTTCTGGCGACACACTGCTACTGAAAACTACTGCTGTGTTTTTGCAAAAGAATATTCAATATGAAAAACTTGAATATTTGTGACACTTTTACTGCTTTTTGTTTTAACGTGTGGCAGTATTGCTGGTTGGCTGTGTGCACCGGCCGTCACCTGATAAATAGCATTGCCTGCGCATGGTTTGACCACTAACTCCCCGTACACCCGGTCTCCCGCGTTGGTGGTTGTTGCTCCTTTCCATAAAACCTGCCTCTGTAATCTATTTTATCAACAACGGACCTACATGCTTTAAGCACAGCCAGCTGGTTTGAATTGGCTTTTTTGTAAGACTGCTAATGTTAACCACTCGCGTTGCCACAAACACAACAGTAGTTTTTGCTTAAGCTGCGACAAAGTAGCCAACACAATTTAGGCAAAATCAAAAACTTTGGATCGTTCATGCGTTGCTTCTGCCCCTCCTGACAGTGTATACATTTCAATGCGGAGTGCAGTGCTGCTAATGAGCCCTCTCAAAGGCCTATTACAGAGCGCAGTGGTCAGAGCGTCCTTTTAGACTATGATTCTCACAGTTAAGACCCTAATGAGCCACTGGGACCATCCTCCCATTAGTAGTGACTAGTGCAAAAATATAGCATTTTGTAAGTAAAGGCAGAAGTGGAAGAGCTGTTTCCGGAAATTTGGCTTTAAATCCATGGCAATGAAGCTGGGATGCATTATCCCACATTATCTCTGGTAACCATGCTATCTATCTATCTATCTATCTATCTATCTATCTATCTATCTATCTATATGTTAATACTGTAGAGTGTGGTTAAGTGACACCTCCTGGAACCGCCACCTTAACGTGTGGGGGTAGGCACTCATAAGCTAACTTGCTTCGGGCTACTCCTTTTGAGTTTTTGTTCCTGTATTTATTTTCTGCACTGCAACAATGTTAATGTAAATAATGTAAAGAATCACTCAAATAAATCCAGTCAAAACGTGGTGGAGGGGTTTGAGCGCCCGAATGATCCTGGGGGCTCTGTTGTCGGGGGCTTCGTGCCCCTGGTAGGGTCTCCCATGGCAAACAGGTCCTAGGTGACGGTTCAGAAGCCCCTTATGAGAGACCAACAGGCCCGGGTAGAACCATGAGGCCGTCCTTCTGTGGACCCACCACCTGCAGGAGGAGCCATAGGGGCTGGTGCAATGTGATTTGGGCCGCTCAATGGGGCCGATACCACATGCTTGTACTCATACTCATTAATGTGGTCCCGATATCAAAAAACGATACCACTTGACGCGCTGCCGGCACTTCTAACGGGACGCAGCTGTCCACTGAGGAGAGAAAATAGCAACAAACTGGATAATTCTTTAGTGGAAATACAATATTCCACATAGAGCTGACTTTATTACAGACCACACTCCCTAAAATCAGAGTCTGTGCTGGATTTAACCAGTGCTAAATCTTCATTGTGCCTCAGTGCTGGGTCTGCTGTTTCTAACTAGCGGCTAACTAGCGGCTAACACCTCTGGCGATTCTTAAGCCGCTTTATGCCCAGGGGCTTTATTCATCTGTAAAACTAACCTAGCGACTAAAAAGTACTCCGAAAATTCAAAATAAAGAGATACAGCATGTCCATATTGAGTGGAATTGAGCTCATATGTTGAGCTCAAAATGCTGTAGGGAACTGGCTAAGTTGCTCTCGTCTCCAAAACACACGTAGGCCTACGGGAAAACCCACAGGGATAAGTCAAAAAGAGGCCGATTAAAATTAAAACAGCACAGGCATTGAGTAACTTTTGGACATGGACTGTTCTGTATGAATGAATGAAAAATAATGTTAAATTCTGATCACTTCAAAAAGTACGTTGAAGAAAATGCCTTGTACTTGTATCGATATTCGGTATTGGCAAGTACTCAAATCAAAGTACTCGTAATAATAATGATAATAATGCATTACTTTTATATAGCGCTTTTCTGGACACTCAAAGTAGCTTTACATTGCACTATTCATTCACTCCATACTCAGTGGTGGTAAGCTACTATTGTAGCCACAGCTGTCCTGGGGTAGACTGACAGAAGCGAGGCTGCCAATCTGCGCCGTCGGCCCCTCCGACCACCACCAACCACTCACTCGCTCACTACATTCGCTAGACTTCCTGGCGTTCCCAAACGGTCTCCCATCCAAGCACCGACCAGGCCCTTCCCTGCTTAGCTTCCAAGGTCTGACGGGATTGGGCAGAGCAAAGGCCATACCGTACTCGTATTGGTTTTAGAAAAAGTGGTATTGGTGCATCCCTACCAAAAATACAATGTTTTATGTTGTAAATCAACATTCAAAATGCGGAGACAATGAACAAGGAGTGTGGTGTTTGAAAAAGCTCTCGGACAGTATTTGATATCCCTGTGGTGCCATTAGCTGCAGCTGTTTGTTATTACAGCAGCAAACCGTGGGAAGTCAATAATTAAAATGCCCAAAGATGAGAACACATTTTCTCGGGTCCTTACAAACTCGTATTTCTACAATCGTCTGTCACAGGCATCGTCATGGCAGCACGGCGACTGCTCATCAAAAGCGGGCTTTCAATGCACCATGGGGTCCGACAGTGTGTGGACCCTTCAAACAAACACAGCCGAACAAGAAGAAAGATTAAATAGCATTTTGAAGAAATTGTACATTTATTGATACTTGGGGATTACAGCAAAAGAGTAGCAATTTTCAACCAGTGTGCAGTGTGCAGGTTTGCCTTGACAAAAGTCCAATTTCTTTTAAATGCTTCACAGATTCGAAGACACCTATGGACAGTTCAATACCAAGGACCGTGACGTCGCCCGGTATGGCGCAGCCGGGGCCCCACCCTGGAGCCAGGCCTGGGGTTGGGGCTCGAATGCGAGCGTCTGGTGGTCGGGCCTCTGCCCACGGGGCCCGGCCGGGCACAGCCCGAAAGGACGACGTGGGCCCGCCCTCCTGTGGACCCACCATCCGCAGAGGGATCCGTAGGGGTCGGGTGCAGAGAGGACTGGGTGGCAGTCGAAGGCAGGTGCCTCGACGACCTGGTCCGCGTGCGCAGCTTCTGGCGTTCGGGACATGGAACGTCACCTCGCTGGGGGGGAAGGAGCCTGAGCTTGTGCGGGAGGTTGAGAGGTACCGGCTAGATATAGTCGGGCTCACCTCCACGCACAGCCTGGGTTCCGGATCCCAACTCCTGGAGAGGGGCTGGACGCTCCATTTTTCTGGAGTTGCCCGCGGGGAGAGGCGGCGGGCTGGGGTGGGTTTGCTTATAGCCCCCCAGCTCAGCCGTCACGTGTTGGAGTTCACCCCGGTGAACGAGAGGGTCGCGTCCCTACGCCTTCGGGTCGGGGACAGGTCTCTCACCGTTGTCTCGGCCTACGGGCCCAACATCGGTGCAGAGTACCCGGCCTTCTTGGAGTCCCTGGGAGGGGTACTAGATGGTGCTCCGGCTGGGGACTCCATTGTTCTACTGGGGGACTTCAACGCCCACGTGGGTAACGACAGTGAGACCTGGGTGGGGGTGATGGGGAAGAACGGCCTCCCCGATCGGAACCCGAGTGGTGTTCTGTTATTGGACTTCTGTGCTAGTTACGGTTTGTCCATAACGAACACCATGTTCGAGCACAAGGATGTCCATAAGTGCACGTGGCACCAGGACACCCTAGGCAGGAGGTCGATGATCGACTTTGTAGTTGTGTCATCCGATCTCCGGCCGCGTGTCTCGGACACTCGGGTGAAGAGAGGGGCTGAGCTGTCAACCGATCACCACCTGGTGGTGAGCTGGATCCGCTGGCAGGGGAAGAAGCCGGTCAGACCTGGCAGGCCCAAACGTGTTGTGAGGGTCTGTTGGGAACGTCTGGTGGATCCCTCTGTCAGTAGGGTCTTCAACTCCCACCTCCGGAAGAGCTTCAACCAGATCCCGAGGGAGGTAGGGGACATGGAGTCCGAGTGGACCATGTTCTCCTCCTCCATTGTCGATGCGGCTGCTCGTAGTTGTGGCCGTAAGGTCTCTGGTGCCTGTCGCGGCGGCAATCCCCGAACCCGGTGGTGGCGCCCGGAGGTAAGGGATGCCGTCAAGCTGAAGAAGGAGTCCTATCTGGCCTTGTTGGCTTGTGGGACTCCGGAGGCAGCTGAGAGGTACCGGCAGGCCAAGCGTGCTGCAGCTCGTGCAGTCGCAGAGGCAAAAACTCGGGTTTGGGAGGAGTTTGGAGAAGCCATGGAGGAGGACTATCGGTCGGCCTCGAAGAGATTCTGGCAAACCATCCAGCGCCTCAGGAGGGGGAAGCAGTGCTCCACCAACACTGTTTACAGTGTGGGTGGGGGGCTGCTGACCTCGACTGGGGATGTGGTCGGGCGGTGGAAGGAGTACTTCGAGGATCTCCTCAATCCCACCGTTACGTCTTCCGATGAGGAAGCAGAGGCTGGGGACTCGGAGGGGGGCTCGTCCATCACCCAGGCTGAAGTCACCGAGGTGGTTAGAAAGCTCCTCGGTGGCAAGGCCCCAGGGGTGGATGAGATTCGTCCTGAGTACCTTAAGTCTCTGGATGTTGTAGGGCTGTCTTGGCTGACACGTCTCTGCAACATCGCGTGGCGGTTGGGGACAGTGCCTCTGGATTGGCAGACCGGGGTGGTGGTCCCTCTCTTCAAGAAGGGGGATCGGAGGGTGTGCTCCAATTACAGAGGGATCACACTCCTCAGCCTCCCTGGTAAGGTCTATTCCAGGGTGCTGGAGAGGAGGATTCGGCCGATAGTCGAACCTCGGATCCAGGAGGAACAATGCGGTTTTCGTCCCGGTCGTGGAACACTGGACCAGCTCTATACCCTTCATCGGGTGCTCGAGGGTTTGTGGGAGTTCGCCCAACCAGTCCACATGTGTTTTGTGGATCTGGAGAAAGCGTTCGACCGTGTCCCTCGTGGTGCCCTGTGGGGGGTGCTCCGGGAGTATGGGGTCCGGGGCCCTCTACTAAGGGCTGTCCGTTCCCTGTATGACCGCAGCAGGAGCTTGGTTCGCATTGCCGGCAGTAAGTCAGACCTGTTCCCGGTGCGTGTTGGTCTCCGGCAGGGCTGCCCTTTGTCACCGGTTCTGTTCATTACCTATATGGACAGAATTTCTAGGCGCAGCCAGGGGCCGGAGGGTGTCCGGTTTGGGAACCTCAGAATATCATCTCTGCTCTTTGCAGACGATGTTGTTCTGTTGGCTTCATCAAACCAGGACCTCCAGCGCGCACTGGGGCGGTTTGCAGCCGAGTGTGAAGCGGGCGGGATGAGGATCAGCACCTCCAAATCTGAGGCCATGGTTCTCCACCGGAAAAAGGTGGTTCTCCCGCTTCAGGTCGGTGGGGAGTCCTTGCCCCAAGTGGAGGAGTTCAAGTATCTCGGGGTCATGTTCACGAGTGAGGGACGGATGGAGCGTGAGATCGGTAGACGGATCGGTGCGGCGTCAGCAGTGATGCGGTCGCTGTATCGGACCGTTGTGGTGAAGAGGGAGCTGAGTCAGGGGGCGAAGCTCTCGATTTACCGATCGATCTACGTTCCCACCCTCACCTATGGTCATGAGATTTGGGTAATGACCGAAAGGACAAGATCGCGAATACAAGCGGCCGAAATGAGTTTCCTCCGCAGGGTGGCTGGGCGCACCCTCCGAGATCGGGTGAGGAGCTCAGTTACCCGGGAGGAGCTCGGACTCGAGCCGCTACTCCTCCACGTCGAAAGGAGCCAGCTGAGGTGGCTAGGGCATCTGTTCCGGATGCCTCCTGGTCGCCTCCCTCGGGAGGTGTTCCAGGCATGTCCCACTGGGAAGAGGCCTCGTGGAAGGCCCAGGACACGCTGGTGGGACTATGTCTCCGAGCTGGCCTGGTGTCGTCTCGGGGTCCCCCCAGAACAGCTGGAGGAGGTGTGCGTGGATCGGGAAGTCTGGGCATCTCTGCTGAGACTGCTGCCCCCGCGACCCGGCCCCGGATAAAGCGGAAGAAAATGGATGGATGGATGGATGGATGCTTCACAGATAATGTAAATGCCTTGCACTTAATCTTTAATTTTAAACCAACATAAGGAAAGTAAAGTGTAGATTGTTGTGGTCTTAACTCACTCAACTTTTTATGTGACTGAGACATCATGAATCCAGATTTTAACCCCATTGAGAATCTTTGGGGTGTGCTGGAGAAGGCTCTGTGCAGTGGTAATACTCTCCCATCATCAATAAAAAAAATTATTATAATAATGCAACAGTGGATCTTTTGACATCGCTGAAGCTTCTTGAAACAAAGCCACAGCGATGAAATGTTATAACCAAAGCTGAAGGTGGTCCAATGAAATATTAAAGCGTGTGAAAATTTTTGGTTAGGCAATACATGTTGAAGTAACAATATTGTGAAACATTTGGCGACTCTTTCCACTGTGTGTAAATTTGTAAATGAAAACAATATTCGGCAATATTGATTATATTATTTTACAGTATCTTTTACAAGTTACTATGGCTGCATCCGAAACCATTACATTGTAAAGTACTAACACTAGCAACTAATCCTTAACCTTTCATGGAGTCAACTGTTAGATCTCTATGCAGTTAGTGAACTAGAGCTTCAGCAGCATTTGCCCAATTCGACCGTCCTTACCCAGGGGAAGGGGAAGTGACATCACCAACAGCTGTTCTTCTTCTTCTTTAAAGTTCAGTGCAGGCCAAACAAAAGTGCATACTGCCACCTATTGTCCAACAACAACATAGTGTCCAAATAAAGACATTTAAGGCGGAAAAAAAAGGGAGGAGGCTCTTTAAAACCATGTGACTGTGCTGTGGTGACTCTGACATGTATTGTGTCACTTTTATAAAGTTTGGCTTGTGCAGAATCTTCTTATTTTGTATTTTTTTTTATTATTATTATTAAATCTTCACCGGTCAATCAACAGTGGTTGCACAATAATCACTCGAGCGTGGGGGCGAGGGTGGGTGGGGAGATTGGCGCAGTGGCTTATGGGATGGCACATAGCTCCTAATCGCCAGTGAGTTAGCGTCAGAGGTCCCTATGATGAAGTGGCTATGATAGTTAGCATACAGGCCACTTTCCCTAACTCCTTCCTAACCAACAGCCCAATTCGGACACTTCTTGTCATGGCGGACGCTGACGCACATCCGGTTTGGCGTAAGACCTCTTACCAATTTACTGGTTTCGGATGGAGCATATGGTTGTGCGTCAAGATCACACTTGAAGAGATATCAATCAAAAGAACTATCACTGCCAAGGCTTTTAGTATGAGACACAATGCCACTGGAATTAGTAGCGTTGGAATTTTCCCTTGCGTCATACTGTAAGGATGGTGTGTTGGCACATACGTTCAGCCAAAAACAATGCCACAGCTCCAAAGTAAGTCAATGACAAGTTTTCTGTTCTTTGTTCATGATGATCTTGCCAAACATTCCTGTTATATATGCTGGTTCTTTTCCAAATACTAGCATTGTTGGTACGAGCTCATAGATATTTGCAGACGTGGGGAGGGCATATTTCTTCCCTTTGTCTAACCAGATGCAAATAACGTGAACCCAATTCGTGGCGGACGATACGGAAACTAGTACAGGGAAACTTTACAAGAAAAGTTCAGATATTGAAAGTTATGTCCTGCAATGGAAAAAGTCTATAATCTAGAAATCATTGCAGTATGGATAGGTGCGATATGTTCAGAATATGAGGGGATTAAGCGTCTTAGATAGGAAAGCCGTTGGGGACAAAAAGCAAACACCAATAATAGAGGCATTACGAGGTTTAATCAAGGACTTACTTAACTTGGCGAGGGCTGATGACGGAGAGACGAACCCCGCAGTGATTAAGTGCATGATGGCAATTGTGCGCCTATTGGCTCCCCAGACTCTCCGGCTGGATTCACAGGATGTAGCTGTGCTAAGTTTCTCTTCTGTCAGACGATCGTTTAGCATATTCAATCACCCGGGATCGATGAGTTGTTGGCGACAAGCCTTTCTAACTCTAACGGATTCATTCAGAGTTGTCGACCCTTGGCGTGAGTTTTAGTGAAGCGAGACGTCGTGCGCCTGCTGATGGGACAGCGGAGAGACGTGGGGAAAATGACCTGTTCCTACAGTTTAGGGGAAAGATCGCAAACAAAGATCATGAGCGACAACGGTAGGAGGGAGGTCTCACTTTGAGATTGGGGTAAAATGGCCACAAAGGAGCACCAGTGGATTGGACAGTCATATTGGCAATGTCCACATCCATGTCTTCCATGCCTTCAACCCATTGTGAAGTGGAAGGTCACAAGAAGAAGGTCACAATGAGAACCAGACTCTCTTTTTCAGGGGAATCTTGGCCTCAGGGAGAAACCAGTGCATGTTTCCCAGTGCAAACACCTCATCCAGCCAGTCCAGAATTGCATTGTGCTGTCATAATGGCTGACCGATTTGGGACACTTTCAAAACGTCTAATTTTCAAAACTAACTAATACATTTATAATATGGATGGTGGTTACATTTTCTTCTTTCCCCTTACAGAAACTATACAATCCCACCTCTCCAAAGCTGAGATATTTCAATACATGGAAGTGTTATTATGGCACTGAGAATAGCAAGACAATAAGTTTAGGACAGACACCACACTCGGGTTGCCCCCAATGGCACGCGGCAAAAATAAAACTCATTGAATACTATTTTCCTCCACTTCTACGCTAAGAACAGTGAACAGACAATTAACCTCGTAAGCCCCACCCTAACTGAGTTCATGTTCTCCAGTTCAGCTTTACCCAAATCTAAAAGCTAAGACCTAAAGCCTTGTTTTTGTTGGTCTTTAGCTGATTTTGACTGTCACCCTTTTTTTTTGTCACTTTATGGTGGCTTTTTTTCATCCCGTTTTTGTTTCTATTTTGACGCTTTTTTTTTTCAATAAGCTTTCTGATTTGGGTATGGCCAAACTGGAGAAAATGTGCATGGTTCAGGTAGTGGTTAAAAGGACTGTCAGAGCTGGCATCAGCCGTTAAAAAAAAGGAAATACATACATTATTCGATTCTTGTGACAAACCCAGAATTGAAAGGCTGGGACTATAATGAAATGATTGCCTTTTTTTTATTTATTTTTTAAGGGAAATCCAGATGGTCGACCGCACTGACATTCTGCATTTTAGCATTTTTAACTCCAAAAGGTCACATCCCGCCAAACCTGCGGGCACAACTCTCCAAGTAGGCCAGTCCACCCTATAGCAGAAGCTTATAGATCCAAGCGTACGGTCTCTGGAGCTGGGTGCCTGGTTATCTACGGCCCCGCGCGATGACACCGATACGGGAGGCTAGGCAGATTAGATGAGCGAGTGTGGTGTATTTTGGTAGCGCACGCCGGAGCGAGGCCGGTGATGGATGAGGTAATACTGCGCCTCTCCCGGCTGCGGCTTTATTGAGGTCTTTAGATTCACTTATCTGCAGGCCCCCGGGTTATCTCTGTGCACCGCTGCGATGACGAGTGCAGCCACACAACCGCCCCGCGAGAGGAATAGGGACCGGAGACCAGAGAAACGGAGCTTTCAGCGAAGGTTCAACCCATCAAAAGTTGGAGATGTGGTGTTATTTTTTTCATTGATTAAACAAACTTTAAAAAAGAACGATAGTACAAGGGAGAAGAGTGTCCTCGTACACTAAAGAATCTGGCACAATGCATGTCAAAACGTGTACTCGCTATAGTAAGATTCATGGAAGTTTTATTCTCACATAAACATAAACAAAAAAGCTGAAGTAAAGCAACGTTTTGGCAAAAAGTTTTTCCGCAAAAAAGATCGTACAGTGAATTTTGTTCAGCAAAAACATGAATATTCTCAGAAAAATCAAAAGCGGGTGATTTTTCTGGAGTTCTGGAGTTCACGGAGTTGACTGAAGTTTCTGAGCAGCAGTTTGTCAAAATATGAAAAGTATTTTTCGATCTTCTGGGGGCAGATGGTGGTAAATCTTTGCCAACAGCAATGGCGGCCCTCTTGGGACATTTTGTTGTTTTGGAAGAAATTTTAAGGAAATTTACCTTGCGGAGCAGCTGGCTTCTTATGTGCTTTCCCAAACATCAAACAACATTTTTCTGTTCCTTCAGTCTGTATAATTATCTAAACTGGTCCAATGATGTGAAATGTTTAGATATATATACTATTCATATACAATGTTTGATACCCTCTGCTCACCTCTACCATACAGCGGCACTGTAATAAATGGAGATAAGTAGTTATCTGAGGTTCGGGAGCAGGACCACACCTCACGCACGCCCCTTCCGGCTGCGGGCCTATTTAAGCCCCCCGTTTACTGACCTCGTCCTCTCGCTCGAGGTTTCCGGCCCCACCCTCCCGCCCTCCCTTTTTTAATTCTATTCTGCTTCTCCTACAGCATGAGGACGCGAGCACGGGAGCTTATCTCATCGAATCCCCAGAACGGCTTATCTACTTTTGTAAAAAATAATTAATAAACGTATTCCTTGTGCTTACTATCTGAGGTTGTGGTCCTTGTGAGTGAATGGTAATGGATGGATTATATTAAAATTGGCAACTTGAATGGTTGCAACTTTGTTATGGAAGTGCAGTATAATCTGCAAACAACAAAATGTCCTGCCTCCATGCGGTCTTATTATGTATAAAGTTACAAACATTTTCTGAAAATGATGTAAAAATATATTTCCTCCAAATGTGTTCTGTAATTTATATTCAACACCAAGTCTTTTTTCTTTCCTTTTTTTCGTACTTTTTCCGTAATGTTGATTTCCTTATCCAATTCAGCAACCAAACAGGCAGCATACCTTTGCATGAGTTTGAACATCTGTGTTTGGAGACGGCAAACACCGGGCTGTTGTCCTTGTTTGTTGGTGCCAGCTCAAACAGGCACAGCGCACTGGAAACTGGAGATGGCAATCCAAATGTTTGGTCTTAGTTTATCCTTTTGACCAAGCTGTATTTGAACAAATAGTGCGCTCTGACTGCCATCGGTGTGGGATGACCCGGTGCAATTACCTGTGCAGAAATGTCAAATCTGCAGTTCAAGTTTTTGGTAAGCTAGCATACGTGGCTTACTTGTTAAGTAAAAGTAGTTATACTAGCATGTCTCATCATGGGACAACGTATCCGTTGCTTTGTAACTATGGTTCTTCTTAGATATTAAAAACGTTTAATGCATCTGCCCTCTATTCATTCCTCAAAACCAGCTATTGACCATAATGCATGCTTTGTATTGACTATGCAGTTTGACCAGTCTCTTTCCACAGCACATTAATCGCAGCATAAGAGCCATGTGAAGTCACTGAAGCTACACACAGTGGTTTATCCCTGAGCCCAAGGCAGAGCTGCTCTATCCTTCATATGAGCAGAGTCATATACTGCCGTTACTCACCTGCAGATTAAATTACAAAAAAAATTGTTACAACCCGGCTCAGCTAGATTAAAACGGAAGTAACAAAAACCAAGATGTAAAATGGATGTTTACAGTTGTAATTTAATAAAAGGGATGTAAAAGGTAAATTAAACAAAGGGGATATTTACAAAAGGTTTAACAAAAATGTAACCTAAACTAAAACAGAAGGGGAATCTACACAATTAGGCCTAAACTACTAAATAGAGTCATGACTCCAACATGTGTCTCCTGATCACATAACAGTGAACATTCCAAAGACAAACGTTCTTCAAGTGGTCCCTAGACACACAACATCACAGAAGGGACACAGACACAACACAGAATGACGCACTGGCCACCAAGACCAGCAGCCCAATAAAAACACAAAGGCATACTGGCCATCAGGACCAGCAGCCCCGAATGATCCATGGTGTGGGCTTATATAGCTGTGGCTGCAGCAGGAGCTTGATTGGGGCCAGGTGTTGAGATGCCGCACCAATCAGGAGTTGGAATCCGCAGCCAACCAGCCGAGAGCGGGAAACCAGTCCTCCAATCCCATGTCAGGGCTCACACAGCCAGGTTTCCATAGACAGCAAAAGGGGGAATTAGCCACACACACAAATAGAACCAACAAAAGGGACAGAGACTGGAGGCCTAGGGCCGTAACACCCGACTTAATATATACACAACATGGGCCATTGGACAAAACACTGCAAAAATATATATTGGTATTAACATTATTCATCAGTCAGCAGGGAATTACATATTTATTGAATGTTTGTTATCGCTGTTGAAGAGACTAAATCAGGACTTATATCGATGGCAATATTGCAGTTAATTTATTGATGGAGTGTATTTTGTTCTGTTTATATGTATGTCTGTTCTATTATTTCAAGTTGGTAGTGCTCATGTGTGTTTTGGTGGTATGTTTTTACCCTCATTGGGCTCATCTTGGACGGTGATGAGTCCGCCTACAGGAGAGAGGTGGACCGGCTGGCGTCCTGGTGCAGCCATAACAACCTGGAGCTGAACGCCCAGAAGACAGTGGAGATGATCGTGGACTTCAGGAAAAACGCAGCCCCACTGTCCCCCCTCGCCCTGACAGACTCTCCCACCCCCATCGTGGACTCCTTCCGTTTCCTTGGCACCACCATCACCCAGGACCTCAGATGGGAGCCAACCATCTGCTCCCTCATCAAGAAGGCCAAGCAAAGGATGTTCTTCCTGCGGCAGCTGAGGAAACTAAAGTTGCCAACCAAGATGCTTCTGCTGTATTGCTACAGTAAAAGTGAGGATTTTTACAGTACAGTCTTATCATTTTTCTTTTATACCACTGAGAATTTAGGTGTGGAAACATAAACACAATATCCCAGTGAGCACGGAGAAGATTGTACTCTCCGACCATAAGACCATAAGACTATCAACATGTGCTGTTTCTTATTCTTTTCATGTACGTCTTTTCTCTCCTAAAAAGCTATCAACGTGTGTTAGACAAGTCGCCCATATGGTTCACATAATGTTATTGCATTGTCCATATTAACAATACAATAAATGAAACAATTCAACAATTCTTGGAGCAGCATAGTTTGAGTTTATTGGCTGTCAAATGTCATTTGCTGAATGTCTCTCCCCGCTCCTCATCCCCTTTCACGCTGTGCTAATAAAGCCTATTAAAAAAAATCCTTTAAAGACCGAAAGTATTTTCTAGTTACACTAGAGTGAATTAGTTTTGTATATTGTAAAAGTAGACATTTGTAAAAAAAAAATACCACTGTATTCACCTTATTCCGCCCCGCCCACTTATGTCTCTTTTTGTCTTGTCTCTGCACTTCCGTTGTATTGGAACTTCCGGTAGAGCGCGAAGTCCGTTTGTTTAAGTGGAGAACGAGGGAAAATGTTTGCTGCTAAAATCTGATGTTTAGTAGATTGATTAGTGTAAAGTGTCCAATGTTCATTTGCACCAACAAGTCAACACTGCACCGTTTCTCTGCGCGGCCTAAAATCGGCTTTATTTTTGTGCAGTAACTGATTTAAAGGGATATTTCAGGATTTTGTACATTGGGCCTCATTTCCCAGTTATCCAGCGTGTTGTTGATGTCTGAAGATATTTTTTTCTTAAATTCATGCAGTTCCTAAATTTAAAGAGTCTAGTGGCGCTAGGCTAGGGCAAGGCTAAAGCATTGCTATGGTATCAGTTAGCCTGCATTAAAAACAGTCTGAAGCAAATCACTTATAACGCCAGACTAACCATATAAATGTCTGTGTCGATAGAATAATTTTAACCATTTTGCATTTAAAACAACTTATGATCTGCAAGCGGGGTGATCTGCGAGAAAATAGTCCTTCAAAATGTGGTAATTCATGTGATACAAGGTCAGTTATATTTCTTTTGTGATCAAATTTTTATTGATTTGTGCATCTTTTCAGTTTACAGATCATTTCCATATGCAGCACAACCATTTTTTTTTTTTTTTTTTCACCCTTGTGATAATGGGTCAGTTCTGCATAGTACTTTTGCATGTACAGTTTAAAGTGAAAGAAATAAAGAACACAACAACAGAATATAAACAGAAATAAAAAATAAAGTAATAATAATAATACAACATATGCAAGAAAAAACACAAACAAAAACAACAGCAGCAGCAACACGCACACACACACACACACATCCCAGCCCCGACCCACCCCTGCTGTCCAGGCATGATTAAAAGAGGGACAAAAAGACAAATATATATATACACACACATACACGTACATAATATGCACACATATAATAATGATAATAATAAACAACTCTGGTGGACAAGACACAAAACAGATATTTGCTGATTTCCTCCGTAAATGACATCCACAGAAATAGCTTAATACATATAATTATGTAACGTTTAGACAAGAGATACACAATATTTGGGATACATATAATTATGTACTGTACATTCAAGGTTGTTACATGGCAATCATACATTTGCAGTCAGGTTTCATACAGCAGCTGTATTTTGTTTAACAGGTTTGACCAACATGAGATATTTGCACTTTTGGAACCGTGGATCCGAGCTGCTGAAAGCTCCAACTGAGCAATGTCTTTAAATGACGAGAGCCATTGCTCCACACTCAAAGTTTGTCTAAGCTTCCATCTACATGCTATCATCTTTTTTGCAGCTGTGGAACCAGCTAGAATTTGGCGGCATTCATTAATATTTAATTTCAGACTGGAAGTGTCATTTAATAAAAGTAACCTCTGTGTGTGGGGCAATTCTCTTTCCATTAGATTTGATAGAGCACCAGCAACATTTTCCCAAAAACAATAAACCTCGGGGCACTGCCATACCATGTGAAGAAAAGTTCCAATGACCCTGTCTGAACAGAAGTCGCAATAGGGATTGTCTTTAAGTTTCATCAGGTGCAATCTCCTAGGGTAGAGATAAGCCCTGTGGACAAACTTATAATGGATCATTTGGTGGTTTGGGTTTCTTGAAGACAGAAACACATTAGACCAAATACTTGGCCAATTCCACTCGGAGTGATCTTTTAGCTCCATCTTCCAGAGATGTTCAATAGGCAGTTGTTTTTGAGAGGCTTTAGTGACAAGTTTATAGAGATCTGAAACAAGGCCTTTGTTTTTTTCTTCACATAAGGCAGCGTGAAGGGGATGGTTTTCTAAGGTACATCCCCATGGGACGCCATGGGCACGCATAGCTGTTCGTATTTGCAAATAAAAATAAAACGACGTTGCAGGTAATTTGTGATTTTCCTGCAAGTCTTTAAATTCTCTTAATCCATTTTGGTCTATTATTTTGTCTAGCGTGTGGACCCCTTGGCGTTCCCATGGGGTGAAGGAGACTGGTTTTTTATTTCAAAAATTATTCTATTAACACAGACATTTATATGGGTAGTCTGGCGTTATAAGTGATTTGCCTCAGGTGCACTGTGGAGTGCGCCAGAGCTATGGTATCAGTTAGCCCGCATTAAAAACAGTCTGACCCGCTCCACAGTGCACCTGAGGCAAATCAATTATAACTTCAGACTAATGATGTAAATGTCTGTGTCAATAGAATAATTTTTGAAATATAACTGACCTTGTATCACATGAATTACCACATTTTGAGACACTATTTGCTCGCAGATCACACCGCCGCTGCGTTAGCTTAGAGGCACGAAGCTGATGCTGCTCAAATATAAATTATTTTAAATGCAAAATGGTTTAAATTATTCTATCGACACAGACATTTATATCGGTAGTCTGGCGTTATAATTGATTTACCTCAGGTGCACTGTGGAGCGGGTCAGACTGTTTTTTAAGCAGGCTAACTGATACCATAGCAATGCTTTAGCCTTGCCCTAGCCTAGCGCCACTAGACTCTTCAAATATAAGAACTGCATTAATTTAAGAAAAAAATATCCCCAGACATCAACAACACTCTGGATTACTAGGAAATGAGGCCCAATGTCAAAAGTCCTGAAATATCCCTTTAATCTTGACTTCTCCAGTCCAATGTTAACTGAAAAGAGAGAAGGGGCGGGCACAATTGATAGCGGCGCCCACGCAAACTTTTGGAAAAAGGTGAATACTGTCCTTCTAGTAGCAACGCATTTTATTATGAGTTAGTTTGGACCATGAATTTAAACTTTACACTCTCCCTCTTTCATTGTCCGTAAACACCGACAAAATAATCAAGCACCGGACAAAGCACATGGAGCTGGTTTCACCTGGCAGTCTCTCTGACGGAAAACCAATAAGAAAACACTTCACTTTGTCAAAGAATTTGCCAACTCTGCTTCTTCTTTCTAAATATTAAAGACATGTTATACTGCTAACTGTACAACGCATCCTCCCACATGAGGTCACTTTTACCTTGCAACTGAATTTTGCATCAGCATCCATGTCCAGAGTTGCAGCTGAAGTTAGTACGCGAGTTGAGAGGGGTGACACGTGCCTCTGAGTCAGGGCTTGTTCCAAGGGACGCCCCAGGGCTCGGTCTCCTCGCGACTCAACTCACCGAAGTGCCCCCGACCGGCTTCAGAAGTCCTGGTCTGAGCCAACAAAGAACTATTATGGCTGACTGGGCGAGAGCGGGACAATGTCAAATATTAATGCGGTCCTTTCATGACGCGGCACCGGTGACGTGATGGTGAATCCCACGGGACAGGAACCTCAGACAGTGACAGCAGACTGAAAGATGAAATGGACTTTGTGCTGAACTGATGCCTGCGGGGTGTGGAACAAATCACTTTTAGGTTGATAACAAACACATTTTTCATCTGTATCTGTCAAGCTCCCCATATATTAAAGCAGTTCTATATGACCCTTTACTCAGTGTTATTTGCATTGTCAGTCTGCTATTAGATAAACAGAGATGTGAAACATTCTCGCCCCGGCCCACAGAAAGTCTGTCGACGGCTCTGATTATGAACCAAGAAGATTTGTTGATGTTGTCCACGGTAAAATCTGTTTTTTGTTTTGATGTCGAAGGATGATTGTGGTGCTCAAATATATTTATCATCAGATTAAATAATACAAAATAGACAAAATAGATAAATAAATAATGTCAAAATAAGTAGTACAGGGTCTTTAATTGTATAGTTAGTATCAAAAAGTATCAAAGTCCTGATTAAAGCCTCTAGGAAACCAGTTCTTCCCACTTTAAAAAGAAAAAAAACTATATATCTATATATATATTTATACTTCAAGTACCCCCAACTATAAGTAGTTAACATTTTCTATTCATCATATTATGCATCAAGTACAAGGTACCAAAAGCAATGCAAAGAGTTTGCCCGGGTGCTCTCTCCACTGAACAAGAAAACAAATCTACATATAAAAACATGTATATAATACAAACAAAGCATTCCGGCAATAAAACGCAAAAGCTTCAGCTCATTAGGAGAAAGTTCATGAGCCTCACCGTCTGAGGATAAAGGATCTTGCCCATGTTTTTTTTGTTTTGTTTTTTACAAACGCATCAACTAAATTCAGATTATTGCATTTTACTGAAAAAACATAATTAAAATTCACTTTCCTTTGGAAGTAATTTTGAAATTCCACTCAGTTTCATCTTTTTTAAACATCTGAGTACCCCTTGTTGGGAAACACAGTGTTAGGTAAACTCAAAAAGCAATCAGATAAAACACACTGAACAAGTATGAATGTGTGTGGTGCATGAACAACGAGATCAGCGTTAAATGATGATATGGAAGGTATTCCCTCTAAGAAGAAATTGTTAGAACATAGCAATATTGACTATTAATAAATGATCCAGAGAATCAGTGTTTATGTGCACAGTCCTCTGGATATAAGAGAACTATTGCAAAATTCTTCAGTGGTTCTTGGGGTGAAATATTTATCCACTAAAGTCGTATGTGTAAACTGTGAACTGAGAAATAGGAGGTGACAGTGTTTTCTGGAGGCTAATAATTCACTGCTACTGTATAGGAATCTATGTCGTCGTACACGCGGCACAACTCTCCCAGTGAAGAAGACAATGCTCGTGGCCTCAGACAAGCAGAAAGTATTAGTGTGTAAACTGCAGCCTCAGCACTGTCATGCATTGTGAGGATTAAGCTCTCTCTACGAAAAGGCTTTATAAAAACATGGGGGCGAAACTTACATCTATTTTCCCCACAAATCCAATCTGGAGTCACGGCCACTGAACAGGAGCGAAACAATCAGCTTAAACTCCGCCAACGACGCAGCCTTATCCCATTGTAATACGTGTCATTTATTTAAGACAAAAGGTGCTAGACAAACCAATCGGTTCCCACAGATGTTTGTAAATTAATGATTCTCCCTCCAATGGTTTCTGGGGTCAAAGGAGCAAATGGAGTGGCATTGATTTTTTTAATTTGTTGACCTTTTTGACAGCGCGTTTTTTATAATTACCGTGCATTTGGACTGGTACAGTCTCGTTTAAAACACATCGGCCTCTCTGGTGCTGTCCACAAATGGTTTACATCCTATCTCACAGACAGGACATTCATGGTAAGTGTGGATACTTGCTCCTATAACATTACATGTGGTGTGCCCCAGGGTTCGATTTTAGGCCCAGTGCTTTTTAACCTGTATATGCTCCCTCTTGGTGATGTCATCAGGAGACATGGAGTCAACTTTCATAGTTACGCTGATGATACACAGTTGTACATCTCCATGTCTCCTGATGACACCAGGCCAATGGATGCACTTTTTAACGGCATTGGAAACTTTCTCCAGCTTAACCAGGACAAAACTGACGTTTTAGTCATCGGTCCTAAGGCCCAGAGAGAGAAACTTTTACCCAAACTACAGTCATTGTCTTTTAATCCTTCCTCACAGGTGAAGAACCTGGGTGTGATTTTTGACTCTGAGCTGACTTTAATTCCACACATTAAGAATATCACAAAGATAGGTTTTTACCATCTAAAGAACATAGCCAGAGTCCGCCCCATTCTCTCTCGAGCCAACACAGAGACACTAATGCATGCTTTTATCACCAGTCGTATCGACTACTGTGATGCCCTGCTTTCTGGTCTTCCCAAAAAGAGTATCTCAGGTTTACAACTTTTACAAAATTCAGCAGCTCGTGTCCTGACGAAGACCAGGAGGCGGGACCACATTACACCGGTTTTAGAGTCGCTGCATTGGCTCCCCGTGTGTTTCAGGATCGATTTTAAATGTCTTAATGGTCTTGGTCCTTCTTATCTTTCAGAACTGCTTTTACCTTATGAACCTTCACGGCCCCTTCGCTCCTCGGGCAGGGGTCTCCTAGTTATTCCTAAAGTCAACAGAAAGACTCACGGCGAGGCGTCTTTCCAATATTATGGCCCTCGCCTCTGGAACGACCTGAGGAGGAGCTCAGGACCACAGAGAACGTTCATGTATTTAAGAGCAGGCTCAAAACCCACCTTTTTAGTTTAGCTTTTAACTGACATCTATTTATTTAGTCCTAATTATATATTTTGTGTGTGTGCGCGTGCGCATGCACCTGTTTGTCTGTTTGTTACCTGTAAAGCACTTTGTGATACCTTTCGGTATGAAAAGCACTTTATAAATAAAGTTTGATTTGATTTGATAAAATAGACAAGGGGGGAGTAAAATGGACTGCTGGATTGGCTTTCGCATGTCTGTGTTTCTACAAGCCCTTTGAACAAATGTTGCCCAAATCGAAAAAAAGTTGTCACATATTTTTTCAGTTTTATTGTGGAAAAGGGGTTAAATGTGAAAAAAAAAAACATAAGGTGACCTGTCTTGGTTCACTTGGTTCATATTGCAACTCCCTTTAATCCAGATTTAAGTGACTTACTTTTTTCTATGATTAACCTCTTAACCAAATGCAATTTCTCCAGTTCAGTGTTACCCAAATCCATAATTGAATTGAGCTTTTCCTCGCGTTGTTGCCGCGTTGTCGACACTCTTTTATCGCTTTTTGGACGGCTTTCCGTCACATTTTTGCCACATTTTGCCCGCGTCTTATCACTTCTTTGTTGCGTTTTTTTGGTCAAACATTTTTGGTCACATTTTGTCGCTCTTTTCATCCTCGTTTTTGCACAATTTTTGTCCCCATTTTGGCACTTTTCTCAAGAAGCTTTCAGATATGGGGCGAAGCCAAACTGGTTCAGGTGGGGGCTACGAGGTTAACCCACAAAGGCCTGGCCTCCCCAAGCCCCACAAAATTTGGCCCAAGAGCTGCAATCGGTTCCTCGGTTTGGACACCTCCTGGTCTACTGCGTCATCCTACTGGCCATAACATTTTGATATGTGTGACTCTTTATGTAATTACCTAACTTCCATTCTCACCTTCGAATTCAGATCTTGTATCTTCCAACCATTTATCACCAAACTTTATAAAACGGCAACAATCCAGCTCACCCTTCAGACCCATTTTCCCCTTAAAAGTGATGGTCCCGAACGTTTGCAGCAGACGCAAGCGCTCCTCTGTGACCATCATTCATTGTCCCGTCCCCGCGCAATGCCGCAAATCTCCGAACCCCGAGCACAAAAAGTCCGCTTCATTTGTAGTGCAGACGCGGGGCGCACTATTGGTCCCCATTCACTGATGACTTTGAGAGAATAATTAAAACAGGGCTAAACGTTGCTGGGGGATATTTTACATGCAGCGGGAAAAGGCAGGGGCTTGGGAGCGGGCCAGTGATATTGATTACTGCTGGGATTACATTGCTCTCAGTCCGACAGTGTAATCATCGGCCGCTGCTTGGGATGCGCAGGTTGGTTTGGGACGCACCGGGGGGGGAGGGAGGGAGCGGTGAGACGGGCCGGACAAACGACAGATGGCTTTTATCTGGCTTTTGTCCTTCAAGTGAGATGAATTTAAGGTTGAAACTCCCAGACTGGGAATTCACTGTTTTAAAGATGCTGGGTTTAAAGGGGATATACTTTTTTGTGTTTTAGAATGATCTTTTTTGTTGTTAGCCTCGTTTGGAACGAGGCAGAGTGGGTAGTACCCCTTGGGCAAGAGGAGTGTCAGTCTCAAACGGGGGCATTGAGTTCTCACGGGCATTAGTTGTTAGCCTATGTAGCTATAAATTAAAACAATACAATTGAGGTTAGGTTATTCAGTGCAAAGGATGGTTAATTATATATAGACTATAAATGTGTTTGCACATTAATGGGAAACGTCACTTGACTTCCGAGTGGATCCTCAGAAGGAGTTATTTCACTATGAGTTAGTAGTGGTGTCTTGTTCAAAAAATAAATAGCTCAAGATTAGATGGCAGGCACTGAGTGATTGATGGACAGTCATTAGCAAAAACATTGCGTCAGGAGCAAAGAATTAGCTGGAGGAAACTTCCGCGCTCATCACAGTTTTTGTCTTGAAGCTAATGGCTAACACTGAATAGAAATTGAAATAGCACCAAGATTCTGAGAGAGCCTGCTCTAAAAAGAATCGTCCTGTCTTAACACTATGTTAAGAATTATTGTGAAAATTGTATTTCAGTGCCATAAAGGTAAAACTAAATAATTTGTAAAATGTTTAAAATTATTTAAAAAATTTAATAATTGTTTAATTATCCATCCATCCATCAATCTTCTTCCACTTGTCCGTTGCCGGGTCGCAAATCACATTGCACCAGCCCCTATGGCTCCTCCTGCAGGTGGTGGGTCCACAGAAGGACGGCCTCATGGTTCTAACCGGGCCTGTTGGTCTCTCATAAGGGGCTTCTGAACCGCTCTTTGTCTGACCCGTCACCTAGGACCTGTTTGCCATGGGAGACCCTACCAGGGGCACGAAGCCCCCGACAACAGAGCTCCAGGATCATTCGGGCGCTCAAACCCCTCCACCACGTTAAGGTGGCAGTTCCAGGAGGGGATTGTTTATTTATTAAAACAATAATAATTTCGATACTTCACAAATGCCTTTTCTGCTTGTGAGCATTCAATTAACAGTTTAGAGGAGGCCGGATAGATGGTGGCCTCTGGAGGGTCCTACACCTGGATGTTTGGGAGACTCCAGAGACATCAGCATGCTTTGTAGCAGCTGTTCTATTAATTTGACGTATTTGTCTGGCAGAAACCGTCCTCATTGTGCCTTTATCAGCACAAACCCATGTGTGCTCTGAATCAGCCACAAATCTCTTAACAGTACGATGATTACGCTTAATCTTTCATGAAATATCGAAGGTTTTAATACCTAGTCCAAGACATTCAACTATTTCACGCTTTTCATCAGCAGAGAGATCCTTTTTCTTTCCCATATTGCTTGAAAATGGTGAACACCCTCTTTAAGTAGTTTTTCCCTTAACTGGGCTTACCTGAGAACTAATCATCACAGGCGTCTGAGATTGATGTCAGTGATTCAAACAGCCCTGAGACACAATACCATCCATGAGTTTAATAGAAACAATATATTTTTTTGTTATAGTTTTACCTTTATGGCACTGAAATACAGTTTGAATGAAAATTCTTAGCATAGTGTAATAACTTTTTCGTTGTTTAGTTTTTGTGCTTTTTTTGATACTAGTCGTCAGCTCTGAGGTAAAAAGCCCTACATCAATGAACACAAACATTTCCTCCGGTCAAGTATTTACATCCAACGTAATGACTTCCCATCAGTATCTCATTGTCTGTGAGGTTGTCTTGAGCGAGTCGTTGATTTGTGCGCTTGGAGTTCACAAACGCATTCCAATTTAGGCATGTGTAGGACTCAGTTATCTGTTCTGTTCGTAGGCCTTGTAGAAATTGCACAGCAAACAAATCTATAAAAAGTGACTATCAAAAAATGTTGGCAT
Source organism: Proterorhinus semilunaris (assembly GCA_021464625.1). Lineage (NCBI taxonomy): Eukaryota > Metazoa > Chordata > Actinopteri > Gobiiformes > Gobiidae > Proterorhinus > Proterorhinus semilunaris. The sequence goes on along the minus strand of CM038358.1, from coordinate 26,543,404 downwards.
GCTGGAGGAAAAAAATATCAAAACAGACAACTAATAGCTTATAGTTTTGCTTAGCTTTACTACAGATATTTTTTGTTATTTGACCAACAAAACAAAGGCCAAGGAAAGTTTAGAAAGTTAAAACAGACCATCTGCCTCTCTACAGTCACAGTCTTTCTCATTCTGTGCAAATCGTGTCCGTAAAAGCTTCATTTGGTTGTGACGATGGTGGTCAAACTCAGCCCTGGCCCGAGCTGCACACTGTTCGCTATCACAGAGAGTTCGACGGCACACTGAGCGGCGAAATCTGGCTTTTCCATCACATCTGGTGGTCTTCACAAAACACAGGAACACAACGCTCAGGTCCAAAGTCATGCGGGGACGAGATAGAGATTTGCAGTTGAAACGGACATGAACAGGAGAGCGCTGTGGTAGTGTGTCGTGTTTTTGGAAAGAGTCAGCACCGCACAGAAAAATTGCCTCATACATACTGAAAGTTTTTTCAACCAGTGGTTTATCGAATGGGGGGTTGGGGCCCAAATGTAGGTCGCAGAACCATTTTCAGCTGCTCAAATTGTTGATAAATTCTGTTATGAAACTTTTTGTCATCCTAATATGAACAATTCAAAGAAATGCAGTATTTTGATTATATACCAGGCTCACACCAAAAAGTGTTTTGCCCATCACCGGAAAACATGCACACCTGGCAAATGTGTGCATGTTTAAAAGACCTCCCAGGACCTGTTTAAAGTAAACTTTCCAAACCTTTTGAGAGAAAACAGATTTTTTTTAAATAGAATTTAAACAGCTTGAATCAATAGATAAGTTAGAGATGCTGGTCCACACTTCAGTATTGTGGATTGCTGTACAGCACCTTGACATTGGTTGCCACCCGCTGTTAGGCAAAAAGAAGAATCGCTCCCTTTCTCAAGAAAGGTTTGGAAGACAAATAACAACAAACAAAATCATTTTATTCATTACAACAGGCAGCTACAGAAATACAGCTGCAGCACAGAGCATAGACTTTAAAACTGCTCCGCTTGTGTACACGGCTCTTCATGATCGAGCACCACAGTAAATCTCTGACATATTAAGTAAGTAAGTGCTTTATTTTTCATTGTGCAAGCGTACAACAAAACTGTGTTCATGTGTTAGTATTAAGCCGCTGTGACTGAGCCACTGTAAGTCACCCTGACCAGCATGTTTTTGGAGGTAGGTGACGCTCCACCACCCGGAAGAAACCTGGCTGGCTGCCTTCAGTCTCCTCTGATCCTCTGACACGGTGCTGCGCCTGTTGGGTTTGTCCCTGTTTCAGAGCGTGGTGTCCTGCACTGGTCAGCTCCTCCTTCTTCTTCCTCCTGCGCAGCTCCCTCCGCTCCACAACAGACTTTCAACATCTTCTGGGAAGAGCTTAGCAGTTATTCTATTTTATTCTCCAGTGAACATCCATTAGCCAGAACTATAGAAGGCATGTGTGGCTCAGCTGTGAGTCTTGCCCGGATACCTCCTCTTTTGTTTCCTGCTGCGCTTCTTGTGACACCTCTACTGTGCTGCAGGTGTGGTGGGTTTGTTGTGCCTGTTTAGTGTTTCAGAAGAAGACATTTTATATTATAGCCATGAACCAGCTCTGGCTCTCAGAACCTCGGTGAAGGGTCTCCTGCTTGTCCCAGAGTCAGGACTAAACATGGTGAGGCGGCGTTTCAGTTTTAGGCAGTCTGGAACAGAAGATGATGTGAGACAGACGTTCCAGGCTGAAAACAGTTATTATTGCACAAAACAAATGAAAGTATTTTATCTGCACTCTATGCTTTTAATGCAATACATTTTATGACTATATTGATGTTTTATGGATTGATTTTATTTGCCCTCTAGTAATCGTATGAAACACTTTGAAAGTCCTTTTTTCCGCTCTAAGTAAACTTGATTCTTAAGCAGGCCTGAGGTGTGAATAAACAGAAATATCACCAAAAATAAACACTCTAACCAATAACACAGTGTTGCAGGATGAGGGTTGCGTCATTGTTCAGAGCAACAGATCAACTTGTTGCGTTATAGTATTTGTATTAATTTTACAGCAAAAAATTCAAAATGGGATACACAAATCCAGGAAAAGAGAGGAAGTCCAAGGGGAATTAAAGGAACAAGGACTCAAAAAGTGAATTGAAGCATTGAGGGATGGGTTGAATGCAATATAATGTAACCCTATATTAGTCTACAAGCAATACTACTTTATTCTGTTTGTCATGGTTGTTCAGTCAACGTGAGTCACCACCGTCATTAAACCTTGATCCCCGTGACTCACCGGTGAATACTGGTGATCTGTCTGCGCCGCACGCTCTTTGTATTTTCAGGGTTAAAAGCACAGATTGCAAAGGCTTGTGTTCCTATATGTTCATAGGAATAGGAGCTGGTCCATTATGTACAATTTCCAGGCTCGACGGATTACATATCTTTCTCCTTTTCGGCTCCGAAGTTTGAAAGTGATGATGGAGGAGCTGGGTCTAAATTTAACCCTGTTCCTCCTGCATATTTTATCTGCGCTCATCATCAAGAGTGAGACAGAGGACGACCGAGAGCAAGTGAGAGAGTGGTCAAGAGTCCAGCACGAACATCCCTCTGCTGCAACCTTCAAATGTCAGATTTGCTTTGTCTTCCACTGTATACCAATGGTTACGGAACACTTCTCATGTCTGGCTTTAGGGTAAACCACAGCCCCGAGACGGCCCTCTTAAAGATCTTAAATGATTTTAGATTAACTTATGACTCACAGAAGGTCACAGTGTTGGTTCTACTGGATCTGAGCTCTGCCTTTGATACAGTCGACCACACTATTCTTTTAACTCGTTTAAAACACATCGGCCTCTTTGGTGCTGTCCACAAATGGTTTACATCCTACCTCATGGACTCCTGGTGAGTGTGGATACCTGCTGCTCTAAGGTGTGTGGTGTGCCCCAGGGTTCGATTTTAGGCCCAGTGCTTTTTAACCTGTATATGCTCCCTCTTGGTGATGTCATCAGGAGACATGGAGTCAACTTTCATATGATACACAGTTGTACATCTCCATGCCATCGGGGGAGAAGAAATCCACTGATGGAATAAACTGGTTATTCACGCTGAACCTGACCAACTGTAGTAATCCCATATCAGAATAGATATGCGGGTGGCACCCATTTGTTCTTTTTTTTCTTTTTTGTAAACATATACTCATGTTACGTATACTTGACACTAACAGGCTTCTTTCTATTGTTTAGTCACAACTTTTGGACAGGGATTTTCAAGGTTTCGTGCTTTGTAAATAGGGGGAAAGGTAGGAGTTTGGAGTTTAAATTGTACTTACATGTATGCTGATGTTGTGATTAGCATCCTTTGAGTATTTTAGCCCTTATCAACAATTATGTTTATTTGAGGAGCTACAAAGCACTTTACACCTCTACTCTATTAGAGGTTTTGTATTTACCTGTGCCCTGACTAAACGGAATTCCTCCCCTTCCACCCTTTATTTACGTTGATGCATCGATTGATCAGACTTACGAGGGAATGATGTCTCAAGGCCTGGGTGCGAGTGGGTGGGTCAAAGCATTCATCAGGAGATCGATACGAGCTGCCGATGGTGGAGCGAGTCGCGTTCGGAGAAGGATTGTTCTGTGTTGGACTGAAGTGAGAGACTGCACTTTGGCAGAACATATAACACACTACACTTATATGAGCTGTGAAGTGTTTGGTGCACACAGTCATTACGAGCCTTAATGAGATGCCATCTGTATTGCATTCCACTAATGGTGGTGAAATGAGGATTTCACTTAAGTGTTTGAGGCGTCAGACTTGTTGTATATCAACAATGTAAGTGAGTAATGCTGTAAGAAACTCTTGCCTCTTTCCATCTGCCCTGTTTTATTTACATTGCAGAACACTCAACAATATATTACCTTCAGACTGACCATGTTCTTCAGACATTAGTGTAATAGAAGGTCTAATTTGCTCTCTCTCTAATGAACTGTTTTGCATTTTCAGCTGCGATATTCACAATATTCATAGTTGCTGTACTTGGCGATTTAACCTACGATATAAACTGTTTACAGACTGGATTTTTGCCCATGACCATCAGGTTAAACACGGTCTGTTTCTGCCTAAATGAACAGTAACAGTCACTGCTGTCACATTTACAGTGGTAGCAGAACAGTGCATTAAATCAAAGCACAAACAATGTTAAAACTGTTTTGTTTTTTATTAAAAATATATGAGTGGGTGGTGGTGGTTGAGGGACTGGTGGCACAGACTGGTTGCCTCGCTTCCGTAAGTCTAACCCAGGTCAGCTGTGGCTACAACAGCAGCTTACCAGCACCCAGTATGGAGTGAATGAATAATGCCTACAGTGTAGAGCTTTGAGACACTTGATAATACAGGCTTGTAAAGCGCAATACAAATGTAAGCCATTACTTTCGAGCCCTGATTAAAGCTTTGAGCGCATCTGAGGGGTTTGAGGGGTTCCTTCCTGCCGCACTGGCAGGAGCAGGAGGAGGAGGGGCCGCTCTGTGCGCAGCCCGGAGGAAACACAGAAAGTATTGATACCTGCTCAAACGAAAATCTAGCTTCAATGCCACTTTTATTATCAATTTAGCATCGAATAATTAATTCTTTTGACAACCCTAATGCTTAAACCCATTAGTGTCGTAACAGCGGTAATCAGTAAGGCAATGCAGAGTGTTTTTTCTACCGCAGAATAAACATGAACACAACTTAAAAAGTGGGGTAACTGATTTAGGTTACAGTTTATTTTACACTATCTGATACACTCAAATCAAACTAAATTTAATGCAACATAATCTACCTTGTAACAATTTGTAATAACATGTACCTATGTAGTACATATACACAAACAATGTAATAATGTGGAATACTTTGGAGGTACATAATGTAATAAGACGATCCTTAGGGTTAGAGTTTAAGGTTAGGGTTAGAGTCTGGGTCTTATGTGTTATTGCATTATGTAGCTCCAAACTACAAACACATATTGAATTGTGTATGTAGCCTATAGGTACAGGCTATTACACAATGTAACATAGCACATTACTGATTTATTCTCTTGCTGTAGAGTACATTTCTTTTGTCCTATAACATAATTATTTTTTACCAATCACAGACGCAGACGTGGAGCGCTGCAGACTCATAGATATTTTAAGAACATTTACGAACAATTTCCCCTCAGAAGGCGCTCAGACCAAACAATAAGATGCAAACCAACACAATCATTTCCATACACGGAAATTGTATTAAATTACAAAATGTGAAATATCAATACAAAAGCAGGTTTATAAGCCACAATTACGCATTGTAACTTCAGTTTAATACCGAGTGTGGATTTCTTTCCAGTCAAATTTATAATCTTGCCCACCATTATTACCTCTCCCACTGTCGTTGGATGTTGAAAAACACAGGGTGCACATATGGCATGAATAATGATCAAACAATATTGATGTCACCGATCGGTGTTGTTCTTCATTAAACACCCTTAGATGCACCGTGGCTCTTCTCCATCTGCCTCTGCGCTGCTTCACCTGACAGTCTGCTCACCGCTGACACTGTGAGTCAGAGAGTGGACATCTGAAAATAAAATAAACAAACATTTGGGCCAAAAATGTGTGGCTAAAACATCATGTTGTGGAATAGAAATTTAGAAAACAACAGAATGTAGAAAGAAGTTATTAGTGGATTTTAGAAAGACTGTCTGATTAAATAGTTACTGTTCATGCCCCTCCCTGCAGGAACCTGTGCGGAGCATTACGGTGCTTAGGGAGCTTGCCCTGAAGGATTTTTTCTCTAGATTTTGAGCTATAGAGGTTCTTGTACATGCAGCGGAATTCGCCAATTGTGAATATAACTTCAAACAAACTCCTCAATAAGACTGAGGGCAAACGCAAATCAACCGTAATAAAAAATACTAAACTTAAAGTTTGGTGCTATTTGAGATCCCTTTTTTAAAGCGCTCGTGGTCTCGTACCTGTTGCCTGCCTGAGTCCCAGTGCAGGAAACCCTTCTCCTGTCCGGGGAGCCAAGCGTCTACGTCCCGCTGTCGTTCCCGCTGCTTTGCTCTCGAAGCTCTTCACGGGCCGCAAAATATCCGTGATCAGTAAATCCACTTCATTTTGCCTCGTTCGGACGTTTCCAAGAGGAATATCTGTTTATCCGGTTCTCTTCGGAGTAGCTGGAACGTCTTGCCCATGCGCGGCTACATTAGCGGTTTTCCCAGGCGAACAAACTGTAGGGGGCGCTTCTGAGCTACTGCAGGCCCTGGGGGGCGGACTGTCAATGTATATCGAATTCTGATTGGCTGATAATTCTGTCAGTCACGCTGGCTGTGCGGCCTGGCAACACAGGGCCTGCAAAATCTGTTCTGAAGGCCCTGAGGAGGAGCAGCTCGCCAGAGGTGTTTAAGGCACTTTTTGACTAGGAAATTACAGTTACACATCAACAAAACCAATATAAGCGACTCAACTGTACAATATATAAATACATTAGAAATTAAATATACTATTAAGCCATTTTACACTTTTTTCTCTTTATTTGGCCAGGGCCAGCAGAGAAGGCCCTGCTGGCCCTGACGGCACACCACTGCCAACGCTGTTGTTGCGCCAGGCGGAACATCGGGCCCAAAAAGTTATTTCTTCCTACAGCTCAGTTTGACTGTCAGAGTTTAGTCATAAAAATGCACCAGAACGTCCCATAATATCAAAGGGCATCAAGAAAGTTGTCTAAAAAGGGTGAAACATATGAAGAAAATGAAGGAAACATAGACAATGAACATGAAATGTGCATAGAAAGCAAACTCGCACTATATTATACTGTAAGGTTGAAGTGAAGAGAGTGAACGTTCTTTCATTTTTTCTGGACATGTGGACACGCCAGACGTTTGCTTTACCTTCGGGAAACCAACATCCAATATGGCCCTGAAAAACGTTGCCCATCATCTTTTAGTGGCGTTTACCTTGGACAGCGCCGTTTCCCCCCTCCTCGCCTCCTTCCCTAGTCCCTTTGAAAGTGTCCTTGTTAGGATGCATCCGAGAAAGTGCCTGATTGCTTTAAACCTGTCAGGCGCGATCATTATCTCCCGAAAGTTTCCCCACCGCGAGCAGCTGGGAAATTGTCACGCAAAAAAAACAACACACATCTTGTTGTGGATGCAAATGAACCTCTTTGAACCGGCTTTATGTATGGGGGTGTTTTATGGCTGTCAATCAATGTTAAGACTGTGAGCGCTTGGTAAATAGAGCACCGTGGCTCTCTCCAAGTCACCTTCTGCTGTTTGTGAGCGGCAATCATGTACAAGCGCGCGCTAAATGCCGGTGATGTTTACTCTGGACGTGGCAATTTACTATAAGACGCTTATGTGAGTATATGCCGTTCCGCTAACTCAAGTGGCCCGTGTGACGATATGGGGTTTCCTCTCCTCATGAGCGTTTTACAGTAGAGAGCAGAGCGTGTCCTGTTGGGAATGTACTTCAGTTATATTACATCGCTGCCTGTAAAACATGTCTCTCTGAGTAGAAAGAGCACTTGTATTTGTGTAACTGTCTTAACCTCTTAACCCCCACTTTAACGGGGCGCATTCTCTCCAGTTCGGCTTGACCCAAATCTCAAAACTTCCCACAGCCTCGTGAAACGCCTCGTCTGAAAACCAGCACCAACAAAGCTGAGCCAAGATTTGTCCTCGTGTTTGCGCTTTTAACACTTTTTTTCTGGGACCTTTTTAGCTTTGAGGAAGGCCCGGATACCTGTATAAGAAGATTTGCTTCTTTAGAGTTTAAGTGCGTTTGGGTGAAATGGGTAGTCTAACCTCTCATATGCACTTTAAAGATCCATCCATCCATTTTCTTCCACTTGTCCGTTGCCGGGTCGTGGGGGCAGCTGTTGGAGCTGCCCAAAACACATTGCACCAGCCCCTATGGCTCCTCCTGCAGGTGATGGGCCCACAGAAGGACGGCCTCTTGGTTCCAAACGGGCCTGTTGGTCTCTCATAAGTGGCTTCACCCATTCACTCTCTCATTCATACACCAGTGTACGCAGACACTGGAGGCAAGGAGGGTGAAGTGTCTTGCCCAAGGACACAACGACAATGTGCACCTTCAGGAGGCGGGATTCGAACCCCCGACCTTCCAATCATGAGACAACCCGCTCTACCATCTGCGCCACTGTCGCCTCTTGCTCGGGGCTCGTTGCTTGGGGCTCACTTTAAAGATAGTTTGGATAAATCCAGACTTGGTGATGAATCTGGTTGGCCCGAGTAAAAGAGCCAGACTTTTAAAATGCATCTGCCATTTGCACTTTTCAAAATGTGTTATTTTACAATGTATTTATTTGTTTCTAACTCACGTAGGATCTCTATGAGTCTACATACTCAACTCTATGTCCATTTTTATTTAAGACTTTTTAACTGCTGGCTGTCTGTACGTATGTGTGTCTGTGTGTGCGGGTGGGGTGGTGGGGTTGTAGTTTTTATGTATATTTACTGGTGGGGACGATTTTAATGATTTTTAAGCACTGTAAAGCACTTTGTGTTACATTTTGTATGAAAAGCGCTTTATAAATAAAGTTTGATTTGATTTGATTTGAGTCTGGGAAATTATTGCATACAGTAAAGCAGGGATAGGCAACGTCAGGCCCGAGGGCCAAATCCGGCCCTCCAGCACAGAACCTCTGGCCCTCAGGATGTTATGAATGATTTTGAAGATTACATTTTTACACAAATCTGAGCTCAAATGCCTGTTATTGTGCGAAATACTGTAAACTATTTCCAAACAGAACACCCAGTTAGGGCTGTGTACGGTTCTTTTTTTTTTTTTTCAATACCTGATACCTATACTCAAATATTTGTTATCTTGAACCAGAAATAGAACAATAATGTGTGGAAGATCTGCAGATTTACAATATCATCTCCATTATCAAGAAATGTGAAAAAATTGGGGGGGGGGGGGGGACATTTTGGGGGGAAATGGGGTAAAAATAGGGAATAAATGGGGAATAACTTGGAGAAAATGGGGAGAAAATTAGTAATTAAAAAAATGGGAGAACAAGAATAAAATGTATAGAAAATGGGGAAATAGTTGGGGGGAAAAAAATATATATTTTTATATATATATATATATACCACACTGGTACCCAGCCCTAATCATGTACATACAACACTGGCATTTGAAGAAAATGGTGCTTTACTTTGGGCTAAGATTGGCTGGTCCGGCCTTTGGTCTTTTTACAGTGATGAAAATTGGCCCTCCGTCGAGCAAACTACCCCTGGCTTAAAGCATTGCATACTATCCCAGTTTATGCGCTGTTATACATTATCACCATATGTATTGTTCATATTGTATGTTTATTTGGTCGGAACAGTTATGAGCTCATTCTTGACCCACATTTTCATTAAAATAAATAAAGAAATAAAAACTCTATACTGTTTTTCATGTCTTGTCTTTTTATCACATTATTTGACGAGCTCTTAAACGCAGCAGTGCCATTACTCCCAGTTCTAATTCCGCATTCTCTGACGTCGCATCTCAACATCACCTTCCGTGCAACGTATTACCATCACACTGATCGAGTGAAATATCCCGCTTTTTAACGGCGTGGCAGGGGAACAAAGCTGTCAGCCTCCTGTCCTGACTCCTGGGTGGCAGAACACCTCCTGATGTTGAATAAAGGGGGGGGGGGGAGTGAAATAGTGTGACATGAGGCACTGGAGGCGAACGGCACCAAGTTCTAAATAAAACATTTCCGCTTTTGTTTGAATCATTATTTTTTTACTAAATCTCGGTCTCAAATCTCGAATCATTGATCACTTGCAATAGAGTGATGGCACAATGGAGCAGGGGACAGTGCCCCTCCCACAAGGTCCTTTCTGGGCCGTTCTGTGAAGAGTTTGAAAGACAACACATGAAACCCAGGGAAATCAGAGCCGTCCTGCCTGTTTGTAAGAGAGAAGGGGGCGGTGGCTTTGTAAACTTGTGAGATGAGGACGTTGAACATTCCAGATGTCGCGGGTTTAGGCCGGTGATACAGGACGACCCTGGCCAGGATGAATGGACAGCGGGGGATGAAATTAGCCCATGAGAACGCAAACTCACCGCGAGAAAGTGAGTAGTGACGACCGCTCCGGTCTGTAATACAAAATCACAGAGGTCTACTATCTGATTAGATTGACAAGATTTCATGGCCAGATTTTGCTTTGATTTCCAGTCGCAATGAGTCACGGTGAGAATCGTGTGTGTGTGGGGTCAACGACTTGGACTCGCGTTCGATTCGTGTAGACTTTTGAAGCCGATTTTGGCCAAAAAATAAATAAACATCTGTTTTTACGGTCCCAGAAGTGAACACGCGGAAAACAGCGCCCAGTGACACGCACACACACACACATAATAGATACACACAGAAAAATACTGTAGCTACCTCCCTCCACTTCTCTAACAGCGGCACAAACAACTAATGCATTATCACGAAATACACCAGAAATACGACCCACCTCTTTGTGATGTATTCGTTTGTCTGCTTGCTAATAGTAAAACCTATGAGATGTCTTCTTCTGACCTTGGATGGACTACGTGCAACACGAGAGGTCTGTGAGTTCGTCTGTTACACAATGCAGCCAAATAAGGGATTTTTTACTGGGGATGAGCACGGCCTTGGACGTTCAGTGTCCTAGGACCTTTTGGTGCTGAAGTAAACAGCCTAGTCCACAGGTCTACAGGTGGACGAAGACAACTGTTTACGTACACCGGGATGGGCTTAGCTAGTGGTGTAAAGTATCTGGGGATGGGCGCTTCTGTTGTACTCCTGTTATGGCATGTCTGTACACTTGCTGAAAGCCTGAATAAAGAACTCCTGTGAACGCCATCACTCTCTGCGCTGTTTTTTATACAAGAAGGTTCTGGACAGACGATTTCTTACATGTAAATACTGGCATCTTCGAGTCGCTTACTTTAAATTTCCTTTTGAGAGAGGCTCTAAACAAGCCCAGGGAGACTCGAACCTGCGCCCCTGCACTGTGTTACCCGTCACGCGTGAACCCCCGGCAGTTCTATAAGCGTGTAGTGTGTGAGCTTAACAAAAAACCCACATTTTGCTCCTCTGTTATAACGGAACGAAGCGTGCGCTGTTGGAACGCTTGAGTAAAATACCGTTACGACATGTTATGACTTATTGCAACTTTTCTCCCCGTGCTGTGCAATCCTGAACCCAGTGATCATCCGGCAGACTGCTGTGATCAGATCTTTGTGTTATTGTAATTTTTCACTCCTTTTCAAACTTCACCGGGGCTTCACACCTGCGTTATCACTGCATAAGAATTAGTCGGAACTACTCTGTGTGAGCGCCGACCGCGGGGGGCATTCGACGAGCGTTCACTTTGTCAAAACGACTTCAAAATTACGTCTATTTCAGTGTTTGCCCAGATTCACTCATTATACTATATGTTAAACAGTACAGTTCATATTAATGTGTTCTTATAATAGCTGACTGTATGACTTATTGCAATGCAGCTAATTGTGATTCCTTGATACCGTAAACTGCTGTTAATGTCTTTGTCAAGCTGCCGTATGTTCAGACGCCATGGGCATGAATTCATTATAACATGAACAAAATAGGTAAGTCTTGGAATGGGGATTATGATACGTTATCAGCTAATGTGTTGAAACCAAACATGCATCCGAGAAGTTGCGGCTTAAGTCGTCATTTGCGCTTTGTTTTGAGTAGTGGATCACAACAAATGCCTCGTGATTTAGAAGGGAAGGGTTTAACTCATTATTAGCACCGTCGCGTCTACTCTAAAAATAGGGCTGGGCTAATTTTCCCCATATTGATTGATCGCGATTTTCGATTTGATTTTTTTTTTCTTTTAAAGAAGAAAACAAATAAGTGTGGTCTTTCCTGGACTGGCAACAGACGCTGCGGCCAAACTGAAACCCGCCGCTAACTCAGCAGCAAAAACAAGCTCCACACAGCACAGCAGCATGGTTTATATTACACATGTAAATGTAAACATCAGTCCCATTGTGATTTTTGATTATTTTATCGCCTTTTATCGATTGCGCCTTAGATGTTGAGAATTATCTGACTGGCATTATTAAAATGTTATAGTCCATGACTACACTTTTGTGTGGAGACCAGAAAGCAGCCTTTATTGGCCCAATGCAGTATTTTTGTTTTTCCTTTCTGATTTCACAAGTTCATCATTATTTGCTTTTCGTGAAAAAGACATTTGTGTAACTTTTTTCTTCTCAATTGAGCAAAGAAAAGCCGGGCCTTATTTACTGAGCATTTGTACAGGCGCAAAAATGATAGTGTGTATTGAAGTGGGGCCAAAACCGCATCGTTCAAGCATGTGAAGCGGTTTGTGGACCAATGTGGTGCCGTGACGTCCCGTTTTCCCCATTTCAAACTGTGCTTTCGGTGAAGCCATAATCAAACCCCCCCAAATCACCGTCCCTGTATTCATCGGCTCTGGCCCCTGTTTGCTGCAGGCTGTCCAGCGCATCGATGTGGCCGTGTTTGTTTTGAAAAAAATAATTTGAGTCCATCTTTTCACACCACATGAACTGCTTGACACCTGAACCCCGGACTATTTCATCACCTCATAGAGTTAATGCTTACCACTGCCCCTAATGTGGGACATCTTCCTTCCAATGTAAATACCCTATTGCCATTCAACAGACGGAGGGGGAGGCATTGAGTATGTGCAGTACCGGTCCACGAATACTAAACATGAGATATATGTATATATGTATGCACCGGGGCCACTCACCTCCATGAATAGAGAGCTAAGGCTTTGCCCACTCCTCCGTCAGTGGCATTTTAATCCAGTGTGGAGATTATAGCACTAATCCCGCCTCATATCAGATCATCGCATACACACCACAGCCCTGCATGAGTGAGTGATGGAGAAATTTGATAAGACAAAACAAAGTTTGCATTTACATATAGATTTAATACACCTCAAGATCCACACAGCGCATTATTATTATGACAGACGCTAAGTGATGGATTTTTTTTCCCCTATAGCTGGAATTATGCTGCGACACTGCATTAAAGTAATGGTAATTTCATGTATAATTTTAATTATTAAAGTTGATTCTTGTCTCATTGTTTGTGCAAAAAGTGGTTCGGACTATTCTGCTCTGCTGTCGTCATGGTGACACTTTATCAGTTAACCCCTTAACCCCCCAACGTGTTTGGCTTTACCCAAATCTAAAAGCAAAAAAAGTGGCACACAAAAAAAAACGTGCCAACAAATCAATAATAACACAATGAATCCGACGACAAAAAAATATGACCGAAAAAGGACGAGAAGACAACAAAATAACGTCCAAAATTTGACTAAAACGCGGACAAAAAGCGACAAAAACACGACTGAAGAGTGATCAAAAAGCAAGAGAAGAAAGTCACGAAAGAGCGACAAAAATGTGAAAAAGATGTGATCAAAACATGACCAAAAACAATACGAAAACACAACAAAAACACGTAAAAAAATGCGGGGGGGGGGGGGGGGGAAAGCGCGACAATCCATTTTGATGGTCTTAGCTTTCAAATGAGGCGTTACACTTGCCTATAGGCTGTGAGCTCCAGTCGAGACGCTTTTAGATTTGGGTAAAGCGGAACTGGAGAAAATATGCTCGGTCAAGGCGGGAGTTAAGAGGTCAATGTACTGACACATTATCTGGGCTTTGTGTTGGTGGATTACGACACATGCCCCCCCCCCGCGGCTTGGAATTACAAGTGGTACGCGGGCAGACTCGTAATCTAGTGGGGAAGGGTTTGGCTCATTCTTAGCACCGCCGTGTCTACTCGTTTTGGGTTAGCTGATCGGTATAATTGACCGATGATTCTGTGCGTTTTATGCGTTTCTATGGCGATGGATTAGGATTCTTGAATTCATGTACATAACTACGTTTCCCAGAGATGTGGTTTCTGATCAGCCTGCTGCTTCACGTCCGCTCATCACTTTACACTTCTCCATGCATCCTGAGCAGCTCCACTCACCATCGCCCGGCACTCCTCCGCAGCCTATAATCGCTCAGTCAACTTCATTTAAACGGGTTGGATCTCTGCACATCAGTCGACTTAGTCTCCACCGGGGCTCCGGGGGGACGACTGTCTCTGTCTCGGCTTCACACTTTATGGAAACCGTTTTGTTGCTTTGACCCCGGCGGGAAACAACGGGAGTTTCGCAGTCTATGCATCTATTCTATTTATGACCTCCCGAGTCTCTGCGGGTCGACTTATTTCGGTTCCTATCCGTCCTCAGAAGCTGAAGTATTGAACAGATCTCACGTCTCGTGGATCCGCTCGGCTGGAGTTGCGCTGGTTCTCTCTCAAAAACAATCTCCTCGGCCTCGAATTAAACTGCAGCCAATTTCTGCTAATCTAATTTGGTAATTTCCCCCTCAAACTCACACACCTTTAAATATTTAACCAGCGGAGCCTTAAAGTGCACGGGATGAATCTCAAAATATTTCACAAATGATGCTAGTTGAGTGCGTCTGGTAATTTTAACTATTTGTAGTGTTCATACACAAATGTTAAACATATAAAATCCTCTCATTGGACCAATTATTCCCCAATCAAACTTAAGCATGTTTGGAGTGAGCGAGAAACTTGTGAGTGTGGCATGACGGGTGGAGCTAGGTAGCAGAAGAAGTGATGGTGATGATAATTTAACCTTAGCTTCTATTGTAAAAGGTTGGGAATGTTTGCACAGCAACGCCACCGTGTGGTCAATCTCGGATTCGGACCAAAAGTATAACTACCAAATTAAAGGTCACACAGATTCGTTAATTGAGGACAGACACTTGTTCCACAGAAACAATATATAACCGCCTTTGCTCTGCCCAATCCCGTCAGAGCTTGGAAGCTAAGCAGGGGAGGGCCTGGTCGGTACTTGGATGGGAGACTGTTTAGAAACACCAGGAAGCCTAGTGAATGTAGTGAGTGAGTGGTCGGAGGGGCCGATGGTGCAGACTGGTTGCCTCGCTTCTGTTAGTCTACCCCAGGGCAGCTGTGGCTACAATAGTAGCTTACTATCACCAAGTATGGAGTGAATGAATAATGTAAAGCGTCTTTGAGTGTCCAAAAAAGCGCTATATAAAACCGATGCATTATTATTATTATATTAAATGTATTTTACATTCATTTAAAACCGGAGTTAAACGATAGGAAGCAGTTAACAAAACTAAAAGTAGAACAGAAATACAACAGAAAAGTAATAGAACAACAGTTGGTTCTCAGTGACTCTGGGCTCCAAATAGCCGGGACGTACCTATGAATGAAAGTAAGGATGTTAGCGAAAGGCTGCAGCTGTTGGGGTTGGCTACACCTGAAAAGCGGATGGGAGCAACATACCGTTCCCTGCCTCGGTACACCAGAGCGTGACGCTTTTAATTGATCGGACGCCCACACGGCGAGTCCGACCGGACGAAACTGGGCACGCGAGATCCACAGCAGCTACAAACAACAACAACTGCACCACGGGCTACAAACAAGCACCAAATTAGCTTCGGGCGGCTAACAGTTAGAATCAATGCTTGTACTACTACTATACATTCTACCTTCACACAGCCAGGCGGACATACGAGGGCGAAGAGAGCCAGCGTTGGACGCGCTCGAGAGAGGCACTAAAAAGAAATGGATTAGCTCTAATGCCTAAATTATATTAATAAAGTGGAGGTAAATGCTATACCTGAGAACGGAGAAGTGGTCGGCACACAACCAGGAAGTGCTTGAGGTGAAGGGACGTGAAACGAAACAAACTCCTCTTTTATAGTCATGGGGAACTGTCGAAAAGCGGAGGTTGCTCTTACAAAAAAAAGCTAATCGCGGGATAAAAGCTAGACGGCCACAGCGAGAGGAACGAGTTTGCGATTGGTTGCTTGAATAATGTGATGCCGGGAGAGGCGTGTAAACGGTGCAGTTACTCTTCACTGCTCAGGTAGATGCCAAGGCTGGTGCGACTTATACTCCGGAGCGACTACAAAAAAATATGCTTTTTTCTTCTTCATTAGGCCTTTTTTGGCTGGTGCGACTTATAGTCCGAAAAATACGGTATTTGTTTTGTATACCGGACCTTATTGCCCCCATGAGGAAATGTGTCCTCTGCATTTGCAAACCAGGACCTTCTTGGAGAGTGATAGAGGGCAGCTGTGTAATCTTTACTATTTTGTCAACGTATCCGCAAACATGACAACATTCATTCCAGAGACAAATAAAGTTGAGCTACTATTCTGTGGTTGGTACTGTCCATCTAAGATTCTGTTGTGTCGGTCACTTGGAGCTCACCGCTGATCCGATGGGCCGGGAAAGCCAAAGACGTGAAGTTTTCCGGGGGGATTACATGCAGACTTTGTCAAACAAGACCACGGGCGAGGAACCCACTAATCCCCCCCTCAGATGTCCGCGCCACAAAACGTCTCTTTCATCAGCAATAATGGAACAATGAGAATCCGCCATTGAACACGAGTCTGTGCCCTGAGCCTTTTGACTTTCAAAGTATCTCTGTCTTCTTTCAGTCCGTGCTGCCGGGTTCAGCTCCTGCATATTACATGACTCCCTTCACCGCGGTGCCGTCGTCTCAGGGCTGGAGATATAAGATAGGGCCTGTTTAAACAGAAAGGAGAATTTTGTTCTTATGTTTGATTTATATGCAATGACACAAGCATATAGGAGTATATAGGGGAGAATTCACTGAGAATTCACATGTTTTTGTGCGAGAGCTGTGTGAGTTGTTCCGAGAAAAAGTTACGTAAAGAAAGAGTTTTTTTTATTTGCTTTTGAAGAAATATGGGCGTTAGACAGTTACAACATGGATGGCCAAGATGCAATAGCAACACAGAAAGAAAATGTACTAAGTAATTAAAGGCACTATACCTGATTATTCTGCGTACCGGAAGGACTTTTGTTTTGTCCTCCTTCAACAGATTGCACACTCTGCATCTAAGTATAACGCATTTGTCTCAATTTCATGAACTTGCAGCTTAGTTTTCTCACATTTCTGTGGAAGTGACCCTGAGATTTATTGAATGTTCCTACAAACCCATGTCAAGAATTGGGATTTAACTAATATGTTAGGAAAGTTAGGAATGAGTTTGCCCCACGACTAATATTTAAATGTTATGGCCTCCTCGTTCACTGTTTGTATTATTATTATTTTCTAAATCATATGTTT
Source organism: Proterorhinus semilunaris (assembly GCA_021464625.1). NCBI lineage: Eukaryota > Metazoa > Chordata > Actinopteri > Gobiiformes > Gobiidae > Proterorhinus > Proterorhinus semilunaris. The sequence continues at coordinate 26,526,228 of CM038358.1, read as the reverse complement.
AGGGCCTTTAAAGTGCATATGACACATTTTTTGCTAATAATATTTAAGATTTTGCTAAAGATTGTACCCAGCTTTCTTTAGTTTGGCCATTTTGTGATGTTTATAGTTTCACTTACTAATTGGACACCAACAGGAAGTGACATAGATGAAGGTAAACAATGTTAAACTGTTGCCGTGCCAACCATGTTAAGTCAATGGAAAATGATCCGTTTGTACTCCGTTGCCGGGTCGTGGGGGCAGCTGTTGGAGCTGCACCAGTCCCCTATGGCTCCTCCTGCAGGTGGTGGGTCCACAGAAGGACGGCCTCATAGTTCCAAACGGGCCTGTTGGTCTCTCATATATATATATATATATATATATATATATATATAGCTATATATATGTACTGGATATATATATAAAATTCTGTGAGAGTAAATACTACGCTGACAGAAAAGACGAAAGGAGAGAGGGATATTGTACATCCAATTACACAATGGAGATATTTTTTTTCACTCAAACTTGGCTGTAAATACTGTGTAAGTGGCGCTAGCCCGCAGTTAGCTTCGCCCGTTAGCCTGTTAGCTTCTTCTTTGTGATTCCATTAGTGTGTATTGGTGACTCCGACCTGGTGGCAGGAAAGCGTTACCCTAATCTTTACTTGATGTTTTCATATTATACATTTGAATCATCAAAATGGAGACACTGGTACCAGAGTTCACACCCAAATATCTTTGTTACTGATACAAAAAAAATAAAAAGGAAACACCACAAAGCGTAATGAGTGTTAAATTGTCGACGTCAGACGTGAACTCGAACAATACTGTTGCCGTTACATGGACACGTCTCCTATTGAATGCAGTTCATCCACTGGCCAATCACCTACAAAATATGTTTGCATCAATCAATACACACATCAAGTACAGCTAGTCTTAATTAGATCCGGATGCTTTTCACAGTTAATGGCTCAGCTCAATAAACCCACACACATATTGTTGTTGTGACTTTGTGTGACATGTCTTCTTCCCTAAAGTTGTTGAAAGTGCTGCGTGCTTGAGTATTTCGGGTGCGTCTCTGCGGTCGGGACAGGCTGTTAAAGTTCCTGTTGTTTGGTGTTGTCTTCCCTCAGCTGCGGGGACTTCTTAGACCCCGCTGTCTTCACACGGGACACTGCCTGCGGCTCTTTAAAGCCCCTCACGTCCCCTTTCCCTCTCAGCTCACCTCCGCTCCCCCTCCCCACCTCCACATCGGTGTCTGTCACTCTCGCTTCTCCCTTCTTTGTCTGTTTCTTCTTTTTGTGTGTGTGTGTGTGTGTTCTTTTTTTCCTCCTGAATTTCGTTGTTCGGTTATAGCGGATCCCTCAAGTCTCACGCCGACCACTTCCTCCCTTTGACATACATAGCAAAAAAAAAAAAAGCCTGTCTGTCAAATGCAGGCGCTGACAGGATGGGGCCAAGCGCAGGAGCCGAAAAACTTGAGTGCCTTGGATGTCTACCCCTCCGATACGCAAAACGCCGTGGAGGCAGCGCTGTTGGGCCCGGCGTGGTGCTTTAGCATGCGCGTGGCGTTTGCCCCGAGAGGTGCGTGGCCATAAATTGCTCGGTGTCGACATTTTGAATGGCGGTGTGCGTGTGAAGCAGACCAGCTGTTGGGAAGAGAGAGGCTGCTTATGCGTAAGGTGCGAGATACTCGATTTGTCACAAAGCTTCACACTTTGGTGCCACAGGAGAATGACACGATGCTAAGCTTTTGCAATTCAGTCGTTTGTATTACAGTGAATAGGAGACATATCATAGAGTCCATCATACAGAAAATGTTCAGCAATTCTACATGTGATCGGCTACAGGCCTCCAACAAGCACAGTCCTCTCTCTATGCCATGTTTCCTCTAGTGCTGTCGATCGATTATATTTTTTGATTAATCACACTTGTGAAATTTCATTAATCGCGGTTAATTCGTGTTTATTTATAGAATAATGGGTTTATAGAATGTATGGGTCATTTTCAGAAACAATTTGCCTTCCATGTGTCAGAAACTTTAGTTTTCCACTGACATTTGGTTTCAAAACAAATACAGGACCATTCTGGAAGAAAACCTGATGGAGTCTGCAAGAGACCTGAGACTGGGACGGAGATGTGTCTTCCAACAAGACAATGATCCAAAACATAAAGCAACATCTACAATAGAGTGGTTCACAAATAAACATAACCAGGTGTTAGAACGGCCAAGTCAAAGTCCAGACCTGAATCCAATCGAGAATCTGTGGAAAGAACTGAAAACTGCTGTTCACAAGCGCTGTCCATCCAACTTCACTGAGCTCCAGCTGTTTTGCAAATATTTCAGTCTCTCAATGTGCAAAACTGATAGAGACAAACCCCAAGGACTTACAGCAGTAATCGCAGCAAAAGGTGGCGCTACAAAGTATTAACTTAAGGGGCTGAATAATTTTGCACGCCCAATTTTTCAGTTTTTTATTTGTTAAAAATTTCGTTTCACTGCATGATTGTGTCCCACTTGTTGTTGGTTCTTCACAAAAAATTACAGTTTTATATCTTTATGTTTGAAGCCTGAAATGTGGCAAAAGGTCGAAAAGTTCAAGGGGGCCGAATACTATCGCAAGGCACTGTATTTCATAATCCGGCCTACTTTCTAAACAATGTCTTGCTTCCTACTTATTACTCCATGCACTGACATAATTCTATCGCCAGAGGACGAGGCACAAGGTTGCGTTGTCTTGAAGCGCCGCTCCTTCTCCTTTCCCACTAAATACTGGAGAAAAGAGAGCAGCCGGACAAATTGCCTCCTTGACTTTGCTGTGGGCTTCAAGGGCGCTCGCTCCATCCTTAGCCCTCGTCTGCCTGTGTCTTTGACTGGTGCAACGAAACAAAAACGGTGACACCTTGTTTCAACAAATGAGAAATGACAAATGCATAAATCATTCAGGCTCGGGCGCGTCCATAGTCCAGGTTGACACAGCGGCGGGGCTGCCTGATGTCCCTCTGAAGTCTACTGTCACCCCGCCCTGTTCTCTGTGGGTTTACATGGGCCACTGATCAAGCCTGAAGCACGTCTACCTAAACACACATGATGGAGCGGGGCTGGAGATCGGCGCGTGGCCACTTTGAGCTTTTCATTGTAGTGAATTACACATTTCTAGCCACCAGATGTCCGACCGACAAACAAAATGGTGTAAAAACTAGGTCCGGGACTTTAACGCATTCATTTCGATTAATTGGTTACAAAGATTTTAACGCGTTATCATTTTTTAACGCAATTAATCGCCAGCCGGAACCTTTCTAATTGCGTGTTTCTGGTATTTCACGTGGATTTGTCGTGCGTGAAGAGAAACTGCTTTGATTATTGCCTTTTTGCCGGAGAGAGGAAGCTATCAATCATTTAACTGCTCGAAGTAAAGATGAGCAGCTAACGTCAGCAACCTTTCACTGTATCCATTTATATTCAAGAAGTTTATTCATGAAAAATATGCAACGCATGATTCAAACAGCTGTTTTCACTCCTTCGTGTTGTGTTTAGTTCAAGCAGTCAGCTGTTCTCCTCTGACTCTCGCAGTGGTCGCTGCTCACTACTTTTCAGAATGCATTGTGGGAAATGTTGAGTGCACTACTTTTTCCTCACTGGACATTCGGACACCCCTACACACTTGGCTTATCAGGATATAGTTCACTTTACACTACACAACTGTGTACAGCAAATGTTCAACTCTTAAAGGAAAACTTACCCTCAAATCCACTTTTTTTTTTTGCTGATAAACTGTATAAATGAGTGTCCAATATTGTTGTCTACATATCCTGATTATAATTTTTGCCATTTAGTGCAAATAAGTAAAAAGATCAACTTTCCGCCTAAAAACATCGGTGTGGCGCCTCTACAGGCGAAATGTCTGTCCTACATTTGACTTTTGAATTTGGCGCCACTGTTGGCGTGAAATCTGATGTCATTGGGGAAATCTGATGTCACTTGCCCTGCAGCACAAACACTCCAATGAAACGCGCCCACACATGGCCCTGCCGCCCGCAGTGAGGAGGGAACGGGGTAGGGCTGTCAATCACAGACCCATAGAGCCCTCGCCCCCCTCCCCCCGCGCTCCTTAGTCCTCCAGGAACGCGCCTTTATTTGAATCTCAAGCTCTCAGGCTGAGGCTCTGGAAGGAGGGGTAAGTTTCCCTTTAAAGGCAACGCTTTATGCCCCCTTCGCTTTATTAGTTTTAGTATACAATGGAAAATGTATACTAAAAAAATACTGTTTACAAGCATGCCTCCATCTATTCAATTTTATTCCATAATTGCGTTGCCAAAAGGGTTTTTGAATTGAAAATGTTGTCTCTGGTTTGCGATTAAAATGCGATTCATTACAGACCTGTAATTAACCCGATTAAAACATTTGAATCGAGTCCCACCACTAGTGAAAAAGTATTCTTCAATTTTGCACCAGTGATAAGAAGACCCCGGGTTCAATTCCCTGGCCTGGGGCATTCCTGTGTGGAGTTTGAATGTTCTCTCCATTATCAGGTGAGATAAACTCCCCAAAGCCTGCAACAAAAACAACTCATAGAACAATAATAGAAATCAAATAATCCTGTTATGAAACATCTTGCTTGAAGTATTATGGGCTCGACACACAGGGGGCGACGCCGCTCCTTTTTAATTAATTTCTTATGGAACTAGTTTGACGAGACGCCATTGCTGTAGTACCTCCGTATAGCCGCTAGTCTCCCATTAGAAATCATTGCTCTTTAGACACGTTAAAAACGACTTTAGAGCCTGGCGCCTAATTTTTCTTAACTTTCTATATTCCTCCTGTGATAATGCTGGGTTAGGCACAAGAAAAGGGACCAGGCTGGACCAGAATGTTTTACTAATGAGGGCCAGACTTTGATTGACAGGCCGTTAGCATGAGAGCTACTGGCACGGGCGCGGCTACAGTGACGATCCCGCTCTTTTGCCCTTTTTAGGAACCTGCTCCGTCACAGCAGGGGAGGAGGAGTCTCCAAATCCGCCATGATTTTCCCCTCGAACGTGGTCATGGTGGTAAACGGGGAGGAGTGAGAACACAATCATTTGAGAGGGTATGATTTTTAAATTCCCTCAGTAAGCCTGTTAGAAAACTTAATATCCAATCAAAGCCTTTTAATGGACGGCATTGAATCATTTCCCCTCAATTAATCACCAATGCGATCAGCTTTGGAGCGCCGCACGCCTCCTAAATGCTCGAAATATTGGCAAGCGATTGAAGAAAAAACGAAATCACATGCAAGCACTTGGCAACTCCGCTGATTAGACACTACCACTAGATTTACAAAAGGAGAGATCCGAGCGAAAGGAATGGTGGGATTTGTTGCTAATCGAAAGTCTTGAATAGTTCAGCTCATCGTTCATCAAAAGCGATACAAATTAAATAAACATTTCCAAAATCAATGCATTGATCCACTGAGATGAAATTATAAATGCTAACACATTACGGCTTTATTATGCTTTTCCAACCCAATCTTATTTCCAAAGTGTGAAGCCCAAAGGTCAGCTCACTGGACAGAGAATCTCTTTATTGCAATCAATAATGCAAGATTAAAATTGATCCCTGTGTGAGCTTTTGTGCAGTTAATACCTCTTCTACTTCTCTCATTGATATTAAGAAGAGCAATAATGATGCCGGACTAGCTCCATTGTGCTACAAAAACTACTGTTGAAATATGTTTAAGGCATGGAGGAGGTCAAAGGCTGACACTGAACCATACAATGATATACTGCCTTTATTGATAGAGTGTTGTATTTAAATCAATACAATATGATTCCACGCTCACTCTGCTCCAGGGCAGGCAACGTCAGGCCCGTGGGCCAAATCTGGTCCTCCAGCATAAAACCTCTGGCCCCTAAAATGATATTGAGGAATACTATTATACAAATCAGAGATCAATACCTGTCGTAAAAAAACACTAATAATGCAATACATATCTGGTTTATATATCATAAACATTAACACTAATAATGCTCAGGAAACAACAGATTTGATTATTATTCTTAATCTCTTAACCCCCACCTGAATGCAGCACATTTTACTCCAGTTTGGCTCTACCCAAATCTAAAAGCCTTCCTGAAGAATGTGTTAAAATAGCAACAAAAACGAGAAGAAAACGAGGAAGACGCAACAAAAAATTGTGAAAAAGTGAGCAAAATAAGCCACAAAAGAGCAACAAAACAGTGACAAAAAAGTTATGATAAAGTGCAGCAATAAAGTTACAAAAAAAATTGAAAAAATGATGAAAGAGCAAAAAAGTGGCAAAAAAGCCAGAAAACAGCCACAAAAAAGTAACAAAGAAGTAATAAAAAAAATTTACAAAAAAGTGGCAAAAATGTGTCGAAAGCGCAATAACAAAGCCACAACAAATGAGATGGAAAACAACGCAAGGAAAAAGATCCGTTCAGATCAGTTTTGAGGGTCTAAGCTTTCAAATGAGGCTTCTCCGGAGACCTCCACACGGCGACGGGAGTGGCCACCATGACAAAACGAATACATGTGTCAAAGTGGCCTCTGGCGACAAGTCTCAGAGTCATCGATATGAAGAACTTGTGTCATGACCCGAGCGTATAATACAACCACAAGTCCTCCACACGTGCACGGATCTATCCTCAGAGCGCCGCAATTATCAATTTAGCTAAACCTATAATTACTCGTCTGCGCGGCGCTCGTGTCTATTAGCATTCCTGTCACGCAAATGAAATTGGCCCATAAACAATTTAGCAGCCGTTAGCGCATCCCGAGGAATCGTTGAGCCAAACACGGGGCGGGGGGGGGGGGGGGGGGGGGGGGGGACGGAGGCGGAGGGGGTTGTGCTGAAATGCTGTGGGAAAAAAAAAAAGACAATTAGATGTGGGCAGGCTGAACTGTAATGTGCACTGTAATACACGCAGATGACTGGTGTGAAATCAATATAATGAGTGGCACGTGGAGCTACCAGGCTTTTTAATTAAACAGGCACATTAGGAGAGCAGTTAGAGCAATCCTTATTGCGTCTGGTGGATTTGTGCCAGCTCCTAATGTTTTATTTAGATATTGATTTGTAAATTGTTAATGCCTATATTCATTGTTAGTTCATGAGTTAATGTTTGCAAGAAATAGACAGGAATTCACCAACTTTTAAAGTAAAACCAAAAAATAGGCTTTTCGTCAAAAGGTCTCTTTTAAAGCCACACCGTGTACATTTTTACCCAATGAATAAAACTGAAATACAAGCATTTATTATATCATTGAAAAATGCCTCAAACAAACATGAGCCTTTGCTGTGAGCGGCTCAGCTCTCCTGAGACAGGACTGTGACTTTACCGGGAGTGGGTCCGTCTCCAGCTCGTCTCCATGGTGATGCGACTAAACGCAGCAGAATTTTAGATTTAAACAGGTTAGGTCCTCATCCAAATCCATTCTTTGATCGCCCACTGCAAAAACTGCATTTTCTGTGTCGAGCTGCTCATTGAGAACATGTTTTATACTGATGGCAACAGTGTAGTCAAAAAATGTTACGCAGTGTGCCTTTAAATACAAAATATTTGAGATAGTTACCAAACTTTGTTCAAGGATTGTCATCACTGTACCGGTCAAAAGGAAATGCTGTTTTATGTATAGTTTTTTCTTTTCATTACTATTTAAATTGTAGATTCCCGCTGAAGGCCTCCTTTTATGAATTAACACATATGGAATTATGTTTTAAACCAAAAAAGGTGAAATCATATTTGAAAGATTCTTCAAAATATCCGCCTCATGCTTTGGTACTGCTTTGCACACTTTACATTTTCTCAATGAGCTTCACAGTGTAGTTGCCAAAAATGGTTTTGACGACTGTTGAAAACCTTCTCAGGAGACGGTCTCATGAGGCTGAATGCCAAGAATAAAGGGTGACAATTTTGAAGAATTGAAATGTAAAACGTAATTTTAGTCATTCCGCCCTTTTTCGTTTCCTACATAATCCCCTGTGTTCATCGTACAACGTTAATAGAAAATAAAGAAAAGCCAATACATAAAAAGTGTCTCCAAACTTTTGACTCATCTACGAAGAAAACAAACTTTAATGTTGCTTCAAAGTTTGAAAAAGATGCCATACAAATTAACCATGAATAAATTAGAAAGACATGTGAGGTAATGAGCTGAGAAAAAATGTATTGTATATTCCGGACTATAAAATCACACTTTTTTCATAGTTTGGCAGGGAGTGCATCCGTACGCCTATTTAGCCTGATGTATTTTTTTTTTTTTAATTTGGCAATATTTGGCTGGTGCGTCTTATGCTCCGGAGGGACGTATAGTGCAGAAAATACGGTATTGTTCATGGAGATGTTATAATTTTGGGTCAGTTTTCTCTTTTCAGTGCATATGACATACAGTACCTACCTGTGTGTGCCTTTGTATGGAAACAGAACCTGAACTTCCAATTGTCTCGTTATGGTTAGCAAGGAATAATGTAATATATCTAATGTCAGTATATGAATCTGAGATGCTGGCATTATTACTATTAATATGCATCGCCCTTTCAAATAAATGAATGAAATGAAATGGACATATGATGCTGAGACTGATTTCAGCTTTATCCAGCAGGTCTTATCCAGATTATGCTTTGTGTGTTTAATCCAGCGCTGTATGAAAAAAATATGTCGGCCATATGTCTCATCTTTTGAAACCTGTGAGACCCTGTTGTATTCTTTTACCGGTAGTAAAGTTTTGTGAGCCATTTCTTTCTCCTTTTTAGATATGAAAGAAGTTATGAGTGAAAACCTTCCGTAGACCCATGTTGTTTTAGTCGATGACACACTTCTTGGCACCTCACCCCGGCCTCTCTAAACAGGTGGATGTCGAGAATACTAATGTGCTCAGCGGTGCATGGCCCTTATCATGGCTGTCTCCTGCTCCCCGCTCACTCACAGTTCACCGGTGGACCAAACCGAGCCCCGTTGCCCTCCACCCACACCGGAGCGGGCTGACAACCCCCGGCTGCTCTCCCTAAGACTTATGGCAGCTGGTAAAGTTGGCGTTTGAATATGGATGCAGTGTTATGGGTGACCAATATGATGAGAGTGTGAATGGGCGAGTGGATCCTTGATGTAAAGCGCTTTGAGTGTAGTACAAAAAGCGCTACATAAATGTGACCATTCACCATTTTTCTCTCCTCGCCTCTGTTCTTTCTCTGTTCTCCCTCTCCCTGTTTCCATCCTCTCCTCTCCCCACTCCAGCTGTAACGGCCTGCTCACTGGCCTCTCTAGACGCAGTGCATCCAGAACGCTGCTGCTCGAGTCCTGACAAGAACCAGGAAATGTGACCATATTAGTCCAGTGCTCCGGTCTCGGCACTAGCCCCGTGTCGCTCAGGGAATAGAATTTAAAACAGCTCTGCTCGTGTACAAGTCTTTTCATGGCTTTGCGTCAAAGTCCATCTCCGACATGTTTGAGCCGTATGAACCATCTCGGGCCCTGAGAACTTCAGGGCGGGGTCTCCTGGTGGTTCCCAGAGTCAGGACTAAACACGCTGAGGCTAAAGCTAAACTCTGGGACAGTCTTCATGAGGATGTGAGACAGGCCTCAACTCTGACAATGTTTAAATCCAGGCTGAAAACGGCTCTTTTTACCCGAGCAGATGAAAACTGAAAGTATTTTATCTGCACTCTTGCCTTTTACTATAATTGATTAATTTCTGTGTCGATGTTTTATTGATTTCATCCGCTTTCGCTTCATTGTATGCAGCAGTGAAGCACTTTGCATTGCCTTGTGTCTGAATTGTGCTCTACAAATAAACTTGCCTTTCCTTTAGCTTTTTATCGCAACCGTGAGCACCGTGGAGGGGGCTTTGTCAGAGCAGTCAGGAAATTGACATCCTTTCAGAGTCTCCATGCATTTTACATTTGTGATAAACCCTGGCATCTGTCGCAGCGTTCAGCTTTTTTTAAGTCCTAAACACCACACCACTTTTATCACTTCCTCGAAAAAATAAGGCTCTACGCACGTACTGAAAGAGGAGTGGGAAGTTGACTCGCAGTAATGTAGTGTATTGCCTGTCACCCTGAAGGGGACTCAGTGGAGCGTGAGGGGGGGAGAGGGAGAGAGGGAGAGAGAGAGAGAGAGAGAGAGAGAGAGAGAGAGAGAGAGAGAGAGAGAGAGAGCGAGAGAGAGAGAGAGAGAGAGAGAGAGAGACCTCAGGGGTTAGGCGTGTGATGCGGTGACCGGGGCTGAGACCTCATGGGACCGAGCAGGACCATTTCCGTCTCCAGATGGAAAGTGGCAAGTGGGAGAAGCGGAATGGAATCGTATCGACATGTTTTGCCCGGGCAAGCCCTCGGCCCCGCCCTCTGCCGGGCCATTAGACGCGCTGGAGGGCACCGTGGATGGCCGAGATTTTACTTAGGCACAGGCTGCATCGGAAACCATTAGCCTCTAAGTTCTAACACTAGCAACTCATCCTTAACCTTTCATAATAATAATAATGCAGCGGTTTTATATAGCGCTTTTCTGGACACTCAAAGACGCTTTACAGTTGCATTGTTCATTCATTCCATACTAGGTGGCTACTATTGTAGCCACAGCTGCCCTGGGGTAGACTGACGGAAGTGAGGCTGCCAATCTGCACCATCGGTATGGCCACATACCGCCTTTGGAGTCAACTGTTAGCTCTCTATGCAGTTAGGGAACTAGAGCTTCAGCAGCATTTGCCCAATTCGACCGACCTTACCCAGGGGAAGGGGAAGTGACATCACCAACAGCTGTTCTTCTTCTTCTTTAAAGTTCAGTGCAGACCAAACAAAAGCGCATACCGCCACCTATTGTCCAACAACAACATAGTGTCCAAATAAAGACATTTAAGGCGGAAAAAAAAAGAAACCAAATGATCCTTCACATTTCCCTTTATTTTATCTCAACAGCCGTTTAATAAAGCTACAGTATGCAAATTAGCCATGCGGGTAAGTTTCTACTACATGAAAACAAAAACACAAACCGCCTTCATTTAAGCCATTTACTGAGGAGGCTCTTTAAAACCATGTGACTGTGCTGTGGTGACTCTGACATGTATTGTGTCACTTTTATAAAGTTTGGCTTGTGCAGAATCTTTTTTTTTTATTATTAAATGTTCACCGGTCAGTCAACAGTGGTTGCGCTGAATCACCACGAGGGTGGGGCGAGGGGGGTGGGGAGATTGGCGCGGTGGCTTATGGGATGGCACATAGCTCCTAATCGCCGGTAGGGGACCACCAGAGGTCCCTATGCTAAAGTGGCTATGATTGTTAGCATACAGGCCACTTTACCTAACTCCTTCCTAACCGACAACCCAATTCGGACGCTTCTTATCATGGCGGACGCTGACGCACATCCGGTTTGGCGTAAGACCTCTTACCAATTTACTGTTTTCGGACTGGAGCAACAGAGTCAGCGAAGGCAAGAGGTCCTGACTATAACCAAATACAAAAGGTAAAAATGTAAAGCGAAGGCGAGTGTGGGAGGATAGTGGTCTGATCAGTGCAAAACTACAAAGTCTGACTAAACCCGGTACAAGAGCGCTTGCAGTGTAGGCGCCCACTGCTCCTGGTCCAGCGGCACAGAGGAATGAGCAGGTAAATGATCAAGCTGCAAACAAAGGCAAATCTACACACAACTTCATGGAAATGTGATATCATATGTAATACGTACATTGTAAACAACAAACAACACATGGCGGATCCAATACAACCCAAAGAGTAGGCTATAGTTCAAGTGCATGTTTTTGGTTAACTATAAAGATTGCTGCAGGGTTTATACAGGGAGAAGAAAGTCAAATGTAATGCTTTTTGATGCCATTTTAATGCCCAAACACTACATTTTAATTTATATTTCATTTAAGACTGGCAATTTTGGTATTTTCAATGAATTTATACAGTAAAAAATTTTGAGCAACGTCAACATTTTCTACGTAGATTCAATGTCATTTGAATCCAATAGAATGCTTTTTAACTACATTTAAGGCCGTGATTTTGTCACAATTTAATGCCCTACGGAAACCCTGGTGTGTTTCTCTATAAGGATTGTACGACACACAACACTCAAAACTTCCAATCGTATAGACTAGATGGAATCTCACAAGCCATCTCAATTTCGAGATTACGTTTTTTTTTCTCTTCTTTTCATCAAGTTCAAGCATAACAAGCATAACAAGATGAACATGGATTCTCATTTCCTTATGTTTTCCTAATTCTCTGGTGGGTTTCCGTACGGGCCAGACAGTCTGCATTGTGTATATAATGCACAACACTTCACCGACTAGCCTGCCTACAGTTGTTGAGTAAGTACAGAGTAGGGCTGTGTAATACCAGTAGGTTAAAAAAGGTTTAGGTACTACTGGTATCGGAAAAAATAAATGTTGAAAATCGAAAGCAGCTACCAATTTTTCTTTTTTTTTTCTTTATAGACTATGTTAATGCTGTTGGTCCAGGCACAGCATTAAAGCAGAACTAAGTAACTCATGCCCCTAGAGGCCATAAGCGCCACTGCAGGTGTTTTTACTCATTTATTGTCCGTGAGAATAAATACTACGCTGACACAAAAGACAAAGGGAGAGAGGGATATTTTACATCCATTTCACTCAAACTTGGCTGTAAATACTGTTTAAGTGGCGCTAGCCCGCAGTTAGCTTTGCCCATTAGCCTGTTAGCTTCTTCTTCGTGTTTCCATTAGTGTGTATTGGGTCGCCGGGTCGGTGCAGGAAAAGTTGCAATTGTGGTTTCTGTGAAAGACCCCCCAATCATCCCATTAACACTTGTATTACACCCAGAGGGACAACGAATAGGATGTATTAGGGTAAACACGTTACTTAGTTCTGCTATAAAGGAAACCACTTGGTTGTTTCAGCTCAAATAAACGATACACATTTAAAATAAATAGTCTTTTATGGAGTTAATTAACATTATTGTTTTGCTCTCTGGTTCTATATACAAATATTTTAGTAGGTATTGAAAAAGATGTCGGTCAGGTATTAAAAACCAAGTACTGTTAAAGTACCAGAATCGAAAATTAAATGTTAATGAAAATAGATTAGCCATCTTCATTAGCCCTGTGTGTGGCAGCTGTGACTATACAGCTCAAAGTTTTTTTAAGAGTCTTTCTAATTATTAGATTGAAGAAAAGAAATGATCTCAGTCACAAGGATTTCATGCAAACTTTAAAGTGTAAGGGTTGACTAAAGCTACCCCAAGACCAATTCGGACTTACTCTCACCCTACCCCCCTCCCTTATCCTTCCTCTGTTTCTCCCCATCCCTCTCCAGTTCACGACAGCAGTGACAGGCTGTGATCCGTAGCCTGGCGCCTGTTCAGATCGGCCCGCGCTCAGAGCAGGATATCTGGACTGAACCCTGTCAAAACTCTTTTTGGCTCCTCTCGCGCCGAGACAGCCAGTGCCACCGCTCATCACTCCCGGTCGCGTCAATGCCTCGGCCACCACCGGAGGAAATCCAACAGTGAATGCATAATACAGGACGAGTATGCAGCCTGCTGACATTTTTCCTTACGAGTATAAGCAAATACATGAGGCCAGACAAGAGGCAATCCTTTTTTAATAAAGGCCACCGCTGGAGACAGAATGGATGAAAGAGAATATACCGAAGAAAACGTAGGAATTTCAAATTGATGATCAGAAATTCTGAATAGCTCTGAGTCAGTGAGATTTATTTTGCTTTTTGTTATACATTATAGAACACACACATCTTGGCTGAAGAGAGAGTTTTGTGTCTTTGGGAACACTAAATTGAAGATTTTGAGTGTGAAGCTCAGGTCTATGGTGTGGTTGGTGGTGGTTGTTGGGTTAGATTTCAGGTTTTTTAGGGTTTACTCGTAGGTTTCCGGATGGTAATGTATACGTAACCATGGACTCATATATATATATATATATATATATATATATATATATATATATATATATATATATATATATAGGGCTCCAGCCCAGGCCCAGGCAAGCCTTTGGATAAGACTTATATCACTCAGCTGCTCCCTTCAAGGTGAGATGGTCTCCGCAGGGAAGATGGTTATAAAGAAGTGTATATTTATTTACTGTTAATAAATTCAGACCGTCTTAAGAGCTGTTTTTTCTAACCCTCGTGAGTATGGGGTCTGTCAATACTCTATACTAATATAGAGTGGAATATATGCGTGGAATTAATTACAGCACGCAAAAAGTCCAAATCCACATACGCTCACTGAACCGTGAAGGCGGTACCCTGCACCACCATAACCGCCAATTGTTGCATCTGTAATGTATTCAAACCAATGCCTCCACTGCGTGTTTACAGCGGTGAACTCCACACCACCCCTGGAACAGCAGCTGCCGCGTCTCACACCTTGTGCTGTATCTGCGCGCCTATGGTTGTCTATCACAGCAACTGTACGTGCAGCTTGTGTTCTCCATAAGCCGCAGGAGTCTCGGGAGCCATCGCCCTGTGGTTGCCCCGCGTTCCTTCTTGCAAAAAAATAAAAAACAAATAGAATTAAGAAAAAGCCCTACCACAGAACAAACACCGAACCTCTGTGAGCGCAGCGGGGGAAAAAAACTACCCGACAAATATACAGTGCCTTGCGAAAGTACCAATACACCTTGAACATTTGCACATTTTGTCATGTTTACAACCATAAACATAAAGATTTATTTTGAATTTTTTACTGAAAGTTCACACACAAGTAACAGACAACTGTGAAGTGAAAGCAAAATTATACATGATTCTGTTATTTTTCAAAAAATAGAAAAGTGAAAAGTGACTGCAGAAAGTTCACACCTTGCCCTAACCATTAAATAGAGTCTACCTGTGCGTAATCTACTCTCAGTATAATTCCAGCTGTTCTGTGAGGGCCTCAGAGCTATGGTCAGAGTGTATTGGTCACTAAACAACATCATGAAGGCCAAGGAGCTCACCAGAGAGGTCAGGGATAAAGCTGTGGAGAAGTTTAAAGCAGCGTTAAGTTATACAAAGATTTCCCAAGATTTGAACATCTCACGGAGCACTGTTCAATCCATCATTCGGAAATGGAAAGAGTATAGCACCACTGTGAACTTACCAAGACACGGCCGTCCACCTAAACTAACAGACCGAACAAGGAGAGCACTGGTCAGAAATGCAACCAAGTGCCCCAAGATAACTCTGGAGGAGCTGGGACGTCCTGCCGCTGAGCTGGGGGAATCTGTACATGGGACAACTATAAGTCGTACTCTACACAAATCTGGCCTTCATGGACGAGTGGCAAGAAGAAAGCCATTATTGTAAGAATAGTTGGGAAGATGGATGGAGCCAAATACAGAGACATTTTGGAGGAAAATCTGCTGGAGTCAGCAAGAGAATTGAGGCTGGGGCGGAGATTCACCTTCCAGCAGGACAATGACCCTAAACACAAAGCTACATCTACGAATGGTTTAAAAACAAACATATTAATGTGTTGGAATTTTCTTTTAAATAACAGAATCATGTATCATTTTACTTTCACTTCACAGTTGTCTGTTACTTGTGTGTGAACTTTCAGTAAAAAATTCTTTTGTTTAGGGTTGTAAACAGGACAAAATGTGCCAAAGTTCAAGGTGTATTAGTACTTTCGAGAGGCTCTGTAGATGTATAGCTGCCAAAGTAATGAAACTGAAAGGCTAAATGGATTTGCAATCCTCGAGTGACAGAAAGCAACAGAACCGAGAGCTTGAGTTCACTGACAAGCGTGTACAGTATTATGAAAAACCAAGCTGCATTTGGACGAGCTGCAAACAAAATTCCTTTTGCAAGGTTAAACCGGGGAATGCTGTGCTGGCCAACTGTAGTAGAACACGTTTGCTCACTTCAGTTTGCTCTATGCTCCTATGAAAACTGAGAAAACATTGGAGTCCATCGATTGTGTAGGCTCTCTGTTGTCCTACATAATGGTAGAAATGTTACAATATTGTCAACGGGCCTGGGTCGATCAAGTTGAGGACGTTTCAGCTCTTTTTGGTTGGGTTGTCGTAAAAGCGTAATCCTCCTCTATAACGCTAGCCCCACTCCACAACAAAACAAACTCTTAAACTAATAATTGAATGTCACCATTGGGCTGGCCTCGCAGGAGGGTAGTACTCAGTTACATTTACTCAAGTGCATGTACTTGTGTAAATGTATTTAGAAATTGTACTTCTTAGAGTAGTTTTATCATACGGTACGTTTTACCTAAGTATCTGTACTCATATTTCAGTGAAAATAATTACTTTTTCCACTGTGAGTAAATATTTTAACCCACATTATATAAAGTTATTGCCTTATTATAGGCCAGGAAAACATTTTAAAAGTCACGTTATATGTATTTGAACAGTTTATGTTGAATAACTGAATGGATTTCACTTGTTGTTTTAGCCTCAAAAATATACTAAAAACAGTAGCATTTTTCTTTTTTTTTCATTCATCTTGAAATCATCTGGGGACCCCCCACCCAAGGCCTTGCGACCCCCACTTTGGAAATCATTGCTTTAGACCAGTGGTGTCCAAAGTGCGGCCCGGGGGCCAAATGCGGCCCTCAGACCATTTTTTGGCGGCCCTCTGCCTTCTTGATGAATTGGTACATGTTATCAGTGACGGCCTTTTTTTATTTGAAATGTAATAATTAAACACAATTCTAACCTAACAACGAACATTTTATTGTGAGACAGAGCTGGCATGAAGGTGTTGAGCATAAATAAAAGTGTGGGGCACAATTTAAACCTCTGCTGGTCAAAGGTTCCGCGGCACTAACCACCGATTTATGGCCCTTCACCCTGTGTACGCTTCAACATGCGGCCCCCCCATAAAAAAAAAGTTTGGACACGGCCGCTTTAGACGAAGGTTCTTGAGTTCAAAAAAGCTTCATCAGCAGTGACGCTTGCTCACTAAGCTTCTTGGATGAGAGGTGAAACGTGCTACACTTCTACCACAGAGAACAGACAAAGACTTAAGAACCTTTTGCCTAAGCCATGGCCGTCAAGTGTCCCGTACCGTACTTTGCCCCTCTTTCCCGCCGTCCTCCCGTATTAGTTTTATCCCGTGCATTTCCCGTATCGTAATAAAATATTGAAAGAACCCACTCCTCCGCCTCTCTGAACTGAACTCTGTCACTATAGCCTCGCGATGACTGCCACCTGCAGAAGCCTGAGTGGCAGTTGAGTGGCGAGGCTGCGTAGCTGTCAAGTCTCCCAGTTTTTGGCTACCGTATTTTGACCCGTCTCGGAGCTCGACCGGGCCGGTGGGACGGCTCGCAGCGGGCGCCGGAAAATGCCCCGTATTTTCAAATCCAAGACTTGACAGGTGTGCATTAAGCGGTTCGGCTTATAGACACTGAACTGGGCCGCAGGAGTGTTATCGGTGAGGCACGGGTTTCACGCATACAGCCCTCGAATAACGACTGAGGTATTGAAAGAAATAACCTTTGAGTCACACTTTAATTTAATTTTATTTTATTTTATAACCCTCCAAACTAGTTCCAGCTGGAAGAGTCTAATCCGACAGAGACGTGTCGGCGTGAGAGGAACGTGGACGGAAAAGGGCCAGGTGTCTGAGTGGATAAAAAAGATATTTGTAGCTATTTGAATGTTGACTGAGATTAATCAGTCCCCGGAAAAAAAAAGGTGTCACACACACTGTGTTTACACCCTCTCGACGATGTCAGTGACGACGACGATATTAGGGGGGAACTCTGCGTGAGAGATTTTAATGATGTTTCTATTTTCAACCATTGTCACGAATTACAGTAAACAAAACGTTCCACCAAATGTATCAACTTTTTTTTTTCCCCTCCGAAACAACTGAAATCTCGTCTTTTCATTCGCAGCCCCACACTTCATGCTTTATGTAAACACGGGCATAAGTAAAGCGTGTGTGAACGTACCCTGAGCGCGGTCAATAAGCTGCCATGGCTAAACATGTAAACAAGCTGAAATATTGATGTAGGATGGGGCTCTTGGGGGAGAAAAAGGCCAAGGCGTCGTGTGGTGCCATAGAGTCTAACCCACACCAGGAAATATGGACCGCACTCGCAACATGCCGCTCCTCCTGCGCTACTGTAAAAATATATACGGTAGATGTGCGTTTAAATGAGAGGACTAATCTATACTTGCTTTTAACTATTTCAGATTTCATTTTGAGTAATTTAGGTCATGGTATTACGGAGTGGCGTTTATATTTATACGCATTTTCCATTATAGACAGCAACATTAAATAACTATAATTTTTTTTAAACAGTTTACTTACCAGCTGGAAATAATGTCTGTTCAATTCCCTATGCATCAACTTCTGACATTATTACATTGGGCAAGGCGGGGTTTTTGTGTTTACTTAGTGATTGTGTCATTGGCTACAACCAGAGACAGTTGGAGTAGACTGGCACTACTCCACTACTCAGCAGTACTGACTTTAGGAATAGCTTTTCATCATAAATGAGTGACTGAGAAGTGAATGAAAAATGTAAATGTAAATGATGTTGAGTATTAAACAAAGAACTGTATAAAAAGATATTCATGACAAATGTGAGCCAAGAGGATATTTCAAAGAAATAACTTGAGTTTTTACCATATCGGCCCAAATGTTTGCATATTGCGTTGAGTATGTTCAGAACAAAAAGAAAGTGCATTTAAACGCTGAACTCCCACACGAACCAAGCACATTTTCTCCAGTTTGGCTTTGCCCAAAATTAAAAGCAAAAGAGTGTCAAAAGAGCAACAATAACTCAATAAAAATGTGACAAAAAAGCGATGAAAACACTGAAAAAAACGTTGCGATCAGTTTTGTAGGTCTTTCAAATGAGGCGTTACACTGGCCTATAGGCTGTGAGCTCCAGTCCAGAAGCGTTTAGATTTGGTTAAAGCCGAACTGAAGAAAATGCACTCGGTAAAGAGGTTAAAATGTGAGTCATCAAGTGTGTATAGAAATGTAGCAGCTCTACAAAGGGCTGGAGAGCTACTGGTGGGAGATCCCTGCTGCTGAAGCCACTGTTTGCTCCACAATCAATGGTCAGAAGCTACACTGCAAAAAGTAAATATCAAGCATTGTCTTTAAATGACTTGAATTGAGGAAATGTATCTAGTTTTTAGCGGTTTTCACTCATTTAGGCTTTTTTCCTGATCGGACCAAGCTTACTTTGCTTGTTTGATGACATTTCAGACTAGTTCTACGGTAAATCTTGCTTAAAATAAGAAAGTAAAACTGCCAATGGGATGAGAACAATTTTCTTACCCCACTGGCAAAGAAAATTACCTGAAATAAAGACAAAATGTATTGAAACAAGTCAGAAACATCTCAGAACAAGTGAAATAATCTTAACTAAACCTTGAATAGTCAAAACAACTCAAATTTGGATCATTGTGCTCGAAGTGAGACATTTAAAGACGTTTTACTCAAAATGTAATGTACACACTTTATTTCCTCACAGCAGTGCAACTCAATCCATGCCGTTGTCCACTCGTTCACTTAATCGATCTCTCCGTCATAAACCAAAGCATGTAGCCTGCAGTAATGCCCTGCCTCTCTATGGGCTGGAGACGGGGCTGAATGGACTCAGCCGTAGCCCCGGCAGGTCTTTAGAGTTATTTAAGCTTTCAATGGCTCGGGATAATGCGCATCAAGAGCGCAGCGGCTAAAAATGTAGCTCCACTCAGGTCTCCCTAATTCGTTTTAGTGGAGTCCGCGGAGGCAGAAGCGAGGAAATAAAAACATCACGGAAGAGGAGAGAGTTCACATGGGGCGGAAGACAAAGTGCTTCTGGAATACACACAGGGCAGTGCTAAACTCTTTGAACACCTTTGCCCGATTATTAAATGGTGAACACTATTCAGTACTAATGTATGTTACTGACCAATTGCCGACCTTAAAAAAAACACATTTTATTTTAGACGTTATTGTGGAACGCAGATATGGTACTTGTCTAATTTCTTCCTTTTTTCTACCACTCCTTGTAACAGTACCCACTTTTCTGGGTAAAGACTTTGTAAAGACTTTTTCCCTTGTGTGTATAATTTTATAACAGTGAATCGCATATAGACTTACAATAAAAAAGTGAAAAAGTCAAAGTATAACTGCTCTGATCTATTTGAAGAAGAAGAACAACTAAGTAACTTGTTTACCTTAATAAATCCTTTCCGTAGCTCTTCTGGGGGTAATACAAGTGTTAATGGGATGATTGGGGGGTCTTTCATCTCCCCCTGGTGTCCCTGGCCAGAAAACCACAATTGCAACTTTCCCTGCACCGACCCGGCGACCCAATACACACTCATGGAATCACGAAGAAGGAGCTAACAGGCTAATGGGCAAAGCTAACTACGGGCTAGCGCCACTTAAACAGTATTTACAGCCAAGGTTGAGTGAAAAAAATGATCTCCATTGTGTAACTGGATGTACAATATCCCTCTCTCCCTTTATCTTTTCTGTCACCGTAGTATTTACTCTCACGGACAATTAAAGAGTAAAAAAAGGCAACATGCTACTACACCTGCAGTGGCGCTCATGGCCTCTAGGGGCATGAGTTACTTAGCTCTGCTTTAACTTAGGTGTTTTTTTTCCCTCATTTAGACACAGTTTTTGACTATTTTAGCTCTTTGTAGACCCTTTTTACACCTGTTTTTGTCCTGAGCTAATATTGATCCAGGCCCAGTTGTATTTGTTAGGTCTTTTTGAGTTGATGCTTTTTGTGAAAACTTTGACATAAAGCATTTGGACACCACAGAGTGAGATGGTAAAGACCTGACAGCTAAAAAAAAAAAATTGCTCCCTGCCACTTTTTTCCTAGTTTTGAGGGTGTCTTTTTTGCTGATGTTGGTCTCTGGACCAGGTTGGCTTGTTTTTTAACATTCTGTCCTGAACTCTGTTGTGCTCAATTACTGTAGCCTATATGCCCACCGAGAACAGGTGTGATCTTGAAGACCATCTCCCCCCCCTGTCCTGCTGAGAAAGCCCCTCAGCCGTACACCTCCGCGGGCTGATTTACACTCGCCTCTCGCGCTGCACAAAGACATTCGCCGTGACTCGATATTGCCCACTTTGCTGAACAGTGGTCAATGGAGCCTGACGGGGCCATAACTCACACCGGTGCTGCTCAGGTACAGGGTGGATAGTAGATACAGGCCCAGATAAGCAGATCACAGGCAGGTGCACCTCCTCAGCGCCCGAGTGAATGGGATTACCTGTGCTCCACGGGCCGGGCTGCGAATGAGGTCAGCTGCACTCACAAGGGCAGGTGTGTGTCTTTGAAGGTGTCTCCGCAGCCTCCCGGGACCCAACACTAGGACTCCAGTAGAAACACAGGGAGGCAGGGTTACTCTTTGGCTCAGCTTTAAATAAACGCTGACAGGCAATAGTCAGGACACATTTTTTGGGGGGGGATAAACATTTAGTTTAACCTCTTAACCCCCGCATGAAGCCAGCACATTTTCTCCAGTTTGGCATTACCCAAATCTAAAAGCAAAAAAAAAGTGGCAAAGGAGCGACAAAAACGTGCCGGAAAAAGCAACAATAACGCAATAAAAAAGCGACAAAAACACACGATTGATGAAGCGATGAAGAAGCTACAAAAAAGTGACAAAATGCGACAAAAACGCAGCAAAAAAGCCTCACAAAAACTGACCAAAATGAGATGAAAAAGCAAATATATATATAAAAGGCTAATCGGTTATGTAGGTCTTAGCTTTCAAATGAGGCATTATTCTGGCCTCTACACTGTAAGCTCCAGTCTTTTCTTTTTTCTGCACATCATTTAATAAAATAAATTCTTGTATCAGCCTATTGTATTGTTTTCAAAAGAATAAAGCAAAGAAAATAAATAAATGCATAAATAAAAGAAACATAATAAAAGTGCCAAAAACATGTCCTGCTGTTCTATACATCTGTTTAACTTTGGATAGTTCATTGCCCTTAAATACAGAGTTTGTAAGTTTATCAATCGATCAATTAATTACTGTAAGGCCCAAATAATTGTGGATTTGAGCAGACGGAAGGACAGAAGATTGAGACGAAAAGTCTGAAGGATTCTTTATATTCATGGTTCCACTCATGACCGCGGTGCCCCCTCCTGAGAAAATGATGTATGTGTTGTTTCATGTGACGGGAGAAAGTTCACTGCTCGGGCCTTGTTTGTAAATGTCAGTGGATATTAGATATTTCTGTGTGTGTGTGTGAACATGTGCTGGCATTTCCAATATTAAAATATTATTAAAATTTGGGATTGGCATTTGAAAACATTGCCAAATACTACTTATGGGTGTTCTTCCTTAGTAAGTATATACACAGGGAATAAATCACGTGCAATATTAATATTAAAAACAAACTGGTGTCCTTCCAGTCATGCAATGTAATTTTGGGCATTTTTTAACAAGTTGGCTTACCAAAGAATTCATATTACTCTTGTATTACTCAATTTACCCATAAAAAATGTATTTAATTAAAGTTCAGGTTTACTTTGTTGCCCCATAGAGATTTTGTCTTCTGGATTTGACCTAACATTTTTATGCAGCTCGAGCAAAGTTTCAGGGGAAATTGGAGACTGCAATGCAATGCCCAAGAACCCACCTCCAGATATCGAACTATAGGCTGATAAAAGGAGGTCACGATTCAAAATGTTTGAGTCGCGATATTCTGAGGAATACTGTCATGGTCATACTGTTTCTATTTGCTAAATGCCGGAAGAATGAGAGATAGAATTTACTACTACTATATAACTTTTTTACAAAGTCAAAGGTTTTACATACATTTCATTAATATTTGGTTGGATTGCCTTTAAACTGTATAACTTGGGTCAAACGTTTTGGATTTCCTTCCACAAGCTTCTCACAATAGTTGGGAGGAGTTTTGGTCCATTCCTTATACAGACCCGGTGTAACTGCTGTAGGCCATCTTGTGTGCTCATGCCTTTTCAGCTCTGCACATACATTTTCAACTGGATTGAGATCAGGACTTTGTGATGGCCATTTCAAAACATTGACTTTATTATCCTTAACCCACTTTGTAACCAGTAGTGGCAGTTTGCTTTGGGTCATTGTCCATTTGAAAGACCCATCCGCGCCCAAGCTTTAACTTCCTGGTTGATGTCTAGAGACGTTGCTCCAATATTTCCACCTAGTGTTCTTTCTTCATGATGTCATCTATTTTGTGAAGTGCTCCAGTCCCTCCCACAGCAAAACAGCCCCACAGCATGATGCTGCCACCCCCATATTTCACAGTTGGGATGGTGTTCTCAGGCTTGCAAGATTCCCCCTTTTTCCTCCAAATATGACCATGGTCATTATGGCCAAACAATTACATTTTGCTCACAAAGATAAAGACTTTTTTATGCTTTTTTGTGTTTCTTTTGGAGTAGAGCTTCTTCCTGGCAGAGTTCCCTCTCAGCCCATGTCGGTACAGGACTTGTTTCACTCTGGATAATGACAGCAGTTTCAGCATCTTCACCAGGTCTTTTGCATTTGCTCGTGTTGATGTTCACATTTCAGACCACAGCACGTTCATGTCTGGGACACAGAACCCGCCTTCTTTGTAAGATGGCAGCACATTTACATCTTTTTTATACTTTCGTATAACGGTTTGCACCCAAGGATGAACCAGACTTGTGCTCCCAAGGACATGACATCGTCAAATGGGCTTTCCTAAAATTGTTTAAAGGTATAGTAATCTAGTGTATGTGAACTTTGTAGAAAGTAAAACAAAAAATCAATCTCTCATTGGCATTTAGCAAATAGAAATAATTTGGAAAATTGTAACTGACCTAAAAAAAAGAAAATCTAAAATCTTCAGGTTTCATGTTAGACACGGAGAAGAAAAAAATGCATATGTGTCCTTTCAAATAAACACCTGGTTACTACTGTACGTAGGAGTAACATTATCATTACCAAACATCCCAGGCTTTATCGCTTTAATTCAATTACCCGGTGAGATGATGTGATGACAGCAGTCTTTTTGTTGTCAACCCTTTTTTCCAACACCCAACGAAGAACAAACGCTGGTCACGGCGGATTGAGGAGACAAAGCTAATCTTGAAACAGGATTTCGGCGACAGGTGGTTTTCTGGGACAATGGCCTTTCCCCTGTCATTTCAGGGAGCGGCGCTGACCTCGCTCGGTTTTCACAAGCCCCTTTTTGACTTCCCTGTTCCAAAGCAGACATGAAATAGAATGAGGAGACTTTGAAGTGTGGGGGTGTCAAAACACAAGTCCTCACTTACTCCTGAATAAGTAATGGCCGTATCTCTTGAGGTCAAACTTTTATCCTTTCAAGGTTTGTTTCGGGAGAAAGTTCAACATGGCAGAAATACACATCAAAACAAGGGCAATACTTGTATAGAATTAAAGGCAGCGAGAGCAGACAGGCAAATGTATTAAAATAAGGATTCAAATGTAATAGGATTTTCCTGTGTGAGAGACCAACAGGCCCGGTTAGAACCATGAGGCCGCCCACCACCTCCAGGAGGAGCCATAGGGGGCTGGTGCAATGGGATTTGGGCAGCTCCAACAGCTGCTCCCACGACCCGGCAACTGGATGGAAGGATGGTTTTCCTGTGAGAATTTACTGTTGTGAAAACTGATACGTTTGTGGCACAACATAATTATTACTCTGTTAAACCACAGGAGAAGCCAGTGTCAGAAAAAAAATGAGTGAAAAAAGGGATCTAATTTAGTTATAATTACCAGAAGTGAAACCAGTGCTGTGCTGGGGAAACGGGAGAGTCGGGATGTGGGCTGTGACACTTTGGGGATGCCAGCGAAAGGATACTGATAATGACTTTATTATTCGGATGTTATTCACAAAGACTGGGAAAATAAATGCTGTAAAACAACAATTCAACATCCAGGTGAATCAAATATGTAGAGGGGTAGAGTCCCGATACAAGCTCTAAAATGTAGTGAAGTAAAATTTAAAAAAGCCTCTTAACCCTCAAGTACATTTTCTCTCGTTCAGCTTTACCCAGATCTAAAAGCTTACAGCCTATGGGCCAGAGCAACGCCTCATTTGAAAGCTACAAAACCGATCTAGAAGGATCTTTTTCCCTGCATTGCTGCCATATTTTTGTGTTTTTTGTGTGTTTTCGTCACACGTTTTTGTCACTTTTTCGTCGCTTTTTTTGTTTGGTTTTTGTAACTTTTTAACCCTTGTTTTCATCTTCTTTTGTCGCTATTTTGACACTATTTTTCAAGAAGCTTTTAGATTTGGTTAAAGGCCCTATACCTGTTTTGTCTTTGTTTACAACTTAATGGAACCTGAAGCGCAAAAATTGTTAGTTGTGTCCGACCTCACTCCTATCCTTCCTAACACATTCCTAACTTCCACATGTCACAGAAATGCTAACAAACTAGCCTGCAAGTTCATGAAATTGATGCACAGTGTTTTTTCCCCCCTACACATTTCTGATTTTACAATATACAACTCACAGGACAACTTTTGTTCCACTAACATACACAAATTTAGGTATACTGTACAGTTGTTTTTTTTTAAGTAAAACACCTTTTTTTTTTTTTTTTTGCAGTGTCGTTTTCCGTGGTTCACATTGCCTCGTCTCTAAACCGCCATTGTTGGTGATATTTATTATTCAGGACCACGCAGCCATGAACATCATCAAGATTTGATCAGGCATAAATGCACTAATTAAAGCTCTTACAGAACAACTGCTTTGAGACTCCAGATTGTGAGTGACTGTAATTGCTTCGATACCTCGTTTTATGTCACTTCACTGGAAACGTACCCATCAACCCTCTCACAATTCTGAAGATAAGGTGGTTTGATTCAGTTTCAATGGGCTAAAAGAGATGATCAATTTCACCTTGAAAAATAAACAACTTAATTGTATAAATGAAAATTTAAAAACTACTTGGCCATATTTAATTTATCAAGGTACCCTTATTAATATACACCTTCTGTACACAGCGTAAGTGACAGGATTGTGGACAAGTGGGTTCCATAAATAGCACCAGTCAACATTCAAACTGGACTTCCCCGGAGCATGTACTCGCCTTCTCCTCGCCGCTCGCACTACCCTCAGAGCATTCGTGTAAGAAACACATTGGTAAAGACGAGGACTCCCACAGGTCTCTGCGCTCGGCACCCACCACCTCCACATTCTGCCAAACCAAAGAGGAGCTACACTTTATCGTATCAACTCTGTATTTTGTGATCTTGTGGTTCGGGACACGGAGAGATGTTACGATATCGCGGTCGCAGTGGATGAACTCTCTTGGCGCGCCAGAGTTTTGTTCTTAAAAATAATAAAATAAGAGTTGCCAAGTCAGTGCTCGATTTATACTTAAACTTTGCTGGAGTGATGATGCAGGCGAAGGTAAATAACATTGGTCTCATGAGCTTGGCTCCCAAACCCCTCTTCAAATCCTGGCCTAGAAACGCCGACTTTTTTGACAATCCAAGAGAGCTCACTAACCTAAACCTTAAAGGAACAGGCCACCGTTGTTCCACACTGAGATATGTTCTTACCTGAGCTTAGACGAGCTGGTGCGTACCTGTCTGGTCTTTGTGCGTGCGCTCAGTCACGCAAAAAGACCAGTGATGTCGTTAGCATTTAGCCTCTCCTTCTCTCCTCTATGGGGCCAAACGGGCGTGAAGTTAGAAGCGACCAAGCTCTTCCACGTTTTTTAAACATGTCGATTTTCTAAAAATGTATACTTTGTACTTTGTAATAACACCTTAGGAGCACGTCGACATCCGTGCAGTAATTATCTTCACTCCTATAGAATTCTCTGCGCGGACGTCGAAGTGTTACATTTTGTGTAACTATACTTGGATTGTGTAACTACTCACGTAACCGTATTTAAATAGGGAAAACGTGCAAGAGTTGCTTCTAACTTCATTCTGTTTGGCCCCATAAAGGAGAGGAGGAGAGGCTAAATGCTAACAACATCTTTGGTCTTTTTAACCAGACAGGTACACATCAGCTCGTCTAAGCTCAGGTAAGAACATACTGTATCTCAGAAGGGACAAACTGTGGCCTGTTCCTTTAACATTCCTTAACCTATATCGCACTAGTTTCCATGTGACTTTCTTGGATCTCAAAAAATGCCATGGTTTGAATGAAAGGTTTTATTTTTGCACATTCTCATTTGCAGGAACTGTCTCGGAAAGGGTTAGGGTTAAAATTTTAAGTTCAGACGTTCTAATAGTTGGTTGGCTCGCCACATTCGCTGTGGCATTGTGTCAATAAGCTTCTGCACTGTCAAAAGATCCGGCAGTGCAATATCCTTTTCCTCAATACCTTTCTGGTATTGATGATGCGCAAGTTGAGTCTATTGAAAGCCTTCTCCAGGACATCCCAAAAATACTCAATGGGATCTGGACTCTGTGGCGCCCAATCCATGTGTGGAAATGACGTCTCATGCTCTCTGAACCTCTCTTTCACAATATGAGCCCGATAAATCTGTTGCCATCTTGGAATAATGCCAGTGCCACCAGGGAATGAAGTCAGCTGACCTCATTCTTTGGGCACATAGTGTTGCTGAACCTAAACCTGACCCCCGATCATAACAGCTAGTTCCATTCAGGGGGCGACTTTATTTTTGGTCAGGCAGTGTATAAGAAAATCCACAACCCTGTGTTAGTGCGAAAGAATGCAAGTCTTCGCCACCAAAAATCTCGCTAATAAGCGCCATTTCGAGCCCATGCAGTGTTTTCTCAGTGCAATAAAACCCACATATCCATCCATACCCATCTCTGCTCCTGTCCGTGCAGTGTAGCCTCACCTCACCTCTTCCCTTTTTTAATGTTCTCGCTAAATCCCGCGGGGAAATTACCCGTGCCCAGTCGCCAGCGTTTGTGCCGGCTCGAAAACCTTTCCAAAGGGATTATTACACTCTCCTTCTCATTTCTCTCAAAGCCCAGGTATCAGGTATCCGTCAGTGCAGCGGCGCTTTGCTTTGACAGAGAAAAGTGAAAGGAAAGTCCCCCCCCCCCGTTCTGACCCCTATGTCACAATTGTCAGCTCACACAATGGCGCGCTAATAGTCCATGGCAGTGTGCTTGTTAACACTATAACCTCCTGAGCAGAAAGCGCATTGACTTGGTGTGTTGCCTATCTCTAAAAGGGGATTATTTCTTAAGTACACATTCAGGATGACACCGGGGCTGGAAAAACTGACAGAGAGCTCAATTAAGGGGATAATATTGGGGCATAATAAAGTGCGGACTGGGACATACAATCTCACAATGCTTTACTAGTACAACTACTAAATAATCCAGTGGCCACATTGGGTGGACTGCAGTTCCGAGGCTCGCACAGTAGATGAGTGTGAGTGAGAATGCTGGACAGAGGACGGCCTCAATCCAACGTGTTTACCAGGGCTGGGCCAATGCACTTTTGTTCCAATACAATAAACAAGTGTCGACTTCCCTCTCCCATGGCACAGCAGCGTTTCCGCCTTTTGCTGCGAACTGCATTTGAAGTTTCTGTGTTCCACATTGTTTTGCAGGACGCTTTTGTGCATTTCTGCTGGGGTTTTGTCCAGCTGATATTGTGCTGCAGAGTCCTTGCTGGCCACGAAGGACACATCTCCTTTTGTTTAAAGTAAACAAACAGCAAACGCTAGCTAGCTAACAACAAATCCATAGATTTCTTCTTCTGAAACACTGATGTTTCTGAGGCACCAAGATAGGGATCCTCACACCTGCAGCACAGTGGAGGAATCACAAGAGGCTAGAGGGAGCGAGAGAAGGTGGAGGGAGCGGAGGGAGCTGCGCAGGCGGAAGAGGGAAGAGGAGGAAATGGGGACAAACCCAGGAGGTGATGCAACGTTTCAGAGGAGTATTAAATGCAGCCAGCCAGGGTCACTTGGGGTGAGTAAAACTGAGCAAAATTGTTTCAAACCTGCAACACATTTTAAAAGTATCCTCAGAAACCAATCGGCACCAAAACAGGTATTAACCACATCAACAATAAAACTCTAGAACTGAGTTGAGTATCAAAAGTATTGCAATACATGGGTTCCTATACGATATTTTGATATTATTGCAGAACTATATTTTGTCTCACCCCTAGTATTTACAGCATGAGCACAATTAATGTGCAAATAAATAATTAAAATTGAGATGACTCATCCTTCTGTGGACCCACCACCTGCAGGAGGAGCCATAGGTGCTGTAATGTGTTTTGGACAGCTCCATCTGCCCCCACAACACGGCAACAGACAAGTGGAAGAAGATGGATGGATGGATGGAGATGACTCATCTTCAAGACATTCATTCATTGTAGCATTTATATAGGATATAATTGGGGTTAAGACTGGCAAATGCAACGT
Organism: Proterorhinus semilunaris; assembly: GCA_021464625.1. Taxonomy (NCBI): domain Eukaryota; kingdom Metazoa; phylum Chordata; class Actinopteri; order Gobiiformes; family Gobiidae; genus Proterorhinus; species Proterorhinus semilunaris. The sequence goes on along the minus strand of CM038358.1, from coordinate 26,496,991 downwards.
AAGTTGTGTTTCACTCACACAGATCTCACACATATTTTTAGAAACTAGAAGGTCTTGGCTTTCAAATTAGGTATCACACTGGCATATAGACTGTAAGCTCTCCAGTCAATACCCTTGAGACTTGGATGTAAAAAATGGTTAACCCTAACCCTAACCCTAGTGTGGCAGTTAAGTGGTTAAAAAAATATCTTGAACTGTGATTTAATCAATAATAACATCCCTGCATGAGCACAATGCACTGATATTTCCTCCCCCCCTAAACAACTAAACAGTAAACAGAGCATGTCTTTCACTGACTCCAAGTCTCCAGCGCTCCAGGCTTGAGATCAGTTTGTGGATTTGACTGGTGTTCTGCGTGGATTGTGTACATTTTATAAATAACATATTGCCACAGTTCATTAAAGTGCCTTTTACCCAAGCGTTTGATCATGCTAAGAATAACACACATGAAGTTGAAGACTTAGTCGCTACGTCATCGTTGATTTGAAGATTTACGCACAGATGGACTTTGAAGCAGGTTCTAAACTGACCAAAGCCCAGGAAAACGCGGACCCAAAGAACACAGCAGGAAGCCTAATCTTCGGAGAGAGACTTGTAATTTTACTAAGTGACTCATCAAAGATAGATTTAATCCGAGATCTCACAGGCGGCGAGAGAAGTCTTTTGATCAGGAAATGAGGCCAGCGCCGGGCCTCCAGAGAAACCCAAATCCATTTTGGGAATTGAAGTCAATTCAGGGAATGAAAAGATCAACAGCATTCTGTTTGTCAAACGCACGCCTGTGGTTATCTAATGAGCAGCCGAATCAAAGACATGACAAAGTAGAGCTTTTATAAACTCGTTTCTTTATGAGGAGTGTTTGACGCAAATGAAACGCTTTACCCATGATTTTGAACCTCGGTATTTAAGGCCACTTTCCGTAATCAATCTCTGGCAAGGCAGCTTCAGTCTGAACAATACTCCGCAAGCGTCATTCGTTCTGTGTTCAAGTAGAGCAGAAGGGAAAACAAAAGTATGAATGAAGCCGACATGACTGAAGCCGCTCACCGGAACATCCCAACGGGAAGATAGACTCTTTTTCACAAAACCTTGAACCCAATTCACGGTTTGCACAAAACAACTGTTCTCTCCCTTTCAGACGAGACTTTTGGCTCTTCGAACACATTCATCACGCCACACATGACGCATAAAAATAACCTATCCTCATTTTCTAAGGCACATTCCTTACAGATTGATCGTGGAGTATTTCTTTTGCTGTTTAAGACTTCGAGGAACCCTTTATTAAGTGCAATGAAAGAGCGGCCCACTTCATGTGAACAGGTCACGGTGTGTGCTAAAATAAGACCTTCCCTCGCTGCCTCAGTGGCCAGAGCTCAGAGGGATTTCTATGAAGGGGATTTGGCGTGGATTTCCGTCAAAATTCCTGGGGCTGTGGTTGTAAGCTCATCCTTAAGTTCCCGCTGCCGCTCCACGATTGTCTCACAGAACAGCCCTCAATCAGTTCAGCGTCAGAGAAAAAAAGCAACAGGAGCGTGAGGCGTGTTATTCCGAACTTTAATGACGGACGTTGAACTCTCACAGTGCCGTGAAACAATGGATGAATGTTGCCATTTGGAAAACAATGTGACCTTTGAACAGGCACGGGTTCCTTTTTTGACAACACTGCACTTGACCACAGAGCCGATTTTACTGTGTGATTTTGTTGCTTTTGTTGCCCCTGTTTTGGTTTTCCAGGGCGGCGAGAGGGTAGGAGGTCGGTGGATTCTTGCGTTCTTTTTGTTCATTTCTGTCTCTTTTGATTTCATAGAATTATAATTAAAACGGACACACACACACAACAAAATAATCTTTTGTTGACAGCAAAGTGCCAAGAACAAACTGATTGTATTGCTTGTGCAACCAGTACATTGTGTTACATATGAGCATAATTTGACATGTTTTGCTCAGCATGTGGCATCGTCCATAATGGGACTAACCAAAGCACTATAGCAAAAGACAGAAAACATTGACTAATTTAATCTATTATACAACAACGCTGCAGATAAACTGTTTTGTGAAAGCGAGCGCCAGTATTACGCATCTTAACATCTGGCCTGGTTTATTAAATAACGCCACAAGCTTCTATTCCCAGATTCCCAATCGCAAACTCTGTACCGGTTTCTCTCTGTCCCGTGCAGTATTTCCAGGTCAGTGCAGGTGTGGACTGTGAGGCCGGCTCTGGCCGACTCTCAGATGCTCCTGTGAAGTTCCCTCGTGTGGCTTTTGATCTGCTTCTGCTACATCCACACACACAATGTGCCCTCACTGTTGCTATATTGCCACATATAAAGAAATGGTGATTCTGCTTGAAGTTGAAAGATTTTGACAGTAATATCACCAGTCAGTCAGAAGGAATATTGATGGTTTTGTTTATGTCTATTGCTAAAAAAAATAGCGTTCATTTCGTCACAGAAAGAACGTGAAATACCCAAATGTTGCTAATTTCACAAAACGTCACCATTGTGTCATTTGTAATTTGGGTCCCACTAAATTAGGAGTTGTTATGGCAGAGAAGTTAGCGCTATAAGTGGGGTGGTTGCGCCTTCAAACCTCAAGGTTACCCTTGTGGTAAATGCATAAGATATCAATCTAATTCACAATAAATTATGTCAGAGACAGTCGATAGAGGTCGACCGATACAGGTTTTTCTGAGGCCGATTTTTGGGGATTTTTATTGGCTGACGCCGATATGCTCGGATTTTTTAGACTGATATTTTTGACAGATTTTTCCAAATATCTGGTCTATAATCCTGCAAAAAAAAGAAAAATACTTTTATTTTATTACTTATTTTATTCAATCATAGTTTCTCCCCCAGCTTTGATTAGCTGCCGTTAGCATTAGTTTTAGCATACCGTTGCTAGCCGTTGCATTTTGCGCAGTGATAAAAAATGCAATTGGATTCTCCGGGCTCTGTGCTTCAAAATGCCATGCAGCATGTCCATATTGACGGAGGTTTAGGGAAACTTGTATTAAACAAACTTCTAGCTAACCGATTTTCATTGCGATGTTCTCCTGTTCCTCTGAGGCCTATGGAGTCGTAGGAGGACTCGTTTTAAAGCCCTGACTTCACTCTTTCTAATGCACGTAAAGTCTCTATCACTTCCTGTCCCGGAGATATCGGCTTTTTTCTGCGCTAGATTGGCCAATAGCCGATATTGTAAAATCCCCAAATATCGGCCGGCCGATATATCGGTCGACCTCTAGTTTTAGGTTGTTCACACAGTTGAATAGCGAGAATGTTTTAACACTTTTTCATATTCTGAAGGGCTCGTTCGGGAAGATGCCCCCAGCCGAGACCTGTACCCTTCATTTAGATTTCATACTTCTCCAAAAACATTATTGAAACCGTTTGCATTTGTTCCTCATGTTCATATACTGTACTTCTGTATCCCCAACTCATCGTATCAAGCACCTTTCGCATCTTCCTGCTGTATTATTGAACAAAAAGAGGGAGAAAAACTGCAGGTGGTTGGCGTTTAATATTTAAGAGGTTTCTGCCGGATCTGGCCGGACCTGCTGTGCATACAGAGGGGGAGAGGGAGGACCTCTCTGCAGACCTAACCTGTGCAGACCCATGGCCCTGGTACTGAACTCCAAGCATTAACTACCCACAAGCCATTTCATCGCATCTCCCCGCGATATATCCTGAAGCCATACCCTGCGCCAAATCGCTTCTCCTTCATGCTTTATTCATTGACAGTAACATGAACATCACAAGTGAGTCTCTGTTTTCCCACGTCCTGGGATTATTGTGAATCCAAACAGTAGACTCCGTGGTGGAGGATAATGCACCCAAGGAGCCATTTGCATTGTAATATAAAGTCATGATAGGTGCACATCGCAGAGTGCACATCAGGAGATTTTTTTTTTTTTTTTTGCATGACAGATGATGCTTCGTTTTTTTTTTTATGAAAAGTGAGAGGTGTCTGTGTTCATTGTTTTCGATAATGGCATAGGGGACTGTCTAAAAAGTGTCACGAGGGAAAAGTAATGTTTATTTCAAACGCAGAACACGATTTTAATTGCCCGATAGTTACCATAAGCATTGACTGGAAGTGGGAGCGGGCTTTCAGTAGTTAACCTCTAAACCCCCACCTTAACCAAGCCCATTTTATCCAGTTCGGCATTACCCAAATCTAAAAAAGTTTCTTGACTGGAGAGCTTACAGCCTATAGGCCAGTGTAACGCCTCATTTGAAAGCTAAGAACAACAACATGTGCGCTGTTGCTGCCACTTTGACGCTTTGAACGTTTTTTTGTCACCTTTTTGGTTTATTTTTTTGTTTATTTAATGTTGCATATTTTTTTATATTTTTGTTATTTAATTTAATTTTGTTGGCGTTTTCATCCGTTTGTCTGGTTTTTGTTGCTATTTTGACACTGTTTTGACTAAGTTTTTTCGATTTGGGTAATGCCGAACTGGAGGAAATGCTTTGTTTTGTTTTTATACTTGTTAATCATGACATAATATGTGTGTTGGGTGATTTTTATTTGAAAATCCTTTTGCGTTACAGTTTGCATGAAAAGCGCATTAAAAATAGCGCCACATTGATTGGAAGTGGAAGGACATACTGGGAGGGGGTTTTGTGTTCGGGTTAGGGGTCAGGACTAATGCTGCCTTCATGTGGTCTCGTAATTATGGTAAATACAACTTGCCGTGTTGAAAATTGCACATGAACGCCATCTCATGTCGTATTTTCCACTGGGAAACTGGGAAATCATTGTGATGCCCGAGGTCCCGAGATGAGATAACCTTTGACCTTTCAAAACAACAGAGAGCACAGTGATAATACGTGTTTATGTCTGTTATGAAGCACCATGCATTTAGCTGCTTAGCTTCTCAGTTATGTATCTTTTAATACACTTGTCGTTTTGAAAAAAAAAAGGCAAATTTTTGTATGTTTTGTTGATCGAAGCAGATACATAGCAGTAGTTCAGAGGTGTGTAGACGACTTTCTCATGTGAATGTATGTGTTTGTAGTGTATTGGTGTGTGTTTTGTAAATGTTTCACTTTACTACGACACGAGAGTAGAGGAGAAAGGACAGCTCCCGATCCTACTTGAACACAATGCACTCGTAATTTCCACTTCACAACTGGAAAGGATCATCTTTACCAGAGCACATGAAGGCAGCATAACACCTGAACACAATGTTGATGTACGGTTGTATAATGACAGATAAAGCACTTGCTTACTCAGGTCCCTGACGTTTTAGAACCCTGATCTAGTGTACCTCTATCTGGGCCTGCCACGATAAGTACTATATCAACGTATCGCTCGATAAGTCAAATGAAGGACGATAACATTTTTAGTCTCGAAACATGAACGCTATCACAGCGCTGAGTGAGCGGAGCGTCCATCCAACCCGTCTCCCTGTGCTTTAAGACAGCATGAGCACATCAGCCGTGTCCCGCATGGATCCAGATCATTTATAGATCAGCGCTGCTTTTGGAGAGAGGCGGGGTGTAAACAAAGTGCTGCTACTACGGAGCTCTGCTGATTCTGACACTTTCTGTGAAGTTTATCGCAGAGCAAGAGGGACTCGTGTGAAAACACTTGGAATTCCAGCCAAAAGAACTCATCACGGAGAGAATAACATTAATGCGACTGCAGGTTTGTCCAACATGAGAACGAAACAAAACCACCGCCCAGTCAGTGTATCAGAGCTAATCAGCGCTACTGTTAGCGAGAGGAACCCGAGCGCTTTAGCCACTGTCCAAATACAAGCGCGATAAGAGAACATTACTCAGTGCTTAGGACTATGTTACTGTTCAAAAGCCAGAGAAATGCTGCAGCGGTTTGACAAACAGTCAACAAGTTTCCCAAAAAAGCTGCTTCACTCCAACAGCCGTGTGTACAGGAGGTTATATTTTAAAGGAAAAGGAAAAAGAACACAACATATGGCTACTCTACTTTAGCAGTAATACAGTATGATCTGAATGCATACAGTTTATTCCTAACCAGGTTTTATTTAACACAGAAGTGAGTTTTTGTCAGGAAATATTTAACCAGAAAAGATGATACTTTATATTGACTATTAAAAAAAAAAAAAAAGATTGTGACAGGCCTAGTTCAAACACAGAACCTGGAGAGAGTTATGTTAAAAGGTTGAGAAGTGTCCTAGAATAAGTTTGCACTTTGTTTGGTATAAGGTGTTAATATTGAATGTCAGAAGTTCAATACATTTCAATTAAAATAGTTGCTTACAGTTTTCTTTTTATTGCCTACAGTAGTTGCATTATACTCAAGATTATCGTTTATCGTGATATTTTCTGAGACAATATATCGTCCTCAAAAAAATAAAAATGTATTGTGGCAGACCTACTTCTATCTTTGTGTTGATCCCTCACCTGAATAAATGAATTGCACAGGCATCATCTACATTAACTATGGAGCATATTGTCAAATGAGTATTTTAAAATATGGAATTGGCTGGAAACCAAAAGGGACAAAACGGCACACACAAAATGCTGAATGCCCTTATTGGTATTTACGTAAAAACAAAAGGAACCATTGTCTGCAAAAGGGACATCGCGTCTCAGTTGTGTTTGTGCTCAGGTCCCTCTTTAATTCAAGAGAAGAGATAGAGACGTCTGTGTCGATCCGTCACAATATTTATCTCAATCCAGACCCTCACTTCTCGTCAAACCCTGCCTCCCGCTTTCACACCGACATCCATCCGAGTCTGTCGCCTTATCCCCGGAGCAGGCTTTTCCAATTCGGATGCACCTGATTTGTCCCCGTTTGTGGCTCGCAGCGGGGAGGACGCGGTGTTTCATGTCTCCAATGAAAAGAGGTGTCACTAAATGTGCCGGGGGTGCGTTTGATTGCAGTTCTGAGCTGTCTGTTTGGCGCCTATCGCTCGCTGCTTGGCTTGCCTCATCATAAATAATGCAGCCTCCACCCGGCCCACCCAGCCAACGCGCCTTAAATGAAGACACAATGGAGGGGAAAAAAAAGAAAAAAAGGTTACTTCAAGGAACCACAATGGGGGGTGGGGGAACAATGTGTAATGTTTGACAAGCGGGGTGTTGTTCACAAATAACGTGTTTCCCTGTTGATAATGTGAGAGCGTGTGCGAGCGTGTGTGGGAGGAATATAGAAAAGTTTCACAGATGTAAAAAGAGGTAGTATAGGAGTCACCGTGCACGACAATAAGACTTTGTAGAGTTTTCTCCGATGCACATAATCTGGCGTGTTCCAAGGCGTTGTAGGATTTTGCTGAAATTAAGACATTGACTGAAAATCCACTTTTAACACGTCTGGAAAATTGTTCGGTATCACAATCTGGTCAAAGTTATAGTATATAGCTGGTACATTTTTTTTTTTTACTGTGGTGGCCCAGGGGGGACAATTAAGGTGGCACAAGGAGAGCACCAAAATGTCAGCATTTTGGTAAACTTGTATACATTAATATGAAGCCTAGGCGGTAATTCAGCCTGGTAGACAAACACAGCATCATCAACCTCCAGCCAATGATCGCTCCTGAAGGGTCCACACCTCCACATCAGCATCAGAGCCGCACCTCCGTAGCAGCCAATCATCGCCATCGGTCTCGCTGCTTTTAAGCACCAGCAATCATGAACTGTTTGCTTCCCAGCTGCGCTGCGACCCACCTCCACCCCATCTCCGCCGCTTCATCCTCGGCTCTACCCGAGCATTCCCGATGATCTCCTACACCACCACCAGTGTCCAGGCTCCGGGGGAAGACATCCCTAACTCCAAGCTGTTTAACTACACTGACTTGTACATCGATGTCATCGCCGGGGTCTGATCGCCAAAACTAATACACATGTCAATAAATCTCCCTAATCTCTGCTTTCGTCTGTGTGAGTCTATTCAGGTTGAATTGTGTGTATTTGTGGTAAATCCATCATATTTGTCATAGCTTAAAGGAGCAGGCCACCGTTTTTCCATACTGTGATATGTTCTTTTAACTTCGCCCCATTTGGAGCTATAGGAATATACTAACATATACAAATGCTAACAACATCTTTGGTCGTTTTGCGTGACTGAGCGTGCGCACAAAGACCAGACAGGCACGCATCAACTCGTCTAAGCTCAGGTAAGAACATTATCTCAGTATGGAAAATCGGTGGCCTGTTCCTTTAAGTAGTAAATATCACTTGAACTTGGATGGCTGTACTATCACTCCTAGCCGCCCGACGAATGGAAACTCCTGACACAAAAGGGAACTGCATAACTGGTGGGTCATGATGAAGGACAAAGGACATATTTTGTGTTAGTAATATGCTTGTAATATGCGACCCCAACACTATTTCTGATGTAGCAACAAATGCAATGTGTGAAATTGTGGAAATAAATACAATAAATAAATAATTATCTTACATTTCTGTCTAGTTTAAGTCGGCTAAAATGACATGTACATTTAGTCAACTTTGTATCTATATCATACATTTGTTTCACATTTTAGGTTAAGGAATAAATGAACTTTTGAACGGTATTCTAATTTTCCGAGTTTCAACTGCTATGCATTTAGTGAATGTATTGTTCCACATAAAGCGACTCATGATGGAAAGCACATCCAAACAACAATGGAAGACTTTACTGCCATTATTGGTCAAATTAGTCAACATTGTATTCTTTAAAATCGCTAAAAGGTAAGAACTGGCTTTCCTTTGAGCTGGTTGTGTTTCCTCATTATTTTCTTTAGCCTCTGCCTTGGAGTCTCTGAGCCGCTCCCAGCCTGCGCCTGCAAACCCTCTGATGAGTTAACCTCAGTGAGAAGTAGATTAGTCACGGGTGAGCGCGCAGTTAGCCGAGCATTTCCACCCTCAAACACAGATAGCGAGACTGACTGTCTGTATGCTAACTCGCTAAATCAATACGCGCTAAACATTGGCAGCGGCATCAAAACCCGTCCCCTCTTCCATCAACGCTGGATTGGCACAGGGTCAGGGGCTACCTTGTCGGCGGCCATGTTGGAAATAATGAGTCGCCCGCTACATGACAGACATAAATAGCTTGATGTATCGGAGGAGCGCGCCGGGCTCCGGCAGCGCAGGCTTAATTGGTAGTTAGGTGATTAATAAGGCAGAAAAAAACAGGGATCAATTTATTTTGCATGTTTCAGGGTGAAGGATAAATATTGAGACGGACGTAGCACAGAGTAATGAGGTGCTGCTTGGAATATGGAATACCGTCTGCTATGATAATTGTTAGTCCGTTGTTAATAGCAAAGTGTTGGCTGGTTCTTCTGTCATTGCACTCCACAATAGTGAATCAAATTGTATCCTATGTTAAGTTGGATAGAGCCTCAAAAGATAACAAATGAAATATGAGAGAAACGTGAAGAGAGAAGTTGAGATTTCCAACAAGTGGATTAGGGTGAAAAAGTAACGGATGGATTTGAAACATGGGGACAGATCATTATTTAGACCGTTGCTGTTGTAATTAGAGGAATTGGGTTACACTATTCTCCAAGTGTTATCAGTCATCTACACTCCCACTCTCTCTCTAAAAACAAAAAAACAGGTAAAAATAAATAAATCTAGGAGTAATCATGGATTTAGACCAGAATTAAATCAGTAACATCGGCAGCTTTTTACCATCTATAAAACTTTGCCAAGATAAAAAAAAATGTTTGTGTCTCAGCCAGACTTAGAGCGATTTGTCTCCAGCAGGTTAGACTAACGGCTGCTCACTGGCCTCTCTAAACGAGCTTTTCGACAGCTGCAATACATCCAGACTGGAACCAGGAAATACAACCATATTAGTCCAGTGCTCCGGTCTCTGCACTGGCTTCCTATCGCTCAGAGAATAGACTTTAAAGCAGTACTAAATAACTTGTTTACCTTCATAAATCCTTTCCGTAGTCCCTCTGGGAGTAATACAAGCGGTAATGGGATGATTGGAGGGTCTTTCATCTCCCCCTGGTGTCTCTGGCCAGAAAACCACACTTGCAGCTTTCCCTGCTCCGACCCGGATCACCAATACACACTAATAGAATAACGAAGACGAAGCTAACAGGCTAACGGGCAAAGCTAACTGTGGGCTAGCGCCACTTAAACAGTATTTATAGCCAAGTTTGAGTGAAAAAAAAAACTATTCCCATTGTGTAATTGGATGAACAATATCCCTCTCCTCCTTTGTCTTTTCTGTCAGCGCAGTATTTACTCTCACGGACAATTAATGAGTAAAAAAACGCAACATGCTACGACACCTGCAGTGGCGTTTATGGCCTCTAGGGGCATGAGTTACTTAGTTCTGCTTCAAAACAGCTCTGCTTGTTTAAGTCTCTTCATGGTCTGGCAACAAAGTACATCTCTGACATTTTAGAGCCATATGAACCATGTTGGGCTCTGAGAACTTCAGGGAGGGGTCTCCTGGTGGTCTCCAGAGTAAGGACTAAACAGGTGAGACTGCGTTTCAGTTTTATGCAGCTAAAATCTACATCAACAGATTTCCAGAAGATGTTACGACAACTAACTTTTTTTTTAATCTGCACTCTTTGCTTTTCATGTAATTAACTAATGATTATATTGAGGTTTTATGTGTTTTTGTTTTATATATCTACCTAATTTTGCGCAACTGAAGCTTTGAATTGCCTTGTGTATGAATTGTGCTCTTCAAATAAACATGTCTGCCTATATTGTACTAAAGAAGGAGGCTAAATGATCAGCCTCCTTCTGTCCCATTGTCAGCCACAATCAGCCCAGACTTCTCCCGACGATCAGAATGAATGGGCCAGAAACCTTTCAGCTTTCACAAGCACTGACTGACAATAAAATGCGGACTTCTTTTGATGCCAATCTACTTCTGTGTGGAGCCTCTTGTCTCCTTCGCACCTCTGACAGAGTAAACCTGGTCAAAACATGCACTGAAAGAACCGGAGGGAATACGGGCTTTTCGGCACGCCGCACCAAATAAATGTCAAGAGGGGAAGTGCTCTCCGCGGACAGGGGGAGTCAAAACTTGGAGCTATCAGTTTCGATGCTGCACAGTTCAGAAAATATGAGATAAAATGAGTCTCTCAGCCATTCACACATTTTCCTCACCTTTCAAGAAATGAAGCTCTGAAATGGCAAAGTCATGAAAGTCATACTATCTATTTACCCGACATATGAATGTGTGTTGTCCCCATTTTAGGTCGAATAAACTTGATGACATTACATTAACATGACTTGACATTTGTTTGTAAATGACATTTGGTATTTTGGGGTGTGCCCGTAGTATAAAAGTGAGACATTAGCAATAAAGCACGATTTCGGGTCGATGCCCTGTGGAACAAAGGCAGTATCTATCCATTTCCTGGACTTGTTAAACTAAGGTTAACTTGTAAAACCGCAGCGCGTGGTGCTCCGTCTTGCTGTCAGGCCGAGCTCCAGCCTTGATGCCCACAGTCTGCTCTTATCTCCTCCTCCATATTAACGCGAGGCGATGATGATCCGATTGGTTGTTACGCTCCACAGTGACGTGTGCCATCCATCATGTCCTGGGATGTAGCACGGCTCGAGGTGAGACTGGCACGGTGCCCGCCCCTCTCAAGGCTCCAGCTGCCTGAGTGCGCCCTGTTTTCAGCACAGACCCCCACCCGTACTGTACCGGGCGGAGGAGGGAAATGTGCCACCCGTTCAACAAGACTTCTGGGGGGTTTTCAGCCAAAGGTCAGAGAAGAGGGAAACAACGCAACAGCAAACACAGCATACCGGGAGTGTTACGTTTGTGAAACTGGTGAACACAAGTCCAAGACAAATTTCCCTATGGGACAATAAAGTTGAGATTACTGTATAAACAATGTTTAAACACCGTCAACACAACACAGATGTCTAATAACTCTCCGGAGATTGTCCACCAGTCAATATCGCTGCGCTATTTTTACTAAGTTTGATTAAATCATTGTCAAAGCTGAGAACTGGGTTGTACTTTTTTTTTTAAGCTCCAGCGTTCACGGCTCGTCAGCTTCCCAGCTGGGCTGCGACCCACCTCCACCCCTTCACCGTCTCTTCTTTTCATGGCTTTACTCTGCTTTATCCTTCACCGGTCGCCCATGGCACCGCCAGTGTCTCACTCACTATAATCCGTATAGCGATGTCTACTGCCCGGGATCTGATCGCCAAAATATTTGTGTCAATAAATCTTTCTAATCACTGTTTTAATAATAATAATAATATAATAAACTTGTAAAGCGCTATTTTGGACATGCAAGGACCCTTTACATTGGAATAAAACAAAATAGGGGGTTTGCGTAATGATTTGTAGTTTGGTAGTGAGTCAGAGTTTTCCATGTCTATCCAGATTGAATATAGGCTATCCATGAGCTCCATCTCTCTGCTCCTCTCTCGACCTTTTCCTCTCCATGGGCGATTTAAGTGCATTCCTGCTCGATCTTGCGCTTTAGCCTCACTGTATTTAAGATGGGGATAGGTTTGGCAAACAGCTGATCGTTGTTACGCGGCTTTCGGAGCGAGAGCCCAGCGAAGACGGACCAGACTATAGCTCGGAAGTGGTGTCGGGTCGGGCCCTCTGCTGGCGAGTGGTGCTACTGCGCCAGTGCAATGACTAAAGAGGCTAAAAAACGAGTGGACCGGGTTAGGCAGACCAACAAGAGTGAAGCTGGACAGTGTTTTATCACAAATATTAAATAAATGCCAATCAAAGGAAAACAAGATTGAGCGCTGAGGCTTCAAGTTGTCAGTATTAATCATTTTTTTACTTAATTACCCTTTCTCCCCACTCTTCCGTCTCACTCACCGATCGCATTTCTTGAACTATTTCCAAAGTCTCTCCTGCCTGCTCCCTCCTCCTGATCACGGCTCCTCTGCTGCTTCTGCTTTGGCACATCCCTGGCAGAAGACTGTCACCGGCGGCTGGTACACATAGACTTTTATGTGCGGTAACGACCCAGTCAAAGTCAAGCCGCCATACACAGCCACACGCCGGCATCGTCTCCTCCGCGAGGTGCCACGACGAAGGTGAGGCTTCAGTCCAATTACGACGTGACGCAATCAGCAGAAGTTTAAACAAGTGTCTTTCCCGAATGACTGAAGTTTGCCGGCAGCGTGTGAACTCGGCTTTAATTACGGCACAAAGAAACACCCCGCCATGCACACGTTTTTGATTAACTTTCACTGGGACTTTAAAAGAAATCGACTCTAATTGTAAGTCGTAATCACAACCCTGTCTGTAAGAAGAGAAAAAAAGAAGATCGGTAAGGAGATTTGGAATAATTTGAATTAATGTGGCAGCCATAAGTTGTATTCCACTCTGTCTCCAAGACGAGCGAAGTGCTAATAATGCATTTTAAACAGTTAGAAATGTGAGATGAATATTTTAAGGTGTTACGTCCAACTGGGCTATATTTGTGGCTACAAATAATGAATAATGGATAGATGTTCATGTTTTTAGCTCTATTTTGTTGACATATTATCATAAGACAATTAGTTCAATAGACTTGTTTAGTTTTGTGAAAATGTCCCTGCAATTTCCAACATGCTTTGCTACTAACAAAGGAGTAGGCAATGTGAGGCCTGTGGGGGGGGGGACATTCTGACCCTTCAGTATAGATATACCAAACATGCCAAACATCGAAGAGTTAATGAGGTAGAGGGCCTGAGATTGGTGGTAAGTGCAGTGAAGCAGTGAAACATTCACCCAGGTGTATTTCAGAGAAATACTTGGCTTGGAACCTCCATGCCAGCCCTGTCTTGCAATAAAATGTTAGTTTTTGAGGTTTTAATCGTCTGTAATTATTTATCTCTTAAAGGAGCGGGCCACAGGGGTTCCAAATCTAAAATGTCTTTACCCGCGATGAATGGTAAAACTGTTAACCACTTATTAGAAATCTATTGGGACATGGGACAAAGGACTAAAAACTGGGACTGTCCCGGGTAAACTGGGACATCTGGTCACCCTAAGCATTTAGCTTCTCCTCGTGGGCCCAAATGGGGGTGAAGTTAGAAGTGACCAAGCTCTTCCACGTTTTCCCTATTTAAATACGGAGCACTTGGACTTTACTGCGCAGGACGTCAAAGTGCTCCTAAGGTGTTATTACGGCAATATAGTTCCCCTTTTCTCACCCCTTATGTTTAATTTTGTGTAGCTGTACTTGGATCGTGTAACTACTCACGTAACTGTAATTAAATAGGGGGAAACATGGAAGAGCTTGGTCGCTTCTGACTTCACTCCAGTTGGCCCCGTAGAGGAGAGGAGGAGCATCAACTCGCTTAAGCTCAGGTGAGAACATTTCTCAGTGTGGACAAACCATGGCCTGTTCCTTTAACCTCGAGCTGAACTGCAGTTTGGCATCACCCAAATCTAAAGGTTTATTAAAAAAAGTGTCAAATCGTCAAGCAAGCAAATGTGTGAATAGAAAATATTGCTTTAAAAGTTTCCCACAAGCCCCTTTTTGATATAATTGATAATTTTGGAAAATGTATGTGTTATGTGTAATACTTGATAAATTCGGCCCCTGGTCTTTTCAACATGGAAGAAAAGGACCCCACCACAACGCCCACTTGCCCACCCCTGAGCTTTGAGGGCTTTGTGTAACCCGCGTGAGATTTGCCATCAACTAGGCCAAAACATGATGTCCTTGTTGCACAGTTTGAACAAGTCTTGATCTTCTCGCTACATCTTCCTCCCCCGCCTCCGCCTCGCGCTCAAACACACGTCCGTCGACTTTCGGACGCGGGAGTCCGGCACTCCGACATGCAGAGAGGGTCACGGATGATTAAAGCCGAGGCCGGGCGAGACTCCACTCTCCCCGCGACCGGTGCACGTCAAACAGCAAAGGCTCTGTCTCCACCCATCTCCGTCAGCCCCTGGTGTTCATTTTTTCCCCCGGGGGAGACAGCGGGGCAGGGGGTCAAAGGGTGCACTCCAACCGCGGATAGTGGCTCCACGACGGAGAGGAGGCCTGGCTCTATGATGTGATTTCAAGCAGGCTTTGTGGACTTTTATTGTGCTGACATTTTGACCTTTGACCGACGCCGACCACAGGGAGGAGAGGAGAGTCGTCATCCTCCCGTTTTACTCCCAGAACAACATGGCACTCTACAGAAGACGGGCGGAGGCTTGTGGTTTTATCCTTAAAGCAAACCATGCACGCCAATATTCTGTTTCTATAACTGAAAAGGTCACACGTGCAGATTTAGGTTTCTAAAATTAAGTCATAAGTAATCTCATATTTATGATAATTGAAGTCCAACTTTTAAGGTGATCATCATCATTTTGTAATTTTTTTCCACTGTTCACGCCATAGACCGTTAAAAAGAATAGACAACTCCTCCTCACTCCTCCCCGTTTACCACAATGACCACGTTCGAGCGGGAAATCATGGCGGATTCACAGACTCCTCCTTCCCAGCTCTGATGAAGCATGTTCCTAAAAAAGGGCATAAGGGCGGGATCTTCACTGTAGACTCGGCCCTTGCGTAGCTCGCGCAGCTCCAATGCTAACAGTCCGACCCTCATTAGTACGAGATTTCAAAAAAATTTATTTCGAAAACCAGCCTGGTTTCTTTAAATGTGACTGACCCGGCGTTATCTCAGCAGGAATATGTAGCCGTAGAAAGTGTTTAAAAAATAGAAACCAGGCGTTGAAGTTGTTTTTAACGTGTCCAAAGTCCAATGCTTTTCAATGGGAGACTAGCGGCTCTATGGGGGTACTACAGCAATGGCGGCCTCCAGTGTTGCGGTCGTGAAGCAGAGCAGCCAGCGGCCATTGGGTCACCATTTTTCTTTGGCCTTTATGTAAACAGGACAATTCAAAATCTTATTATCAGGGGAGTCCTGGTCCCTGGGGAGAAGCTAATGTGCATGTTTTAAGTGGTAAGGGATGAAACGGAGCAGTGAAGAGTAAACTTATTTTGAAAGTCGCTCGCAGTGGGAAGAGGTTAAAGTAAAATCAGTAAAATGGCAATAAACCTCAAATATATGCAGCATGCCAAGATAGATGTCATAATCTCAAAACGGACTTTGTTGAAATGAACTTCCAGTGTGTGATAAGATGAATTTGAATCACATTTAAATATTTAGGAACCCCCGCCCCCCCCCCCCCGTCAAATCTCTGTAGTGGATCTGCTTTAGGGTCCAAATGAGCCGGCAGTCACGTGCTCCTGACAGGACGTGAGATTTCCAGGAGGAATGACTTAATGGAAATGTCAAGAGCAGCGGTGGCTCGGAGCGCAACGACCCGCTCACTTGGCCGTGGCGGGGCGAGGGGGGGCTTGTTGTCATGCAGCACCGGGCCGGACTAAAATCTGCCTTCATCAGAACAGAAATGCTATTGTCACTTTTAAATGGGATTGCGGACACTCAGTGGCATAGTAATGAGGGCGGAATCAATACTGTTGGGTTCTCGTGGAGGCGGTTCGGCCATTTTAAAGACTGAATGCAACATAGCGACAAAAGGGAAGGCTATTTTGGTAATATATCTGAAGGGGTAAACAAAGGGGAACTAAAAGCCTGGCAAAAGCAGTTTAGGGATTTGTCCGGTGGGCAAGTCCTTGAAAGATATTTAACATGGAAACTTCTCCTTAACACCGGGACTGTCCGGCATCAACGTGGTATTTACGTGTACATCGTCTTAAAAGACACCATTAAGACATTTGCATCCATGACTCTAAATACATTTAACATCCGTATACATAGTTTAATGCAGACTTCCTATACTGTTTTGTTAAAAAAAAAAAGAAAAATTGCCAAACAAACAATCTGGGACCCCCTCAGTACATTTTTTTTACCCTTTAATCCCCACCCAATTTTCTCCAGTTTGGCAGTACACAAATAGTCGAAAACACTACAAAAAAAGGAATAAAAAGGTGTAAAAATAAATAAAAATAAAGCGATGAAAAAGTGTCACGTTAAAGTGACAAAAGAGCCACAAAAACGTGACAATATATATGTGTGTATTAAGGCAAGGCAAGTTTATTTGTAGAGCACAATTCATACACAAGGCAATTCAAAGTGCTTCACAGTTGCATAAAACTACAAGAAAACAGATCAAATCAATCATTAAAACATCAACATAAACATTAATCAATTACAGTAAAAGGCAAGAGTGCAGATAAAATACTTTCAGTTTTCATCTGCTCGGGTAAAAAGAGCTGTTTTCAGCCTGGATTTGAACATTGTCAGAGTTGAGGCCTGTCTCACATCCTCATGAAGACTGTTCCAGATTTTAGCTGCATGAAACTGAAACGCAGCCTCACCGTGTTTAGTCCTGACTCTGGGAACCACCAGGGGACCCCTCCCTGAAGTTCTCAGGGCCCGAGATGGTTCATACGGCTCGAACATGTCAGAGATGTACTTTGGTGCTAAACCATGAAAAGACTTGTACACAAGCAGAGCTGTTTTAAATTCTATTCTTTGAGTGACAGGAAGCCAGTGCAGAGACCGGAGCACTGGACTAATATGGTGGTATTTCCTGGTTCTTGTCAGGACTCGAGCAGCAGCGTTCTGGATGTTCTGCAGCTCTAACAGCTCGTTTAGAAAGGCCAGTGAGCAGCCGTTACAGTCGTCTAACCTGCTGGAGACAAATGCATGGATGAGTGTCTCTAAGTCTGGTTTTGACACTATTCCTCTGATCTTAATGTTTTTCAGATGATAAAAAGCTGATGATGTTATTGCTTTAATGTGGCTGTTGAAGTTCAGGTCTGAGTCCATGATTACTCCTAGATTTCTAACCTGATTTTTTGGTTTTACAGAGAGAGACTCAAGGTGACTGATAACACTTTGTCTTTGTGTCTGTGGGACAAAAACAATGATCTCAGTTTTGTCTGAGTTTAGTTGGAGAAAGTTGTTTTGCATCCACGAACCAATCTGTTCGATGCAGTGACAGAGAGTATCTACAGTATTACCAAGTCTCTCAAAGCGCTAATGTAATCATTATTCATTCACTACATACTGGGTGGTGATAGAAAATACAAATAGAGCTGTTTAATCTTTTGCCTCATGAGCTCCACTGTAGGTCCATCATCCCCGTTTGCTGTCAGACAGTACAACCCTCATGTGCAATA
This sequence comes from Proterorhinus semilunaris, assembly GCA_021464625.1. NCBI lineage: Eukaryota > Metazoa > Chordata > Actinopteri > Gobiiformes > Gobiidae > Proterorhinus > Proterorhinus semilunaris. The sequence goes on along the minus strand of CM038358.1, from coordinate 26,478,972 downwards.
ACCTCTGTGTCACTTTATCAATCACCTGTACTACAACTATGAACCTTGCACTGCCAAATTGTCTATTCTGTTCATTTTCTTTTGACCCTTTTAAAGTTTTCAGCCTCTTAAAGGGATATTTCAGGATTTTTGACATTGGGCCTCATTCCCTAGTTATCCAGAGTGTTGTTGAAGTCTGGAGATATTTTGGTCTTAAATTCATGCAGTTCTTATATTTGAAGAGTCTAGTGGCGCTAGGCTAGGGCAAGGCTAAAGCATGTCTATGGTATCAGTTAGCCTGCATTAAAAACAGTCTGACCCGCTCCACAGTGCACCTGAGGTAAATCAATTATAACGCCACACTAACGATATAAATGTCTGTGTCGATAGAATATTTTTTTAAATATAACTGACCTTGTATCACACGCATTTTGAGGGACTATTTTCTCGCAGATCACTCCGCCGCTGCGTTAGCTCACAACCACAAAGCTGATGCTGCTCAAATATAAGTTATTTTTAATGGTTAAATTATTCTATCAACACAGACATTTATATGGTTAGTCTGGCGTTATAAGTGATTTGCCTCAGGTGCCCTGTGGAGCGGGTCAGACTGTTTTTAATGCAGGCTAACTGATACCATAGACATTCACTAGCCTAAGACTAGCCTGGTGCCACTAAGCTCTTCAAATATAAGACCTGCATGAATTTAAGAAAAAAATATCTCAATGTCAAAAATCCTGAAATATCCCTTTCCAGTTCAGCTTTACTCAAATCTAAAAGGTCGGAGCCTGTGTAACGCCTCATTTGAAAGCTAAGACCTACAAAACTCATCTAAACGGATCGTTTTCCTCGTGTTGTTGCTGCGTTGTTTTGTCGTTACTTTTTGGACCTTTTTTTAATCACATTTTTTGTCAAATTTTCATCACATTTTGTGCCACTATTTTGTCACTTTTTCATCGCCCTTTTTGTCACTCTTTTGTTGCATTCCCATTTTCCTCTCATTGTCGTCGCTCTTTTGACACTTTTTTCCACAAGCTTTCAGATTCGGGCAAAGCCGAAGTGGAGATAATGTGCCCGGGAAAGGCGGGGGTTAAGAGGTGAATTCGCTGTACATCAAATACCTCTATTTATTACATGTGTGCGCGTCATCCTGTTCTTCGACTGCACTTTTTTTTTTTTCCAGGCTATTTGCACCCCCGGAGTGTTCTGGAGAGCTGACGTAACACGTGCAGTTCTCCTTGTCAGATCAATCAAGTCCAATCTCTTCAAACAAAGATACGGATAAGTCCTGACGAGGAGCACAAAAGTAGTAACCTTTATGTAAAATAAAATAAAAAAATAACATTTCAGAGTAGTAAGTCTTTAGGCTCACTGTTTCATGTGACCCGCATTGTCTAAACACCCCCGCGCTTGTTTGGAGACGTTTGGAGACGTTCCCCTCAGTGGACACGAGATCCCGCGCGCTCAGTTACCGCGGTGACCTTCAGCTGGGCGCGGCCTCTCTCTTGTCCCGCTATCTCCCAGCGGTTGGCATTACGGCACAATTAAAAATGCGTGTTCAAAGCGACCCGTCGCCGCGGTGGTTCGCCGCGCAGCCTGGCACCCCGTAGTGGCGACGGTGACACGCGTGACTCCGCGCCGAGGGAGCCCGCGCTCAGTCCGCGCGCCTCGAACTGTACTCATTCATTTCATCTCGCGCCGTGGAAATAAATTAATAAACACATCTCCCAAATAATTACACCGACGCTCTTGGCTACGCGGGGATTTATATTTCTGCTATTTCCCGCTTCCCGCGAGCGAGGGCAACAGCTCAGGACGTCTTCAGATAAAAGGTGAGCGCGCGCTCTTTTATTTCTAAGTGTTTTGGCTTCGTGACATTCTTCTTTCCAACTTGGACAACAGTCAGAGCCTTTTTTTTAATAATTTCTTTTTTTTTAATTTTTTTTGTTGCTCCCCAGGCGCAGTCCTTGTCGAACCACGGGGGGGAACTTACTTCGCATGTCATCCTACTAATGTTTTTTTTTTTTTTAATCTTTCAACACTACTTCCCCCACTTTTACGCGCTTGATTTGACAGCCCCGTAATCGAACACTCCCCTTTCACCCATTGCTCTGAGCATTTTTTTTAACAAAGGAAAAGCCCATTTTACGCGTGTCCTGCTTTGCGTCCGCGGTTAAACTCGCGTTAACTCGTCGCGGTTACGAACTGCAGCCGCCTCTTCAACGCCTTTAGGACCCGGAGGAGCGCGTAAAGTGTGACCGGAGACACAGGCTGCGTTTGTAAAGAACCCTCCACACTCTCCCTTTCCCCCCCACCCACCTCTCCGCTCACAACTCGCTCAGAAATCATCCAAAATCTACCCGAACCACCCCCCCTGCGCTCGACCTCCGCCAGGATCTACGTGGTTGTTTTTTTTTTTTTACGACGCCCTTGTGGACTCCAGAACTCGTGCGCACAGTGCCGCTCGAACGAACCGCTTTCGCCGTTGCGCGTGGTGGGAGAATGAGTGTTTTACGCGGGATGGAAAAGTTGCCCACGGACTCCTTTCCCCGCGCGTAAACTTGTTGAATGGCTCGATCGCGAACACACGTGAGTATTACGCCTTTTTTATTTATTTTTTAACGCACTGGATATCGTGGAGCGCGACCGGATAACGCGATAATGGCGTGATTGTGTTCGTTCGTGGCATTCGGATTTGAGTGAGACAGAAGCCGCGAGTCAAAGGCTTGAACTGTTTTTATTGCAGCTTTTATTTTGCATTTTTTTTTCTCGAGTTCCTCTCCTCCCGCGCGAGGCTTAATCAAGCTGTTCTTTTTTAATGGACTCCGAGTTGTCGCTTATTGGCGCGTTAACCTGTTGCGCAGCGGGTCAGTCGTCTTAAGTGCCTCGCCTCTGCGTAAAAAAAAAAAAAAAAAGCCAAACAAATAGGAGTCAGCATGGGGGGGGGGGGGGGGACCGTGCCCGGCAGTGCGCGTTAAATGCTTCGTAAATTGGCGTGCGGTACAGAGCACTTTTGGATCGGTCGTTTCAGCTGGGACGACTTTTTGCCTCGTTCTCTATTGTTAGTGTATGGGGGGGGGACTTGGATTGTGTCAGTGTCTTGGTCATAATAAGAGACCTTCTGGCAAGGGTTAACTCCGGACCAGTGCATGGTTATGCGCCACTCTGAAGTTGAAAGGACAGGAAAAGAGCGAGAGAAAAAGAAGGGGGGGGGGGGGGGGGCTTAAAGGCAGCCAAAGCAAACAGTCTCCCTCGCCAGTCTGTCCCACTGTGCCTCCGCGTGGAAGTGTCGCCGCTCGCCCTCTTGGCCGCGACACCATTGGACACATTTACCCGTTTATTGTCGCAGTCTTCCCGACAGCCGTGCCCCGCGCGTCAGTCTGCTCGAGCTGGCCGCGGATCGGAAGTTATTGGTTGGAAGGAACTGGGTGTACACACGTTCGAGAATCAGGGGGGGGGGGGGCAGGTGTTGATACAAAGAGGCGGCAAAAAAGAAAGAGCAATTGTCGCGCCGCGCCTGGACCCCCTTCGCGGCCCCGCTCCGCCGAAATCAAAGTATTCTCTTGTAATCAGCAGCGTTTGGCGGGAGGCTGGTGGGGGGGGGGGGGGGGACAGGGAGGCGATTGCTCCGTGTTTCAGCACCGCGGACAGCTCCTCTAACTTTGTAATCTGGACAAGGCAGGGGCTAAACAAGTTTCTGCTTCTGTTTAGACAGCAAACAGGTCTCTGGCTGGGTTCCTAGACCATGCCCTGGGACCACGCTCACAGCCAGGCATTTCTCCAGTTGTTTTATTTTTTTCATCCGTTCAATCACAGATGCCAATGTGTGACAATGCAGAAGACTCTCTCAGGTCCCACGTCAGTCAGAACCATCTTTGTAACTTGTCACGCCTGCATTTAACCGATATTAGCGTTAGATATTAGCCCGCGGTGTTGTCTTGGCAGAAGGTGGCGCTGTTTTCTTCGCCTCCTGTGAGCTCTACTAATTCTGTTTCCTGTCTTCAGCCGTCATGTTCGCTTAGGTCCAGGCAAATAACGCTTTCCGCTCCTTGGTTAATATTCGTGTCGATCCTGCACATTGCTAATGCCTACTGGGCTACATGTTCTTGACAATAATAGAACAAGCTGGACAGGCTGTTCTTCTTCCCATGTCTGGATGGACCTTACCTCTAAACGGTCGCCTGTCATGCTAAGACTTTTGAACCTCAGTTGGTCTACCAGCAATATACCCTAACAGCTCTGTACCTGATTTTTTTTTTTTCCATTTAAAACAATGAAAGAGGAAACCACTAAATTAAAATGTTGGTTGAGATACAAACTCATCCCTAATCTTCCTAACATGTTTGAAGCGTCCCAATTCTTCACAGGGACACGTGTAGAGACACATTTCACAATCTGCAGGGTCGAATTTACAAAAATGCTAGAAAAGTAGCCCGCAAGTAACATGGATACAAATGTCTGTGTAAGCTCTCAGTCGTACAGGAGTTGTCCATCCTCAATGAAGGTACTTGATTCATCTTCTGTACTCAATAGTTGAAGTCTTCGAAAGTTTCGCCTCTCATCCAAAAGGCTTCGTCAGCGACAAAGGTCACAATCTGCACGCAGCTGAATATATAGACCACTGGGGAGGAGTTAGGGTAGGCCCGGCTCCTCCCCTTTAATCACAGCTACTCTCACCCGTGAGTAAACCTCTTTGATACAAATGCTTTATACTTAGATCGATAGACAAATGTCTGAGTTTACAATATACTAAAGGAACAAAAAAGAAAAAAGTATAGCTCCTTTAACGGTTCTCAAACGTTTCACACCAAGAACCTCCTCGTAAAAAGCTGAATGTCCGAACTGGGTCTAAGAAACATGGTCGACAAAAGACCTCAGCTGACTGTGCATAACGTGGTCTATTTGGCGGCATATTTGCCTTGTGACCACATTTATTTATGTATTGGTTTATCTGGTCGGGACAGTGCACGTTAATGAACCTACATGGGTCTCATGCATGTAAACAAGCCACACCGGTGTCATATGTGCCTCCATTGGCGACAGCGATTACATTTAAATGGACAAGGCCAGAGAGGAGCACATGTTTGTCTGTGTTTTCCGCCCACTTGCAACATGAGCAGGATAAACAGGAAATGAATACTGAAGGGCAAATAATCTGAAAACATATTGAATTGTGAGATAGCTGCACGAATAAACAAGTAGCCTAATTCCAGCAACAGCTTTGACCGGGGGCATTTGCAGTCGCAGCCTGGCTCGATTTAGCATACGATCTGTTGTGCAAAAAAAAAAAAACAGCATACGTTATAAAAAGGTTTTTGTTTTTATTCCCGTCATCGATCCGTGGAAACAAAGATGAGCAAAACTGTTTATGAACACGTTTAGCCTCGCCGGTACTCCACCCAGGCTGTGCTTTTGAGACGAGGCGCTGAAGGAGTGCGAGAGTGGGCGAGCGAGGGAGGAGAGAGCGATGGGGAGAGAAAGTGCAAGCTGCAGAGCATTGAGATCAAACCCAAATAAGCTTTGGAAATGATTAAAGACTTTTATAACACACGGCCACTCCAAACTGATTTAACATAGGGCACCGGTCGTCCCAGAGCTGTGCACCGTAACAAATATATAAATAAGTGATACCAGTACTTTAACAATACTTGGTTTTCGATACATGTACTAAATGATTTGTCAAATAGAACCATAAAACTAATGAATGTAATCCTTTTCATTCAGTTTCATTTTATTTTGAATTTGTATCATTTGTTGGAGGTGAAACAACCAAGAAATGTATTTTAACGACAAAAGGGCAGAATTTATTTAATATTTTGTTCAAATTTTTAACACATTTTTTCAGTTTTTTCCCCAAAATGTTCCTTTTTTTTTTTTTTTTTTTTCTAAATTTCCCCAAATATTTATAATTTCCCCCAATTTTTGTGCATTTTTTTCCCACAATTTCCCCCAACATTTTCCTTTTTTTTCTCAATTTTTTACACATTTTTTCATGTTCCCCCCCAAAATGTTCCATATTTTTTCAATTGTTTTTCCTAAATCTCCCCAATAATTTGTTTTTTAAATTAAAATTCCTAATTTTTCTCCCCAAAATGTTAAAATCCCCTCGCACACACATTTTAAATTTTTTCCCCCACTTATTTTTCCCAATTGTTTCCACTTTATTTTTTTATTTTTTTATCTCAACTTGTCTTTCACTTCTTTTCCTTTGAATTTTGAAGAACAACAGCATCACAACTTGAATATAAAAATGTGTATGTCTTTTCGGTTCCTGCTTTCAATACTTTAATTTTTTCAATACCTAAATATTATATATTTCGATACCAGACTAATCCCGTCTGCTCAGTGTAAAATATCAGCACCTCGGACAGCTTCGAACCAACACGAGAACGTGTCGAATGCATTGGAAAAAGTTCCCAACAGTGACAACAAAAAAGTTCCCCTCACATCATTCTTTCCGCTCGGGTTTGAAACAGTGGGCGGCCCGTAGACTTGGATTAGTGGCACAGTTTGAAGAGATCCGACAATTCAACAGCCCTTTAGGGAATAATAAAGTTGAACTGAGTTAAATTAAATCGAATCCACTCAATGGGGTCGTGGTGGTGATGGAGCCGTTAGTGTTTTCAGCTGCAGCGGAACCGGATTCATTCGGGACTCGTTCCCGGTCCTGCCACTGTCAGGCATGAATTTGGAAACGCCTGTTTTCTAATGAGCGAATAATACAACAACATCACGGACACATGGAGAACTTTTGATCGTTCACAGTTTTTTTTAAATAGCATTGAGTAGATTCACCAACATGTCTGTGTATGCTGTCAGTTGTCCAGGAATGTTTCATTGATGCTGAAACGACAGGGTTAGAAGACTTGTCTGTTTCTGGTTTAGTCTACTTTTATTAATGTACCAATGTATTACTGCAAACATTATTTGATAGAGACGAACGAGGTCCTCGATCCTGCGACCTTGTGTTCCCGAGGCGTGCGCTTTACTCACGGAGCTAAACGGGCGGAGTGGTGGGAGGCCGCTGCATTTATTAAACCCTTTCGCGATTTACTGCTTATATCAATTTAAATATGTTGTAATGAGAGCTAAGGTTTAGGGGGGTCCTTGAGCATTATTTTGGGGGTTTGTTGGTTATTTTTAGTTTTGGATTCGTATATAACAATGTACTGGTGAAGCGAGATCTCAGTTCAAGAGTCTTGTTAGGAATGCTCAGTGAAACCACAGCCCATGCCACGGGGGCTCGCTGCCTGCTGACTTTAAAACACTGCATGCCGGAGCTGCCCACGGGGACGCGATGCGAGCGGACACAAGGGGCTGTTTGAGAAGCCTCCCCTCCCCCTCCCCCTCCCCACACACACCAGAGCCATTCAATTATTGATGACTTTAATATTCAATCTGACCTCACTTTTCTTTTTTTTCCTCGGGTAAATTATGACATTCCTCGGAAACGTATAACATAATAATATATTCTTAAGCAGTTGTACAATACCTTGAATCTCTCTCTAACTTTTAAGACCAATCAGGGTATTTAATTAAGTACTGTATTTAATTTCAGTTCTGATTCATTTTAAGCAGCAGAACAGTGAACATTTGGTTTCACTCCTACTTTTATGTGGATATTTGTCCACAAACTTGCAAATATGACGCCTTTTCCAATGAAAGATCATATTAACCTCTTATCCCCTGCCTGGACCGAGCGCATTTTCTCTGTGTGTCTTTTTGTAATGGATTTTCGTCACATTTTTGAAGCGTTATTGTCGTGTTTTTGTCTCTCTTCTTTCCTTTTTTTTTTTTTTTGCTTTTATTGTTGCTTTCTCATGGCACTTGTTCACTGTGTTTTATTTATTTATTTATTTATTTGTCACTTTTTGGCATGTTTTTGTCGGCTTTTAGATTTGTGTACTGCCAAACTGGGGGAAATGTGCCGGGTTCAGGTGCGAGTTAAGGAATCAGATGTATTGAAATAGTCTCGGAAACTCCTGTTTAGAGCCTTATAACTCTCAAGATGGATGGAAATTACTCGGACAGTCCGCTGTGGCTTTGTGAACCATCATAGCTGCCCTCGTGGCTGGAGTTTCTGGTCTGAATGGACTGTAAGCCTCGTGCCTCGGGGCAGTGGAGCGAACAGTCCGTGCTCAGGCTGAGGAGTACATCGCTGAACCTTTACGTCACAACCAGCGTAAATCGAGAGGCCGCTGCTTTGTTGGATTTAAATGCCGCCGACTGTTAGCACCGTGCGGCTCTTGCACATTGACAAAAAAGACCTCCACAAAGAGTCAGTGTTTCAGGATGAACTTTCTGACTGTTCCGTTCCACAAAAGGATCTCCACAGTGGAGACGTGGGTCGTAGAGAAGGGTTAGGACTGCACTCAAATCAGAATCACACTTTGAACGGTGAAGGCAAAAACCTCTAAACGATGCATCTTTTATTAGTTGAGCAGTTTTTTTTTCAGTCTTCCATTCCTTAAAGAGTTCAGAGAGAGATGACCACGTACTGACGACTGAATGAAACCGTATCACACTTTCCATTGGCAGAAGACAACGCGACACTGCACCAAAGAGAGCAGGACAAACATTTTTCAGACACTGCTGGGGGAAAAAAACTAGAGACACATGATAAAAAAAATATATATTGTGTAGATAAGACCATTACTGTGTTTCCCGGTGGAAAGGCAAAGGGTCCCAAAACCTCTTTCCTTACATTAACCTTTTAATAATAATAATAATAATAATAATAATAATGCATCGGTTTTATATAGCGCTTTTTTGCACAGTCAAAGACACTTTACATTGCACTATTCATTCACTCCATACGTGGTGGTAGTAAGCTACTATTGTGGCCACAGCTGCCCTGGGGTAGACTGACGGAAGCGAGGAAACCAGTCTGCGCCATCGGCCCCTCCGACCACTCACTCTACTCACTACATTCCCCATTCCTCCTGGTGTTCCAAAACGGTCTCCCACCCAAGTACCGACCATAGCTTCCCAGATCTGACGGGACTGGGCATAGCAAAGGCTCGGCTCCAGTGTGGCTTCACCCAAATCTAAAAGCTTCTTAAAAAAGTGTCAAAATAGCAACAAAAATGAGATGAAAATGAGGATGAAAATGCCACAAAAGAGGGATGGAAAAAAAAAACTGTGAAAAAGTGACAAAAATGTAACAAAAAAGATCCATTTAGACGAGTTTAGTAGGTCTTTGAAATGAGGCGTTGGTGACCCTGGTCTACGGGTCTTATGGATTTGGGTAAAGCTGAACTGGACAAAATGCACTCGGTTAAGGCGGGGGGTTAAGAGGTTCAAGGTAGCCTGTGTAGGATTCTCTGAAAATATTTAAAACCCATATTTTTGGATCCTCAATAGAAATGTTGCAGAAAGTATTACAATGATCTTTCAAATGTAGAAACAAGTTATCATAAAAAAAAAAAAAATACTACGTAAGTAAAGTTCAGATCGTTACCGTGAATGTCCTTCGTTACTGCATCACACCAGCGTTACTAAGATATCTGAGGCTTAACCTCACACGCGCTCTTTGATATAACTGAAGAAATAACTAATGCTGTAGATAACAAGAAATGTGCAATAGGGTTATTTATTGACCTGAGTAAAGCGTTTGATACAATAAACTATGATATATTAATTAATAAACTAGAACTTTATGGAATTAGGGGTGTAGCTCTACAGTGGGTTACCAGTTACTTAAAAAATAGAAAACAATGTGTGAAAATCGGTGATTATCAGTCGAGTTGTCGACAAATTGTCTGTGGTTTACCTCAAGGTTCTATTCTGGGCCCAAAATTGTTTAATATGTATATTAACGACATTTGTAAAACGTCTGAAATACTTAAATTTATCTTGTTTGCTGACGATACAAATATTTTTGCATCAGGAGACGACTTGCAACAGCTGTGTCGGATTGTCAACTGGGAACTCAAAAGTGTCAACAAGTGGTTCAAACAAAATAAATTATCTTTAAATCTGAGTAAAAGCAAAATGATGACATTTGGCAACTGTAACTCCAATGCTCAGGAAGCAATTCAGATAGAAGGTGTTGTTATCGAGCGAGTGCATGAAATCAAATTCCTTGGTGTGATTATTGATGACAGAATTACTTGGAAATCTCATATTAAATATATATCTACGAAAATTTCTAGAAGCATTTCAGTAATAGCAAAAGCAAAGCACATTTTAAACATCAAAGCTCTACATACCTTATACTGTTCTCTGATTTTGCCCTACTTATATTATTGTACTGTGGTTTGGGGTAGTACTTATAAAAACACAGTTAAACCAATAATATTGTTGCAAAAAAGAGCTATCCGAGTAATTCATAAAGCTGGGTTTTTGGACCACACAAACTCATTATTTTTAAAATCAAAGATCATGAAGTTTTGTGACATTGTTGAGTTCCAAACTGTTCAAATGTTATTCAAAGCAAGGTATAAATTGTTACCAAACCAATTACAAAGAAGGTTCCAAGAACGTACTGGTCGTTATGAATTACGTGATGAATTAAACTTTAGGATTCAGAAACATAGCACAACTTTGAAAAGTTTTAGTCCAACAGTTAATGGTGTACAATTGTGGAATAAACTGGAGATGGATTTGAAACGATGTCCAAACGTCAACCTGTTCAAATTTAAATATAAACAAAAGACTTTTGAAATATACAGACAAGAAGAAATGTGTTGCCACTAGGGGGAGCAGTAGGATGGATTATGTGTATTGTTTCCTCTATAATCTGGAAGAGTGTTGCTGCTTGGAACGGTTGTCATTCTATTGCTCAAATTCACAAATGGAGAATTAGGGTTGGCAGGTTATGGATCTGTTGAGAGGGACCCTCCCAACGGGCTCTAAACCTTGTCTTTTAATGCACCACTCAGCATAGGAACATATTCTACAAAATCAGCTGTTAGGGCAGCCGTGTGGGGGTTTGTTGATTGGGAGTTACTGCCCTCTTCATCTGGCCCACTCTCTGGCTTTTTAATGCACCACACTATGCAGGGCTTACATCATACTTCACATATAACTCAATTAAATAAATATATAATAATAATGATTATGAAAATTACACCCAAATTAAAATTATACTGAGAATGGTAATGACAACTGGAAAGTATCAAGATCTCAGATTATAATATCTATTAATGTACCCTCATAACATAAAAGTAACTCTTGGTTATCAAGGGTAAAAATCTGAAAGAAATATATTAAGGATCACATTTTTTTTTTTTTGACTGCTTTGTTCTAGACATCGTACATGAAACAAGATTGTTGTTGTAGCTGTGCGTTGCTTCAATTAATTGTATAAACAGTTCATATATTATTATTTTTTTTGGTAAGTTTGTAAGTTGGTCTGTATGAATGTAGCTGCTTGAAATGTTTTAAATGTTCTTTTTTTATTTATTTTATTGCACTCGGGGGTGGGCACTCATAAGCTTTTGCTTCAGCCCACTCCTTTTGAGCACAATGTGTACTGCTCAAATAAACAAATAAACTAAACTAAACTAAGGCTTTCTCGGCCACGTCGCTCTCGATGTCAAACGGCGCCATAGAGCTTCGCTCAGTCACACCCGTCTTCCATCTCTGTAGGTTTCATTATTACCCAGGGTGTCTGTGAATTAAATCCAGTATCCCCGCGCTTGGCTCCTCTGGCCGTCACTTATTAGCCGTGAATGTTCCCTATTAAATTAAAATAAGATAAGCGCCCTCTTGCACCCGGCCGCCGCCTCGGCCTAATTTGACGGTCTCATAATGAAAACTTACGTCTTTATTATGAAACGGCCGGCGATGACAGCGGCATTTTCTTTCTTCCCTTTTTTATTTATTTACTTTTTTGTACCTTCGTGGATTTCGCGGATTGACATTTATATTTATGAAATTTGATACGCGCGCCTCCCTGGGCTTATTCATCATTCAGCGCCGGAGCAGGGTTATCAAATTTGTAATTGGCCTCTTCTTATGAGACTTGTTGATTGACATTTGCACGATGACGCCAAGCCAAGATTTCTCCCAAGATAGACGTAGCTCCAACCTCTCCATAGCACTTTGAGTCACACTTTCCTTATGATGCGTTCAGGCCTGTAGCCGCTATGGTATAAGACTAGGAGGAGGACATTCGTGTTTAGCGAAAAGTAAGACCAATTTAATTTCTACATCCGATGCGACCTAAGTGTAGGAGCATGGAATGTGAACCAATTCCCACATGAGAAACCTTGTCTACAAACCAATTTAAAATGCTGAAAAACTTGCTGAAATTAAATCTGAGACAAACGGGGGTCCCAGGGTGGAGTAGCTAATGGTCTCAGTTCTCTCTGGGTAAATCCGTCCAAAAGCATGATTGTGTCTGGAGGACTGTTGATTCACACTGGCGCGTGGTGAACTGTCTGAAAGCAAATTACAGCGATAACCCAAAGAGAGATGTAAAATAACATTTGAAAAAAACTCATATGTAAAAAAACAGCCTCTATAAAAGATCAGCAGAGGCAATGTTCTATTCACACACAGAGTGTCTTCTTCTATGGTCAAATCTGGGTCAAATCAATAGTGTAGTAAGTCGCTTCTTTTTTATTGCATCCATTGGATCAAGGTAAATGTGTGGGAGCAGTATTTCTCGGCTTTAAAAAGGGCTTTGACACTGTAAACCACCAAGTACTCTTGAGAAAACTAAACGTTTCCAAACAAGCTTTAAATGGGTTTAAATCGTACCTTAAATCAAGACAACAGTGTGTAGAAATAAATGGTATTAAATCAACCATCCAAAATGCAATTTAGGTGTACCACAAGGGTTGATATTGGGCCCCTTGCTGTTCTGTCTATACATAAATGATTTACCGGAAATCTGCAAAAATACCAGCTGCCAATTGTATGCAGATGACGCAATCATTTTTGTAGCTGCACATTCCCCTAAACAGGCTTCAGACTTGTTGAACAGGCAGCTTGTCAGCACATCTCAGTGGCTGCGGGACAACTGTCTGACCTTAAATTATGCTACAACTGTTGCCATGTGTTTTTCTCTAAAGAGAAATTCAGCAAATGATCTAAATAATATTGACAAAATAAAATCGAGCAGGTTGATGAGTTTAAGTATGTGGGGTTTATTATAAATTCTAAACTGAAGTTTGATGCCCATGTCAGAAAAATGTTTAAGTCCATCAAGACAAATTGTAATTGTTTCCGTATGATTAGGTCGTGTGTATCACGAGTATATCTACATGCTATGATTTTATCTCATACGTTGTATTGTTCAATTGTTTGGGGCCAGGCCTCACAATCTGTCCTAAAGCCTTTAACATCACTCTACAAGCAAACACTTAACGTGTTTGATCCAAAACCAATGATCATTCAAAAATATAAAATGATGACATTCGATAACTTCATCAGTTTCTCTTTTATTAAAATATATATTCAAGAGTCTTAATGGTCTTGCTCCTTCTGTAATTTAAAAAAAATACACTAATCAAGGAGTGAGCTCTCTGGGTCAGTCTGCGTTCTCAGTAAAAGGGACACAGTTATGGAACTCTTTGCCACTGGAGCTAAAGTCCCAAATGGACCTGAGACTGAGACTGAAGCTGTGGCTAAAGAACAAACACAAGTGTGAACAGTGAACTGTATGGCTGGACTCGGGATGGGAAGGGATCAGATATGTCTTCTCTTCTTTCTTTTTATAGTTGTATTGTTTGATGCTTCTTACTGATTTTTCATCTTTCTGTTCTGTTTTAAACCCTTTGAAAAGCCTAACCCGGGACGGGGGCTGCAAATTAGTCTACGGCTAGACACTTTATGTGCACAACACCGGCCACCGAGTCGGCAATGTTTTCTTGTACTGTCTCTGTCAAATAAACAAATAAATTAAACAATTCTAATTAAGAGGCACCCTGCGTAGATTTTACCCAATAAAAAAATTGAAATACAAGCATTTATTTTATGACAGATATTTTTCGTCATTGAAAAATACCTCATAAATGTACAAACCTTTGCTCTGAGCGGCTCAGCTCTCCTGAGACAGGACTGTAACTTTACCGGGAGTGGGGACGTCCAGCTCGTCTCTATGGAGATGTGACTAAAGTCAGTAGAATTTGAGATTTAAATAGGTTTAGGTTTACATCCAAATCCATTCTTTGATTACCCACTGCATTTTCTGTGTTGAACTGGTCATTCGGAGCATGTTTTGTACTGATGGCAACAGTATAGTCCAAAAGTTTATGCAGTGTGCCTCTAAGTTACACTGATTCCACCTACACACAATACAGTAACAAATAACGACTAAACAAAGTCTGAATACATGTCCAAATACTGTATTACTGTATTCAACAGAGTTAACCTGTTACCTGCCAGCTTAGGGATAGGGTTTGCATATATGAATCTCAAAGCGTATTGACTGGAAGGCTCACAGCCTCTATGCCAGTGTGATACCTCATTTGAAAGCCAAGACCTTTGAGTTTCTAAAAATATGTGTCTAACCCTAATCATAACCCTAACCGGCCCCGGATCAGGGAGGACAGCAAGTAACAGGTTAATGCCTATAAGCCGTTTTTATGTTATCATGTGGGCCTAAATGAGACCACATAACAGACTAAAACACTTTCTTTTTTCCAGCACTATATGCTCTTAAAGTCGGAGAGAACACCTGCATGTTCTGTGAGCTGCAGTGTGATACAGAGGGGGCATAGCCCAGAGCAGTGAGTGGAAAGGCACCTGACCGTAAAGTTAGTGGTCCCTGTGGCAGCGGGGGAGTCTATAAACAGAAATGAATGAGTGACACTTTAGGCAGCAGGGCTCCACACCGGCACATGATGGAGGCTTTTAACCTTTAGCCGAAATCTAGCTCTGCTCTGTGGACATTTTTTCTTCTGGCACTGATTTTTTGTTGTTGTTTTTTGTTTTCAAATTGAAAGATGAAGTTACAACAAAAACATATTCAGTGGAAAATAAAATTCAGATACAGCACACACTAGAACTATCTCCGCTGACCAAGACTAAGGCTGAATATGGGGAAATCAGGTATTTATCCAATCCACTTTCATTATATGGCACGTTCAAACAAAAACACATTTCAAGTCCAAATCATAAAAACTACAAAACAAATGCAATTCAATTGAGCTCCACCACTAAATGAGCACATACAAGAATAAATACAAATAAAAAAACACACAAACGAAAGGTGTAAAGACAGCAGGTTGACATGGCATTTAAGTGATTTCTCCTCCATCATTGAAAGGATGTTTAACTTCAACTTGTGCAAATGGGCGGCCACTTTTACATTCTAATTGTCTAATTAAAGGGAGAAATCCAAAGGTCTGACATGGCACGTCATGGTGTTAGACTCCACCCTTCTGCGGTTAAAGTACATATGACTCATTAGACAACATGTTTGCTAAAACATAGTTAACACCATTATATTTATATATAAGATTTTGCTAAAGATTGTATCCCACTTTCTTTAGTTTTTGTGATGTTTATAGTTTCACTTCCTTATTGGACACACGACAGGAAGTGACATAGATGAAGGCACACAATTTTAAAATGTTAAGTCAATGGGAAATGAGTCAAACTGCTCTGGGACTTTAGCTTTATCTATGTCACTTCCTGTATATAGGTTTAGAAGAGAAACTTTGCACATCAATTACTTGAGGCAGGTGCGTAGGAGATGAGGGAAAATCCCAGTGTACAATAATAAAAATTACTTCCCGCACACTACCAACCTTGCAAAAGTGGTTTATTAGGATATGGTCAACGTTTCGGTCCTGAGACCTTCATCAGGCAAATTCTGTCCATAGGTTTAAAAATGCCCGACATTTCTTCATTCAAATTGCCGCTTCACTGAAATACAATAAAAATTATGAAACTGGTGAACAACTCATGTTATCCTTCAAAAATAAATCATATTTACAAAATCATTCAAACCTGTCATATGCACTTTAAAGCTCGTCATGTATCCCTTAAATAGAAGCAGACAGTGGTATCATGTGAGTGCTGGACTTTATTATCCTAAAGGAAACGTGTTGGAGGCTATAGTGCATGTTTGTGGCTGACTGTGGCGTCCAAAGCTGCAGGAAAACCACACAGACTCAGCGAGAGCAGGGATGACGGCGCCAACCACGTCTTAGAGCCGTCACAGCGGAGAATGTATCTCTCGTCCGTCTGAAGCTGGATCAAAATGTGACGTTGACAAATAACACACAGCGTGTTCTCCCAGATTAGACTTGATCACTTCCTCTTCCATTAAACACACTGTGTATGGAAGTGTGTAATCTACAATGTATCGCTGTGCTGTCTTTTTACATAGTACAATTGTCCTGCCCTCATCCACCAGGGAGGCATGTGAACCGTTTGTACTGACGCGGATGAGCCCATCGTGTCAATAATAATGATGATTTATTGCTTTATCCTATTGCGAATATACTTTTCCTCCGTCAAACGCACTTGTTTTGTTTCGCCTAAACAAGTCTATCTCGTTGTAACGTCCCCCCCCCCCCCCTATTTCTCCAAACACTGCACAGAGCGCTCTATTCATTACGGTCTCATTTCGGCGTAAGCTGTCCGTAGCAGCCCTGCTTTCATCCTCGCTGGCCGTGGATCTGGGACGTCAGAGTCGGCGCGGGTCTCTGGTGACTACTGCCGGCCGCTATTACCTGGACTGTGTTGGTCCGGCTGAATGAGAGGCCGTGATGGCTCCGCGAAGCCCGCAATCCCTCAAGGAGCCCATTTGCGTCTCCAATTTGACTTTAATATTACACAAATGTCTCGGAAGGCGCCGGGACGAATGCGAGTCAGGACAGGCGGGCAGCGGTGGCGAGGGATGGGGCGCAATCATCTATTTCTGACACGACTTGAAACTAAGCAGGCTCCGTAAATGAGAGGGGAATTGAGGGGTGTGTGAATATATTTTCTTCAAACCGGCGGTAGCCTGTCATCAAAAATAATGGCAGCTGCTCGGCAATTGTTGGAGTCCTAACTGCTTTAACAATTTTTACAATGTATTTTACTCTCATTTCTGTACAGGTTTTAATATTTTATGCATGTAGTGCTGGGGAAAAGGATAAGTAAGAAGAGAAAACTCAAATCTCATCGTAGACAATGGTTCTTAAAGGGATATTTCAAGATTTCTGACATAGGGCCTCATTTTTGGTTGTTGTCGATTTCTGGAGATATATTTTAATTTAATTCATGCAGCCCTTATATTTAAAGAGTTTACTGGTGCTAGGCTAGTGCTACGCTAGTGCATGTATATGGTAACTAGTAGCCTGCATTGAAAACCTCTTCAAAATCATCGGGGAATTCTCCAAACGTTGCCATATCTGATTTGTAGAAAGCTCCTTTGTGAATTCCACGTGTAGTAATGCCGGTCGCAGGTAAACAAACTACTGTAGATCCGGTAACCTAGCAGATCACTCCGCCGCTGCGTAGCTCACAACCAGGAAGCTGATGCTGCTCAAATATAAGATATTTTAAATGCAAAATGGTTATATTTAAAAGATTATTCAGTCACATGTATACCAGTAGTCTGGTGTTATAAGTGATTTGCCTCAGGTGCACTATGCTTGGGTCAGACCATTTTTAATGCAGGCTACTAGTTACCATAGACATGCACTAGCCTAGCACCGCTAAACTCTTCAAGTTCTTAAAATATGAGGACTGCATGAATTTATATATAACTAGGAAATGAGACCCCATGTAAAAAATCCTGAAATATCCCTTAAAGCTGTCATCTTTAGTGTTCAGCAGTGTTGCCACAGATTACTTAAAATGTAATATATTACTTATTACTGATTACTCATTTGAAAAGTAACTTAGTTACTTTACTGATTACTTAATTTTAAAAGTAACTAAGTTACATTATGAGTTACATTCAGATGCTGCCGACAACACCTCCACTGCCTCAACACACTAATGACAAACCCTTTTACCAACACTCACTTTCTTGGAAGTGCATTTTAACAGTAACATTAACAAAGCGACGCAGACTCAGAGAAGTGATGCATTTCCATCTCTCTCCCCGACCAGTGTGAGTGTTTCTAGGCTGAAAACGGGACTTTATGTTACGTCACTCGCCGAGATGCAAAAATAAATGTCTTTTTTTCCAAAGGAAAATGACAAAATAGTAACTCACAGTGATTTGGAAAAGTAACTTAAATCTGATTACTTGTTTGGAAATATTACAGTAATCCATTACTAAGTAATTAGTTACTGGCGTCACTGGTGCTCAGCAGGATATACAGCTTATTCAGCCTGCTGCTAGAAGATCATTAGTTGCCGAGTAAGCTTCTTAGGTGAAAGGCAAAACATCTGCAACACTGAACAATCCAGTACAGATGACTGCTTAAGAACTTGTATCTATGATGTACTGTATATACATAGTGTTGTAAAATAAGCTTCTTGGTAAATCTGCCTCGATGCCTCTTTTGAGCTTTGGCCACAGAAGATCTCGATGTTCAATGTTAAAAACCTTACTTATTTGATGTGAAAACGTTCAAAATCACCGCCCCAGCACAAACAGAATATCATTTTGAATTCAACAGCATGAGCAACGATCGTAGTAACATGCAATGCGACGTTAATTTTTAATTTGTTCATCCCATTACCAAACACGTTCTGCTCCTCTCTTCCAGGATGCTGCCTGTGGCCAAAGACACATTTGACGCAACATCAAGCTCTGGATTCTGACATCCACCGACTGAGAGAAAGTTATTTCTTCCGGTGAACCGTATCTCACCTTCCGTTGACCCCGCTCAACGCCGGATCAGAGAAGCCAACGTATTTCCACCCCTCACCACAGAGGGCGCCAAAACAACCCTTGAGCGGCTGCAGGAAAAGTAGCGAGATGCTGCCCTCTCTGTCTCCAGACTTTCGCTTTGTTTAGACCATCAGTTAAACAATAGAAATCCCTCCAGTGCACGCCGGAGAATGCAGTCAGCGATGCTTTGTCCCGCCGCCCTCGCTCTACAGGCCGCGTGCCTCAGCCTCGCGTACGCCATGCAGCACTACCCGTCGGGCTGGGGCCACTACGACGTCTGCAAATCCCAAATCTACACCGAGGAAGGTCTGACTTGGGACTACATGGCGTGCCAGCCCGAAGCCACCGACATGACGAAGTACCTGCGCGTCACCCTTGACCCCCCCAACATCACGTGCGGAGATCCGCCCGAAACCTACTGCGCTTTGGTGAGTCGTAAGCCGGGACCGTCCCCCGCGCTGATGGAGACAAATGAGGCTGTACGGGCCCGGATCACACGGAGTACTGGGTCAGGAATGGAGAGGTGGGGGGGGGGGGGGGAGTACATGGCAACGTGGCCGTGGAGATTAATGGGAGCTCGCGCAGTGCCAGTCAAGTGTTACAGCGTGGGGGCGGGACACTGGGCTGGAGATGGACCGATAGTGCTGAGGTTGTACTCGGTAGTAAGTTACTGGAGGAGCAGCGTGTTCATTCAGCTTTAATCCGCTAAAGACACTGTAGGTTTGGTGGTTCGGTAATTTGGTTTTGTTTTGTCCCACAGGGATGTTTGAACATTTTATAAAAAGTATGCATGTATCCTTTGGCAATAGACTTCAAATACTTCAGGCTTTGTGTTTCCTTGTTTGAATGTGTGAGCAGAGGTGGGATCTCCATTTTGTTTTATGCTGTTTTTCAACAATCAATAAGGATTTACATTACCGGGCAATAGTTTAGAGGCGCTTTATTTGGAATTATTTTTTTATTTTATTTTACTGAAGATTCTCACAGAAGGCATTAATCCATGGATTACCACACACACAGAACAAGTTGAAATAGATTATTCAAAATAGATTACTGCTTTGCATTTTTGACTTTTTCGCAATGAGCTT
Organism: Proterorhinus semilunaris; assembly: GCA_021464625.1. Classification (NCBI taxonomy): domain Eukaryota; kingdom Metazoa; phylum Chordata; class Actinopteri; order Gobiiformes; family Gobiidae; genus Proterorhinus; species Proterorhinus semilunaris. Next base: position 26,459,169 of record CM038358.1, on the reverse strand, counting down.
CACGATGTCGTCCTCAGAAATGGTTTTCTGTCATGTGACGGCATTAATACATGAAGCTCATTGAGAAAATGCCTTGAGTAAAGGGTGGCAATTTTGAAGAATCCATCCATCCATTTCCTTCCGCTTTGTCCGTGGCCGGGTTGTGGAGGCAGCAGTCCCTCCAGCGTGTCCTGGGTCCTCCACGAGGCCTCCTCCCAATGGGACATGCCTGGAGCACATCCCGAGGGAGGCGATTTTGAAGAATTTAAAATGTAGAACATATTCTTTAAGTATTTCATATTTTGTTTCCAACATAATCCCATGTGCTCATTCATAGTTTAATGTCTTCAGCGAGCGTCAGACAAAGTAAATAGTGTTGGAAATAAAGAAGTTAGTCTCCAAACTAACTTCAATTCATTTACTTTTTATGGTGTATTTTTTTGGAAATACAAACAACACAAAAACATTTATCATCATTACTTAAGCTGTATTTTCTCCAAGACTTCTTGTAATTTCCACTTGGGCAAAATGATTATAAAGTAACATTACTTTTGCTTGAGTAAATGTTTTGGCTACTGTGAATTCTTGAATAGCCCCTTGTCGTGAACTGTGTTGGAGATCCAAGTTCAGTCTCCATGTAAAGTGTTGTCAGTCCTGCTCGGCCCAAACCTCCCGGTCCTCGTCTCCTACGTCTGTCTTTCTCTCTCTCGCCACTTTCTCTTTCATTTTCGAAAAGCATCGGCGAGAGACGTTTTAACGGATTTACAGTCGACTGTTCCTCGCCTCGGGGGCCGCTCGTCCTCCATCATCACACTTGCGTAGCCGGCTGTAAACATGCATAGGAGCAGACACAACAGCGGCAGATCACAGGCTAACAACGACAGTCTGAGTGCGTTTATTATGCAATACCGTCTCCTCCCGTGTTCTCGGTGGCGTCCCACTGGCCCCTATCAGCCATTATCAGCGCTTCAGTGCCGAGCCGGATTTGATCACAGGAAGAAAAAAAAAAAAGCAGGCAGCGGGGGCCCCAAAGGCTTTTCGAACTATTTAAAGTCGAGAAAGTGCCAGCAGACGGCTCCGGCAAGTAAATATTTGCCCGTTTAAATGAGCGTCTAAAAAGGGGGAGTTTTGTCTACGTCTTCCAGATGGCACCGAGGCTCTGGCGCTACAGTCGGATGAAAAAGTGTGGAGCTCGCGGCCCCCGGTGCCGAGCATCGGTCGGCATAGCTTTATATCAAAACAAACAGAAACCCTTTGTCAGCGCCGGGGATTAAAGACAGGGGAAATTAAAACGACACAAAGAGAATTAAGTGGAATGACGATTGCGTAAGGAAGGAAGGTGCGGCCAATTCGCAAATGATTTGTCTCCAGTCTGTGAGCGACTTTCCGGACGTTACTGAGCAGGGGAGACGTTACACCCTTTTCACCTGTAGTGTTGTTCGCTGCCCAGTAGAAACTATTGAAGACATTTTTGCCGTCAAACGACTTGGCCTTTTCTAAGAATTGGTGGTACGAGTGGTAGAGCTGTTTTTTTTTTTTATTATCTAAACATAGTGAGGTTCATTAGGTCTTCCAGTAACCATGGCGATATGCTCAAATAGCCAGACTTTAGCCGCTCGTTGTTTCCTTTTCACATTCTGTCGCCATACGGAAGGAAGCGCGTTCCCCGGACAATGAACTACGGGCAGGAAGACAGAGCTAAAAAAAACAGTTTAACCTCTTAACCCCCGCCTGAACGTTGTCTCCAGTTTGGCATTGTCCAAATCTAAAAGCCGCTTGAAAAAAAGTGTCAAGATAGCAACAAAGGTGAGACAAAAAACAAGGACGAAAACGCAACAAAAGAAACAACAAAGAAAGATCGATCAATGGATTTGGGTAAAGCTGAACTGGAGAAAATGCACTCGGTTCAGGCTAGGGGTGGGAACATCTGCGTAGCTCACGATTCGATACGATACGCGATACATGGCTCACGATAACGATATCTCACGATACGCCGATACTGCGATAATCGATATATTGCACAAAAATAACATACGATACATAACAATGTTTTATTTTTATTTTAACCTTTATTTTAACATACTACATATTATTCATCATTTACATTTCTTTTCATGTGCTTTGAACCACTTTTATAAATGATCCCTGACCTACTCACTGAAATTGGGTCTATAGATCTGTCAGTGGCTTCATTTACATTTAAATAAACAAGAAACCACAGTCCAATTTAAAAAGGACTAAATCAACCCCAAAATAATCGTATTATAATCTTAAGCACTTGGTCCAAGTGCTTAACACTGTAGTGCTGCCCCCTGCTGTTCTGACTGAATTCTTGATCATCATTTGCCTCTATTGACAGTGATTGGCACTGCTGCCTCATTAATATGCATGACGTCATCAAAAGGATCGATATCGGGAAATAAAAAGTATCGGTATCGAATCGTCCTGCAAAATATCGCGATATATCGGAAAATCGATATATATTCTCACACATCAGCTGACCAGACTTGCCACAGCAACATCACGTGACAAGCTCTGCGAAAGGCCACAGTAGCGGCTGAAACAGATCAGGTGTGAACATATCATCATCATCATCATCATCATCATCATCATCATCATCATCATCATCATCATCATCATCATCATCATCATCATAGAACATTCTCATCGAAGCAAATAACAACAATTGTCCCTCATTTTGTTCACTGTGAAATCATCTGCGACAAAAAGGGTCATCTCGATAGTAATTAAATATTTCCATCGCCCCAAATATACCTGATATATCCAATACTATACGTGTACAATACCGACCCCATGTTCTTTTCACCGCTCTGGTGCAGACATTAGTCCAAGGCCAGCACCTGAATGGAGACCCGCGCTGTACTGGAGGGTCTTTGGTGCAGCTCATGTGTTCATACAATGCGATCCTGACTGAGAGGGAAACTCCTTCGAGGCATCGTCTCCAAACACTGCATATATTTGCCTTGTATCGGCTTGTTTGACGTTTGACTGTTTCTAGGCCCATTGTGATCAATCACGGCCGGGACAGGTGTTCGGCATCAGGGAGTTAACCGTGTTTTTATTTTTAGCCGCAGACCTTCAGGGCTTCTTCTCTGCGCTGGTATTAGGGCCGCTCTCCCATGATGCACCAGGGCACTGTCACTGACTACCAGTCAACTCGGCTTCGATTTAGAGTGGGAACGTCGGCGTTTATTGGTTACAAAATGAATCATAATCACACACATTTCCCGACTCTGATTTGATCTTACAAGTCGCGACGTGCAGTAAATGCATGTGAGAAGGGTTTTCTGATTTTTAATAGACCTCGATAACATTTTAATCTCAGCCTTTTTTTCCGCCCGCCCCCCCAAATTGGGAACCACTGGTATACAGTACCTTGGATTTGCTGCCCAATAATAATAATGGTTTTGCAATAATGTGTTGGTGTGAATGTGGTCACTTGTTCCCACAGACAAACGTGGGAATAGGTGAAACCGCAGTACCTGGAGGAAACCTACTCAGACGCTGGAAGAATGTGCAAAGTCCACACAGAAAAGCCCGTCCGGACAGGGATCTAACCCGAAACCTTTTAGCTGTGAAGCATGAGTGGAGCAGTGTGTATGAAAAAAGGAACAGCACTGAGTTTTCACTGGAGATTTAAAGACAACTCACACGTGCCTGACTGACCCAAAAACACATCTCTAATATGATTTTGATCACAACATTGTGGTAAAAAGGGGAGACTCCAAACCTGACTCCATCCATTCAGCTTTAATCGCTGAAAATATGTGGAATTTTGGGCATTTTAATGTATTGGTTTATTTGGTGGGGACAGTGCATGTATGCAATGAACATACATGGGTCTCATGCATGTAAACATAATTTCCATCCGTCGTCCCCCATGTGCATTCTCAAATTCATCCTGGCCAATGGGACATGTTTTTAGTGGTAGGGGAAACCTACACAGACACGGGGTACTTTTTTTTTTTTTCAGTAATCTGCAGCAAAAGTTTCAAATCAATATCTCTAAATCAAACAAAATCCCTACTCACCCGCAGTGTCTCGTCTTGAAGTCAAACGTCAAACATGTTTCATATAAAAAGGTTAAAAAAAAGTCGAGAAAGGTGCCTGGGCCACACAGTAGTGTCCAAATGCTTTTACGTGAACAATAACTATTTTAAACTCTCTTTTTTTTATTACGGAATGTGACATGAATCTCAGAATTCTTCGGAGCGGATTTAATGAAGCTCTAAAATGTTAATGCCGGTTTATTTTGCCTTTTTGCACCAGTATAATCGTGCGCTATAGTAAAATCATGACGCGCTTCCTTAGCCGCTGCACACGCTGGAGCTGCCAGTATGAGGACAATAATACTGCCGAGGGTAAACTATACAAACGTGCCTAATATTGTTCCTCTAAGCCTCCAGCCTCCGGGAATTTAAATGACATAAGGAGATTTCATTATTCACAGTTTTAAGGTTTAACACCAATTATCCAATTATAGACATCAGCTTTGTCAAAGGTAATTATAGCGCAGTTCTCTCACGTTGGCTTAATGAACGATGCCTGTTAATGCAGTGGAAGTCACGCATTTGGATACGGTGTGAACGTGCGGTAGTTTTAACTCTGCTCTGCCTCTACACATTGTCAAATCAGGCTTTATTGGATTTCACAGGCAGATTGTTAATTAAAAGCCTCATAGAACGTATATATATATATAAGATTGGTGTTACGTTCTTTCCCCCTAGTTCCTTTTAAATGTAAAAAAAAGCCAATTGGATTCAGAACACAAAGAGACTGCAGTTAGTTTGTATAGACTTGTGTTCTCTCTGCACATGATCCGAGCTTCAGTCCTCGCCCAAAGGTGGGAAGGGCAGCGCATCCTCCAAATCTTGAGCTGGAGCGCTGCTCATGAGCACTGAGCTTGGAGGATTACAGTCACACATTTGGTTGATGGGATACAGCACAGCACTCAAATGCAAGCAGAACGTATAGGCAGAACATCTAAACTACACACAGGAGCTTATGGTTGTGAGGCAAGACTGCTAACCATCGTACAGCACTATAATCGAGTCGGTAACACTTTATAATATCTATACCTTATTTAGCCTTGATAAATGATGAATTAACACTTCATTCATCATGAGCAATTCATTAGTTAAAGCTGGGGTACATTATTTTTCCTCACTTTTTTTCTATGGCCCAAACTCGTTTCTAGCGCTCACGATCCCTCCTGCATGTCCGAATTGTTCAAACAAATTGTTTATATTATGTTCTTATCAGGAGCGGTGGCGAAGTGAAGAAGCCCCAAAATACTTTTCCCTTATTTAGATTCTGATCCTACATTCAATCGCTCGCTAGAAAAATGAGTTATGACCATGCAACAAGGTCTGTTTTTTTGCTACTCTGTAATGGTAAAAAACAAATTAACTTTACAACAACAAAAAGTCAGGTACCCCAGCTGTGTGTGTGGCTAACGCTTAACAATGAATAAGTGAAGTATGTGAGGCATGTGGAGAACTATTCATGATGAGTGAGGCATTAACTGTAGCAGGCATTGAGTTGCCTTGTTTACGAAATGCGCGGTATAAATAAACATGCCTGGCTTTAAGTAGTTATTAAGTGTTAGTCACACTTAAGGAGCTAATTCTTAAATATTCATGATGCATTAACACTTATTAACACATTTATTAAAGGGACTATACCTCATTTTGAGCCATTTTAGTCAAAATGTGACATAATGGGTATTTTTATGTGATTTATGATAGTCCCACTGAGACTAAGAATCTCTTTTTCAGGGGAGTCCTGGCCCAGAGGGGAACCTATTGTATATGTTTAGCGGTAGGGAGAAACCGGAGTACCCTGAGGAAACCTACGCAGACACAGGGAGAACATACAAACTCCACACAGAAAGACCCCCGTCCCTGGTGGGAATCGAACCTTCTAGCTGTGATGCACGAGCTCTAACTGCTGCGCCACCGTGCCGCCCTAAAAAGTGTTGTGACTAAAAAGGGAAACCCATTTTCGTCACATATTGGAACCTACTGTACATGTTTCTAGTTACCGTGGGTGCCTGGCCTGGGATTCAAACCCAAGACCTCCTTGCGTATGAGGCACGAGTGTTCGCCACCGCGCCCCTGCCCAATAAACAGAAATATAATAAAAAGTACTTTTTCATTTGGAAAATAAACCACCAGGAAAAAGAGGTTAGAATATTCTGTTTCTATTAATCAGCATGTATTATTGATATAGCGCTTTATACCACGTAACATTAAAATGCATTTAGACATTAAGAAATAAAAAATGCAGAGGTAAAAAAAACCTGTTCTACCATTTCCTCAAACACTCGTCTTGCTTGGAGTAGACTTTCAATTAGTCGCACTGATTAGAGAAAACACTTTTGTCTCTGGAGGGCTGCAGTTTGAAACATGGCTAAGTGAATTTTCAATGAAAGCCTTTTTTTTTTTCTTCTTCTTCTTCCTTCTGTGAATATTATCCAAGCTAGAAACCACTAACTGGGGCCTTCTCTGCCAAGATGCCCAGCCTTTGCATCCACAGCGACTCACCCGTGCCGCTCTGGCAATTGTGTAAACATTTGCGAGACCAATTTAGCAACGCGGCTTATCCCGGCGTCTCCGCGTGTAGAGCCGCGCGGATATTTTGTAATTCTTTTGAACTTTGCCCAGCTTGCACCAAATGGCGAGAACACGGTTTGGACGGCCGTGTTTGCACGCTGCTCTCCTTTTGGTGGCTGCAAAAGGGAAAGATGAGACACTGAAGCCGCCGCGGGACTGCCAAGTTTCCACCTCGCATGTTCACAGTCGCAAATGCGGGCGTGAGAACGGACTTGGCGCCTTTGCTTCGGCCGCGTGGGTCTCTGGCTTTGGTAAATTGACATAATAAACTTGATTTGATGTTACTGAAAACAGTGCTCTCCAGATTCAGACCTTTTTTGATTGCTATATTTTGGACATTTTATGTCTTTACAAAAACATTCTTTGTACGCAATACTCGTTTTGTCTCTGTCCATGCTGAGAATACGTGTCGGCGCTCTGCGGACACACGCAGGCTGAGTTAGGCTAATTAGCAGCTCAGTTCTTATTACAGATTGATATTTTATAGAGCAAGCTATTGGTGCGCTGAAACAAGCATGGCATCTGGGCTTTAAAGCAGTACTAAGTAACTTGTTTACCTTAATAAATCCTTTTCGTAGTCCCTCTGTAATAAAGGGACTGCAGATGGAAACTGGCTCAAGCTACATCTGGTGCAAAGCATCTTTAATTAATGTGTTTTGCACATTGTCCCTCTTGAAATAAATGAATAAACTAAACTACAAGTGTTAATGGGATGATTGGGGGGGTCTTTCATCTCCCCCTGGTGTCTCTGTCCAGAAAACCACCCTTGCAACTTTCCTGCCACTGGGTCGGAGCCACCAACACACACTAATGGAATCACGAAGAAGAAGCTAACGGGCTAACTGCGGGCTAGCGCCACTTAAACAGTATTTACAGCCAGGTTTGAGTGAAAACAATTATCTCCATTGTGTAATTGGATGTACAATATCCCTCTCTCCCTGTGTCTTTTCTGTCGGCGTAGTATTTACTCTCACGGACAATTAACGAGTAAAGATACGCAACATGCTACGACACCTGCAGTGGCGCAAATGGCCTCTAGGGGCATGAGTTACTTAGTTCCGCTTTAAAAACATGCAAGACTTCCTCTTGTCTCATCAAAAATGGCTCCTCAGTCCATGGGATTACTCAAACACGTGTGAACTACAGCATAACAAATGTTTCCGATATAATATAATATAATGTTTTCACGGCGCAAAAAAAACAACAATAAAATATGGTAAAAGTTTCATAAAAAAGACGAATTAGCATAATATTGTTGCAGAAATGACGGGGAATTTGCATCTGCTCAATGAGCCTTGCTGTCTCTATTGTAACTAATCTATAGGTGTCTGGATTAGCAGACGTTGTGCAGGAATCCCACCCGATGTAATTGGTGCTGTCCTCATTAACATGCAAATGAAAACATGATTCATAATGAGTTCAAGGCTAAACTCATTTAGTAATTACCTGATAATGGGATGCAAAACGCCAGCTATTTCAACGGTGGCAAAAAGCAAAGCAACAGCAGTCAAGCCAACCGCGTGAAGCCCTTCGCGTTTATGGACCGAATAGAGCAACAAGTAGGGCACTGGAAGTTGTGTTATTAAGGCTAAAGAAAAAGGATGTCTGTCTTTTACATGCCTCTCAGTGAGGAAGTGAGTTTGTAAACGCTGAATGAATGCCCGTCTTCGCCAGATCTTGGAACCCGGGTAAGTTCATGGGAGACTAGGAGAGATCCCGGCGTGGTTGGTGGTGGTAGGAGGTTTCTGTTTGTCCTGCTCCAGCACTGAGTATGGAGTGGATGGAGAGGGAGCCCTTTTATGAAGTGCTTTGAGCGAGCTGTGGAAAGCATGTTTGCTCCGCCGTAAACGTTAGCGCGGACAATCAGTTGTTGGCGATAAGTGGAAAGCCTTGTGTGGTGATTGTTGTTGTAACACTGAGCTTTCAAAATCAATGTAATGATTGAGAGCTTCTTGTAAATGTCTCTATAACTTTTTGTTATTGGTGTTAAGTATTGATATTGTTGGACTTGGGTGGTTTTGAGTCTTTTGGATCGACACAAAAGAAAAAATCACGATCATGCTCCTGATGGAACCGGAAACTCGGAGTCATATATATTTGTACATATCCAGAATGTAAATATACTATTCAGAAATAAGTTGGTAAAGTAAAGTACCAATGTATGACTACCAAAACTTTTGAAAGATTTAGGTGGGTCCTTGAGCGTGTGGCGCCGATTACTGCAATTTGTGTTTCTTCCTTTTGGGGGTTTTGTTAGTTATTGGATTTGGATTTGTGTTTGGCCGACCATTGCCTGTTGCGCTCGGTACCTTTTGTCCCTATATGGTGAATGATGGGCAGTGACATATAAGTAAGTAAGTACGTGCTTTATTTGTCATTGTACGAGCCGCACCTCCACTGTGGGTCAACCTGACCAGCGTGTTTTTGGAGGTCAGGAAAACTGTAGCATCCGGAGGAAACTTCACCACTCCTCTGACCCTCTGAAATGGTGACAAGCCTCCTGGGTTTGTCCCTGTTTCAGAGCGTGGTGTCCTGCACTGGTCAGCTCCTCCATCTCCTCCTTCCTCTTCGTCCGGCAGCTCCTTCTGCTCCACAATAGTCTTTCTCCATCTTCTGGGAGGAGCAGTTAATTAGTTTTATTCTCCAGTGAACGCCCGAACAATAGTAGGCTAAGTCTTTCCAGGATTCCTTCTCCTTTGCCCCTTCCTTGTTTCTTATTGCGCCTCTTGTGACTCATTAGTTCTCACACGCTCGTGCTTCCAAGTTGGGATTCACCAACTTCAGAACACAGGTGCGAAGTATTTTCCCTACTTTTTGTTATTGAAAAGTAAATTAAGTGTTTACCACCTCCAGAGTGAGTTGTAAACACAGCAAAAAAAAAAAACAGATCTTGTTAAATTGTCGTCGCCTAATTATTTATTGAGCGATAGAAGATAGACATTCCACTCTAACGGCTCAAAGCTGTACACGGGTGGGAAATGTGCATATAAACAATTTGCTTGAACAATTCGGACATGCAGGAGGGATTGTGAGTGCTAGAAACGAGATGTTGATGAACAAGGCCCAGTGTTTGTCGAGTACGGTGTTGCATGTTGGGCTTGACCACACACGGTGTTGTCAGCAGAAAAAAGAATCAAGAGATAGCCGACAGACTAGACTGAGATCCTGTCTTTGGAAATACTCTGTGCCACAGTGAACTCTACCTTAGGGAATGACTTTCAACTGTTTGTCAGTCGTTTAAGCCTCCAGTTTGTGCCACTTCTTAATCAATTACCCCTTCTCCCTCTGTTACCCGGCGTGTCACCTGGGCCTCTCCCCCCGTCCCGCCGTGTGCATGTTGATCCGCGGGCGCAGGGAGGTCAAAGTTCCCACGACTAAGTGCCATCGCCTCCTTCTCGCCCCCCTCCCGATCCCTCTGGCGCAAGTTCGCGGAGGGTAAAAACTCACTCATCCATAGCTTTGTTTGCGGACAGGGAACAGTTGGTCCGCTTGGCTTCCTGTCAGCGCGGCGACCTTGAACTGGCGCGGGTCCGGCACATCATCGCCGCACCACTGAGTACCAAGACACCGCGATGACACGCAACATGTCCCCTCGGCCCCGACTGTGGGTGTCTCATCAAAGAGTCTCCACTGCCGCTCCTTTTCGTGCGCGCGTGTGAGGGCCTTTGTTCATTTCCACCATGCTACGCTTTCTTTTTTTTTTCTTTTTTTTACCTTAAAGGACCTTTACCTGATTATTTTATTTTATTTATTTTTATTTTTTTTTATAAACAATGAAAGAGAAAGCCATACAATTACAATGCTATAGTTGTGGTCCAAACTCATTCCTATGTTTCCAAACGTATTTGAAGTTTATAGGGACATTTCACAACTTACAGGTTCACTTTTCAGGGTCACAGAAATGTTAGAAAACTAGCCTGCAAGTTCATGTGGGGCGACAGTGGGGCAGTTGGTACAGCGGGTCGTCTCATGATCGGAAGGTCGGAGGTTCGAATCGTAGCTCCCGCAAAATGAACACTGTCTTTGTGTCCCTGGGGAAAATCAAATCAAACTTTATTTATAAAGCGCTTTTCATACCGAAAGGTATCACAAAGTGCTTTACAGATAACAAACAGACAAGCAGGTGCACACACACACACACACACGCACACACGCACACAAAATATATCATTAGGACTAAATAAATAGATGTCAGTTAAAAGCTAAGATAAAAAGGTGGGTCTTGAGCCTGCTCTTAAAAACATGAACGTTCTCTGTGGTCCTGAGCTCCTCCGGCAGGTCGTTCCAGAGGCGAGGGCCATAATATTGGAAAGACGCCTCGCCGTGAGTCTTTCTGTTGACTTTAGGAATAATTAGGAGACCCCTGCCCGAGGAGCGAAGGGGCCGTGAAGGTTCATAAGGTAAAAGCAAAATATTGTGTTCAATATTCCTGAAAATCATTTGGTTTGAACTTGAATTGAATTGAACCTATAGATCTGGCCCCGGGGCCTGACGTAGCCTGCCCCTCCTGTAAATGTTAGACGACAGTTGAGCCAGAATGAAGGCCGGGAGCAATGATTTGTTTAAATGTTCTAATAACAGTAATATCATTTCAACTGGTTATACTACTTTCAGTTAATTTAACATTATATTATGAAGAAGAAAGAAGAAAAATACTTTCATTTGGTTTGAAATGGTACAAAGTGGCTCCAAGTTTAGGTCTTTACTTCTTTACTGCCAGGTTTAACTCTTTTTTTTCTTCTTGTTTAGGTTAATAATATCTGAATTATTCTCAGCTCGAATTCACCGTGGTCTTTAGGTTGCATCACGGCAACCATTCACATTTCCTGTCAGCTTTCTTTTCATTCTCTGGGGACAATTTATCACCCCCAATTCACTTACGCATGTCAACACATCCCCCCGACTCCCACTTTGACAGCCGGCATCGCGTGCTCTCTCACTCCCCGCCACCTTCCTTGGTCTGCCTGCCTTTTAATTTCCCTGTGCCTTGTTTCCTGTCAGCTGATGATGCATAATACGGCTGCCCTCTTGGTGATGCTCTTTTTTTGCGCTGATAGATCGATGAATGTCGGCGTTTTCCACATTGGATCTGTGACAGGTCCATTCTTACTGTGTTGTAAACACATAGACAATTACATAATGCAGGAGATGTAGAAGGAAAACGATGGGCTTGTATGGTTCGAGCGCACGGGGGAAAACTGCTGCCAAAGCGTTTGATTTCATGCGCGTGGCTTGCTGTTTTTGAAAACGCTTTTGTTGACTGTCACAGGGAAATGTAAAATAGTACGCAAACATGTGCTGCACGTGTAAACTATTAGGTACAAATGTGACAAAGTGATCGGTGTCCATTGCTTACTTTTGTGTCTGATATCAGCTCAAACAGTAGCTAAAATTGGGAGTTCATCTCGTGTAAATTTCCCCATAAATTGATGTTTGATGAAAAAAAAAAAAATGCTGTAACCTAAACCCCAAGGACAAGTGTTGAAAATTAGCATGTGTATGTCCATATTTAATTAATAAACACAATTTCTGATGCTTTTTACAGCATAAGTAATCTCACTTAAAGTTGAACTTATTGAAATGGACTTTTTACCATGTTACAATGTTCTCTCTTCAAAAACATACCTGGATTCGTGTTTTGAGGCATTCGTGAGAAATCTTCGAATTTTGCTTGGAGAAATGCTGCCAGCTCCTATAAAAATTACAAACCCCATATATAAGGCCATTAGCATGAGATGAAACAAGCCCCCTATGGCGCCCCCTGCAGGTGGTGGGTCCACAGAAGGACGGCCTCTTGGTTCTACCCGGGCCTGTTGGTCTCTCATAAGGGGCTTCTGAACCGCTCTTTGTCTGACCCGTCACCTAGGACCTGTTTGCCCTGGGAGACCCTACCAGGGGCACGAAGCCCCCGACAACAGAGATCCCGGGATCATTCGGGCGCTCAAACCCCTCCACCACGTTAAGGTGGCGGTTCTAGGAGGGGACAATGAGAACAATGTGGACAAATAATGCTTTTTGGTGGGGTGTATGTATGTAATTATTCAGAGGTGCCAAGGCAAATACTAGAGGAAAGAAGCAGCTAAAAGAATTATGAAGGTATGCGCTGTGCTAATGTTATGCTAACACCAGCTAAAGTTGTGCTAACAGCTAGGTGGGTTTGCAATTGAGAGTAGGCATTGCAATACAATTGGCAAACATAAATGCACATAAAACAAGAAAATGTAAAATCGCTATAGCTAAATGCTAACATCGACAGAGTTACCTTTTTCAACAGCAGTACTATGTCGTGAAATATTAAATATGACCTGCCTGTTTTAGTGAAGGCGGTCCTCTCTCCTCGGGCCAATCATAGGCCAGCGCAGGCTGTTCACGTCACGTTATCAGCTCAGCTTTGGCCCAGGGCTGAGCTCAGTCCCAAAACTTGTACCTGGTCAGCGGAGTTTGGTCCTGGCCTGGGCAGTGGGAACGCTCGCCTTACAGGATAAGCCAGGCACCGGGGTGGATAGCGAGTGCCAGTGGAAACGGGGCATTAGAGCGCTGTAGTATCACGAGACCAGAGAAGCTGTCTGGACTTTAAAAACACTGAGCAGCACTAACTCATGACACACAACTCAACTCCAGGTTGCTCATGAGGAGAGAACATCAGAATTAGCTCCACAAAGTCAGTTTAGCCAAACATGCACCATCTGATGATTCTTATTCCATCAGTGTGCGACTTGATTAGACAGTAATAGTCACTGGTTACAAATAAACCAACAAGAACAAAAACGCTGTAAATAGTCTGATGATGTATTATGGGTATTATCGGTTTACAACACATCCATACAAAGACGATTCAGAAGAGGATTAGCAGTGCTGTTCCCGGATATCCCAGTCTTGGAGCGGACCTTGACATGTGCTATGACTCAAACTGTATTACACTGAAATCCACGTTGGACCAGAGACGACAATTATTTCCTTTAAAGAGTACTAATGGAGAATTGGGCAACCCATGCTCTGCAATCTAATGTGAGGACTATACTATTTACAGAGCCTTTCTAGCTATCAGTGGACGGGGCTCACGAAAGCAAACATGAGGTGAACTTTTGTTATTCTCGTGCGCTAGAAATCTCTTCAGCTGCTTGTTTTTTCTTCCCAATCAATTACTCTGTTGTAGTTTTAAATTCAGGCTTTTACTTCTTTATACTCCTTAGCCTTGATTTAGTTTTTTGTCGCACAACTTAAAATGATCATTAATAGAAGTAAATGAGAGCTGTGAAGCTGAAAAATGCTGCGTTTTCTAATGTTTTTTCTTCCCTAAACCGAGCGCAACAGCAGTTCCATTTCCTCCCCTAAAACACCTTTCAAAATGTATCATCAAACTCCCTTTAGGCTTGAATTTCAAAGCAAACATGGATCTTATTTGCATATACGCTGGGATCCAATGCTTAGGGCCCATACTACAGGAGACTTAAGTGAGTCACTTGCCTTTAACTCCACCGGGTTTACTCAGAAAGTAGTAATTACCGGACTTAAATGCCAGAGCGATTATTGTGACTTCCATATAATAAAATTGCCTGGTCGGAATTGGGTGAATCACTAAGGAGGAAACATTGTGCGATTGTGGCGAACCGAGGACGTCAGCGCGAATGAGGCTCAACTTCTGAGAACAGTTCTAGTGCTGGCCCTACTTCAAGCTCTTCCGACTGAAGGATAAGGAGTGCTTTTGACTTCGAATTGAATCCATTGAGAGATTCTGACTCTGATTGGACCAGAAAAAAAAAAAAAAGCCTTTTCTAGTGCGTTAAAAGCCATTTTCCATGCACCCACTTTGTTGTTCATCAACATTCTGCACATTTGTAATTCAAATCGACAAAAAAAAACAACACAAGCGCAGGTGCCATCTTATGCTGTCGGCACCAGGAGATATGATTAAGGGAGAATTATTTTGTCAACTTGAAGCATAAAGTGGCTTATAAGGCTACCGTGACCAATACTTATGTTAGAATAGAATACGTAACTACCACAAAATACAAGGCAAGCATTTCCATTGTCGTTTATTTACTCACAGTATTAAAGAGATTCCGATTACTAAATAGAATCATCCAGCAGTCTTTAAAAAAATAGAAGTGGGCAGATGACAAGCTGTTGCAGCCGTCTCCCCTTAGGAAAGCAAGCCGTCATGTTGTCAGGGCATATTGATCTAGGAGTCAGGAAACGGGACACATTGAAAGAGAGACTGGGTCTCATTCTTTGGGAGATTTTTGGCCTTCACAAAACTTGTTCTTGGCTGAAAACGTTCCTCTGTAAGAACAAATCCTAAGAACAGTCTGGAGGACGCACAAACAACTCCAGTTCATATTTGTACATATTAAATAATGTATTAATTAATCCCAGAATGTAAATAAATTACAGATGCCTTTACACAGAAGTAAGTTGGTCATATCTGCTGCCGCCACATCTGTTTGATGGACTGAGAAGGAAAACCCTTTCGCGATATAAACATATTGTAATGAGAGCTATTTTTTTTTATTAGTTTTGGATTCGTGTTTGGTCATTCATTTCCTTCCACTTTTTTGAGAACACAGTTGCGGAGGATTTTTCCTACTTAAAAGGGGGGGTATTATGTAAAATCGACTTTTTTAAGCTTTATATCATGTTATTTTGTCATTCCCTCATTAAACACATGCCTGGAGTGTTGCCTTGGCTCATTCACATATTTTTGAGTAATCAGTAAAAACTTAGACGGCGGCCATTTTAGGTGTAGCTATGCCTCAGTCCTCCTAGGAATGCCCCCACCTCCTGGAGACGCCTCTGGACCTTTCGTCACCAGCCAAGCCACCAACCACTGCTCCTCAGCTCAGCAGAGCCCCCTCCCCGCACAGTGTTGTTGTTTCAATGCCACAGTAGTGTGCTGAAGGGGGCGTGTCGGAAAGCTTCTTAAAGAGACAGAGGCCTATTTCAGCCATTTTGAGAGAGCAATTTTATTCCAGGCATTTTAATTTACTGCATATACAGACCAACAGAAGGTTACGTCATCATTGTAGTGCTATAGACTGGTGCTATGTGATTGAAAAAAGCATAATACCCCCTCTTTAGAAAAAAAAAAAAACATGTCGTGAATCTGACGGATTTTAAGACGTTTCTCAAGACAAGGTTCGCGAACGAGGCCCAACGTTCCTTTCCCCACATTTTTTTTGCTAGTGCCGGTAGAGGTTTTATCATCGCGCGCTGTGAAAGTGTGACATTTCTGCTACGCTACACCCCTCGCTTTGGCATTTGGAGTGAAAGGAGGCCGGCGACGATGCGCAGATGGAGCGGGAGTTGACGCACGGCGAGCCGACGCGCTGATGAACAATGCACCGATTTCGCCCCGGCTCTCTCGGTTTCAGCGCCGCGTTTTTGGGCCAATTGTTTCCGTTCTGACCCCCGCCACTCGCTGGAAACGGCTAAGTGTGAGTCACTGGCCTTCAGTTCTCTCGCTAAACGGAGCCCACCATCAAGTCAGAATGTGCAGGGGGGAAACAATGTGGTTATTGTTTGTAATGATTGACGTGTGAGTGAAAACCAATGCTAGAACTCGTCCAGCTGGGAACACAATTTAAAAAGTGCAATTACTCCACTCAACTATTGTGTCGGCTTTTATATTAATGTCTCAAAAAAACGTCACCGAAGCTTTGTTAGCATGCACCAAGACTCACACATTTGTTTCCATTTTCCTTCTCCGCTGGAGTCCATAGCTAGATGTGTTCCACGCATCAAAACTGACCTGAATAAGTTGCATTAAACTGTCTGACAATAGAGGTATCAGCCCAGAGCGGGGAGGCATGAGGCGCCCCGAAAAGAGAATTAAACACCTCTCATTATTATACGACCTGTTATTGAATCCTGACATCAGAGTGAGAGAAATCCTGCACACACCGCGCCCGCCGCTGCACCGGCACAAAGAAGCACGTACCGCCTTCTGCTGATAACTGCAGACTGTGTAACACGACGGAGTATAAGCACAAAAGGCTCATCAATGGTATGTCTTTCCTGTATCAACCAGTTAAACACGAGCTCTGTCCAGGGTTTATACAGGTGGCAGGAAGTCAAATGTGATGCTTTGTAATGCCCTTTTAAAGCCCACATATTATGTTGTATATTTGTATAAAGAAATCTGTGCATATTTAGCATTCCATCAAACAGAGGAGCGAGGGGAAATGTTGTCATCCACAAGCAAACTGGACACAACAGGAAACTTTTGAGGAAAAAAATAATTTGTGATTTCAGCCAGAACCGCAGCTGAATGTGACATTTAGATTTAATGCCAGTTTGAATCCAATGTAATGATTTTTAATGACATTTAAGGCCTTGATTTTGGCAATACTTTTTAATGTAATACAGCGTTTGATTCTGAGCAAGCATGTGGACTAAAAGAATCCCTGCTACATAATCTAAAAGTGGATCTAAATCTGTCAATGAGATCATCAACTGGACAATGAGATGATGAGATTAATAAACAGCAACAGCACATTCAGATCAATAATCTGAATTGGGTTACTTTCCATGAAATACAAACAGCGAGAGAGCCATTTGCTTTGAGGATACTTGAGTAACTGTAGGACAAACACGTTCTTAGCTCAAATTGCTGCACAAATAAAATATGTATATATAACTTTCTAGATACTAATTGTTTTGCCAGACAAGTACAAGCTATGAGTAGGGATGCACCTATCCGATACTGGCATTGGATATCAAAGCTCATACTAGCAAAAATATGATGTCGGTATTTGGCTCAACAAACACAACTTTCCCCAACTATATCTCTGTGAATATGGACATGCTGTATGTTATGTTGAAGCTAAGGACCCGGAGAATGTAATCGTTGAGTTTTTACCTCCACAAACGTCTATCAACAGCATGCTAAAGCTAGGTGCGCGGTATGGCGAGCGGCAACTAATCAAGGCTGGGTCAGAAGCTATGACAGAAATACCTAATGTAAAACTGGCCACTGTGTTTGAGTTTATGAAATGCTGCTAAAGAATAGCTCACTAGCTACATATTTGTTATGCACAAGTTGTAATGATCGGATCACTCATATGGGATTATGTTAAATGTTTTTCCATTAGTTTCTTAATAGATATAACTGATAATTGATCTGTAACATCCTGCCAAGAAAATGTGAGACTTTATTGACTTCATAATGGAGCTAAGAGGACTAGTCACTTTTTTACTCACATCAGCCATTTGTAAGAAGGTCTCGGTATTGGTTCATATCGGATATCGGCAAATATTACACAAGTTGACAGCCAAAAAATGGTCAGGGGTTTCTCAACTGATTTAGACTAATTTTGGTGTTCTGAGTCCAAATATCACATGCATTTTGCTCTATCAGGTCAACATTTTGAGATACAGCCAGTGTTACGGATTACGTACGACTACGTTATTATGAATTCTGCTTATCAAATTTGATGGAGTAAATAAAAACTGAATGACTTTGGATACGTTGACTTTTATTTCTTGAGGAAAACGGAAAAAACGTCTTTCTCAGCTGATGATCCGCAGAAATTTGTTTTTGACGCAAAAACGATTTTTAAAGCATTTCTGTAGCAAAAAATCCTGACCTGAATTCAGCTGGAAAACCCTGGACTATTTTCAAAGAATATTTTTTTGTTACCCAGTGTTATCGGTATCGGAAGTAAAAAAGCTGGATCAGTGCATCTCTAGTTACGAGATACAGGTTGAAACCCCTGTCTGTAATGCTGTCTTACTCAAACAGGTCCATTGTTGTTGAGCCAAATGTATCAATCTTATCAGTTTGATAACCAAATGGTCTGTAATGATATCCACAAATGGGGGGCAGGGCGTGGATTTTCAGTCTGACTTTAATGTCTCCACTTCTGCTACGCTGTTTGTAGTTGTTATCCGTGTCACTACTAAGTGCATTTATTGTACTGGGCATTTACTCCCACTGCCCCTCTTTACAAACCATCTCAAAAAGCCTGAAACTAAAATGCTTCAATCGCCAACGGGGCAGTGTTAAGTGTCCCCCAGTGGGACCGGGGCCCATGGGTAAGATAATGAGCGCAGGTGCTAGTTAATGTGAAGTGCTGCTGCCCCTTGAGCCGCGGAGGACGCCCTGTGAATCCCAATCATGCCCCGGGACCCCCGCCTGATCACGGAGCGGCTGTGTGCCAAAGCCGTGCGCTTCAAAAGGCCGGGCCGGCTCTGCTGTATGGGCCTCAAAGGGATGGATCTGGCAACGGCTACACTCTAAAGGGCGGAGGAGGCGCGGCGTTTGGTGGATGGAAACATGAGCGTATTGATGAGTCTCCAAAGTTAATGTCCGTAAGAAGAAGTTGCCATCAATGTGTCCTGCCATTAAAATGTGGCACCTGCAGTACTCGTCAAAAGTTGGAAACGCTTTTTTATGTATTAGTTTTTCCTTTCATTTCAAGACTGTTATTGTAGAGTCTCACTGAAGACATGTGGAATTATGTTTTAAACCAGACAAGGTGAAATAGATTTTTGCTTTGATTACTGCTTTGCACACTTTAGACATTTTCTCATTGAGATTCAAGATATAGTCACCAGAAATGGGACGACCCTATGAAGCTAAAGGGTGGCAATTTACAAGATTTTAAAATCCATCCATCCATCCATTTTCTTCCGCTTTATCCGGGGCCGGGTCGCGGGGGCAGCAGTCTCAGCAGAGATGCCCAGACTTCCCGATCCACGCACACCTCCTCCAGCTGTTCTGGGGGGACCCGGAGGCGACACCAGGCCAGCTCGGAGACATAGTCCCACCAGCGTGTCCTGGGCCTTCCACAAGGCCTCCTCCCAGTGGGACATGCCTGGAGCACCTCCCGAGGGAGGCGACCAGGAGGCATCCGGAACAGATGCCCTAGCCACCTCAGCTTTTAAGTTCATTAAGATTTTAAAATGTAACACATTATTTCACCACTTTTGTTGTTTCCTACTTAATCCCATTCATAGTTTAATGTCTTCTATGAGAATGTAGATAGTGTTGAAAATAAAGAAGCTGATACATGTAAAGTGTCTCCAAACTTTTGATGGGTACTGTATATGCTTTTGGAGCATTGTTCAGAAGAAGGACAGAACTTGGGAATACGGGCTTTGACCATTTGAAAGTACCTTTTTTCCAAAGGAACAATTGTATTCCCTGAGGGAAATTGAAAGTGGACCAACACTGAAAGCCAATGAAGGTTCTTGAGTCATTTCCTGTACTCTGTAGTTTCGCCTCCCATCCAAAAGGCTTCGTCAGTGACACTAAAGTTTAAGCTCAGCCCGCAGACTATATATATACCACTGGGAGGAGTTTAGCTTGGCTAAGTCCCTCCCCTTTATTAACAGCTACTCTCACCTGGGTAAACGTCTTTGTAGTTTTAAGTCCCACCTGAGTGTAAGGCAATAGAATAACCTGATTAGGATAAAATAAAGAGGGTTGACGTCTATTTGGCCTTTTGGTCTATTTATTCCTTCATGTTTTCTCCATAAATTTACCATCTCAAAAAAAAAAAAAAAGGAATAGCCTACCTGGCAAAGTGATATTGAGCCCGACTCTGGGCGCCTTCCAAAGTGGGTAAGCAACATGGGCACTTTTTCCCTCCTGCTCAACATGATATCCACTCAGATTTGGCCAAGTAATTAAAATCAGAAGGATCTCTATAGAGTTTGTACAAATGAGACACTGGCCAAGATCCAACACAACCGATATCAGCAGGTGGGTCAATGTGAGAGTAATATATATGTGTTTTGACCCGTGCAAAATGTGCACAGCTAAAGCGTGTGTGTTAATGCTTCATCATAACACAAACTACCTCTATGCTTTTATGCTTATCCATCTATCTATTTTATAACAGCGGGGTCAAATATGCATCCGTTCCTTCCTCCTGCGCTGAAGGTCAGAAGCGTGATCCTCCTTCTCTGTCCCGCGCCTCATTACAGCTCTATTGAGTTTCTGCCAACGTCGTGACACTCCCGATACCTCAGCAGCATCAGCTCATGTCTCTGCACCAGGAATCCGACCGGCCCGAAATAGGATAAGAACCACCGGCCGCGCTCACGACAACCCAGTACCTCTAAACACCTCATGACCTAGATCTGGTTTGGATAGCGGCGTTTCTTGGCCTGTTTGCAGCGTTCTGTGTGTCTCCAGACATTTTCATTAGGATGACACTTTATTTTTCTCCGGTGGAAGGATTGGCCCATAAGTGTGTGCTCACGTATTGCAATTTCCCCATTAATTGTTTGTTTGAATTGGGAAACTTCAGCCATTATAGATCTTAGCCTGTGGAAGCAATGAGAGCAATGAAAAAAAGAGTGTGTTTTTTTTATTTCAAGACACGTTTGAGCGCAGAGACACTTCACTCACAGCCAGAGAAATGTGACAATCCGAAAGCCTTGTGTCCGATGGCTATCTTTTCATTTCGACAAGTGGCGCCCCGTCTCAAAAGCTTTCCGTTTCTGTCGTGCGCGATGCACTCCCTCGACACCTGGGCCGAATCAGAGAGTTGTCAAGTCGTACCTCGTCCTCCCGGCTGCCGTGTGGGAGCAGAGAAACGTGTCGGTGGGGAGAAGGGGGAAGGGAAGCTTTAAGGCCAAGGGTGATAGACTGATTAAACACCTCGGCTCCATAGGGACGGGCCCCTCTCATGGAACTGTCTGCAGACACTGTTGTGGCTTAAGCCCAGGTTCCAACTCACAATGTGTAACTGTATGGATGCTTCCTGTCCTGGTTTAGTACTGGTTCAGTTTTAGTTTCGTCCACATCTAGCCCTATAGCTTTGATTTGACTTGTTTTAATTGATTCGTACAATTCAAGTTCTTGTTTTGCCCCTGGTTTAGTCTTTGCTTGAGCTTACAATCCCCCATCTTCGTTGCATTGGGTGACTTGCATCTATGAAAAGCATTTTTATAGATACAATTCTCTTCGCCTTCCTTTCATCCAGGCTTAGAACTGGCACAAACAGTCCACTGACTCGTAGCCCCATCTGATATTCCAGTTTTAAAGCGGGAAATCCCACGCGGTAAACCTCGCTTGTGTCATTTCTGATCAAGCCGCAAAACAAAAGGCAGATGGGATTTCACTTTTTTGTTTCGCGTGGATGCTGCGCACTATATGCTCTAAATGTAAAGGCTCGAGTCTCATTATTTGTGCGAGAGTCAAAGCCAGGTTCAGAATTTTATAAAACTATTAATAATGCGTAGGCGAAAGGAAATCGTCAAGAGAACCCCAAGTACCCAAATTATATTGTCCTTCAAGAGGCTGTGATTCAAAAACAGATTTTGGACTAAACGTTTACTTGTCGGCTCATTTACAAACACAAAATTGTTCTTCGCCGCAGAATTATGACTATTATTATCACAATTTCTGATTTGGAAACTGCCAGTCAAAAAGGTACAATCAGATATACGCTTACGGGGAAGTACATTCACAAAAAGGCACATGCGGTGATCGGTCGGGTCTCATACTTTACCTGCCCCCTGTCATCAGCTGCATTTATCAGTGCAGAGACTTCAACCCTGTCAGCTTCACTGGACACACGAGTCAGCCATTTCTGTATCCGCCAGATGAAGCCACAGTGCATCTGGATGAGAGAAGCACAAAAAGCCATCACGAAAATGTCAATTACAGAGATTATTGTGAGGTAACACGCACACACCTATCAAATGAAATGCTGCAGAACTTGTTTTTATTTTTGTCATGGGCAAACACCGAATCAGTTCAACACTTGTTTATGTATTTATTTATTTTGTTAAACTTCGGATGCCCTTCATGTGAAATATTATGCAAATTGCTCTTAGGACTCATCAGTTATGCGGTTAGCTCATTGCCTCGTGCCTTCTGCGCTCTCTGGGTGGACTTTATAGTATCGGATTTACCTCCTGGTGCACAGAGATCAGGACGTTATTAACCAGGACGCCCAGACCTCTCTATATAAGCCCGTGCCTCGAGACAGATCATACCGAGCAAGATCGGCTGAACTCCGTGACACTGCGCTCGCCGTATGGAATTGACCAAAAGTCAGACTCCTTAGCATTGGCGATATCGAAGCTTATACCCTTTTTTACCCCCCACCAATGTGTGCTCACTGGACGCTACCAGGACCAGGACGCTACCAGGACTTATTATGGTGGAAAACATGATCTGGTTTATGGTTAATGTGTGTCATTGTGGGCTCATAGAGTTTAGGCACCTCCTCCATCTGATATCAGGACATCATCAAGTGCATGAACGCAACATATTTTTTAAATTATGACCATGTGAGTCCAAGGGCAGACACTTTTTCCATGTCTTTATTAATATCGGTTTATCAGTTCAGTGCATGTACTTCATATAAAGATGCAAGGAGACCCATTGCAATGGGGAAGACCTTCAACTTGTTACGTTTTATATTCAGGTTTTGTTTCTTTTGTATTTGTAGGCCCTGTTGTCCTCGTAGGGAAACGCATTTGGATTTGACCCATCCTGCAGCCAGTGCTTCATAATGTTTCTTGAAGTTTAACAAGACGACTGTATTTTCTACCTCATTGCAATGTCTTTGTTATTGTCAGCTAATGTCTATCACGGCCTCTCAATCAATCCCCTTTCAAGCTGTTCACATAAATGCCTTCTTCTTCCCCTCTTCTGTCCTGCCCTATAACAGCTGCATCAAGCCCTTCTCTGATTCAGTGGTTCCCATCCTAGAATTGCAGATCTTTGTCTGGTCAGAGCAGGCGTTACGAAACTTTTCCGGCCTTAACCCCAAAATCACTCAACCAACAATGCACACCCATTCTGTAAAATATAATGAGCATTTCTAATGATTGAAAGGTGCATTATGCAACTTTGTGTGTGGAAGTTGACCTTCTAGTGACACGGCGGCTATATGAGTGTCCAGCATGGCGCCTTTACTTTCCATCACAGTGGTCTCTAGGACGCTTCAGGATCAATTGTTTGGAAGGTTTTCTCTGCTGACGGACCCTCTCACCAGAAAACCTGCAAAACAAAAGGTTGTGTTAAATCCGGTTTGATGACGTTAGTTTGGATACTGTTTTTTTCATATTTCACTTAATTTCACTTCAATATGCTGTTTTCAATCAACAATGCATCAAATTCAATTAAATGTAATAAATATTGGAACCAATGGGTCAGAGGAGCAGGTCATAACAGATATTATTTGAGCAAATTAAATGGTATAAAATGATCACATATGACTAAGAAAAGTCGAAATTCAGTTCATTTGTTTGAAATAAAGATAATTGGCTATTATTATTATTATTATTGTGTTTAATGTATTTGTGGGTGCTGTTGTTTTGGACTGGGACGGGTATCTCAATAAAAAATAAAAAATAAAGCCCGCTGGGAACCACTGCTCTGATCCAACTCCACTGATGCCGCAGAACCACCAGCTAACACCAGGGAGATCTTTAACCAAACAAATCATTCAGACATTACCTTCCTGACTCCTCAGCTCTGTGACTGAATGTTGACTGCACATTACTCTCTTATGTGTAATTGTCTGTATAAAATATCCATGTGCGTGTGACGGGGGTTGGCTTTCAATATAAAATCTATTGCGCAGAGAAAACAACAATATGTCCTGCCACCTTTTACTCTTAAGGTCAGTCTCTTCACCACAAAAAGCCCTTCTCCCTCTTTCCCCTCCTCTCTCCACCCAGAGATCACGCTGGGCCAGATTATTGTTTTCCGATAGGAGCCCCCCGGCGAGCTGCAGCAGCCCGGATCTTAAATGACCACACAAACTATTGATCTTCATAAGGCACTGTTTTCATTGTTAAATAACCACCACAGGAAATCCGATAAAAGGTCCTGCCCTTTCTGCATCACTTCACCTTCAGCGGCGTCTGAGCGGATGCCAAAACAGAGGAAAGCAGTTTTCAATTGAAGAATAAAAATGTTAATACAGTAATAATTTCGAACGTACCACTCCAATTCCAAAACAGGTTGGAACCAAAGAAAGAGATGGGTTTGCAATGCTATTGTTCACAGCACTCCAAGAATTGACATGCACAAATAAAACAAAAAGAAGCTCATTTTAAATCTGAACATGTTGTTCACTGGCTCAAGGGTCGCAGGTTCTAACATAGAGCATTTATTAACAACGTAGCCATATGGTGGTGTAGAGCCAGAGGAGCATCCCCGGAGTGGGAAAGGGGCGGTCCTTTTATGGGCGGCCAACAGGAAACACAACCAGATAAATAATAATTTGAACACAATCAAAATAAAAGAACATTAGTAGGCAACACAACCAGACGGCACCCCCAAGCTAGGGGCCGTCACATTTACCTTTCACATTTAATTGAATAATGCCTATGGTAACTATTTCTCCAGCGAAGTGGAAATGTTAACGTTCTAAAATGTAGAACTTATAAGAATCTAAAATAGGGGTGTCGTTTTTGGGTCTTGGGCCGAAATTCAGCCCCACAGCGGGTCGCGGGCCACATATATTGTGAAGGACTGTGGCCTAATAAATAACAACGGCTTATTGTGCTTTATCAGCCTGTGTCACATGTTTTTCAAAGTGTTACATATAGTCATTATTCATACACTCCACACTTGCCCCGGGGCAGACTGACCATTTACCACATGTCTATAATATGTTGTTTATATCCTGATCTCTTATTATGTCAGCTCTCTGCTGGACACGTGTGGAATTCTTTCCTTTTTTAAATTTAAGCTGCCCCCTAGTGGCTGGAGTGAGCATTCTGGCTATTGCTTTTAAAATCCATAACCCCGCACAGGAATGGGCATACTCAGAAATCCATGCTCTACAAAGGGCCACATTAAATCATTTCAGGCCACATGCGGCCCGCGGGCCTTGTGTTTGACACATGTGATCTAAAATATGAGTGACCTAAACAGAGAGAATAAAATACCCTGAGGATAGAATTAGGACTTGGACTTGGTCCTTATGTACAGTATGATTGCACAATGACAGTTATGGAAATATTATATATGTTGCACCTCTGAAGATAAGGCAAGGCAAAACAAAAAGACAAACTGATCTATATACATTGCAAAAGCCTTTATTAAAATGGACTGGTTAATTTAAAATAAAAAAGGCGTCCAGCAGTAGACTGTGTTTTGTTGATCGAACATGTGGAAAAAGATGACATGCAGTGTTTTTAAAGATTTTAGACAAGCTGGTCCGTTTAAAGTTGTAGGCTAAATACAGAAGAATATTATTGGTCTTGGTGTAGAGAGGAGGATGTGGCGGATTGTTCTGCCGCTGAGGTAGAGGGCAGATAAAGGTATAAAGCATAAACTCCCTGTAGAACGCGAATGAGAGGTGGTTGCAAAGACTCAAAAGTTTGCGACTGGCTGATGCAACAAACAGGCGAATTGTTCCAATCCATGCTTCAGTTTTCTGTATGCACAATTTACTCATCTCTTTTTTTTTGTGTGCATTAGTCGACATCAGTGGCGAGTCTCTCCTCTGCCAAGTGCACACCCAGCTCCTCTGAGAGCGATCACTGCCCCGGAGGCTTCACGTCGGCGGGCCACATTACGGCTCAAAAGGATGGCTGTTTTGCCCTGGTCTGGATCAAACACCTCTGCAGCTCTTTAAAGACTCTCATTCCTGCCCTCACTTGTTCAGCCCTGAAATTGTGTCGTGCGTTTTTTTTTTTTTCTCGTTAGCCACGGACACTGTGGTCTGCATATCATGTGTGAAGGAGGTCCTGGGTCGACAGTCTTCCAAACGGCTCTCCGAACGTAGCTGTGACATCAACTTAAACAAACCTGATGTGAAAATGCATGCTTTTGAATGACAACCTGTCTCAGATAATAGTCACATGTCACATCAGAGCCAACAAGTGGGAGGATTTGTTGACAATGTATTCTCTCCGTGACAAAAATCTTTATATTTCAAGTTGTTTTTTTGGAAAACGTTTATACTTCTTCAATTTAATTTCAAGGTGTTTGGATATTTTGCTATCAGTGATTTATAAAACGATACAAAGCCTTCTTGATCATCAAAGAAAATGTTTATCTTGCTTTGAGGGCCTATGTCACCGGCCTGGAGACTAGTTGGAGACTCCAGTTGCCGCTGGTCACGGAGATGTCTCCGAGACGTCTCCTGGAGATAATGCGAGCCTCCAGGTAAACTCAGTGAAACCGAACAGGTTTGATTTCATTGGCGACTCCATGTGGTCTCCAAGAGCTCTAAATTAGGTGGTCTCAAGCTGTTGTGTCGCGAATACTATTTGCTATTCTCAACCTGTGAGACATTTCTGTGACGTCCCTGCAGTGCCTCTGAGACCTGTCGGATACCAAGGAGATCTCAAAGAGTCGTGCGGCGTCTCTTTGAGTCTCACAGATTGAGGACAACAAATAATCCGCAACAATGCCGCAGCTGCTTGAACGCGTCGACCTCTCGGAGACCATGCAGAGACTCCGCTGAAATCGAACCTGTTCGCTTTCAATGAGACTACCTGGAGACTTGCCTTATTACACTCTGGTCTCCAACTACTCACCAAGCTGATGAGATAGGCCCTTTGTATGTGCGCAATCAGTCCGAGTTGCAGAGACGTCTCCGCAACTCTCTCCCGTGAGATGGACCCTTTACGTAGTTGTCCTAAAAAGTAGACATTTATTGTACAAAATCACAATATGGGTGTGAGTGAGTCGGGATATATAGTTTTCCGATGGCTTCATTTCAAACTAAGTGGGTGTGCAGAGGCGCGAGAGCTTCGTTCTGCCTTTTCTCCTCCTCTTAGTGCCCCTTAGAACTCTTCTAATTGGGCCTTTTAGTTTTGCTTTGTGTCAGATGTGCAGGCCTGGCGACCCGCAATCGCTCGTTCAACCACTTACCGCTATCTCTTGTATAGCACGCCGCTGATAGCGTATCGCAGCCTCACAGGAAATAAAACGAACAGTCGAGATGCGTATCTACAAAACACGCCTCTTGTGCATTCGTCTTCTCCGTGGAAGTGGATAAAACATCAAATAAAACTTTTTTCTCTGTGTGCTCAAAAGACATTGCTTTAGCCCCTTTTGCCTGGTGTTGAAATGTAATGGCGCACGCTTATCAGTATTCCACCCAGCCATCGGCACTCGACAGCCCGGCTTGAATGTGCCGCGCCGTCGGATAGATATCGATGCAACTCAAATGGCAGATAAGGCGGCGCTCTCCTCACCTTTAGATAATTTCTCGTGTAGAGTGTCGGATGATGGCTGATTATCGAGCGGCTTTACAGTTGATCTGAATCTCATCAGCACTTAACCTCATTGTTCGCGGAGCAGAGGTGAGGGGAATGTCAATCGGCTGAAAAGAAATCTTCAGCCGGGCAATGTCTCGCCGGTTTTCCCTTTGTGCTGAGCCGCGTTTTGATCTTTTGCTTCCTGCGTGAATAGACGAAAGGCATTGGCAATGTTCTGTCTTCAAAACTTGTTCAGACTATTTGGGAGCGTTTGGAAATTTAGCGGGGGGACCATTGTGGTTACTATGACTGACAAAATGTGGATCGGAAAGTATCCAATCTACAGAATGTTAAAGTCATTCTGTAAACCATTGTAAGGTAGTGTCAAAGATATTCTCTACAATGGGGAGTATAGTATGATCTTTGTTCTTTCTGTTTTTGGATGTAATGTTTTTTGGATGTAAACACAATTTGTGCATGTACATATCTTCACCTTAAAGTGGACACGTCCTGCATATGGAGCCTAAAAATGGACTTAAAAACCTTATGTTCGGTGCCTCAGCTTTGATATTTTACGTTTTGTAATTTGAAAATTTGTCTCTGTCAGAATAAAATAGTAATAATGAAATGCAGGCGAAAGAGCAGGTGAAAATCTTGAGTGGGGCTTTTCCTGCTGGCAGCTATAATAACTTCTAGGTTGGACGTATTGCGAGTGAGCAGCTCCAGAACGGTTTAAAATCGATAATGTGGAGGATTTTGGGTTTGAACAATGACGCGAGTGTAATCTTGAAGTACAAACGAGGCACTGACGCTGTAGAAGAAGAAACAGCCAAATTTAACAGCTTTATCCGAGGATTACGCAAGACTGCGTTGTGAAATACTACTCCAGGTCTTTCTTTGATGAGGGAACAACGTTAAAACAGGTTTAAATCTCAAGAAAGTCAATTGTGCAGGATATCTCCACTGTGATGTGTTGTGTTCACATGACATCACAATATTTTGAAGAGCCTAAAATTAAGGCGGTGGTAATTATGGTAACTGTCAGGCTTCACATTTGTTCGTCTTACATTTTGCCTAGTATAATATATTTGTCATTACATGGGAGAATCTACATGAAACAAAATCTGTCTCTTATCTTCTCTGTAGGTGCGTATAAACTAATGTCCAATTATTTTCTCTGAAAGGTGTCCAAAAGTGGTGACAATATTAAAAAATATGAGTGTGAGTCGGTAGAAAGGACTTTTTGCAATAATTGTGAATCCAATCACTACCAAATACAGATACAAGGTATCAATATTTGTAAATAGTTTTGAGATTTCTTACAAAACCTGTTTTCTGCCATAGAGTTGTATTGGCCCCTGATTGTGACATTAATTCTAAAACTTGAACACAACCTATTGTTCAATATTCTATTCTTTTGCTTTGAGAAATGACTCTGGAGGTGCCAAAAGCGAAGCGTAAAACCAGAGGAGACCGGGCTTTTGCCGTAGCGGCTCCGAGACTCTGGAACAGCCTTCCGCTGAATGTCAAAATGGCCCAGTCCATTCATGTTTTTAAGTCGTTGTTGAAAACCCATTTTTTTGCTTTGGCCTTCAACACAAGCTGAGCAGATCCCATGTATTTTATTATTATTGTCTCATGTTGTATATTTTGTGAATGTTTTACTCTTCAATTGTATTTACTCTTCAATTGTATTTTATAATGTTTGTTGTACAGCACTTTGGGCGGTTGTGGCTGTTTTAAGTGTGCTATATAAATAAAATTGACATTGACATTGACATTGAGCCTTAATGATGTAAAAAAAAAGAGGCTTAGGTTCCACCTAACTGAAAAATAATTCAACATGGCTCTGTTTGTCTCAATAAAAAGAGTCTACTCCAAGATGTGAGCAACTCTTTACTGATATAGACATGATATTTTTTACCTTGGTCCTATGAATATTCACTGTATGTTTGTCTATTAGGGCTGTCTATCAGCCACCTACTGGGACTGAACAATTCTTTGTTTAAAGAAAGCTCTTCCTCCTGATTATGGGTCTCAGCTGTACTTTAATAATCAGTAGTATTTTCAATATTTGGTTGTATGTGCTGTCGGAGAACCCGACGTCTTTGCCGGCATGTAGATCCACACGCCTTTTGACTTCTCACCAATGCATTCCCCGCGAGAGCATACATAAACAAGCATGCCTCTCACAAACAAACACCAGCGCATCAAGAGGCCCCTTTTTCCCCCGCTCGCTTCTTAACCGCCACACGCAGGCCTTCATTGGATCGTACAGAGCAGACGAACGCCCATGAAAAATGCATGTCCCCTTCGTGTGTTTCATAAGGAATACTCATCGAGATTCTGTTCCCATCCCCGAGCAGAAACAACCACACAGGAATATCAATTACTCCGGCAATTTGGGTGGCGGCATGGGCAGGAATGGCACTGCAATGAGAATATGGGATCAACAGTCATCGGGATCAGAAATGCTCACGGAGAGGCAAGAATACGGAGTTGGGTGGAGGGTGAGGTGGAATTCTGATCAGAAAGCACTTAAAAATGAACTTTATAAGCGAAAGTAGGTCAGAAGCAGCCGGTCAATGTGGAGGGTCCTCACGAGGAAGTGAAAGACCTGGAGGGGTTAGTGGTAATCATTTGAATAGGTGAAGGTTGGGTATTTTACTCAACTCCTACGATGTCTTAGAGTTTGTGGCAACTTGTAAAAAGCACAAAAGCTTGTTGAGATTGTTTATTCGGTACGGACAGTGCATGTTTATGAATAGACATGGACTCTTGCTTCTAAATGGTGCTAATTTCCATCTTTTTCGTTTCACATTCACAGGTACACTCTATTCATCCTGGCCTAATGCACATAATGTGGTAGGAGAAACTAGAGGACACCACGAAGACACAGAAAGAACATTACGTTGGATGTAAATACTTGATGGAAATGTGTGTTCATTGAGGTAGAACCTTTTCTTTCTTTTTTTTATTTTTTATCTCAGAGCTAATGGCTAGTATCAAAAATCAACACCGCAAAAATCTAACAACTAAAAAGTATTTTAATGTAGTGTAGAAAGGCCCAACCAGGGACTGGAGTTGAAAATTAGCACTAGCTATAATCTTTTAGCATCAGCTACAAGCTTTTGTACTATGTTGAATTGCAATGTCACTGTCAAAAAAAATGAATAAATAAAAATAAATAAATACAATATAGGACAATCATTTTTGGAGCGACTTGTTCAAAGTCTTGGTGCTATTGGTCAAAAAATTGTGACATCGCATTCGGACCGATTTTAATTTTTAGCCGTTTCAAGACCAAAACACCTACCGTGATGAGCATGGGAGCATCTTCCAGTGAAGTCTTTGATCCTGACGTGACTGTCCACCAGTAACTGACAGCCTGTTTTGGTTTTTTTTGGGGGGGGTTGACATGGCTACTAGCTCATAGGGAAATAACAGGACAGGATCTACTCCAAAGTCATGTGACGC
Organism: Proterorhinus semilunaris; assembly: GCA_021464625.1. Classification (NCBI taxonomy): domain Eukaryota; kingdom Metazoa; phylum Chordata; class Actinopteri; order Gobiiformes; family Gobiidae; genus Proterorhinus; species Proterorhinus semilunaris. The sequence goes on along the minus strand of CM038358.1, from coordinate 26,427,949 downwards.
TCGCCTGCAGCCCATTGAAACTTTCTTTCTGTTGAGCAAGATTGGTAACCGCTGCGTCGAGCTGTTTATGAATGACTCTGAAACGCAAAGTCTATCTGCCGCGTCATACAAAAAAAAAGTTTTATAAAGCACTAAAACTCACTGTGTCTATCTCGCTTTCGTTACAGGAGAATCCCTACATGTGCAACAACGAATGTGACGCCCTGACCGAGGAGCTGGCCCATCCTCCTGAACTCATGTTTGACTTCGAGGGACGTAACCCCACCACGTTCTGGCAGTCCACCTCCTGGAAGAAGTACCCCAAGCCGCTGCAGGTCAACATCACCCTGTCCTGGAACAAAACCATCGAACTCACCGACGACATTGTCCTCACCTTCGAGTCCGGGCGTCCCGAGCAAATGGTCCTGGAGAAGTCCCTGGACTACGGGCGCACTTGGACCCCCTACCAGTTCTACGCCACCGACTGCCTGGATGGCTTCACGATGGAGCCCAAAACTGCGAAGGACCTAACACAGCGCACCCTGCTGGACATCATCTGCACCGAGGACTACTCCAGAGGCTACGTGTGGAAGAACGATAAGACTGTGAGGTTCGAGATTAAGGAGCGGTTCGCGTTGTTCGCCGGGCCGAGGCTTCACAACATGGCGTCGCTGTACGGGCAACTGGATACCACCAAGAACCTGCGGGACTTCTTCACCATAACAGACCTGAGAGTGAGACTGCTCAAGCCGGCGACCGGGGCGACGATGGTGGACGAGAACAACCTGTCGAGATACTTCTACGCCATATCGGACATCAAAGTGCAGGGCAGGTAAGAGAGTATACGTTCTCATAACCTTTCACGATGTGGCTGTTGATGTTGTGAGGAACAACTCGGCGAGAACTAAAAGGACTCCAGGAAGACTAGCGGTCATTAAACAGGCAGCTAATGGGGATCCTAATAAAACAATACATTCACTAAACACAACATCACACTCACTACATTAGCACACTATACAAGAAAGTATGCACACATGCAATGTTATGTAGCCTAGTCGTTATTTATAGAATGGAAATAGAAATTGACAACCCTATATTCTATTTATGGAGAAGACTATTGCCAATTAAGATAATTGGGGATAAACATTCTGCTCAATTTCATTAATCGATTAATTGGGAATCTTTATCATATGATTATCGAATAACTGTTAACCGCCTGCTTATTGTCGTATAGACAATTGTCAGTCATGGAACCTCAAATGAAAGGACAATTCAAAGAACAGACTCTGTAGTGATGGGCGGAGTTCCAAATGGCTGATTTGCCAATCAAAATGGCAGAGACTGAGAATGGTCTACAGGAAGTTTTATATCAACAAGATTGTAATCATGATTTTTTTTTCCCCAGTAATTATCATGAAACCTCATTAAACAATTTTTTATTATTAACCACAATACAAATAATAGGTTTATGCTTATTTGCACTTAGATAATGCTGTATTTTCCCCTAAAATACTGCATAATGATTAATTGTTAAAATGTTTTAATTGGTCCATTATGGCGATTAATTGATTAATCATGAACATCCCTAACTATAATATAAAAATCCTTCATTGTTATACTTCTGATATTTGCATCATCTGTTTAGAATTCCTCAACACCAGTCTATGTTTTGCACAGAGGTTAGTTATGACAGCCATTGGACAAGCTCTATCTAAACACAAACACACCTCCCCCATAAAAATAAAAGTTTACAGTCCTCTTACATCCTGAAGCTCAGTCTGGGTAAAAGGTGCTCTGTAACAGCTTGCACTGCCGCAGTGAACAATATTTTCTTGGCTGAGTCGTCTGAACGCTGCTATGATTTTGAGGAAATGGAAACATTGTCATTTCATGACGCATTGAAATGGCCCTCATGATGGTCATAAAGCCTCTACAGCTGCTCTCCAACGGGACGCGCACTGCTCGCTGCATTGCTTTATATGAGAATAACGAGGCTGGTAATGGCCCATCCGCAGGCCCTGGTTGAATTGAAACTGTTAGTCTGTAATTAGAATGCCGCCCACGTCAGAGGAAGATTATAACCATTAGCACATTGGCTAATTGGTGGGAGACTAATCTTGTAATTAAGAGCATTTGCAACTGATTAAACGGCAATCATCGGGGACGCATCAGTGAAACATGGAGCCATGCATTACCAGGCTGCGCTTCCAAGTTCAGCCCTGCCCCGTTTAACGCAGACAGGATTTATCGGAGTTGCAGCTACTATATTTACTCCTGTGTGTTACAAAAACAATCCGGTACGCCCTCCACATTCCCCCATAACCAGCCGAGTGCCTTCCATCCTCTCATGATGTGTGTTAGACCTGATCTTCAGCGAGTGTTTTCACCTGACAATATTCCCAGCTCTGTTAGACATCCGTTAGGCAGCCGTGGCGCCGTCCTGTACAGTAAACATGAATTGATGAGCTCCAGATTGCAAACGGCTCGTATCCAGCATCTCCGACAGATATCTTATTTTGCCATTCATTAGGAGAGAGTGGCAAAAGGCAGGACGGGGGGGAACAAGCTATTCTGCACAATTTTCTGCCTTGCCCCCGGGCTTCAAATTCAATTTTCCACCAAAAGTTTTTCGGAGAAAGAGAAGAAAATAAACATACAATTTCTGACCAGAGGTGGATCAGTAACTCAGGAGATGTCGGCGGGTGGAGGAGAGTGATTAGAGCTCCCCGTCTTCCTCTGCTGCTTCTGGCTACAAGCAAATGTGAAAATGAGACAGGCTTATCGCACAATGGCCATCCTGTCTGAGCAGCCCGACAATGTCCCATGAACACAGATAACACACTGTGGAGAATATGGGGAGAAACCTGTGCAGATAGCCCCGAGAGGGAGGTCAGCGCCTCACCTGGAATGACAAAAAGGAAATAGTGTTTTTATCCAAATTTAAGGACGGCAGAATATAACCCTTGATGAAAACTCTTCCATTATGTATGTAGAATACCTCCAGGAATTCACGGTCACTGGCTGAATGCCCTGAAGCTAAGCAGACACTGTGCGAATTTAGACATGATTCAGGACAAGCTAAATGTATCGCCCACTCACCCCACGATGCATGTGGGATACTAGGATCCTAGGTTGGTCTGTCATATCATCCCCTCAAACAGCGTGTCTTACGTCAATTAAATAACATTGGCGAGGCTAACTTCAGCAACACATGACAAGTAGCCTAGCTTAAGTTAGCCGATAGCCACTAAACGCTCCCCTCCTGCTGGCGCCTGCAGATGTGGATCACCGTGTTCAGGCTGCTTTCCGCTGACTCGCGGAATATATCAAAAAGGGGTTCGATTTTCACTCGTACGTTCGTCGTGGGCCGCCAATCGCAGCTCGTAGCCCCCCGTACGCCGCACGACAGAGACGCACAGGGAGGCTCAGAGATCGCAGGACTATTGGGAAGTTGTGCGATCAAAAATTCGTGCCAAAATCGTGCCTAAAATCGCACGGTGTAAGGCCAGCACAAGGCAGTGGTTCTGTGTGAGGTCCACAGGTTGCGGGCCGCAGGAGCTGGTCACCTGACCGCTCTACTTCTTTCCCTCAGAACAGAAGGCAGAAGTTCTTTAGGTCACAATGAGTGTTTAAATAAACTGATTTCACTATTCCTTCTGTGGACCCACCACCTGCAGGGGGCGCCATAGGGGCTGGTGCAATGTGATTTGGGCAACTCCAACAGCTGCCCCCACGACCCGGCAACGGACAAGTGGAAGAAAATGGATGGATGAATTTCACTATTAGAAATATAAAGTGGTGCAGCCATTTGTAAAAAGTATCTCTAGTACTCATTATAAGTTAACATGAAGGCACCATGACCCACTAAAGCAGGCAGCAGGAGCGGGATAAATAGCACCCGGGAGTTTTGGCAGTGAGACGGTTCAACTGCAGCACCAAAGTCATTAGGAAGACTGATTAGAGCTTGCGCTTGTTGCAAGGTTACAAATAATGAGCCAGGTCATGGGGGCCCTTGACCGTCGGGGGCCCCAAGCAACTGCCTGCCTGGTCTAATGGAAAGCTACGCCTCTGCATTCTGCATTCAAAAGCGGACTCTTTTCAGATGTGAGGCCTACAACTTGGATATTTTCCTAATAATTAAGTTGATGGGATAATCCTAGTATTAATCCTGTTGTTTTTTTTTAACAATTATGTGAAAGTTTTGTGGGGGAAAAAGGGAAGTTTGAAAACATGAATGAAAAGTATAAGGAATTAAAGATTAAACTAAGAACCGCATATGTTCCTTATATACACTATGATTGCACAGTGTCACTGATTTGAGTGGTACTCTAAAAGTCAGAGATGCTGTACAGATTTTTATAACTGGAAATGCTCATCAATCCCTCAATAGCTTGGCACAAGCCTTCATTCATTACCAGGCTCTCCATCTGAATGAATGAGATTTGCTCAATTTATTCGTACGCGTTGTTCTCCAAAAAGGCTTATTATCAAAAGACATAGAGGGAATGAGGAAATCCCAGTTCTCTCGCCCGGAGCTGTTTAGGGGAGCGCTCGTCGGCTGCCAATAAAAAAAAAGGAACGATTTTGTTCAGAAATGAAACTGGGACGACTTCAGACGCCGCACACAGCGACGGGGGAGGAAGGCTCTGTAATAATGGCAGAACAAAAAGTTTAGAAACGGCTTTACAAGAGCGATAATCACAATGGGGCAATGGTTTTGTGTGAAAGAAAAGGAAGACACGGCGAGATCGAGGGGACGAAGGATTTTTTTTTTTGTCATTTATAAATTGCAACGCTTTCTGTGCTTCGCGATGAAGCGGAGATGTTCTGGTCAAACGTCCAGGGGGCAGAACCTCCCAATCGCCAAAGCACCACTTCTGCCAGATCCCGAAGCTGACAGTGTTTTTTTTTTTTTTTTACAGTCCTATTTTTTTTTTTTTTTTTTTTTTTTTTTAAACAGATTTGTTTCATATCCATACAGGTACATTAAAATGATACAAATGACCCACAGCCCAACCATCCACGCCTACCCCACCCAAGCCATCCACCCACCCCTCCCGTACCCACCCTCAACCTCAACAAACAGACCATGTCATAAATATTGAAACTGGCCATCACTAAGTTCAATTCCATCAAAACAAACAAACGGACAAACAAGCAGAAAGACAGACAAACAGACAGACAAATAGGCACACAGAAAAGACAAGCAAAATAAAAACATAACACTATTGCAAAAAAAATATATAGTAATAATAATAATAATCAAATATAAAAAAAAAGAATATTACAATAGCAACAGTAATGATAGTGATCATAAATCAACTTAATCAAGATTTACAGTTCGTGTTGATATCAAAGCCCAGACTTTGTTAAAGATCTGTGGTTTACCCATAACAATATATTATATTTTTTCAGGGGTACAATATGACATATTTTTACAGTACTTGAACATGTATTTGATTTCTGCGGCGTGCAGTGAAACTTGTCAAAATGATCTTGGGGCCAAAGCTTCTACGCTGCCTGGTTTTGCCTACATTGCCTACCCCTGCAGTACGGTATTCTGAGTCTATCGTCTCAGGCCAAACAAACCCGAAGGACTACTTTGCTAAACCCTAGGCAGAGTGGACGCTTACACAACCTGACAATTCATACAATTTTTCACATTATAAAAGCCCCACTCTCACAACACAGACTCTCCCACAACAGAACAGTAATGGCTTTGTCTATGCGAGGCCCGACGGCTCCGAGTGGAGAACAGGAGTGTGATCTTCAGGGAGAGACGGAGGAGAATGGACGATTACTTTTCCGCTGCGTGCCCATGCGACGGGCATCGATTCCCCCGACGTTATTCCACATAAACGGAAAAAAAACTAAACCCCCCCACCCGTCCCCCCCCCCCCCCCCCCCCGTCGCTCCCGCTGTATTGATCAGGCGTCGGCGCGTTAATTAAGACATGACCGCTGGCTCCGCGTTCGGGGGGCCGCGCCGGGGCCTGGGAATCACCGGCAGATAATCCATACGCGCTAATGTGCTATTTCTCCCAGAGCCTCTGTCGCTCTGCCTCCTTCAACCACTGGCCTCTTTTTTTCTTCTTTTGGTTCAATCCGTCTCACGTCGACAGATCAGCAGCATTTGCAGATTGAAGAGACCAAACAGCGCAATGTGATGTATGACGGTTACTTGATTGGGTATTGTGTGTTAAATGTTGTTTGTTTGGCAACATTAGGTCCAGGGCGTGATCTACCTCCACCACAATCCCCCCTCTGCTCATTTTATTTTACTATAGACAAACAAAGGTGTGCCTGTTAAATACTCCAAAATAAATATATCAATTTAGAAAGATTTTCCTCTGGAGAACTCCCAGTTATGTGCACTTTTATTGTGGAAAGTGTTGTTTGACTTTGGGTCACTGCGGTGAGGCTCATTTGATGGGGAGAATCGTGCAAACCGTCACCTGCTGCATATTATACAGAATATTGGCCCATATCGCGTTGACAGAAGGTTCAAATGCGTTTGTACTTATGTCCCGTGTGAAAGTATTTGGTTTAATTTAACGGGTTTAATTAGAAACCTATACACCTTTCAACGGGGTCGGCCCATTAGTCCGATGTCTCATTATTCCGAAAATGTCCCATTGAGTAGGGGTTGAAAAATAAAATAAAGGTTCAGGCAAGAGTCCACTGACCTTCAGGTTGGGGCCAATGGCTCTAATCCACAACACCACTGGGTTAGAGATGTCGGACTAATGGCACCTCTGCTCAATCAGAATCAGAATCAGAATAGGTTTTATTGCCATTGTTTCAGAACAGGGTTCACAAACGTGCGACATACAACATATAACACAGAATTAAGATAAAAAATAAGCTAAAGAACTTTCGGAATAATGAGACTTCGGACCAATGGCGTGGGACCCTTTCACCCTTTGTTCTCCAAAGAGCAGTTTGCCGGTTACGTGTTGCATCTCCCCAGTAATGATCGCATCCACAAATATCTTAACTCAGCTTAAGTCGAGTTAAACTTTATTAATCCCCGTAGGAAAATGTGTTCTCTGCATTTAACCCATCATCAGTGTTGCTGGGGCGACCCGTAGGAGCGGCGAGCAGCCAGCGTAGGCCAGCGCTCTGGGACCCATCTCCAGAAGTGGAACCATGGCTAATGGTCAGAAACACCTGGCTGGAGGATTAACCTAATTCACATGTTTTTAGTGGTAGGGGAAACCGGGCATGGGGAGAACATGGAAAACCACAAGTTTGTTCCAACATTAGTGATTTGTTTGAAATTCCTGTCGCGGCCCGTCCATCTGCTCGTCTTGTGGCGAGTCTAACAGTTTATCTAACGCCGTTTCCAAAACAAACGGCACTGACGGAACCATTTGCTTTTCGACTCTAAATTTACCATGATGGCAACACGACGCACTTCCTGTTGTACTTTACTGCCCCCATAGGGAAATGTGTGGTTGCATTTTAGATGACGGTAAAATAGTTTCTTTTCATTGATAAATTGGTCGCCTCACTGAACAATGATCAATTATGGTGCAACACCTTTTATATAAACGAAAAATTTTTCAACAAATAATAATGAACCATGAACAAACTCTCATCTCTCAGTCTCAGAAGTCACTCTATGTTCCTTCTTACAGTCTAACAATTCATTTTTAGCACCACTTTTGATTAATTAAGATGATCGTGGCAATTAACCAATCAACCCATTAATCATGACCCCCCCCCCCCCAGTGAACGCATTATTATTTTTTGTTTGTTATTAATTTACTGCGAGACGCGAGAGAAATGTAACACCAGACCTGTTGCTTTGTCGAGAGAGGCACAACACAAACTGAGAAGTGCAGACGTGTGACCACATGGCAAATACACAGGATCACAGTCGGAACAGAGCGTGGGTGTCGCCTGGAGCTGAACGCTGGACTTTAGATCAGTGTATTTATATAAAGGGCTCGTGTTACATCAAAATCTCCAACAGAATCTAAATTTAGAGGTTTCATTGTTTTTTTACACAGTGAATTATTATACAAATGTCCATTTTATTCAGCCATTCATTTTGTTTTATGTGGTTATGACGTCGTCAGTGGGAGTGACAAGTGACTCTACTCCAAGCTCCTCATCCTCATTCATACTGAAATTGAATAAACCGATCATCATGCTGTATAATTGTATTACTTACTTTTGTATAAGCTTTACTTCAAAGGAACATGTACATTAAGTTCCTATAGCGATGAACATGTACTGCACCAGATTCTTGCTTAATATCTTATTTTCTTCTGCAGTCCTTGGTTACAGACAATAAATTGACACAATCAAAAATATGATCCAGATCTATTGACTGTAAGCTCCAGTTAAGAAGCTTTTAGATTTAGGTAAAGCTGCACTGGAGAAAATGCACTTGGTTAAAGAAGAACTAAGCAACGTGTTTACCTTAATAAATCCTTTCCGTAGTCCCTCGGGGGGTAATACAAGTGTTAATGGGATGATTGGGGGGTCTTTCATCTCCCCCTGGTGTCTCTGGCCAGAAAATCAACCATGCAAATTTCCCTGCTCCGACCCGGAGGCGCCATACACACTAATGGAATCACGAAAAAGAAGCTAACAGGCTAACGGGCAAAGCTAACTGCAGGCTAGCGACACTTTAGCAGTATTTACAGCCAAGTTTGAGTGAAAAAAATGATCTTTATTGTGTAATTGGATGTACAATATCCCTCTCTCCCTTTGTCTTTTCTGTCAGCGTAGTATTTACTCTCACGGACAATTAATGAGTACAAAAACGCAACATGCTACGACACCTGCAGTGGCGCTTATGGCCTCTAGGGGCACGAGTTACTTAGTTCTGCTTTAAAAAAAAAAAAAAGATTATAGTCATTTTACCGGACTCAAGTAGTGATTCTATACTTTTTTTCTGTACATAAATAAGAAAACAAATGGTTTCTAGGAAAGGCTTGCGACACTGAAAGCAGCTCCCACAGTGCCACTCCATGTACCCTGTCCATGAGCTAAACATGGAAACTTTGGAATCAGTTATTATTGTGAAATCACCAATTTGTGATCCACGTACCCCTCAATCTCAAAGGTGTTGCAGTTTATTTAGAAAGGCATCACCTAAAAGTACTATTTGTAAGTAAAACAAGCTAATGTTGTGTCTAAAATACTCTCATAACCATAGATTTGACCACTTCATTCAAAATAACCACTGCTTTACATCATCAGAAAGGTTGTGTATGTACATTTCTAATGTATCTGTATAACCGCCTTCACAGACACATGTTTTAAAGCTCACTGCGCCCGTCTGTGTATTGTAACGCAGCGTGGACCAAATTAATGAGACTGGAGGCATACATTATCTCCAAAGCCGAAGTATGTCCTTATTCTTGATGTTAACTTTAAACACAGTGTTGTTTACATTCCCCGCTCTTCCTCTTCCTCCTCCTCCTCCTCTGTACGTTAGGTCGTCCTTGAGGAAGACACTGAATCCCTGATGGCTGCGAACTTTGAAAGGCACGCATCACCACAGAGGTTCACTGATGTAAATATAGAATATAAATATTGCGTTAAAAAGAAAACATATTTGGTTCTCGGCTACAAAGGTGTTTTTTTTTTTACAACTCTAGCTAAAATAAGTGGATAAAAAAACCTCTTTAAATATCTTGAAATTAAGTTATTTTTCGGTCTCATGCTTGTAATGATCACCGCGGCATATTGAAAAACATATTAGGTTTAGTTTATATGAGAAATACAATGGGAAATCAACTTTTTAGACCATTTAAGCGGGTTGTATTGTTCCCTTTTAAGAATTATACCTGAGCAGTATTTCTGCTTCGCTCATGCAGTTCATTCTTCTCCTTGATTCTATACAGTAGGTGAAACATTTGAAAAGAGTGTTTCTCACTGCATCAACTATTTGCTCATATTTGCAAATGAAACGGAACATTTATTTTCACTCTTACATCACCATGTAATTCTGACTGCCGCCTGCAGAGGGAGCTCCGGGCCAATGTGTCCTCCTGTTCAGCACACTGTTCGGCTCCTTGATGTCCGTGAATGATAAAACATTGAAAGCCAATGCTCAGCTCCTTGAAAGGATGTGGACATTAATTAATGGATGGATGTTGGATGTCAAACGTTAACATGGTGCCTGGTGTCACGGTAAACTGAATGAAAAATACGACACAAGCAGCAAACGATCAAACCATTCCCGCCATTAGATAATCACTACACTGACATTTGGAAAGAATCTGGAATTTTACCCCGTGATAAATGTAAGCCGCTAATTGCGCCGTCTGCTCTCGCGTCCACCAATATTTGTTCTTTATGCACGAGGAGTAATTGAATTTGATGTGCGTGTCGGGAGCACGATCAGACCAGGGACACGATGTACAAAAGCAAATGCCTCGCACAGCAATATCACTGTGCGCTGAACTGATACAGCAGCAATTACAGCTCTCATGATTTTGCATTCTGCAACACCAATGATGGACCTTTTGTGGAAACTGAATTATTTGACAGCACTTTAGAATGTCAGGAACCTTTTTTCATATAAAATTGACTAAAAATACCACAAAAAGGCACAAAAATACAACAAAAAAAGTGACAAAATTGCAAGAAAAAAGTGAAACTAATTCAACAAAAAAATGACAAAAATGCTACAAAAAATGTGACAAATGCAACAAAAAAGTGACAAAATTGCAAGAAAAAAGTGAAACTAATTCAACAAAAAAGTGACAAAAATACAACAAAAAAGTTAAAAATTCAACAAAAAAGAAAAAAAAATACAACAAAAAAGTGACAAAAATGCTACAAAAAAGTGACAAAAATACAACAAAAAGTGACAAAAATACAACAAAAAAGTGACAAAAATACAACAAAAAAGTTAAAAATGCAACAAAAACTGACTGAAAATACAACAAAACATCAAACGTTTATTTATTTGTTCATTTGGTCGGGACAGTACATGTTAATGAACATACATGGGGTCTCATGCATGTAAACAAGCCACACCGGATTGTAGCCTTGGGGTCATTTCCATCAAACACACTCACAGTGGTAGGGGAAACCGGAGTACCCGGAGGAAACCTACGCAGACACGGGGAGAACATGCAAACTCCACACAGAAAGGCCCCGTCCGGGTGGGAATCGAACCCGGGACCTTCTAGCTGTGAAGCACGAGCGCTACCTGCGACCAAAGCGTGACAAAAAGAGATGAGAAAAAAATAAAATAAGTGACGACATGGTAACATTGCAAGGAAAAAGATCAGTTTATATGACTTTTGTTTTTAAATGAAGCGTTACCCTGGCCTATAGGCTGTAAGCTTCAATCGAGAAGCTTTTAGATTTGGGTAAAGCCGAACTGGAGAAAATGCGCTCGGTTAAGGCAGGGTTTAAGAGGTTTTAACCCGGCGAGATACAAAGACACGCGGGTAAAATGCGACTTTTGGGGGAGTTGAGATGACGTTACTTATACTTTACTACACTAATCCAGATTTTTACAGACTGTGTTCAGCATGTTCAGAACAAAAATTGAAAATGCATCTAAAATGTGAGTCATCAAGTCTTTGGCGGGCTATCTTGAAAAAAGAGCTATAGTATGTACATATCACTGTACATGTGGTGGTCAGATTACCCTCCAATGATATGAGCACGTCTAACCTCATACAATGAAAGGTTGATCCCGATTGGCAGTGTTTTCATCACTCGGGTGTACACATAATAGTATTTCCAAGGTCTTTTACGTTCAAAGCCCTACTACAGTTTGAAGCACAGAGAATCCGCCTGTTATTAAAGCGTCGTCCCATCGGGGCGATAGACCGTCTGTACTCCGCTCCGTGATGGGAGGACGTGCAGCTCGTAAAAATCCCCACGTCTCTGCATTTCACACTAAAGAGCGACTTCTTCAAAGTTAATTGACACGACATTACCCAGTCTGTACGGGAGAAAGGGGCCCCCGAGGAGGTCCGGGGGCCGTTTAGGGGCCACGCTGGAATAATACAGCGCAATGATGGGCTGCTATAACATCGACTGTCTAAAATAATTACAACATGCCACCATAGCATACAGTATAACCGCTGTGGACTGGGTGGTCGGGTGAGAGTGTGAGCATTGCTTCGCCAACAACTCAGCCTGCTGCTAAAATAAAAGATCAGTAGTTGCCGACAAAGCCTCCCGAGGTGAGAGGTGAAACGTCCTCAGCACTTGAAGACATCTCAATAACTCAGACGAATGATTTGGACGTGCAGGATACAGAGAGGGAAAGCTGCTCTTTTTGGCCACTGCCTCCGATTAACCTTCGCATTAGATTAGAGCGTGTGTGTGTTTCCCAGGGATACGAGGGGCCACTTACTGTAGCAGGACGGCCTTGGTTTTAGTTTCCGCGATATACTGTATGAGGCATTTATAACAAGGTCAAATCGATTTAGTTGCCAATGACAAATCATAATAAACATATAAATGGCCTTATATAATAACGATCATGTGCATTCCAAATGATGAAATATCCAAGTTAAATTCTTATTTCTAAATGTTGTCCTCACATACCGACAGCGAATGCCACCCCAGTTAGGGAAACTCTCTACTTGTTTGAATATTAATCTTTTGTTGTAAAACTTTTGCGACTTTAAGGGGGTCATTTATCAGGGCAGGTGCTAAACAGCTTCCCAACCCTGCTGCAAAAAGCAGGTGCAAGATGCAAAATAAAATACTCTGTTGGAATGTTACATTGAATTTAGTTGATATTGCCTGTATTGCAGTAATAGTGCCCCAAAATCATTATATTGGCCTGGCACGATAACACAATCTAAAATTCGAATTATTAAGTCAAGAAACTATCACGATAAACTATTTTATTGAAACCTTATAATTACACAAAAACTAACTCTAAATGCTCCCTTTGAAATATGCTCAATCCTAAACCCCAAAAAATACCACAATGAACATGAAATACAATGAGACATACTTTGGGTATGAAATAAAGTAAAATGGGGGAATGCAAATACATGTACAAATGATAAATATTGAGCCTAAAAATGTATCTCATTTATTGAATGATAAGGCCCTATAGTAATGATCCTATATCCTTAGTATATAGTCCCATATCCAGGCTAATCTCACTGAAAGCAAAGCATGAGTCAGAAGCGTGTTCAGATTTAGATCAATCCAGACATGCCAGGCCTAATCTTAAGAAGGCATCGCGGCGTGAGTATAAAATGCACATGTTATCCTACTGCTGATCCACTTGTGCACGTACAGGTGCAACCAGGTACGTTATCCAGGGACGAGCCCCTTTTCTTGTGAAAACTCTTGCCCTGGGCCTCACCAAGTCTGTCTATGGCCCTGGTTTTAGTGTCACTCTACTCTGAAAGAATACCAGAATTCAAGTATAGGGGGTCTGACACAAACCTGGGGTACACAAGATAATTGATATTGCAACGTATTTCACAAACATATAGTATTTGATCGCAATTACAGAATAAATCCCATACACATACTTGTACTAATGGTTACACAGCTGTAGTTATGACACACACAAAAGTTTGAGGAATCTTGAGGAATGAGTCTCTCTCAGAGTTCCACCTGAGCAGAGCGGACTCGCGCCCCCTGCTCTCAGGATCATGTTTATGTAAAGTCAGGCCCTCATCCGTCTCCCTGAACATTGGCTCTGAGCGGAACAAGCCCCCAGTCTGTGAACCGTGACAGCAGCACCGCTCTGATTGACACCGGGTTTCCCAGGTTCACGGGACCCTAAAGACCCCCGCAGGTCTCACCCCCTCCCTTCACTGTAAAGGCATATCAACACTGGCAAAAAAAAATGACTTGAGAATAATGGATCTAGATTTGTAGTTTTGATTGATTTGATTCAGTTTGTGATTTTTTTATTTATTATTAGTACTATTCACATTATCTATGGGCAATATTTGTTTGTTTTTTTACTCACTGACTTATTCTGGGGAACAGTGCAAAAGAGGAATGGCCGGTGGTTGGAACCATGCCCAAGCCTCTCATGGTGTCCTTGGGCTACACACTTCTCCTTGCCCAAGTTTTAAGCTCTAAGTACAGCTGCCCTGGAGCAGAGTGATGGAAGCGTAGCTGCCAATCTGCGTCATCAGCCGCTCTGACCACCATCTACCCCTCAGTCTCATCAGCCGCTCTGACCACCATCTACCCCTCAGTCTCATCAGCCGCTCTGACCACCATCTACCCCTCAGTCTCATCAGCCGCTCTGACCACCATCTACCCCTCAGTCTCATCAGCCGCTCTGACCACCATCTACCCCTGAGTCTCATCAGCCGCTCTGACCACCATCTACCCCTCAGTCTCATCAGCCGCTCTGACCACCATCTACCCCTCAGTCTCATCAGCCGCTCTGACCACCATCTACCCGTCAGTCTCATCAGCCGCTCTGACCACCATCTACCCCTCAGTCTCATCAGCCGCTCTGACCACCATCTACCCGTCAGTCTCATCAGCCGCTCTGACCACCATCTACCCCTCAGTCTCATCAGCCGCTCTGACCACCATCTACCCGTCAGTCTCATCAGCCGCTCTGACCACCATCTACCCCTCAGTCTCATCAGCCGCTCTGACCACCATCTACCCGTCAGTCTCATCAGCCGCTCTGACCACCATCTACCCGTCAGTCTCATCAGCCGCTCTGACCACCATCTACCCGTCAGTCTCATCAGCCGCTCTGACCACCATCTACCCGTCAGTCTCATCAGCCGCTCTGACCACCATCTACCCCTCAGTCTCATCAGCCGCTCTGACCACCATCTACCCCTCAGTCTCATCAGCCGCTCTGACCACCATCTACCCCTGAGTCTCATCAGCCGCTCTGACCACCATCTACCCCTCAGTCTCATCAGCCGCTCTGACCACCATCTACCCCTGAGTCTCATCAGCCGCTCTGACCACCATCTACCCCTCAGTCTCATCAGCCGCTCTGACCACCATCTACCCCTCAGTCTCATCAGCCGCTCTGACCACCATCTACCCCTGAGTCTCATCAGCCGCTCTGACCACCATCTACCCCTCAGTCTCATCAGCCGCTCTGACCACCATCTACCCCTCAGTCTCATCAGCCGCTCTGACCACCATCTACCCCTCAGTCTCATCAGCCGCTCTGACCACCATCTACCCCTGAGTCTCATCAGCCGCTCTGACCACCATCTACCCCTCAGTCTCATCAGCCGCTCTGACCACCATCTACCCCTCAGTCTCATCAGCCGCTCTGACCACCATCTACCCCTCAGTCATCACTACATGCGCACACAGACGAGATAAAGTGTCTTATGCAAATACACAAATACACAAATACACACAGTGAAACAGTTAAACACGTGCTTCATACTTCCTTAATTCCTTTTCACTTAATACAGCAACAAAGCAGCATCTTACCCTTCTAATTTCAATAGTAATATGTCCTCCGTGTCTGCACAAGCTCACAAGTCTTGAAAGAGAAGCCCTCACATATAGCCGGAGCTGGTTACTCATTTCCATATTGTACAGCTACATCAATGCCTAGTTTCCATAATACGCCCTGTCATTGAAACGAATCACCGCCTTTCTCCAGCGATGCCCTCGACCCGCAAACTCAAATTTCATTCCGCTCTCGGTGGGAAATTGGGAGGCGGGAAAATTAACTTGAGGGATCCAATCCCAATATTTCTTCGATGGTTTTCAGAGGGACCCTTTTCTTATCTTTCAGTGACAATTTGCTTGAGGTGTATTACATTACAGGCTGAAGAATGACAAAAATGTCCATAACCAAAACAAGCCAAATCGTTCGCTCCAATTTCACGGAGACAGGGACTTTCGTAATGAAGTGATTCTCTGCGATTCCCGTTCTCATGGTCAAAGAGTTTATCTCCGTCTGAAAGGAAAGGCACTCAGCAGGAGAGATAATCATGTTCGCTGGATTGGATTTGTTTCTTAGAAGTGTCTTCCCATAATTCCCCGGAGGCAACCTGGACACATGAAAACATAAATGTCTTTGTAGCGCTTCATATTAGCTACTGGCTTTCTATATTTTTGTTTGCATTTTTAAAGCCCATGAAAAATATTGAATTTGTTATCATGTCGTTAGGTAAAATTGGGACTCGCATACTGTTTTTAGCATGTTTCATTTCTTTGTTTCCTTTTTGGAGGGGCAGTGTTACTCAGTTCACTAGAGAGAGAGAGGTCAGGTTGGATTATTTCCAATTAAGGTTCAGTGGATCACTGTAGCTTTATGTGTCCTTGAGCAACACACTTCACTCCCTCCAGTCATATACAGTATTTGGCTGGAAGAGCGTATTCCAATAAATCCAATAAACCCAGTAATTCTAAACTTTATTTTATTTTAAGTTAAGCCTTATTGTTGTGAGTATAATGAATGAGTATAAGTATAAGATAATCAATTCTGTAGTGATCAATACTTCAAATGGCATTTGGTTTATAAACTTTGAACACATGACTGTTTTCTTTTTACACATTTTAAGGTACACATATTACTTATCATAATTACTTACCGTATCGTGATACATATCGGATCGGCCCGAGTATCGTGATACATATCGGATCGGCCCGAGTATCGTGATACGTATCGGATTGTGACAACAGTGTATTGTCCCAGCCCCCCCTTTGGGGGCTTAAGCCTGGAATGTTTTTTCAAAAGCCCGGGATCTATTTTTTAAATTTTTATAATGAATTATATATAAATAAATGTATAAATATATGTATAAATATATTTATTCAATATAAACAAAATCTCAAAAACCTTTACTAGGGATGTCAAGATTAACCGGTTTTACGATTACCGCGATTATAAAAGGACGCGGTAGGTTATCCGTAAGAATTTCAGAAGCCACGGTTTACCGCAGAAATGTTTCACGCTGACGCTCGAGCCGCTGCACGTCATAAACAGCGTAAACTCACCGGTAGTTGAGCGAGGCAGAAGGACGCTCTCCTCCAGTGTTGTATCCACCCAAAAACTATTGAAGTCAGCAGAGTGGGACCTCTTTAGGATCCAAAAGATGACCAAGGCTTTGTTGTTGTTGTCAATGGACGTCCGTTATGCAAATCCCGTCATCAGAAAGTTGCAGCTACGTCGAATATAAACAACATCTTGGAGATAATCCTTCACTGTAAATGTCCAGGTCAAGGTAACGAACTGCATACTTCCCAAAAAAGTTGTCCAAATGTTCGGAAATAGCCACAACTGGCTCAAGATGTAAACAAAAAGCTAACGCTAACGCTCTGCTTCAGCGACAGAAAGGAAAGTGAAACCGCACATGTGGAAATCAGCGGTTCAAAAGAGTCTCCTTAGTCATTTTGTAAACATGTTTCATTCTCTGCTCATCAAAATAATTAAGCAACAGCTTATCTTTTGAGGGCATAAAACCTAGCCTAGCTTGTGGCCTAATAATATATAGTAAAATAATTATGATAATTATGGTCATTATAAAGAAGTAAAGTTGACATTGTTTTGTATTATTCAATGTAGGCCTATTTAGTTTAATGCAAAACAATCTTAAAGCATTTTTCCTTTTTAGAAACAGGGAATGTTTACAAGTATTAAAAAGCTTTTTAAAGACAAAAACTAAACGGGGAATAATCGTGAATAATCGTAAAATCGCAATTTTTTGTTTCACAATAATCGCGACTCAAAAAATTTAAATCGTGACACCCCTAACCTTTACTGAACTTCCTAACTGGAGGGTCGGGACCCAATCATGGCTTTTGTCAAAAATTACCTTTGATAAAAATAAAAATAAACTGTGAGGAAATCCTGTATTTTTAGAATAAATTGTCCGACCATGTTAATATTTTCATTTTAGTCACAGCTCATTAATGATATAGACGCCATTTGAAAACCGCTGCTTTACTGGATGATTATTGAAGCCTGTATCCAGCCACCAGGGTTAAATAACAAAGCGCATTTCTGCATAAGCATCATGTGAAGGGGTTTCAAACGGATGCACAGGGCTACTATAACAGTGCATGTTATGGTAGCCCACTCCTTTCGAGCAAAATGTATGCTCAAATAAATAAATAAATAAATATGTTATTCAACGTCCTATGCACTGTGATGCTACTGTCTAAATCTTTCATGACATTCCACTACACAAACAAATCCATAAACATGAATTCACGACCGGTTCAGTCCACACAGACCAGACCCGTCCGGCAGCATGGACCGAGTTTCTCTTAATAAAAAGTCCGTCGACTTTGGGCCCTGGCTTTCTCACTGTACGTCCCCCTGGTCTGCGCTCCATGTAAAAGACATCAAACGCACCTTCTATATTCCCTGTGAGGTCCTGGCAGCTCACTCTTGCTTTGTCAAAGTATAACACTCTCCAAAAACTTTGAGCGAGGTTGAAAAAAAAAAAAAAATGTAAACTTGTTTTTCCCCGTTGTAGCCTTGATCTTTCCCCCTGTCAACCATCACGGGTTGAAATGTGCAAGCAACTCCAACTATAGGAGAAGTTTTGCTGGAGAATTCATGAGAGATTCATGCAGCATAGAGCCGCATTTAAGGGCAGATACTGCAAGCTGTCAGTTTGGTAAGATGTCCCTTAGAAATGAGGGAATAGTCCAGTCAACACAATAATGCTTCGTATTATTGTAAAGTAAAAATGCGTTTTGATCACAGTCTAAGAACAACATGGCCGCTTAAAGTAGCACATCATTCAGTCTTTTGTTTTGTTCAGTAAATAACAAAATATCGACTATTTGTTTCTTATGGTGTAAATGTCCCACCTTGAGAGTATGAGAATAGATACTATTTTGTAAATATGTTTTCTGTCATGGGTGTGGCTATGGCAATTAAAGTTTGAGCATATTGTTTGCAAACTGGAATTGATTAATTAATTAAAAACAAAGTAGTTGATAGGCTGTGTTTTTGTTGTTTAGTAGCAGTAATATGCAGTTATTAGCCGTGTCCACTGCAATTTTTGTTGATTTTCATAAGACCCCCCTTGAAATGACCAGGACCCCCCATTGCCCCCCCAATCAACATTGTCTGGAGCCGCCACTGCCTGGAACGCTCTGAGGTCATAAGTCGTCATTTTCAAGATGCCAGTTACCAGTTGCCTGGAACGCACCCTAATTCCTTGCCCAATTTTTTAAACTGCATATTACTGGTTTTAATGCGTTTGAAAATATTACTTATTTAGATGGATAACATCTGTTGTAAGTAATAATCTTTGTATTTCAGTGAAGCGGCCATTTTAATTTAATACATTTTGGGGAGACTTTTTTTTTTTTATTGAAATAATTTTAAAGTTACTGAGAGGAAGTGACATAGATAGAGGTAACGTTCCATAGCTGTTTGACTCATTTCATAGTTTAAAATTGTTTACCTCTATCTATGTCACTTCCTGTCAGTATCCAGTAAGAAACTATAATCATCATCTATCCACCTTTGTCAATATTCCAACACAATAGACCCACATGTGTTAACATAGAAAATATGAAATTATAGATAATCCACAGTACATCTTTCTTGTCCATACATCCATACATCCATTTTCTTCCGCTTTATCCGGGGCCGGGTCGCGGGGGCAGCAGTCTCAGCAGAGATGCCCAGACTTCCCGATCCACGCACACCTCCTCCAGCTGTTCTGGGGGGACCCCGAGGCGACACCAGGCCAGCTCGGAAACATAGTCCCACCAGCGTGTCCTGGGCCTTCCATGAGGCCTCCTCCCAGTGGGACATGCCTGGAGCACCTCCCGAGGGAGGCGACCAGGAGGCATCCGGAACAGATGCCCTAGCCACCTCAGCTGCTCCTTTCGACGTGGAGGAGTAGCGGCTTGAGTCCGAGCTCCTCCCGGGTAACTGAGCTCCTCACCCGATCTCGGAGGGTGCGCCCAGCCAGCCTGCAAAGGAAACTAATTTCGGCCGCTTGTATTCGCGATCTTGTCCTTTCGGTCATTACCCAAATCTCATGACCATAGGTGAGGGTGGGAACGTAGATCGATCGATAAATCGAGAGCTTTGCCTCAGACTCGGCTCCCTCTTCACCACAACAGTCCGATACAGCGACCGCATCACTGCTGACGCCGCACCGATCCGTCTACCGATCTCACGCTCCATCCGTCCCTCACTGAGAACATGACCCCGAGATACTTGAACTCCTCCACTTGGGTCAAGGACTCCCCACCGAACTGGAGAGGGGAAACCACTTTTTTCCGGTGGAGAACCATGGCCTCAGATTTGGAGGTGCTGATCCTCATCCCGGCCGATTCACACTCGGCTGCAAACCGCCCCAGTGCAGCTGAAGGTCCAACAGAACAACATCTTCTGCAAACAGCAGAGATGAGATTCTGAGGTTCCCAAACCAGACACCCTCTGGCGCCTAGAAATTCTGTCCATATAGGTAATGAACAGAACCGGTGTATTAATAAAAGTTTCAAAGGGATATCTCTAAATGCATTCATTTTTTCCTTCCTATTCACCTGCAGTGTCTCGGCGTAAGCCACTGACCGTGAAATACTTTGCAGTCGCTCCCTCTTATCTCTCACAATGGCTGGTTACAGGTTAAACATTTTAGGAGGAAAAATAAAGCGAATAGACTTCTGAAATATGCTTATAAATGTCATTTTCTCCGGCAAAGTCTCCTGATAATGCAGCATGAGGCCATTTTGCCCGAGGTGGCAGCCACCGTTTCCCTAATGCGCCGGAGATAACACAATTCTTTGTTATTTATTTGGTTTCTTACTTAACAGGGGCCGAGCGCGACGCATTATAAAGTTTTATCTAGAAGAGGAGAGGAGAATGCTGCGGCTCTCAGACACGGCTTGGAGAAAGTTTGCTCCGAATGGTAATTTAGCTGAACAGAAAACAAAGAATTTAGGCTCTGGGGGAGACGATGATTGGCAAAGAATTCACCTGCGTCTTAAACTCCTTAATGGTTCGATGCCAGCGGTTCTTTCACGCCAAATACCAGCTCATAAAACATGTTACTGTGCCTTCCGAGGACTAGAACAGGATTAAGTCAGGACTAGACCGGGTCAAAAAAAAAAGTCTAAACTGGGTGTAAGCCTTTCCAATTCTGGAGATTGAACAGCATGAGCAAGAAACAAGAAAATGTTGTTTCTAAAAAAGATTGGCAGAGAGTGGAAGTAACAGACTAGATCACAAGTAACAGAGTGCTGGTGCTTTTAAAGAAAAACTCGAAGAAGGCAAAGAGAAGCTGAGGCACTTGAGGTATTTGCAGCGACACGTATTGTAGACCGATGCGTTTTGACTAAAAGTGCTTTCACCAGGATTGAAATTGAACGTGTTTGAGCACCGGAAGTACTTTACCAACACAGAGGACTTTGGTTACAACAAACTGA
Source organism: Proterorhinus semilunaris (assembly GCA_021464625.1). Classification (NCBI taxonomy): domain Eukaryota; kingdom Metazoa; phylum Chordata; class Actinopteri; order Gobiiformes; family Gobiidae; genus Proterorhinus; species Proterorhinus semilunaris. Next base: position 26,406,656 of record CM038358.1, on the reverse strand, counting down.
AGTGTACTGACGTTGGGCAGCCATTTTGATCTCTGGAGCGCGAGATAGACTAAACATGCAGAAATATTGCAAGGTGTGAGAATCAAACCAAACCATTACTTTGCGTAACGTTACATTCTTCTTCTGAAACACTGACGAGCCCCCACACCTGCAGCACAGTGGAGGCGTCACCAGAGGCGCTGCAGGAAACAAAAAAGTGACAAACGAGGAGGTATCCGGACAAGATTCGCAGCTAAGCCGGCACACACATCTAATGGCTAATGTTCATTCACCGGAAAATAAGACCGATTATGTCCGTCTGCTACGCTCCTCCCAGAAGATGAAGACTTTGTGGAGCGGAGGGAGCTGAGCATGGGGAGGGGGAAGGAGGAGGAGCTGATCAGTGCAGGACACCACGCTCTGAAACGGGGACAAACCTCCAGGTGCTCCCGTTTCCCCTACCTCCGTAAACATGGTGGTCAGGTTGGCCCATAATGGCAGTCAACGCAATTATACAATGACAAACCAAGCACTTACTTGAATTTGAACCCTAATGTTTGAACCTTTTCTGCCATTCTTGTATATTCACTGACAGACTGGCAGTGCCTCTGGTGGTCCCCATTAGTTATTACCGCCGAAATCATTCTTCTTCCCGGGGTCCACCTAAAACAACAACACAAACACGTAACCGGCTGGACATGAGAGAAACGGACGGGATCATAAATGCAGCAATAGGCTCGGCACAGATCTGTTTGTGTACGAGCGTAAAGAGCCTTTACTCGTGTATTTGCAGCCAAATGGGTTCCAGCTACACACAGCCCCTTGAAGAACAGTGCGAGAATTGGCAGTAAAACCAGGACATGGCGGGTGTGATTAATATTGCATCCCGGTTTGCCTGGCTTTCTAAATATCTCTGGGCAGCTTGTCAGGAGCAGTGGGCAAACAGAAACTCGCCCTGGGACCCTGCTCTAGATCGGAGCCAGGCCGTAGTGAGGGGAGAAGTGTGAAGTGTGCACTTTTATGGAGTTGATGGAGGAGATCCACCTGGTGTTGACGTCGGTGATCAAATCTATCATCGATGTACAAAAGAAAAAGAATTGACAAGCGCGTCATTATTCATCGTTGTTTTTATTACACACCCTTCGCGATGACTGATACTTTTAAACGGCTGATAAAATATGCAGCGTCTCCATTTACGTCGCAGGCTTGACAACGCCCATCCAATTAGTTTATTACGCTTAGCCCCCAAAGAGACTAAACTTCCAGTGTTTGTTGTTTCTTTTGGTTTTCGTTGAGCGCCCTCCCCCCCCCCCCTCCCCCTCCCCGGTTTCGCTCAGAGGTGGAGATGAGAGCCGGCTTCACTTCGAGGTTGTTCCGTAGCTAATGAGAGTTCAGGGCCCCGCTCTTGTCAGGAGTCAGATCTGTCATTGAGAAGGAACGGGGTGTTAGCTCGTGTTCGCCAGGTTGAGCCTGTCAGCGCCCGGCCACGGGACGAGGCAGGAGACGAGGAATAGAGTGGGACTCAAAGCTTGACTCGTCCTCGGAATATACCAATATGTTTATAATGGTTTAAGAGTTAGGCCCACTTTACAAATAACTCAGAATGAGTGCAATTGACCTGAACGACATGAATGAACCTTTTTTTTGTGTGTCTTTGCGCTGTTTGGAGATTTTCTAGGCGTTTCCATTGTAGGAACGGTTTTCAAAAATGTTTGCAATCGTATGCCTAGCTTTAATTATCTATAGACCGTTATTTTTCTAAACGTGTGAAGCCTAAAAACCTCTCAACTATTATGGCCTTGGGACCCACCGTCACCCCAGAATGATAACCTGCGACCCAAGACTTAAATTTTGTATATGTTTATATATAAATTACCCTATTTTTTCTCACAATTGACTGTTGATTAAGCATTAAAGAATCCCAAAACCTGAAATCGTTATAGAAAACAACCGGTCATTTTAACAGACTTCGGACTTTATACTTTGTCAGTTGATGAATACTAAAAGATATGTTTTCTGTGAAAGGCTTGTGGCGCCCTGAAAACGGTTCTGTGAACCACTTTGTTGTCCCGACCCACCGGTTGAGAACCATTGTTAAAAGACGGGTGTTTTCGATACCAACATACCACTGTTGCACGGCTGTGTCTGAGTGGGCTTCCTCCGGGTGCTCCAGTCCAAAACATACGCAAACATCGGTTAACCATGAATCTCGAGACCTGGAGATGGTTCCCACTACTCTTTAAAGATTTCCCCAATGGCGGAGGGTCAGTTAAAGGGACTAGATGCAAGCTGGTCATTTTATACTCACTACTGCCACCTCAGGTCTTACCCATAACTGCAGTTTCTATTTTAAGCTCGTGCATGGTGGCAATTCAGACCCGACACTTTTTTGAGCGACAGTGCAGGATTTTAGAGGCAGTTGTGGTGAACAGGTCTGGGGTCAGTCTACACATTAGGACAATGCTGGAACATGTAGGAGGAGGAAAATACTTTATTTTTTAACATTTCTAAACTCTGTATAGGCCCTTTAAATATAGGGGACACATTTTAATAATAATAATGCCTTTGTTACCTCCTTTCGCTTTACAATTTCATGCATTATTCATTCATGCCATACTTAGTGATGGTAAGCTACATTTGTAGTAGCCCTGCTTAGCTTCCGCGGTCTGATGGGATCAGCCACAGCAAAGCGGCATGGCCATGTTTTATGGCCATTTCCAAAAGTATAACTTAAAGGGACTATACAGAGTTTAAAAATGTATTTTCATGTTCCAGCCATGTCCTAATGTGTAGAATGAGCCCAGACCTGTTCACCACAACTGCCTCTAAAATCCTGCCCTGTCACTCGAAAAGTTGTTACTTTGGGTCCGAAGTGCCATCATGCACGAGCTTAATATAGAAGAAGACTGCAGTTACGCGTAAGACCTGAGATGGCAGTGGTGAGTATAAAATGACCAATTTGCATCTAGTCTCTTTAAGTTTACACATTTGTCCTACTGTCCAATGTTCAGAGCGTTCCAATCTAAGGCTCATACTGTAGTTGCAGTGAGATTCAGCACCCCTTAAAGAAAAGAAAAACTCCAAAAAATAATTTTCCTCTATTTTTCTCTCAAAATTAACACCTTGATGACACACACTCACACACAGAGGTAAAAATTACACGACAATCAATTCACTGACAATACCAGAGAGAACATTCAGCTACTAAACCCTTGTGCGAATTGAAAAAGTGCTGCATCATTGTTAATGATCACCTTTAAGATAACACAGACTGAAATGCACTATTTTTTTTTTTTTCACCTTGAGCTTTACCCAAAATAACCTGTACTTACACTCAATGTAAGAGGACATTGTGCCATGTTCTCCGTCTCCCGGGTGACCCTCTTGTTTAGATAATGGATAATACCTATCGGCTGCACACGGGATTAGAAAGGTCATTAAAACTCGCACATTTCCCTTTGTCGCAGTCTCGGTCTGCGGGTCTGAACGCCTGGGGGCGCTCTTGAGACTCCCGTGGCCGCGCTGAAAAAACTTTGAAGTTGCAATATGACAATGCCGCCGGCAAAAGCATCACATCCTAGCCCCCGTCTCCCATGGGTGCTCCGAGTACCTAAGCACCGGTCGGACCCGCTGATCCAGATTTTTCCTGGTTTTTAATTAAGTGGAAGGTCAAATCTCATCGCGTGTGACTTCAGGGAGCCGCCAGTGTCTGTGTGTGGCACCGGCGAAGCACCCGGCCATTAATTTTATAGAGCGGGGGCTTTAATTGATCAAAAACTTAAGGGCAGCGGGGAATGCATTCACAAGAGGCACTTGCATCTACTCACTGTGCGTCTGAAGACAATTTGGGAGACAAGGATTTGTCTAGAGGCACATTTCAAAGGATTAACCGCTGTCATATCATTTGTCACTAATAGAGACTCAATAAGCTCATAATTAATCAAATATTTTATCTCTATCAAGGTTCATAAACTTCTATTAAGATGTGATGATTTTAATGAATGAGTGTCTCACTGCAATCAATGATGATAAGATTATGATAGTGAGAGCACGTTGAAAGAGAGTGCCATTTTTCATTACTGCACAGTTCCGCTGTGAGAACAGGGTTATGGTTAAGGTGTACTTTATTGTCCCGGTAGAGAACTGGACTGCCCATCAAGGTGGCCCGATGTATTCTTTTGGGCCGGTTAGACCAGATGAGTGAACAGGCATGTACTGCAACTGTGAAAGCACTCTGAATTGCCTTGTGTATGAATTGTGCCCTACAAATAAACTTGCCTTGCCTACTGTCCTCAGTTTTGTAGCTTATACTGCTTCAGTTTGACTATTGCATTGAATAGGACAGATTTTTTTAGAGGGCCGGTCTTGACCCACAAGTCTTTCGATTTCTTCAGATGTTGAGCCAGAACAATACAACAAGACTTCTAAAACTGATACTCGGATCTCTGGCAGTACTCAGGGACTTCTCCTGGTCTTCTCTTAGTTTGATAAATGTGTGTTACCATAGACCGAAGTCCTTAAAGGGATATTTCAGGATTTTTGACATAGGGCCTCCTTTCCTAGTTATCCAGAGTGTTCTTGATGTCTGGAGATATTTTTTTCTTAAATTCATGCAGTTCTTATATTTGAAGAGCTTAGTGGCGCTAGGCTAGGGCAAGGCTAAAGCATTTCTATGGTATCAGTTAGCCTGCATTAAAAACAGTCTGACCCGCTCCACAGTGCACCTGACATAAATCACTTATAACGCCAGACTAACGATATAAATGTCTGTGTCAATAGAATAATTTTTGAAATATAACTGACCGCACATGAATGACCGCATTTTGAGGGACTATTTTCTCGCAGATCACTCCGCCGCTGCGTTAGCTTACAGCCACGAAGCTGATGCTGCTCAAATATAAGTTATTTTAAATGTAAAATGGTTAAAATTATTCTATAAACACGTTATAAGTGATTTACCTTATCACTGTGGACTGTGGAGTGCGCCAGACTGTTTTTAATGCAGGCTAACTGATACCATAGAAATGCGTTAGCCTTGCCCTAGCCTAGCGCCACTAAGCTCTTCAGATAAAAGAACTGCATGATTTTAAGAAAAAAATATCTCCAGGCATCAGCAGCACTCTAGGAAATGAGGCCCAATGTCAAAAATCCTGAAATATCCCTTTAAGTGTGTACCTGGTAGTTTAAGTGTTGCAGATGTTTAGCCTTTGGTTGAGTCCTCATTTAGAACAACTTAAGTCACAGCTAGTCCCTGGTTTAGTCCTAATTTTAAGGGTCACAGTTGCCCAGTTGGAAGAGGATTCGCCTACTGTTGCGAAGGTCGACGATTTGATCTAAGCTCCCACTAGTGGAGTTTCTCATTTTATTCTTGACCTATTAAGTTAGATCAACGGTGAGATCATGGGACACACCTGAGCTTTGGGCACACAATGGGAGGCTCTATTTATTTTTTATTTTTTTCTATATTTGGTCAGGTAGTGTATTATGTCACATTGTAATTTAATCTAATCACTGCCAATATATGATTTTTGTTCGTTAACATTAGGCATTCTGCTCCGTAGGCGCTGGACAAGGCGAGGGCTATATTTCCCTTTGCTTCCCGCAGTTTTGTGCCGTTAATGGTGGATGTCACGGCGAGGCCAGGAAGTCAATTAGAATAGATGGTTTTCTGAATGGGCCTGTCATCCCTCAGGCTCATGTTCTCTGGTAATTGTTGTTCCAATGCCCGGCTCCTCTCTCTAAGCACCGTGTAATAAACAAACATAGTCCCGATATGAAACCCTGATCCATCCAACTCCCCCCGGGACAGGTCGAGTGTCAGCCCCCGCGTCCCCTCGCAGTGTTCGTCTATGGCATCAGGGAAAGGCGCGGGTCATCGCCTGAGTAACCTTTTACCCTCCGAGGAGCAAAATCAAATGCAGGAGAATTATATTTGGAAAACACATGGAATATGAAACTGCAATATTTTATTACAGGGACAACAAACACGGGCCGTCCTCCGCCCTGGGACACAGAGCTCGGCGAGAGTAAACAACGTCCGGGAAAGCGGGAAAGCCAAAGGACACGAGACCAGGACACCGCCGGTCGATACGTTTGAGTCCTCGCATACAATGCCATAAAAAAACAAAAAAAGCAATTAAAATCAACTGTTCTTGTTACGTGGAAACGAGACACCAAATCTAAACGCAGAACTCGCTTTTTTCGGAGCTGTGGATTTATGTGTGCCTGCAATTATAAAGCCTTATATATACAGTATATTGTGAACTTTTAGGACAGTCTTTGTTGTTTACATTACTATGAAAGTCGTGCGTCCCGAAAAGAAAAATGGGATTGTTAGGAATGAGTTTGGACCTCAACTGTTTAAATGCATGCGCTCCCTCTTTCATTGTTTCAAATCAAAAAGTTTGGTATTATTGGTCAAATACACTGCGTGACACCACATACAAAAAAGACCTCCTTTAGCATTGATTCCAGCAGCATTTCCCGTGGCATTGTTTCAATAAGCGTCTGCACTGGCAAAAGGGCCAGTGTTGCAAATATTCAACGTGCGTCCACACGTTGAATATATTTATTTTTACATAAAACTGGAAAAAAAACCTAGAGAATAGATTGGGTTTTGACTCGCACTGTTCTTCAGTAGTTTGGTGTAATTGCACAGCAGCCCAACATGTTTGTCCAGCTTTGTTATTAGACTCAAACTCCAACTGTATCCCCGCATCTTTCCCCTCACGCTCATCTGACAAGCTCCGCTCGTTCTCCCCATATGGTCCGAGGCAGCGGTGAGTGTTGGCCTCATTGTTGGAAGGCCTTTTCTTTGCTTGTCTCCTCCTGTCAGGGCTGTCTGTCAGGATTTCCGCTCCTCGCTGTCTAATAACGCCGCTTTTTGGCCGGCAGGGTGTCCAGCCTCGGAGCCTCTCTCTCCAAATAACACCCCAAACTTTGAAGAAAAAAAGGAGCCGATCTCAAACTTAGCAGCGTTTTCCGACCGCCATTACCCCGCTATCAGATCGCTGTCTGGAGCCTAATTAGTGAGCATTTCACAGTGTCTTTCATTTGTCGGCGAGTGGCAAAAATGACCTTTTCCGGCGCCGTGGCTGTTCTCCGCAGAGGCAGCGACAAACGAGGCCGTGCTGGTTTTATTTATTAATTTTTGTCTGCTGTATAATGAAGCATCGCCATGCCATGATTGCAGTCGGATAACCCGGCGGGATTTTAATTCACCGCTGTCAAAAAAAAATATGAGGAGTGCAAATAAACATGTAACAAGTGCCGACAAAAGCGGCGCAGGTTTGAGACAAAAACAAAACTTGGGCAGAAATGTTATGGCACCATTTACATCAAAGTTTACAGAGGTTATGAGCATATTGTGTCATAAAGACTGTTTATTTTCATAACATTCTTTTCAATGGCGCTGTTTATACAGTGCCTCGCAAAAGTACTAATAAACCTTGAACCTTTGCACATTTTGTCATGTTTACAACCCTAAACGTAAAGATTTTATTTTTTGAACCCCCTTTTGCCGCAATAACAGCGGCAAGTCTTCTGGGGTTTGACTCTACAAGGTTTGCACATGTAGAGACTGACATTTTAGCCCATTCCTCTTTACAAAACAACTCAAGCTCTGTCACATTAGAAGGAGAGCGTTTGTGAACAGCAGTTTTCAGGTCTTTCCACAGATTTTCAATAGGATTTAGGTCAGGACTTTGACTGGGCCATTCTAACACATTAATATGTTTGTTTTTAAACCATTCCATTGTAGATTTAGCTTTGTGTTTAGGGTCATTGTCCTGCTGGAAGGTGAATCTCTGCCCCAGCCTCAATTCTCTTGCTGACTCCAGCAGGTTTTCCTCCAAAATGTCTCTGTATTTGGCTCCATCCATCTTCCAAACTATTCTTACAATCTTCCCAGTCCCCGCTGAGGAAAAGCAGCCCCATAGCATGATGCTCCCCCCACCATATTTGACACTGGGGATGGTGCACTCAGGACGATGAGCAGTGTTAGGTTTGAGCGAAACATAACGTTTTGCATTTGGGCCAAAAAGTTACATTTTTGTCTCATCTGACCAAAGCACCTTCTTCCACATGGTAGCTGTGTCCTCCATATGACTTCTAGCAAACTTCAAACGGGATTTCTTATGGCCTCCTTTCAATAATGTCTTTCTTCTTGCCACTCGTCCATGAAGGCCAGATTTGTGTAGAGTACGACTTGTAGTTGTCCCATGTACAGATTCCCCCAGCTCAGCGGCAGGACGTCGCAGCTCCTCCAGAGTTATCTTGGGGCACTTGGTTGCATTTCTGACCAGTGCTCTCCTTGTTCGGTCTGTTAGTTTAGGTGGACGGCCGTGTCTTGGTAAGTTCGCAGTGGTGCTATACTCTTTCCATTTCCGAATGATGGATTGAACAGTGCTCCGTGAGATGTTCAAATCTTGGGAAATCTTTGTATAACTTAACGCTGCTTTAAACTTCTCCACAGCTTTATCCCTGACCTCTCTGGTGAGCTCCTTGGCCTTCATGATGTTGCTTAGTGACCAATACACTCTGACCATAGTGCTTCTTTCTGCTCCTTCTTCCTTTTTTTCTTCTCCTCTTCTTCCTTCTTCTTCATTTCACTGTCATTAACATTTGAGAATACTAACCATCTATAATTTAGTTGCAATTCTTGCAGCCGTAAAGGGAACCGGAAAAAAAACAGTTCCCTATAATTTTGTGAAACAATCACATCAGGAGTTCAGCATTCCATTCCTTCACGTCTTCAACAATGACATGAACAAACATGCAATAACCAGCCGCTTTGCCCGCTCTCCACAGAGGCTATTGATTCAGTCCATACGGCTCCATATTAACGTCTGTGTTTGCTTGTCATCCTTGTGTCCCAGGTGCAAGTGTAACCTCCACGCCAACAGCTGCGTGTTTGACAAGGGGAAGCTGGGCTGTGAGTGCGAGCACAACACGACGGGTCCGGACTGCAGCCGCTGTAAGAGGCACTACCACGGGCGCGCGTGGAGTGTGGGCTCCTACCTGCCCATCCCCAAAGGAACCGCCAATATATGTGAGTAACGATACACAGGCGAAATTTGCCATTGTGCAACAGTAGAGCCAAATTCACGCCGCGACCTCTGATTGATGTCGGTCTCCAACGTTTTGTCTTCAGGGCAAAATAGATTTACTTTCTAACTAATGCTTCCCAATGTTTGCAGATTGTGTCCATTGTGTTCATAACTCTGCCATTTAGTGCACAAAGAGACAATCCCTCTGTGAATGTGACTTGATGTGAGCTGTTTTGCCAAGACTGGGATCAAATCTGACTCATCAAGCGTACGGAGAAATGTGAAAAGACCTCAGGAAGCTACTTGGAAATGGCTTGAGCGCTCCTGGTAGCAAACCAAAAAACTGTCCCCTTATCCTCATGTCAACTGATACAAGTAGTAGCACTAAAAGGAATGATCAAAAACATTATGAGTTAGACAGAAATAATGTCATTGTAAAACAAACCTCATTATCACCAAGACTAAAACATTCTTTTCACAGTTCTCACGGCCTGAAGGTCAGACTGTAAATTAGTCCTGGTTTCAGTACATTGTTTCATCTCTGGGTCTGAATATGGGAGACGGACTGTTCATTTCTAGGAACTGGGATTTGAAAAAATAAAAACAGATACTCTTTTGAAGGCACACTGCGTGACATTTTGGATCACACTGTTGCCAGCAATACTAAGGACCAGCTACACACAGAAAATGCAAGACCTAACCGCCGATACGCTAAACGTACAGATCATTGTGATGTATGTCTGACCGTACTCACTTTCATATGACATCAGGGCAGCGCGTTCGTTTCAAAACTAGATAAAAAACACTTTGAAGCTTTTAAATATTTTTAAATGCTATATCTGTCGGCTTCTGATTTGCTGTCGGTTTTTAATACTTTAAATACTTTTTTCTGCACTTTAACTGTGGCGGCGCAGCGGTTTAGAGCTCATACTTCACCGCAAGAAGATTAGATAGAGGTACTATAACAACATTTACTTAGATGTTGCTCCACATCTGGAGAGGGGTCCTCAAGCGCCGGCCTATACTGGCTGCCCACCGCTTCTACAGGGCGCCCCAGCGGCACTGAGGATGGGTCAAATGCAGAGAACATATGGGATCAATAAAGTATACCTTATCTTATTGCTTTTAATGTGACTTTTTACTGCCTTTGGAAAGCACTTTGAATGGCCAACTGGTACAAAACCTACTGTATAAATACTTTTTTTTTTACTTGGCTACCTTTAGTCAACATCTCCATGGAAATGAGTCGGAGACGTCCCTGTTACAGTCAGGTCTTCGCCGCTTACAGCAAGGACACACGCGCTATCATTGTATAGGTATTTTTCAATATTAAAAATAGCCGTAATAAAATAAATGCTTATATTTTATTGGGTGACACTATATTTACAACGGACTCCTCACACCCGAACCAAACAGGCCAGTCTCACTCCTCTCCTTGAACCTCAGAAATAAGTCGCCTTGATGAGAAGCGGAACGGCGTCGCCTCAAACACGGCCCACGGGACTTCTTAGCGACGTTTTCTTAAATAGCCATTTGAAATATGTGTTTAAGAGAGGCAAATTTCAACCTGTATCCTTTAGTTCACGCAACACACTCCAAACTGCTGTAGAGTGTGTAATTGCACTTATTGCACTCACAAACGTTCCCAGCTGAAGCCTCAGGACAAATGAGAGGGAGCTCGGAGCCATGCAAATCGCCCACTTCAATGCCGCCCGCTCTCCCTGCAGCTCAGTTGTAGAGTGCACAGCGAGGATTAATGAATACTCCTTTTTTTGTGTGAAGCACATACATTAGCACTGCTCGCTGCAAATATTTAAATGTGTAAAACAAATGAGTATGGGCTGGTTATGATGTTGTTGGAATAGTTGATTCACGTATCTCATAGCGATGAAGGGCACGGCTTTAGAGGGAATTTTCAATCTGCCGCTGTGCACTCCTCCTTAATCCATTCACCAAGGAAATATTGATAGCTAATAAGCATGTAAATGGTTGATCGATCTTCTCTCTGCTTGAAGTAATGTGTTTTTCACAGCTATTCTGTTCCGGGTGGAGAGACAGCGCTGAGTTTAAGACAATGGACGCGTAAAGAACGACTAAAACCAAAAGGAAAATGCATCATACTGTACGACTTCATCTACTGTGGGCTGAATTTGTGCTTTAATGGAAAGATTGAAGTGGTTGGATGTTAGTTTTTGCATTTTACATGCCAATCTGTGCAAATTCTGATATTTCTCAAACAATAGTAACATCTTGTGAGGTTTGGTGGAATCAATCAATCATTTGGTGGAGTCAATAATGGTCCTGAAGAAAGCAGCTTTTTAAAAGTAAACAAAAAGCAATCTTATCGGCTAAACCCATTTGAGACCTACACATTTCTTCTTCTGAGACTCTGAAGGGGCACCAAGAGTGGAGGCGTCACAAGAGGAGCTACAGGAAACAAAAACGGGACAAACGAGGAGGTATCCAGGCAAGACTCCCAGCGAAGCCACACATGCCTTCTGTCCCTAGTGTTCTGGCTAATGGACGATAATCAGTTTTACAGAATAAAACAGATTATCTGCTAAACTCTTCCCAGAAGATGGTGAAAGACTGTTGTGGAGTGGAGGGAGCTGCGCAGGAGGAAGAGGAGGTGGAATTGACTAGTGCAGGACACCACGCTCTGAAACAGGGACAAACCCAGGAGGCGGTGCACCGTTTCAGAGGAGACTGAAGGCAGCCAGGTTTCCTCCGGGTGCTACGGTTTCCCTGACCTCTGGGTCAGGTTGGCCCACAATGGCAGCGCGACTCAGTCGCAGCGGCTCAGGACCAACGCCTGAACACTATTTCGTTGTACGCCTGTACAATGACTTACTTATCTAAGGCTGCACAATATGTCGCCAAATTAGGTGACAAAATATCTATATCGTAAGGAGCCACAATATATCCCAACATCATTGAATTGGTTGAGATTGATAAATCACAAAAGCTTAAAACTATTCATGATTTTCCTCATTTAATTCAGTTTGATCCAGGCTTTAGTCCTTATTTAATGTTTTATCTTTTGACAAAGTTTGAGGGAAAATCAAGTAAGTCAGTAATTGTTTCAACACGAGGTTTCATCGAAAATCAATCTTCTTTTTAGTTAGAGGCAAATATGTAAATAGATTTAAGGTTTCTCTTAGAGGTGAGCTAACACAATGACTACTTACTTAAGGCTATTAGACGCTATGGCTCTTCTAAAACAACATAAAGGCCAAAATAAACTAAAATTGACAATGCCAATGAGAGAAGGCTCCGGACCTCTCAGGCACACAGATTCATTTTTATTCTCAGGCAGACAAGTCCATACTTAGCACTTTAGCAAGTTTTTTTTTAATTTTTATTTACTATACATTTTGTTTCAATAAATTCATTTCAGTTTTTTCATTCGTAATTAAAAGTTCAGTTGGTTCACAATGATCAGTTTCACAATGCAACGATAGCATTAAAACCAAAAAGGAATTAATATTAAGAAGGGCAAGACATCACCTGTGAAATAATCAGACTTTTACTACATATAGAATTATACGGAACACTGGGTGTAGCCTCTGCGTCTACATCGTGGAGCCGCTATTACAAAATGAAATGACAAAACCTCCAGTTAGGGGCCAGTAAAGAGTTACATGTAAATGCAATACAAGCCAGAATGAACACTACCTGTCCTTCGGAGGAGCGAGGAGCGCACCGACACACCGGGATCAGGAAGTGAGAGACGTCTTATATACCTGGTACGTAAGGAGGAGATGCAACAGGCGCCATGTCACAAAATAACATCTGTACATGTATGACTTCCGTCTGACTGATTATCGCCTGGAACTATCGTCTATTGTCGCTGCATTTGTTTCCCACATTCTCTCCTTCCCACGGATAAGCGCTCCTCTCCGCCCGCCCTGGAAAAGCGGCTTATTGTCCCGTTGCCCGTGGCGCCTCTTGCCGAATGTCACCGCGTGCATATCTCCTTAACCGCTCTATTTATTTAGTGTTAAATGAAGACCAATCGCTCATCGGTGCAGTGAGCACTTCTCCACCGCCGCCCGCGTGCTGTTTGTGAGGCAGGAGGTGCTCTTTTGCATTATCCCCATTATAATCTTGGACGGCGGCGGCGGCACATTCATCAAATCCCTGAGCCGGAGGCGGGGGCTCATTGCCTCCATAAATCTAATAGAGGAGGAGCTGCGGGGTCTGCTGTGTGTGTCGCCGCCTGGTATTGTTCATGCGGTGGCGATGGGGGGGGGTATGGGAGGGGTCCAGAGTCCAGATGGAGGAAGATCCAGGTCTTCTGTGGTACCGGTTCATACAGACTCAGACATGAAGAAATGAGGCGGTAGATCCTCAGATTTTCATTCAGTTTGTCAGTGACTTAGTGATTCTTAGTGACTTGCTGATTTCACAAAAAGCAGAAAAAAGGTTTGGCCGTTCTTCAGGTACAAACTAGCAGGCGGGAGCGCTCGCACTGGGTCATGATCCGTGTAAGTATAAACAACAGCGGGCGCTCTTCAAAAACGGGGACAGTGCGATACAAAATAGCTTAAAGCCCTCACAAAGTGTGCAGCAGAGTGGGCAGAGATCACTGCAGGCAGGGTCTTCATCAGGGCATCAAGAGTTCATGTCAGTTTGGCTGTTCTATTAAAGTTCATATGACAGGATTTAATGCTTTTGAAAGTATGACTAATTTAGATAACATCTGTTGTAAGCCATATTAGCGTTTTATCTCAGCGAAGCAGCTATTTTAATGACGAAATGTTGGGCAGAAAAGTTACTTTTATTCTTTGTGGATTTTTAAAGCTACTGACAGGAAGTGACATAGATAAAAGTCAAGTTCCATGCGTTTGCATCGACCCTATTCACTAAAATGGGATGTAGCAGATCTGAAACTGACTGCAAGTCTCTTTTGAAACATCTGATCACACAGAAATGTTGCATTTACTCTGGATTTTCTTTAGTAATGCTTTTCTGACGTTAATAATCTAATTATTTTTTTCCATACACAATCGAGGCTTATTTTAGATTTAAAAGAATATCTTCATTTTGCCTGGAAAAATAGTGAGCTTCATGAATAAAGGTTCTTCTTCTTCTTCTTCTTCTTCTTCTTTATTATTCTGATTAGCAATAAAACAGTTTCTGGCCTTTTTTTTGCTGTTTGTCGAACGCTCAACAGTTTGGACCCCGAAGTGGCATATTATTGTGTGTGACGTCACTCTTATCAGACGTATAGTAGTTTGACACATTTTCCATTGACAAGGTCGGCACGGCAACTGTCTAAAATGGTTTGCCTCCATCTATGTCACTTCCTGTCAGCGTCCAATAAGGAAGTGAAACTACAAACGTCACAAAAAGGGTCAAACTAAAGCAAGCCGGGATTTTTGTTTTTCAAAATCTTAAATATAATTGTGTTAACTATGTTTTTATGTGTCATGTTGCACTTTAAGTATAACTGTGTTGATGACAATGTGTTATTTTTGGTGACTTAATGTCCCTGTGGTGGCTGTGGCGACGAAAATACATTAGTGTGCGTACATGGGAAGTGGAATTATCTATAAAAGTGTGAAATCGCCATGAGATCCACGATCTCATGGCGATTTCACATTCAGTCGGAGCCAATACTTACTTTTATAGGGAGAGAATGTGTTTTCAGTTTGTGAGCAAATTAAAAAAGCTAATTGAAAACACCAGCTTATTTCTATGCATTACCGCGGCTTTCATAGATTTCATTCAGCGCCCGATGCAAACAGAGCTGCGCTTTGCATGGACTCAATCACTGGAAAGTAGATGCAAGGAATATAGGTTTATACGTGTACAATACAGCGGGCAAATTGCACAGTGAGCTGACATTCAAGCAAGGCTACAGTCGGTGGGAGTTGTGAATCTAAATCGCAGAAACTTTTTTCCCACCGCTATCGGTAAATATGGAAGGAGCTTGTTTTGTTTTGTGTATTGCTGCCAGGTCGAACATTTTGCTTTTACATAACCTATACAGCTAAAGTTAGGCACGCCTCATTTTAATGTTAACACTTTTATTTTAATGATACAAGTCGTCCAGTAAGGCAAGGCAAGTTTATTTGTAGAGCACAATTCATACACAAGGCAATTCAAAGTGCTTCACAGTTGCATAAAATTACAAGAAAACAGATCAAATCAATCATTAAAACATCAACATAAAAATTAATGAATTACAGTAAAAGGCAAGAGTGCAGATAAAATACTTTCAGTTTTCATCTGCTCGGGTAAAAAGAGCTGTTTTCAGCCTGGATTTGAACATTGTCAGAGTTGAGGCCTGTCTCACATCCTCATGAAGACTGTTCCAGATTTTAGCTGCATGAAACTGAAACGCAGCCTCACCGTGTTTAGTCCTGACTCTGGGAACCACCAGGAGACCCCTCCCTGAAGTTCTCAGGGCCCGAGAAGGTTCATACGGCTCTAACATGTCAGAGATGTACTTTGGTGCTAAACCATGAAAAGACTTGTACACAAGCGGAGCTGTTTTAAATTCTATTCTCTGAGTGACAGGAAGCCAGTGCAGAGACCGGAGCACTGGACTAATATGGTCGTATTTCCTGGTTCTTGTCAGGACTCGAGCAGCAGCGTTCTGGATGTTCTGCAGCTCTAACAGCTCGTTTAGAAAGGCCAGTGAGCAGCCGTTACAGTCGTCTAACCTGCTGGAGTGAGTAAGTTTCAGCACAGATCTCTCTCTCTGCCGTCCGCGCAGGGCGTCCCGGCACGTCGGCGCGCCGCCCTCTTTGATTGCATGTGGGAGTTTGTTTGCGCGCTCGTCTCGGGACTCCGGCGAGATATTGCAGGATTTACCCCTGCACCTCTCCCGTCTTATAAGTCTCCCTGCAGAGCGGAGGGGCCGCGAGATTGACAGGCCGTTATTAAAAACTCACTTGGACCGCATCTGCACCCGACTGATGAAAGCCGTATCACAGGCAATATAAGCACTTGTTTGGCCGCGGCGTAAAAACGCAATAATGTGCCACGACCAAGTGACGTAGAAATATTAAGTCCCCGGGTGTCGGGTTGAGCGTATTTTTGTCCCAAATCATTCCTATTTCCGGATCAAAGTGCCTATGTGCGTATAGCAAAGGAATAAGTCTTTTTGTGATTTAAAATGTTTGTTTGAGTAACCCCGACAGATTTTTTCTCCATCGGCTGTAATAATCTACGGCCTCAAATACAAACAAGAACCACACGCAGTTCAGAGACGGTTCAAAATTGTGATTTCGATTGCAATCAGTCACGCAACCCTACTTCGTATTGAGACAAATGCCTATACCTGCTAACTGTAATTAGAATTTAATAGCTTTCATTTGTCATAAGGTCCTCCTCAAAGTCATCAATCTCAGCAGAACAAGGCACGGTCTGTTACATTTTTAAACAAGAGGCCATAGATATATATATAGGCATCAGCGATCGTTCATTTAATAAATCGCTGTCTGAAAAAGGGACTCCATGTTGCTAAGGGCAGTGAGCTGAGGAGGGCAAAGAAGGGGTTCGCCACCTGAGCAATTTGCGAGGAAATGCAGGATTTTCAAATTTAATCTAGACAAGTGCAAGCGCTTTGGTGGTTTGGATTTTCTGGCCTGGCAAAAAGAGGTGAAGTGTGGGCTGATGTTGATCTTTGGTCTGTGCTGTTAAGAAGTGACGCGAGACAGGCCTCAACTCTGACAAAGTCCTACTTATCTGTGCATATGTCACTAAAAGTATTTTATCTGCAATTATCGGTAACTTATTGAAGGCTGTGTGGATGTTCTTTGGACGGCCTTAAATTGTGTCCAAATACACTTGCCTGAAATCGTCACCATCAAATTATAACCTAGATAAGCAACTAATCATCACTTTAAGCTCGATAGTTAGCTTGACAAATGTCTTCTCTTGACAACATGCCTTCGTAAGCTTAGCACATGCCTTTGATACACATTTAGGTTGAGCTCTTTACCATAAGTGGGGCACCTTTCAACAAAGACTCTTTGGCTCCAGTATGCATTGTTTACCTTTAAAACTTGCAGCATTGTACAGTGACATGTCAAGTACGTAAATGTTAGACCTTTACCAAATTGTATTTTAGTAGTAGTTATAACATTAAATTAATGCATTAAATTAACTTCCCTTTTTAGACTGTAGGGTGATCATAAGGGAAAACAGGCAACTTCAGCAACATGTCCAAAGAGCCTCTCAGGCTGTGTCTATCCTGACTGGTCTTTCACTAAAGCTCAAAGGGCAAGAAGACCCAAAGAACAGGACAGACAGAAATACCCACAGGTGAGAGTAGCCTTTGACCTCTTAACCCCCGTCCTAACCAAAGCTTCTTTATAGAAGCGTCAAAATAGAGACAAAAACGAGATGAAAGCAACGATGAAAACGAAGACAAAAACGCAACAAAAACATGACCAAAAAAACCCCGACAAAAACGTGACAACAACAGGGCAGCAACGAGAGGAAAAAGATCAATTTAGATCAGTTTTGTGGGTCTTAGCTTTCAAATGAGGCACTGGTCTATAGGCTGTAAGAAGCGTTTGTATTTGGGTAAAGCAGAACTGGAGAAAATGTGCTCGGTTAAAGCTGATGTTTTCTGCGCAAACAGTGAAATGTTTTAGTTTTGGCCCAAACTTGTTTCTAGCTCTCACAATCCCTCATGTGTATTCAAATTGTTCAAATTATGTAATTACATGCACATTTCAAACCCATATACAGCATTGAGTGGTGTATTCTATCATCCATTGCTCAATCAAACTTTAGGTGAAGACAATACAACAAGGTCTGTGTTAACGTACTCTGAGGCAAAAATAAATGTATTCTACAACACCAAAAAAATCTGGTACACAGCTTTAAGGCAGGGGTTAAGAGGTTAATAGAAGGGGGGGGACATCCCTTCCTGGAACCGCCACCTTAATGTGGTGGAGGGGTTTGAGCGCCCGGATGATCCTGGAGCTCTGTTGTCGGGGGCTTCGTGCCCCTGGTAGGGTCTCCCAGGGCAAACAGGTCCTAGGTGACGGGTCAGACAAAGAGCGGTTCAGAAGCCCCTTATGAGAGACCAACAGGCCCGGGTAGAACCATGAGGCCGTCCTTCTGTGGACCCACCACCTGCAGGGGGCGCCATAGGGGCTGGTGCAATGTGATTTGGGCAACTCCAACAGCTGCCCCCACGACCCGGCAACGGACAAGTGGAAGAAAATGGATGGATGAACTTAGCCTAGCTAAACCTCTCCCGGTGATATTATTTAGTCTGCGATCTGAGCTGGAAACTTTAGTGCCTCCGACGAAGCCTTTTGGATGAGAGGCAAAACATTCTACACTTCAACTACAGAGTACAGAAGATGACTCAAGAACCTTCACTGAAGATGGACAATTCCCGTGCGACTGAGAGCCTACACAGACTACACAGTGCTTAAGTAAAGATAAGTCCAACAATACACCGACCAGAGAACCTGGCGAACACAAATGTGGCACAGATCTCGTTTCATTGCTTCTGCTTGTTGGGAAAACAAAAAGTCAGGGGAAAAAAAGAAGGGTTTCCTCTCATCGCACATGTTCAGATGAGCGTTTCGAGGTCACAAAGAGTTCCGACCGGGGTTTGATCAGGCTGCAAAACACCGCCGTTCTCCGAGCATTTCTACAACGGCACAGCAACTGAGGGAAAGTCCTTGCTTTTCCTTCGCACCGCCACAGTCTCTCGCTCGCGTTTCCCCTTCTCCTCCCTGTGCGCCTGCCAAGTGTTTCTCCAAAGAGAGCCAAACGTTAACAATGTGATGAAAAGGCTGTGTACAAAAACAGCGCGGTGAGAGCGGTTCAGGAAAGTGAAAGGGAGTAATCGTGCTCTAATAACATTGAGTTCGGAGTGGTGTCGCTTGTTGACATTAACGGCACATAAAGACGAGAGGAACGCAGCAGAATATTCACCCCCAGAACAGAGACGAACATTTTTTTTTTTTTTTTTTTAAATCATTCCCCTTTTGGGTGCAGTTCCTCCATCACTCGTGACTTCTCCGATTTATGTGTGACTGCCGTTTTGAGTGGGTTCACGCCTGGCATTAACACCGGCCGCTCCTGATCCGGTGACTTACTGCCATTTACTGTAATGTCAGGTCCGAGTGATGGAACTCCTGTAAAACACACCAGCAGCAAATGTAGGTGACTTTTAAAGGCCAGCGCTCTAATTAGGAACTCTCTCTCACACGCACACACACAAAACCTGTCCAACCTGCACTTCTCTGTGTTACTGTATCGGAGTGAAGCTGCCGAAGCTTCTTGTTTCATCTCTTCACAATGATCCAGGCAGATGCTCTTCCTGTCACAGCCAGCCATGCATGCTCTACGTATTAACTGGCCCTAGCACTGAGAATGAAGAGTGTGTTAGCAAGGGGCTATGGATTACTGACAAGGCAGCAATACAGTATGCTATATGATGTCTGTGTAGGCTCTCAGTCGTACAGGTGTTGTCCATCTTCAATGAAGGTTCTTGAGGCATCTCCTGTACCCGGTAGTTGAAGTGTCGAACGTTTCGCCTCTCATCCAAAGGCTTCGTCGGCGCACTGTGGTTTAACTCAGCTCGCAGTTTGATCTTAGCTTAGTCCCTCCCCTCTATTGAGAGCTATATTCTCCCCTGCAGGTAAACATCTTTGTAATTTAAAGGGATCGTTCAGGATTTTGTACATTGGGCCTCATTTCCTAGTTATCCAGAGTGTTGTTGATTTCTGGAGATTTTTTTTTTCTTAAATTCATGCAGTTCTTATATTTGAAGAGTCTAGTGGCGCTAGGCTAGGGCAAGGCTAAAGCATTGCTATGGTATCAGTTAGCTTGCATGAAAAACAGTCTGAGGCAAATCACGTATAACGCCAGACTACCGATATAAATGTCTGTGTCGATAGAATAATTTTAACCATTTGGCATTTAAAATAACTTATATTTCGCAGCGGCGGAGTGATCTGCGAGAAAATAGTCCCTCAAAATGCTGTAATTCATGTGATACAAGGTTATATTTCAAAAATGGTTCTATTAACACAGACATTTATATCGTTAGTCCAGCGTTATAAGTAATTTCCCTCAGGTGCCCTGTGGAGCGGGTCAGACTGTTTTCAATGCAGGCTAACTGATACCATAGAAATGCGTTAGTCTAGCATTAGCCTAGCGCCACTAGACTCTTCAAATATAAGAACTGCATGAATTTAAGAAAAAATATCTCCAGACATCAACAACACGCTGGATAACTAGGAAATGAGGCCCTATGTCAAAAATCCTGAAATATCCCTTTAAGTCTTTGTAATTCTGTGTCCTGACGACCTAACTCACTCCTAAGTTTCAGTCTGAACATAGCAATAAAAAAAAATGTTTCCTAACATAAACCACCCCGCAACAAAAGGTGCGATTTCATTTCTCAACGGTGAGTGTGAGATGGTGATGGCGGGGGGTGAGATTATGGGTGGCTCCGTGGAAGGCGTGCTCCGGGACCCCTTTGGAGCAGGAGAATCTGCGATGAAAGATAAAAACAGACCTGGAGGGAGGGAGGGAGGGTGGGGTCGACAGTTTCAGACAAACAGTGGAGAAGGGGCTTTGTTTGTCATCTGAGTAATTACAAAGCAAAGGCTGGTGGTTGGCTGCGAGGAGAATGGGTCCTGCTTCTGATTCTAGTCAGTAAAATATCAATATGATTTATCGATTTCACGGTGGAGAAATTCACTTAAAAACCAACAGTGCAAATAGCTTGGAAATATGAAAGTAATACAACAGAGAAAGTTCACGTCTCAATTCTTCATGTTTCTGAATTTACAAACACGTTTCAGTCAACTTTCAGACTGCGATTCCATGACTTCCACCCCTTCATTACGTATCTCTTATCGCGGAGAAATCGCTTTGTGAAAACGTTCCCCCTCTTTGTTTTTCCGTGCCTCTGAATAAATCCTTTGGCCGTAGCGTGAATCTGTTGACATTTTGGCGCAGCCTTCAGACCCGTTATTATCATCAGACAGAGGCGAGCGCTGGACGCGGTGCCCCTCGTGTTTTTCTGAATCAGCTAATCAACAAGCAGAACGAGCGCCGCCAGACCGCGGACAAAAGCCCACGGAAATACGATGATTGCAAAGTTTAACGAAGCCTTGTTTGTGTTGTGTCTCCGCAGGTATCCCCAGTAATCACAGACCAGTGCGTAAGTAGATCCGATCTTCTAACCTGGCATGCCACCGCTGACCGACTCCAACTCCTTTTTATAGAGCCGTGTATTGAAAGTCTTACGAAACTTGGCCGCGCCGAGGTGTGAGACACTTTCCTCCTCTGATAAATGTCACTTTATTTTAAGAACATGGATATCACCCGGGAGAGAAAGTTCACCGCGGGCTGGATATTGTACTGCGGGGATCTTCTGCGCGTGAACATTTTCTCGCAAAACGAGGTTCAAACTGTCTCAACCCTCAGCCGGATCTTTAGAATTACTGTTTAAGGCATATTCTGTGACATCGCACTGTTTTGCATTTTTTTGTTTGTTTTTTTTTGCTTTTCATTTGATGTAATGCATGTCACTCCGTTTTTTAAAGTGGACACATCATGCAAAATCGACTTTTTCTTGAGGTTTAAACCACGTTTTAATGTACCTGAAGAAGTATTTCACAACAGTTTTGAGTTACTCCTCGGATGAAGCCAAGCCTGTGGGAACCCAGGGTGCTGAGGGCGCTGCAGCACCCCCCGGTGGATAGCTTGCGACCTGCAGGCAATATTAATAAATAGGAAACATGCACAGAAAAAGCGTTTTTGGGGTAACTTTTTTCCCTCAGCACCCCCTAACTAAAAGGTCTTCCCACGGCTCTGGACGAAGCGGTTCAATTTAGCTGTTTCTTCTTCTATGGTGTCGGCGCCTCGTTCTGTACTCCTCCACACTTTAAAAGCCAATAATCCAACATTATTGATTTTGAGCCATTCTGAGCTCAAAGTGTGTTCATCACGCACTGCTCACACGCCGTACATCCAACCGTGAAGTTTTTTTTTTAAGAAAATTATTGGAGGAGCCCCAGTCAAGATTTTCACCTGCTCTTTTTTGCCTGCATTTCATGTTTACCATTTAATTCTTACAGAGACATATTTTCAATTTATAAAAGTGTACAATATCAAAGGTGAGGCTCCAAAATGGTGTTTTAAAGTCTATTTCTAAGCTCCATATGCACGACATGTCCACTTTAAACAATTGTCAATCACTTAGTCTAGTCAGTGATGACATGTGGGTCATGGCTCCTGCGCAAGATTCTGTCGGTGGCCCATCAAATGAGACACTATTTACAAATCTTGTGCTCTCTTGATGAAACATCGTTTAACACAGTATGATTACCTGTGAAAGTAAACACATTGCATCACCAGTATAGTCAGAACTCTCCTGATAAACTGCGAAAATACAGCAACTAGTAACAGTTTGGCAAATGACATTGGTCGATATGATGCAATTAGACTAATGCACATTCAGAACATTTTATCCGTTGCGTTTTACTTCTACACACATTAAAAATATGAATATACACTGGATAGCCTATAGCTTCAGGCGCACCCTAGCTAAAGATGCATGTTAATTATCTTCATCAATAATACTAATAATTTCTCATTTTTATACACAGACCAAATATCCCTCTTCATGCATTATTAGCTAAAGCACTTGTCTTCTCGGTTTAGCTCAAACGCTTTCCCTGACAACTATTTATTTCCCTTCCACACATCACAATATTAGCTTCCAGCTCTCAGTGAGACATTTGCCCGAAGCCAGAGTCTACAGCGAATCATTTTTTTTTTTTCTGACAATGTAGCTCCCATCATGCATCTCTACACCTGTCTATGTCTTCAAGGGATGTAGTGAATAACCGCTATAAGCATTATATGTGCAGTACTGTGCAAGGGTTTTAGTAACGTGTGCTTGGCTGACTGCAAAACTATTCTATGGACTAATATGGATATTTTTGGAAAGCTAGATGTGCCTCCAGGAGTGTTTCAATTTCATTTCAAACTTATAAACGTGAATGTTTAATGAATGTATTTAGCATTGTTTCAAAGGGAGTGAGAAAAAAGTGCCTCCTGAAATCCAACTGAACCCTGGCTCTCTTTAACGTAATGTAAAACATACCTCAATCATTACATTGTGCTGGTTTTCAGACAAAGATCTTTAATAAACTCATAGTAATACATTGGAACGAATGGCAATTCTGGCGGCCATCTTCTAACCCAGTGCAATGTATTCAAATGGTAACACCACTTATTTCCTTGATACCATTTTTTTTAATCTATTTGTAGTTATTTCATGACTAAAACATGTTAGCCGTTTTCAAATGTTATTTCATCGGATGCATACATTTGTTTGCTAATAGCCTTTAACTAGATTTGTTCATGGATTTTCCTCTGTCAAACACTTTAAACCATTCAGTTCTAATTATATCAAATATAACATTTGTTTCCTACTTTAAAACAATATGTATGTACTTTTTAACACACCGATATGTATTAAACATTGGACAATGGTAACATGAAGGCTAACCAATGCTAATACAGCTAAACAACATGACTAAAAAAACGACACATTTTAAAGAAATTACACCCTGACTGAGATACCTAGACTTAGAAGTAATACAACAAATCACAAACAATGAGCGTTTCTCACATCTCTTTGATCCAGGTTTTGCATTGGTTCCCACCGGAGTCGCAAGATGGCCAAGTCAAAGCAAGTTGCACAAAACAAAAGAAATCGGTACATATTTAATTTCATAAGGAACAATACGGGAACCTGGTCAATTTCAGCTAAAACTGCAACTGAATATGTTTTAGACCATCATTTGGTACATTCGATTAACGTATACTGTCAAAATTATTGAGCGCTGTCATATTTCTACAACAAATTTAGATTTTAGGCCAGTTTGAATCCAATTTAATGCTTTTTAATTACACTGAAGGCCTTGATTTTGGCACAATTCATTTAAAGACTTTTACATGGGTGTAGGGGTGGGCAATCAACCAATAGGACTTTATCCCTGCGGAGGTCTTCACATAATGCTCACCTTCGCTCCATTTTCAGTGGTGAATGTCACAATTGTATAAGCGCATAGCCTTCATAGCCTTTGCACAGTACTGTTCATGCATTTGCCTCTATTTACTGCATGCACTCCCCTCTAATAACCTTTCCACTCTTTTGAAAAACAGCACCATAGGAAAGACTCTTCAGTATTTTTTTTTTCCCAATTACCTGAAAAG
The DNA here is from genome assembly GCA_021464625.1 of Proterorhinus semilunaris. NCBI lineage: Eukaryota > Metazoa > Chordata > Actinopteri > Gobiiformes > Gobiidae > Proterorhinus > Proterorhinus semilunaris. Next base: position 26,382,405 of record CM038358.1, on the reverse strand, counting down.
ATCAGAGCAGAGCAACATAAATGTATGCATGCCGTCCCCGTTTTTTCTAAAGGAAGCATGAGTCACGCAACAACCCGCTGTAATGTTTCCCCCTTTCATATCTTTGCACAGATCGAGGTAACGCGTCGTCTCTCGGTGTTGCAAATCGAAACCAAGGTAGGCTTATAGGCTTTGTGACCTCAGCATGACATTAACGAGAGCTGGCAGAAATGCACTGCGTATTGATGGGCATTGTAATGTAAGACTATGCGATTAACAATTGGCTTGCTAATAGGTGGCTTTCTTGTGTGTTGACGACAGAACCCCCGCTGCTTTAAGTGCAGTGCGGTGCAAAAGAGTCAGAGTAAGGTGTAAGAAATGCAGCGAATGCTTGAATACACTATATTATTATTTCTACTTCCGACTCTTTTGTGCCTTGTAGATTTTGAATTGTTTGCATCCTGAGATAATGATCTTCGCTCCAAAACCGATGGTGCACTTTACGCTTAAAGTGCATATGACACATGAGACACAGTTTTGGCTAAAACATAGTGAGCACAGTTATATTTAATATTTTGCTAAAGATTGTGCCCGGCTTTCTTTCGTTTGGCCATTTTTGTGATGTCTAAATGTTGACTTCCTTATTGGACACCGACAGGAAGTGACATAGATGAAGGTAAACCATTTTAAACTGTTTCCCTTGACAACCATGTTAAGTGAATGGGAAATGAGTCAAACTGCTATGGAACTTTACCTCTATGTCACTTTCTGTCAGCAGCTGAAAAATTCATTCATAAATCATTATGCAACTGATGAACATGCAACTGTTATTCGTCTAGTCATATTTTCAAAAGCAGTCATTTGCACTTAGTCCAAAAGTATTTGTGTTTTTGGTTTCTATTCTTAAGGCATTTCTTGCATCCCAATTCGACGCGGGGATGAGTTTACCGTTTTAACAACTTTCCGGAAGCAATGTGTAGCTTTACTGCTGACCACATCTAACCTGCACGTTCAATATCACGCAGTGGTCTTTATTATCTACACATGGGCACAAACAGGGAAGTGAATTTAAAAAAGAGAAGTGCCAGGGCAGCCGGTGGCCAAATGGTGAGGGTCGATGTCATGATTTTTGTCCTCTAATTGTAAAGCTTCGTGCTCTTTATAGATGCCAGTCACAGTGCTATTCCCTTGCTCCTGTCAGTGGTCGTATTGTTATGGCTGGTGTAGATGCAGTTACTGATTTTCACTGGGGAGAGAGTATTGTCGAAACTGGAACTGGTGGTACTTGGGCTTCTTCGGGACAGTTCAGAGTGAAAGGGGTGAAGAGCAAAAGAGAGATATTCAGCAAAGTGTTCCCTATCGGCTACACAGTCTTGACTTAATATCCACCTGAACCAAGCACATTTTCTCCAGTTTGGCTTTGCCCAAATCTAAAAGCTTCTTGAAAAACGACAAAAACCAAGATGAATACGCAACAAAAGAGTGACAAAAACGTAACGAAAACCCGACATCAGTTTTAATTTCGTCGACTAAAATATTTAGTCTTCATTTTAGTCAAAGTGATTTTTCTGACGACTAAAATTGGACTAAAACTAAATTAAACGTTTTTCATGCGACTAAAACTATGACTAAAATGTCCAGATATTTTAGTCGACTAAAATAAGACTAAATAAAAATGGAAAGGAGAGACTAAAATCATCCAAACTTCTATTGATAGTCTGAAAGAGCCTCATATCATGTAACTTCACTGCCAAAGGAACAGCTCTGAGCTTTGTTCATGAGGAGCAGCTCCATGAAGCAGGACCTCCATTAAATATGATTATAATGAATATTATAAATACAAAGTCGACTAAATGTGTCTTAAATTTAGTCGACTAAATTGACTTGCAATTTTAGTCGACTAAATCTCGACTAAAATTGAATTACATTTTCGTCAAAAGACTAAGACTAAAACTAAATTAAAATATGTTGTCAAAATTAACACTGCCCGACATAAAGGAGATAAAAAAGCAATGAAAAAGGTAGGTACTGTAGGTCACTTTTGTAGGTCTTAGCTTTCAAATGAGGCATTACACTGTTGCTGTCCAGTCGAGAAGCTTTTAGATTTGGGTAAAGCCGAACTGGAGACAATTTGCTTTGGTAATGCTGATTTTCTGGTTTAGATATAGTTTACTCCTAGTTTAGACATCATTCAGTCCCGTTTAGATCTTCACCCTTTAGACCCGGTTTAGTCCTGATTTCAAAACAAAACAAAGGTCACATTCTGTAATATTTAGTCGGAGCGCCTTCTGCTTTGAGCGCGACACCTTTTCCGCTGTGGCTTTGTTGTAATGAGCTTCTCTGACGTCAAAAGATCCAGTGTTGCATTTGATTTTTCACCGAGATCTTGTATTGATGATGGGAGAGTGTGATCACCTTCACCGGCACATCCCAAAGAGTGTCAATGGGGTTAAGATCTGGACTCAGGCAGGTACTTGCTGTGTAATGTTCGAGAGCCACTCATGCAGCGTATGCAAATCAATTCAGAGTTCCTGCTGCATGACATACTTCCCTCATCATGTGCTATTGAAATGGATTCCTTATTTATTCACAGTTTACATAATTGACTCCTTTTGCCCATCTTTTTGTTGCTTCCAGAACAGCACGTAGTAGACCTTTTGTCCTGGGAAGCCGCTTGGGACGGGACCGCACGGCTCGTGTGATCACCCAGCCTGCGACCCTCTCACCCCTCTGTTCATGCCCTCTTTTTAATTACCCACAATGCTCTCCGGGGGCGCACCCTCTCTGTCATGTTCGTGAGTTGGAGCGGAGAAAGGGGAGGGGAGGAGCAGCTCCCGGGGAGGTTTATGTAGATTGATCCACAGCTAATCCTCGGGCCCAGATCTCCCGTGTAGTCGGTGTTAAGTCCGCACCACTGCTCTCCCTGCCAGAATGGAGGCAAATTAAAGGAGGATGTAAAATATTTCTACATTCCTCTGCATTCTGTAGTTACATTAAAAAAGGAATATGGAAAGTGATGTAAAAAATCTATCACTATCAGCTATTCCTTATGATTCAGGAAAAAAAAGGAGAATGAAAACCAAAGCAATTGGAAACGAAGTGGGTTAGTTTCATGTTTTAAGGTATGCAGTTTATTTTACTTAATCCCACCTAACATTGAGGGCACGTTTTACTCCTTTATGTTGTCAAAGGCTTAATACAATCTGTTATAAATTCTCTATTATAGTTGACCAGGTGGGAGGAGTTTATGGTTGCTAGGTTACGGAGCATCATAAATAGTTGAACAGTCAAACGGTCAGTTGCAAATGTATGCGTCTGTGACAGAGGTGGGTTAAAATTATATATTTGACAGCTAATTAAGATTTCTAGTATAGTTTAAGGTGATATTTAGTCAGTTTCTGGTTATATTTATTGAAATATATGCTAAGATAACATTTTAATTCCTAAACTCCCCTTTGTGTCCAAATTCGATGTGTTGAGTGGATGAAGAATTCCAGATAATCATAGTCCTACTAATCCTAATATTGGTCCTTCGAGCCGGATCCTACATTCCCTAATGCAATCAATTTATTAGACATTTTCGTTCATCTTTGTTCTTGATTTATATATATAGTTGTGCATTATTTTCGTAGCCATATGACATTTGCAGATTAAGGTGTTGTTTTCATAGTGAAGTTTAGCTCTTCTCGTGAGGGGAAAAAATCAACAGCTCAGGTTTAAGGTGAGATGGAACTCATTGTCCCATAGACTGACTTCACTCTCTTTGGCAGGACATCATGATGAATTTCCCGAACATCATGAAGCGGGGCCATAATGAATTTCCTTCTCGTCTTCTTATTCTGTCTTCTGAGTGTGAACATATTTGATTAGTTTGAGTAAATCCCCGTGAATCCTACAAGCTGCACCTTTAACAAACAACGCGTGAGGTTTCCAGGCAACTCCCGCTCAGTCTGCCGCTCATGGACTGATCAGCAATAGTCCATAAACATTCACAGATTTGGACTGTTTTACAGTTGTGTAATATGCGAATATTGTACTGTCACTTTCATTTATTCAGTGATATACTGGGAATTGTTTAAGTCAAAATTAGTTTCACTGAGTGCCTGCAAAAAGTGTTCCCAATATACCAATTTTAAATACTAAGTAACTTGTTTACCTTAATAAATCCTTTTCGTAATACTAGTGTTAATGGGATGATTGGGGGGGGTCTTTCGTCTCCCCCGGTGTCTCTGGCCAGAATACTACCCTTGCATCGTCCCGGAGGCGCAATACACACTAATAGAATCATGAAGAAGAAGCTAACGGGCTAATGGGCAAAGCTAACTGCAGGCTAGCACCAATTTAGCAGTATTTACAGCCAAGTTTGAGAGAAACAAATGATCTCCATTGTGTAATTGGATGTACAATATCCCTCTCTCCCTTTGTCTTTTCTGTCAGCGTAATATTTACTCTCACGGACGATTAATGAGTAAAAAAAAATGCAACATGCTATGACACCTGCAGTGGCGCTTATGGCCTCTAGAGGCATGAGTCACTTAGTTCTGCTTTAAAGCCCCAGTAGGTAAATAGAGTGCCCATGCCATTCCCGTTGTATTCAAATATCACATTGCTTGAAATTGCATGTCAACTTTGTTTGGGCGGGTCGGTTACCTCAAATATACAGCAAATATCGGGTATGGGTGGGTCGGGTTAGACAGTGCGCTCTTTTTTCCCCCTTACATTGTTGGCTTACAACATAAAGTGCATTTTTATCCACAAATGTAGCCAGTGTTCAGTTTTATGGGGTAAACCTATCATTAGCATGTTTTGTTGTCTCATTGCTCTGAGTTTTATGTCGCCTATATAGCTCTTGTGTGAGTTTGATCACCGCTCCACATGCATACACAATGGCAGTGCCCAATCACACATGCGACAGGCACGTGTGAGGAAAATAATGCAGCAACAAGAAGCAAGGCACGGCTAAAATAATGAGGCGACAGATTTGTACTAACCTTATAGCAGCTGCTCGTAGCGTGAAGTAGGTAGGCTGCTCCAGTTTAGCTCCAAACTCCATTTCATTTGACAGAAAGAGTCGTCTGTGACGTGGTAAAAGTAAAGCCTCGTGGAAGTTTCTCCTCCATAAGCGATTTCAAAGGTGTCCTCAACGGCTCAGTTTCTTCTTCCCTGATGGCATATTCTGAAATGACGGTGCTAGGATTCATCCGTGGATTTGCCTACATGCAGTCCAGATCTTAACCCCACTGAAGATTTGGGATGTGCTGGAGAAGGCTTGCAAAGGGGCCACACTCTCCCATCATGAATGCAAGATCTTGGTGAAACATTAGACATAGAGTGACATATTTGTATAGAGACGATGCTGTGGAATATTCGACTTGATCAGAAGAGCAACACTCCAGATAATGGGAGAAGAACTGCCACATTTAACGTAAAGTTTAAGACAAGAAGAAGAAGAAGAAGAAACTTTATTTATATAGCAACTTTCACAGATAAAATCACAAAGTGCTTCACAGGGGCACAACATAACAGATTATATGAAATGTATTGAAACAAATTAATTAAAACAATCACAGCCTTTTCAACTAAAAGCTCGTCCAAGCTCATATCTACAGTTCAGCTCAGCCCAGTCAGCTTTATTTATTTTATCTACCACAGTTGTATCACCCTTAAACCCTTGGTACAAAAAAAACAATAGTCAATACTAAAAAAGCCAATCAATGCATTTTGTTTTCTGCTTGCAATCAAAGAAAACTACGAAAAGTAACTTGTTCTTTTTATAACAAAGTTTCCGTGGCATCTTAGCAGGGCAGGACACACCGGGCTGATTTTTAAGCATTCTGATTTATCTATGGTTCAACATAAAGAAGCAGCGTCCTCGATGAGTTCCCTGCCCCTCTAAGCCTCGGTCTGTGAGTGATATTACGGTTGAGCCCTGCAGCGTTGAAGGATGATGAAGGCTTTGTGCTAATATGATAACAGGAGGCATGTCTGAAGGCTCGGCTCAGCTTTCGCTCACATCACGGCAAAAGATATCGATCTGGTGTAATTGAAGCAACACAGTTTCGGCCCCCTGGCTTATAATTAGCAAATCCTGTATCTGAAAACTGTCTGCACTTATTGTTAATTGTGCTACCCAATCTATGGCGTGTAATAAAAGCCGCTCAGAGTATTAAATTAATCTCTATATGAGTGAAATGGGCAATCTGGGCTTCATCTGGAAAAAAAATAACTCATTCATTAGATCTTTAATGCATTTGCCACAAAGATATTAATTTCTATTAGTACCTCAAAGCATGGTTAAATATTGAAAATATCTGTCTCTATGTGAGGTTTAATTATGTTTAAGTAAAATATAGATTTAGCTAAACAATTATGCAATACCGTTTACATCACATAAGTATTCTTTCAAGTCCAGGACAGATATGACAGCTGAAAGTATACTAATACCACATCGAATTCAGAGACAGGAAGAGCTAAATCTGAAACACAAATTCAAGAGGTTACAAGTTGGGCCCGGTTTCAAGACTTCGACTTCAAAACTCCTGTCGTTGGATTAAGTTCATGAGCAGAGACGAGTCGTGGGCTGTAGTGCAGAGAGAGGCTTCACGCTGCGGTCGGCCGTATCTCTGCTGTTTTATCTGAGGGCATCAGGAGTTCACTCAGAGGAGAGGAACAGCCGCTCAGCCTCTCCACTGATAAAAGAGCCGCGATAAGGCCAGACTTTGAGTGGTTCCTTGGTATAAAAAAAAAGGGAATATGATTGTTGCAGTTTGACTATTTTGTGTTTTGAAATAAAATGCAGTAAATGAGAGTCGTAGTAGCGTTACATAAGTAAGTAAGTAAGTGCTTTATTTGTCATCCAAAATCCAGTGAACCCCTCAACACCGCGAAGACGTACAAAAGAATCCAGTAAAACAGTGTGGAGCACAGAAAACACAAATGCAATGGAGGTTGCCACGTGTGTACATGTGGCCATGATAGTCTGCAATCTTAATAGTAATGATTATGTTATTGTCACACTGCTTGACAAAGAAAATAAAGTCGCCGCCTGGTTTTAACTAAATGTTATTATGATCTCGGGTTTGTTACAGTTGGTCAGGTCTAGGTTCAGCAACACCAAAGAGCGAGCTCAGCTGACGACCTGAACCTACTGAATGGTTGTTCATTCAATGGATTTCTTCTTCCCTGATGGTACAGGCATATTCCAAGATGACAATGCCAGGATTCATTGCGCATACATTGAGAAAGAGTGGTTCAGGGAGCAGGGGACATCATTTTCACAGAGTACAGATATTAACATCACTGGGAATCTTTGGGATGTGCTGGAGAAGGCTTTGCGCAATGGTCACACTCTCCCACCATCAGCACAAGATCTTGAGAAATGAATGCAACTCTGGATCGTTTGACTTTGCAGAAGCTTACTGAAACAATGGCACGGCGACCGCGGGCTGTAATCAAATCTAAAGGCGGTCCAACGAAGTATAAGAGCGTGTGGCTTTCGTTTTGGATCGTCATTACGGTAATTCCATGTAAACAGAACACGTGCATAGTTCGTTTCATGGTAAAATGACTCATCGTAACCCAAACCCCTGGTGTCCATCCTGTTGCCGCCGCCGTATGTCCCTTGTGCTATGTCCGTCTGTCTGTCACTGTTGTCGTGTGCTGTGAAGTCGCATATGTTTTTTTCTCTCAAATGCTCACACGGAGGCTCGGGGGTGGACTTGTCACGACAGCTCCGGTGCTAAAACGTCACACTCAGACAGAGGTGTGAGGAGCTCAGAGTGCAATATAGACAGACTATGTTCTCACCTGCTGCCTGAGCTTGTCCGGATCAAACATGTCACACACAGATCTTAACTGTAGATGTAATCAGAACTAACCCCGGTCAAAAAGTCAGTGCTGCTCCTACAGTATGGAGGGAGAAGTTGGTATTTTGGACCCTAGTTTTATGTTGTTGAAATTAGGTTTTCATATTCATTGCTTGGCCAGGATTTTGCCTGAATTTAACTAACTGTTCGGTTGCTGCAGTCGTTCAGCTCTAGTATGTTCATCAACGCTATGAGCCCAACGAATGAGATTAGCCATGACCTGAACATCCTGAACGACCAGGTTATTCTATCAGTGGATTTCTTCTTCCCTGACGGCATGAGCATATTCCAAGGTGACAATGCCAGGATTCGACGGGCTCACATTGTACCAGATCTTGGTGAAAATTTAGAGCAAATTCAGGGCAAAATGCGTGTTGTAATCAAAGCTTAAGGCGGGCCAAACAAATATTAGAGCTTTTTTGTCTGCTTTTCTGGTCAGCGAGTGTTTAAAACAAAACTATAAACGAATTGCAGGCCGTAGTCTGAGCAATAGATGCTCAGACTTCCCTATTCATGCACACTTCCTCCAGCTGTTCTGGGGGGATCCCGAGGTGTTCCCAGGACCCAGGACCCCAGCATAGAGAGCTGGTATGGGGAGGAAATAAAATGTTGATCACATAAGCTTTCGGACACTACATTGTGTGAGACGTATTTACCACTAGCTCACGGCGTTGTAGCGCAGATCTTTTTTCTTATTATATCTTTGTTTAGTAAACATAGATATAATAATTAGAGATAGATGATTACCTATTCAACCACATTCTTAGTAATGGTCCCGAGTCGTCTGTGAAACTTACATGGCTGCTCTCCTCCTACGCAGACTGTTCCTTAAACAGGCCAAAAGGCGGGAAGAGTGGGTGGAGCCTCCACAGCGTGGTTAAAAATATTTAAATAAAATATAGCGATTTTTCAAAAAAATAAAACTCTTTGGAGCCAAGCTTTTAAGCCGTCCTAGGGAGGTCTGAAGTCCCATTGGCATCCTGTCTACCAAGTGTCTTTTGGAGTCGCCCCTGGCCACAAGTGAGTGGTGTTACAGCAATGTCAGCCCCCCGCCATGAGGACCATAGAGAAGCACGTTCCTCGTCCATTGTTGGCAAATGACCATTTACAATGTTTGCTAGTGTCCTTAAAATGGCGTATTTCTATGGTAATCTTGAATTTATACTTTTCGATCCAGAAACTGGTTTAAATTGCAACAAATTAGCTATCACTTTTACTAATTTATTACTGATTATTACATTATCAATATTCATGTCTCATCACAGTGTATAGTAATATGTGGACTGATGTCTGTAACGGGTGAATTGGTTGAATGAATGAATTAATAGTTGTATTTGAGTGGTTACAATATGAAATACATTTTATATGGTACATTTTGTATTGTAATTCACCTGCTCAGGGACTCCAGATGGAACTTAGCTCAAGCTAAATCTGGTGCAAAGCATCTTTAATTAATGTTTTTTGCATAATGTCCCTGTTGAAATAAACTAATAAACTAAACTAATTCCCTTGCTGTACTGCCATATTCAAAGTGTCTGTGATGGATGGAGACTTACTGTCCCAGTGTGGTTGTGTCTAAGCTCATGCTAATCGAGCTCTGAATGCTTTTAGTCCAACGTGCGCTGGTCCTGGGAGTGCCCTGAAGAACAGGGATTATCTTTTGGCCACTCCTAATGTAAAGTCCAGACAAACCCCACTGAAATCTCATATTGGAACCGAGTACACAAGTGTTTTCTGTCCATTAGCCACAAATGGGACATCCTGAAGTGGTAATGTGCTTAAGGTCGCAGCCCGTCGAGGACATATACGTAGTGCAATGGCAGGTCTCTTACCCCTCAGTAATCCCGGAGACAGTAAAATTGGAGTGTGGACACTTTAGCGGCGCTGGGGCTGTCATTTGGTCTGAGTGGGCTCTTAAGGGTTTGAGGTTCAAGGCCGAGGTGCCCTCAGGTCAAAGGGATAATGGAAATAGACTAGTGTTATTGCAGACTGGACTGGAGTGAGAGGACAGGGGCAGTTCTGTTTGTGGTTGTATTGATTTATTTTTATTCCTCAAAAGCATAATTTTATGCAATTTGTCCTTTTTTTTCCCATGTTGTTTTAGTGTGTCTGACTACAGTGCATTTATACCAATCACAAAGAGTCAGCACAGTGGTTGATTTGATGGTCTGTCTCATTCTGAGCTCCTCCAGCATCATTTATGTTACTGCTTCTAATTGCATTAAAGCTTCACTCCATCAATATAACTTCATTTAGGTGAGGGAGAGCGGAGTGGGTTGGGTTACATAAGACATTTCTCAGCTTTTCTACCAAGGCTTTCAACAGTTTGCCAAGATCTCCAGAACAAGTAGATAGGTGGTGAGGTGGCGACGTGTAAACAAGAGCATCCTCCCTCTCTCCTGGTACAGCTAAATTTGTTTTGCCTGCGAGCTGCATTTGTGGTTTCTGTGTTCCACATTGTTTAACTGGATACTCTTGGATACTCTTTGCCGTGCTTTTGTGAGGTTCGGTGGATTTCTTACTGCAAAGAGTTAATAATGGTCCTGAAGAAAGCTGATTTTTAAAAGTAAACAAAAAGCTATCTTATCAGCTAAACCCATTTCTTCTTCTGAGACACTGAAGAGGCACCAAGAGTCCTCCACACCTGCAACACAGTGCAGGCATCACAAGAGGAGCTACAGGGAACAAAATCGGGACAAACGAGGAGGTATCCAGGCAAGACTCCCAGCGAAGCCACATATGCCTTCTGTCCCTATAGCGTTCTGGCTAATGGACGTTCACTGGAGAATAAAACAGATTATCTGCTAAGCTCTTCCCAGAAGATGGTGAAAGACTGTGGTGGAGCGGAGGGAGCTATGCAAGAGGAAGGAGGAGGTGGAGGATCTGACCTGTCACCACGCTCTGAAACAGGGACAAACCCAGGAGGCGGTGCACCGTTTCAGAGGATCAGAGGAGCACTGAAGGCAGCCAGGTTTCCTCCGGGTGCTACGGTTTCCCCGACATCCTGGTCAGGTTGGCCCACAATGACAGCACGGCTCAGTCGCATCAGCTCAGGACTAACACCTGAACACTATTCCATTATACGCTTGTACAATGACAAAATAAGCACTTACTTACTTATTACTTATACTGTATCTCTAAATCATGAGGCTTTGATGTTCAGTACAAACAGATTAATACCAATTTAAACCCTTCCCATGACCGAGGGGGCTTGGGCTAGTCCAATGGAAGGGTTGGGTCATTTTTCTGAAGGGTAGACCCTAACATTTATGACAGGATGATATCTTATACAAATGTTAGTGTTGATTTGGTAAAAGGTAGATTATTGAAACTAAAACGCTCTGCCCTATGGCATAACTTTATGACAACAGACAAGTAAATGATTTTTTGATGGGGGTGGTAATAGACATCGAGGCCAATATGTGATGGTTTAAAGACTTGGCAAGAGCATTTGTCAAAAGTGAAACGGTGGGATTAAATGTTTGCTATCAGTGATAAGCGCGTGGGGTTCTCGTAGCGTCATTGAAAACGAATATAACTCTCCACATAAATGAAAAGAAAACAGGGGGAGAACAATGCTCCAATCGGTGTTGAGTTTTAGCGCCTGGCTGATGCATGAGCGCACGTTTCTGCGAATACTGTTTATGCAGCCACAGATATCCAATTACTCTGAAAGCTCAGTGCAAACATTCCCTCTTCCTGGATTTCACCTCTGCCTACAGCGCGGCTTCCTGGGATAATTGAGTTCAGAGTTTTTGTTCGAAAAGAACATGGAGAGCAGCTTGGGAAGTTGTAATGAGTCTATGCAGGGGCAGGAAGTGTGTCTCCAGAGGTGTCTTGTTGTTCTATACTGTGAGGTTTTCAGTTTTGCTCATGACAATAACAGGACATTACGTATATTTAATGTGTTGTAATATTTCCAGTATTAATACACCCACATCTATGTTAGTGATTCATGCAGTAAATTATATATAATATTGGCATACTATTGTCATGGCCTTGGGCAACACACTTTTGTAGTTGCAAAATTGTGACAGCGATTTGAGGAGTGACACATTTTAAGGCGAAAAGATCCTTTGAACAGCTAAAAGCTCCTTCAGTTAAATATACTTCTTCAACATAACTTATACAAACTGACCGAAAAGGTATGAAGTTAATGCTTATGTTGCCTGCCCTTTTTTAACAACAGACAGCATATGTTTTGTGATATTACATCGAACAATCAACAGGATTTTTTTAAGAAGGTTGATGTAGTCTGAAACAAACTCGTACTCCGAGTTCGTGTATTTTACAAGTGTAATACTTTTATATATTCTCTTAAAGGCACTAGACGCAAGTTGGTCATTTTTATACTCACTACTGCCACCTCAGGTCTAACGCGTAACTGCAGTTCCTATATTAAGCTCGTGCATGACGCAATCCGAATGAACACCTTTTTGAGTGACAGGGCAGGATTTTAGAGGCAGTTGTGGTGAATAGGTCTGGGCTCATTCTACACATTAGGACATGGCTGGAACATATAGGGGGAGGAAAATGCTGAATTTTAACATTTTTAAACTCCGTATAGTCCCTTTAAGGTGGAAGAGAGAGGGACATAATTTGAGAACTTCTGTGCAGTCATGTCAGAGATCGACCTTTTTAACAGAACCACAAAATCATGTGTTTTGTTTGACATTTTTTTCTTTACAAACATTTCTACTCCTCTGAGCTCATACCGGCTGTCTACCACTCAAAGTTGAATGGCTCTTTAGGCGTCGGGGATTTTATTCTTTGTGAAAATACCACTGGAGACTGGTATAGTGAATTTAGTATTGTGACAGGGTATGGTAGACAGGTCTCACATGGTAACCCTAACCCTAGTCCTCGTATAAAGTAAGATAGTTTTTAATTCGTTTTATTCTATTTATTGATTTATTTTCTATTTTGGGCTTGAAATGGTTTCAAACTACTTTAGTTGTGGTCCCTTTTCTTGTGTTACATTTAACCAGGTATAGTCCCGCCAAAGCAGCCTCTGTGCACTGTTTTTTAGCTAACTTCCTGTTGGCTAGATTAAATTTTTTTTTTTTAAAGGAAAAAAAAAAGATGAAAACCTAAGTAAATATGCGCCGAGCCTAATGTGTTTCATGACAATGATTTCAGATTGTAGCGTTATTTAAACATTTGTTAGCGTCAAATGAACGTTAGCTGTTAGCTTCAAGGCTAAAACAGCCACAGTTACAGTATTTTCATCCTGTGTAAAGTTTATCATATGTTGTGATTATGCAACAGCTGCTTGTTTTCTACCACGTACTGTTATATAAACATGTATTCAACAAGACATGGCTAAATCTCCATAGGAATAAAACACACACAAACAGTTGTTAAGCCAAGAAGTTAACATCTTGCACGGAGTTCGGGAAAATCCACAGTTACCATGGAGATCTGTCATGTTTGCAGCTGTTAGCATACATTTTCCATTGACTAACATTAGCTAAAAGCAGTATAAAAGTGAATAAAAAAGCCGTGCTGAGTCATTAATGGAAAATACATCTAACACACTGTCTCCACTAGTTTATCATCACTGCTAATCCCATGATTCTTAGCGATATGACATCACAATCCTGAACTCTGAAATACACTAAGTGAGCATAGCATGGAAAAGGTTTAGAAGACGGCGAACAATCCTGGCAGCTTTCTCACGACTAATCACTCATCTATCCCCATTGGACTCGCTTGCTTCTTTGTTTGGCGTCATTTTATTTTATGTTTTTTACTTTCCTTCCCTTTGGTGGTTCTAAAATTATGCATGAGTTCATCAGTGCGTTGTTTTGTCGTTTGCCCAGTGGTGTAAGGAGTCCTTGTCTGTCCCCTGTCCGATGTGTCAGCTCCGGGGACACGTCCGTGGGGACAGGACGAGAGCTGTCAGCTTGTGGCCTCTGAACCTCTACTTTATGTCAGAGAGTTAGAGTCGACACCAAACGAGTGGACACCAGTAGTGACTGCAGTGGTGAATCTTTGGCAGTATGAGGCTCGTTTTGACGCTATAACCTGAAGAAAAAGGGTTACAAGAAATAATAGGTCTGCAGTAATTTTTTTTAACTATATAGTTTTGAAATCCTGATATTACCAGTTACTGTATAGTCTAATTATTGTGTATTATCAAGCAAATAAGCAAATTCTTTATATTACAGTTGTTTCTATTTTATGTACATGTTAAAGCAGCGCTAAGTAACTTGTTTACCTTAATAAATCCTTTTCGTAGTCCCTCTGGGGGTAATACAAGCGTTAATGGGATGATTGGAGGGTCTTTCATCTCCCCCTGGTGTCTCTGGCCAGAAAACCACATTTGCAACTTGACTGCCACCGGACCGGAGCAACCAATACACACTAATGGAACCACGAAGAAGAAGCTAACAGGCTAACGGGCAAAGCTAACTGCGGGCTAGCGCCAACAGTATTTACAGCCAAGTTTGAGTGAAAAAAATTATCTCCACTATTACAAACAATAAAAGAGGAAGCCACTAAATGTTATTTGTAGTCCAAATCCATTCCTAACTTTCCAAACATATTCGTAGCATCGCAATTCTTCGCAGTGGCGGATTTGTGGCCTACATGCAGGGTCACTTTTACAGAATTGCCAGTAAACAGGCCTGCAAGTTCATGAAAGTGATCGACAATGCTTTATGATTATTGTGTTTTCCCCACATATGTCTACATTTACTGCATACTACTATTTGTATTAACCCCCACCTGAACCGAGCACATTTTCTCCAGTTCGGTTTAACCCAAATCTAAAAGCTTCCTGGCTGGAGCTTTCAGCTTGTAGGCCAGTGCCTCATTTGAAAGCTAAGACCTACAAAACTGATCTAAACTGATCTTTTTCCTCACGTTGTTCCCGTGCTGTCGTCACATCTTTCCACATCCGTTTCTTGTTGCTCTTTTGTTGTTGTTTTATGGCATTTTCGTCACAATTTTCCCCCTTTTGTGTTGAGTTTCACTTTTTTGTCACATTTTACGGCTCTTTTGTCGTTCTTTTGCTGTTTTATTGTGTTTATATCCTTGTTTTCTTCTCGTTTTTGTCATTATTTTCAAGAAGCTTTTAGATTTGGGTAAAGGGGGTTCAGAGGCTAATCAAAGGTGGAAATGAGTAGATGTTGCTTTCAAATTAAAAGTCATGTTTTTCATTAAAAAAATAAAATAAAAAAAAGTGTCATATCATTTTGAACATGAAGCTCAACTACATTACATTTCATCATATTTCATGAAATAAATAAGGCATGGCATGTTTTTGTAATTACCATGGTTTTACACAGACAACATCCATCTCTCTATTATCTTGCAGTCGTCCTCCATTAATCAATCACTTCTCTCTGTCTGTCTCTACAGCTCGAGTCTGCGACAACGCCATGCTCCGTTGTCAAAACGGCGGCACGTGCCATCACCACCAGCGCTGCCTCTGCTCGCCAGGCTTCACGGGCGTCCTGTGTGAGCGCGCACGCTGCCCGGGCCCCGGGGAATGCGACGACCAGCTCTCCGGACGGGCTTCCTCCCACCGTGCGCCGCGGCTCGTTTCTACTGCCCTGCTAGCGCTACTGCTAACGCTACTGCTAACGCCCACTTTGCTTTGCTGAGAGGCCCGGAAGACTGTCTCGTAACCAAAATCCACGCAAGTTCAAAGACTGGACCTCCCCCACGAAACCTTAAAGACTGATATACTATCTAAAGAACTCTTTTTGTACTGTCTATCTCAACCAGGAAGTGGACAATGATTGACCATACAAGGACTGGTGAAATCACATGACCGCGGTTTCCTTCTTGGATTGGTTGAGCTGTAAAGAGAAAAAAAAAAAAAAGCAAGCAACAGACTTCTATTCAGTGGGTTCAGGAAGCTCTATTTATTCCTGTGTTGTTAAGTTGAGGTTTGACTCCGAAAAACGTCTAGTCATAGTCCGTAAAAAAAAAAAAAGGGGAAAAAAAGGATGATAAAGTGGCAGTAGAAGTTCAAAAAACAGAGAGCAATGCAATGGGCCTGAAGATGTACAGCAGGAGTCTCCAACGTTTTTACTCTGGGGACTGCTTTTATGAAACACAAATAGCAAAGAGCTACTTAATAGACACTTCCCCATATTTTCCGGACTATAAGTCACACTTTTTTTTATACTTTAGTGGGGGGTGCGTCTTATACTCCGGAGCGACTAATATGTGATGTGCTAATCGAGCAGCAGAAAGAAAGAGTGAGCGAGAGAGCAGAGGTAACGGCAATGAAGTAAACAAAACAAGCTAATCACGGGCTAAAAGCTAGATGGCCACAGCTAGAGGAACGAGTTCGCAGATGAGAGCTTGAAAACATGCTGTTGGGAGAGGCTTGTCAACCGTGCACTTACATCTCCGTGCCCAGGTCGTTGCCAAGGCGATTGATTTGGAGTGAGATGGAGAGTTTGGTATGTTCTTTATGCTATAGTTATCTGAACTGTTTATGTGACGTTAACATACCAGACACCTATTTAGTTCCTTGCTTATGCTTCATGTAGCTAACCATCAATGTGTTACGTTAGCATACCGTACGCCAATTCAGCCTGTTGTTTTTTCTTCATTAGGCAATGTTTGACTAGTGCGTCTTATACGACGTGTAGTCCGGAAAATACGGTATGTGGAATTTTCCAAGGACAGTTAGTCGCCAAGATAATATTTAATAGATTCACCAAGCTAAATGTTCTTCAGCCTTCCGCATTTATGTTGCTAAAAAATGTGGCTCTTTCTCTACAAGGTTATCCCTGAAAATTGGAAAGTAGGCCGTGTTTAACCTCTTAACCCCCGCCTGAACTGAGCGCATTTCCTCCCGTTTGGCTTTATCCGAATCGAAAAGCTTCTCAAAATAGCGACAAAAAGGGGACGAAAAAGAAAAAAGGCTGAAAACGCAAAACAAAAGAGCGACGAGAACGTGAAAAGGAATGAAACGCGATGAAAATGTGACAAAAAAGCAACAAAAGGCCTCAAAAGAGCTACAGAAAAGTGACAAAGAAGCGACAAATGTGCGACAAAAAAGCCACAAAAGGGCAACAAAAGAGTAACAAAAAAGTGACGGTAAAACGATGAGAATAAATGTCAGAAAAGTCACGACAACAACGTGAGGAAAAAGATCTGTTTTAGATTAGTTTTGCAGGCCTATAGGCTG
Organism: Proterorhinus semilunaris; assembly: GCA_021464625.1. Lineage (NCBI taxonomy): Eukaryota > Metazoa > Chordata > Actinopteri > Gobiiformes > Gobiidae > Proterorhinus > Proterorhinus semilunaris. The sequence continues at coordinate 26,365,407 of CM038358.1, read as the reverse complement.
TAAACTACAATACATGAGCTTTTAGATTTGGGTAAAGCCGAACTGGAGAAAATGCACTTCACTATATTTACCAAAAATGCAAAGGCAAGGCAAACATTTTTTACAGATGGTTCAAGGTTCAAAGGTTCACGGAGTCTTCATTATCCCAGAAGGGCATTTGTTTTGCAGCAGCAGAAAACATCGATACCAATAGGGGAGTATTACAAAGCCTGCTTTAAAATGCCAATGGCAACCGGGATAAAGGAGTTCCTTAAATCTATTTGTCCTTCACCTGGGGACAGTGAATCTGCGGTCAGAGCAACTTGAACTCAGCCCATGGAGAATGGTTGGAGTCGAGGACTGTGTTCCACGTTTTCAGATGAAAAATAAGTAAACTGCAGAAAATAAAAATTGCTTATCAAGTGTGAAATGTGGGAAACCTTTGGGGAGCTTCTTGGAAAGAGAGATACACTGGTTGGAGATTGCTGATGTATTGGGTTGAGGGTCTTATGTGAAACTTTGGGTTTTCATTTTTCTTTCCAAAAATATCATACTGCATTGTAGGGTATTCCGTGCAATATAAAATGAATTCACACGACTTTAGAATCAGACTCCGACATAACAAAACAGGAGTAAATCCAAGAGCTCTGAACACTTGCCTGAACCCTCTCAAGCATCATGGGGGTGTTTTAAAACAACGTCACGAACTGGGACTCGCCTCACATCTCGCCTCCTCGCTTCCTCCCGTCGTCTCCTTGTTCCCCTCCGTCGCTCCTCACTCCTTCCTGTGCTTTGGTGACTTTGGGTGGATTTGTTTTCGCTGGAAGATGCCTGTTGTTTTGTTTTTTTGCCGCCAAATGCTGCACATGTAAAATGTACCAAGCCCCGAGCCGCAAGTGTGTCTCAAATCACGAACAACTGTGTGTGTGTGTGTGGCCAGAAACGGTGTTGGGGAAATGCAGGCTGTTAAGAGTCAGGGGTATATAAGGTGTTCTGCTGCAGTTTCCAAAATATTTTGAAATAAAAAATGTTTAAAAGTGCTTGTTGTGGTCAAAACTGTCTGGGTTGTGTGAATGTGTGTTGACTTTGCTGCATCCGTAACAGATGCCCTAGCCACCTCAGCTGGCTCCTTTCGACGTGGAGGAGTAGCGGCTCGAGTCCGAGCTCCTCCCGGGTAACTGAGCTCCTCACCCGATCTCGGAGGGTGCGCCCAGCCACCCTGCGGAGGAAACTCATTTCGGCCGCTTGTATTCGCGATCTTGTCCTTTCGGTCATTACCCAAATCTCATGACCATAGGTGAGGGTGGGAACGTAGATCGATCGGTAAATCGAGAGCTTTGCCGCTTGGCTCAGCTCCCTCTTCACCACAACAGTCCGATACAGCGACCGCATCACTGCTGACGCCGCACCGATCCGTCTACCGATCTCACGCTCCATCCGTCCCTCACTCGTGAACATGACCCCGAGATACTTGAACTCCTCCACTTGGGGCAAGGACTCCCCACCGACCTGAAGCGGGAGAACCACCTTTTTCCGGTGGAGAACCATGGCCTCAGATTTGGAGGTGCTGATCCTCATCCCGCCCGCTTCACACTCGGCTGCAAACCGCCCCAGTGCGCGCTGGAGGTCCTGATTTGATGAAGCCAACAGAACAACATCGTCTGCAAAGAGCAGAGATGATATTCTGAGGTTCCCAAACCGGACACCCTCCGGCCCCTGGCTGCGCCTAGAAATTCTGTCCATAAAAGTAATGAACAGAACCGGTGACAAAGGGCAGCCCTGCCGGAGACCAACACGCACCGGGAACAGGTCTGACTTACTGCCGGCAATGCGATCCAAGCTCCTGCTGCGGTCATACAGGGAACGGACAGCCCTTAGTAGAGGGCCCCGGACCCCATACTCCCGGAGCACCCCCCACAGGGCACCACGAGGGACACGGTCAAACGCTTTCTCCAGATCCACAAAACACATGTGGACTGGTTGGGCGAACTCCCACAAACCCTCGAGCACCCGATGAAGGGTATAGAGCTGGTCCAGTGTTCCACGACCGGGACGAAAACCGCATTGTTCCTCCTGGATCCGAGGTTCGACTATTGGCCGAATCCTCCTCTCCAGCACCCTGGAATAGACCTTACCAGGGAGGCTGAGGAGTGTGATCCCTCTGTAATTGGAGCACACCCTCCGATCCCCCTTCTTGAAGAGAGGGACCACCACCCCGGTCTGCCAATCCAGAGGCACTGTCCCCGACCGCCACGCGATGTTGCAGAGACGTGTCAGCCAAGACAGCCCTACAACATCCAGAGACTTAAGGTACTCAGGACGAATCTCATCCACCCCTGGGGCCTTGCCACCGAGGAGCTTTCTAACTACCTCGGTGACTTCAGCCTGGGTGATGGACGAGCCCCCCTCCGAGTCCCTAGCCTCTGCTTCCTCATCGGAAGACGTAACGGTGGGATTGAGGAGATCCTCGAAGTACTCCTTCCACCGCCCGACCACATCCCCAGTCGAGGTCAGCAGCCCCCCACCCACACTGTAAACAGTGTTGGTGGAGCACTGCTTCCCCCTCCTGAGGCGCCGGATGGTTTGCCAGAATCTCTTCGAGGCCGACCGATAGTCCTCCTCCATGGCTTCTCCAAACTCCTCCCAAACCCGAGTTTTTGCCTCTGCGACTGCACGAGCTGCAGCACGCTTGGCCTGCCGGTACCTCTCAGCTGCCTCCGGAGTCCCACAAGCCAACAAGGCCAGATAGGACTCCTTCAGCTTGACGGCATCCCTTACCTCCGGGCGCCACCACCGGGTTCGGGGATTGCCGCCGCGACAGGCACCAGAGACCTTACGGCCACAACTACGAGCAGCCGCATCGACAATGGAGGAGGAGAACATGGTCCACTCGGACTCCATGTCCCCTACCTCCCTCGGAATCTGGTTGAAGCTCTTCCGGAGGTGGGAGTTGAAGACCCTACTGACAGAGGGATCCACCAGACGTTCCCAACAGACCCTCACAACACGTTTGGGCCTGCCAGGTCTGACCGGCTTCTTCCCCTGCCAGCGGATCCAGCTCACCACCAGGTGGTGATCGGTTGACAGCTCAGCCCCTCTCTTCACCCGAGTGTCCGAGACACGCGGCCGGAGATCGGATGACACAACTACAAAGTCGATCATCGACCTCCTGCCTAGGGTGTCCTGGTGCCACGTGCACTTATCCTTGTGCTCGAACATGGTGTTCGTTATGGACAAACCGTAACTAGCACAGAAGTCCAATAACAGAACACCACTCGGGTTCCGATCGGGGAGGCCGTTCTTCCCCATCACCCCCACCCAGGTCTCACTGTCGTTACCCACGTGGGCGTTGAAGTCCCCCAGTAGAACAATGGAGTCCCCAGCCGGAGCACCATCTAGTACCCCCCCCAGGGACTCCAAGAAGGCCGGGTGCTCTGCACCGATGTTGGGCCCGTAGGCCGAGACAACGGTGAGAGACCTGTCCCCGACCCGAAGGCGTAGGGACGCGACCCTCTCGTTCACCGGGGTGAACTCCAACACGTGACGGCTGAGCTGGGGGGCTATGAGCAAACCCACCCCAGCCCGCCGCCTCTCCCCGCGGGCAACTCCAGAAAAATGGAGCGTCCAGCCCCTCTCCAGGAGTTGGGATCCGGAACCCAGGCTGTGCGTGGAGGTGAGCCCGACTATATCTAGCCGGTACCTCTCAACCTCCCGCACAAGCTCAGGCTCCTTCCCCCCCAGCGAGGTGACGTTCCATGTCCCGAACGCCAGAAGCTGCGCACGCGGACCAGGTCGTCGAGGCACCTGCCTTCGACTGCCACCCAGTCCTCTCTGCACCCGACCCCTACGGATCCCTCTGCGGATGGTGGGTCCACAGGAGGGCGGGCCCACGTCGTCCTTTCGGGCTGTGCCCGGCCGGGCCCCGTGGGCAGAGGCCCGACCACCAGACGCTCGCATTCGAGCCCCAACCCCAGGCCTGGCTCCAGGGTGGGGCCCCGGCTGCGCCATACTGGGCGACGTCACGGTCCTTGGTATTAAACTGTCCATAGGTGTCTTCGAACTGCTCTTTGTCTGACCCATCACCTAAGACCTGTTTGCCATGGGAGACCCTACCAGGGGCATGAAGCCCCAGACAACATAGCTCCTCGGATCATTCGGGTGCTCAAACAACCCCACCACGTTAAGGTGGCAGTTCACGGGGTTGCAAACGCCACACAGAAAGGCCCATTCTGGTCTGGGACTCGAACCCAGGATCTCACGTGAGGCAAGTACGCCGACCACTGACAAATGAATGTCAAGCTCAAAGAGTCAAAGAGAGGTGTTTTGTCCACACATTTTTTATGGGTGTAATAGTAAGAAAATGTATTTTGACAAACTATGCTCAATATGAAAACATACATTTAAAATATATATATACAAGAGACATACATATTTTAAACTGTAAGAGAAATCTCTCCTTATAATATGAAAATGTTAAAATTATATATTTCTTATGATTATATAAAAATAAAAATAACTTATTATCGTCCGGTTGACTACGTTAAGAGTATGAAAACTATTATATTTTTTAGAAACCTTATGGTATACGCAATGAAATTAGGGTAAATGGGGAGTTCTGGTCATCGCTATGGTAACTCCATGAAACAAAGGACAAGGGTTTCATTGACCCAAATTTCAGAGCAAATGGAAACATTGTTTTTCTGATTGCTTATTCAATAAAGTTTAAAAAAAATGTATAGTTTTGATCCTCTCCACAAAAATCCGCCAAAATTACATAGTTATAACAACGTGATGCTATACAATGTGACATAATGAAAAATAGCTACACAATTTCATCAAACCAAGCCTGGATGAATTACAAATCGATATGAAAATCGATCCATATAACATTCTTTGATGCCCAGGGGGTAAACCGAAGAGAGAGGTTTGTGATTTGAGAGACACTTTCGAGTCGGTTTCTTTTCCAGATGCTTCGTCGTCATGGTTACGCTCAGAAAGGTGGGAAAACAAGTTGTAACATACTGCGAGTGTATTTAATTTTTGTATAAAACAGATATTTTCATGAAAACTCCAAACTAAACGATGTACGGCTTGTTTTCTATATGGCTGCTGTCAAAATGAAAGGACACTATAGGGGCATTATTTCAACTGTGTGGCACTGAGAGCTAATGTTCAATATGTTTACACACACTTTACACAATACACTCAATACACAAAAGGAAAAAGAAATCTGTGTTTGTCGTCATGTCGTCAACTTAGAAAGTAGAAATGTAACACAGGCTGGGCGAATCGACCTATTGATAGCTTATAATAACGGTTCAATGTCATTGTTTTATATGGGGGAGGAGTCACTTAGCTTTAGTTAACTTTATATGTAGTGTTTTTCTCAAACAGGGGTCACAAGTGTTTTACAGTGAAAGGACAACAAAATTCATGACACCAAAATACATGATAATGACTACAGTCTATTGCAGTGGTGCCTAAAGTGTGGCCTGGGGCCCAAATGCGGCCCTCAGACCTGGCGGACCTCAAGCTTCATGTTGATTCTGCACATATCACCAGAGTGTTTACTGCAAATCTAATCATTCTACACAAATATAACCTCCAAAACTAATATTTTTTCTGTGAGACAGAACTGCATTTAGCTTCCAAGTCTAAATAGAGATGTAAGACAGTTAACATCTCACCGTGCTGTCCACCAGTTTGTGGCCCTCAATGTCGAACAAACTTAGAAATGCGGCCCTCAGTGAAAAAGGTTTGGACACCCCTGGCTTTGAAAAGCTGCTGCTCCATTAAATTGGGAACAAAATAAAAACCATACACCGCCTCATAGTGTCAAGGAGATGCTCCCAGATTTAAACTTAGGCCAGGCTGCAGTGGTAATGGCATGTGTCGTCAATTTACAGTTGAGTCTTTAAGGTCATCTTTTGGGGAAATCTGGTCTTTTGCATTTCACTTTATCGCCTTCAGCTCATTTGGCCACAGACCCAAAGGTTAGGCAGTTTGATCCTTGCTCCCTTGTCCTAGTGTCAAGAAACTATACCAAGACCATCCATCCATCTATTTCTTTCACTTTGTCTGGGCCCGGGTTACGGAGGCAGCAGTCTGAGCAGAGATGTCCAGGCTTCCCTATTCTCACACTTCCTCCATCTGTTCTTGCACCCCGAGGCGACACCAGGCCAGCTCAGAGGCAGAGCCTGGGTCTTCTCTGGGGCGCGCTCGGAACATCTCCCGAGGGAAGAGACCAGGAGGCACCTCGACTGGCTCCTTTCGACGTGAAGGAGGAGCAGCTCTGAGCTCCTCCAAGGTGACTGAGTTTCTCACCGTACCTTTAGCCACCCTACAAAGAAAACTCATTTTGCCTTTTGCCCGCTTGTATCCACAATCTATATCAAGACAATTTACCATTATTACAAGATCATCCTAAGTATCTACAGTGGAATTAGCAGTACTTTTGTGCATGTTTTACGTTGACAGTCAAAATGATTGCGCCCTCCGAGTCATCTCTGAAACGCATCGAAGGCTAGTTCGTCCTCTGCTGGCCTGAAGCGAGGTGTGCCTATACACACGGCCTGCCCCGCTGTCCTTGCAACACGGATGGCTTAAACAAACGATTGGAAACGACAAAAAAATCCCCTTTTCAGATCATTTTGGCCACCGCTATAACTTTAGCCGCGAAGCAGAGGTTTGCAGCAACGTCCGGCTTACCGCATAATCAAATGTAATCCGTGAATGGAACGGGCGCGAGGGCCAGCTTCCCCGGATTAAACGCTCGGGTCCCGCCGCGAGGAGCCCCCAGTTCAGGAAATGAGCTTTAACTGTCAGGCGCGGGATGAATAGGAATGAAGGCACGTCCCACTGGGTGACATATTGAGCACCGCCACCAATTTCATTTGAGAGATTAATTCGTCTTCAGAGGTTGTCACTGAGGACCTAATTGTGTTCGCGCCTACTGTAAGTGCCTCTCATTAAATAGCCATAAAAAGAAAAAAGGAGAATGCCTTTTTGGATTCACTGTGCGGTGCGAGGATGTTTAGTCAGATTATTTGTGAGAAAAATATTGACGGCGTTAAAGTAGTGGACTCAAATTGCAGCTTATCGCAGAATCATTTGTTGGAGTTAAGCCAAAGGAGTGGAGTGAGGGATGGGTGCCAGATGTTGCGGTCGCTGCCAATTTTCAAAACTTGGACTCATTTCAAACGGTGACGACTGCTCGGACTGCGCACTCCTTCGGGCCCACTCGGAACATGTAATGTGGGATGTGTCAACAGACGCATGCCCGAACACTTTCCAAATGCTACAAACCATTACGCACATGACGAGGGATATTTATTTGACCTTTACTCCTTCAGAAAAGTCCCAATGAGATTCCATATGCAGACCAGACTTTATTGTACATGTTTTCAAGGTTCTAGCGGTGGGAGCCTGGAGTGCCCTCTCCAGGCAGCAGTGAGAATGACGAGACCAAAGGCTTTCGATTAGAGCTTATACAGCATGCTACCAAAATCGATGTGCTGGTGATAAACACATACAGGTAAGTCACATGTGTCAAACACAGGCATAATACGGCCTTATTCCTGCGTATGTCTCTAGCTGCCAGGCCATTCCTGTGCGGAGTTATTTTATTTTTAAAGAAATAACCAGAATGCTCACAACAGCCACTAGGGTGCAGGAAAAATAAACAGAAACGGGAAAGAATTTCACACATGTCCAGCAGACGGGGCACTGACATAATGAGAGATTAGGATATAAACAACACATTATAGCCACGTGATAAATGGTCTGTCTGCCCCAGGGAGGCTGTGGCTACAATAGTAGCTTACCACCACCAGGTGTGGAGTAAATGAATAATGACTTTAATGTAGCACTTTGAGAAACTTGTGACACAGGCTTGTAGAGCTTAATACAAATGAATGCTGTTGTTATTTATTAGTTGCAGTCCTGTCGGCCTTTGGACCTAATCAACACTATTTATAAATCACAGTGCTAATTATTATCATTCATTTATTGAAAGAAAGAACATTCTTAAAAGTACGTTCCTGTTAACACAGTGGCGTAGCAAGGGTACCAGGGGGCCCCGAGCAGGAATGTCAGTAGGGGCCCACTGGCGGCCGTTTTGTGTTCTGCGACAGGGGGGGGGCGACGATTATATTTGCATGCCATGCAATGAAGGCTGCTAAAAGAAGACACTTAAGAGACATACAACTACAGTAACTTATTACACTCCTGTCTTGCTCTCCTTTCTCTTCTTTCTCCTTATTTTCTTTCGTTTTTTCTGCCAGAGGCATCACTTATTTTCATTTTGTTGGAGGAGATGCATAGCTTCTCTGTTTACACCAACACGTGGGTTTGCGTAATCTCTCTCTCGCTCTCTCCGTCCCCTCTGAGAAGCAGGTGTCAAATCTGTTGGCCCTGCTGGCTTGGGGGCCCCTGGCAGCTGCCTGCCTTGCCTTATGGCAAACTACGCCTCTGTGTTAACATTATAGGCGTCCCGCCATGGGAGCTGAATTTGAAAATGAGTTTGCCACAACAACCTTTCAGAATGGGTCAGGTTATGGACTTCTAAATGTGGGCAGTCTCTTGATCCATTTATCAGGAAATACAACATTTTAGCGCTGCTGCAGCAGTAGAAGAAGAAACACACCAAGTAAACAGGATTACATACAACTGCCAGGATGAAGTGGAAAAGGGAACAATGTTGTAGCATGTTTAAAAGCTTAAAAAGAAATCCAAAGGGAGAGAGAGAAAGGGGGATCTTTGTTGTTTATAAGATATAACAGAAAGAGCCTACTGTTCATGGTCAGTAAAGTTTTTGGTAAAAAGCATCATTTCTATTATAAGACTCTGCTTGCCTTGGAAAATGGGCCATGCAAAGTTTTATTTTTCTGATCAATGTTTATTACCCCTTTGAGATGACTCCATATCGAGCCACCATTACCCGTTATCTATTGTCCAAGGTCCCGGGTGGACAGCAGCAGTGTTTAAAAGCCAAAGACAATTGCCTTTATGACATGTCTGAGCAATAAAATCTGTTTTATGCCCCCTCGCTTCTGGCTAACAGCTGAATTTAGCTATCAGCAAAAAAACTTTTAAGGTTACATCTGAATCTCTCGCCGATTAAGGCCGCGTTACGGGCACAAAGGTTGATGAACGGCTGTGGGGAGGCCATAGTTCTGCCAGAGGAGCAGGTGCGGCCGAGCGGGAAGAGCGCGATAACTCTGCCGCGTGGCCTTGTACAGCACAGATTGTCACAAGAAAAGCATATGGAGAGAGAAAAACAAAATGTGGACAATTTATATTTAGCTCTGGAGAAGAATACAAGGGACTGCTTCATAATAGGGAAATAGGGAAACTGAGGGTTCTTCCTTACTGTAGATCAGAGGCTGGCTGATTCCTGGTCAGTATGATTTTTGATGACTTTTGTGCATGACCTAAGTCAAATAAAATCTACAGACAGAAAGGCCCTTACCTTTTGAGATCTGGAGATAAAGGTTATCACTGTGCCAGGAGCAGAAATGTAGCGCTCGAGTCTCGGATTCAAACCCATGGCTCGTTTTCCAGTTTTTTCCAGGACTCGTGATCAGACGGAAGCTCATGACTCGACTTGAATTCCAGGCTAAAAGACTTGAACTTGATTGATCCATATGTTTTATAAACATGCTGTTAACGAATGGTTTAAAATTCAAGCAACATTCAACTATGAATGAGATTGTGAATGGCCGACTGGTTCCTTGCTGTAAAGTGCTTTGAGTGCCTATAGGTGGAAAAGCCTTAGATATAATATACAAGAGAGACTGTCGGCCATTCCGCCCCATTCATGCAAATGGTCCTGTGTTGTTTGTGAAAATAACAAGGCTCACCTTGCTCCTCCAGAAGCCCCGCCCCTTGGCTTACAAGCCTCCACGGTGCTTCAGAGCCTGTCAAACAAACAATGTCAATGTCAATTTTATTTATAAAGCACATTTAAAAACAACCTCATTTGACCAAAGTGCTGTACAAGTACAGTAGCAGTATGTACAATATACACAATAAAACTTAAGCACAAGTAATATAAAAGGCACAAACTGTATCTGGTCTACATAGAACCGAAGGCCAAAGCAAAAAGGTGAGTTTTTAATTTGGTTTTAAACTCCTCTACAGACTGAGCCGAGCGTACATGTAGGGGAAGGCTGTTCCAAAGTTTAGGGGCCACTGAGAAGGCTCGGTCACCTCTGGACACACGCTTTGATTTAGGAACAGACAAAAGGAGCTGGTCCTCAGACCTCAGAGCTCTGGAAGGACAGTAGAGCTGCAGCAGCTCTGACAAATACTGAGGTACCAGCGAATTAAGGCATTTAAAAATAATCAGCAGAATTAAAAATTTTATTTCGAAATGGAACTGGGAGCCAACGTAAAGAGGACAGAATGGGAGTAATGTGCTCCCATTTTCTTGTGCCAGTCAGCAAGCGGGCTGCAGCATTTTGGACTCCCTGCAGGCGCTGGAGAGACTTCAGGTCCAGCCCTGTGTAAAGGGAGTTCCAATAATCCAACCTTGAAGTGATGAAGGCGTGAATCGCTTTCTCTAAATCTTTGGCAAGTAGGCCTTTATTTTCGCAAGAAGTCTCAGTTGGAAGTAGCTTTTACAACTGATCCAATGTGTTTTTCAAATTTAAAACAAGTATCAAAATTCACTCCAAGATTTTTAACATCACTCAGGCAGTTTGTCAAGGTTGTCAAGGACGTTTTACTGGAGTGGACTGTAATTGGCAAATATATTTGAATATCATCTGCAAAGCAGTGATAGGAAACGTTATGCCTCTGGAAAATAGAGCCCAGTTTAAGCCTCAGTTTAACAACACTTAAACTGAGGCTTAAACCTTTTCATTCTACAGCACAAAAAATAAATAAACTGGGTCACAGCATTTTTTAGGAAAAAAAGCTGTGATACAAAGTTTGTTTTGGAGTCTTGGCCACCAGGGGATGGTATTGCAGCAATGTCTGCTCTCTGTAATCTGCCTTGAATAGTGTTTATATACTCACAAAGAGGCCGATAGAAGATTGAATCTCAAAATCCTATTTCATATGGTACATTTATTGTGTCATTTCTCTCCAAAGAACTGCTTCGGAGCATCGTGCCGTTTTTGCGTCCATTCAGCGGTGTCCTGCGAATAGGTGAAGGAAAAGCCAGAAGATTTAGTTCATTAGTTTAGTTCCCGCTGCTCGATGTCGCAGCCTTGTCCTGTCCTCTCACTTCAGAGGCTCAGCGGGACGCGGGCGGGAGGACATTTTTAGACATGGATAGTCCTTGTGTTCTGCCGCTGTCAGCACCGGTGCCACTAACACCGGTTATACAAGACACAGGAGAGATCGAGATCAAGAGAAGAGGCGGGCGAAGATAGAAGATGTCCTATTAGTGCTAATGTTGGCGATTCAGGCTTGGACTGCTTCAAATGAGTGTGCCACATAGTGAACATGATGACCAGAAGAGGAAACATTAAAGGGAAACAGCGGAAAATATTGTTGTGATACTCAGAGAAATTAACGATCAATCAATGGGAATAAACACATCACAATTTGTAAGACTACCACTGTGAATTTAAAACATGAAGAAGAAAAAAAAGAAGAAAATCCTGCACATTGACTCCAAAGATCTGCATTTATTTTTAAGACGTTTCGATCCCTGTGAATCTTCTTCAAGTTATATTTTCACTGAGCAAATATATAACGATATATAACCTCTGCCCCCGATCGATCATCTCATCTACTAGTTTGCAGGGGGAGTTTGGCGCACATACATAAAACATATTTATTACATAATAATAATTTCTTTATTTATGTGTGTGCCTCATGTGTTTGAAAAAGGTTCATACTGTCGTCTTAGTCAAAACTATTGAAGATGGTTCTTAGTAAGACAGAAGGATGGTACGAGAGAACGAATTTTCCTACGGGGATTATTAAAGTACAACTAAATTGAACTTCATGGATTTACCAGTCATGGAGAGCTTACTGACTGACACCTTATCCAGGACGGCATCCCAGGCGTGGGATAAGGTAAGGCCCCGTCGTCCCGGTTCATAGATGTTGATGCACGTTTCCTGATCTCGACGGCCTCTCTGATTCAGCGGTGATCCTGGTTACTTTGGGCACGGGTGACCCCGGCATTGCCCCAGTTCATGATGTGGTTCTCTCTCTTGCGATGATCCGATACGGCTGATTAGAGATTTTCTTGCAGTGCTTGTTCTAGTATTGCTCTTGTTTGTCTGTTGGCTGACCCCTACTCATGTGGTCCTCGGGAAGGTGGGGAAATGCACATGAATTGCTCGCACCACTGGGGAACTCGGGTAAAAGCACCACTTCAGCTTATCCATCAGCTTATTTGTTAATACATCGTTCAATGTGAGCCTTTTGGGTTAAACGCTGCGACCTTCGTGAGTTTACTGTAGCCGTCAACACCAAGCTTTTGAGACGCCAACACCAAATTTAAATGGTTTGCTCTGTTAAATGTCGGTAGTGATAAAAGACCATTTTTACAACATTCCGTCTTTGTTCACAAACGCGGGTTTTTGGATTAAGTGTAGAGGCTTTTTTACCCTGAGAAAAAAGACCCATGAATCTCAGGAAGTAGACAGTCTGAGTTTGCTTTCAACAAGAAAACAATTACTGAATCGGAGGTGAATAAGATGTTCAACCTTGGTCGGACAAAACAAGCACTTGCAGCCACACTCAGTAAAAACACTGCCTGATCGGCCAGTCTCAGAGTCTCACAAGCAAACCTCATCTATATCACAAACATGGATATACTGTATATACGCCATGAATTCCACTCCGAAGCAAAGGAAAAACTGTAAGGACGACGTTCAAAATCACATCCTCTCGGGTAACTTTCACAGCAGTTTGCATGTGTAGGGTATGTATCCAAACATCCCTTTATGCTCCTGAAGTGCACAGCTTCTATTCTGCGTATGTTTGAAAGAATACATTGTCCTTGACCTGCCTCGGCACTGGCTCCACTGTCTGTCAGCACAACAAAAGAAATCCTACTCCTCATTCAACTGTGTATGAAGATGCAGCACAAAGAACACTCCGCCTTTGAAACACGCGCTGCCTCGCGGTGAAGACAACTTTTTTTTTCCTTTTTTTCTCACCTTTCTCTCGCTTGTCAGGCTGTTGTTTGTTGGGAAAGTTGTATTGTGTAAGACCGAAGGAAGGGAAAGACAAAGTTTCACCTTGCACCGGCGGAGAATTAAAAGTCATTATTGGGAATGGGCGCGTACAGAGAGAGAGTCAGTGATGTGCCCCGTGTCCCTCAGAGCTACAATTGAAATGTAGGTGTCAGGTGTATTGATTTAGACCAGGATTTAGACTGGATTTAGTCTTGGACAGCCCTGATGGTAAACACACTGTTGGTCAGGTCTGGGTTTAGCTTCACTATGTGGCAAAAAATGTGATCAGCTGGCGGCCCGAGCATCCTGAATGATCCTGGTTATTCCATCAAAGCATTTTCTTCTTCCCTGATGACAATGCCAGGATACATCGGGCTCACATTGTGAACGAGTGGTTCAGAGAGACATCATTTTCACACACGGATTGGCCGCCACAGAGTCCAGATCTTAACCTCTTAACCCCACCTGAATCGAGCACATTTTTACCCAGTTCGACTTGACCCAAATATAAAAGCTTCATCAAAATAGCGACAAAAATGAGACAAAAATCATGATGAAAACCCAGTAAAACAGGTGACAAAAATGTAACTAAAATGAGACACGAGTGAGGATGAAAACGCAGCAAAAAAAAAGTGCATCAAAAACACAACAAAATAGGCGACAAGCACCACATTTCTGACAAAAGAGTGACAACAACGCAAGGAAAAAATGTTTAGATCTGTTTTGAAAAGTCTCAGCTTTCAAATGGGACGTTACACTTGGCAATAGGCCGTGAGCTCCTGTCGAGAAGCTTTTGAATGTGGGTAAAGCCGAACTGGAGAAAATGTGCTTGGGGGTTAAGAGGTTAACCCAACTCTCCCATCATCAATACAAGGTTAAACCTGAAGGCAACACTGGGTCATCATTAATATCGCAGAAGCTTATCGAAACAACGCCACTGCGAACGTGCTGTAATCAAAGCTAAAGCTGTGAGGAAGAGTATTTTATCGGTTTGAAAATCAATGTGCAAGAATTTTAGTAAGAGCTGAGATAACCCAAAGGCAGATCACACCGAAATACGTTTGTTAAGTGTGACGTCACGACTTCCGCTTCCGGGTCCTGGCAGACGGGCAAATATTATGCGAGAAATATTACTGCTAAAAAAGTAATATTTACTAAAGTCGCTACTTCCGGGTTTAGCGGAGCTGCCGCGCCGTTAGCATGTTTTCTCACCTAACCCGGATGTAGAGATTTTGGTAAATATGACTTTTTTAGCGGTAGGTACAGCATTTTTGGCTAATGGGCCTAATGTTCAGTAACTTGAATTTCAGAAATATTAAAGAGTTTTTTGTAGTTTCTCGCACATCTGCGGACCCGGAAGTAGAGCTGTGACGTCACCACTTAACAAACGTATACTGGACACTCCAATCCAATCAGAAAGAGCCCTACAGGTTGTAACTTACTAATAGAGCTCGAATATATGTGATTTTCAAAAACGTCCGAACGGAGAAATGCACCTGCGCCGCTGTTTGGTCCGCTCTAATGTGCCGGGGACTTCGCTGTGGAGTCCGTCGCTGAACCTGATCAATGTTCCAGCTCCACCACTTGACCGCGCGTATCGACTCCATTTATGCGAGCGCACATAAGAAACAGCACTTACGGAGAGGCGGGAGCAGCATGCCATCTGTGCCTTTATGGGAGCCTTTTCACATGTTTCTGCGGCACAAGGACAACTGTCGGTGGGCGGGTGGCTGGGTGGCCTGGCACTCAGACCAAACAGAACAGAAGAATCAATAGGCCGAACAAAGAGGAGGTCGAGCTGCTCGGCTCCGGTATAATGGAAACACCTTTGTACGGCCGTGCACTTTGAGACCTCTGGAAATAGACCACAGAAAGAATATTTCCCCTCTGCTCCTGTGTATTACTCCGACAAGCGCGTACAAGGCGTACAAGGCGTACAAGCAGTACAAGCAGTACAAGCAGTGGGCGGCTCAAGGGTGCAACGCTGTAGCCTATATGTGTCTATATGACTTGAGCAGATAAAGAATATATTTTGATAGGAAAACCTACATTTAAAAGTTTGTTAGATGTTTTTTAAAGCAGAACTAAGTAACTCATGCCCCCAGAGGCCATAAGCGCCACTGCAGGTGTCGTAGCATGTTGCGTTTTTTTTACTCATTAATTGTCCGTGAGAGTAAATACTACGCTGACAGAAAAGACAAAGGGAGAGAGGGATATTGTACATCAACACAACACAATAGAGTTTTTTTCACTCAAACTTGACTGTAAATACTGTTTAAGTGACGCTATCCCACAGTTAGCTTTGCCCGTTAGCCTGTTAGCATCTTCTTTCGTGATTCCATTAGTGTGTATTGCTGCTCCGACCCGGAGGCAGCCAAGTTGCAATTGTGGTTTTCTGGCCAGAGACACCGGGGGAGATGAAAGACCCCCCAATCATCCCATTAACACTTAGAGGGACTACGAGAGGGACTACGAAAACAATGTATTAAGGTAAACAAGTTACTTAGTACTGCTTTAACCTTGTGCTACTTACTGTACATGTTGCTTTGTCCCTCTTATTCTGCTGCTCTTCTCTCCCCTTTTCTCATCAATCTCTTCATTTGTTAAGTAAATCGGGGATATTAAAATGAAAATCAGAAACCAAGCATCAAAAACCCCAGAGCTCCCAGCTCTGTTGTGGAAGACCGGCTCCTTGTAGGGTCCGCGGCTCAGTCGTCACAACTAGAGCCTCGTAATATGCCCTCCAAAATGAAAGTAATGAGGTAAATAAGTAAACATTTAACCTCAGAGATATAGAATGGGATCAAGTAGCAAAGCAGTATTTCCTTCGTCTCGCTTTCCTTTTGTTCTGAGTGGAGTTTTCATGTTCACCCGGGACATGTTGCATTACGGGTCTAGTTTCTTTTAACAAACAAAAGAAAATAATCTCTTTTCTTTATTTTTTCATGGCCAATATGAATAATTCCAGAGTCAGCATAATAAGGGAAAGTAATATTGTTGCAGGGATTTTTTAAGCATGCAGCCTGAACAAAATATTGCTTTTACTTGTTTTCTTTTGCGCATGTTCATCAACACACGTGTAATAGTGCGTCTAAACACGCCACACTTGATTGTGTGTAGCCATTGGGACCGTTTCCCTGTATCGTCCTGCATTCGCAATAACAAACAAAGAACAACGAATATTGGTAAATCAATCGAAGAATATACTGTATCTTTGTACATGGCCCAAGAAACAGACTTTGGTCCTCCTGGCTGTGTGGCAAGTCCTAACCTCTGTGTCATTAAAGTACAACTAAAGTGTGTGGACGCAGGGGGGGGGGGTCATGTTACATTTTGGGGTTATTTGCTGTGCGATGACTGGATACCACTTCCGAGAAAGCCACAAAAACACATCTGCTTTCCCGTCACGAGCTCGAACCAATCTGATGTCCCTCATTTCAATGCAATCTGCGGCGGCGATCGGCTCCGGGCCCCGTAATCCCGCGCACTGTCACACATGATCACGGCCCTTGTCCGTTTCCTGCTCAGTGCCAAACCCAGACGCTCATGTGCACGGCCCTCCCCCCGTCTGCCACACCTCCATTGCAAATAAGTGCGCGCCGCTCCCTTACACCCCGCTGCAGAAATTACTTATGTATCACCGCGACGCCGGCCATAAATAAAAGATACCGCTCACACTTCCCGCGGCTCGGCACAAAATGTTTATCCTGGTTTTTTAACGCACCGGGAGCTCCGTGTGGGTTTCATCATAAAATAGAGTGGAGATGTCCAACAGTTCGGCGCACCTGAGGAGAGGGAGGGATGATGTTTTATAGAGTTTTGTAATGTTTTTGTAATGTTGACTTCAGGAGCGTAGGTGTCGCTATAGTTACAAAAACAACCGAGTATAGAGAAATATACATGGCTAAGAGTTCATTGTGACGTGTTTTTTTTTTCTTTTTCATCCTTTGATGTTAGCTCTTCCGTGCAATGGGTTTTTCACTCAGTAGTAGGAGATGTGAGGTTCAGGCCGTCATGAAATTTGTTTTACTGATGTGTAATTTCAATAGTTATTGTCGCAATATGCAGGCTTTGGCTTTGGTATTTCATGTTATAGAATAAAAAGTATGATTTAACTAAGACATCTGTGACGATAGAAGGCGCAAAAGCGAAGGCGTTCTGCTCCTTTAAAAAGGCTAAAGCAATAGCTGCTATGAGTAGCTTTGTAGTGAAGGCAATTGGAGTTTTGAGAAATGACAGCTGGATGAATGTCTGCAATACATGGCAATATTGTTCTATGTTAAGAATGAATATTTGTATTTTAAGACGTAGCTAAACATTTATTTAACCTTGATCTTTGATTAATAATCTGTTTCCCAGGGGCGTCCTGGCCCCAGAGTAGATCATATTGTGCATGTTTTAGAATATGCAAATTCCTCACAGTAAGAACAGCTGATAAGTGACACGTCACCGAACGCCAGTGATTCTTCTGAGGATGGCCTCCATCGCGGCTGAAACATGTAAAGGTACAACAATTCAACATCTACAGGTGAAACTCGGAAAATTAGAACATTGTTCAAAAGTTCATGTATTTTTGTAATTCAACTTAAAATGTGAAACTAATATATGATATAGACTCATTACATGCAAAGAGTCAAGCCTTTTATTTGTTATAATTTTGATGATTAAATACTCAAATTTTATGAGATTCATGCGTTATTGGGGTTTATTCAAGCTGAGCCATAATAATTGAAATTATAACAAATAAAGGCTATACATCTCACTTTGCATGTAACGAGTCTGTCATATATTAGTTTCACAGTTGAATAACAGAAGTGAAAGTACTTTTCCGAGTTTCATCGGCATAATCCTAGTGTTTGACCAAATGAACCATGAAAGTTATTCGAGTAACAAGTAGACACAGTGAACGTTCCTAAGCTCATACTATGAGGAGGACTAACCGCTGAGCCACCGTGCTTTACACATTCTGTCAAAATCCTTTACATAATAAACATTTGCTGTATCTTAGCTCAAGCCAAAAGGCTCCGCTGTGTTTGCAGCTCTGCACATGCCTCCAGCCAAAGTGACAGGAATTGAATGAGACAACCACATTTACATCATATTCAGTTTAACAACCCTCGCTACAGTGACGAGATAGAGTTTACGCAGCAAAACAATAGCTTCCAGAATGACAGTGGCATTTGGACCGGCTTTTACCGAGGAGAGTTAGGGGAGCGCGGGGAGACGACGTTGCCAGATCCGTGTCGCCTCGTTAGCCTTGTCTGTGCTAATGTCCACTCTGACCGGCAACGACACGCTTCTCTGGGCAGCGCCTGACCTCATGGCTGTCACTTTGCAGCGGTTACAGTTGGCCACCTCTTAACTTCTAACTCCAACTCTCGTGCGTTAGTGGCCCTATTATCAAGTGAACATGACATTTCCCTGCATAAAGCAAGGCAGTTAGTTATGTGGCTACAAATTTATGACAACCAATTATTTTCAGGACCCTTTGAAAGCATCGGGCCTGTGTGGCAAATTGGGATTGACACTTGACATGTATTTGTTGACTTATTCCCCCAAAATAACCTATGACTGCATGACTTTTTTTTGAGCATTCGGCATTTAACAATACCTTTTTGGAGCTGGGACTGGCCAAATGCACCATGACTGAGCTACTGCTACCCCTAAACAGCCCTTTCCGAACATGCTTTTATGAACATGCTGAATATATCTAGCCTGGTGAGACCAGAATGATTCCCCTCTGTATTTTTTTATCCAGCGGGGGATCAGTCTGGTCACCCTCGCGCCTTCCGCAAAATTAATCCGTTCACGTCCAATCTAAATCGTTTATTTGCCGTGACGTGTTGTTAGCGAGCAACGTCACTCACGGGACGCGGAAGTCCCCTCAATAACAATCTACGAACGATGCACGAAAGAGAGAAAGCGTGTCTCCAGTCGGCGGTAAATGACCAAAAAACACATCGACAGTAGGTGAGTTTCGTTATTCATAATCCTGCGCAAATATTAACGCAAAACCGCTAATAACACCACATCAACAGCAGACGCCCGCCCTTCGCTGATTGGTTGACTCCGCTTCCTGTTTGCTTGCGTATCTACCGCTGTGGAAAATGGATTCGACGCAACGGTGACCAGACTCACCGGCTGGTACAGCGGTGAGTCTGGATTTTTCCAGGCTAGAATATATCATCTGAAACACACTACGAAAACAAAAAACACATGGGTTTAAATTGCTTGAGTTGAGAATATTGATCTTGTTTTGAGTCGTTCACTGAGTGTGTTTACATGCACTGGAGTAACCTGGTTATTTGGCATATCCTGGTTATGACAGTATTCTGATGTTTACATGTATCCGAGAAACCAGGACACTCATATCCCTGCGTACATGAGCAACTACAGTATCCTGGATATTTAGGCTCCAGAGAGGGGCGGAGCTAATGGCGAATATGGTAAGGAGCTAAAAAAGGACTATCCGAGGAAGCACTTTAAACAGTAAAGTTCTTTCCGAGCTTCAGAGACAGATGTGAGAATTGAAAAATATAAAAATTGGTTTGATCCGAGAGCAGCGCTGACTTCCACCGGAAAGTACGCGGAACAAAAAAGTTATTGTTTTTTAACGTTACTTCAATGTCTTAATTTAAAAGTCCATGTACCAGATCAAATTTCTGTAGGGAAGTTTTTGCTCCAGTCGTATCTGTTTCAAAAGTTTGCACATGCTCAGTACGTCAGCAATGGTGAGAAACGAGGATAATGTGTTAACATGGTACAGTATCCTGAAAACTATGGGAATATCCTGGTTTCTAATAACCTGGATATTGGCTTACCCAGGAAACTGAAACCAGGATTCTGAATTTACATAAACCAGACAAAACCAGAAAACTTGAAATCCCTATTAATAACCTGGATACTCGAGTGCATGTAAACACACTCACTCATTTAGTAGACTTTTTTCCTACTCAGACCCAGTTTACTTTGCTTATGTGAAGGCATTTCTGATCCTGCTTGAAATTAGAAAGTAAAACTGCCAATGGGACCAGCACAATTTTCTTACCCCATTAGCAAATAAATTAACCTTAAATTAAGACAAAATGTATCGAAACAAGTGAGAAACATCTCAGAACAAGTGAAATAATCTAGGTCAAATGCCCCAACTAAATCTTAACGAGTTTAAACAACTCAAATTGAAATGATCATGCTCAATTTTAGACATTTCAACTCATCTAGATTGTTTTCAATGAGCTTCTGCAACGTCAAAAACCCAGTGTTTCATTAATGTTTCACCAAGATCTCATTTTGATGATGGGAGGGTGTGACCAGAGCCTCCTCCAGCTCGTCCCAAAGATTATGTTTGGATGGACTCACAATCTCAGCTGATCTCGTTCTTTGGAGCAGGGCATCCGGAAAGGCACGGGATGTTTCCCTTCATACTGTAGGCGTGTGTTTGACGGGGGCTCGCTGCATGTGGCTCCCGATTCATGACGACCAATTATTTTCTAAAAACACCACACTCCCGGCCGGAGCAAATTGGCATTAAGGATTTGAAAGTGCCACCCATTAACACACATTTATTCACCGTTTTGCATTTAGGAGACCAACCACTGTCTGGCATCAAAGACGGAAGCGCCCGGAGAGGCAAGGCGGGCGACAGGCGCAGAGCAGAGAAAGGCCAGTGCTTCTGCGAGGATTAGCTCATTCTCACCGCTTTGATCCGGAGATCTTAATTGCTGCGATTCACTGACGGACTCGCCAAATGACACTCCATTTTATTGAGTTTTTTTCCCCCGGCCTATTTGAGATGCAAGACCAATTCTGCTCAATTTGCTTCAGGAAAGCGGCGCAAAATGTCAACAAACGTGAAAGTAAGTTTTCGAAGTAATGTTATTGAGATCGATTAACTGGTGAGATGAAGGTAAAGTGAAATCATCCGGTAGATTTTTGGATTATCATAAAATATTGCAAAATCTAAAACAAAGATCCGTCCATCCATTTTCTTCCACTTGTCCGTTGCCGGGTCGTGGGGGATTGTAGAACCGAACTTAGCGTTTCCAAAAAAGGATTGTAGAACTGAACTTTGCATTTACATAAAAGGATTGTAGAACTGAACTTAGCGTTTCCAAAAAAGGATTGTAGAACCGAACTTAGCGTTTCCAAAAAAGGATTGTAGAACCGAACTTAGCGTTTCCAAAAAAGGATTGTAGAACTGAACCTTGCGTTTCCAAAAGAGGATTGTAGAACTGAACTTAGCATTTACATAAAAGGATTGTAGAACTGAACTTTAAGTTTCCAAAAAAGGATTGTAGAACCAAACTTAGTGTTTCCAAAAAAGGATTGTAGAACCGAACTTTGCATTTACATAAAAGGATTGTAGAACTGAACTTTGCATTTCCAAAAAAGGATTGTAGAACTGAACTTTGCATTTCCAAAAAAGGATTGTAGAACTGAACTTAGCGTTTCCAAAAAAGGATTGTAGAACTGAACTTTGCATTTACATAAAAGGATTGTAGAACTGAACTTTGCATTTACATAAAAGGATTGTAGAACTGAACTTTAAGTTTCCAAAAAAGGATTGTAGAACCGAACTTTGCATTTACATAAAAGGATTGTAGAACTGAACTTTGCATTTCCAAAAAAGGATTGTAGAACCGAACTTAGCGTTTCCAAAAAAGGATTGTAGAACTGAACTTTGCATTTACATAAAAGGATTGTAGAACTGAACTTTAAGTTTCAAAAAAAGGATTGTAGAACCGAACTTAGTGTTTCCAAAAAAAGATTGTAGAACCGAACTTTGCATTTACATAAAAGGATTGTAGAACTGAACTTAGCGTTTCCAAAAAAGGATTGTAGAACCGAACTTAGCGTTTCCAAAAAAGGATTGTAGAACCGAACTTAGCGTTTCCAAAAAAGGATTGTAGAACCGAACTTAGCGTTTCCAAAAAAGGATTGTAGAACCGAACTTAGCATTTACATAAAAAGATTGTAGAACCGAACTTAGCGTTTCCAAAAAAGGATTGTAGAACCGAACTTAGCATTTACATAAAAAGATTGTAGAACCGAACTTAGCGTTTCCAAAAAAGGATTGTAGAACTGAACTTTAAGTTTCCAAAAAAGGATTGTAGAACCGAACTTTGCATTTACATAAAAGGATTGTAGAACTGAACCTTGCGTTTCCAAAAGAGGATTGTAGAACTGAACTTAACGTTTCCAAAAAAGGATTGTAGAACCGAACTTAGCGTTTCCAAAAAAGGATTGTAGAACCGAACTTAGCGTTTCCAAAAAAGGATTGTAGAACTGAACTTTGCATTTACATAAAAGGATTGTAGAACTGAACTTTAAGTTTCCAAAAAAGGATTGTAGAACCGAACTTTGCGTTTCCAAAAGAGGATTGTAGAACCGAACTTAGCGTTTCCAAAAAAGGATTGTAGAACTGAACTTTGCATTTACATAAAAGGATTGTAGAACCGAACTTTAAGTTTCCAAAAAAGGATTGTAGAACCGAACTTTTCATTTACATAAAAGGATTGTAGAACTGAACTTTGCATTTACATAAAAGGATTGTAGAACTGAACTTTAAGTTTCCAAAAAAAGGATTGTAGAACTGAACTTTGCATTTACATAAAAGGATTGTAGAACCGAACTTTAAGTTTCCAAAAAAGGATTGTAGAACCGAACTTAGCGTTTCCAAAAGGGGATTGTAGAACCGAACTTAGCGTTTCCAAAAGAGGTTTGTAGAACTGAACCTTGCGTTTTCAAAAAAAGGATTGTAGAACCGAACTTAGCATTTACATAAAAGGATTTTAGAACTGAACTTTAAGTTTCCAAAAAAGGATTGTAGAACCGAACTTAGTGTTTACAAAAAAGGATTGTAGAACTGAACTTAACGTTTCCAAAAAATGATTGTAGAACCGAACTTAGCGTTTCCAAAAAAGGATTGTAGAACCGAACTTAGCGTTTCCAAAAAAGGATTGTAGAACCGAACTTAGCGTTTCCAAAAAAGGATTGTAGAACCGAACTTAGCGTTTCCAAAAAGGGATTGTAGAACCGAACTTAGAGTTTCCAAAAAGGATTGCAGAACTGAAGATTCAAGATTCAAGATTGTTTTATTTGTCAAACCATGTGACTGATTCGAAATGATATTTCTCTCATCCTTGATCGTGAAGCGGGGGGTGGGAGGGAGGGCAGGGAGTTCAGCTTCCCGACGGCCCTGTGTACGAAGCTGTTCTTAAGTCGACTGGACCTGGCCCGTAGATTCCGCAGTCTCCTCCCAGAAGGCATTACTCTGAAGAGACTGTGTGATGGGTGCGTAGGGTCCCTGGTGATTCTGACGGCTTTGCGGGTGAGACGGGTGGAGTACATGTCCTTAATGGAGGGGAGAGGAGCTCCACTGATCTTCTCCGCTGCTCTCAAGATGGGCTGGAGGCTCCTTCGGCAGGAGGCAGTGCTGGCGCCGTGCCACACAGTGATGGAGCTGGTCAGGATGCTCTCTATAGTCCCTCTGTAGAAGTTGCATACATGGAACTTAGCGTTTCCAAAAAAGGATTGTAGAACTGAACCTTGCATTTTCCAAAAAAACAACAGTCCATGTCACACTGCACCAGCCCCATGTCTCCTGCAGGTGGTGGGTCCACAGAAGGACGGCCTCATGGTTCTAACCGGGCCTGTTGGTCTCTCATAAGGGGCTTCTGAACCGCTCTTTGTCTGACCACTCACCTAGGACCTGTTTGCCCTGGGAGACCCTACCAGGGGCACGAAGCCCCCGACAACATAGCCCCCAGGATCAAACAAAGATCTCTCTAAATAAAGATAGATTATTCTTTGCTACATTACAAGTTATCACAAATACATTTACATATGTACAGTTGCCTGTCCAGCTAGAACTTAGCTTTTCATACTCTTAGAAAGACGTTACAACTGACAGGCTGATTAACCGAACTGAGAAACTCATGTGTCTGCATCAAAACAAACATGGCGGCTTACCTGAGTGGAATCGACCAAAAAAGTCTACAAAATCTACGGCAAAAGACTCTTCTTCCCATTCAACACATCAAACTCATTTACAGGTGAGAGATAGGTAGGATATGGTATTTTAAATATGGTCATGTTCGAAGCAGCCAGAGAGGGAAAACAAAGACGTTTTTTATTGAGATTAATTTAAATAAATGTTGCAGGGATAAAAGTGGAGGTGATGTCATTTCCTGTGGAGGTCTGGAGCCCCACTGATCACGTGACCCTCCATCGACTGCAGCCAGATCCTTTTGCTGAGAACTGTAACAATTAACAATATGGCACTCATGAAACTGTATCCATTTCACAGGTTCACCTCCGAAACTGTAGGCGGTCTATTCTACACTTTTTTGTGTTATATTGTTTTTAATTAGTCACGTGACCTTTGTGAATTTTCCAACCCAAAAACAGACAATGCTAACCAGGAAGCTAACGTTAGCCTCATGCTGCTAACGTTAGCGACGAGTGCCGTTTTTCGCTTCTACTGAACAATTTGCTGTGAAAAAAACGCCATATGGTCCAGCCACAAGAAAACTGTTTTCTTCCCTCTGGGCTAGGCCACGGCCCTTTGTATGAGGTGTTGCCGTCTGTATCTATAACAAAATTATCATTAGCAGCGAGAAGGGTCCACCTTACCTTTAACCAAGAGCCTTATCACTTTTGCGTTTCTCTCACCGGACCACACGTTATTTCAGAACTGGTGGTGACTTTATGCTTTTCTTTCGGTCGTCACACGTCAGCAGTGGAATATCAATGCGGCGGATAAAGTCAGCTCTGGTGTGGAGAACCAGCGCGTCAGAGAGGAGTCTGGGACTTTGTGTAAATCTCAGTTTAACCCCGGTACAGACGTCCACAGAGCGCGGATGGGAAAACCGGGACTTAAGGAGATAATTCGGCCACGTCACGAGCGATCACGATTTCACTTTCTCCCGATGTCTCTGAACACGTCAAGCTTTCTCAAACCACTCAGTAAGGACTTTAGTGAGAGAACAATACCCGTTTCCTTACGTTTGATGATTTAAATGTTATTAGCTACGTATATGTGTTATTTGTGGCATTTCCTCCGATTAACACCTTCATTTATAAGAGTGACAGCATGACAGATTGTATTTTTTCTCTCATCTTATTTTGACTGACAGGATCATGCCTGTGGTAAGTGTCACTTTCCCAGGTGAGTCAGTTGAGGATTCGCATTTACAATGACGACCTGGGCAAGATGAATTGCAAAGCAGTACAATCAGGGAATTAAGTCACACTTTACAAAACACACACTGCTGAATAAAATAACACTTATTATCATTATAACAATATCAGTTTCACACTCTTCACACTTTTAAATGAAGCTTAAAGAGACGTTTGCAATTTTAATGATCAGAAACCTCACATATCCGTCTCAAAAAACAGACAGGCTACAAAGTATGGCCTGTGCATTAGATTATACATCACAAAATGAAAATATGTCAGGGGTTCTTTGCTCATTCTTAAAGCAGCACTATGTAACTCATGCCCCTAGAGGCCATAAGCGCCACTGCAGGTGTCGTAGCATGTTGCGGTTTTTAACTCATTAATCGTCCGTGAGAGTAAATACTACGCTGACAGAAAAGACAAAGGGAGAGAGGGATATTGTACATCCAATTACACAATGGAGATAATTTTTTGTCACTCAAACTTGTGTATTGCGCCTCCGACCCGGTAGGCAAAGTTGCAATTGCGGTTTTCTGGCCAGAAACACCAGAGGGAGAAGAAAGAGCCCCCAATCATCCCATTAACACTTGTATTACCCCCAGAGGGACTACGGAAAGGATTTATTAAGGTAAACAAGTTACTTAGTTCTGCTTTAATAATGAGTGTGAAAACGTTAGTATGGATTACAATAAACACAGTATGTTCTGGTGAAATGTAACTTCAAGGGGCTGTTTACACTGCTATGAAAGGGCAGCGCGTTGGTATCGGAAGCACCTATATTCTCAATACAACACATGTCTACTGACTGGGCTCCACTGAAAACTCTGGAGGAGGAACTTTCACGTCTCAGTCCGTTCCCAGATGATCCCGCTCATATCAGCTGGAGAACGATGACGTTGCACTGATTGGCTAACTCACAATCACAACGTAAGAGATTTTCCAGTTTCCAACATGTATAGTTTGTCAAATAATACGCCACCTTGTCCTTCCGATCATGATTCAAACCTCATGACCGTAATTAAGATTTGTAACCAAGAAAGGTTTCCATTCCTGTCTCACCTTTGTCCTTGTTTTCCTGTTGTTTCCATCTATATTTTCACATTTTAGTCCATTGGCTTTATTGTATTGTTCCATGAAGGCTAACATTTGGAAAGCCAAACCCTTACATAAATACAACAGCCTGTGTATAGCTTTCTATAGTGACTGGTGACTCATCTCGGTCTTGGCCCCAGCCTGACATCCATATGCACCATTCTTTGAGCTTTATCTGTCTTCCACAACCCACTACAGCTGTTTGTCCCCCACTGGCCTCCATCCAGCTCCTTCTGTCATCGCCTTCATCTGTTTAGCAAATGGCGAGGACGGGCAGATTATAAACATGGGGGAAGCATTAAGGGGCCGTTCTTCTCGCTGGGTCTTTGCGGCGACGGCTTTGAGCGGTGACTTTTGTCCCGCTGAATCTTAGTCTGGAGACAGTGAGGCCATAAGAGACACGGGGAAGAAGCCTCGAGGCCAGTTACATTATACATAAGTACTCTTACTGGGAACAGGGACTGGATGTAAAGAGCTCAATTGAAATCTCTATTTTACTTGACATTGACAACGTTTGTTTTAATTCATGGTTCATTGTGTTTATGTGTATTTTTACTGATTCCCTACGAGGAGGGACGGCAAGACGATGTCGCACTAATCGACATACATAGTTTGTTTACAAAAAAAATAAATTAAAATTCTTTACGGATCCAACATGACAGCAGCAGACGCGACGCCTTCTTTCAATCAAGCTTTAGTTCGTGTTCTAAATAGTTTAGCTCGAAAGTTTACAGCTGGTACGTCACACGTCATCTGATACGATTGGCTATGGCTACGTGCAGACTCATGATAGACATTCGTAGCGCCCAATAAACGGCTATGGACAATCGTAAACCACACCTCTCCAAGGAGAAAAGGAATTGGTGGTCCCCAGACTAAATATCATTTATGATTTTGGTCTGGCGTTCGCCAGGCTAATGTTTCACTGCACTTTACGTGATCGTAAAGGCCCTGTCCCTGACTCTATTCTTTTTGTAGGGTAAAACAATTTCCCCATAGAGCAGGGTTAGGGAACGTCAGGCTCATGGGCCAAATCTAGTCCTCCAGCATAGAACCTCTGGCCCACAAGATGATGTTGAGGAATATTACTATACAAATCAGAGATCAAAGTTCTGTTAACCTCTTACCACCCCCACCTTAACAGCACATTTTCTCCAGTTCAGCTTTACCCAAGTCTAAAAGATAATCTTTGTCGTCACTCTTTTCTCATGTTTTTAAAGCAAGCATTTTCTACCACCCAAATTCCTTCTGAAGTAATCCTTAAAGTATGCATAGAAGGTGGGGTTTGTGATGAGGAGCAGGGGGCTTTATTTGATATACTGTTTTAATTTGCCAATAAATATTTAATTATTAAAAACATACAGGCCAAATACAATTTTCCCGTAGAAGTAAAAACTGAATAGATCCACTGAATGAAGCTCAGGGGTTCCCAGTTCATGGTACTTGGACAGAAAATGACCCGGCTTAGTCCGGTTGCTGTACCTCTACGCGTCCAGAAAGCGTTCGTCTGACAGGAGGAGCATGTCTCCCAAGCAGAGGATGCACAGCAGCTGGTAACATTCTCACTGTATTCTCCCCACTGTCAGTCAAACAGAGCTGGAGTCTGCTGCCCTCAGTTTGAATCAAGTCGCCTCCGCAGAGGACAGTGCGACGGCAATGGGCTGATGGCTGCTGCCCGGGTGTGCCAGATCGGACAGTGCCAGTTTGTTCAGTGTCACATGGAGCCGAGTGGAGAGAGAGTGAACGGGACAAAGAACTCCCTTTCTCTCAGATGGCGGCTGTGTGGATGCACGTACTTTGGTAAAATGAATCAAAAGTAGATCAATGCTGATATACGAACATCAACAAAGGTGAAAAGCTGCTGCAGTGAACATGGAAAGTGAAAAAGCTTCTTCCAATTCACTGTGTTTATTGATCCGTTTTGATATTAGTGATATGAGATGTTTTGATTATTATGGATGTTAAAAAGATGATTGTTGTTGTTGCTGGTCTTCTTCTACTGTGTTTAATAAATAGACATTCAATTAAAACATTTTTAATTAATCTTGTACCTTGTCATTGACCTTTTGTTTAGGGCAACATCACACTGTTCCTTCATTTCTATGAACATACTGTACATCATAGGAGTCTTTGGAGATCAACAAAGCTTGTCTAAGTCTATAAACGGGTTTCATCCACACGAGTTCTCCGATGACTTAGCCATGGCCTGTGTTTCTGAGGGGAACGACTTGGAGTACCGGCCGGTTATCATGGACTTTGTGGACTGGTGTGAGCGCAACCACCTGTGCTTGAACACCAGTAAGACAAAGGAGATGGTGATCGACTTCAGGAGGACTCTCAGTGAACATCCAAGTACATGTAAGAAGGCGCTGTCCTTCATCCCCATTGCTGTCAGACTGTATTTTTTTTATTTGAACAGGGACAGTGTACGATCTACATTAGCCTCAGAAAGGAGAGATGCATTGTACCAGGTTATAGCACTTGTGCTAATTTCCACCTGCAGTCCCTGGGCCTATTGTACATGTTTTTAGTGGTAGGGGAAACCAGAGTACCCGGAGGAAACCTACGCAGACACGGGGAGAACATGCAAACTCCACACAGAAAGGCCCCGGCCAGGTGGGAATCGAACCCGGGACCTTCTAGCTGTGAAGCACGAGCGCTAACCGCTGTGCTACCGTGCCGCCCTGTACAAACCTACTGTGAGAAAAACTCACTCTGTATCATTGTCACTTCATCAATCACCTGAGCTATGACTGTAAACCTTGCACTGACATTTTGATTTGCTGATATTTTATATTCTGTCTAATTTTCTATATTATTTTTTATATTGTTTGCATATTATCCTGCTCTTTCATTGCACATTTTCCTGACTATTTGCTCCCCAGTGTGTTCTTGAGAGCTGATCTAACAAGTGAAGATCAATAAAAGCAATAAAGGAATAATATATTATGTTTGACTTTACAGGAAAGCATTTTAGCAAACGAATACTTAAGTTTTCTCTATAGGTTTCTAGTAGGAACCTTTTGCCTATGTTTTGTGGTGAGTTGAAGGAGGGCTGTGCCGTTGTGAGAGACGGGGCTGACATGACTTCAACAGTTAGATTCACCACATCATTACTGCTTATCTCCTCAGATCCATCACAGACATAGATCAAAGACCACGTCTGACCTTTCTGACCTGCCTAATTTGAAAATAATAACTAGCACAATTTCAAAATGTCTGCCCGTCTTCCGAGGTGACAACAGTCGCTGTTTGTTCTGAAGTGTCAGAAATTCATGAAAGAGCGCTGTATCACGTTCATACTGGCTGTGCGCATGATGCAAATGTAGTGAAATTTTCCAAAGTCAGTTTCCTATTTGGCAATAAGACTTTTAGAGGTCATGAAACTTTGTATAATAAACTGTTGATAATAAGTATTTACTTATTTGTCTATTTCAGTTGTTTTTCATATTTTCATGAAGTGAACAATTCTCCCTTTTTTCAGGACTAGCTGGTATTTTCACAGGAGACTTTAGGTATTTTCCCTTCTCTTAGTTGAAACGTACATTCATCCTCCCTACAATTTGCTGCTAAAGATTCAAAAACTGTTTATGGTTCCATGACTCCTGGGCAGGTGTGGTCAGTATACAAAGTAAATGCACTAAGGTACTGTACCTAAAGCCTAAAATGTTACCCAATAAATACAATTGAAATACAAGCATTTATTTTATGACAGTTGTTTTCATTATTGAAAAATACCTCATAAATGTACAAACAAACATGTGTCTTTGCTGTGAGCGGCTCAGCTCTCCTAAGACAGGACTGTAACTTTACCCAAAGTGGGTACATCTCCGGCTGGTCTCCATGGAGATGTGACTAATCAGCAGAATTTGAGATTTAAACAGGTTAGGTTCTCGTCCAAATCCATTCTTTGATCACAGGAGCACGTTTTATACTGATGGGACGAGTATAGTCCAAAATGTTACGCAGTGTTCCTTTTGAGCAGAGTTTTTTTTTTTGGATGTGTACTGCTACTTCAGTAATGGACTGAAAATGTATACTTTTACACCACAAGCTAATACTTTCCACTCCACAATACTCTTATATACTTTCTCCAAAGTAAAAAATCGAAAGTTGGCGGCATGTTTTGTGATGATTTGTCCTTTCTACTTTGATTACTTTAAAGCAAATACATAGGGATTTTTACTTGAGCAAAAAAAAAAAAAAAAAAAAGATTGAACTTTCATTTATTGGGTTAAAAATTCACCTTAAGTACCTTTCACTGAAGAAATTGAGCACATTGAGTTCAAACCCTCTTCTCTGTCAGGAAAAATATAGCTATGAGTAGCGTCATAAAGATCTATATTGTGAATTTGTAGATCAAATAAGTTACACTGATCAAGTTCCATATATGCCCCAATGTCAAACAATGGAGACTTCAGTAATGCAATGCCTTTATTACAACTGCCCGAAAGAAGAAAAAACACACACACTGGCCTTTGAAAAGTACAATTCAAAGACTATGCGTTTATTAAATATTGAAGACACACACACAACTGGTTAGCGGACTTTCTCCAGCTTAACCAGGACAAAACTGAAGTTTTAGTCATCGGTCCTCAGGCCCAGAGAGAGAAACTTTTACCCAAACTACAGTCATTGTCTTTTAATCCTTCCTCACAGGTGAAGAACCTGGGTGTGATTTTTGACTCTGAGCTGACTTTAATTCCACACATTAAGAATATCACAAAGATAGGTTTTTACCATCTAAAGAACATAGCCAGAGTCCGCCCCATTCTCTCTCGGGCCAACACGGAGACGCTAATGCATGCTTTTATCACCAGTCGTATCGACTACTGTAATGCCCTGCTTTCTGGTCTTCCCAAAAAGAGTATCTCAGGTTTACAACTTTTACAAAATTCAGCAGCTCGTGTCCTGACGAAGACCAGGAGGCGGGACCACATTACACCGGTTTTAGAGTCACTGCATTGGCTCCCCGTGTGTTTCAGGATCCATTTTAAAGTTCTTTTAATGGTTTTTAAATGTCTTAATGGTCTTGGTCCTTCTTATCTTTCAGAATTGATTTTACCATATGAGCCTTCGCGGTCCCTTCGCTCCTCTGGCAGGGGTCTCCTAGTTATTCCTAAAGTCAACAGAAAGACTCACGGCGAGGCGTCTTTCCAATACTATGGCCCTCGCCTCTGGAACGACCTGCCAGAGGAGCTCAGGACCGCAGAGAACGTTCATGTTTTTAAGAGCAGGCTCAAGACCCACCTTTTTAGTTTAGCTTTTAATTAATATTTACTTATATTAACCTTATTTACCGGTTTTAGTTCTATTATTTCTTTATTTTCCCTCTTTTATCCTGTGCTATTTCACGCACAGTTTTAGCTGTTTTTAATGTATCTCTTATTAAATATTTATTTATTTATTTTTATTTATTTTATTCATTTATTTTTTATGTTCTCCTAGTGGTTCCTCTGAGGGAGCCCTCTGCCCCGGGAGTGCTGGTTGGCTGTGGCCGTGCGGGCGCTCTCCTGGGGGTGCCTGGATGGAGGTAGGACGTCTCTCCTACACCTACTCCGGGCCCCCTGGGTTGGCGCTCTGTGGCTGTGGGCGATGGGCTGCTCCTGGTGCAGACGGCTCCTTGGATGATGTTTCCTCTTTCGGTCCATCTGTACCCAGCCTTACGTACTCAACTCTATGTCCATTTTTATTTAAGACTTTTAACTGCTGGGCTGTCTGTACGTCTGTGTGTCTGTGTGTGCGGGTGGTGGGTGGTGGGGTTGTAGTTATTTATGTATATTTACTGGTGGGGACGATTTTTATTATTTTTAATGATTTTTAAGCACTGTAAAGCACTTTGTGTTACATTTTGTATGAAAAGCGCTCTATAAATAAAGTTTGATTTGATTTGATTTGATTTTGATTTGATTTGATTTGATTTGATTTGATGTTGGCTTTTGAAGGGGGGAAAAAAAGCACCTCAGAAAAAGGCGCGAGCCCATACCTTTGCACTACAGTGAGCCGCACTTACATCACCATTGAGTCAGTCATTCTCAAACCAGAAGGAGCTGAAAGCAAACAGTGAAAATGATGAATGGAAAAAAAAAAAGGCCATGGGACGATCAAACGATGTGGGGCTCGCGGAAAATTACCCTCCGAAACTCAAACGCATGTGCCCACTTTGAAAATGAACCGTGTGTCAAGTCATTTGTGCAAGGTCAGAGGACCGGGCTGGAATGGAAACATCCAGAAAGGATAATGGCTCAATTGTTCCAATGTGCACTGTGGAAAAAGGATCTATTTTAGGTAAAGCCAGGATACCTGATTTATTAATGAAGTACATTTCTCCTGTCACCTCCGGCCTGTCTTGGAAACGTAACATCTGTATCAGAACCACTGCTCTTCCAAGCATAATGACATCGATCAACTGCAACTCATGTTTGCTTAATAAAGAATATGAGATAGTCGATAAAAATGGCAAAAGCCGCATTTTGTAATAACTGCACATTTTGTAATAACACCGCATTGTGTAACACCAGTTTTTGTGTAATAAAGCCACATTTTGTAATACATTTGTTAAAGCAGTACTAAGTAACTCATGCCCCTAGAGGCCATAAGCGCCACTGCAGGTGTCGTAGCATGTTGCGTTTTTTTTACTCATTAATTGCCCGTGAGAGTAAATGCTACGCTGACAGAAAAGACAAAGGGAGAGAGGGATATTGTACATCCAATTACACAATGGAGATCATTTTTTTCACTCAAACTCGGCTGTAAATACTGTTTAAGTGGCGCTAGCCCGCAGTTAGCTTTGCCCGTTAGCCTGTTAGCTTCTTCTTCATGATTCCATTAGTGTGTATTGTTGACTCCCATTAACACTTGCTGGATTTATTAAGGTAAACAAGTTACTTAGTACCGCTTTAACACACCATCAAAGCAGTAAACACATTTTCACAGTTTTACTCACGACTGTTAACATGAATAAACATCTAAATAGTTGCCATAGTAACAGTGCGCACCATGTGTCTGGTTAAGAAAACGCTTTGGGCTTGTTGTCTTGTACGGTGTAAAAATGGACAGAACAACAAAGTTCATCTCTACTCATGGACTGATAAATGATTAACAAATGATGAGGAAAGCTTCGTAATTTTTGATGAAATAAGTATTTACAAATACATGCAGTGTGCAGTCATCGTAAAGTGTTATCGTACATTAAATAAGCTATTGCAAAGTGAGAATATCATTACAACATGCTCTTTTATTACACACAAGTGTCAATGATACATAATGCGACTCTAGACTGGCTCTGTGCTGGGGGTGATTTCCAAAAAGCAGGTTTTATCCGTTTTGGGTTGCATAGTGGTCTCCCTGAAGTGAAACATAGACAAGAACTGACACATTGAATACAGACCCTAACAGTATGAAACACGTACAGTATGTTCAGTGTTAGTGCCACTCCTTTCCTGACTACACTGAACAGAAATGTAAACGCAACACTTTTGTTTGCCGTCCTATTTTGCGTGTGCTGAACTCAAAGAGATGAAATATTTGTTTTATACTATACTCAACAGACCCATTTCTCTCAAATAGTGTTCACAAAATCTGCCCGTGTTTGTGAGCACTTCTCCTTTACCAAAATAATCCATAGAGTAATTGTTCGCATCAAAACACTTGGACACCACAGTGAGTTACATGTATTTACCAGTAGTGACGGAGTAGATGTTAGTCCATGGAAAATGTATGCCAACAGCCACAAATATGGCGGATCTCCATGGTAACAGTGGATTTTCTCTATGAATCCGCATATTCCAGTTCCTGCTAATATCCAACGACTTTGCACAGCCATTGAAGTAGTGACGTCAAGACTGGTTTCACAATCAGCGCGGTTAATGCAGCTCACGTTAGGTGAAGTGTAAGAGCTTTAGGACCCGCGGTAAACCGACTCATGAGCCGTAGCACATGTTGAATATGGAAAAAAAAATCATCTCGATTATTTTCCCCATTTTCGATTAGATTTTTTTGTTTATAAGAAAAAAAAACAATAAATGTGGTCTTTCCAGGACGAGCATGTAAACTGAAAACTGCAAAAACTCATCAGCAAAAACAAACTCCACACTTCTAGCGTCACAGTACAGCCTCCCCCATGTCATGTGTGTGTGGCTATTAAAGCAACACACACACAAATCTGCAAAGGAGACGCAAAAAATGGTTTGAAGAATGTCAACGAGCGCGTGTTTGTGTGCGGAGCCTCAAAAAGCCGCATCGTCACTCAGTGAAGCAAATTCAAACAAATCCAAACGGTCCAAATAGCGATCGATAGTTTTCCTCTTAGAAGGTATAAACTCTTCATCTGCTTCCTGTTTGTTTGGGCCGACTGGTTCGCTGGGTTTGACCTGACAGGCGCTGCAGCTTTGCGCCGTCCATATTTTTTTGCCAGACTGCGACAGACCTTTATTAAAATCACGATTAGATTCAAATTCGATTAATTGACCAGCCCTGGTGTCCGGTGTTAAATCCACCCCGAAACACAAGAAGTCGGCGGCAGGTTAAATAATCCAAAGTGCAGGAGAGCAGATCGTATCCCTTTTCATGATGAATGCCAAAGGAAGAGTCTCAAAAGAACTGTGTGCTGCTGCATTTGTTAGTGCATTAGCTGATGGGTTCAAATGATGTTTTTTGTGAATATTTAGACAGTACTGTAAAGGTTTGGAGAATTTTTTTTCTCCTCAAATTTATCGTGACACAAGAACTTAGAATTGTGGAGGAGCGGACCACAATCAACGTCTTTGAGTTCAGCGCATTGAAAAATGGGAGCAAAAACAAAATGTGCTGCTTTTTTTTATTTCTGTTATTTCTGTGCATTATCATATTTTTTGCATAGTGAGAGGTAAAAGATATTTAGCTTAAAACCGACCAGGACATTTGACTGAAAAAAAAGACCTGCAATGTTTATTCATGTGTTCGGTCGCGAAGCTGCCAGTTTTTAGAAAAATTGTCTTGTAGCAAAAGTTTATCAACATATTATCTGCCCAGTGCATTTCCTCTCAGGGGCAGTCATTTCCAGGTACCGTAGCGTTATGCGGCGCAGTCAGGACAGCTCTGCCCCATCAGCAGGCCGCCCCCCGTCCCGCTGTGGAAACCCGAGGCTAGCAGCGGCAGCACTCTCACCGGCCAATAGAGACATCAATAATGGGACAAGGTGAGCCCGGGACAGAGGGGAGAGGGGTTATCTGGGTGCGCTACACTTCCTGTGATGCCGCGGGGGCCCGGGCTGAGAGGGCAGGTCAGGCCAGAGAGAACAAGGTGACGTGTCCTGCAACTGTGTGATGGGACATGACACCTCTTTCACTGTCTGTCAAAGGGCAGAGCCAGGTTTCTGAGGGGGGGGGCGTTCACTCGAGTCCCCTGTTCAACGTCAGACTTTTGCAAAGCACAGAGGCAGGACACGCTGGGGAGGTCAGAGGTGTCAGTCCTCCTCTTCTACGTAGGTCGAGGGGAACCAGCCCACCTGAGAGAGAGATATTCAGATGTTAAACCCTATTTAAGTTAGAACAACAATTTTGAAATTGGTAAGAGCTTGATGAGTAAAACAAATACAAATACAGCGTTTGTGATTGAATGCTTGAAACTGAATGTTTCCAAAGAGATACGCCATTTTAGATGGAACTAGCTGTCCATAAACTAACATTAGCTATAATCCTATAGCCTACATCTAACAGATACTGTAGATACAGATGGCATCCCCCTTATATGGTCATGTTTGAAGCAGTTGAGGGGGAAAACAAAGAAGAGGAAAATCTAAACTTTCTATAATTACTCGAAAACTACTTTAACAGATGTGAAGGTGAATTATGAATATAGTTTTCTACCCAATGAAGATACAAAGACATGGAGAGGAGCAAAGTAGTTCAACAGCCCTTAGTTACAATATAACAGAGAATGCTAACATCATGCTACATGCTAAAGCTAGCTACAACTGCCATTTTTCCCCCGCTTCTGCTGTGGAAAAACATCCATATGGACTTGATTTAGACTTGACTTTATTTGTGTGTGACGATAAATAAGTTTATATTCCACCAGAAAACAGCTAAAAAGAGTAAAACATTGTGTTTCCTAAAACATTCTTCCTTCCCCCTGGGTGAGGCCACACCCCCTTCTATGACGCAATGCCGACTGTATCTATTGCCGTGCTTTTACTGTCTGTGACCAACAACTCCAGTATGTCCCATTTTAAAATGGCAATTGATTCATTCTCATGGAATGCGCCCGGAATCCCACAAATCTTCACTGTTTTGACGACGCAAACTCAGGCTCTAGTAGTTGTAATAAAACCTGCAGTTTCAATTTCATCAATTACAAACAGTGGAGGGAGATACTAGATAAAAGAAAATAAGGAATTATTAAAAAGAAATATATAATAAATCATCAAAAAAGTTCAAAGTTTCACTGCACCCAAACATGTATAGAAAATCTTCAGCTCAATATCAACCTTCTCCTCTTCCATTTAGAAAATAATGTGTATGTTGCAAAAATGGTGAATCAAATATGGCCAGGTGTTATTGAGTCAGTTCACCTTGTTAATAAAAAATGTTCTAACTGATCTATAATCGAGTGCGATGAGAGATTCATGAAAATATCTCACCCGCCCGTCCACTTCTCCCTTCCACCACCCGTTTGACAGTTTGGTGAATATTTTGATGCTGTCTCCTTGAAGCAGCGACAGCTCCCGAGTGTCCCTGGAGCTGAAGTCATACCGGGCCACAGCGATGCCCACCACACGAGGACAAAACACTGAAACACAAAGAGGAATAAATAACTGGTATAGTAAGTTTTAAATAATTGTTTGTGTCTAAGCACCCCCCCAAAAAAAAAACAGTCAGTATATTCAGATACTTAGCTGCAGAAACAACATTTTTTTTAAACTTAAGGTTTTAAGAGTCATTGGAAAGCTATGAATTTTATTTCATAATAATGATATGGCCTTTTCTCCATAAGTTCATAGAAAATACAGTCCCTAACACATGCAATAGTCGTTTTTGCTGACATTTTGTTTTTGGTTTTGTTCTCAGAATATCCAACGCGTCCAATATGCTTTTAAAATATCAACATTTCCCCTCACTCCTGTGTTTATTGGAACATACTCTCATGAATACTTCAGTCTTTTGCATTTGTGGCATTCAAAATGTTATGGTTAGCCGCGCATTAAAAAGCATTAAAGTGCATATGACACATTTGACACCTTTTTTGCTAAAACATTTAAGATTGTGCTAAAGATTGTTCCCAGCTTTCTTTAATTTGGCCATTTTTGTGACGTTTATAGTTTCACTTCCTTATTGGACACTAACAGGAAGTGACACAGATGAAAGCTTTGGACGTTTACCTTTATCTATGTCAGCAGCTTGAAAAAAACAAAAAAGAAGAAGATAATTGATGATGATAATTAACTGATGTTCTCGTTCTAAATAAGTCATATTTTCAAAAGCATTGAACCCGTCATGTGCACTTTAATCTCGACCTGCACAAACAATAACACACTTGTCTTTCGAATGAAATGTGTGGCGGCTGAAACTGGCAAACAACGCGTCAGTGGGAGTTTGTGCAACTTTGAGCTCGTAGCGTCGGACTGTAGAGGTGAAATCTCTTGTATGCCAAAAGCCTTGTTTACTTTTTTTACTTTCGTGGCATGTTCTGTGAGGAGACGGCAATGACGAGGACGTTTTCCGAGGACGGTTTGAATTTAGCTGAAAACTAATCAAAATACCTGAAAGTTAACTTCAATGACGGCGACGTTGAAAAGATAATTTTTTATTTATTTTTTGCAATGAGGTAATATCATCAACGGGCTTCGAGTCTGAGTTTGAGTCTGGGAGCAGGAATATAATATGAATGTGTTCAAACTCCAAAGGAACATTGAGCCGTCAAAACAATTCATTGGTTATGATTTAAATAAATGAGAGTAGTTTAGCTTTTTTTGTATTACTTTAAAATAACATAAATAGATTGCATTTTTGATGGGCGTCCATATCAGGAAAAGGGCAGCTAAGAAAATGTATGGTGGCAACTATGGTAACTAGGGCTGGGTACCGTTAAACGATATCAGTCTGGTATAGAAGAAATAAAAGTATCGAATGCAGGCACCGAAAAGAAATATTGATAAAAAATAAGTATTATTTTTTATCAACGTACGCTGGGATTTTCCCTCATCTCCAACGCACCTGCCTCAAGTAATTGATGT
Source organism: Proterorhinus semilunaris (assembly GCA_021464625.1). NCBI lineage: Eukaryota > Metazoa > Chordata > Actinopteri > Gobiiformes > Gobiidae > Proterorhinus > Proterorhinus semilunaris. The sequence goes on along the minus strand of CM038358.1, from coordinate 26,326,797 downwards.
GCGAAGTTTCTCTTCTACCGAAAAGAAGTCTAACATCTTTATATTCAAGTTTTGATGCTGTGGGACATCAAAATTTAAAAAAGTAAAAAAAAAACATTCAAAAAAGTGGAAAGAAATTGGCAAAAAGTAATTATTTCTTTTGTTGAAAAAAAAAATTGGGAAAATATTTGGATAAAAAATAATAATAATAATGATGTTAAAAAAAGAATAGGGAAAAAGTGGAAAAATTTTTTTAAACAAATTGGAGAAAAATAAGAAAAGCTTGGAAAGTGTTTTACTTCCCTTTTGTCGTTAAAGGCAGTTTCTTGGTTGTTTCACCTCAAATAAATGATGAGTGCAAAATAAATTAAATGGAAGAAAAACGAATTCATGAACATTATGAATCTGTTTTATGGTAATATATGACAAATAATTGAGTAAAGGTATCGAAAAAAGTATCGTTAAAGTACCGGTATCGAAAAAAAGGTAACAGTACCCAGCCCTAATGGTAACTGTCAAAAATATGATGTTTTCGACTCGGTTTAAGGTGAATATCTCCGTAATAACTGCCTTCTCTGCCAGCACAAATGAACTGAGCGGAAATCACAATGACTTTCTCATGAGTGTCTCTAAATGTGGTGATGTTGGTGAGTTGAAATGGACTTGGACAAATTGAGTTTATTACATTTACCGACATTACTAACGTCTCGCTTCTTGAGTTACAGCGTTATCCTAATATCAAAGGCAAGTGTTGTCTTTGAATAGCGTAAATACAGTACACAATATTTACTTATACTATACTTACATCCTGTTGTATATAAGCATCTAAACTCTTGTATACCTTGCGTGTGCCATGGGCAGTTTTCACATAACCTTAACTCCCCATCGCAAAATCCTATTCTGATAAACGCCTCGAACACCTCTGCGAGAAAACATTTCATTTTATCCAAATCATCGGGAGGCATTCTTCTCCGCCGCTCCGCCCATGGCTTGAAAGCACCGGCGTCGGGCGCGCGGGGAAGCGGTGGGGGGGCTGTACCTGACCAAAATGGCGAAGACGCTGGAGGAACGAAGCTGCAGAAGCCGTGAGGAACTGCACAGAGCGACGCCGACGAGACGAGCAGATCGGGCCCTGCCGCATCCCAGCACACACACACACACACACACACACACACACACACACACACACACACACACATTCAAACACATACACACCAGGGGGGGGGGGGGGGGGGAGAGTAAACACAAGTTTGACACGGGAGAGGGAAGAGAGAAAAGTTTTCAAAGTCAAAAGACGAGGCACAAAAAGCAAGGACAGGTGAGGGAGGAGGGCACCGAGCACATGGCACGCTGGCAACACTATTCGTCATTTCCCCGCGGGGGGGGGCGGGATTCAGGGGAGGATCCTAGGTTGTATTTTTACACTTAGTAAGAATAGGGTTTGCACATTCATTAACATATATATAGTATGTGCTGGATGTATAGTATGCACTGACATTTGTAGTTGCAGACAATGAAGGAATGCGATATTTTCTGCACAGCCTTAATGTTATGTCAGACAGTAAAGGAAAGATATTTAGTACTAATCATTTCATGGGTTTCTATTTGCAGGACAAATTCCGAGAAGGTCCTTTAAAATTTTCTAAGCCTCAGATTTACTTTTGCCCCCGTTCTCTACGGACACTTTCATCCTGATCCTCAAGGGATTCTCACGAGCTCCATTTTGGACGAATTTTTACCCAAATCTAAAAATTTCTCACAGCCTACAAGCTAAGACCTACCAAACTGACCTAAGATCGCTTTTGTATCACGTTTTTTGTTTTTCTATATTTGTTGTTTCTTTTTGACACTTTTTTGTTGCGTTTTTGTTGCTTTTTCATCCTCATTTACGTCTTATTTTCGTCGCTATTTTGACGCTTTTTTCAGGAGGGTTTTAGATTTGGATAAAATGTGCTTGCGTAGCTGGGGGTTTTAATCAACGTAACAAATAATGTAACTTCTTGCTAGGTTTTGCAGAGGGGGACACATTGTTGCTTTGTAATCAGACAAAGGTTATCATTTAAAGAGACTAGACGCAAGTTTGGTCATTTTATGCTCGCTACTGCCACCTCAGGTCTTATGCGTAACTGCAGTCTCTATATTAAGCTCGTGCGGACCCGAATAACAACTTTTTGAGTGACTGTGTAGGATTTTAGAGGCAGTCTGGGCTCATTCTACACATTAGGCCATGGCTGGAACGTGTAAATACTTAGTTTTAACATTTTTAAACTCTGTATAGTCCCTTTAAGCAAAAAACATAATAATACAAGAACAACACGTGTGAAATAAAATATAGACAATCACAAAAGCCATAAGGTAACAATTTTCTTTCTTTTTTTTAAAGCAGCTGACAACTTCGTTCTTGGTTCTTGGTTGCACTCTCCCAAGGTCACTGAATCACATCTTTAAACAGAGGGTAGAGAATATTGCTGCTCGAGTCACTCCCTTATTGAAATAAATAAAGTTAACCACAACAGAGCTGCGAGACCGCAAACCAGCAGCGTGAGGTTAAACAACAGACGTGGCGCTTTCTTTCGCCCAGCCCGCACTTCCGTGTGAAACCGCATCTGAGCCCCAGACCCTGCAGCGAACACAGCGCCTCCCGTCAGCACCACAATATGTCCGCACCGCCCCCCCACAGGGATAAAGAGCTGAGGACCCACACATGTCAGCCCTCACCAATATGGCCACTGTGCGACTAAAGATCTACGGGAAAGGGTCTATTATGCATTGGAACTGGTGAAAGAGGGAAGCGTATGGGAAAACATATTTTCTTTGCCACATAACAAAAACCAGACAGAAAAATCTTAACCAACATTATTACAGTTGAAGCAGGAATGATAGAAATGAGAAACATGATACATTTGGAGATGATATTTTTGAGAATGCTATTATTGTCATTATTATTATGGTGATGATAATATATGTATAATAAATATGTGCGCTAGTAATGTATGTGTGTGTATATGTATGTATATCTAAAACACTATGACTACTTAAACAATAAGTAAATCAATAGAATGGTGACCAGAATGGTAATACAAGCAATGATTAAAAAATAAGTAAGTAAATACAAACTTTTCTATTTTCGCTCTATGCTTTTCATACTTGTAAGTCTCATCAGATTTTTTTGACATGTAAAAGCTTCGAATTATCAATGCTGCTAATCAATAAATGTATTTTGAAATTGGGGTAGGCACTTATAAGCTTTCTTGCTTCGGCCTACTCCTTTTGAGTTTTCTTTTCTTTGTATTGGTTTTGTGTGATAATGTAAATGTAATTATGTAAATATTGTAAATAATAACTCGTAAATAATAGCTCAAATAAATCAAATCAATCAATCAATCAATATATCACAACAAGCAGAGGCTTAAAGTGGACATTATTGATGCGTCAAAACTGTTCTTTGAGTACCTCAGCATTGATATTTTACATTTTAAGATTTGAAATGTATGATGAAATGAAAGAGAGTAAGGAGCGCCCTCTGCCGGGAGCGGAGGGACTGATGCGTTATAAAATTGAAAACAAGACTTTATTTTCAGCTAATGGCATGATAGCAAAACCAAAGGTGCCGAGATGAACACACATTGAGCGCGTAACTGCTCAGAACAGATACAGAGAGGGATTAGGGGCTTTCACCTCTTAAACCAAGCACCTTTTCTCTAGTTTGGCTTTATCCAAATCTAAAACCAGAAGAAAACGAGGATGAAAATGCAATTAAAAAAAAGCCACAAAAGAGCATAGTAAAGTAACAAAAACACAACAACAAAGCAATGAAAGTACTAAAAAAAAAACTCGACAAAGTGGCAAAATTGTGACAAAAACACCATAAAAAAGCAATAAAAAAGCAACAAGAAACGGGTAAAAATGAGATGATAAAGAAAGTGAAAAAAAGTGACAGCAACACGGCAACAACGCACGGAAAATATCAGTTTAGATCAGTTTTGTAGTTCTTATCTTTCAAATGAGGTCAGGTGGACAATGTTACGACCTGATTAAAGCTCAAACAGGGTTTTTACAAGTTGGGTGTAGGATGTGCACACTGTTTCAAATGAGAGTGTAAAAAATAAAAGCTCGCTTGCTGTGCGGCCTTGATTTGTCAGATAATTAAGTTTACGGCCAGCCTCAGGATCTGGCAACCCACGGTACAGGGGTCTGTGTGCCTTCTTTTTAGACTACTGGCAGTCAGAGACGTAAAATAACAAAAGGTATTGAATGAATGCAGTCTGAAGTACTTCGTTTTAGCGTCATCCATTAAAACCCCCACATAAAAAAAAAAAAAAAGTTGTAACATAATACTGTCATTACTCTAAAACGGTATGAAATTATAGGAATTTTACAGATTTTTCTTTTTTAAAACGTACTAACACTACTGGTAAAATACAAATTATGAAGCTTTAAATGTTACTTTCTCTCCATCTGTAATAAACACATCCTAGCAAGAAAATAATGATAACGAAAATGGATGCCTGGATTTAATTAGACGAGATGTATTCAATTACTGTTCAGCGATGTTTCTGAAGAATGCAATCAGCGGACTACCTGTATAAATTGCATGGCCAGGTTTTCATATCAATGGATTTTTCTTCTATTAGGGAACATTCTTCACATTCCAAGAGCATCAGCCATATTTTTCACTCGTGGATTGGCCGCGATCTCTTTGTGACTATATAACCTGCCATTCAGTGTTCAAGAGTCATTGTGGAGTGCAGTAGTTACCTAATGGAAGGCTCTTATTTGCTTACATCCAATCCTATTCTTGGCAGAGCTGTGCAAAAGTGCTCCCCCTGTGCCTCTCCAGGTGTCTCTACTTGAAATTCAAACCATTTCTCCAGTAAATCTTTTTCTCTGCGCTATATTTCGTCTTTGACGTCTGTCTCTCCATCGAGGCTGTTCGCCAGACAAAAACAACCGCGCATTGCCCACGTCTGCGACTACAGGCGTGGAGGACTTAAGGCAATAATAATCTATCCCAGGATGCATTGGGGCGACGGCACGCCGGTCTGACAGGAGACGGCAAAAAAAGGGGGTTCGGTGAATAGCTGCGCGGGACTTTGAAGCGCGATGTGACGAGAAACCAGAAATGACATGCTATAGGGACACGCGGGGAGAAGTTTTTCTTTTTTACTTCACGATCTGCAAGACTGAAAAGGCGAACTTTATCTTCGCTGTTTATTGCTCTGCTAATGTGGTTGTTTACGTACTTTCTAACATGGCACACTTTTCCCGCATCTTATATCCATATTGCTTCCAGATTTTTAACTATCCATCCATCCATCCATCCATTTTCTTCCACTTGTCCGTTGCCGGGTCGTGGGGGTAGATGTTGGAGCTGCCCAAATCACATTGCACCAGCGCCTATGGCTCCTCCTGCAGGTGGTGGGTCCACAGAAGGACGGCCTCATGGTTCTAACCGGGCCTGTTGGTCTCTCATAAGGGGCTTCTGAACCGCTCTTTGTCTGACCCGTCACCTATGGACCTGTTTGCCATGGGAGACCCTACCAGGGGCACGAAGCCCCCGACAATAGAGCTCCCAGGATCATTCGGGTGCTCAAAACCCTCCACCACGTTAAGGTGGCGGTTCCAGGAGGGACTATGAAAGAAGAAAAAAAAGCCAGACATAATACTGCTCTCTGTAATGAACAAAGAAAAATAAATCAATTCCAGCTGTTTTCAAAACGTATTATACAGTGCACAAGAATGAAGGCAAAAACTAGTTCTATTTCAGCTATGACACTCTGACTCCCAGGCATCCCGGACATAGAAGCTAAACCTCTTACCCCCTGCCTTAACCAGGCGCATTTGCTCCAGTTCAGCTTTACCCACATTGGTCACATTTTTGTAAGCCTTTTTGTCATTTTTTCGTAGTTTTTTTGTCGTGTGTCTTGCCACATTTTTGCCACGTTTTGGTGGCTCTTTTGTTGCTACTTTGTGGGGTTTTTTTTCCATTTCTTTTCCGTCACGTTTTTGTAGCTCATTTGTCACTTTCGTGTCACATTTTGTTACGTTCTCATCCTCACATTTGTTTTCTAAAGAAGCTTATAGATTTGGGTAAAGCCAAACTGGAGAAAACATGCTCAGTTCAGGTGGGGGTTAAGAGGTGAAAATGTCGACTGGACTGGGTTTGGTTGAGTTGAGGACGTTTCGCTTTCACTCACGGAAGCTTCATCTTAGCTTTTGTGGTAAATGCTTTAGGCGCTCAAAGCACTTTACTTCAAGGAACCAGTCACCCTTTCATACACCGATGTACGCAGACACTGGAGGGAAGGTGGGGTGAAGTGTCTTGCTCAAGGATACAACGACAGTGTAGTTTAGTTTATTTGTTTAGAATAACCTGGTCATTCAGGATGTGCAGGTAGTCAGCTGAGCTCATTCTTTGGGCACATAGTGTTGCTGAACCTAGACCTGGGCAACTGCAGCAAACCCCAGATTATAGTGACGATGTGTGTATTCTGTAATTCTGCAGAATAAACTAAGCTGTATGTTGCCATGTCAAAAGGGCAACTAAACCATTGCGATGCCAGGATTACATAAAGATGAATGTTTTTTCACCAATAAAAACACCCATGTTAAAAAATTAATTCATTTCATTCTAAATATCAGAAATAACTTAACCACAGCAACATTTCTCTGCTGCTGTGGTTGTTTACACATTATTCTTCTATCAAGCCTAACACGCTTTTCCTCCAGCTGGCTTTTCGTTGGCTTGTATCAAATTTCTCTTTCTTTGTTTTTTTTGTCGCTGAACACAGACACCTTCCCTAGGTCGGACCTGGGGTATAGCTCTTGTGGGACCCTATGGGAGGCTGTCACGAAGCTGTCTGTGCTCATGGCAGAGTGAAATGTCATGTCCTGTCAGGAAGATTGTGAAGCCATCTCGGAGCGGGACGGCGTGTGGTGCGTGGGGTTTTGGAGAGGCGGGCTCCTGGTGCTCGCCCGGGGCACTGGCTGCTGCTGACTGGGACTGGCACTGCCGATGATAAAGAGGCATCTCTTCGCTCAAACATCAACCATCTTCAAACTGTGTGACTGGATCACCCCACGCAACAGAGACGTTTTAGACAAAGGCAGGTGGCAGCGGGATGTTAATGTTTTTAGGAACTGAAGAAGTAACGTACGATTCATAATTCAACTAAATAATTAGATCTAGCTTCAACATAGTCAGAGTTTCATTATGAGAGAAGTTTTAAAAAGATCGTAAACTGACAAACATCTGACCGACCTGCAGCTGAAATCCTTATGAAACGTCCGTTTGTTTAATAATCCAACACCTCAGGGAGCCGTCAGGTCTTTGTTCTCCCCATGATTACAGAAGGCACCGTGTCGCAAATTGTTTTTCCGTAGGCGAGTTCTGCCACTGTGTACGTTTAGGCAGTGGGGCGTTCAAGGGTCGTGGGGAAAAAAAGTTATAAATTGTAAACTTAATTCTAAATGTGGGTTCTAAAATGCCAAAAAAAGAGACGTACATGAAAGTTGCAATTTAGCAAATAATAAAAAGTACATATCTTATTTGTGCTGATAAATGTGTTTCATGAAATTTCCGTATCTCATTGAATGCAATCAGAGCAGCGTGTGGTCTATGAAGGAGGGGAGTGAGGGGCGTGGGTGAGGGGGGTGGGTGAGGGGGGAAATCCAGGTGAGGAGGGGAGGAGGGGGGAGAGCAGAGCAGGGTTCACTACTGACACCTACTGACAACAAATTCAAAAAGACTTCGCTTAGGGAAGCTTTAAAGAGCCATAAAAAAAAAAAAAAGACAATTTGGAATATTCAATCGAGGATTTGAGTAATTTATACAGGCCACAATAGTCCATGAATAAAATTAAATCATAATAATTTTTCCATTTTCAACAAGGGTTCCTTCCTAATTCTCGTAACTAGCTCCTCGTCATTAGCAATACATAAATGAAACAGCACACAGCTGTTTATCGTAGCATCAAACAATCCACTTTATGTCACGTTCTGCTCTCTGTAGGAAACCGTCCTTTTGGCTGCATCTGATCGTCTAATTCTTGCCTTTCCCACAACTACATCTCTCTTTCCTTCAAATGTTTTCTCAGAGTGAAGCAGCATCTGTCCCCGTCCCCGTCCCCAGGGCTCCTTCAGCACAGACTGACTTTGTCCGCTTGAACTTTAGCATCGAGGACACCGCGGATGATACGCACACTCGCTAATGCCATAAGGTTCAAGTAACAATAGCACCTCATAATATGATTAGCTATTCACATCAAAGTGTTTCAGCAACACAATACTGTCTGAGTAGCCGTTTTTTCCAAAGCATCTATAAGTAATTGCCTTATGATTACTTATGTAAAAGAGGAGAGAGAGACACTTTTTGCAATATAAAAAAGTCAGTGGGACAAGTGAGGATATTTCAACAAAAAAAGACCATGCATTTTGTTTTCTCTTCATAAATGTTTGCAGAATGTGTTCAATGTATTCATAACTTAATCACATGATGCACAAAGAGAAACTCGCTACAGATGAGTTGTTTGGCACGACAGTAATAAAACTATAGGTCTCTTCGATGTTAGCGGCACCGTGACATGTTTCAGCGGGTGGATGTCAGACGTGGGTGACATGTGGCTCATCAGCCGGGGTTCCCAGGCATTGCTAGTGTAACGCGTCTCATAGATTTGACCAGGCCTGCTGCCATGAGCTGGTGTCTGGAGTAAAGCGTCTTATGTGCGAGTGCATTAAAGGCTCTTTATCTCTGACAAAGGCAGCAATCTGACCGCTGAAACATGTCAAGGTGCAGCTGTACACCTATACGCTCCATCAGTGACTCCTGTTCGGGTTGGAAGGACTTATTATCTGGTACACTCGAGCACAAATCTTAACCTTATGGATTTGATCTTTTATAGCAACATCTTCGCAATGTGTGCAGTCGTGCGGAAAACCGGACAATAAGTGGAAATGCTTCTATGACTAAACTTCAATGAGTGATTCACATTGATATCTGTTCTCTATCATTAAGTCAGTGTCGATGAGTTGATCAAGTGGGAGCTCCTTCATGAAGGTTTTGCTCTGATTTACTGTCATTTCAATCTATTTTGAACTAAATAAAGCCTGAAGTGTGAAGCCTGTGAGCTGTCATGTTGTTGTTTTTTGGCGTGCAAAACTCAACAGAGCTTCATGTGACTTGTTTTAAAGTCAGGAATCATCTTAACAGGATGACAAAAAAGCACACACGATTGAAAGTTAATTTGCGCCTTGGATTTATCAGGCTTTTAAAAACGGCACGACATTGGTGGAGCCGAGTTTGTCCCCAAAACCACTGGAGACACCAGATGTGCCATTTTCCCCAAGAACTATTAAACATAAAAGACTTGTTTTTTTCCGCTTTTGACAAGAAGATTTTGTTCTATGTCCAGCTGTGCCTCAAATACAGAAATTTAGACAATTTGGAGAGACGTTTAACTTGTGAAAAGGGGGATATAAAGGCATCTGCAAAATGAGACAAAATTACACGCAATAGCCACATTTGCAAATGGGCATAAATTATTCAGGCGCTTTTAAAATATTGGGTTGGTTACTCATTAAAAGACAAAAAAAAAACCCTCAAATATGCACCGCACACTCCTAACTGCTGTCATTTAGTTTTTCCTGTCATATTAATTTATTTCTCAGTGATTAAGTCATTGTTAGTCTTACGAATATCACAAAGGCAAATGAGAGCGTGGGGCAGGAGGGGAGCAGGGAGGCGGTCTGGGTCAGGAGGAACAGGGTCACAGATGGGATGGAAGCTTATTTGTATCCCGCTTTAGTTTTCACATGCCACGAGTCACCCGAAGCGCTTTGCCCAGAGTAGAGGAGTTTGTTCTTCATTAACCGGTGGTAAGCTACGTCGAGTATGTAGCCACAGTAGACTGGCAGAAGTACGACTGCACAAATCTGCGCCTATATGAATGACTTCTATCGTAATGCCTTTTTCAGAGTGATACTTGGACTGCAGCAAAATACTATTAGCCTTGCTGTTTGTGAATGAAACATGCGGTGATCTAAACTCCACTCTGTCTGCCTCTGTGCTTGTGTTCTTCTATGGGGATTCTTGTTAGAGGTTCGGAGCTAAATACTTTCAGCGTGCCTGACAACTTAAAGAAACAGCAGCCCGAGGGGTTAAGACGAGGGCAGGCAGGCGGGGCCCCCTGTCTGCGTGGTTTAATAATGGGGTAACTTCTACTTTTTGCAGCGTGCGTGAATACAGAGAAAGAGACAATTGTTTAAGAGCAACCAAAACCGCCCTAACCGTGTAACAGTCATGCACTGTATTGATAATAAGAAAATAAAGTCTGCTTTATCCTTCCCAGAGAGGTTATTTTCCAAATGAAACAGTATTTAATGACTGTGTCTATGAAGTTTAGCTTTTTGTTTGTTACAAGAAGCAAGGGATATCTAATTTTTCAATATTCCTGCCTTTTTATATTGTATATTTATTAATTAAGTGTTGACCAACTGAAGCTGAGTCCCTTTTCCCAGATTGTTCTCATAATTGCTCACTATATGTTACAAAAATAGACTGATTTAGTGAACCAATAAGAATCCGCTTACACCCTAACATTGCTCATTAATTTTAAGCAAAGCTTCACTTTCTGCTTTGCTGTTAGCCACACAGGCCGAGCCGTTCGCGAGGAACTTTGTAGGGACTTTGTGAAGTGCACTCACCGCTGACAGCCTTGGTGATGGCCCTGGGCATGTTTCCATTGGACAGCTCCCTATAGGGGACGAGCAGAGTGGTGTCCAGACTGCTGAAGCCTTCCTTCAGAGAGTGCTGCTTATAATACTCCACTAACTCCTGTGGGAAACATGCACAATGGAAGAAGCGCCATGGATTTACATCAGAATGGCTGCAAGTACAAAGATTGGAAATCAATGGAAAGCAAAGGTTATTTTGAATTACAGTTCCAAGTTTAAAAGGAAAGATCTGCTGTATAAATCAATGTAATGTAGCTGTCTGAATACTATTCAGAAACTATCATCACCATGCGCTTCAAATCTTGTAAAATTAGTGTACTGTGGTGCAGTGGTTCTCAAACTGTGGTACTCATCTGCAAGTTCGGACTTAACTCAAATTTAATTATAGATGATTTAATTCAATACCTTTGTAATGTACCTACTTCAGAGGTTTTCTGATGTAGACGTGCTTGACACCCATTTTATTCATAATTTAGTCCATGTTAGGTCAATTGTCGACCTGGTTTCATCCAAATTTGACCCAAATCTGCGCCCGGTGGTAATTGTTGGTACTTAGTGTGAAGTGTTTGCAAGTCACTGCTGCAGAGTTTCACTGAGAGCAGGGCTATGCAACAATGCTACTATTAAGTGGCTATTAAGTGAGTATAGCTGGAAACCAAACCTCCTCGAAAACAATTTGTGAATTTGTTTTAAAGAAATGTCATTGATACAGGGATACTGCTCTGAGAGATGGACATCAGCACAATGTATCAGCACACATAACAGCAAAGGACAAACCCGGACAGAGTGAATAAAAGAACAAGTCGTTTGCTGTCACAACATCAGTAGCTAAAGTAATGTTGACAATGGGGATCAGAAACCTCTGCTGTTCTGTGGCCCAGTGTTTACCTGCACCGTCTTGAAGAGCCGGGCCTCGGCGATGTAAAAGCAGCTGTCCTTGGTCAGGATCTTAATGTGCTTGACTTTGTCACTGAACCTGTGAAGGACATGAAGATTTATCGGCACGTGACGCAACATCAGTGCAGCGATCACAACTCCGATAGCGATGCTAGTGAGCTGGATGGGATCAAGTCGAATCCACATGCATTTTCTTGTAACTTTGAAGATAAAAGATGCAATTGTCCGCTTCTGGTGACGCTTAAGACTTGCATAATAAAGCAGACTATGTGACGAGACTAAGTGAATTATGTTCAGCAATAAACAGCGTGATTGCCAATAGATATTTTCACAAGAACCAGTGGCTTAGTAGCTGATGCACACACAGTAATGGCACCAGCGAGTCCTTAGGCAGGACACTTAACCACTTTAAAGCAACTTTGGGTGATGTTTACAAAGTGTCACATAAGACAAATTATTTAGGGTTTAAGACGGAGGTCACCGTGTACATTTTAAACATGTTCAGAGCAATACTGTTTAAAAGAATGAAACACAAACTGCATAATTAAACCAAGAATGATATGTACATTTCAGAGCACGTTTGTATAGCCATTCAACTCCATTAACATTGTTAAACCTTGAAACCTGACACAGCTTCTTCAGATCCATCTTCATTTGAGACGGACAGCCGCTGATGTGCGTCTGAATCAGCCGAATCTACTCTCTGTGTCATGGGCGTCATGTACAGCGGGATAATACGTATTACTCTTCCGAAACTGCATAGGGGGTGAAATGACAGGTGTACAGTCCGAGCCGGAGATTGCATTCCTCCTATACCAGATGACGATGATGATGTGCAAGTTTCACTCCGGGGATGAACACAGCGAATCTCCCAGCGCAGTGTGTAACAGATGAGGAGGGTCGGGTCCACTGATCACTGTATATGGTTAGGGATACATTATTGATGGCGGTTGAGTTATGTGTGGCGCATAACACACAGAGGCACTGGTTTGTGTTGTTTGTTTCAGGTGAAGGCTGTAGGAGCGAAAAAGTCCTGCAGCAATATCCCTATGTTAAAGCAAGCTAACCTGGCAACTTGTAACAAACGAGAAGTAAGGAAGCCGGAAGTCAAATGTAATGCTTTTAATGCCACAAATGCAAAAAAAACAAAAAATAAAACAAAACCAAAATTAAGATTTGTAAATATTCTGATGTAACAAGTGAATTTCTCCATTGTGAGATCAATAAAGGTTTATCTTATTCATTCAACAGCGGAATAAGGGGACATTTTGATAGTCAAAACTAAATTGGACGCACTGGGCAAGTTTTGAGCAAAACATTGTGTCAAATTTCAGTCAAAACTGTGGCTGAATTTGTTTTAGACCTTAGCTTTTGTGTTTTTGACAAATGTATGCGATGCAAATAGTTGAGCTGTCATTGTTGTGGTTCTGTCTTTTAAGAATATTGTTCAAGAAATGTAGATTTAATGCCAGTTTGAAACAGATCTAATGGTTTTTAATGACTTTTAAGGCCTTCATTTTGGCATAATTCCTATAATGACCTAATGCGCCGTGGAAACGCACTACTCCTACAGGACAAGAACACAGTACGCACTGGTCGGGCTGGGACCAAAACCAATTACCTTTAAAGTGCATATGACATGTTTATAAAATCAGTTGGATAATATCATTTTATTTCAGTGAAGCAGCATTTTCTATGAAGAAATGTTGGGCAGAAAAGTTATTCTTGTTTGATTTTTTTATAATGCTGACAGGAAATGACATAGAGGTAAAGTTCCATAGCAGTTTGACTCACTCATCACGGCAACAGATTACAATTGTTTACCTTCTTCTATGTCACTTCCTGTCGGTGTCCGATAAGGAAGTGAAACTATGAACATCACAAAAATGGCCAAACTAAAGAAAGCTGGGTACAAAAATCTTGCAAATCTTAAATATAATTGTGTTAACTGTTTTAGCAAAAATTTAATGGCTTTAAATGCTTTTTAATGCCTCGCTGGAAACCCTATACAAGTCCACTGATGACCGATCTAACTGCTAAGCCACTGTCGCCCCAAGTCTAATGTATATTTTGGTTTTCTGTGATCAATTCCAGAGCCCGCCACACCAGAGTAACGATGAATATAAAACTATGAGGTCTAAGTGAAATTGCATAAAGCCCTCCTTTGACTGGTTTGAAACTGCAGTGTTATTAAGGATGTAGCTTTTTTTTTTCCAATTGTAGCAAAAACAAATAAAGTTACAGTTCATATATACAGTGGAAAGATGGCTTGTTGAGATGTTGAGAAGTACAACCGCACAGATGGGACTGTGGGGGTCTCAAAAGGCCAGAGGGTCCAGGGTTGAGGAACAGACTGAGACTGAGTGAGGAGACGTTATCCTATTACAGTAGATGTGGTAAACGTGCAAAGTAAGTATTATGGAGTATGAAAGATGATAAGCACACAATTTCTAAGTGCCTTTTTTGTGTGTCTAAATTAAAGACAGTATGAGACGAGAACGTCCAGTTACTGCCACTCACTTGATGCTGATGGCGTACTCTGTGCACTCTTTGCTCCTGTTCCGGATGAGGAAGGTCCCGTGGTCTCTCTCCTGCAGCTCCTCTTCAGCCTGGGACCTGTTCATGGGCCCTGCAAACCTGAGCCAGCGTCACAACATGCACAGACATACAACATACAGTCAGCACAATCACTGATATATAAGCTAATAACATACTGCACAGCATAATTAGTTCAAATCAATCTAACTACCAAGATATACAATATTTGACCTTACAAGCAGCACCAGTCCTACATCAAAGATTAAATCAAGACTAAACTGGGTCAAAAACTGAAACTAGATCTAAAGAGCAAAAAGTCTAAGCAATGTATACCAGTACCGAGTATGTGTCTGTACTTTATAAGCAAATGTGTAAATTCCATCCATGTGACATCCATGATCCCAGCACTTACCACGGCTGTCCTGAGTAATCCACTGGTTTTGGTACCTAGGAGATTACAAAGAGCGTGGTTACTTTGTGATTCAATAAGTGTAATATGCCTTTTTGCCTTTAATGTAACAACACTCATTGATAGACTATACTTTATAGAGGTGGTAATGCTTTTGCAGGTACTAGAGCATGTCCAGGGCTACATCACAGGAGTTTTGCATTGTGACTCGGCCCACAGGATGTATCAGGGCCAGGGACAAGCGCAAAACCTGACTAGATTAGACTGTCAACGTGTCTTATTGATTTAGTAGCAAAAAAATAAATAAACTGAGCTTACACAGGGGCACGGCCTTACAGCGTCACCGGGAAAGAAGCCAATCTTGCTCGTTGCCAGGATTTTCCCCTGTAAAAAAAAGAAGAAAAGAGAGAGCACATAATCGCATTAAATTTGTCTGCGAGCGCCTCTTTCTCACTTGGCTCCGATAAATCCTTCGGCAATTAGCGCACAACGAGCAGCGCATCTCATCTGTGGGCCCCGAGTTCATTATGAATACGAGTATACCAGGAAACAAAGACCGTAACTCTATCATAATGGATGTCGAGCATTTGGATAAAAAAATGCTAAAGCCGTTCGGAGGTGCAAATAGCCTCATATGAAAAGCATTTGTTCTTAAGATAAGCAGCTTTATAGAGTATTAAACCAATTTGATCGACCAATTACCGCTGCTCAGATATTGATTCTCTGCTCCGCTTTATAACTCCCATTGATCGTTATTTTAAGTCAAAGACGTATATCACGCAGATGGGCCGATGAGCTTTTACACGTGAGTTATGCGCAGAGTAATCTAAGGCGCAGTGTTTTTCTACGGGTCAATTTGAAGAAAGAGACGCTATCCGGACGGTCGTGTGCGCTGCTAGCGAGCCGCGGCCATGCCCCGAGCTACTCTCCACGTTTATTATGCGAACAAATGCTCTTTGGGATCGCGCAGACCTGAGCGGTAACCAAATTGGAAAGCGAATCTTTGCCCATCTCTGTGATTCATTCTGTGTAATAACATTTCATCAAAGAGGGGGACTTTTTTTCTCTCTCTCTCTCATCCAAAGCTCTTCTCTATTTGTTATGGCATGATTAGCGTATGATAAAGATTAAACTTATTACGGCCCCGGCACAAACAGGCAGCAGCCAAAGGATCAAATGAAATTACGGTGATTGATTGTATTGTTCGACCGCCGGGATGGGGGATAATTGCCTTCTGGGTAACGCGGGATATGAATTCTCAGTGTTCTGTAATTCCATCCTCTGGCGCCACCGGGGAGCGCGGAGACACAGGCGTCCGACGGCGAGGCCTCAATGTAAACAAATGGTTGGGATCTACAGGCAGCAGTTATGACAAAAATATAAAGAAACACTGTGATTTAATTACACATCGATCATTTATAACTTTTGTGCCTGTTATTGGTTAAAGGGATGGTTAATGGACTCAACTCATATAGAGCTGTTCTACCTTTATCAGCACTTTACAGCAAGGAACCAGTCACCCATTCACACGCTCATTCACACTGGTGTACGAACTGGACACAAGCAGAATGACTTTAGTGAGACATTACAATATGATCAGGCATTTGCAATATATTGATTTATCACATGAGGCTAAAGCTTTTTGTTGTGGTAACATGAGAAATGCGAATTTTAACACAAAACCGCTCATAACTCCGCATCAACGGCAGACGCCTGCCCTTCGCTGACTCCGTTTCCTGTTTGCCTGCGTATGTACATATGTGGGAATGGGTTTGATGCTACGGTCGCCAGACTCAATCGTTGGTACAGCGGTGTGTCTGGTTTCCAGGCAACCACTTCACAGCACAGTACTCACGGTAAAAGGATTTAAATAACATTGTAACCACGGAATAATAACAATAATGCATTTTACAACCCTGTTTCCATATAATAACCAGGAAAATACTTAACATGTTTCCTGGTCTGCAGTCTACAGCAGGGGTAGGCAAGTTTGCCTGGTGGGGGCCAATTTTATTCCTTCATTGTAAAAAGACCATGAGCCTAACCTGCCAATTAAATGCCCAAAGTAAAGCACCACTTTCTTTGTGGTCAGACCGCCTTTGCTCTGCACAGACCCGTCTGATCTCAGAGCTAAGCAGGGAAGGGCCTGGCTGGTACTTGGATGGGAGACCGTTTGGGAACATTGGGTGAATGCAGTGAGTGAGTGGTTGGTGGTGGTCGGAGGGGCCGACTGGTTGCCTCACTTTCGTAAGTTTACCCCTGGGCAGCTGTGGCTACAACAGTAGCTTCCCACCATCAAGTATGTCATGAATGAATAATGACTACAGTGTAGTGCTTTGAGAAACTTGGTAATACAGGCTTGTAAAGCACAATACAAATGTAAGCCATTATCTTTATTCTACAAATGCCAGTGTTGTACATAATAAATGACCTAATTGGGTGTTCTGTTTGGAAATGTTGAAATTGATAGTATTTCCCCAAAAGTCAAATCAAAAACTTGTTTTAACAATTATTATTAATTATTAACAAAAAGGACAATGTAATACAATAATTGTTATTACACGTTTAGGTATCATGCTATTTCCATAGTATAGTATTACTGTGCTGTACAAATAAAGTGCAGATTTTACTTTGTCCTTTGAGCTTATTTCCCCAATGTGTCTTTGTAGTGTAATGAACTGAACTTTGGACGAAAAGACTTGGACCCATCTGGCTCATTCATCTTGCCATCAACATTCAGTCCCTATGAAAAATTCACACACATTTGCCTAATGCCTATTTTTCCAAACAACAGCTTTGATGAGAATGTAGACGTGTTTGTCTTATAATGATAATGGCACCCTTTTCTATCGCGCTGGTTGACGAGCTTCACAATGTGCCGGGCAGTGTCGTAGTATAATATTCAATCACTTGGTGGTTGCTGGCTACGTCTCTTGCTCCAGGGCAGACTGAGACAAAGTGTGACTGCCAATCTTTGCCTAGGGAAGGGTGAAGTCTTGCCTATGGGCACATCCATCATTTGGACCAGACTCCCAACATTTACATATAAGGCAATCGACTTGATTAATTGAGAATTATTAGGCAGTTTGTTGGTCAGAGAAACTCACTTCAAACTGCCCCGTTGTTTCACGCCTGTCCCCTTACAGAGGAACAAAACCAGAAACAGGAAGTGAACAACCCTCTGACGCCGCACTGAGTTACACCCAGGGACCCGGGATAAATGTCCAGCACTTCAAAAATAGATAAGGTCAAGTGCTCTGAAGCGCTGTGAGTTGGCTGCTAAATGCGTCGGTACACGAGGTTACGCGCTGCCATTAAACGCCCCAGCGGAGGCCCAGGCGTGTGCTGTTTTATTGTCTCAGTGTGGCGTGTAATTAATCAGCGGCAGCGGCTAATTGGTTAGATCATCCGATGTGTGATTCAATCTGAGGGAGAAGGGGAGGACACGGGGGCAGCAGAGGGTCTCTCCACATCTCACTCGTCTCTAATTGAAACTGACCCCATAATAAACGTCCCGGGGCGCGTTTATGGTCTGTCCACGGCTGTGACTGCGGCGGGGGGAGTGATGGATACGGGGAAACCAGCAAAAAAAAACTTGATGACTGGAGAGAGGGCCGGCCAGAACACGCTTGTTAGAAAGTATTTGACCATTTCTTATTATTGCTCTACACTGTTTGCTGCATATCCTCCAACATAGAACCAGAGCAGGCTGTATAGTGGCTGACTAGTTAATGCCTCACAGCAACAAGAGTCGATTTCATACAGAGTTTGCATGGTCTCCCCATGTTTGAGTGCATTTCCTGCAAATGCAAAGGACACATCTCTCTATGGTCATAATCCTCCTTTATTTATGCGTTATTATTTTGTCTCCCGGGAGAGAAATTTGACTTGGAGGAGAGTCAGTTGCAAACAAATACAAATACATTAACACATTACTAAAAAGCACATTACAGAATAAAGATATAAACCCCCAAAACACCCACAGTGGCCCGGCTTAACACAGTCACATTTGTTGTTCTTACAAACGAGAGGGAACCTAAACCTTCTCCCAGACTGCAGCAGCTCGTACTGACAGCTGAGCACGTGAGAAGGATCGGCTATGATTTTATGAGCCAATAAACAATAAAAAGTTAACCCTAGATCGATATGTTTATTGACTTTCTAATAAAACTACTGCACATCCTCTACAGATTAAGGGAGTGGCTGAGCTTTGTCAATAGGGCCAAAGGACAAACCAGTTTGTGAAACTGTAAACAGCCTTATGTGAGATGAAGACGCCACAGATGAAAGGGATATTGTTGGATTTGAACTACTTTTACATGGTCGTTTTCTTTGCTGTGTTGTTATTAGAGACACGCCAAGGAACGCTAGTAGACTATAGTCGCATTTCAACCGGAGCGTTTTGAGGATGTTTCGACAGGCCCCGCTCCTGCTCCAACCCCAGACCACTTCAGCCCTGGCGTCTGGAGCTTTTTGCTTGTTGGACTGGATGAGGGGGGTGGGGGGAAGAGACACAACTTGCAGCTATGTTTTGATTAAGAAAAGGGAGAATGCACTTGAGAAACAGTTTCGAAGCAGAGCAGCCAGCGGCCATTGGGGATGACCCCCCTCAAAACTAACAGGCCTCGAGTGGTTTGTCCCGCTCCGCTCCTGTTGAAATGAGGCTTAAAACGCAGAGCCCGAGCCTCTCTTTGCAAAGATGATCTACTCAAACAAATGTCAAGTAAATAGTTACAAATATATATATTTAGTATTGAACAAAAACGTACCAAATTATTGAAAAAAATTCCTTTCTGTTCCAAATAGTAAAAGCACTCTGACAGTTGTATCTTAATATGTTGAGCTGCTGTGCCTGGTATTTTGACTTGTGTAATAAATATTTTACGATGACTTGTGACAGTCTCTCATCCATACACTGAAGCTGCTGTTTTCCAGCGCCCGACACGGCGTGCCCCGACACGGCGTGCCCCGTGTCGGGCGCTGAGCCGCGGCGTGTTATTTTTTTTCATAGAGTCCCAGCTGTCGAGTTAAAGAGGGACACGCACCTGCCACCAGGAGCTGTGCAGATCGGCAAACATCACTTCAATCACGTCCCCCGTGCGAACGCTGAGGGGGGGTCCGCACTGGGGACAGGGGACACCGCTGTAGTCTCTGATCACCACCATCCTGGGCAAACCTATGACGGGGGGAGATGAACGTACGAGTCACAATCCATGCACGGGTGAGATATAATAAAGGGTTTACTGTATAGAGAGAGCAGCAGGTTAGGTTTAATGCTTTTAGATGCAATTTAAACTCTTACCCCCCACTTTAACCAGTTCCGCTTTATCCACATGTACAGTAAAAGCTTGGCCAGTGTAACGCCTGGCTTTTATGTTTTTGATTGTGTTATTGCGGCTGTTCTGGCATGTTTTTGTTGCTCTTTTGACGCTTTTTTTCAAGAAGCTTTAAGATAATGCCGAATTGGAGAACATGTGCTTGGTTCAGGTGGCGCTTTAAGAGATTCATGCCAAAAACACAGTATTTTAAATCTCACAAATATTAACAAAAAAAAAAAACATACAGAAGAATGATGGAAAATGGAAAACTTTTAAACCATATAACCTTACCCAACCGTAACCCAAATCTTAAGTCAAATGGAGCAATGGACTTTATTTATAACAAACAATATTAGACAAGTTTTTAGTCTAAAGTGAAAACTAAAAACAAACCGCCCTGTTTTTTTTCCCACACAATACTTTCCTTGTCATTTAATATCCCTGCGGCTGCTTATCCGCTGCACTTTCTCTTATCGCGCCCTGTGACTGCTATTGTTATAAACATGTCAGCCTGACCGACTCCTATCCCGCCCCGTACACATGTCCAGGTCCCGCTGCGTTTTTGATCAAGCACTGTCCAAAAAAAAAAAAGAAAAAAAAAAGGCAGAGCAATTTCCTCCTTCCACAAATTCATCTCTTTGATTCCTGTACAATATGGGACTAACACAGCCACGAGCGGCGCGCTAAAGCTAAGACGAAACGCTCCTGTCACCATCGGAGACACGGCCACTTACTCTCCCCCAGCCTCGCGCATCCCTCGCTCGCCCATCGCCTTTAGCCACGCGGGCCCATAGCTCTTCCCCCTCAGGAGGCCATTAGCTGCCAGTGTCCTCCCATGATTGGAATATCTCTGTTTTTAATAGGAACAATAAGCACGCCTGTCCGCCTCGTATAAAGCCCCTTATGTGAATTGATTTATCACGAAGATGGGTGCAAGTACTTTTTCTCCACGGCCCACTGCATTTATTGGAATACAGGCGATTTCTTCTCTACTATTTACTGTACGCAAACGGGTATGCAAAATATATTTATTATCGACATATTTTTAGACGAGTCGATGTGTTAATCTCTCTGACCCTCTCGCTCGCTCTCTCTCTCTGCAGTTGTTGTTGATGCTTGTGGCTTGCAAGTTTGTTATTCCGCACTTCACTGTACATCATTAATGTTACTGTGAACTTTCAGTCTGGAAAAACACAGAATAATTGTGGAAGGCGGAGCCCCGTTTCCGTGTTACAGTGGGACAGTAAACCGTGTTACAAGTCACCTGCCAAAGCAACAAACTACTGCGACATACAGTTTTGCCCGCGTCTCTTCTGGACATTTTTAGCCGGAGTGAGCGAGCTCCACCTCCACCACAACACATCGCACGGCTAGGCTTTTAACTCTTTCGCTCACTCGGACGGATTCATTCACACGCGATCAACAACGATCCAACAATCCGGGGTCCGAAAGCATGTTTTCTTCAGACATTTGATCCAGGAGAGAAGTGCAAAGAGGAGGACAGGAGGAGAGGACAGACCCACGGTGGAGAGACTATGAAAAAATAAGTTAAAACCTAGGACATGGAAATAAGCCACTATATTGTATTTTTAACTCAGAACATAAGCCATCATTACTCGCTTACATGTGAGCCTACATTATTACACGACTCATGTACTCAATATAAATGATCCACTGTCAATGTGATGACGACTCGACTCCTTTAAAAATCTGTAGTTGTTAAAGCCCTAATTCCTATTAATACACACACTCTCCATCATGTGTTTATGCTTTATTTGATTGTAAATGCCTTTTACGGTGGAGCATACCTAACTTTAAACATAAAGTTTTGTGACTTTTGGTGGCTTGTGTCAGCGCATTTCCCAGAACACAGCTCGGGCTTCCCTCACCTTCATTAATATTTGATCAGAAGCGTGAGGTGGTTAGAAAGACGTCTACGACCATACAGCATTAAAAAAAGCATATAAGCATTTAAACAGCCCTTTGAATGACAACCATTTTGAACCAAAGCGTGGAGATAAAGGAGCAGATTTGTTCAGGTCTTTCCAGTGGTTATGATGCATTGACCTGGGTCTTGAGGGCCGACAATTTCCTGCGGACGCAAGATGGAAGAGAACATGTTACTGACAATCAAAGCTAGATTAGAGAAATAACAAGTACTCAAAGAGGAACGGATTGCATTTAAACTCTTCAGATTGTGATGACCCGTGGAGGGCACTGGGTCGGTAAACAATTTAAAAGGTTTGTTTTCGGAGCCTGTGTTCTTCAGAACTAAAATAATTACCCAAAGAGCCCAAACAGAAACATCTTCAAATCCAAACGTGCCCTATACGGGATGAACAAGGGTATTTCAGATTCAAACATGCTCAAATTAAATACCGCTTTTACTGGTAATTGTATTGCTGACGTATTCACAACTACCTTTCGCTCGCTAAAGTGGTTTATATTTACTTTTTTTTGCTGTTCTTAATAGAGGTCCGCCGATATGTGGGTATTTTGTAATATCGGCCAATTTAATGCTCATACAAGGCCGATATCTTCGGAAACATTGCAGTGAAAATTGGCACACCTCGGATCGTATTTTATATATTTTATGTTGCAGACTTTTGCTTATAATTTTGAATCCATAAGAGATAGACTTACCATTTTTTGTTTGGGAATCTGCTGATTTTTATACTTTGAAACAAGCTCCCTCTGAAGTACCTACTAAACATGAATGTTTTGAATAAATCAGCCCTATGCCTGTAATAAAGCACACCCTGCAGATCAACACTGACCCATTTCACAGTTTAGAAGCATCATACGCAGGATTATAGACAAGACATTTGGAAATATTGGCTGTGCATATCGACATCGGCCAATAAAAATCCCCAAAAATCGTCACTGACCTTAAAATAATCTATATCGATCGACCTCTTGGTTCTTTAGCCTATCCACTTACAGTAGGCCCCCTGATTCCTAATACATTTATATGACTGGTTAAGGCAACCCACCTCACCATTAAGTCTGTCTGCTACCTCATTATGTGACTTTGAAGACACGGTTGAGACGATCTTTATTTTTATTTATATTCTGCCTGCCTTTTTTTATTTAAGTGAGTGTGATCTTGGCTATACTTGAGAATGTGAAAAAGCTAAGTTGCAGCAGAAGGAGCCGTGATCACAGACTGTTGCGTGTGGGCAGAGATTCACTGTTAGATCAGACAAAACACAGAGAAACAACAGCTTTCATTTAAGGATTGTTTGGCATTCAGGGTGAAATTTTTTATTTACCAACTTTCTATGTGGTGTTTGACTATTTTTTTCCTCAGAATTGCAAATTAACCTACAGGTACAAATAAAGCAACCTAACCTAACCTGTTCAAAAACTAGCAATACTACCTTAAGTTTAAGATAAGACAGAAACATGGACCATTCAAACAAAGGTAAGGGCATGCTTTGTTTCTACTATTACAGGACAGGACAAATGTTGGCATATTCCATGTTGTGATATTTATAAACATTCAAACAGAGGAATGAGGGGAAATTGTAATATTCCAAACTAAATTGGACACAACGGGAAACTTTTGAGGAAAAGATTTTTTGGCAGAATTGCAGATGAATTTGAATTTGTTGTAGACCAGAGTTATGACACATTTGTGCTGTAAAAATAGTTGAGCAATGCCATTGTTGGAGGTTCTGTCTCTAAGGAAAAACTGAACTTATTATTATTTCATTGAACGCTTTTAAGTCCAGAGTGTGAGCACTTGAGACGACCTTTTTACATTGTAACAGTATTTCATTATGTGTAACTGTATGTAATTTGTACATTTGTAACTCCTTTGCTGCCTCTTGGCCAGGACTCCCTTGAAAAAGATGTTTTTAATCTTAATGGGACTTTTTTGGTTAAATAAAAAAAAAAAACATATAATATATTTTATATAAGACAATTTGATTGAATGCCAGTTCATATTAATGTGTTAGAATGGCCCAGTCAAAGTCCTGACCTAAATCCTATTGAAAATCTGTGGAAAATCCTGAAAACTGCCGTTCACAAACGCTCTCCTTCTAATTTGACAGAGCTTGAGTTGTTTTGTAAAGAGGAATGGGCTAAAATGTCAGTCTCTACATGTGCAAACCTTGTAGAGTCAAACCCCAGAAGACTTGCTGCTGTTATTGCAGCAAAAGGGGGTTCCACAAAGTATGAATTCATGCTGTATGAATACTTATGCACGCCCCACTTTTCACTTTTCTATTTTTTGAAAGATAACAAAATCATGTATCATTTTGCTTTCACTTCACAGTTGTCTGTTACTTGTGTGTGAACTTTCAGTAAAACATTCAATATTAAATCTTTATGTTTAGGGTTGTAAACATGACAATATGTGCAAAGTTCAGGGTGTATTAGTACTTTCGCAAGGCACTGTACCCAAGGATATTTAGTGTAGAAAAGTCCAGTGATCCTTGTTAAATGATATTGATCCGTAATATCATGACAATGGAGAGTAAAGAGTAAATTCAATTTTTCACTCAGAGAAAGCCACTTTAAAGAAAGTGGTACCGGCAAATATCGTGTATCGGCAGATACTCAAAACCCAGTATCGGTATAAAAAAATTACTCAGTTATTGTGTCAATTGAGCAACTTTATCAATTACTGATCATTAGCGGTTGCATTGAACACATCCTTGAAGTTTTAACCTTGATGTGAGTTTAGCCGGAGATCTTACCTTGGAGCGAGTCTTGCCGCAGTCTGCAGTGTCACGAGAGAGACAGATAGGGGCAAAAGTGAGAGGAATACAGTATGAGACTGTGGGTTTAGTGACATACAACCTCAGCTGCCAACCTGCGTGGCCCCTATCACCCACTCCACGAATGCATAAAGAGAAAAGAAGGGGGGAGTGGGGGGGGGGGCTGCTGCTAAGAAGAACCTGTCACTGGCTGGACCTGCCACCTGTCTAAGGTCCAGAGAGATACAGGAGCAGAGCACAGGCAGGAAGCTTAGACTGGTCTTTTAGGCACAGACTTTGGGACACTTTTAAACCGTTTTTAATACATACAGAATACCTTAATGTTTCCAGTTTCCACATTTCAAAAGAAGTCTAATGTGCAACATGCTTTTGATGTTTCAGCAATGGTACACTGTATTTAACTACAGGTTTTACAGGACAACTTTTACATACTTTTTTGAGTCAAATCAGAAATACCACAGTGTTCATGCTATGGGTTGCCAGATCCCTAAAACTGGTGATGAAAAAGCCTAAATATATGACCGCTTCAGGCAAACCATCTAGCATTTAATTTCCAAGTGCCATTTTAAAAAGGTCAGATATAGCAAAAGTAACATTGCACTAATTGCTTGCATTGGTGCTTTTATGTTGCAGTTACCTGTTCTTCCACACAGCCCCATTCGACCAAGACACTCCTTATGAGCCCCCAGGCCACATTTAAGACACAGGTACCCCTGGTTAAAGATGCCCCTGGAACAGAGAAACGCAAGGTGTAGAGTAAATGTCTTGACATTTTGGATCTGTCTGCCTTCTGTGCCAGTGTGCAGATAAGAAAGAAGAGGAAATGTCCTTCAGCGTGATATAGAAAACATAGCTTCAAGTTATATTCATTCTGATTTCTAAAAGAGGAATTAAACAAAACCCCCGAGGCACGATGGAAATGTCATTTTTTTCTTGTTTTTTTCTCCCAACAGGTACAGTATATATCCACAAGAACCAAACTCTCCTTATAGCAGACATATACAGACCAACAGAAGGTTACGTCATCATTGTAGTATGCTATAGACTGGTGCTATGTGATTGAAAAAAGCATAATAACCCCTCTTAAATATATGTATGGTGCGACTGTAGTATGGTACATGAAGGTGGTACAGAACCACCTGACATTAGCGAGACTCCTCCAGCTCTGATAAGAGGAGCTGGGCCGTCAGACGAATGACACCGGGTTTGGAGCCCATCCCTACCGTTACCACACCTGACAGAGTTAAAGTACCTGAGCAGGAGGTGGCAGTAGCTGCAGGACATGATCCTCTCAAATGTGTGCATCTTGAACTGGTGGTAGTTGTGGTTGGCTTTGTCCGGCCGGATATTTGATCTGAAAGACATATACAAAATTTAGCCAAAGCAAAGTTTTGTTTTGTAAAGAAGCTCTTTATAGTCATTAGCTTGTTTTTTATTATACACTTTCACAGACATGAACAAAGATAACATACAATTTTTTGCGAGCCAAATCATAACTGTGGGTAAACATTCATTGAGGCATGTATTTCAATGGCGAACTGAAATCAACTTTTTGTCAAGTGCACCAGAGGAAGCCACTTATGCTGAGTGTTCCAATAGTGTAAGTGAGGACTCTTTGCAATTTCCACTTTTTCAATGTGTTTTTTTCCCCCAATGTTATTTCTAAAAAGCAAAGAGCACAACAACGTCTACGAAAAAAGACACTTGAAAACGGTGTCTTTTTATAATGGATTTTGACAACAAACACTAGGCATATAACCCTGACCTCAACCTGCACCGCATGAAAGTAGCCTCACATCAGAGAAAAAACAAATACAACATTAAAGCCGCAAGCGGCGATAAAGGCCCTCGCCCCTGGCGCAGTCCCCCCCCTTGCGACCGCCCCTGCTCGCTCTCGCCCAAACCTGCTCTCGCCTCGGCCTCACACCCATCGTGGTTTCTTGGGCCAGTTAACTCCGGCCCACTCTCGCCTGAGGCTTCATCACACCCCGGTCTCAATCTTGTCCCAGGTAGCTCCGGTGCCGGCCCACTCTTGCGTCAGCTTTAAGGCCCCGGCCTCACGCTCGCCTCAGCTGTGCTTTTCACTCGTTCTATAGTTGAACTTCAGACAGAACTTCAGACAGAGGTTTACAGGACGGCAACTCATACTGATCCGTATTTGATGTTTGACTCTAACCATCCACTCCAGCACAAACTAGGGGTCATCATGACGCTCAGACAGAGAGCTAAAGAGGTGCCTACCAGTGCAGAAGGAAAGACCAAAGAGGAGCAACATGTCCAGAGAGCCCTCTCAGACTCCGAACTGGTCTTTCACTAAAGCACAAAGGGCAAGAAGACCCAAAGAACAAGACAGCCAGACTACAGAGCCCAGAAGAAAGGGAGTTTTTTTTCATGCCACCCAAATGACTCGGTGAGTTTCCGTCGGCGTTTAGCGGGTCAAAAATGAGATCGTTGACGGAGAAAAAAAAGAAAAAAACAAATAAACCACCCAAAAACAATAGTCCCTTGCTATTGCGTCCGGCTCGGGCCTAAATATGCAAGTTCAATGGCCACTTTACTAGGATCACATTGCTTACTTCAAAGTAATTCAAAGTGTGTTATACAGTATCTATATGTCAACCAAGAATGAGTCTAAAATAATAAACAACCGCCGTAAAACAACATTGGAGAAAACATCCTTTACTCGGGTAAATAATGTATTTTCAGCTTCTGCCATCTCTGTTCCGTTGGTTTGAACTCTGGCAAGTTTTTCCTAAGCTTTCCTCCTCTGAATACAGTGAGTTTCTTGCTGCTTTTATTGATTACATATTTGCCCTCATTTTGTTTGTATTTAATGATGTATTGTTTGACATGTGCACCATTCCCCCCCGATTGTTTTCTCCATTTCAGGTCTGCAGCACATCGCAACAGACCGAATAATAATAATCAAGTATTCTGTGAGCACTGTATTTCTGCACAAAAGCGTTGTTTCAGTCAGTCTTGATGTAATGTCAAAACAACATTGTATTTTTCCCGCGTCGACATAACAAAGCACGCACCGTGGAAGTTCCCCAGCGAAAGCCTCCCACTGTTAGAAAATATTACAAAAGATACGGCTTCCAAAAACACATTTATTTGTTCATTACCAACTCTGGGAAAGCTTTCGTGTTTTCGAAACGACATTGTGACATTGTGCTGCAAAAATGTCAGTGGTATGTTGATTATTATCAAATGGCGCACAGCATTGAGTCAGCATGTCTCTCAATATTTTACTTTTCCAATCATCTTTTTTACTGTATTCTTATGTTTCTTATGAACACGTTTGTTCGGAGTGTGCTGTGGTGTATAAACCGAATTTATGAAGGTAAAGTGTTAACGCTAACCAATGTGGATTTTAAATTGATATTGGTTTATTATATTGCGAATTCAGAGGAAAATCTGTTTTTCTGGGGAGTCTCCTTGTGAGGCGGGAGCAATAACTGCTGCGCCACAGCACCACCCACATTGTTGATTACACAATCCCCATCTCTGCAGAGCCGTAGGACGATTTTTTTGTTAGGGGGTGTTGAAGGACAAAATGTATCCCAAAAACGCCTTTTCTGTGCATATTTCCTATTTATTATGATTGCCTGCAATTCACAAACTATCCACCAGGGGGTGCTGCAGCGCCCTCAGCACCCTGGGTTCCCACGGCCTTGCATCTCTGTGCAGAAATATCTAGAACCTTTATAAAAATTCTACTAAAAATATCCTATATTCTGGAAAAAAAAACTCTTTTGCTCAATTAAAACTAGCAGGGAACATGTGTGCTCCACTTTGTCGTAGCGCTTACATGGCCATCTCGAACTGGTCCAGCCACTTCTTCTTGAGCTCTCTGGTTTTGAAGAAAAGTTCGAAGCCCGTGTGCCCCTGCTGATGTGTGATGTAGAACCCGTAGCACCACTGAGGAAGAGAAGTCAGACACAAGACAATTATAAAGACACAGGCGGTTTTCCTGCCAAATCGGTCACAAAGAAACGACTGCAATGGCGAGGACGTCACATTTAGGAACTATGTCACAGTCATTCATGCAGATCATTTGACGGTGTTCTGGGGATAGGAAGTTCTAGAACAATGCAACTGTCGTGAATAAATGACAAAACGTTGTGAAACTCATGCATCAATGAACGGCTTTAGCAAATAATGGAATCCAAATATCTAGGGCTCCTGAACGCTCAAACCCTCAAACCAGAGAAATTGTTTTCCATTAAGTGGATGAAAGTCTCCGCTTGTCCTGTGTGGAAAATGGCCAGCTACAGTATGTCTTTATTGCCATTTATTGGAACGATAATGACATATAAATCGTGGCACCGAGGCGCAGGTGAGTAGCCAATGTTACAAACTAAACTGACTGATAATGATTGCTATAATACGATCTATAGAAAAGAAAGGAAGCTTCTGCGCAAATTCAACCTCGAAGACCTACCAGCTGCATTCATTCATCACCTCGGCACCGGCAGCTCTCTCCAATCATCCAATCACAGACCCTGCTCAAGCTCCCTGGTCAATCACCCATCCGTTTCCCAGCCGTGCTACGACCCTCCTCCACCCCTTTCTCCACCTCTCCTCTCCTTAGCTCTGCTCGTCGTCGACTGGCCAACCCAGGTCTTCTCTCCTGCCACCACCAGGGTCCAGGCTCGGGGGGAAGATTCTGGCTATCGTTCATCAGTGCCGTGCATTTCATATCGTTCGTTCCATCTCCCGCCCCAATAATGATTCATGTTTGTTAATAAAACACTCATCACCGCCAATCTGTCTCTGTGA
Source organism: Proterorhinus semilunaris (assembly GCA_021464625.1). NCBI lineage: Eukaryota > Metazoa > Chordata > Actinopteri > Gobiiformes > Gobiidae > Proterorhinus > Proterorhinus semilunaris. The sequence goes on along the minus strand of CM038358.1, from coordinate 26,297,416 downwards.
GTCTTTTCACGTTGAAATGTGACCTATGCTCTAAGAAAAGTGTGATAGGATCTTTGTCATTCTTTTTGCTTGATCAACCCCAACTTTACTAATAAGTACTAGAGATGATATATCCAACATTTTTGCCAAATAGTCTTGGATAAAGCTACATTTCGCTCCACTCCTGCCCAGCACTGCCTCATAACCCCCTCCTGCCTCTCCCTGTAGCTGCGCGAGTATAAACCTTGCCTATGGCGCTGTATTATGGATCATTTTTCAATCGATTCTCAAATCTCGTGACTTTTGGCCCCGCGCTAATCTGCTCAGGCTCGTCGTGTCGCGTGGGATAACGGCTACAGCTCGTCTCTGATTGGTGGAGATGTGAAGAGGAGAGTTTTAAAGCCGCGGAGAGTCCTAAATCATTGATGGGAGAGTGGGTGCTACAGAGGCTTCATTTAGTTCAAAATGATCTATAGCTTCAGGCAGCCTTGGAGGAGCGCGCACATTTATCAGCTGTTATTAGCATGTCTGCCCCACGCCGTGTGTGTGTGTGTGTGTGTGTGTGTGTGTGTGTGTGGTGACATTATTGGCAGGGTACAGTGTCTACTTAGTTGGTCACACATGCACAGCAAAGATATACATCACAGGTGGTGGCTATTGCTGACGTTTTAAAAGAATGGGACATTATGGTAAGTAGCAGCAGGCGTTGGATCGGTCTCCCAGTGGAAATCATACAACTATAAGGGTCCAGACATGGCGTGGGAGGGGAGTTTTCTGATGCCAATTACTATATGCAACAGTATTTATTGTTCATCCATTAAACCAAAATCAAGACTCAGAGGCTGTTGAGGTCTAAAAGTTTGGTGTTTGCATTCCATTACGAAAACCTACAAGAAACCCTAAAACACCTGAAATAAAATTGATCCTGAAGCATCATAGGAGCCACCGGGATGGAAAGTAAAGGCGCCAAGCTAACCGCTGTTGGTCAGGTCTACGTTCTGAAACATTACGTGTCCAAAGAATGAGATCAGCTGACGACCTGAATGACCCGGTTATTCCATTAATGGATTTCCTCTTCCCTCATGGCACGAGCATATTCCAAGATGACAATGCCAGGATTCCTCGGGCTCACATTGGGAAAGAGTGGCTCAGGGAGCATGAGACATCATTTTCACACATGGATTGGCCACAGGCAGTACAACAAAATGTTAGGGCTTTTTAACCTTTTTTTTTTTGGTCAGGCAGTGTACAATGCAAACATAATATCTTGATTAGTTAAAACTATTGGAATTAAGTATATTTGACCTTAATTTGAGCAATTCCCCCTCAGTTATTAGATTTAATAACTAAGAATTAAGTGCAAGATATTTGTTCTTCTTTTAAATGCAATATAATCTAATGCTCGTTTTATTATTAAGTGCAAAGACTCCATTGACTTGTTCCATTGGCATATCATTTTCTTCTCAAATCAAGGTCTTAATTCAAGAAACTTAATTTGAAATTGGCTCTCGTAGTGCAGAATAAGTGTCTTAGTGGAGGTTTATTCAGCACTAATGTCTTGTGGAACCAGGGCTTGTGTTCATTTGTAATCCTGATTATGTTAAAGCTAACAGAGCACAGAAATGGGAATAAATCACACGTGTAAAAAAAAAAAAAACATCATGTAAATAAATAAAAGAAAAATAAATATTTCTAATTGCAATAAATTAAACCAAAGTCCACAAAATGTCGCCTGGCTGCATATCTAAAAATACCTTTTTGGCCTCTCTGTCAGAGGTGGGGTTGTTTGTGACCTTGTAGTAGTGCAGATCCAGGACGTCCTTCATCTCATAGTTGTAGCCTCTTCTTTTGCAAATGATCACAGCGATGTCAAACAGGAAAATATGCCTAAAAAAAACAAAGACAGTTTCAATAATAGCGCTATCAAACGCATACATTTACCTCAACATGTCCTCGTTGTTTAAAACGACATGATTAATGGTTTGTGTTTCGCATAATTGCATTTTTTTGTCTAACCCAGAATTATCAAAACGTGGTTAACATCCAATAAAAACATGCACATTTCCTGGTCTAGTGCCGACGAGTGATGGATGAGAGCCATGTTTGATTCACAATAAATAATAGCAAATCTGAGACCATTTGTACGGCAAGCTGTAATTCATTTTTGCAGTACTAAAGATTGGATTCGCGCCGGATTTGCAGCACGTGCCAATTTTCCAGCCGCGTTGATGAAAAAGTGGGCTACACCGGGCGTGATTGTTGAGGAATTTGATTTGGCGTGTGCTTATGACTCCCACGTGGAAATTGTTCCCGAAAAGGATCATATTTAAAATGCATTGGAATGTATAATGTTTCATGTGTGGTGGTGCCGGAGACTTGGCAGGAAGCAGGAGAGGTGGTGTAACGTGGCAAATGGGGGTTACCTAATACTATAATAAATGTTATGATGGTACACATTATGTAAGGTGTGGTCAGGGTTGATGTAATTACAAGGCAAGTTTCCATTGGGGAAGTACACCATAGATCGGGTAAGTATGACACGCCGTTTAATGTATATCGTTGGGAGCAATACCGATACCAAAAGTGCAAGGCAGTGGGGACAAATATTGTGCTAATATTGATATTGATTTATTTCTGTTTCAACAAGTAAACAATTCAGTTCACAGGGCACTTAAGAGTAACCAAGAGGACATTTCGACTACGCTTGCCGACTTAACCTCTAATTTCCCGACTTAAGTGCATTTTTTCCAGTTCAGCGTGAAATCGAAAAGGTTACAGACTATAGGCCAGGGTAAAGCCTCGTTTGAAAGCGAAGACCGACAAAACTCATCAAAACAAATCCTTATCGTCGCATTGTTGCTGTGTTGTTGTCACTTTTTTTTTACTTTTTTCTCTCTTTGCTTTATTGTTGCGTTTTCGTCACACATTTTTGTCACTTCTTTTCTTTTTTGCATTTTCATCCTCATTTACGTCAAATTTTTGTCACTATTTTAACGCTTTTCTCAAGAAGCTTGCAGATTTTGGGTAAAGCCAAACTAGAGAAAATGTGCTTGGTTTAGGCGGGGGTTAAGAGGTTAAAGGGGCATTATGCAACTTTTCATGGGGAAATAAAATATATTTTGATATATCGACAAATCGATATTTGTGCGTATTTGTGGCTGTATGAGTGGTCAGCATGGCGGCTTTACTTTCCATCACAGTGGTCACTAGGACGCTCCAGGATCAAGTGTTTGGAAGGTTTTTACTGTTGATGGACCCTCTCCCCAGAAAACCTACAAAACAATTGATCCTGGAGCGTTGTAAAGACCACTGTGATGGAAAGTAAAGGCGCCATGCTGACCACTCACACAGCCTCTGGGTCACTACAAGTTCAAATACGCACAAATGTCAACTTCATTTTTGATCCCTTGGACTCTATCTCATATGTTTTGGATATTGTACAATAAAAGACTGAAACATCATATGGTTATACCTATAGCATACAAAACATTTTGGAACCATTTATTATATACTGTATTATAGCTTTATTCATTGTACTCAGTCAGACATAAATAAGACCATTATATTGCCATCATCACCAGTTTTTAAGCATGGCAATGGCATTTTGGTTGTCGTTATCCTGATTTGTTTTAGATCCCCACACGCTTGTATGAGGCTAAACTACATGGTCAGCATTTTTATACATTTAAATTGCCTCAACCTTTTTCAAATGGACTCATCTTATGTTTGACTATTTTACAGTTTTCATGATAAAGAAGAATATCAGTTTACATTTTGTTGTTCGCATCAGTACAACCCTTATCAAATACTTTTCTTCTGTAATTGTTTGCCTCGTTAGGGCACCAGAAAGGTACCTCAATCTCAGTCTGCTGTGCAAAACACGGACTTTAACAAACATTCCTACATTTGGAAAGATACAGTGGCATAATTTTTTATTTTTCTTAGCTTTAGTTGAAAGATTCCCAATTAGTGAAGCAGTGAAGCAAACAGTTCTGGAAACTTCTCTGCTTTGCTTCAACATACAAGCGCTAGTGACAAAAGTAAACTAAACTAAATACAGCAGTATTTTGCAATTAGACAATGTAGAGTTCAGTTCAATACTTTCCTGGCATAGTTTTATTTTATGAAGAAATGCTGTACCTTGAAGCAGAACTAAGTAACTTTTTTACCTTAATAAATCTTTTCGTAGGGGTAATACAAATGTCAATGGATGATTGGGGCGTCTTTAATCTCCCGCCACCTGAAAACCACACTTGGCTCCGACCCGGAGCCCCAATACACACTAATGGACAACATCTCCCTTGCTGCTCTCAGTTGCATTTCTGAGGTTAATGACATGGCACAGGTCAGTCCTGACTATATTCTGTCTATAGCTTTTGGTTTGTTGATGAATATTTTGCAAAACATTGTATCACGATCAGAAGAAGCTAACAGTCTATCGGCCAAAGCTAACTTTAGCAGTATTTACAGCCAAGTTTGAGTGAAAAAACAATATCTCTCTCTCCCTTTGTCTTTTCTCAGCGTAGGATTTACTGACAATTAATGAATTAAAAAAAAAACGCAACATGCTACGACAAATGCAGTGGCACTTGTGGCCTCCTGGGGCTAAAGTTACTAAGTTCTCCTTTAATAGCAAAAATGTAACTTTCAACTCATTAACATACTTATGTGCAGGCCAAGTATAATAGCACATTTGTAGCTTACCTAATTCACTACATATGAAACTATAGTACTGTACGGTCCTATATTGTGGATTTTTCTCTCAGAGCTTATTCTTCTACAAAAGTACAACCAAATATAAACCAAATCCAAACCAGGTATAACTATAAATATTGAACGAAACAATAAATAACGTAGTTCTAATACAAGACAACCATACTCTCTAAATTAAACAACGTCTAGCACTGCAGAGGAGCTCGGGCAGTGTGAGCACACGTACCACAGTTTGAAGACCATACCTGTCCTGTTTCCTCTTGTCGACGCTTGAGACCAGCCGCACCTCCCCGTCTCCTTTGGGCCGACCGTAGGCGATCAGAGGCTGGTTCTGAAAATCACCAACACGAATCACAATGTTTCTACTTCCTACAAAAATAATGGCTTATTTATGGCTCTGCGGCGTTCTGAATTTGCATACGAGCATATAGGAGCCTCAGGTTTGTTTACTGTATGTGCTTTGCTTGAAGGAGAATGGGCCGCAATTAAAATGCTTCCATTTCTCGCATTGGGTATGGGGTGCAAAAAAATAACTGCTCTCATTTCTCTGATCTAAAGTTTAGCTATTCCATCAAGACTTTTACGTTTACTAAATTGAATAACTGAAATCAATGAATCTGCCAAGTGAATTTTAGCTTCCAAATCCATTTTCTCATTCACAGAACTAACAATAGCGTGTGATGTTGTGATATTTTAATTAAGAAGTAAGAAGTTAGTCAGATCTACTGTGTGAAACTGAAGATAGCGTTAAACTTAAAGTCCTTACCAAGTTCTCGATGCACCTCTGGTACTGGTCGATCTCCCTCAGAGTCTCGTTGTCCCGCTTCACCTCATTCACGCACTGAGCCAAGTCCTGCGCAATTAAACAACCGCACATAAAGATACATAGTTAAGTCAACATTTTACGATGGAAGACCCAACAGACCAGAAGTGTTAAGTGAGTAAAAGGTGCATTCTAGTATTCAGCTCTGATGATTTGACTCTTTCCAAACTCTATAACGTGACTGAATCAAGTTATCGCCACTTCTCTATACCAAAAAAATTTGACTTTTGAAGTAAAACAAAAGCAAGTTTAAAAGGTCATAGGTTTTTATGCTCCTAGGTTTAGATATGACAGCCTGTAAATGGTCTCAACTTATATAGGGCTGGGTACCGATACCTGAACGATACTTTTTATGGTACCTATCGGGACACATTGTGGCAGAAATAATCACAAATTGTTTAAATACATGTCTGGAAATAATTGGGACAGAAATAGGGAATACATGGGATATGGTAATAAAAAAAAAAGAGCAAAAATAAGGGGAAGAATTAAAAAAAAATGGAAAAATGGGGCAAACATTGGGCAAAAAAAAAGAAGAAAGAAAGAAATAGGGACAAAATGTAAAAAAGGAGATACATTTGAGTAAAAATGGGAGGGGGGGTGGGGGTTATTTATTTGAGATCACTCCCTTTATTGTTGTCCCTGGGCCAACAGCATCAGAACTTTGATCTAAAGATATAAGATTTTTTTCCGGTGCTTGCTTTCGATACTTCCATTTTATCGATACCATGTAGTTACTTTTTTCCGATGCCATACTGGTATCGTTCAACAGTACCCTTTTACCGAAAGTGCTTTACTTCAAGGAACCACTCACCCGTTCACACTCACATTCATACACCAATGTGCGCAGAAACAAGGACGCAACGAGTTTCCACAACCTTCTCCTGAACTTAAGTAATATTTAAACATTATATCATGTCGCAAGTGACGCAATATCCCGATTACAAAAACACAGAGGTTTTCAATTTTACTGAGATTTACACATTTTTACAAAAACGGGCAAGATAAATCAAATTAGTCATGATTATCCTGTTTTAGTTTGTTTTGGTCCTCAATTTGTTTTTGTTTTTTTGTTGATGAAAAAAAAAAAAAACCCTCCTGTGGACTCACCACCCGCAGAGGGATCCGTAGGGGTCGGGTGCAGAGAGGACTGGGTGGCAGTCGAAGGCAGGTGCCTCGACGACCTGGTCCGCGTGCGCAGCTTCTGGCGTTCGGGACATGGAACGTCACCTCGCTGGGGGGGAAGGAGCCTGAGCTCGTGCGGGAGGTAGAGAGATACCGGCTAGATATAGTCGGGCTCACCTCCACGCACAGCCTGGGTTCTGGATCCCAACTCCTGGAGAGGGGCTGGACGCTCCATTTTTCTGGAGTTGCCCGCGGGGAGAGGCGGCGGTCTGGGGTGGGTTTGCTCATAGCACCCCAGCTCAGCCGTCACGTGTTGGAGTTCACCCCGGTGAACGAGAGGGTCGCGTCCCTACGCCTTCGGGTCGGGGACAGGTCTCTCACCGTTGTCTCGGCCTACGGGCCCAACATCGGTGCAGAGTACCCGGCCTTCTTGGAGTCCCTGGGAGGGGTACTAGATGGTGCTCCGGCCGGGGACTCCATTGTTCTACTGGGGGACTTCAACGCCCACGTGGGTAACGACAGTGAGACCTGGGTGGGGGTGATGGGGAAGAACGGTCTCCCCGATCAGAACCCGAGTGGTGTTCTGTTATTGGACTTCTGTGCTAGTTACGGTTTGTCCATAACGAACACCATGTTCGAGCACAAGGATGTCCATAAGTGCACGTGGCACCAGGACACCCTAGGCAGGAGGTCGATGATCGACTTTGTAGTTGTGTCATCTGATCTCCGGCCGCGTGTCTCGGACACTCGGGTGAAGAGAGGGGCTGAACTGTCAACCGATCACCACCTGGTGGTGAGCTGGATCCGCTGGCAGGGGAAGAAGCCGGTCAGACCTGGCAGGCCCAAACGTGTTGTGAGGGTCTGTTGGGAACGTCTGGTGGATCCCTCTGTCAGTAGGGTCTTTAACTCCCACCTCCGGAAGAGCTTCATCCAGATTCCGAGGGAGGTAGGGGACATGGAGTCCGAGTGGACCATGTTCTCCTCCTCCATTGTCGATGCGGCTGCTCGTAGTTGTGGCCGTAAGGTCTCTGGTGCCTGTCGCGGCGGCAACCCCCGAACCCGGTGGTGGCGCCCGGAGGTAAGGGATGCCGTCAAGCTGAAGAAGGAGTCCTATCTGGCCTTGTTGGCTTGTGGGACTCCGGAGGCAGCTGAGAGGTACCGGCAGGCCAAGCGTGCTGCAGCTCGTGTGGTCAAAGAGGCAAAAACTCAGGTCTGGGAGGAGTTCGGAGAAGCCATGGAGGAGGACTATCGGTCGGCCTCGAAGAGATTCTGGCAAACCATCCGGCGCCTCAGGAGGGGGAAGCAGTGCTTCACCAACACTGTTTACAGTGCGGGTGGGGAGCTGCTGACCTCGACTGGGGATGTGGTCGGGCGGTGGAAGGAGTACTTCGAGGATCTCCTCAATCCCACTGTCACGTCTTCCGATGAGGAGGCAGAGGCTGGGGACTCGGCGGGGGGCTCATCCATCACCCAGGCTGAAGTCACCGAGGTGGTTAGAAAGCTCCTCGGTGGCAGGGCCCCGGGGGTGGATGAGATTCGTCCCGAGTACCTTAAGTCTCTGGATGTTGTAGGGCTGTCTTGGCTGACACGTCTCTGCAACATCGCGTGGCGGTTGGGGACAGTGCCTCTGGATTGGCAGACCGGGGTGGTGGTCCCCCTCTTCAAGAAGGGGGATCGGAGAGTGTGCTCCAATTACAGAGGGATCACACTTCTCAGCCTCCCTGGTAAGGTCTATTCCAGGGTGCTGGAGAGGAGGATCCGGCCAATTGTCGAACCTCGGATTCAGGAGGAACAATGCGGTTTTCGTCCTGGTCGTGGAACACTGGACCAGCTCTATACCCTTCATCGGGTGCTCGAGGGTTTGTGGGAGTTCGCCCAACCAGTCCACATGTGCTTTGTGGACCTGGAGAAAGCGTTCGACCGTGTCCCTCGTGGTGCCCTGTGGGGGGTGCTCCGGGAGTATGGGGTCCGGGGCCCTCTACTAAGGGCTGTCCGTTCCCTGTATGACCGTAGCAGGAGCTTGGTTCGCATTGCCGGCAGTAAGTCAGACCTGTTCCCGGTGCGTGTTGGGCTCCGCCAGGGCTGCCCTTTGTCACCGGTTCTGTTCATTACTTTTATGGACAGAATTTCTAGGCGCAGCCAGGGGCCGGAGGGTGTCCGGTTTGGGAACCTCAGAATCTCATCTCTGCTTTTTGCAGATGATGTTGTTCTGTTGGCTTCATCAAATCAGGACCTTCAGCACGCACTGGGGCGGTTTGCAGCCGAGTGTGAAGCGGCCGGGATGAGGATCAGCACCTCCAAATCTGAGGCCATGGTTCTCGACCGGAAAAAGGTGGCTTCCCCGCTTCAGGTCGGTGGGGTGTCCTTGCCTCAAGTGGAGGAGTTCAAGTATCTCGGGGTCGTGTTCACGAGTGAGGGACGGATGGAGCGTGAGATCGGTAGACGGATCGGTGCGGCGTCAGCAGTGATGCGGTCGCTGTATTGGACTGTTGTGGTGAAGAGGGAGCTGAGCCAAGCGGCAAAGCTCTCGATTTACCGATCGATCTACGTTCCCACCCTCACCTATGGTCATGAGATCTGGGTAATGACCGAAAGGACAAGATCGCGAATACAAGCGGCCGAAATGAGTTTCCTTCGCAGGGTGGCTGGGCGCACCCTCCGAGATCGGGTGAGGAGCTCAGTTACCCGGGAGGAGCTCGGACTCGAGCCGCTACTCCTCCACGTCGAAAGGAGCCAGCTGAGGTGGCTAGGGCATCTGTTCCGGATGCCTCCTAGGTCGCCTCCCTCGTGAGGTGTTCCAGGCATGTCCTATTGGGAGGAGGCCTCGTGGAAGGCCCAGGACACGCTGGTGGGACTATGTCTCCGAGCTGGCCTGGTGTCGCCTCGGGGTCCCCCCAGAACAGCTGGAGGAGGTGTGCGTGGATCGGGAAGTCTGGGCATCTCTGCTGAGACTGCTGCCCCCGCGACCCGGCCCCGGATAAAGCGGAAGAAAATGGATGGATGGATGGATGGAAAAAAAAAAAAAAATTGCTTTAGGTTAAATCTAATGGAATGTACGGCATTGAAATGGTTTAGTTAAATATCACATTAGCATTATTGCAATATTCCAAGACTCACATCAAGTCATTAATCATTGCCTACATTACCCAAGCGTAGGCAACTACCCCTTAAAAATCTAGCACCGCCACCAGGATCAAATCACTGATATCAAGTAAGTGCAGATTTGTGCAACTCAGGGAAAGGGGAAATGAATGAGCCTCGCCGTTCCTCTGTGATGGATGGGTTTTCTGACACACAGCTGAGTGGCAGCCGGCATTTGGAAGTATTCACTAAATCAAAGCTAACAAGCTCAAATCACAAAGATTACGGGCCATTACCGCCAACAGGCCACTTACTTTCATGGCGTCGAGAGCGATCTTCAAGTTGCTCTTTTCCGCAGCGTCGTGAGTGTGTTTGACGAGCTCCTGATAAAAAGACGAGAGTGATAAGACATTAACGTAATATTTAAAACAAAAAGAAGCTGATGCTAATCATTGCGTAGCCTCATTCTGCTTCTGCTTAATAAAAGTTAAGCAAAACCTACATATAAAATGAAAAGGAACTTACATTTCGGAGGGCATAGCAATGTTTATCGCACAAATGTTTTCAAATCTCTTATCACCGCATAGTTACAGGATAGATTGACCTGTTTGACCGGCTTTCCTTCCGTTCTGCCTTAATGGAGAGGACAGCAGAGTCTCAATCCGTAACAGTTCGAACTGACTGGAGGGCAAATGTATCCGCCAATCTGCCAGGAAGCTGTACTCTCCCTTCCACTTTTCTGCTGACTTTTTTTGTACATAATAGTATTTAGAGCAGAACTAAGTAACTCATGCCCCTAGAGGCCATAAGCCCCACTGCAGGTGTCGTAGCATGTTGTGTTTTTCTCACTCAAACTTGGCTGTAAATACTGCTAAAGTGGCACTAGCCCGAAGTTAGCTTTGCCCGTTAGCCTGTTAGCTTCTTCTTCGTGGTTCTATTAGTGTGTATTGCACCTCCGGAGCAGGTAAAGTTCCAAATGTGGTTTTCTGGCCAGAGACACCAGGGGGAGATGAAATACACCCCAATCATCCCATTAACACTTGTATTACCCCCAGAAGGACCACGAAAAGGATTTATTAAGGTAAACAAGTTACTTAGTTCTTCTTTAAACACTGCACGACCCCAAAAAAAAAAAAGATCACACTGTAATATTTTGTTGGGCCGCCTTTAGCCGCTGCATTGGCTGTAGCATTGTATCAATAAGCTTCTACAATGTCAAAAGATCCAGTGTTGCATTAATTTTTCACCAAGATCTTGTATTGATGATGGGAGAGTGTGACCACTGTGCAAAGCCTTCTCCAGCCCATCCTAAAGATTCTCAATGGGGTTAAGATCTGGACTTTGTGGCGGACAATCCATGAGTGAAAATAATGTCTCATGCTCCGGGAACTACTCTTTCACAATGTGAGCCTGAGTCATCTTGGAATATGCCCGTGCCCATGAGGGAAAAGGAAATCCATTGATGGAATAAACATCATTCATAATGTTCAGGTTGTCCGCTGATCTCATTCTTTGGGCACATAGTGTTGCTGAACCTAGACCAGACCCCAAATCATATATTAACTGATGGCTTTATGCACGAAAGGTTTGAGATAGGGCTGCACGATTTTGACAAAAAAAATATATATAATAATTGCGATTTTTTTCTGACAAATATTGAGATTGTGATATGATTTTTATAATATTTGATACATTTCAATGCATGAACTGCTAAAATGATGAGTGAGGGAAGTCATGTTACTTTTACACATTGTCAAATAACATTATTCTTGCTGAAATTGCCCCGCATTAGAACAATGCACAATAATCTACTTAAGAAAAAAATACAGTATTTGGTTTATGTGGACACCGCTCTCTTCTGGAGGAGTTTGTCTTCCACCTTTCTCCGACATAAAAGGGTCCAGGATGGAATCACAGAGCGTCACTTTGGAACAATTTGGAATCTGTTTTAGGGAAACGCAGACAAACATTTATCCTTTGCAGCTGAACATGAGATCACAAGGCTCGACAATTCTGATTGGTGAACATCTATCACTCAAATGCCAGAGACAGAAGGGGAAATAACACACCTCCGCCTCTTGAGGTTAGGTTATTGCAGTAGTCAAAACCTCGATTGCGATTCGATATTGATAAACCTTGCAGCCCTAGTTTGAGAGTTACACAGTTTCAGTTCTCCGCACGCGCTTTACGTGTGCTATTGGCAATAAAAATAATGCAAATAATTCAACACTCAAAAGGACATGAAGCACTGTTGCTCCAAAAGACAAAAAGAAAATGCTAATCGAGCTAAACAAAAGGTAAAAGCAAATGCACAGGCCCTCCCAAAACAAGTGCGCGCATTTCCTTTTGAGAAATGAAAAACGGATCCCACGCACGTCTATTGGATTAATCAACTTTGCAGACGCTATTGTTTGAAGTGCAACGTGCGCACAGGCGCCAATCTGTTGATGAAATCTGTCCAGTCTCTCGAGGTCTGTGTGTTTTTAATTATGATGAGAGAGAGAGGGAGAGGGAGAGAGAAAGGGAAGTTCCTCGTATGCCCCTCATGCACCTGTGCTCAGTGTTTACACATATGGACATGTTATAGCAGCATGTGAATTACCGCCTCTCAAGACTGCACAGCACAAGAGCTTCAGACAGAATCAGTGGCTTTACAAAAGACAATCGCTAAGGCGTGTACTGATGTCACAAGATTAGAAAACAAGTCATTAAATAATGTAACAAAATACTAATTACTGTATGTCATCCATAATTCTACACCTATGGCCTCCCAGACCATCAGTAATCACAAAAGCTGTACTTCAGAGGCATTTTGGGAAGTGCCTCATGCAAAAAGAAAACAAACAAACAATCTAGTATTATGTACGTGGTGTGATTAACTAAATGACTCAATGAAAATCACTTTTATGCATTTAAGTGTCTTATCTTCAATGTTATAGCATAATGTGACTAGAGAAGGGAGACAAATGCAAAAGTATCTTAAAATGCAGACCCAGAAGGACATGCTGCTGACAAATACGTGGAGAACAGCGCCCCCCAGTGGTTATTTAAAAGACATTACCATGGGTTTTACTGCATATCGCAGCCAAATGATGACGGGAATAGGAAACGAAACATACATTTATAGATGAAATATTTATACCTATAATAGAAAAGAATCAAAATCAGTTTTATTACCATTGTCAGTGAAAGTAAATTCACAAACTGGTGATTGTGCGACAGGAAACATAAACTAAACCATCACAAAATGAATAATGACGCTATAAGGACATGTGATAAAATGAAATAATAAAATAAACTAAATATTGTAAAAAATAGCTGAAATAAAAAATAAAAAAAATATACTGAATTTTCAAATGTACAAGCATATGTGAGGAGAATTACCACAGTGCAAAATATACACCAGAGCAGCTTTGTATTAAACTGTACATCAATAAGACGCAGTAATAAATATATAATGATTTACTTTTCAGATTCACAGACGGATAAAATCTATTTCCTGTCTTACTTCTCACCTCTTAAGTAATTTGCGCGTGAGGTTTTGCTGACTACTCTCTCATGATTTTTTATCTAGCTGTGGTTCAGCGTTACTCAGGGTCCTTATCCGTGGTAGATCTTACCTGCAGAAGAAGATGGTACTTCAAAACTCTCTGCATCGGCACGACCAGCAGATCCCTCAGGGTGAACTTCCCATTGTTGGCTCTTTTGGCACATTCCTGAAAAAAAAAAAGAATACATGTATTGATCAATAATCCAGCGGTACACACACACACACACATACACAAAATCAAAAAGTGTTTACAAATCTAACCTCAAGTTTTAAGCGGACGTCCTCTTTCTCTTTGGAGATTAGGTCCAGCACGGCGATGGCAATCTCCACTCGGCTGCAGTAGATCCCATAAATGAGTAACCTATGGTGCGGAAAAAGATAATTTAACAACAAGTAATGTGTGAAGTCAGAACCAGAACTATACTCGGTTAGTAAGATAAATAAAAAGTTATATTACGATGTTTTTACTGATACGTCTAAAATATCTAAACACAGCAACTGTAAATGGGCTAAATTACCGAAACTGTTATTCTTCCGATTACATATGCAATCTACAATAACATATACAATTATTTTATGGACAACCATGCTCTATCTATACTAATAACACAGACCAAGCCAAAAGTATAGGTACCTTTCCTTGTAAGTGATAAAGATTTGATAGAGATTTAAGGCATTTTTGTTGAGTATTGAATCCTGAACTTCAACCATCAGGCTCTTGTGCAGTCTTACAAGATCCTACATAAAAAAACAACGTAGATTAGTAGTTTCAGAAATCTACATGACGTTTTAATAATGCATGATTAACAGATAAAAACACGTGGTAACTTACTGGGATGTTGACAAAAACTCTGTCTATTTCATTTGGGGTGAAGAATTTCCTCAGGGGATTCAGGAAATACTGTAACGAAAAAGTAGAACGATGCAAAATCAGATACAGCTCGGACAAATATAGTAGTAAACCCAAATATTATTGGATTTAAAGGGAGGTGCGTGATGGTTCAAAGTTCAGTATTTAAGGATCATACACAGACTGTAAGAAGACGTAGCACAAACTGAACAAGGCAGAATGTATTTCCTGCGTTGTTCGTTGTATGGATGCACTCTCACCCTGTTGTTTCATTTACACGCTGCAACCCTCTCTGCTCTGTCCACCACAGCAGCAGAAACACCTCTTTGTCACAACGACATGTTCCTCTCAAAGGATCAAATCGTACTATTTTTTGCACTGTACTTTGTCGCATCTCAGTCATTTCTCTGTACGTGTATCTATTGGTTGAATGACATGTTACAAGAGTTAAACATATGGACAGGGTTGAACATATTACCTTCTCTATAGACTCCAGTGTCTCGGTGTATTTCTCCTCTGTCTGTTTGATCTCAGAGAGGCAGCAGCTCCGGACATCTACTTCTGCCTATAAAAAAAATCCACAACATTTACAAACAAACTGTTGTAAAGCTAGGATCACATTCAAAGCCGGCGCTAATAAACTTGACAAGCCCTGTTCACATTCTCTCCGTCTCTCTGTAAGTTGTACCACTCTGCTCTTTTGACCAACAGTGTCTAAGTTACATATTTGTGAGCGAGTGCGGTACCAGAGGAGACTGAAGGTCTGTTCTCATGAGGTCTTCATAGATCTCTCCTCCAGCGTAGTCTTCTTCATAGCCATAAACCGCAGCATATAGTTCGTCTTCATCCTCCGGGGCATTCTCACTGAAGTGAAACACAAAAATGCATAAAAAGAAAGTTGGAAAAAGTGTGTTTGCAATTTATTTATGGATTATTCAAATCACATGCATTTATATAGCACATTTAAAAAACAACTCTTGTTGACCAAAGTGCTTTACAAAAGGTCTACAGTACATAAAAAAGACAATACACAATATACAAACAGCAAAGCACGAACAGATTTTGGCCATGATATGTGCTAAATAGAGTTTTGTAGTACAAATGTGTCTTAAGCAGGGTTTTAAAATGGTCAAGTGTCTGTGCAGCTCTTATGTGGAAAGGCAGTTCATTCCACAGTTTGGGAGCTGCCCTGTCACCTTTGGTCACACGCTTGGAGCGAGGAACCTTCACCAGCAGCTGATCAGCAGATCTCAAGGCCCTAGCAGGGGCATGACGTACAAGAAGCTCAGACAAATACAGCGGAGCACTGCCATGTAGACATTTAAAAACAATAAGTAACAGCTTAAACCTTGTCCTGTAATACACAGGAAGCCCATGTAGAGCAGCTAACATGAAATGCTGTCATTTTTCGGTTCCTGTAACAGGCCCGGATCTACGGGGGTGCAAAGGGTGCATTGCAACTTCATTTTGAAATGTTTGCACCCTCAGTTTTAACGGCATCACAATGTATTTTAATGGCACCCTTTTGAAACTCGAATGCGCCCTCAGTCAGTTTGTTCTGGAGCCGGCGCTGCCCTGTAAGGAGACGGGAAGCTGCATCGTGTGCCCCCTGGAGGCGACGAATTGAACTCTGATCAAGACCAATGTACACAAAATTACAATAATCAAGTCGCGAAATTATAAATGCATACATTTTTTATCATCGACTATTTTTTTCAGAGACCCCAGGTGTCTCCAGGTCCCAGTTTGGAAATAAGGCTTTTAAGTAGGCGGGCCATATCATATCGCATATCGTTATTTATTTATTTTATTTATTGGTTTATTTGGTCGGGACAGTGCGTGTAAATGAACATACATGGGTCTCATGCATGTAAACAAGCCACACCAGATTGTAGCCTTGGGCGAATTTGCGTCCGTTGTCCACCATGTGCACTCTCAAACACACTCTCATTCATCCTATTGTACATGTTTTTAGTGGTAGGGGAAACCGGAGTACCCGGAGGAAACCTACGCAGACACGGGGAGAACATGCAAACTCAAGCACAGAAAGGCCCCGTCCAGGTGGGAATCAAACCCCGGACCTTCTAGCTGTGAAGCACAAGCTCTAACCGCTGTGCTACCGTGCCGTTTTTGTAATATATAATTTTTGATATTGTTGTGGACATGATATTACGATTTTAAAATAATTTGTCCATTGTCAAATATATCGTCAAATATATCGTTATCGTGATATTTCTTTTTTATTTCGTGATATAGATTTTAGGCCATATCGCCCGGCCCTACTTTTAAGTATGACATGACACACAATAATAACCTACTTCTGGGTCCAAACTGTTGAGAGCGCCACAGACAGTGGTTTAGAATTGTAATGCCACTAAAATGGATCTACTGTATAAAGGAAACACCAATAAACATCAGCCTTTATAACCTCTTAACCCCCGCCTAGTCGAGCGCATTTTATCTAGCTCGACTTCTAGAAGCTTCTTGAGAAATAGTCAAAATAGTGAAAAAAACAAGGATGAAAATGCAGATGTAGATTTGGATAAAGTCAAACTGGAGAAAATGTGTTCGGTTCATGTGGGGGTTAAGAGGTTAAAGGTGCACTGTGCAACTTTTTATGTGTATTTGATCTTTCAGTGACCCAGTGGACGCTTGGGTGATTAGCATAGCGCCTTTACTCACCCTCCCTGTGGGATGCTGCTCATCAACTGTTTTTTAGCTTTTCACACTTTTTACGTAATAAATATATTATTACTGGGGATTTTTGCTCAGCTCTCCTTTCCTGTCGCAAACTACACTCATCACTACTGAAAAATGACTCACCATCGTCAGCGCCTTTTACCAAAACCTGTGGGAGCTGAACCCACCCGATGAGCCGCTACTGAGCTAAATAATCATCTCTTATCAACATAATGGTCCCACGGGGAGATACCTCATACATACTCAAGCAAGTCTTCCAGATTATTGTAAATGTCTTCGTCATTTACGCTCTCCTCGGTCGGAAAGGGCCTGGAAATGAGAAAAAAGGAGATATTTCAATAACAATATTGTGCAAAGGACAGGTGTACATGAAAGTGGTTACAAAGCAGCTACGTTGAAGGGTTTGTATTTAATGGAGAAAGACAGAGCAATAAACAGGAGGCCCAGAAGAAGACCAAAGGAGAGATTTATGGATGTAGAAAGGTGAATGTAGATGATAGGCTGAGCAGAAGACGACACGGAGGCGAGGGTTAATGTTCGAGAGAGGATTTGAAAACTTACTTGAACCCTTGTTGCTGTGCAGTGATTGTTTGGGAAAGCTTTGAGAGCGTGTCCATGACCTGCAGGGCACCGAGATATGAAAATGCACTTAGAGAGATACTGACAGTCACGCAGCACAACAATGTGTTAATTGAAGAAACCAAGATCTAAAGAGTGAATTTGACTTTTTCTCTCAGTGACTTCTATTTGGCAGTTAAAACCTTTGCGGCTCCAACACATTTGTCCGGCCTCACAAACTACTGATTCTGGTGGGTTTCAGTGGTTAATAGAACCCATAAACATAAACACATAAAAAATGACATAGTTTTTAGAAGCTCTGGGAAACCACGGTACTCAAGGGTTGGGAATCACTGATTTACAGTACAACACATGGCCTGTATTTTGTCAAGACATTATAATTGTTACGGAGTACTTGACAATATTGTATTGAGGCCCTTGTATGAAATTGCAATCAAATTGGACTCAAGCTTGGAATAAAAAATACATATTTGAGCTATTTGAAAAGGGCCAGAGAGAGGCTGAGAGCTTATGCCCTACTAAAACATGTTAGCCATTGCAACGTCTGATTTTGTGTACTACAATATAAATAATATGAAGTAACTTTTGTTGGCACAGGTTCAGGAGCTGGCAGTACACCATGGTCTGCCTCTTCAGTTTGATAACTGTTGGGAGCATGGTCCCTCCGAGTGGGACACCTCACCGCTATGGGGTGCAACAGTCAGAAGAAGTCCAAAGCCATGGCTGCTGCCACCATCCGGGGTGCCCTCAAGAAATTTCTACATTTCTCTAAACATCCAACAAGCTCCTATGGATGAGAGACAGAAACCCTCTCACCGGCGCTGTCCCAAAGCCCAAACCTCGTTCCCACACCTTCAAAGAGAGCATTAACGCATATGGATGCCTGTATCCCTGTATGGGATGAAGTACATGTAGTATTTATCTATTTTCAATAAAGCCAAGGCTCCAGACTAACAATTTATGTTGGTTGCGTTGGAGCGCCCAAGTATTTTTTCTATATAAAATCGTTTAAGACTAGAACAATCATGTAGCGTGTGCTGACCTTTAGACGCACTTTAATTTATGTTTTAACTCTGGAAATAAGATTTTACCTGGTTTGTCCTTTTTGGGTTTATTTTTTTTAATTTATTTTTGTTTAATCTCAGCATTGATATTTTCTTTTTAAAATTGAAACGGTGTTCTATGTAAGGACTTTAAGGAGTAACAAAATAGTCAGGATTATAAATCTACCCAGAGTGCCCTCTACAGGCAGCTGTGGGAACACAAGCGAAGTGAACACAGTGAACACAAGCTTTCATTTTCTGCAACAGCATGCTAGCAAATAGATCAGGGGTGCCAAACAGGCGGCCCGCGGGCCACATCTGGCCCACAAGATGATTTAATCTGGTCCTTGTAGAGCATAAATTCCAGAGTATGTAAAAACAAAAAAACTCTAGCCCATTCCTATGCAGAGTTATGAATCTTTTAATTAATAAACCAGAATGCTCTCCAGCCACTAGGGGGCAGATTAAATTAAAAAAGGAAAGAATTCCATATGTGTCACTGTCCACTAGAGGGCACTGACATAATAAGAGATCAGGATATGAACAACACAATATAGCAACGTAGTAAATGGTCAGTGTGCCCCAGGGCGGCTGTGGCTTCAATAGCAGCTCACCACCACCGAGTGTGGAGTTAATGAATAATTACTACACTAGCACTTTAAGAAACTTGTGACACAGGCTTGTAAAGTGCAATACAAGTGTAAGCCGTTATTATTGATTAGACTGCAGTCAAGTTGGGGCTTTGACCAAATCACAGCTCATTGGTATAGTATTTTTCTGTTTACATTATAAATATGTGGCCCACGACTCACCGTGGGGGCTGAATTCCTGCCCACGACCCAAATGAGTTTGACGTCTCTGAAATAGATGATTCCATAATGAGCACACTTTGAGAGCAGAACTGCTCAGAACAAATCTGGTGTTGGATTATGGGCTTTAAAATTGTAGCTAGGACAGTTTCACATTCCCTCTATGGCCTAACAAACCCCAGTATACCAGCCATTCCCAAAGTCCAGGACATCGTGGTCCCCTTATTGATCTCTCTCGGGGCCCCCCAAATCATAATAATTTACTCCATTCAAAAGGAAATTGTTATAATTTAACAGCTAAAATTGCATAAAAAGTAACATCTAGCTATGACAGTAGGCCAAATACTGGTTTAAACGGGTGCATTTGTCCACATTAATGTATTTTTCCTTTTAAAAATAAAACTTTTTTCCATTGTACTTGTTTTGCAGACAAGCTTCGGGGTCCCCCTGTAGTGCCTCTGAGGCCCCCCAGGGGGCCCCGGACCCCACTTTGGGAACCACTGCACAATACTATACTCAAAACTGCTTAAGGTAAAAGGTGAAATATCATTCCAGGTATTATTTCGATGAGGGAAAAACTTTGTACATTTCTTTAGACAAGGTTTTGAAGAGTTGATTATGTCTCCTTCAATAGCATCACAAAATGTAAAAAAGGAAAAAGTAGTTTGAGTAGTTTCCTGGCAAGGGTGTGAAATGAGTCAAACTGAAATCCACAGGCGCGTGCGTCCATGCAATTTAGAGTGCTCGGTCTAACACCAGCAGAAAACTTATTTTACTGTTAATCATGAAAAAATAAAAAAAAACTACGTGACGTTAACTTTTACTATTATCATGCTAATTATTCAATAAGACAACTTAAAATATATACGTATTTAAACATCTAATTGAGAAAGGCCGTTGGAAGACTGACGAAACCTTGTTGTTTAACACGTCCAGTTGATTTAAATCTTTTGAGAATAACTAAAACATGATAAATTATAGCATATTTGATGCTATGTAAAATACCCCAAATTGCTTGTGGAACCTCAGGAGGAAAATCTAGGTTAGACCAGTCTCCTTGGCATGACGCAGCCCGGGTGGATTAGACTTTGGCTCAGATTTGCGATGTTTCTGATTCAGAAGGAGATTGAGGATTTCAAACCAGGCCGAACAAGCATGTCTGGCTGCCATCCAACTGGACTCAACCAGTAAATACATGTAAGATCTTTCACAACTCTACAACGCGACCAAATCATCAGCTCGCGAGGATATGACATTTGTAGACTAAGATTACTGTATTTGGGGTTGGCTTTTGTGCACATTTACAGTAGTTTCCCCCCCCCCCCCTGTGGGATTATGAGCTGCCAGATTAAGTGGAAGCTTCTTTAGAGCAAAACAGTGAAGTGAAGAGAAAATGTGTGTGGGAAAACATAACTCAGGGCTAGTTCGATCTACTTGCACAGTCAGTGGGAAGAAATAGACTTTAAATTAAACATTTGATCATTCTATTTGGAATATAGATTGGAGATGGGACTCTGTGACGCTTACTGAATAAAAACAAATCAACAAACTATTACAGAGTAGACAGACGTTTAAAAATCTTGCATTGATATACTAAAAGCTCAAATGTTTAACCGATAAGGGAAACCCCAGGCCAACCTTCAGTTAAAACCAGTTTCACATGATAAAAACCACAGCCGACAGTAAAGAGCCAGCTGGAAGAGCGCACTGCAGACACACTGACCCGGTGACACGGAGCACTGAAGTCTCACAAGAACAAGGCCATATAAAAGGAAGTGCACCACCACAGACACGGAGGAGCTTGCAGGCACAGGCCAATGCTATAGCGCTACACAGGGGAAACTGCAATTTACTTTAAAATACTGGGGACTTGAAAGAGGTTTACAGAAATGCAAGTATTTAGAACTCAGTATGCATGGCTAGATCCAGCCTTATCAACCATGGAACCTATATGCGACACCTTCAGGAAAAAAGGGCCTTTTTAGTTCACAATAGAAGAAGATTCCTGCACATTATTTATGTTGCGTTCACTGTGTCGTTACCTTCCCAAAGTCTCGAACGTCGAAAAGGTCAAAGGCCTCAAACAGGTCACATTTCTTCATCCCAAAGACATCGTAGCAGCAGGTCAGGAAGGTCCGGATGTTCTTCAGACACAGAAACTGCAGCACATCACAGACATTTATTTAGGTTAGAACGTAATACATTCTTGTCTGTTCCCCTGAAGCTTACTTATGATGACAGCCTACACTAAAGTTAAAGTAAACATATTGTAAACAGAACTGACTGACTTTTGCTGAAGTAACTACAAAAAAAAACAAGTGTATGAGTGTAGACCTCGTACAAATCATTTACCAGAGCAATGAATGCACTTGTTTGGTTTGGATTCAAAGAAAGAATTGCAAGATTTTGAGCATAAAGGACAATGGTCTTGGTCACTTTATTCATGATTCATATTGGAGATGACAGAACTGCCAGACTCAACTGAAAGAGATGCAAACCACAAGCATTGCGCCGTTTGGTTGTTACTTCCTAATGACAGTGTCACGGCAGTCGACGCCAGGGGTGCTGCCAGAAATCCGGAGCCCTATGGAAACAAACATTCTGGGCCCCCTACATTTTTTTTTTTTTTTTAAATAAGATTCAGTTTAGCTTTTTAGTTTTAGTTTAGTGTATTTGAGCAATACACATTGTGCTCTAAAGGAGTGGGCTGAAGCAAAAAGCTTATGAGCCCCCACCCCCAATCGCAATAAATAAAAAAACAACATTTCAAAACATTTCAAGCAGCTACATTCATACAGACCGACTTACAACTGTTTTAACTGTTTATATAATTAATTGGAACAACGTACAGCTACAACAACGATCTGGTTTCATGTACGATGTCTAGTGCAAAGCAAGTCAAAAAATGTGATCCTTAATATATTTCTTTCAGATTTTTACCCTTGATTACCAAGAGTTACTTTTATGTTATAAAGGTACATTAATAGATATTATACTCTGAGATCTTGATACTTCCCAGTTGTCATTACCATCCTCAGTATAATTTTAATTTGGGTTTAATTATCATAATCATTATTATATATTTATTTAATTGAGTTATATGTGAAGTATGATGCAAGCCCTGCATAGTGTGGTGCAATAAAAAGCCAGAGAGTGGGCCAGTTGATTCAACCAATAAACATACCCTTACGTAAAAAAAAGGAAAAAAAAAGGGGGGGGGGGTCTGCTCTTCTGGACCCTTTGAATCGTCCTAACCTTCCACCCCTTTACGACGCCCATGGTCAGCGCGTGCACTTCACTGGACACTTCATAGAGCAATTTGAGCGAAAACTGAAACCGTTGCACATTATTGAGAGATAAGAATGACACACAGTACGCCACATGTGCAGTAGACACAGATTTGAAAGGTAGATGTTGTGTTATCAGAGCACTTCATCGAAGAGACGCCAGTGACCACATTTTAACAGCGTGTGTTTGGTTACAAAGTTTCGTTTTACTTCTTTTAACATTTAACTCAAAATTGGTCGACCAAACTGGCCTGTGCTTCTTTACCTTGTGGGAATCATATAACAAACTAATATCACGTACCGCTTGGACCAAACAAAATGCCAATTCCTGTACCTGGTTAATGTCTTACTAAAACGTGCACAGACTTTCAGCCCTTGTCTGCATATTAATCACAGCACAGTGCACTCTGGTCGTGAACAGGCCCATATAAAAGGGGTCGGGTCAGCTCGCCTCATTCAAGGGGGACAGGGATAAAGAGGAGCCCACTGACACACTTGTCTTTCAGTAGCAGATGACCTACAGCTGCGGGACATGAGCCCTTTGTCCAACACCCTGTGTTCACTGTCACTGTCCGAGCTGTGGGGCCGGAGATGGCTTTCCTTCGTCATTTTCAAATTTTTCAAATTATCAAATAATAATTACCAATTCTCAAAATCATCCATGACAGGGATTGCTACAGCGCCGGCTCCAGAACAAACTGACTGAGTTTCGAATGGGTGCAAATAGACTTTCTCGCCATTGAAATACATTGTGATGCCATTAAAACTGAGGGTGCAAACATTTTCTTGCACCCCCGTAGATCTGGGCCTGGATTGCTACAAAAATGTATGCGATATTTGGGGATATTAAGCATGTGTATAGAAAAACTTTGGTGCATATGTAATTTGAACATCTTTTCTGTAACATAAAATGATTCACCCTGAACAGCCAGGATGAGATTGCGACACAATAAAAAATAGCTTCTTCGTTATACTTAACTATCCATTTAACTCGCTTGCAAAAAAAAGACGCTTGTAAGTTTGAAAAAAAAAAAAAGGATTTGTGGAGCTACTTTGGAAAGGTCTGGGAAGCTACTGGAAGTAGTAAAGTAGAAGTTAGAAGGACTTGTTTGTATCTAAAGTTAATGTAATCTGTAAGGGATAATGCACGATGAGGTGTCCATTATTAGAAATAACTGGATGACACGGAGGCGTGAACCGTCCGACGCGAAGTGGACCATGGTAAGTAAGTAAGTGCTTTATTGTCATTGTACAACGAAATAGTTTTCAGGTGTTAGTCCTGAGCTGCTGCGGCTGAGCCATGCTGCCACTGTGTCAACCTGACCCGCATGACCTTGGAGGTCGGGGAAACTGTAGCACTCGGAAGAAACCTGGCTGCCCTGTGTCTCCTCTGATCCTCTGAAATGGTGCCACGCCTCCTTGATTTGTCCCTGTTTCAGAGCATGGTGTCCTGCACTGGTCAGCTCCACCTCCTCCTTCCCCTTCTTCTCTCCGCTTCACAACAGTCTTTCACCATCTCTCGTTTGTCCTTCCTTGTTTCCTGTAGCTCCTCTTGTGACGCCTCCTCTGTGCTGCAGCTGTGAGGCCTCTTGGTGCCTCTTCAGTGTCTCAGAAGAAGAAACTTGTAGGTCTCAAATGGGTTTAGCTGATAAACTAGCATTTTGTTTACCTTTAAAAAGCTGCTTTCTTCAGGACCATTTTAGACTCTCAGAGTAAACAAATCCACCAAACCCTCACAAAAACACGGCAAAGACGTACAAAAGTGTCCAGGAAAACAATGTGGAACAGGAACCACAAATGCAGGTCGCAGAGAAAGGCAAAAAACTCAGCTGCACAAGGAGAGAGGGAGGTCGCCTCCTGTTTTCAGGAACTGGTCTCGCGAACTGAAACTGTTCATTGAAGCCTGTTTGCTTCTTTTTTTAAATCCTGGGCAGGAGTTATTTGTTTTACCTGAAGCTAGTTCCAGCTGAATTGTTTATCGTTACTATGAAAACAGCTGCAGTGGAGTGATATACGTGATTTAACTGTTATTAAACTGTTGCCGGACTAGTTGTACATTATCACTTTTTAACGGACACCTTCCAGCCAATCAGAATCGAGTATTCACCCAGACCATGGTATAAAATATATTATGTAACGTAAATGTATATTGAATTGAATATGGGGTAGTCACTTATAAGATTTATTGCTTCAGCCTACTCCATTTTGAGCGTCCACAACCATACTGTATATGAATTTTGAAAGACAAAATTAATGTAAAATTGCTCAAACTAAACTAAACTAAGTTAAGTATTAACCAGGCCACCTAAAGTACTTTCCTCTTTTTTTATTATTTGTAAATCATAAAAGACACAGGGAGAGGCTTAGACACCATCTCCGGCTGTAAACCCAGTCAGAAAAGGACAAGCTGCTGCTAAAAGGCTTTGCATTCCCAAACTATCGGGTGGATCAAAGCCAGGATTTTATCTGGCCTCTCCTGTGGCACCACTGCATTATGGGTAAGGAGAGGTCAAGTCCTACATTTCTTTTGGATTTTACCGACATCGCACATTTCGTGATAAAAGTGAATTTTCCTATAAGAATAAAAAAATAACATGAATAAATAGGCTCTGCGTTACGATATTTATATTCTAAAATAAGTAACAACAAAAAGTAAAATAAATAATAGTAGCGGTCATTTTATTAGCCTACTGTTGCTACGCTACACGCACACAATTAGCGTACGGCACGTTAGGACCTACTTTTTGTCTAATCCCGGACTTTAACTTATTCTGACACGACTTTACGCCTCGTTACCTGTGACATTTGCGGGCGTAGGTTGATGTCCTTCAGGTCGATGGAGCTCGGCCGGAGGTTGTTGAGGAGTTGGCACAGCAGCAGCCCGTCCCGCAGCGTCTGTGCCAGGTCAAACACCTGCGCCGTGTCCGCGGTCACCCGGTGGTTCGGCGGCAGCACCTTGCAGCTGATCAGCCACATCGCGCATTGCCTCCAGTACTCCATGGCTGTGCCGACCCCCCCCGAAAATAAATGTACAGGGATGCACACGCGGGTTGGTTAAAAGGCGCTAAAGGCGATGCCCTGCCATGTCCGGAGCTCACGCGCGGTCCGCAGAGTCCAGTCTTCTGACATAGATGCACTTGAAGCTTATGGGGCTGGTGGAGAGAGTGAGCGCCCACCGGCCACTTCCCCTTCCGACCGACTAGAGGCAGTGAGTAGGCTTTAAGTTAGGCTATGCTTTACAATTACAAGGCACACAGAAAACGTCTCTATTTTACATTACATACAGTATACCTTACAAAATACTAGTCTGACCAACCACTTCTTTCTCTTTATAGCCTATTGCAGGTTCTAGGATGTGATGATGTCACCGGACCCGGTGGGGGGCAGGAGCCAGTATTTCCTATTAACAGCATTACACGTTCACAAGTTGTAGCTCAAAAGAAAATGTCAGTCACTGGGTCCATAATCTCTCTGCACAAGACCAAACATTTCCTAAAAAACAAAATCATGTTTCCTCCATATAATAGTGTTGGCCTTTAGAATGCTGTGATGTCACCTGCAACCCAGCAATTCGTAATACTAAATTCAAAAGAAATCTCCAGTTTAAAATATGTCACGCAGATTCCATTTCTACTTAAATCTGAATAGAACTCGAACCTCAAATGAATGAACAAATCAGAGACAATGAAAAAAAAAACATTAGTTTTCTTTTCACTTCATGTTTTGCTCTAAAGAACATAGTATAGTATTAGACAAAGCCTCAAAGATCACACACATAAGCTCTGAAACTCTAAATTATCCCTCATACTTTTTTGTAAAATCTTTGACAGTTTTCAATGTCTGAGTTTTTTTTTTTAAATATCCAATTTCGTCTGATCCTTTGGGCAATATTGTTTTGGTTCAATAGCCTATGTTTGTTGATGTAAAATTAGGCCATGGTGGCTGAGTGGTTACAGCTCTTGCCTCACAGCAATAAGGTCGAGAGTTCAATCTCTGGACTATGCGGGCCTTTCTGTGGGGAGGATGGGCATGTCTCGCTCCATGTGTCTGGATGGGTTTCTTCTGCGGGTCCATAATTACCCATCAACCAAAAATCAATCAATCAAACTTTAATTATAAAGCGCTTTTCATACCGAGAGGTATCACAACATGCTTTACAGATTACAACATTTAAAACAATACGCCCCGCATCATAGAACCATATATATACATATATATACATACAGGCACACATACACATAAAAACATGCATATACACATATACATATACACACAATATATCATTAGGACTAAATAAATAGATGTCAGTTAAAAGCTAAACTAAAAAGGTGGGTCTTGAGCCTGCTCTTAAATACATGAACGTTCTCTGCGGTCCTGACCTGAGAAAAATGCACAGTAGAAAAATCCGACATCTGGAAATGGGTCGCCAGTACAGGTTTCCCCAGTGGCAGCGAAGGATGGGTCAAATGCAGAAAAAAAAATACTATGGGGACAACAAAGAACACCTTAACTCATCTTTGTTATGCCATAGCTTTCAGAGAGTGGTTCTTAACCTTTTTTATACCAAGTAGGCTGTATAAAAGTTGACAGTAGCACCATACTGTAATAAATAATAAGGTAGTTTAACTTAAGTCTTTGTTGAGATGTTGCCACAAAGAACGAAGCTCATTGAAGAAACCTATCTCGTTTCAGTCAACTAAAAGAAGAAAGGTATAAAAGGTCCATAATTCATTGCTAGAAATTGTTACAGCTTAACAATTTAAGCTCTAAGCAACCAAACAACTTTTTACTTACAATCTGATGTCTATCAACATATCCGGTTACAGTAAGTTATGAGTAGATTTCACTGCCGTTGAGTGAAACCATAAATATAATTTGCTACTTTAACACAAAATTCTACTTTTTTAATACCACTTAATGTTAGCGGAACTCATATGTTTGGGGGCAAAAACTGTGCAAACAGTTTTGAGAAAAATAAATGTCACTAACTGTTACCATAATTGTGCAACTACGAAACAAAACTAACAAATAATGTAACTATACACAACATATGAAGATTAGATTGATTGCAAATTCACACACAAATATTCACACATGTCTGAATGAACATGACAACATCTATTAAGTTGTTAGATGTAGACGTCGAGGGCCCGCTTGAGCGCCATCTTGTTTTAAGTGCCCCAAACGTGCGCTCAACAATGTCACGACTCCTGGCGTAGTGGCGGTTGTACCGTCATGCCAGGGGTTTCAAACACAAAATTACATTTCATTCATTACATGCAGGAATTAGATATCTGACTGGCTACAGGCTGGCGGGGGTACGGTGTCATGATGGTGATGGGGTGCTGCAGACACGGTGCCCCAGAGCCGTGGGAAGACATTTGAGTTAGGGGGTGCTGAGGGACAAACATTTCCCCCTAAAAATGCTTTTTCTGTGCATATTTACTATTTATTCATATTGCCTGCAGTTCGCAAACTATCCACCAGGGGGTGCTGCAGCGCCCTCAGCACCCTGGGTTCCCACGGCCTTGCGGTGCCCCCAAACCTAAAAGAAAGTACAGAGCCTTCTTAAATCAGTGGTTCTCAACCTTTTGGAGTCGCGACCCCCATTATAACAGTTAAAGGGCTTCGTGACCCCAGCCCAGGACACACCAAGAGAAATGGGGACATTAGCCTATAGAATTCTTGAAAAACGAAGAAAAAAACCAAATGGCTAAAATCAAATAATGGCGCTCTGCAACATAGGACACACATGCTACAATAAAATATTATATTATATTTGTTTATTTGTTTATTTATTAAAAGGATCCCCATTAGCGCAGTCATGCTGTCACTATTCTTCCTGGGGTCCCACTAAATCCATTCATGAAATATAAAAACAGTATTCAAATTCATACAAAATGTGTATCGATACATTTGTATGTCCAATTCAAACCTATAAAAGCTGTGTATAAAAACAGTACATATTTTCATTAAAAAAATAAAATAAAATAAAGGATTATCGCCTAACACATTAATTGCTAAATTCATTACAAATTTGTTTCTTTTTTTTGCGGCGCAGGAATCTGACTTTGGGATTATAAGATCTCGTTCTAAAACTTACCGCACTAAGTCAAGTTCATGTATTGAAATTGTACCCACTGTTTGAACGACACACCTCAAAAAGTTATTCGGCTTGAACATATCGACATAATGAGTTAAACATTGAAAACGTTCATTGCTATGTCAACACAACATGGGTGGATGAGTTTTTACACCAAGGCCAAGATGCAGATCAAATCAGAGCTGAATTAGGTCAAACAGCGGCAACATTGGACGTCACTTTAGGACGTCCTGTTGTGTACGTTTAGTATTTAAAGAAATATAGCCTAAAAATAAATAGGTGCAACGATTCAAGTGAGACAGACGGCATGATTGTGTAACTTAGATTCTATCGCTGTCCCTCATTATGACCCAGCACTAAATAAACACAGGAAGGAAATCTGCAGGATGCCAGCCTCATCACAGATACACTTCTCTAGACAAGTGCCCTGTTAACTTCTCAACCCCCACCTGAACCGCGCCCGTTTCCCCCAGCGTGGCTTTACCCAAATCTAAAAGTTTATTGAAAAAAAGTGGCAACATAGTGACAAAAAGGAGAGGAAAAACGAGGCTGAAAATGCGACGAGAGCGACAAAAAACGTGATTTAAAAAAAAAAAAGCAATGAAAAACGGGACAAAAACAACACAAAAGAGCAACAAAAAAGTAAAAAAAAATAAATTAAATAAAATTATGGAAAACGCTACAAAGAAGCGATGGAAAAAGGGTCTTAGCTTTCAGATGAGGCGTCACACTTTTGGGTGAAGCTGATACGAAGATCAGAGAGAAAATGCACTTGGTGAAGGCGGGGGTTTAATCAGAATCAGAATCAGAATAGGTTTTATTGCCATTGTTATGAACAGGTTCAAAACTAGGAATTTTACAACAACAAGAACAAGAATCAGCAGTGGACAGCCTTTTCCTTCAAGGCCAAATCGGATCTGACATAATGTTTGTACAAGCCAATTACGCTGTGAATATTTGTGGGTGCATTTAGCGAGCTTTACTGTGTGGATTGTCTTGCCACCTAGCCATTGTTTTTTTTTTTTATATCAATTTGGCACAAAAATCCGGGGACATCCTTAGCCTTCGACGTGGCAAAAAAATGATCAACTATTGTGGACCTTTTTTTTTTCTTCTTTTTTGTTTGTTGCTGAATTAGACAGAAGCCTACAACAAAGTGATTCATGTTACGATGGCTCACAGGCTCACAGCTCCGTGGTCCCCCAAGACTGGGTTGGGGTAATGGTGAGTTATGCAGTTAAAGATTAGGAATGGCATCCAGTTGAATCACACGCCACAGCCATTGACAGTTCTAAATATACTGTCAATGATCACAGCACACGATGCAGCCCAATGTTAAGGACATTTCAGGCACTTCCTTTGTAGCACCTCTTTCATTTAAGGTAGACCTATAGCCTACATCTGACAATAGGACGTGCCTGCCTTGATTCACAGGCTAAATCCATTTCTTGGGATATTTCGTTTATTAAATCGCCTTGCTGGTGGTGGTTGGCAGCAGCACATTTCCGGCACAATAAAAACAAAGCAAGCACGACACCGGAAATGGGGAAAAAAAAAAAAAGATCTGAACGCAGTCAAAACATAAACACGGCAGCAGGAGCGCGTAGCCTGGTGCAGACGCAGTTAGCGCGCTTCGTACTCCGTTTCCCCTTGTTTCTGGTTTGTGCACGCCTCCCTCATGCCTCTTATTTCCCACCAGAGGCATCAAACTCGAGGCACTTAGCCCGTTTGATGAACGGCGTGCGGACAGTAACGAATCTGCGGTAAAGATTAGGACTGAACTCAGGAGTTGCGCTTCGTCGGGCCTTCGCTTCGCAGAGGTAAGGGTTCTCTAGATGCTAGGCGTTTCACTCGGAGGCGGGGATAACGCGCACGTAAATCGATTCAATAAGAATGTTTTTTTTTTTTTTTTTTTTTCTTGGCTGAAGGATTGATTGATTGTTGTTGTTGTTTTTGTTTTGTTTTTTGTTACCCGCACAGTAAAATAAAAAAAAATTAAAAAAATCGACAAACTTTGTGTCAACTACATGAAATATTACACAAACCCACCACCAGGCAAAACTAAACCCTTTAAATCCCATCACTTAAATCGACTAGTTTGGTTATCTTATGAATTGAAATTGAATCTTTGCTGTAACCATGTCGACTCGGACGAAACGCCTGGATTCGAAACTGGAGAGCTACAGCTAGCTGCTAATGCTACTTAGCTTCTCTCCACGCACTGCCAGTTTCACGTTTCAATTTAACAACCAGCTGCTGAAGCAACGGTGACAACACTTGCACTGCGTTGGATACTAGTTTAACATCGGCCTGAACATAATTTCTGCTCTAATAAAACCGGTGTCACCCGCTGCAGCTGTTGTTTTGCCTACGGGACAGTGTTGATTTAAAGCACCCTTCGCCCCCCGAGAAAGGGAATCGGTTAGAACGACGCGTACTTGGGACAATCCACAATCTTTGCTTGTGGATTTGGAGCGAGTGGACGTGTTGTGAAAGGGGAATGGATGTGTGGACACTGTTAAAAGGTGTCTGTAGTGCGGCCTGGAGTCTTGGTATTGCAGTTCAGCCAGTGCTGGGCAGGCTGCACGCGCGCAACATGATCGCCTGTCAACTTCAGCACGGGGCAAAGGAGCCATATTTATAACTTCACGACATTTATTAATTAATTTTTTTCATTGCCACAGGTTGCCCCGCGCAGCATAATCAGGAGAGAGGATGGCTGAGGCAGACGACACATCCACAGTGCTTAACGGTGAGGATCAGTAGAATATAACTATACTGGCCATAATAACCAAGAACCCGTGGTGCAGAGTCGTCTCTCCACGCTCATCAGTATGTATCGTGGTTATTTAGGTGGCACCGAAGAAAAAGACCCAGAGGAGGATCAGCACAAAGATGGAGATTCCTCTGGAAGCAAAGAGGGACAAGCACAGTCTTCCAATGCAGACGGTAATCACACTGGATGATTACATAATGATAATGTGGCATTTCTTTCTTTCTTTCATTTATTTATTTGAGCAGAAACTTATTTAAAACATTTTACAGAAGAAAACAAAACAAGACTATTGTGCTCAAAAGGA
Organism: Proterorhinus semilunaris; assembly: GCA_021464625.1. NCBI lineage: Eukaryota > Metazoa > Chordata > Actinopteri > Gobiiformes > Gobiidae > Proterorhinus > Proterorhinus semilunaris. Next base: position 26,265,694 of record CM038358.1, on the reverse strand, counting down.
GTAGGAAGAAGTTCAAAGAACTTATAATAAACCTACCCCTTATCTCTCATTCAAGTAACACAAAATATCACAAAGGATTTATCATTTACAGTCGTACAAAATAAATAAAGGATTTATCATTTACAGTTTTACAAAAACTTAACATTGTAAAAGCATTTAGACAGTGGAAGAAAAGGGCTCGCTTATTATTCGCCCAAACTGGAACACAGATATGTATGCACTTCACCAATAAGTGTGACTATGGCAAACTAGGAAAAAACTAAAATGTTTTCCATACATTTTTGGTAATTTGGGGCCTCCATTATAATGTGGTCCTGGCTACCCTTTTATTTCACGATATACAGGTGCTCGTCATATAATTAGAATATCATGAAACGGTTCATGTATTTCTGTAATTCAACTTGTGAAACTAACATGATATAGACCCATTACACGCAAAGTGATTGTGTCGAGCCTTTATTTGTTATCATTTTGATGATTATGGCTTACAGTCCATTTTCAAAATCAAATTTTATGAGATTTGGACAGGTGAACACTTTAAACAATGCATGTAGTTCGTCCAGTGTATTTGCTATGTCCATATTAAATAAATAATGAAATGAAATGAAAATAATTTGGGGTTTTTACAAGCTGAGCCATAATCATCAAGATTATAACAAATAAAGGCTATACATATCACTTTGAGTCTATCACATATTAGTTTCACAGTTTAAGTTGAATAACAGAAGTGAATGCACTTTTTCATGATATTCTAATTATATGACGAGCACCTGTAAGCCTCAGTTGAAAGGTTTTTCAATGCACTACTCTGTAGTCATTAATTAAATATGTGGTGTGGTACTACTGATAGAAATGATACTGCTAATCTGAGCCATCGCCTCCTACGCCCACCAGTGTTAATTTTGAACATATTTGATTTTAGTCTCTTTGATGGAAAATCAATCAATCAATTATAGTCTAGTTTTAGTCGACGTCATGTAAATTTAGTTGACTAAATTGAAGACAAATTTAGTCGACTTTGCATTTGTAATATTTATTGTAATCATATTTAATCAAGGTTCTCGGCTTCATGGAGCTTCACCCACATGAACAAAGCTCAGATCAGTTCCTTTGCCAGTGGATTTAAATGATATGAGGCTCTTTCAAACTGTCATTGGAAGTTTAGATGATTTTGGGCTCTTCTATTGATTATTATTTTGATTTATTTTTTGTCTTATATCTACAAAAAAAAAAAAAAATTTAGTCGGGAAAAATATTTGACTAAATGTTTTAGTCGACGAAATTAACACTACCGCCCACCACCACTACCAACCACCCACACTACATACACACAGGAGGGTGTAGTGTCTTGCCCAAGGACACAATGACAGTCTGCACCCACTGAAGTCGAAAGTTGAATTACCAATTTTTCAGTCATGAGACGACCCCTTTCATCTGAGCTTTTTTTTTTTTTTTTTTTCACAAAAGGCTTTTATCTGAATACAACAGATTAAAGAAATTATTAAGTAAGTCAAGTTAGCTAAAAAGTTAAAAGGAAGCTAATTTTTTTAGACTTGTTGTAACATGAAAGGAATTTTGCTATTGTGAGGGATCTTTTCAGCTGACGTCTTGACGAACCTCCTGAAGTGGCTTGTATCTACAGTACAGCACTTCTGGTGAGGTAACGGTTTCGATGGTTTGTGCAGCTCCAAAAGAAACCGGAGAGGGCTTGGCGGACAAGCCGATGCCTGACGCGGCGGCAGGAGAGGACGGCAACAACAACAACGAGGACGCAGAGAACGAGGAGGACACGGACAGTATGGACGGCAGCGGGCTGTACTCTTTAACCGAGGACGGCGAGCGAGAGAGCGAAGGAGGCCGGCGGGAGCGGACCAGGGCCAAAGACGCTGCTAAAAGAGCTGCGCGAAAGAGGAACCGGCCAGGAGGGGGCGCTAACCACTCCTCCAGCTCCGACGACGACGAGGAGGAGGAGGAGGAAGACGAGGAACAAAAAGATGTAAATGTTGAATGTTGCTTCGAGAGTATGGGCCTTTTAGCTTTAGCTTGATTACTAAAAGCCTCATCAGAAATCTGTCAGAGAAATGGCTTAGCTTAAAAAGTAAGTTTGTGTTTCTGGTCTAAATACCTATATTTTCAAACATGTCTAAAATGTATAGTGTATATATAAGTGGGGTATTGGGTAAAGATGTAATATAGGGTTAGCCAGTTTGATTCACATACTGTTACGTCAACTTCAATGCCCAGTCTGGTTGTGTCAGGAATGGCAAAAAATGATATATATTATACAAATATAATATATCAGGCAAATGTAGCACACCGATGAATAGAAATAAGGACTATAATTTTTTGTTATACTTATACAGTATGACGCCATTAATTTCAATAACATAAATCTGATTGTAGACGAAGGTTCCTAAGTTGTCATCTACTTTTTAGTTTAAATGTCTCATCAAAGAAGCTTCGCCTGCATCACTGATGATCTCAGTTTGTCAATAGGCTGTATATAAACGTCCTGTGGGAGGGATTTAACTTTTACTGGTACAAGTATGGCGGTACCATCTTATTTCTTTAGCTACTGAATTGCTGACAGATGGGCCTGTCACAATGGCACCTTTTGAAATTTGACATATTGAGACAGGAAAATACCACACACGCTGCAATAAACATGAAATATAATGTAACCCAATTTATTTCGGTTTTACAAAGAAAAAATAAGGAAAAAAGGCTAATAAATGTACAGATGATAAATGTTGAGCCCGAAAATGTATTTATCTGTTTTCTGAATGATAAGTTGATATGGTAATTATCGGAACAGCCATACTGACGGAGGGCTGCCAGAGCTCTCACTGCGATGTTGGTACAACCTCTTATGCAGTTGCTGTTTAGTTTCTCCAATATACAGCTACTATGTACATCGTTTTTTTTTAATGCCATTATCGTATAATTAGGTGCTTAACTCAGGCACAACAAACATTCCCACAAGAAGTGTTGTCTGAATGTTTGCTCTTATTTAGAAAATGTTTGCTCTTTTTTTTTTTTTTTTTTTACTAATTTTCAATCAACTGTTTGCTTACAGGACGATGAGGATGACGACGATGAGGCCATGGAGGCGTGGCTCGGGGCGGAGCTCAGAGACATGCGCGGGCCCATCTGGCGAGCGGTCCCCTCCATTCGCTCCCGGGAGATCGGCCGGGGGGCGCCCCAGTTTGTGAGGCGCGTGTGTGGGGCGCGGGGACTGGTGCAGAGGCTGGAGCTCCAGGGCAAACTGGAGAGACACGCGGGCTGTGTCAACACGCTGCACTTCAACCCGTCGGGCACGCGGCTGGCGTCGGGCAGCGACGACCTCAGGGTGATCATATGGGACTGGGCGGTCAAACGGGCCGAGCTGGAGTTCGACAGTGGCCACAAGAGCAATGTCTTTCAGGTGTGTAAGGTTTGAATTAGCCATAGTCTTGTATAACCCTTGTTTTAAAATAAGCCTCTCTCCTTACAATGGAGAGATCAATAAAGGCTTGTATAATGTATTAAATTATGTATTAGGCCTGCATGATTCTGGACTGTTGACCCGTTTTTGTACTATTACAATTGTGAGCAGATTACTATTTATAGTGTAAAATCAAGTGTGCACATAAAAAAAAAACATATGAACCGCTGAACTAATACAATGATCACATGCGTTTCACATGTTTGTGCGTGTGTACATTTAATGTAGCAGGTTTTATACTAAGACTGTAGGACTTGAACAACTACAGAGTTTTAAAGATCGACTTTGTCAAAATAGTTGTGTGTGATGATGTCATCATATTAACAGCGGAGGAATAACTCCTCATTTACATCTAGTACATTAAAGGCTCGATCATACTTCACAAGAATCTTGTGAAGTATGATCGAGCCTTAAGTCCACGTCCAAATCCATCATGTAATGTAGGCTCACAGGTAAGCACGTTTTTCCAGCTTATTGTCTGAGTTAAAATGCAATATAGTGGCTTGTTTCCATTTCCTAGATTTGAACTTAATTTTTAGGCAGTTCTCAGGTTTTGCATTTACCTGCGCCTCCAGAAACATCGCATAGAGCCGTGTCCTCTCTTCGCCTCCGTTTGTCTTGTAACCTCCTGGCCTCATCTGTACTGCTGAGATCATGCCCCTTGTATATCCATGGTCTAAAACAAACAAGCTTTCGGCCCCGGAGTGTTTAGATCATAGTTGATTCCATGTGAATGAATCCGTGTGAGAGAAAAGTTAAAAGCTGTGCTGAGTGATGGGTTGTGGTGACACTGGGGAGACGGTCCCGGCTTTAGCTCGATCACAGACTGAATAAAGACAGAATATTGAACTACCCAACTAACACATTGCACCCACTCAAATTGCAACACTGACATTCTGCCATCTCCGCTGATTCTAGGCGAAGTTCCTTCCCCATAGCGGAGACTCGACTCTGGCCATGTGCGCTCGGGACGGGCAGATCCGAGTGGCTGAGCTCTCGGCAACGCAACGCTGCAAAAACACCAAACGAGTAGCACAGCACAAGGGCGCTGCACACAAGGTTAGGAAATTATTATTACGTCTTTGTTTTGTATTCTGAGGATTTTTTATTTCATTTTTTAACAAAAAAATCTCACATTAGGGCATTGACTTAAGTTCTAGATAAACCTGATTCTGTCCGAAGGTTGGATCACTGCTTACGAACTGCACACTTTATTGAGTCTTGGGGTTCAGAATATTCCCAAAACTACAGCTCAAAGGTCCTTGCAGCATTAGTTGAGCCAATATTCGTGGAGAGCACCGTTATGCACAAAAAGATTTAGTAGGATTATGTTTTTTTTTGTGCGTTTCATTGTTTATTCTTTGTATATTGACATTTTCAGTTGGCCCTTGAGCCAGACTCCCCATGCTCTTTCCTGTCAGCGGGAGAAGACGCGGTCGTGTTCGGTATTGACCTGCGTCTAGACCGCCCCGCCAAGTGAGTGCATCTCTTAAAACCGCTCCGCTTTGAATTAAGCGCTAAATAAATAAATCTGCAAACAAATCAATGAGTGAGAAACGTTACGTGGTGTTTAAGTGGGTCATTGATTCAACACTGAAGATCTCTCCACCCCTTTGGTTCTTAATTACTGTTATGTGTCTCTTCCCACTTTGCAAACTTCGGATGAATTAGTTACGAATCATTGGCAGTGTGGATCAAGAAATGTCCAGAAAATGATCTGACTTGACTTAATCATAATTATGTATTAAAGGGATATTTCAGGATTTTTGACATTGGGCCTCATTTCCTAGTTATCCAGAGTGTTGTTGATTTCTGGAGATATTTTTTATTCATGCAGTTCTTATATTTGAAAAGTTTAGCGCTGCTAGGCTAGTGCATGTCTATGGTAACTAGTAGCCTGCATTAAACACAGTCTGACCCAAGCACAGTGCACCTGAGGCAAATCACTTATAACACCACACTACCGATAATAAAGGTCTGTGTGACTGAATTTAATTTATTTTTTTTAAATATAACCATTTCACATTAAGCTACGCAGAGGCGGAGTGATCTGCTAGGTTACCGGATCTACAGTAGTTTGTTTACCTGCGGCCGGCAATACTACGCGTGGAATTCACAAAGGAGCTTTCTACAAATCAGATATGGCAACGTTTGGAGGACTACCCGATGATTTTGAAGAGGTTTTTAATGCAGGCTACTAGTTACCATAGACATGCGCTAGCTTAGCACTAGCCTAGCACCACTAAACTCTTCAAATATAAGGACTGCATGAATAAAATAAAAAAAAATCTCTGGAAATCAACAACACTCTGGATAACTAGGAAAATGAGGCCCTATGTCAAAAATCCTGAAATATCCCTAAAAGTTGTAAACTTTTCTGCATGACATGCGTTCATAAGCTTTAAGCTCTTTGGGTTCAATTTTTTCTCCAATGAAGATCACATGATAAGTCGATTTCCTGATTGCATGTGTGAAATTGTGAAACTAAACTGATCGGAGTCTTCCAAATGAATAAAGGCACAGTAAAAGAAAAGTAGTAAAGTGTTATGCGAGTGGATCGGTGTTTTGATAAATGTGTATTGCCTATGAACTTGTGTTAAAAGTTTGTTTGGACAGTATTATCAAGCTGTAAAGGGTCATTGTGTGAAATAGCTTAATATGATGTATATGTTTTGTTCTTTCTGCAGTAAACTAACAGTTGTCAAGGAGGGAGATAAAAAAGTAGGACTCTACACAATCTATGTCAACCCGGCAAAGACGCATCACTTCGCTGTTGGTGGAAGAGACCAGTATGTCCGGTATGAACGCAAACCTACTCACAGGAATAACTTTGCTTTCGGTTAGTTGTCTGAACGATTTGATGCCTTATTTTTTAGGATCTATGACCAGAGGAAGATAAACGAAAATGACAACAACGGCGTACTCAAAAAGTTTTGTCCCTCACACCTGGTATCCAGCGAGTCCAAAACCAACATAACATGCCTTGTGTACAGTCATGACGGCACAGGTATGAATTTGATTCTCTGCAACAACAAAAAACAAGGAAACATTTTATATGGATTATTTTTTTTCTCTCCACAGAGCTCCTGGCCAGTTACAATGACGAGGATATTTATTTATTTGACTCCAACCACAGCGATGGGGCTGACTACCTCAGACGATACAAGGGACATCGCAATAATGCAACAGGTCTCACTCTTCTTATTGTCCACACTTATTTCTTAAAGACTCAATGGTGTTGATTCTGTCTTTGAACCCGCAGTGAAGGGGGTGAACTTCTACGGGCCGTGCAGCGAGTTCGTGGTCAGTGGCAGTGACTGTGGACACATTTATCTGTGGGACAAATACTCGGCTCGCATCGTTCAGTTCATGGAGGGCGACAGAGGAGGAGTGGTCAGTCTCATTTTGCCTTAACCTCAGTTTTCAAACAATAAACAATACAGAATAGACACTAAGTAATGATGTTGGAGTGTACCTCATTCCAAATGTACGCCGTGAAATCCTTTATGGAATGTTTTTTGCGCTAAATCGTAGCTACCTAATAATCGTTCTCCATTAATGAACAGGTGAACTGCTTGGAGCCACACCCACACCTTCCAGGGATGGCCACCAGCGGCTTAGACCATGACATCAAACTGTGGGCCCCGACAGCAGAAACTCCTACAATACTCAAAGGCCTCAAAGAGGTGAGCGCAGAATACAGCAGATAAAAGATTTATCGTTTTAGAAGCCAAAACCTTTTGTCTTGAAATTGGTAAGGATCTAGTTTATGTCGGCAGGCAACGTGATATTGACATTTCCCGCCCAATTCTTTCTGTTCTCCTGCCCCAATGTCACAAATGTATATGTACTTTACAAAATTAATTGGCATATTTAATCAAACAGAAAAGCCAAGATGATGCTGATTCTAAAGACTGGTGTCAGAATTGGTATTGTAAATACGACTCAACTGGAATCTAAAGTGCGAAAGCTGCTATAGCACATTACTACAATCCAGAGCTACGTAGCCTGAGAACAAATATTTGCTCAAGAGCCCGAGATGTGCCCCAGACAGGTTGTCCCTGCTGCATGATGGGTAAAATGCTGTAGATGTGTTGGTGGTACAGGCTGTAAAATCTACAAATATCCTACAAATTCTCTAAATGTTTATAATTTGGTGTCTGGCTTGTGTCGCAGGTGATGAAGAAGAACAAGCGGGAGCGAGACGAAGACAGCGTTCGTCATGGCGACCAGTACGACACTCAGCTGCTGTGGTTCCTGATGAGACACATGAGGAACAGGCGGCCACAGAGGGTGAGAATCTCTACAAAACAATGAATCATGGGAGCAATGTGCTGACTTTATCGAACTAATTTGCGCTGGTGAGATTTTGAAAATGGATTGCCATGGGAACGTTTTAATAGGCTATTATTTTTACTTGCATTCGTCAGTAAAGTGAACTGATCTAATAAACTATAATGGTTAATATGTCACAAAGAAGCTCTGTCCTTTCATAATGAGGAAAAAGCAGCTCTCATAGTTGACATTCCTGCTGCACCAACTTGGAAACAGAAAACCAGACAACTCCAGCTTGCTCATCTACTTAAAGCAATACATTTAATTATAATCGAATCATAAAATCTATGGTCAAGCTCCGTTATCGGCCGGGTGCTTCATCTACAGCTTCCCCTGAGTCAGCTCAACGTAAACATTTTGTGTTAAATGGTAGTTGAGTGGACGCCGCTCATTTGAAGATACGTCTTATCTCATGAACCAAATAGATTTTTGTTTGGGTTACTTAATTATATTAGAAATCAAGATCAATATCAGTAAAAAGTTATTAAAGTGTACATTTTCTCGTTTTCATCTCCCCAGGCTCGTCGTGAAGGCGCAGACCCAGACACAGACGAATCGTGGAGTTCTCCGGACTCATCGGACGAAGAGGAGGGCGGACCGGACCAAATTCAGTGCATGTCGTCTTGAGCCACAGACACTTTTCTCACACACACACTGCAGACAAATTAGTCTACATGAGTTAAATGGATTGATTTCAGAATAATAAATCTTTTGAGTAGTATTGACCATTATGTTTTTTTCCCCCCTCGGCATTAAACAAAACAGGAAAAAAAAAATCAACTTGTCAAAACTACTTAAAATCACTGTTATTCTCAACTCGAATCATTTAACTCATTTTAGAACTGACTTTTTCAGTGCGCATACGTACAACAAGCAGCATTACAAATTGCATTCACTTGATTGCCCTTGAATTGATGCACATAGGCAAGAACTATTGCTACTGGCACATGAAGACACACTTTTTACACAGATCTATATTTACATACAAAATTAGGACATGTTTTCACCTCCTTTAACGACTAGTAGTAGTCGTTAAAGGATGTTTTCACCTCCTTTAACGACTACTACTCTCTGTGCAAACATGGCTCCCTCGAAGCTTATGCGGAGGGCCCGTTTTCATCCAGATCCCAGAATGATCCGCCGTTTGGTTTTGGGATTCCTCCGTAACATTAGTTGCCCTTTAGTAAGCTAAACACACCAGCATACTATACACAATGGTGGCAATGGAGTCTCGCAGAGTGTGGAATATGGCAAAATATCCAAAATGTGACTTTTTCTGAATATTTGGAGCTTCAAGAGGGTGTACCCAAACCCCTCAACTTCCTGGTCTTGTACTTGTGTCTTGGGTTTGGAGCTGAGCATTTAAGATCTACTCAATCTTGGAAATGCAGAGACCGCCCTCAGCTTCTTCCCCTCCACTCCTTAGTGCACTTCGAATCAGGGATGTTCTAGTTTTGAAGCAGACTTAAAAGTGCACTATTTTGTGATTTCTCTTTATTTGCTTGTCAACCTTTGATTTCAGAGCAGAAGGAATTGTTTGAGTACTTAACTCAAGCTCTTTTTTTGGGGGGGGGGGGGTTTAGAGTTGGCGCTGATTAAAAATCGCGGCTCTGTCGGTCAGGGGGAAAGGTTCTGACTCGACCTGGATCAAATCAAAGCACTGCGCCCACAGATTGGAGTGATTTAATAATGCACTTGTTCCTGAAAAGTTCATTTTCAGTTCAGAGAAACCGGGTCAGGTCTTAAGTGTTCAGACTCACTGGAGGATCGAGAGGGAGCCGGTCCGTGTGCTTGCCAGTCATGTGTTTTGTGTGAGAGCGATAAAGTCCAGCTTTTCTCATTTTCTATGAGAACTCTAGAATTTCTATGTACATAAATAAATGTATATTAAACTGTAAAAAAAAATAATTTGACTTTAGCAAATGCTATTTGACTTAAAACGTCAGACATTTGATTGGTAATGATGCAGAGGTTTATATTATATACGAGGACAAATACTTTTAAAACAGAAACGCCATCACTTCTGTTCATTTCATTATAATGACCTCTGGTTGTGAACAGGGCTGTCGTTCAAAGTATTGAGTCTCTTCCTTGTTCAAGACGAGAAAAACATATTTCCAGATTCAAGCCATAATTTGTGACAATTGTATCCAAATCTCCCATTGGCTGGTTTTGGCCTCTTGTACACACAAAATGTTTTCCACCATCGTCTAATACGTCATCTATCAGTTTGGTTGGAAATATGTACCATTTGTGCAATAAACTAAAGATTGTGCTTCTGCTGTGTTTTTTTTTTTTAATCATAATTAAAAGCAGTTATTAAATGTACACCGCTTTATTCAGTGGTTCTTGTTAAAGAAATGTTTGAGAGGATTGAAGAATCGGCAGGATGTCTTATACAGGAGTTTATTTACCATCGTTACAGGACCCGTAGACATGAACTCGAGACATTGCGCTAGTCCTACCATTCAAGTCTGTCTATGCTTCCACAGAAGAGAGATAAATACCCTGAGAGCGTCACACTGATATGCAAGCAAAACATTCAGTGGCTGAGAGTGGCCGCCTGAGCACCACAGTCAAGGCTATGACAGAGATAGTACAGCTTGACCCAGTATGATAAACAGCGATTTAATGTTATCCTCGAACAGTTCTGAAGGAAACAGGTTGTTAGGACATAATTGGTTGCGGATCTTTACCATAAATAACATTGTTTTGTCAGTCTTGTGATCACTGCTCAAATAAAAAGTGTTATGTATATATTGAGTCGTTAGTTGAGAACCACTGGCTAAACAGATCCACCTGCATACAGAGTCATACCTTTCCACTTGTACACAATCAGGCAACAATGACTTTGACATTTTTATTCAACAAATCTTTGCAAATGTAACACTTCAGACAAATCAGCCATTCCCGATCAAGCGTTCGCAAACATCGACGTCACACTTTAAGAGCTGGATTACGTTTGACCTTTTCAATTGTAGTGGAGGTCAATGTACAAATCAGACAAAACAAAATCATCCACTTCTTAACAGCATTTCAGTCATCACACCAAGTCCTTTTGTTCAGTTGTCATACAAAAATTAAAAACAAACGCGCCGTAATACATAATTTAGTACAAACAGCCCTTTGCAGCTCATCCCATAAATGTAAGAGTTGAAAATGTTTTTTTGTTTTGTTTGGGACAGAAATCAAAATCCATTGGCTTAAGTTGCTTGTTGTACAATCAGGTTCCTCCATTCATAATAGAGTTCTGCTTCATCTATGGGGGACGTCTTATATCCAATCAAACAGGTCACGAAGATCTACGGCCTCACACTTTAATCCAGTTGATGGTAATGGATCAGCCGAGTGTCTTTATTATTACTCTTTATACTCCAGAAAATGTTGCAGTTTTTTCCGGTGCTCTGACGACAACTGGACAGCACTGAGGGTTAGAAAGAACAAAAGTGTCAGCAATTACCTCAAACGCCACACCTTTAGCCATACTGTAAAGGAATCCATTATATAATAAAAGCGTCGACCGGTGGCGAGTTTGTGTGGCTCTTACTTGAGGTGCTCTCCGAACGTGGTGGTGATCCTGTAGAGGGCAGTCTTGAGTGCGGCTCGCAAAGCAAACCTCAGTGTTTTGTAGCTGCAGTCTCCCATAGTGCTGCTGCAGCGGGCTGGTTTACTGGAGGCATGGGGCAGTTTAAAGTGTCTGTCCACGGCCTGCGCAGGAGGAGCACAATTTAAATGCTTCTTGCAGCCTACAATCCTATGTCAAATTAAGGCTGATTCCAGTAAATAAGTTACAATTGTCCTTCAATCTTAGCTATTCAAATTTAAACCCCAATTTTATCCAATACCAATAATCATGGATTACATTACACCTGTATTGCGCTTTACAAGCCTGTAAGTTTCTCAAAGCTCTACACTGTAATCCAGAGGCGTCAAAAACCTTTTTCATGGAGGGCCACATATCGAAGTGTATATGGCGGGGAGGGCCAACGATTGGTGGTCAGTCCAGGGTGCATTTGAGAGAGGTTTAAACTGTGCCCCAGTTTTATTTGAGCTTGGAACCTTAAAGCAGAACCAAGTAACGTATTCCCCTACAGGCCATAAGCGTCATAGCATGTTGAGTCTATTTTTACTCTTTAATTGTCCGTGAGAGTAAATACTACAATGACAGAAAAGAGAGAGAAGGACACTGTACCATAACTATATTACACAATGGAGATACTTTTCTCCGCTCAAACTTGGCAGTAAAAACTGTTTAAGTGGCGCTAGCCCGCAGTTAGCTTCTTCTTTGTGTTTCCATTAGTGTGTATTGGTGGCTCCGACCCGGTGAAGGAAAAGTTTCAAGCGCGGTTTTGTGGCTAGAGGCACCAGGTTAGGGCTGGGCAATACATTGATATATTTTTTTTAATGAGATATGGAATTAGACCATATCACATAGATCGATATAGTTCAAATTTGCGCTGTAATACTCATTTTATAGGCTATTTATATTTTTTATTTAAAAGTGCACCTTCCGGAGCTTTGTTATACAGTGTTCATGTTTACATTTTATAGTGAGTTTTCAATAAAACTACGCTTTGACTTAACATTTAATTTCACAGCTCTCACTTTGCGGTATAAATATCGGGATATACATCGTATATCGATATTCAATCTAAATGTCAGGATATGATTTTTGGTCCACATCGCCCAGCCCTAACCAGGGGGAGGTGAAAGACCCCCCAATCATCCCATTAACACTTGTATTACCCCCACAGGGACTACGAAAAGGATTTTTTAAGGTAAACAAGTTACTTAGAGCTGCTTTAATGCCAGTAAGTATTTAACGTTTTAATTGTCTGCATTCATTCTGGCCTATTGTACATGTTTAATGGTGGGTGAAACCAGAGAACCAGAAGGAAGCCTACGCAGACACGGGGAGAACATGCAGACTCCACACAGAGAGGCCCAACCGGTGGACCCGGAACCTTCTAGCTGTGAAGCACGCATACGTAGCATGGACATTGTGTTTCTTTTACCTCTTGTAGACCCAACATTGAATTGAGAATGCTGGGTAATGTAGTTTGCACAACTCCAAACTGGTCCTCTGTGAAGGAAGCCTGAACAAGGTAAGACAATCCTGCAGAGAGTGTGATAGAAGAACATTTAAAAACAGTGATGATTTGTTAAATAAAACTGCAAAACATTGAAATGAAATGTGTACCTTCTAGAGCCCAGATGTGAGCCTGACTGTCGGCGAAAAGCGCCTGACTGGAGGCTTCCGGAAGCTGCGCGTTAAAAACAAAAGAAACTCGTCATTCTCGGGGCAAGTGGAGCGGTAGCTTTACACACTGTGCTTTAGCTAAACACGGATTAGTAAGACTAGCTTATGTCACACATGCAATATTGAAGACGATACACAAGCCACCGACACACGGGTTCAAGAGGATTTAGTCCCGAAGGAAACGAGTACAAAACCATGATGCCAGCCAGTGTCAGGGTGAAAATGCCGTCCGGGAGGGGGGTGACTACTTGATGAGTGAGCGATAGCGTCTGGCGAGGTAAATTAAAAAGGAAGGAGAGAGGAGAAGACACGGGTGAATCCTTAATTTGAGCTTTTAAAGTAATTGGTTGGGCCCGCACTCGAAGCAGGGGCAGTGGAAAGAGTCTGCAATAGTAATGTGCGCACAGTGAAGGCCCCAGACCAGTGTTAATCATGCATCTTCACAGAATTAAGAGGGAAAAGTCTACAATGTACAGGGGTATGACAAAAATAAGATTAGGAAAAAGTGAAGGCGTTTCAGTGGTTTTAATTTGAAGAGAAATGTTTGAATTTTATTTGCAAATAATTATAGCCACATTGCAAAACATCCCAGGTTATCTGTTGCTTCGTCACAAGGTCAACTCTTTTGTAACAACCTAAGAAACTAAAACAAACAAACTGTTTTTTGCAAAGGGCCCGAATGCAAACCTTGTGCTTGGCTACGTGTAGGCAAAACAACGCAGCAACATCTCCATGGAGACGAGCACAGTAAAGACGCACGTTTTTGCACCAGTAATACAATAATAACGCGAGTTTTATAATTGGGTAAAAAAGGTATGTAGTATGGCTTTAAATGCTTACAATACTCAAGTTTAATTGCAAATAGGTTTATACACACATTCACTTTTTTTTTTTATTATTCTATTCTTGGAAGTACAGGCATTTTGGGAAGGGAGATGAACAAACATGCAGGGGGGAAACAGTGAAGTCATGCTACAGCTACAGCATTCTTACCTTGTTAAACCAATACATAATCAGCACCCGCTTTGCCAAGAAGTTTTTAACCTGAATGGGACATTTTTATTGTAAGCAAAATGGGATTTTGAAAAGAAAAAAGAAAAACTGTCCAAGGGCTAAAGAAGAAGTGCTTTCACTATTTTACAGCTGCATCTGCTCTAGGAGATCATAGAACAATTCAACGTTGCTATTGGCAACTTCTCTACAAAATTTGTGCGGCAAAACATTGCATGAATATTAAATTAAAATCTGGTCACGATAAGGTTCTATATACACCGTATTTATTTTATTTTATTTATTTAATTGAAGCATAGACGCTTATTGCAATCCAGGGTATGAGCTCCATACCTGGTCTCGTCTGTTTAGGAGAAACTGAGCCAAGAAGCTGGGTTTGGAGGCTTCCTGTTTGGGAGGTGGTACTGGGGCAGGGGACGGAGGAAGGCTGCCATTGGTCTTGGAGTCTGATGTTAGAGGAAATGACAAACACAAAATCATCATATACGAGGTCATGCAGGAGTTTAGCGCTGAAAGGCAGTTAAAGCAAAAGACGTGACCCAAATAAAGGGTTAAGTCATTTAGATCAGAGACGAAACACCAAAACACGCATGACTGTGATGTAGGTTTCTTAAACGAATATCTCCCACAGAGTATTTTATGAATGTTTAATTCTATGACAAACTCAGCCATTCGATTCGTTGCTCACCTGCGGATGTGGACCAGAGTTTGTGTCCTCTCCTGGCGATATGCGGGCTCTGAACCGTCCCGTGCCAGGGTGAACACTGCTCTACTGGGGCAGTGAGGCGGCGCAGGGCGGGGGAGGAGAAGGGGCTGTCCAAGTCTGGGGTGAAGGGAGCGGTTAGAGGGCTGTAAGAGCCTCCTCCTGTGATGGAGCGGGCAAACACCGAGGCAGGAGTCTTCAACACCACCGCGGGACGAGGCGAGAACGGATCATCTTCAGATGTCGCTGAGAGAGAAAAATGTGGACAGTTTAGAAAATACCAATGAGGTTTTTTTTTCCTTTTCCCTTCACGACACAAAAACCCTTAGAAAACTGGAGGTCAGAATTCCAGAGTTGACAGGTTTTATTACATCATTCATTGTAGCTTTCTCAAATCAAAATTGTGACAATATGTTTTGTTCCCAAAACAAAAAGGGTAAGAAAGCCTTGACATTTAACCGTTTCATACTGAATTTATTTTCAAAATGAAATTCACTGACATGTAAAATTAGGTCAAATATATAGACAGAATATTTGTACCTGAGGTCCCAGATGAGCTCTTCCTCTCACTCCCGGTGGACAGCGACTTGGCCCGGCCGTTCGTCGCCACAGTGTCGTGATAAGTGACAAGTCTCTGGGTCAGATCAGAGAGCAGCGACAGGCACTCCTTACTGACGGCAATCCAGTTATGAGGATGGCCCCCTAGAGGACGGAAATACAATAATATCAAGTACATGCAATGTCAACGGGCGTCAATGATTCCCTCTGTAGTCCCACGTACCTGGCTGACTTAAGCTAAAGACTTCGGCACGACGCAACGGTGAGTGCTGAGAGAGCAGAGCCAAGTCCTGCAGAGCTAAAAACTAAAAGAAAATAGAAAGAGACTTTGGATCTATATTCTGTGCAGCATTGGCAATTACGGTCTTTAAAGTCAAGTTTTTTTGCAATTATTTACCTTCAAAATAATTGGCTGCTTCTCTGCAATGACTTTGGCCAGACACTGGTGGGTGTCGTCGGTGAACGTTGACTGCACAGGAAAACTGTACAACTACATGAACAAACAGCAATTCAAAACGTGACAAGAAATATCTAAACATCTGTTGAGATGTAAAAGCATGGAATTATTATAACAGTTACAACACGTTTGACATTTCCAGTTCTTTCGTGCAGTGGTTCTCAACTGGTTTAATTTCTTTGAATATTTATCCCTTATTAAAGTATCCTATACTTTATATATTATATCTGCCTCATATCAGAATTCATTTTAAAATACAGTATTTTAGAACATTTAATCCATTTGGGTCGTGGTTTGCCATCCTAGGATTACGGCGGGTCCTGACAGCATCCCAGTTGAGAAACACTGCTTTAGTGTATGTGTGTAATCACTATAAAATAAAATTTAAAATGTGAGAAATTAAACTAGTAAAATCTAGAAGAATTTGTCCAGATATTGCCATTTGGACATTTATCACAAACTCAATGCATCACTATTTGGACCAAATAAAGTACTGGAAAGCCACAATAACAAAAGTCCTTTCAATATTGCATATATTATATATAATATTTTTCGTTAGATACTAAGTTTGGATGCCCTGTTGGGTCCATGGACAGCACAATAGAAAGATACTTGGTTGTTTCATCTCAAATAAATTATACACATGTAAAATAAATTGATTTCATGGAATAAAATAACATTATTGTTCTATTTTATGGTTCTAGATGACAAATATTTTAGAGTAGGTATCGACAAAAGTATTGTACAGGTACCCGAATTGTAAACCAAGTATTAAATTACTGGTACTGAAAAAGCAGGGCACCCAGGCCTAGTCGCCACAGCTGCCAATCAGCGCCATCTTCCCATCTGACCACTAACCAGTCACTCACCCAGTATACCCTCAGTCTCCCATCCAGGTACTAACTAAGCCCAACTCTATTCAGCATCCAATATTAATACTTTTAATACAACACTGATTAGCACTCAGTTCTGTGTTCTGATATGCTGCCCCCTAGTGTTATTACAAGGCACAGAAAATACTTATGAAACCAATAGGCTCTATGCAAATGTCCCGTGACTTCCAAGTGGATCCTAAGTCGGTGCTTCCGTATCCTGTCTCCGTTATTTCTTGTCTAAAACAATGTATAGTTCAAGGAAACATCACGGACAGTAAGATACTCGAAGTGACTCGCTACGTGTTAAAAACATTACGTTGGATGTAAATTCTTGACTGCAGGAAACGTCTGTGTTTTTTGAGGTAGGACTTTTTATCTCAGCGCTAACGGCTAGTATCAAAAAACACCACCACAAAAATTAAACGTCTAAAAATGATTTATACTAAAAGACAGGCAGATTATATTTTGAACAGGCTCGTTTAAAATCGTGTAGCTATTTTCATTCATGTCCACCAGTAACTCACCGTCTGCCATGTAATCTTCAGTTATTTATTTTTTTAGACAAGACCTCATAGGGAAATAACGGAGACGGGACACGCAAACGACTACTTAGAATCCACTCGAAAGTCACGTGACGCTTGCGTGCATATGGCCTATTGTCACCGAACTGTTGTCTAGCCTTACCTCAGTGACAAATATCCTGAAAAGCTGCAGAGTGGTGTACCAGGTGAAAAGGAGGAAGGTGCCACTGATCCATGTGTGGTAGAGTAAGGAGAGATCCAACAGGCCGCCCACGGTGTCCAGAGCGTGTGCAGAGCTGAGGAGCAGGTTACACAAATACATTATTAAGGCACAACAAATCTATTCAGACAACAAGAAGTGCGAGGTCAATAATGTCAAAATGTCATCGGGTAAATCCACTGACCTGTCTACGTCCAGTTGTAGAGTTTGACAGATCCAGCCTTTGGGAATATGTCCTGAGGACATAAGAAAATCAATGTTAAACAATAGGTATTTCACAACCTGCAGTGTTTGTCAACATGTGTATGATGTGGAAGGAACTGAAAACCGCTCAAGTACCTAATGGGGGTGGAAAACCATCTATGAATTAAAATCGACCATTTATCATGTGAGGCCTGGCAGATTTCTCGCGTTATGCATTTGATCATGGTCTCACGCAAATTAGTCCCATCATGTGTTTTAACCTCACACGCTCCTTCTCCAGAATATGAGCGTGCGACAGACAGGTCATTACGGTCCAGCTTAGCTGATCTTTAGCAGCCGTGCTATGTCACACCAAAAGGTTTTAAAATTTGTAATGCATTTGTTCATAAATTGTGCCCAAATTATCAAAATGGGAGTGTTTACGTCAGCCTATTAATGATGATCAACACTGCTCACATCTCTCCAAGACCTGTTCAACTCCAGGACCCGGAGGCGTGTGGGTCGGATCACAGCTGACCCTTCTCACCCTGGACACGGACTATTCCCTCTCCCCTCAGGCAGGAGGCTACGGTGAGTGAATGTTTTTAATTTTGGGGTGGGCGTTTATAAGCCTTTGGCTTCAGCCCACTCCTTTTGAGCAGAACACTGCCCAAATAAATAAATAAACTAGAATTGTTGTCATCTTACCATATTTAACTTTTTATCTTATTTTAATATTCTTTATGCATGCCCCTATAGCCTTATAGTTTAAAGTTTTATAGCATTTTTTATCTAAATTCTGTGTTATATGTTTTATGTTGCACGTCTGCACCGAGAAAAAAATCCTAGTTTGTGATCCGTTCTCAAACAATGGCAATAAAAACTATTCTGATTCTGATAATAATGACATTAAAATGAACTGATTACCGTATTTTCCGGACTATACGTCGCTCCGGAGTATAAGACGCATTAGTCAAACATTGCCTAATGAAGAACAAACAGGCCGAATAGGCGTACGGTATGCCAACGTTACACATTCATGGTTACATGAAGCATAAACAATGAACTAAATAGGTGTCTGTTATGTCAACGTCACATAAACAGTTCAGATAGCTATAGCATAAAGAACAGACCAAACTCTCGATCTCACTCCAAATCAATCGCCTTGGCAACGACCTGGGCACGGAGATGCAAGTGCACGGGTGACGAACCTCTCCCAACAGGATGTTTTCAAGCTCTCATCTGCGAACCCGTTCCTCTAGCTGTGGCCATCGAGCTTTCAGCCCGTGATTAGCTTGTTTTGTTTACTTCATTGCGGTAACCTCCGCTCTCTTGCTCACTCCAAACTTTCTTTCTGCTGCTCGATTGGCCTGCAGTGCCCTCTAGTGGCATGTGAAAGTATATATTTGAATTAAAAAAATAAACATTAGTCGCTCTACACTACACTAATATGTAGGGAGTATAAATGTATGAAAAAAAGTGCGGCGTATAGTCCGGAAAATACGGTAATCACGACTTCAAAAGTGTGATTAAACTAGTAAACAGCTAACTCTGAAGTCTAGATGACTTACCCAAAAAGAAGTACAAAACAATGAAGTTCCTCATGGAATAAAGTGCTTGAGAGGCACTGCACTTCACCACTAGAGGTATGGACTCCTTGAAGCGCAGATATTTGTATTGCTGAAAGTAGATTGAAACAAACTAATTTAATTGCAATAAGCAAAGTTATAGACAGCAGTGTTTCCCACACAGACTATTCTGTGGCGCACTGTCACAGAATCAACACCGCCCGCCACATATTGCGTTTCGTAAGTTTTTTTTTATTCATGCTATTTAAAAACACACATCGTATAGAACTGCCGCAGCAGTCAATTTGACTGCGGGGAGGGGGGTTTAAAATGCGGCGGCCCAAGCTATTCCTCTGTAATTCTCACTCATGCGTCTCTCCCACAGCCCACACACACAGCCACTCCCCTTCGTGTCTATCAGCCATTATCGCTGGAAACGGTGAAGCTGTGTCTATTTGGTGCAGAGACGACGGCTGGTGAAATTCACTAAAGGCCTCCCGACCGCGACGACCCCCATACAACCCTGCAGTCTCTATATTAAGCTCGTGCATGACGGCACTTCGGACCCGAAGTAACAACTTTTTGAGCGACAGTGCAGGATTTTAAAGGCAGTTGTGAATAGGTCTGAGCTCATTCTACACATTATGACATGGCTGGAACATGTAGGGGGATGAAAAGACTTAGTTTTAAAACATTTCAACTCTGTATAGTCCCTTTAAGTCAGCTGCTCGATTCTGCTAAACGTCTGCTAACATGAGAGCCAATACTAGTTTGGGTGTTGAACCCCTAATCAACACAGAGGCATAGAGCAAAGTAAATAGTAGTGAGCTACACAAACATATTTCAGAAGCAGTTCACATATTCACACCACATACCTGAATCGTGTGGAAGGGGACATAGTTCATGTTGTGGATGACGCCCAAAAGGCTGTGAGAAAACCCCATGAACGCTCCGGAGAGCAGAAGGAAAAGATGATACTCGTTCAAACACATCTGTGAAGGACCACCGCTGAAATGACAAAACAATTAGTTGACACATGCCATACAATATGCATAATATAATTGCGACTGGGTGTAACATTACAGCCACTTACTCATCACTCTGTTGACAAGAGTAACCAAGAGTCTCGTATCTGCCTCCAACGGTGACGGCACAGCACCAAGCGACTACCATTCCCATAATGCCATGGACCAGTGAACTGAAAAACTGGCGAGGGTGGAGCAGCTGACCAAGTAAGGCAATTTTGGAACAGGCAATGGTAGGGATGACTGTGGTAAAGGAGAATATGAGGAAAAAACACATTCAGGTTGAATTTACAAGTAACTTACCCGTGTAATACTCCAGGTTTAGAAAGCCAACCATTATAATCACACCACTCAGAAGGATCAAGGAAAATATGGCGTTGATACTGAATAGGAGGGACAGGCATTCTGTACCAAAAGAGAAATGATCTTAGATTAAACGTTTTGTTTTGGTTATGGAATAAAAGAACATGGAAGAGCAAATCTGACCTGATAGCCATTGCATTGGATGGAAGATACTGAATCGACTAAGGATGACAAATACTGCAGTGGTCGGTGGCAACAATAGGACAGCCCAAGCAATACTGGCTGCAGCTCTCCAGCAAATCACCTGAGTACAATGTTACATAGTCATCAGACTTTGTGCCCAGTGTTGTAAGAAATAATGCAACTAAAGGCACTTGTAGTACTGCTTAAGTCATTTTCTGACCATTAACTAGTGCAAAGTTAATGCAGAGACTGACTTAACATTAAATGACACAGATCGATTTCAGCATAACGCTTTCGTTTGTGGAGAACATGTTCTTTTCTTCGAACAAAAATTCGAACAGATTACTGTCTTTTTCAAAAACAAACGTCAGCTCATTTTAGTGTAACAAGTATTTGTGTTAGAAAATATTAACACTTACAATAGATCATGCGTTTAATTTCAAAACAATGGTAGAATGAATCTGCCAAACAATTTCACTGGAGCAGTTTCTTCAATGTAACTTTGTTACATTGAAAGTTAGCATGGCTGCTAGCAAAATGCTAATAACATCGTCCAGTGCTCAGCGCCTCTGCTTCCTTTTAACGTGAATACTGCTTTAGCACTTACCTTACGGACAAACCAACAACTTTGCTGAGCTGAAAACATGTTGATTTCCTTCACAGAGCACAATTATCTCTCCGGAACCCCTCCTGTCAAACTATTTTCCTCCAGTTTCCCACATCGCGCCACATGCATCCAAAGACCTCTGAAGGACCCCGGCAGAGGCGGCCAAATCGATGCCTGCTGCTATTTCTGACAGGCAGAGGATACTGCCGTCTGCTTCATATATTGTAATTAATTAAACGCATAATATGCGTTTAATTACAATATATGAAGCAGCAAACGAATATTATTCGCATAAGTAAAAAGGTAGCGAAAAAAAGAAAAAAAAAATGACCCTGGCAATTAATATAGATAAGATGTATATTATAAAAGAAAACTAAGGTTTGAAAATACAGATTTCAAATTAAGACAATGCATGTGTAACATGGCCAAATGAACTCAAGTTGCATCACATGCCATAAAATAGGCATTTCTTGCAGGAATCTAATCTAACTATATACATATGTAACAAACACAACGTTATTGTCCCCGTATAGACAATACAGCATTGGAAATGCTGTATTGTCTATATAGTGCACTACTGCAATTCAAAGGGGTCAGTTATGGATGCTTTTATCTTGGTGATAGCCGTTTCCATAATTTGGGAAGCTGTGTTTATCCAGAACAGTCTTCTTGTCATTGTCCCGAGTGAATGGCGTGGTTTCAAAGGCATTGGCGGGCAGTTTCTGAGATAATCCAATGGACATTTCAGTCTGAACGTGTCTGTGTGTTAAAGGTTTCTGTCCAGGTTTATGGTTGATCGCTGGGAGCGCGAGCTGCTCCCTCTGAACCTTCTTGTCCTCCCAGAGCTTGAGCAGGCGGCGCTGATTATTGGTCATGTCCTTCAGGTTCTGCTGCAGACTCTGGACCTGGTCCTCCAATAGTGTTTTGGACGTGACTGTGTTGGCCAGCTCTGACGTCAGATCATCAATGGTCAGGCTGAGTTTACCCGTCTTTTCCACGAGAGAGATGCACTCGCGATCCTTCTCATGCAGGTCATTGATAATGTCCTTAGTGGTCTTCCCGTTGAACTTGGGACTGGCCTCTAGTCCAATCTCAGTGCGGAGCGTCTTCACTTGTTTCCTCAGCTCCTTGTTGTCCACGGTCAAGGTCTTGAGTTTCTGCTTGAGCGCCTCCGTGGAGCGCATCCTGGACTCGTACTGCCTCAGCTTCTCCCTCAAAGCGTTCTCTCGGTGCAAAGCGTCATCCCTCTCCTTCCTGCACTTCTCTAAAAGTTTCAGCGTCTCAAACTTGGAAACCTTCGCATCCTTTCCGTTTGACGAAGCCATCCTTCAACGGGCCGCCCGAACCCTGATGAAATATCTATGAGCACCGAACCATTGTCTGCCGCAAAACAAGACTCAACAAGTTAAATGTATATCCAAATAGCCATTGTTTTGGTAAATCCTTCCACATGCGCAGGCGGCAGCATGGTGGAGACGACTGAGCAGGTGACATTCTTGGTACTGGGATATCTCTCTTGACAGGCTGCTCCTCTGGTGTAACACAAAGCTGGGGCTAGAATAACCATTAATTAGCGCGCCGCCATCCTTTTGACACAGTTTCAAGTGACACAATGTATTTTTGTTTTGTTAATCAATGTAAAAACACTACTCGGGGGGGGGGGGGGGAAGGGAATGACAAACAAGGGTCAAGAGCCTCAGAAGTGTTGACGCAAACTTTAGGCGAATCTGCCGATGGCGCGCCGAGTAATTTTCCATTGTCAGGGACCGACCGGTGCGTTAAAGCGTGACGCGGCGGAGTCGATTAGTGTCTTTCACGCCGACAGCGTTGATGAATGAGTAGGAAAGTCAGTATCAGCAGAATGTTTGCTTTCAGAGCCACTAAATAAAGTCCTATTAGTTTCAATCTCACGATAAATATTTAAAAAGTCAAACTGTTGAAATCCGCGGACGGGCCGCCCCGAGTCAGATAACCTGCACGTGTGGGGTCCAGGGTGAGGCAAGGTGCAATGTTGTTCTGCTTGAGCCATGTTTATTAAAAGCAAGCTATCTCTCTCCAAAGTAGTACCTAATTGCAACTGAAATTAAATTGCAATTTCCATCCATCCATCTTTTTCCACTTGTCCGTTGCCGGGTCGTGGGGGCAGCTGTTGGAGCTGCCCAAAACCCATTGCACCAGCCCCTATGGCGCCTCCTGCAGGTGGTGGGTCCACAGAAGGACGGCCTCATGGTTCTAACCGGGCCTGTTGGTCTCTCATAAGGGGCTTCTGAACCGCTCTTTGTCTGACCCGTCACCTAGGACCTGTTTGCCATGGGAGACCCTACCAGGGGCACGAAGCCCCCGACAACAGAGCTCCAGGATCATTCGGGTGCTCAAACCCCTCCACCACGTTAAGGTGGCGGTTCCAGGAAGGGGAAATTGCAATTTGATTATTAGAAATGAGTCATTTGCAAAGGCAGTAGTTTTTAAAAAGAGGTACAAATGTGCTTCATCCTGTTTCCTTGGTGCATTATTATGTGTACGACACTGTAGTTTAGACCAGGGGTTCCCAAAGGCGGGACTGGGACGCCTTAGTGGATCGTGGGACACTAAAGTGGGGATCGCAAGATGTTTTTTTGTTTTTTACATTTCTGCCAATGAATTTGATGTATTTTTGATTGACAGCAGTAGTTTATGTGAGATTAAGCCAAATACTGAAATAAAATACAGCATCCAAAGTTAAACAAACTTATAATAAAAACAGATTTTAAACGTTTTGCACCATAACCTCTTAACCCCCACCTGAACCGAGCACATTTTCTCCAGTTCAGCTTTACCCGAATCTAAAAGCTTCTCAACTGCAGAGCAACGATGTAACGCCTCATTTGAAAGCTAAGACCTAAAAAAGTGATTGTAACTTTTTTTGTCATGTTGTCGCCCCGGATTTTATCACACGTTTGAATTGTTTTTGTCTCTTTTTGTCATGTGTTTTTCCTTTTTTTTTTTTTTTTTGTCACTTTAATGTTGCTTTTGCGGCAGGTTTTCATTGCTCTTTTGATGCTTCTTTATAAGCTTTTAGATTTGGGAAAAGCTGAACTGGAGAAAACACGCTCGGTTAAGGCGGGGGTTAAGAGGTTCAGTTATTATAAATGCTAATTACATTTTACAGACGGGGGTCCCAAGTCCTTAGTGATTTTGGGGGGTCACGGCCTGACAAATTTGGGAACCCCTGGTTTAGACTAAACATGTTCTGAGAATATGTGGTTCTGAACCTTGATTGTAAAACATAAACCATCCCACTCAGATTCAGATTTATTTAAATGTCTGAATAAATACATCTCAATCTGAATCTCACAAGTGCAATGATTATCATAAAAAAATCTCATTTAGGTATTTCCCCAAATCCTTGCTCTACCTAAAATCAAATAATGATAATAATGCAATATTTACAATGCGTTCAATTTTTGCAGTAAGCTAGTTTATGTATTGTGGCTGAGAATGCATGAAAATCAATTGACTAAAAAAAAAACAGATTTCCATTAATAAGACCCTTTATTTTTGTTCAAAAGTAGATAAGCATTCCCAATTTACGTATATTACAAAGTATAATTACAAAGTCAGTTATGCAAGTTAAAAATATTAAACTTCACACATATATATATTGCATCTTTGGCTTTTTGTTCCCTCAAAATACAAAAAAATATGTTAAAATTGAGCCTAAACCTTAGTCATTTGTACAAAACACTGGATTAAACGTATGTACACAACGATTCTATTCATGCTAATAATCAAAACAGTTTAATACAGAAAGGATTAGGTGGAAAAGTACCAAAGTGCAACCAAAAAAAAAAAGAGCGATCTCGTGCGCTATGTAATACCATACCCCATGTATCTGACAGGAAGTTTAGAACCCCACCCCATTAGAAATAACATACTCGGTACCAGTGTTTCATTTCCAGAAGGTCACGTAGCTCGGCCCGGGCTCCGCGCCGATTCCTAAGGCTCCAAACTAGAACGTTCAAGTGCGGGTGAAATCCAAACGGCCCATGACTTCACGACCGCAGCAACCCGAGGCCCGCTAATAAGGCAACTGGAGAAGCTGCGATTTGGAGAAGAAAAAAAAAAAAAGAAGAGAAGAAATATAAGAATAACCGTCTTGGGAGAAGAAATCATGTCGGGAGGAAGTGTGGTGTCAAGTCGCCTTCCTCGGTGACATTAAATCAACACTCATGGCATGTGACTGAACCGAGGAGGAGCAGCTTTTTAATTTAGCGTTAGGGCAAAAAAAATGGCAGTGTACACCGGGAACAGAGGGACTTAAACATATCAGGTGTTGCCGTGCATATCAGTCTTTTAGTTAGTACCAGTGTTAATTTTGACAAGATATTTTAATTTAGTTTTAGTCTTAGTCTTTTGACGAAAATGTAATTCAATTTTAGTCGAGTTTTAGTCAAAAAAATTTAAGACACATTTAGTCGACTTTGTATTAATAATATTCATTATAATCATATTTAATCGAGGTCCTGCTTCATGGAGCTGCTCCCTCATGAACAAAGCTCAGAGCTGTTCCTTTGGCAGTGAATTTACATGATATGAGGCTCTTTCAGACGGTCAATAGAAGTTTGGATGATTTTAGTCTCTCCTTTTCATTTTTATTTAGTCTCATTTTAGTCGACTCAAATATCTGGACATTTTAGTCATAGTTTTAGTCTCATGAAAAACTTTAAATTTAGTTTTAGTCCAATTTTAGTCGTCAGAAAAATCACTTTGACTAAAATTAAGACTAAATATTTTAGTCGACGAAATGAACACTGGTTGGTACTATGCCGCGGACCTGGATCGGCAGCTTTTTAATTTAGCGGCAGGGTAAAAATAGCAGCGGGAAAGTACATAGTGCACAATGGGACATATCGGGTCACGGGTGTCGTTGTATCGAAGGAGGAAGTGGCGAATTGCAATTACTCATAATTACAAGGCAGTGTATTGAGCGTGCGCCCCTATCGGCCCACATCTTAGATCTACTTTCAACAACACAATCTGCAAACATTTAGGTAAAAACGATTAAAGTATAAAGAGGGAACTCAAGGACAATTAAGGAAATCCACCTAAGCCAAATATGTTATGACGTTTTTGTTTTGTAAAAGTAGCTCACGGGGTAAAATAAAAAGGGTTGGGCATAAGTAGCATTATTTTGAAGTAGCTAATCCTGGGCTTATCTTCACGGACACCTGTTTTGCGATGTGCGCAACATTAAAGCCGATGAGCTTAGTGCTTCATGCTAACGTTCCTGAGCCGCATATTGTTAGAAAATACATTATTCCATTAAATGTAAGGGAATAGAACAACCGCTAATTAAGTTGTGATATTTTTCACTTTAATTCACTTTCACTTGTATGAGAACTTCATGTCTATGTGGTGCTTTTGCTTTATGTCCTGGCGGTGGGAAAGTACATGGTGAACAAAGGGACTTGAAGATGGTTGTGTGAACAGTGAATACAAAAAGGATCATGGAACGCAACAAGCCACGGTCGCTATTGTTTACCTTGGACTCGGCTTCATGTTGTTAACTTGTGAAGCCCTACAGTAGGAGCAGAGGATTTCTCAGGAAGTTCTTCTGGTTTGCTGAAGAAGTACATCTGAAACAAAATGATGGTTGAGTATTAGCACAGTTTATAATGACATAGGTGGAGAAGAGTAACATTGTGTGTGTATTGTACCCAGTAAACAGCATAAACTGAAAAAAGAAGGCACACTGCGTAACATTTTGGGCTATACTGTTGCCATCAGTACAAAACATGCTCACGCTGAGCAGCTCAACACAGAAAAGGCTGTTACTGCAGCGGGTAATCAAAGAATGAATTTGGGTGAGAACCTAACCAGTTAAAATCTCAAATTCTGCTGACTTTAGTCACATCTCCCGGTAAAGTTAGTCATGTTTTAGGAGAGCTGAGCCTCTCACAGCAAAGGCTGATGTTTGCTTGTACATTTATGAGGGATTTTTCAATGATGAAAATATCGGTCATAAAATTAAAGCAATTTTGTTTATAGGGTGAAATTTTACGCAATGTGGCTTTAAGGTTTAACATGATGTTAGTCTTCCAAAAGCTTTAATATAATAATAAAAAATACAGCAGAAACAGCATTGTACATATTTGGAATCGCTGGCATGTTCTTTTCTTTTTAAGTTTAGTGGCTCTTGTGAAATAATGTAGCAACATATAACCTGTTGAGAAAACCAACTCAAGCAACTTTGTTGAACGTCTGAATCACTGATTTATGTGTTTATCATCAGACTGACCAAAACACAATTGTGTGTCCACATGCTGATATTTACAAATACAATACCAATGAATGTTTTACTTCTGAGCTACTATTTGACACTCATTAAGTGTACGGTTACATAAAATATATAAATTAGACATGTATAATGTTGATGTGACAAAAGAGTTCTTCAAAGTCCATAGTAGACATATTATTACTGGTGTAGATGTAATGGAGTAAAAGTAACTTTTAGCACACTATAATCAATCAAGAGCCAAAACTCCAGACTTTTGACAGGGAGCAACGGTGCAACAAATGGAGAAAGAAAAAGATCTGTATTTATATAGCGCCTTTCACAGTCATAGTCACAAAGCGCTTTACATGAGAGCATTTACATTCACTCCATACTCGGTGGTGGTAAACTACGTTAGTAGCTTCAGTTTCCCCTGGGGGAGACTGACAGAAGCGCTGTCGCGACTGTACACATCTGCGCCAACGATCCCTCTGACCACCTCCATGCAATCACACACACATCATTCATCCTGGCCTATTGTACATGTTTTTAGTAGAAGGGGAAAGCGGAGGAAACCTACGCAGAAAGAGTGCTCAGAGAATGTTCATAAAATATGGCCAAGTCATTTGTCTTGGTAAGCCTTCAGACACTGCCTTACTTTGTAGACTAATTACATGAATGTGAGCAGACACACGATCCCGACCACGCTGGCAAATTAACAAGTACGCTAACAGCTCATTCGCTCACCGGTCACAAATTGTGGCCAAAGTTTCCGATGAATTCTGGCTGTGGCAGGAGTGAAACTGACACTGGCGAGGAGGAGTATAACAGTAATTTCTCGTAAGGGCAACGAGTGCATCCACAACTTCTCCCAATCTTCCCCCATTTTTCACACATTTCTTGACATTGGAGATGAACCCGTAAAATTTGCAGATCTTCCACACGTTATTGTTCTGTTTCTAGACGACAAATACTTTAGTATAGGTATCGGGAAAAGTATCGGTATCGAAAACCAAGTATCGTCGAAAAGTACTGGCATTGAAAAATATGCAACGGTGCCCAGCCCTAAAGATGACACACAAATAAAAGGAAGAATGTTTATTTTAAATTATAGTTTTGGTATCGCATCCACATGTTGTTCCACATGACTGGCATGAAAGCCATCTGTGACTGACGAATCCACACTTGTGCCAAAGCTTGATCAAACTAAGTAAGAGCATTTAGGACAAATGAGAAGGCAATGTTTCTCGTTATCGCCGCTTAGATAGACAAGCGGCTTGGATTAGTGCGGCCAGAAGTGCGCAGCAGCCAAAACAACAATGAATACTGTATCCCATTTCCAGTGGAGGAGAGATTTCTTTTTCCATTGTGAGACTAAACAGGATTATGTAAGAGCATTGAGTCGGGGTTTGTTGAGGCTTACTTTACAGCCGACAGCGAGCAGGACGTTGAAAGCGACAATGGCGGAGAGGATCGCGATGTAAACCTTGGGATGGTCATCTCGAACCGCGGGCCAAAATGTCATCACCAGAACTGAGCCAGAGAGGCACAGGGCAACCCCAATGGACAGCCACTGCAGCCACATAAACGGGAGTATCCATATGATCTGAGAGGGCAACGGAAAATGTACTGTAGACAGATTTAAGACAGCTAAAACATACCACAGAAGCTGTATTTGCAGTAATATTTTTGCCAATACAAAAGAACAAGTGCAACCGTGTTTGATGCCTGGCTGTGAGAAGGTTACAATGGAAAACACGAACATTTCTCAACAGTCTTTCTTTTAAGTCAATACTTTGATCATGTCATAATTTTTAAAGAAGTGTGTGCTTGACTTGTGCAACATAATTGACCTCAAGAACTTCAAATGAAAATAGAGCATAATGTATCATACTGAAGGTTATCTGTAAACCTCAGCTAAATCCACTGAATGACAAGGATGCATAAGATAAGAGGTCTTAATAGTAGCGTTTTAGCTTTTTCTGCACCAAATAACCCACTGTAAATGAATGATATAATACAACATATTGCATTTATTAGTATTTGCCTTACCACAGCAGGGATGTAAACTGCCAGTGAATATCCGTACACACAGACGATCTCCATAAAGGAATAGGACACCAGGTTCATGACCTTGTTGCTCCTCCACAGCAGGACACCCCACAGCGCCAGAGGAACCAGCCACGCATAACTGAAGATCGCTGTGGCAGCTATAGTCACTGGAGAAACAAAACAGCACCGGCCACAGTGAACTCAATTTATAAATGTGTCATAGCAATACAACAAACCATGAGCAACTTCATTGTCCAAATAGCAAAAAAGGCATTATGTGAAAGAGTGAATAAAACAACTCTATACTTTTATATTTTCTTCAAGTGTATTTCCCGTGCACTCACCTTTACGAAACTCTGGGGTGTACTTGTAGTTAGGTTTGCCTAAATTCACCAAAAAGGTAGAAATATTTCCACTAATGGCAATGGCAAAGACAAGAGTGGTGCAGATCCAGAACGGCCCTGTACAAACAATCGTCAAAAAACACCTAATCAACTATTTTTTCCATAAGCACCAAATTATTTCCCTGCTATCGGAGCTATACGTGCACTAACCATAAAGATCGGGATTTCTTCCAAGGTAGACTTCGATGAAGTTCTTTCTAGGCCACGGCAGCACAGATCCTATTATTCGTTCTTTTACCTGAAAAATGTGCATGTGTGCATTGTGTAATTGCTACATATTTGTCAAGTATCTGAAATGTCAAGTCAAATGTATGAAAAGCTTACACGGTAGGAGTCAATGTCAAAGAATTTCTGATAGTACTCAAATGTCCAGAAGGCAGCATCTTTCTTTTGCCCAGAGAGAAGCTACAAATTAGGCGTTAGACTAATTATATATCTATTAAACATTATTTAAAAAGATAAAGAAAAGCACTTCTGTCAAACCTTTGCCTGGTCATCGCTGGTTTCTGTGTCCTCTTCATATGCATCAACACTGGGGGCAGCAGCCTTTGTCTGACTGTCAAATTTCGAATCATCAATGCTGATTGCCACTGTGTCTCTATTGGGCTCCAAGAGGTTACCAGAGTCATCAAAATCTACAATTGAACACGTGTAAAATACATTATTTTAACTTGTGTGCATTAAAAATAGTGCAGTCAAAGTTGACAAATTGTACTCTCACCTTGGAATTCAAAGGGATCTTTTATGGACGCCATTACTGAAACTAGTGTATAGTGTTATACACTTGTGGCATGAACATTGATTGGGAAATCCGTTTTGGGTCAGTAAGGAATAATAACACGTAGGTTAATAAAAGAGAGAGATAACTTAACAAAACTATAATGAAGTTTGCTGGTGTTAGCAATCTTGCTCTTCACTTCTGAACAACTTAGCTACGACTACTTAGTAACAACTTTTCTTAATTATTTTCTGGTAACAAAAAAATCGGCGTAGTAAACTGAACACTGTGATAATTAAACAATCAATCGTAAAACAGGCTAAAGTCAATTATTTTGTTCGAGGCGCTCGTATCAATCTGTAGCTAGGTTTTTCTTTTCCAAATTTGCCAGCGCTGACGGGGAACCGGAAGTCGACAGCATGTAAACACGACGTTGAATATTGAATATTAAAGTATGATTTATGTATGAATTTATATATTGATTTATGTATGATTTATGTCGCTATGTCCTGTTTTTCCTTATGTGTTCAATAATAAAAAATAAAAACATATAAACATGACGTTTTCCGTTTGCTCTAAACCTTTCACAATAAAAGTTTGAAATGTTATGCAAATGCAGTTGTGCCATTATATTGGAGTTATTGCAGACTTCATGGGCGTTAAAGGTATACAATAATTAATGTTTCTCCAAAAATGTATTTTTAGACTAATAGGTGTCTTTTAAGGGATACGTTTGAAATGTAAACTTTTATTTTGACGACTGTAAGCTTCGCTCGGAAATGTGATGCTAACAGGAGGCTAAGCAGAAGAAACTTGAAATACCTGTTAGAGATAATGAACTGTTTGTAGGTTTTTTGTTTGCATGGAGGGTGTTAATGAGTGTGTATGTTTGAGCCGACTTTCGCTTGCATCACAGGCATCCAATCCCAGATGAGATTTCGTTACACATTTAACCGAAAATTAGGTTTAGGTCGCATGAGTTGTCATTTCCCACTTTGTATCAAGAACAATCCTGCGTCCCTGATATGGACAGCAGCACCATTTATGTCCGTGAAAAGGGTAGCCTCCGTCGTGTTAGTGACATAGTGCTTGCTCAGCCAAAGCCAGTGTCCTCATCATGTAGAAGGACGAACCCATTTGTGTTGAGAAAAGAGCACTTTATTTTCACCTACAACGAAGAGGGAAGTCTGAGATATACTTGCAAATCTCTCTTTGACATCACGTTATTATTTGTAGCTGATAATATCCAGCATGTTGACTCTCTGGTGGGCTTTCCCGAGCAAATTGGCGACAGGCTGTTTGCCGCAGTAGAGGAAAATCGTACATTTTTAAACCCAGATGTGTCGTCCAAAGCGTTGCAGTTGTTCAGTGATGCCTATGGGGACCTGATGCTCAGCTCTTTATGTTTACGGAATAGGTAAGCAATAACAGTCATTCTTACTGCATTATTACCCCCGCCAAGTTCTCTTATGGACAATTTTATACCCACAGGTTTCCTCTGCTTCATGAGAAAATAAATGAAATCAAAACTTTCCATGGGCTTAAGAGGCTTGACATGTTTGGCTGCAGACTTGGAGATGATCACGAGATATTCCAGCATCTGACATCTGGCCTTATGACAAGGTGAAGCAAATACTCCTCTCCCAAAGCTTTATTGTTTACGCATGCCCCTGTAGCCTTATAGTTTAACGTGTTTTAGCTTATTTTTTATCTTAACTCTGTGTTATATGTTTTACTTCGCACGTTTGCACCGAGAAAAATGCCTAGTTTGTAAACCTGTTCTCAAACCATGGCAATAAATCCTATTCTGATTCTGATCATACCCCAAGCTGCTTAATCATTTTACATATTTACTTATCCTCTTGTGTTAGTTAATTTCAAGACTTTTCAGGAAGTTGACAGATAACAATAACCATAGCAAATCTGACATTAGGGTTGGGCCATATCGT
This sequence comes from Proterorhinus semilunaris, assembly GCA_021464625.1. Taxonomy (NCBI): domain Eukaryota; kingdom Metazoa; phylum Chordata; class Actinopteri; order Gobiiformes; family Gobiidae; genus Proterorhinus; species Proterorhinus semilunaris. Next base: position 26,233,025 of record CM038358.1, on the reverse strand, counting down.
ATCGCATATCGTTATCGCGATATAATGTTTTGATATCGTTGTAATTTTTTATATCGTTGTGGACACAATATAATTTATGTTACGCTCCATCAGAGCAGCATAAACGGTGACTGTAGAACACGGGGACACGTGCTGAAAAAGTAAAATGAAATGAAGGATGTAAACTGCTTGAGTAGATCATATTTGCGAGACAATTATGCCGTAAAAAAAAAAAAAAGAATAAAATATCACTGAATGAATCTTCCCAATAGGCGTAAGGCTGGGATTTTGAAGTAATTCGTCCATTGTCAATTATATCGTCAAATATATTGTTATCGTGATATTTATTTTTTCATATCATGATATAGGTTTTAGGCCATATCGCCCAGCCCTATCTGACATGCATTAAATCTCACATTATTTCACCTATAGAGAAAATATAAAAATACCAAAGTGTAAAATAGAACAGCAGAACCAAATAAAAGTGTAATTGTTGTTGCTATGATGTGATGACTCCTAATCCTAATGGGAATAACTATGCAATGAATGAACAATAGCTTCTACTTCACTTCTACTGTTGTTTTAATCTACAGCTTGGAACAACTTTTCATTGGGGCCAACAATATTTCAGATATGGGCCTTCAGAGACTGACGGCGCCTGTGCGAATGATGAAGAAGGGGCTGGACTGTTTGAGTTCTCTGGATGTTTCAAGTTCGTTATAAGGGTTTAAAATCATATCGCTGTTTTAGATCAATTGGTGAATTGGTGGTTCTTCGTGTTTTGTTATTAGATAATCCCATCACAGAGAGAGCTTTCAGATACCTCATGTGCCTTCCCAAGCTGGAAAAACTGGATGTGTCTGGAACGGGTATGAAGGTAAGACGGTAATACTTTGTTGTATGTTTCAGTCGTATGTTTTCCTTTGTGTTTTGACGACTAGTATTTTGTGAAATCTTCAGCTTGGTCCCGGGCTCAAAAGATGCATTCGAGACTACCTCGGGCTAATCCACTCTGAGAAACCTCTGAACGACTTTGATCATTCCAAATGTAAAACAGAAGGATGGGCAGAGCAGGTAAACTTGCTCAGAGTAGAAGCAAATACTTACTTTAAAGGTGCATTATGCAACTTTTTATGTGGAATGAAAATTTTACATTTGTGCGTATTTAACTTTGTAGTGACCCAGCGGCTGTATGAGTGGTCAGCATGGCGGCTTTACTTTCCATCACAGTGGTCTCTAGGACGCTCCAGGATCAATTGTTTGGAAGGTTTTCACTGCTGACCCTCTCACCAGAAAACCTACAAAACTATTGATCCTGGAGCGTTGTAAAGACCACTGTGATGGAAAGTAAAGGAGCCATGCTGACCACTCATACAGCCGCTGGGTCACAACAAGGTCAAATACGCACAAATGTAAAAAAATAAAGTGTTGCGTCAAAAGAGGCATAATGCATCCTTAATTTTAAAATAATATATTATTTTGCTTAAAATGTATTGTGTAACTTACAGAATTCCAATAGTATTAATATTTACTTTACAATCGCCTGAAATCAATACAACAGTTCATAATTATTTATACTGCTCAGTCTTAAAAAGTAGAGTTATGACTGTTATATTTTCAGGTGATAAACCAATGGGAAACAAGTGGTACACAGATGCCGAAGCTGAAGAAACTTGAAGAGTCCAGAACATCTGCATTACGCTTCTGTACGTTTCGATGTTACCTTTTATATCGTATGCTTTTGTACAATGTGAGTATGCGTCACGTTCTTTGTTTACTAGTTGGCAGGCAGAAGTTTGTGCGGGACATCCTGAACGCAGCACCTGTGGTATTTGATAAAGAAGATGATGCCAACGAGGAAACTTTGCATTTCTACAAACCGTCTGGCAATGCCGTGATACAGGAAAAACAGCCGACCTCCTCCTCAGCCTGTAATGAGGTCAGGCCCTATAGTAGTAAGAGGCCACAGACCGACAGCTGTGACAGTGAAGCACCGCCCGCAAAAAGATCTTCAGCTATCACAACAGAGGATATGGACTTGTTGAACAGCTATTCATAGTGTGTTGCCTCGCAAAAAAACTGACCTCCTATGCGGTATTGTTTTATGAATAAAAAACAAATAAAGGTTGTAAAAGCTCAACATTTTTTTTGTTAATTAATGGAGTTTAGAAAGGCTTCAGGTTCTTTTCTTGACTTATCACTTTGGTTTACCTCACTCAAGCGTCGTGACATTTTTAGCCACTTTATTTTAATACAAATTCCTTGAACAATTTTGACTTTTTTGAAATTTAAGTAAATCAAATGAAACATTACTGTTACTGTGAAGGCAAGGCATGTGTATTTATATTCCGCATTTCCTACACAAGTCAACTAGAGTTCCCACTCTATTAAACTATTGCTGAAAATAAGTATTTGTCACTCCTATGACTAATTTCCTTGTGATTATGCTGCTGCCCCCAGTTGTTTAGTTGTGAAAACAACTAAAATTAAAGCCGCAAGCGGCATCGAGAGGCCCTCGCGGGGGTTCGTTGGCCGGTTGACGCCGGTTGCCGCACGCCGCCGCAATAACCGGGAGGCGCTGCCGCGCCCTACGTGGTTATAATGTCGCTGCCACCCTAGGTCGAGATTATAAAAGAGCAAAGGCAAGAAATGGCGCCTTCGGCGCTGATTACTCTATTTTTCCCGAAATGGCCGACCTCCTGTTGGTCGCCTAGCAACCATGTAATGGAGGCCTCCCTCAGTGCCTCCATTGCCGCGCCATAACCCACCGAGGGCGCCAACGTGGCCACACTACATTTTATTGCCCTGATGTGCCATTAATCTTTGAGTAAACATCAAAACGAGATTTTTAGCGTCTCCATGTGAATGATGGCTCCAACCTGCAGAGGGCGCTAGCGCGCCCCAAATCTTTTTTATTTCACAAGCAGCATCGGACGTCCTTAACGGGCCGTACTTCAATGACTACTGTCCACAAGCTCCTCACAGAGGGCGCTAACGCGCTGTAATTGTGTATAATGTGTGCTATGCGGGTCAGTCCCATTGGAATAACATGGTGGGCCCCGGGCGTCTCCATGGCAACACCGTACAAAATACGGTATGGGTCTCATTGGCTTTTTTGACCGGGATGCCATCAGCTATTATTGTGCCGAATTTTATCCATTTCCGAGAAACTAATTTTTTTCTCATAATGCATTTTTTGTTCTCGGCCTAGAGGGGGCGCTATCGCGCCAATTCTCACTTTTTCACATTTGTTGTGTCCGGGGGTGAAAGGTCAATAAAATGTATATTTCCGATTTTTAATCAGAGTTAGTTTGTGCGAATGAGAGCAATTTCTTGTTTACGATAAGTCGCAAAATTCTTGGTAAAGATTGCGGCTTCGCCGCACACAAACCGTAAAACTTAGCCAAAAAATTTGGATAACTTTTGATGCCCCACATCTTGAGATGAACTGGAGCGATTTGGAGCTCATTTGGTGAAACGCCCTAGGAGGAGTTCGTTAAAATGCGATGTCAGCGAAAACGCTGACTCGGCATTTTCCCGACTTCCTGTCAAAATGGCGGACTTCCGGTTTGTCTGGGGGCGTGGCCACAATAATAGTTTTTGGTTGTCGTCACATGACAAATGTCTGTACCGAATCTCGTCGCTCTACGACAAAGTTTATGTTGGCCCCCTCCCCATAGGCGCAATGTATTTTCACTTTTGTAGGTGGCGCTGTCGCGCCATTTTTTATTTCCCCAAAACGAAACACACATTTTAATTAATTTTTCACCGGATCTGAATTTTGGGCAAAGTTTGGTGAGTTTTCAACTATGTTCAGGGGGTCAAATTCCTGCTCCAAGAGCAGAAGAAAGAAGAAGAAAGAAAGAATAATTAAAGCCGCAAGCGGCATCGAGAGGCCCTCGCGGGACGCGGTGGCCGGTTGACGCCGGTTGCCGCACGCCGCCGCAATAACCGGGAGGCGCTGCCGCGCCCTACGTGGTTATAATGTCGCTGCCACCCTAGGTCGAGATTATAAAAGAGGCAAAGGCGAGAAATGGCGCCTTCGGCGCTGATTACTCGATTTTTCCCAAAATGGCCGACCACCTGTTGGTCGCCTAGCAACCATGTAATGGAGGCTCCCTTAGTGCCTCCATTGCCGCGCCATAACCCACCGAGTGCGCCAACGTGGCCACACTACATTTTATTGCCCTGATGAGCCATTAATCTTTGTGAGTAAACGTCAAAATGAGATTTTTAGCGTCTCCATGTGAATGATGGCTCCAACCTGCAGAGGGCGCTAGCGCGCCCCAAATCTTTTTTATTTCACAAGCAGCATCGGACGGCCTTGACGGGCCGTACTTCAATTACTACTGTCCACAAGCTCCTGACAGAGGGCGCTAGCGCGCTGTAATTGTGTATAATGTGATATTTGTGTGTCAGTCCTATTGGATTAACATGGGGAGCCTTGATCGTCTCCATGGCAACACCGTACAAAATACGGTATGGGTCTTATTGGCTTTTTGGATCGGGATGCCATCAGCTATTATTGTGCCGAATTTTATCAATTTCCGAGAAACTAATTTTTTTCCCATAATGCATTTTTTGTTCTCGGCCTAGAGGGGGCGCTATCGCGCCAAATCTCACTTTTTCACATTTGTTGTGTCCGGGGGTGAAAGGTCAATAAAATGTATATTTCCGATTTTTAATCGAAGTTCATTTGTGCAAATGGGAGCATTTTGTTGTTTTCGGTAAGTCACAAAATTCTTCGTAAAGATTGCGGCTTCGCCGCAAACAAACCGTAAAACGTAGCCAAAAAATTTGGATAACTTTTGATGCCCCACATCTCGGGATGAGCTGGAGCGATTTTGGGCTCATTTGGTGAAACGCCCTAGGAGGAGTTCGTTAAAATGCGACGTCAGCGAAAACGCTGACTCACCATTTTCCAGACTTCCTGTCAAAATGGCGGACTTCCGGTTTGTCAGGGGGCGTGGCCACAATAATGTTTTTTGGTTGTCGTCACATGACGAATGTCTGTACCGAATCCCGTCGCTCTATGACAAAGTTTATGTTGGCCCCCTCCCCATAGGCGCAATGTATTTTCACTTTTGTAGGTGGCGCTGTCGCGCCATTTTTTATTTCCCCAAAACGAAACACACATTTTAATTAATTTTTCACCGGACCTGAATTTTGGGCAAAGTTTGGTGAGTTTTTGACTATGTTCAGGGGGTCAAATTCCTGCTCAAAGAGCAGAAGAAAGAAAGAAGAATAAAGAAGAATAATAATATTTCTTGCAAAAACAATATAGTCGCTTTCGGGACTACAACATATTATGCATTTTTTTAAAGCTTTCGACTTCCCCCACACACCCGTGGGGCTCGGAGGTGGATGACGAGCGCTTCGCGCTCGTCATCCACCTCCGTATGACAGTTGGCCATATTCCCCCATTCATTTTGCTGCAATTATAAGTATAAGGGCCCACACCAGAGGTGTGGGCAGTCACTGTTTTACACGGTGAGTTTACGTTTGACATGGGGACAGCGCTTCGCGCTGTTTTCGTGCGCTCCGCGCACCTAGGTACAGTGCGCTGCGCGCACTGCGTTGCGATTACAATAGGCCCTTGCTACGGCAGGCCGCTCGGGCCTAATTAAAGCCGCAAGCGGCATCGAGAGGCCCTCGCGGGTCTCGTGGGCCGGTTGACGCCGGTTGCCGCACGCCGCCGCAATAACCGGGAGGCGCTGCCGCGCCCTACGTGGTTATAACGTCGCTGCCACCCTAGGTCGAGTTTATAAAAGAGGCAAAGGCAAGAAATGGCGCCTTCGGCGCTGATTACTCGATTTTTCCCAAAATGGCCGACCACCTGTTGGTCGCCTAGCAACGATGTAATGGAGGCCTCCCTTAGTGCCTCCATTGCCGCGCCATAACCCTACCGAGGGCGCCAACGTGGCCACACTACATTTTATTGCCCTGATGTGCCATTAATCTTTGTGAGTAAACATCAAAACGAGATTTTTAGCGTCTCCATGTGAATGATGGCTCCAACCTGCAGAGGGCGCTAGCGCGCCCCAAATCTTTTTAAATTTAACAAGCAGCATCGGACGTCCTTGACGGGCCGTACATCAATCACTACTGTCCACAAGCTCCTTACAGGGGGCGCTAACGCGCTGTAATTGTGTATAATGTGAGATTTGTGTGTCAGTCCCATTAGATTAACATGGTGGGCCTCGGGCGTCACCATGGCAACACCGTACAAAATACGGTATGGGTGTCATTGGCTTTTTGGATCGGGATGCCATCAGCTATTTTTGTGCCGAATTTTATCTATTTCCGATAAACTAATTTTTTTCCCATAATGCATTTTTTCTTCTCGGCCTAGAGGGGGCGCTATCGCGCCAAATCTCACTTTTTCACATTTGTTGTGTCCGGGGGTGAAAGGTCAATAAAATGTATATTTCCGATTTTTTATCGGACTTCGTTTGTGCGAATGGGAGCATTTTGTTGTTTTTGATAAGTCGCAAAATTGTTCGTAAAGATTGCGGCTTCGCCGCAAACAAACCGTAAAACTTAGCCAAAAAATTTGGATAACTTTTGATGCCCCATATCTCGAGATGAGCTGGAGCGATTTGGAGCTCATTTGGTGAAACGCCCTAGGAGGAGTTCGTTAAAATGCGACGTCAGCGAAAACGCTGACTCACCATTTTCCCGACTTCCTGTCAAAATGGCGGACTTCCGGTTTGTCTGGGGGCGTGGCCACAATAATATATTTTGTTTGTCCTCACAGGACGAAGGTCTGTACCGAATCCCGTCGCTCTGCGACAAAGTTTATGTTGGCCCCCTCCCCATAGGCGCAATGTATTTTCACTTTTGTAGGTGGCGCTGTCGCGCCATTTTTTATTTCCCCAAAACGAAACACACATTTTAATAAATTTTTCGCCGGATCTGAATTTTGGGCAAAGTTTGGTGAGTTTTTGACTACGTTCAGGGGGTCAAATTCCTGCTCAAAGAGCAGAAGAAGAAAGAAGAAGAAGAAGAAGAATTAAAGCCGCAAGCGGCATCGAGAGGCCCTCGCGGGGGTTCGTTGGCCGGTTGACGCCGGTTCCCGCACGCCGCCGCAATAACCGGGAGGCGCTGCCGCGCCCTACGTGGTTATAATGTCGCTGCCACCCTAGGTCGAGATTATAAAAGAGCAAAGGCGAGAAATGGCGCCTTCGGCGCTGATTGCTCGATTTTTCCCAAAATGGCCGACCTCCTGTCGGTCGCCTGGCAACCATGTAATGGAGGCCTCCCTTAGTGCCTCCATTGCCGCGCCATAACCCTACCGAGGGCGCCAACGTGGCCACACTACATTTTATTGCCCTGATGAGCCATTAATCTTTGTGAGTAAACATCAAAACGAGATTTTTAGCGTCTCCATGTGAATGATGGCTCCAACCTGCAGAGGGCGCTAGCGCGCCCCAAATCTTTTTTATTTCACAAGCAGCATCGGACGGCCCTGACGGGCCGTACTTCAATCACTACTGTCCACAAGCTCCTCACAGAGGGCGCTAACGAGCTGTAATTGTGTATAATGTGTGATATGCGGGTCAGTCCCATTGGAATAACATGGCGAGCCTCGGTCGTCTCCATGGCAACACCGTACAAAATACGGTATGGGTCTCTTTGGCTTTTTGGATCGGGATGCCATCAGTTATTATTGTGCCGAATTTTATCCATTTCCGAGAAACTAATTTTTTTCCCATAATGCATTTTTTCTTCTCAGCCTGGAGGGGGCGCTATCGCGCCAAATCTCACTTTTTCACATTTGTTGTGTCCGGGGGTGAAAGGTCAATAAAATGTATATTTCCGATTTTTTATCGGAGTTCGTTTGTGCAAATGGGAGCATTTTGTTGTTTTCGGAAAGTCGCAAAAATCTTCGTAAAGATTGCGGCTTCGCCGCAAACAAACCGTAAAACTTAGCCAAAAAATTTGGATAACTTTTGATGCCCCACATCTCGAGATGAAGTGGAGCGATTTTGGGCTCATTTGGTGAAACGCCCTAGGAGGAGTTCGTTAAAATGCGACGTCAGCGAAAACGCTGACTCAGCATTTTCCCGACTTCCTGTCAAAATGGCGGACTTCCGGTTTGTCTGGGGGCGTGGCCACAATAATATATTTTGTTTGTCCTCACAGGACGAATGTCTGTACCGAATCCCGTCGCTCTGCGACAAAGTTTATGTTGGCCCCCTCCCCATAGGCGCAATGTATTTTCACTTTTGTAGGTGGCGCTGTCGCGCCATTTTTTATTTCCCCAAAACGAAACACACATTTTAATTAATTTTTCGCCGGATCTGAATTTTGGGCAAAGTTTGGTGAGTTTTTGATTATGTTCAGGGGGTCAAATTCCTGCTCAAAGAGCAGAAGAAAGAAAGAAGAATAAAGAAGAATAATAATATTTCTTGCAAAAACAATATAGTCGCTTTCGCGACTACAACATATTATGCATTTTTTTAAAGCTTTCGACTTCCCCCACACACCCGTGGGGCTCGGAGGTGGATGACGAGCGCTTCGCGCTCGTCATCCACCTCCGTATGACAGTTGGCCATATTCCCCCATTCATTTTGCTGCAATTATAAGTATAAGGGCCCACACCAGAGGTGTGGGCAGTCACTGTTTTACACGGTGAGTTTACGTTTGACATGGGGACAGCGCTTCGCGCTGTTTTCGTGCGCTCCGCGCACCTAGGTACAGTGCGCTGCGCGCACTGCGTTGCGATTACAATAGGCCCTTGCTACGGCAGGCCGCTCGGGCCTAATAAAGAAGAATAATAATATTTCTTGCAAAAACAATATAGTCGCTTTCGCGACTACAACATATTATGCATTTTTTTAAAGCTTTCGACTTCCCCGACGCACCGGTGGGGCTCGGAGGTGAATGACGAGCGCTTCGCGCTCGTCATCCACCTCCGTATGACAGTTGGCCATATACCCCCATTCATTTTGCTGCAATTATAAGTATAAGGGCCCACACCAGAGGTGTGGGCAGTCACTGTTTTACACGGTGAGTTTACGTTTGACATGGGGACAGCGCTTCGCGCTGTTTTCGTGCGCTCCGCGCACCTCAGTACAGTGCGCTGCGCGCACTGCGTTGCGATTACAATAGGCCCTTGCTACGGCAGGCCGCTCGGGCCTAAAAATATTAAAGCCGCAAGCGGCATCGAGAGGCCCTCGCGGGTCTCGTTGGCTGGTTACTGCACGCTATCGCACGCCGCCGCAATAACCGGGAGGCGCTGCCGCGCCCTACGTGGTTATAATGTCGCTGCCACCCTAGGTCGAGATTATAAAAGAGCAAAGGCGAGAAATGGCGCCTTCGGCGCTGATTGCTCTATTTTTCCCAAAATGGCCGACCTCCTGTTGGTCGCCTAGCAACCATGTAATGGAGGCCTCCCTCAGTGCCTCCATTGCCGCGCCATAACCCTACCGAGGGCGCCAACGTGGCCACACTACATTTTATTGCCCTGATGAGCCATTAATCTTTGTGAGTAAACATCAAAACGAGATTTTTAGCGTCTTCATGTGAATGATGGCTCCAACCTGCAGAGGGCGCTAGCGCGCCCCAAATCTTTTTTATTTCACAAGCAGCATCGGACGGCCTTGACGGGCCGTACTTCAATGACTACTGTCCACACGCTCCTCACAGAGGGCGCTAACGCGCTGTAATCGTGTATAATGTGAGATATGCGGGTCAGTCCCATTGGAATAACATGGCGAGGCTCGGTCGTCTCCATGGCAACACCGTAAAAAATACGGTATGGGTCTCATTGGCTTTTTGGATCGGGATGCCATCAGCTATTATTGTGCCGAATTTTATCCATTTCCGAGAAACTAATTTTTTTCCCATAATGCATTTTTTGTTATCGGCCTAGAGGGGGCGCTATCGCGCCAAATCTCACTTTTTCACATTTGTTGTGTCCGGGGGGGAAAGGTCAATAAAATGTATATTTCCGATTTTTAATCGGAGTTCGTTTGTGCAAATGGGAGCATTTTGTTGTTTTCGGAAAGTCGCAAAAATCTTCGTAAAGATTGCGGCTTCGCTGCAAACAAACCGTAAAACTTAGCCAAAAAATTTGGATAACTTTTGATGTCCCACATCTCGAGATGAGCTGGAGCGATTTTGGGCTCATTTGGTGAAACGCCCTAGGAGGAGTTCGTTAAAATGCGACGTCAGCGAAAACGCTGACTCAGCATTTTCCCGACTTCCTGTCAAAATGGCGGACTTCCGGTTTGTCTGGGGGCGTGGCCACAATAATATATTTTGTTTGTCCTCACAGGACGAATGTCTGTACCGAATCCCGTCGCTCTGCGACAAAGTTTATGTTGGCCCCCTCCCCATAGGCGCAATGTATTTTCACTTTTGTAGGTGGCGCTGTCGCGCCATTTTTTATTTCCCCAAAACGAAACACACATTTTAATTAATTTTTCGCCGGATCTGAATTTTGGGCAAAGTTTGGTGAGTTTTTGATTATGTTCAGGGGTGCAAATTCCTGCTCAAAGAGCAGAAGAAAGAAAGAAGAAGAAGAAGAAAAAAAATTAAAGCCGCAAGCGGCATCGAGAGGCCCTCGCGGGGGTTCGTTGGCCGGTTGACGCCGGTTCCCGCACGCCGCCGCAATAACCGGGAGGCGCTGCCGCGCCCTACGTGGTTATAATGTCGCTGCCACCCTAGGTCGAGATTATAAAAGAGCAAAGGCGAGAAATGGCGCCTTCGGCGTTGATTACTCGATTTTCCCCAAAATGGCCGACCACCTGTTGGTCGCCTAGCAACCATGTAATGGAGGCCTCCCTTAGTGCCTCCATTGCCGCGCCATAACCCACCGAGGGCGCCAACGTGGCCACACTACATTGTATTGCCCTGATGTGCCATTAATCTTTGTGAGTAAACATCAAAACGAGATTTTTAGCGTCTCCATGTGAATGATGGCTCCAACCTGCAGAGGGCGCTAGCGCGCCCCAAATCTTTTTTATTTCACAAGCAGCATCGGACGTCCTTAACGGGCCGTACTTCAATGACCACTGTCCACAAGCTCCTGACAGAGGGCGCTAACGCACTGTAAATGTGTATAATGTGTGATATGCGGGTCAGTCCCATTGGAATAACATGGCGAGCCTCGGTCGTCTCCATGGCAACACCGTACAAAATACGGTATGGGTCTCATTGGCTTTTTTGACCGGGATGCCATCAGCTATTATTGTGCCGAATTTTATCCATTTGCGAGAAACTAATTTTTTTCCCATAATGCATATTTTCTTCTCAGCCTAGAGGGGGCGCTATCGCGCCAAATCTCACTTTTTCACATTTGTTGTGTCCGGGGGTGAAAGGTCAATAAAATGTTTATTTCCGATTTTTAATCGGAGTTCGTTTGTGCAAATGGGAGCATTTTGTTGTTTTCGGAAAGTCGCAAAAATCTTCGTAAAGATTGCGGCTTCGCCGCAAACAAACCGTAAAACTTAGCCAAAAAATTTGGATAACTTTTGATGCCCCACATCTCGAGATGAAGTGGAGCGATTTTGGGCTCATTTGGTGAAACGCCCTAGGAGGAGTTCGTTAAAATGCGACGTCAGCGAAAACGCTGACTCAGCATTTTCCCGACTTCCTGTCAAAATGGCGGACTTCCGGTTTGTCTGGGGGCGTGGCCACAATAATATATTTTGTTTGTCCTCACAGGACGAATGTCTGTACCGAATCCCGTCGCTCTGCGACAAAGTTTATGTTGGCCCCCTCCCCATAGGCGCAATGTATTTTCACTTTTGTAGGTGGCGCTGTCGCGCCATTTTTTATTTCCCCAAAACGAAACACACATTTTAATTAATTTTTCACCGGATCTGAATTTTGGGCAAAGTTTGGTGAGTTTTTGACTATGTTCAGGGGGTCAAATTCCTGCTCAAAGAGCAGAAGAAAGAAAGAAGAATAAAGAAGAATAATAATATTTCTTGCAAAAACAATATAGTCGCTTTCGCGACTACAACATATTATGCATTTTTTTAAAGCTTTCGACTTCCCCCACACACCCGTGGGGCTCGGAGGTGGATGACGAGCGCGAAGCGCTCGTCATCCACCTCCGAGCGACAGTTGGCCATATTCCCCCATTCATTTTGCTGCAATTATAAGTATAAGGGCCCACACCAGAGGTGTGGGCAGTCACTGTATTACACGGTGAGTTTACGTTTGACATGGGGACAGCGCTTCGCGCTGTTTTCGTGCGCTCCGCGCACCTCAGTACAGTGCGCTGCGCGCACTGCGTTGCGATTACAATAGGCCCTTGCTACGGCAGGCCGCTCGGGCCTAATAATAATATTTCTTGCAAAAACAATATAGTCGCTTTCGCGACTACAATATATTATACATTTTTGGAAAGCTTTCGAAGTCCCCCACGCACCCGTGGGGCTCGGAGGTGGATGATGAGGTGGATGAGGTCATCCACCTCCGTATGACAGTTGGCCATATACCCCCATTGATTTTCATGCAATTATAAGTATAGGGGCCCACACCAGAGGTGTGGGCAGTCACTGTTTTACACGGTGAGTTTACGTTTGACATGGGGACAGCGCTTCGCGCTGTTTTCGTGCGCTCCGCGCACCTCGGTACAGTGCGCTGCGCGCACTGCGTTGCGATTACAATAGGCCCTTGCTACGGCAGGCCGCTCGGGCCTAAATAATATTTCTTGCAAAAACAATATAGTCGCTTTCGCGACTACAACATATTATACATTTTTGGAAAGCTTTCGAAGTCCCCCACGCACCCGTGGGGCTCGGAGGTGGATGACGAGCGCTTCGCGCTCGTCATCCACCTCCGTATGACAGTTGGCCATATACCCCCATTCATTTTGCTGCAATTATAAGTATAAGGGCCCACACCAGAGGTGTGGGCAGTCACTGTTTTACACGGTGAGTTTACGTTTGACATGGGGACAGCGCTTCGCGCTGTTTTCGTGCGCTCCGCGCACCTCGGTTCAGTGCGCTGCGCGCACTGCGTTGCGATTACAATAGGCCCTTGCTACGGCAGGCCGCTCGGGCCTAATTAAAGCCGCAAGCGGCATCGAGAGGCCCTCGCGGGGGTTTGTTGGCCGGTTGACGCCGGTTGCCGCACGCCGCCGCAATAACCGGGAGGCGCTGCCGCGCCCTACGTGGTTATAATGTCGCTGCCACCCTAGGTCGAGATTATAAAAGAGCAAAGGCGAGAAATGGCGCCTTCGGCGCAGATCACTCGATTTTCCCCAAAATGGCCTACCACCTGTTGGTCGCCTAGCAACCATGTAATGGACGCCTCCCTTAGTGCCTCCCATGGTGCCTCCATTGCTGCGCCATAACCCTACCGAGGGCGCCAACGTGGCCACACTAATCTTTGTGAGTAAACATCAAAACGAGATTTTTCGTGTCTCCATGTGAATGATGGCTCCAACCTGCAGAGGGCGCTGGCGCGCCCCAAATCTTTTTTATTTCACAAGCAGCATCGGACGCCCCTGACGGGCCGTACTTCCATGGCTACTGTCCACAAGCTCCTTACAGGGGGCGCTATCACTCTGTAATCGTGTATAATGTGTGATATGCGGGTCAGTCCCATTGGAATAACATGGAGGGCCCCGGGCGTCACCATGGCAACACCGTACAAAATACGGTATGGGTCTCATTGGCTTTTTGGATTGGGATGCCATCAGCTATTTTTTTGCCGAATTTTATCCATTTCCGAGAAAGTAATTTTTTTTCCATAATGCATTTTTTGTTCTCGGCCTAGAGGGGGCGCTATCGCGCCAAATCTCACTTTTTCACATGCGTTGTGTCCGGGGGTGAAAGGTCAATAAAATGTATATTTACGATTTTTAAGCGGAGTTCGTTTGTGCAAATGGGAGCATTTTGTTGTTTTCGGTAAGTCGCAAAATTCTTCATAAAGATTGCGGCTTCGCCGCAAACAAACCGTAAAACTTAGCCAAAAAATTTGGATAACTTTTGATGCCCCACATCTCGAGATGAAGTGGAGCGATTTTGGGCTCATTTGGTGAAACGCCCTAGGAGGAGTTCGTTAAAATGCGACGTCAGCGAAAACGCTGACTCACCATTTTCCCGACTTCCTGTCAAAATGGCGGACTTCCGGTTTGTCAGGGGGCGTGGCCACAATAATGTTTTTTGGTTGTCGTCACATGACAAATGTCTGTACCGAATCTCGTCGCTCTACGACAAAGTTTATGTTGGCCCCCTCCCCATAGGCGCAATGTATTTTCACTTTTGTAGGTGGCGCTGTCGCGCCATTTTTTATTTCCCCAAAACGAAACACACATTTTAATTAATTTTTCACCGGATCTGAATTTTGGGCAAAGTTTGGTGAGTTTTTGACTATGTTCAGGGGTTTAAATAGCAGAGCAGAAGAATATATTAACATATTATACATTTTTGGAAAGCTCTCGACGTCCCCCACGCACCCGTGGGGCTCGGAGGTGGATGACGAGCGCTCCGTATGACAGTTGGCCGTATACCCCCATTAATTTGCAAGCAATTATAAGTATAAAGGCCCCATACCAGTGGTGTGGTCAGTCACTGTTTTACACGGTGAGTTTACGGTTGACATGTGGACAGCGCCCCTCGCGCTATTGTAATTCGTGCGATTAATACAAATAAAAACACTGGGTCTGGTGACATCATCACATTCTAGAACCTGCAACCCAGCAATTCTAAACATGCCATTTGTATCTATGGAGATGCTTTGGTAACCATGGGTGCAGTACTAGATTCTACGGTATGTTTGAAACATGACTATATATGGTAAGCATTCACTCACTACTTGTACTTCAGTTTGAGACTGTCTCAGTCATACAGGAGTTGTTCACTCACCGTGAAAACGTACATTTCCAGCACAGCAGGCATACTGCCCTAAGAAGAAGAAGAACCCTTATTTATATAGCGCCTTTCGCAGACATAGCCACAAAGCGCTTTACATGAGAGCATTTTACATTCTTTCCATACTCAGTGGTACTAAACTACGATAGTAGCTTAGCACCTCAGCCAACAAAAGAACAATAGGCAGGTAATTAGCAGTGATTAGCCACAGACGCACACATCTGCAATTGTCTCTTTGAACCATTCTCTGGGGTGAGCGCTTATAAGCCTTTGGCTTCGGCCCACTCCTTTTGAGCAGACAAACTGCTGAAATAAATAAACTAACTAACTAACCATTGCACAGCGGAGGCGAGTGCAGCTCACGATTTTACCATCCCAACGTCATCCAATGTGGCATCTATAAATCTTATAAGACATCAGGCTCTCACTATAACAACCTCCAGCTAATCAGATCTGTTAACTAGGTTTCCTCATCTGCCTGCATCTACCTGTAGGATTTTGTGCACTAACCATGTCGCTAGGCCGTTGCTTGGCCCTGTGCCGCCCAATTTCTATGTTCGCCCTAAACGCGCACAGAGAAATGGCTCGCCCTTGCACAACAGTACTACCATGTCCTGATGAATCACAGCCAATTTCTCGCCCATGCGTAGCAGTACTACCATGTCCTGATGAATCACAGCCAGGTGGCACTGCTGGTCGACTATTTTTGACTAGTCCTTTTATTGGCCATCGCTGCACTGGTGTGGCTGACCGCTTTGCTACACCTGTGCAGAAACGTTATTCCGGTGTGGCTGAGCGCTATGCTGCATTGGTTCAGGGAAGTCATACCACTGGTGTGGCTGACCGCTTTGCTACACCTGTGCAGGAACGTTATTCCGGTGTGGCTGAGCGCTATGCTGCATTGGTTCAGGAAAGTCATACCACTGGTGTGGCTGAGCACATTGCAGCATCTGTGCAGGAATGTCCTCCCAATGGTGTGGCTGAGCACATTGCAGCATCTGTGCAGGAAAGTCATCCCACTGGTGTGACTGATCATCCTCTTCACATACGCTCTTCCTCCTCCTCTATATGTATGAGTTCATCTCCTAGGCATACGCGCTCAGCCTCATCCTCTCAGCATAGTCGTTCAACTTCATCCTCTCGACATAGGCGCTCAACGTCGTCCACTCGACAGAAGTGCTCAACTTCATCCTCTCAACAGAAGCGTTCAACTTCATCCTCTCGACATAGGCGCTCAACTTCATCCTCTCGACATAGGCGCTCAACTTCATCCTCTCGACAGAAGCGCTCAACTTCATCCTCTCGACATAGGCGCTCAACTTCATCCTCTCGACAGAAGCGCTCAACTTCATCCTCTCGACAGAAGCGCTCAACGTCGTCCACTCGACAGAAGCGCTCAACTTGATCCTCTCGACATAGGCGCTCAACTTCATCCTCTCGACATAGGCGCTCAACTTCATCCTCTCGACATAGGCGCTCAACTTCATCCTCTCGACATAGGCGCTCAACTTCATCCTCTCGACAGAAGCGCTCAACTTCATCCTCTCGACAGAAGCGCTCAACGTCGTCCACTCGACAGAAGCGCTCAACTTCATCCTCTCGACATAGGCGCTCAACTTCATCCTCTCGACATAGGCGCTCAACTTCATCCTCTCGACAGAAGCGCTCAACTTCATCCTCTCGACAGAAGCGCTCAACTTCATCCTCTCGACATAGGCGCTCAACTTCATCCTCTCGACATAGGCGCTCAACTTCATCCTCTCGACAGAAGCGCTCAACTTCATCCTCTCGACATAGGCGCTCAACTTCATCCTCTCGACATAGGCGCTCAACTTCATCCTCTCGACAGAAGTGCTCAACTTCATCCTCTCGACAGAAGCGCTCAACTTCATCCTCTCGACAGAAGCGCTCAACTTCATCCTCTCGACATAGGCGCTCAACTTCATCCTCTCGACATAGGCGCTCAACGTCGTCCACTCGACAGAAGCGCTCAACTTCATCCTCTCGACATAGGCGCTCAACTTCATCCTCTCGACATAGGCGCTCAACTTCATCCTCTCGACAGAAGCGCTCAACTTCATCCTCTCGACAGAAGCGCTCAACTTCATCCTCTCGACATAGGCGCTCAACTTCATCCTCTCGACATAGGCGCTCAACTTCATCCTCTCGACATAGGCGCTCAACTTCATCCTCTCGACATAGGCGCTCAACTTCATCCTCTCGACATAGGCGCTCAACTTCATCCTCTCGACAGAAGCGTTCAACTTCATCCTCTCGACATAGGCGCTCAACTTCATCCTCTCGACATAGGCGCTCAACGTCGTCCACTCGACAGAAGTGCTCAACTTCATCCTCTCAACAGAAGCGCTCAACTTCATCCTCTCGACATAGGCGCTCAACTTCATCCTCTCGACATAGGCGCTCAACTTCATCCTCTCGACAGAAGCGCTCAACTTCATCCTCTCGACAGAAGCGCTCAACGTCGTCCACTCGACAGAAGCGCTCAACTTCATCCTCTCGACATAGGCGCTCAACTTCATCCTCTCGACATAGGCGCTCAACTTCATCCTCTCGACAGAAGCGCTCAACTTCATCCTCTCGACAGAAGCGCTCAACTTCATCCTCTCGACATAGGCGCTCAACTTCATCCTCTCGACAGAAGCACTCAACTTCATCCTCTCGACAGAAGCGTTTAACTTCATCCACTCAACATAGGCGCTCAACGTCGTCCACTCAACATAGGCGCTCAACTTCATCCTCTCGACATAGGCGCTCAACTTCATCCTCTCGACATAGGCGCTCAACTTCATCCTCTCGACATAGGCGCTCAACTTCATCCTCTCGACATAGGCGCTCAACTTCATCCTCTCGACATAGGCGCTCAACTTCATCCTCTCGACATAGGCGCTCAACTTCATCCTCTCGACAGAAGCGCTCAACTTCATCCTCTCGACAGAAGCGCTCAACTTCATCCTCTCGACATAGGCGCTCAACTTCATCCTCTCGACAGAAGCGCTCAACTTCATCCTCTCGACATAGGCGCTCAACTTCATCCTCTCGACAGATGCGCTCAACTTCATCCTCTCGACATAGGCGCTCAACTTCATCCTCTCGACATAGGCGCTCAACTTCATCCTCTCGACATAGGCGCTCAACTTCATCCTCTCGACAGAAGCGCTCAACTTCATCCTCTCGACATAGGCGCTCAACTTCATCCTCTCGACAGAAGCGCTCAACTTCATCCTCTCGACAGAAGCGCTCAACTTCATCCTCTCGACAGAAGCGCTCAACTTCATCCTCTCGACATAGGCGCTCAACGTCGTCCACTCAACAGAAGCGCTCAACTTCATCCTCTCGACATAGGCGTTCAACGTCAGCCTCTCTGAATATGCACTCGAGGCATACCTGGTCAACCGCTACGGTTACGCGTTCGTCCTCATCCTCTAGGCGTATGAAAAAAAAAATGAAAAAAGAAAAGAAAAAAAAAGATTTTTTGAATAGATGAGGGGGAAAAATGTGGGGAACTAAATTTGTGTATCATTCGTTCAATCATTTTTCAAATATAAATCAAAAGCGAAATTAGGCCTACCTAGTTTGTTACCATGGCGGCGCATAAACAAGCGGTGGCTTCCCTCTCTCGTTCCAGTGAACGTACACTGGACAATAAGATGGATTATATTCGTCTGCTACGCTCCTCTCGGAAGATGGTGAAAGACAGTTGTGTTTTGAAAGTCACTGAGACTTGGCTCAATGGTAATATACCGGACAGTGCAATCCAGCTTGAGGGGCTTTCCTGCTGCAGAGCGGACAGAGTGATCTCCGAGGGAGGCAAGACGCGCGGAGGTGGTCTCTGTGTCTACACCAATGACGCCTGGTGCCATGACGTTGCCGTGGTCTGCAGACACTGCACCCCTCGTGGAGTTTATTATCATTAAGTGTCGCCCTTTCTACCTGCCCAGGGAATTTACTGTTGTACAGCTTGTGGCGGTATATATACCGCCCACCTCTAACCAAAAACAGGAAAGAGGCACTGAATGAACTGTTCCAGAGTGTCAGTGACAGCCCACCCAGATGCCTTTCTCATCTTAGCTGGGGATTTTAACCATGCAAACCCAAAGAGTGTTTTCCCCAAAGTCTATCGACACTTTCCAACAAGGGGAAACAACATCCTGGATCTGGTTTACACCACCAAAAAAGGAGCGTACAAGGCACACCCCCTCCCCCATCTTGGTGCCTCGGACCACATAAGTATTAGGTTACTGCCAGCATACAGGCCACTGATTAGAGTCACTAAACCGGTTCGGAAACAGATTCAAGGGTGGAGTAAAGACTCTTTAGAGAAACTTAAGGACTGCTTTCACACAACGGATTGTAATGTGTTCAAGCAGGCTGCCATTCACAACAATATCACTGATCTCCAGGAGTATACAGAGACTGTCACTGCCTACATCACCAAGTGCACAAGGATGTTACAGACTCTAAGACTATCATTATCAGGTCCAACCAGAAACCTTGGATTACAAGTGAAGTCCTCAGGCTCATGAGGGTTCGGAATGCTGCCTTCAAATCTGGTGACAAGGAGAAACTGCGGACAGCTTGGGCCAACCTGTCCCGCGGCATCAAAAAAAGCCAAGAAGCAGTACTCCAAAAAGATAACTGATCACTTCAGAGACAGCAGAGACACTCGGAGTCTGTGGGAGGGGATAAAGACCATCACAGACTATAAACCTCCTCGACAAACTTGTGCCAGTGACACCTCTCTGTTGAACGCTCTAAATGAATTCTTTGCACGCTACGAGGCACTCAACAGAACCCCGGCACAAAAGTCAACACCACCTCCTGAAGACCAAGTGCTGAAGCTATCTCCAGAGAGTGTGAGAAGATCTCTGAGCAGGATCAACATACACAAAGCACCGGGTCCAGACAACATACCAGGTCGTGTACTGAAAGGTTGCGCTGATGAACTCACTGAGGTCTTCACAGACATTTTTAACACATCCCTGCAGCAGGCTGTGGTCCCAACGTGCCTCAATGGAAGAGGAGAGACACGCACATCCGACGCTCTAAACCAGTGTGCTGGATCCAAAATAGTACATTATAAGAAAAAGAAAAAGATCTGCACAACTGAGGTAAGCTCACCAATTTATTGTTCACCGAAGGTGGAAGTTGACGTTTCGGGTCTAGCCCTTCATCAGACAACATCATGTCTGATGAAGGGCTAGACCCGAAACGTCAACTTCCACCTTCGGTGAACAATAAATTGGTGAGCTTACCTCAGTTGTGCGGATCTTTTTCTTTTTCCCAACGTGCCTCAAAGCGACCACCATCATTACGGTGCCAAATAAGTCACCACCCTCCTGCTTTAATGACTACCGCCCAGTAGCACTCACTCCAATTCTTATGAAGTGCTTCGAGCGGCTCGTCATGGAACATATCAAGTCTGTTCTCCCTCCCACCCTGGACCCATACCAGTTTGCTTACCGGTCCAATCGCTCAACTGATGATGCCATCTCCACTGCACTTCATTCAGCCCTCACTCACCTTGAAACAAAGGACTGTTACGTTAGAATGCTGTTTTTAGACTTTAGCTCAGCATTCAACACTATAATCACACAGCAGCTAATACACAAACTGCTCCACCTGGGGATCAACACATCCCTGTGCAACTGGCTGCTGGACTTTCTGACGGGGAGACCACAGGCTGTACGTGTCGGCGGAAGGTCCTCCAGAACCATCACACTGAACACGGGTGTGCCGAGTCCCCTCCTGTTCACTCTGCTGACCCATGACTGAGCTCCAAAGTACGACTCAAACCTCTTCATCAAGTTTGCAGACGACACAACAGTGGTGGGTCTCATCAACAACAGAGACGAGTCAAACTACAGGAGTGAGGTGAGCAGTCTGACCATGTGGTGCACACAGAACAACCTCTCTCTAAATGTGGAGAAGACAAAAGAGATTGTTGTGGACTTTCGTAGAGCACGGGTCCAGCATGCTCCTCTAACAATCAATGGTGCTGCAGTGGAGAGGGTGACCAGCACTAAGTTCCTGGGTGTGCACATCACAGAGAACCTTTCCTGGACCATGCACACTACATCTCTGGTCAAGAAAAGTAATCAGCGTCTCTACTTTCTCCGCAAGTTAAGAAGAGCTAGAGTCCCAGCCTCTGTTATGTGCAACTTCTACAGAGGGACTATAGAGAGCATCCTGACCAGCTCCATCACTGTGTGGTTCTTCTACAGAGGGACTATAGAGAGCATCCTGACCAGCTCCATCACCGTGTGGTTCTTCTACAGAGGGACTATAGAGAGCATCCTGACCAGCTCCATCACTGTGTGGCTCTTCTACAGAGGGACTATAGAGAGCGTCCTGACCAGCTCCATCACTGTGTGGGTCTTCTACAGAGGGACTATAGAGAGCATCCTGACCAGCTCCATCACTGTGTGGTTCTTCTACAGAGGGACTATAGAGAGCATGACCACGAGTCCGAGTCAAGTCTCGAGTCTTTAGGGGACGAGTCCGAGTCGAGTTGCAAGTCTCTAAAAATAGCGACTTAAGTCCGACTCGAGTCCGACTCGCGAGTCCCCATCTCTGCCCTACGCACCCATCACACAGTCTCTTCAAGGTAATGCCTGCTGGGAGGAGACTGCGGAATCTACGGGCCAGGTCGAGTCGACTTAAGAACAGTTTCGTACACAGGGCCATCGGGAAGCTGAACTCCCTGACCTCCCTCCCACCCCTCTTCCCCCACCCTCCGCTCCACAATCAAGGATGAGAGAAATATAATTTCGAATCAGTCATGGTTTGACAAATAAAGCAATCTTGAATCTTGAATCTTGAATTTATTTAGCCCCATTGAGATGAACCATCTCTTTTTCATGGGGTCCTCTTACAATACATTTTATATTTATAACCAATGTCATTTTTACAATGCAGGCATAAAACAACATGCAAATCTGATGATTTAATATTGTACATAATGATTAATTTGTGTTCGAGTTGTATTGCATTTTTCTAGTTTGCAATGGCTTTTTAGTTTATATATCTTTATGTGCCTCTGATAGTTATTACATTGAATAATCATATTCAAAGTTTAATCCTTTTTTTTTTTGTACTGTAGACCTTTTTGTGAAGCACTTTGGTCAACAACAGCTATATAAATAAATTTGATTTGATTTGATTTGAAACATGCTCTAACATACTGCAGGAGACGGGGAATAACATTTTTCAGATTCTGAATCATACACTTGTTTTTGGCTTATAATTTAATACGATTAAAAGTCAATTGACTGCATAATACATATTTTAACCTTAATATAGTGTGATGCTTGCCCTTACCTGTAAATAAAAAAGCATACAGCCTTGAACACACACCCTAAATTAATTCAAAAGGAAACTACCCCATTGCAATAAATGGAACTAGGTTGACGTTATTTTGCATTGAGGCCATTCTGAAAATGACCAAGTACTTACCTTGCGTGAGTGAAGCCGCAGTCCCCTGCTGCTCCTGTGCTTCTAAGTAGTAGTTGTGGTGTCGTTGTGCTGGTTCGAATCCATTAGTGAGAGGGGAGTGCTCTGTCTCCTCCGTGATGGCAGCCAGGTCCTCAGGGAAGATGGAGTCGGTGGTGCTCAGGACCTCTATGCTGTCCTCGCTGTTCGCACGCTTGGCGTACGATCGCACCCGTCTCACACCCGCGTCCACCGGCACACGCTTCACTACCGCCTCGGCCAACACTGGAGGGGCGTCTGCGCGTTAAAAAAAATGCATGCCATTACATTACAGGCATCGTGTCATCTCGTGGGATTTAATTCGTTCATCATTAACAGATGCTGTACAACACATACAGTAGCTAGGTGTGGGGTTCCCCAAGGGTCAGTTTTAGGTTACACACTTTTTTTAGGGAGACACATCAACTATTTATACTGACAACTTTTTATTACCATGTATCTTAATGGCCAACACCAAATGAGACACTTTTCAACTGTATTTCAGATTTTAAATCCAGGATGGTGGCAAATTTTCTTCAGTTCAACCAGGACAAAGCGGAGGTTTAAGTTATTGACCATGGAGCTCTTTACTCAAACTAAGCCCCAAAACGCCTTCACCTAAGTCTAGTCAAAAACACAAAAATGTGGGTATTCTGTACACCCATTTTAGTCAAATTTTTGGTTTAAATCAAGTAAAACATATTGAAGTATTGATCACAAATCAGTGGTCAATGTAATGGTCAAACACGCAACTGGGTGCATTTAAAAGAGATTTAAATCATTTGCCACACTCTACATCAGAGGTAGGCAAATTTGCTCGGTGGAGAGCAGACTTTCTTCATTCTCAAAAGACCAAGGACCGGACCCTCCGATTGTAAGCTGAAGTAAAGCATCACTTTCTGCAAATACCAGTGTCGTACATTATATATGGCCTAAATGGGTATTAACGGATTTTAAAGGAATTGACAGGATTTGACAGGATTTTTAAAGTTTCTACAGTGCCTTAACAGGCCCTACACCTCTACCCTACCTGGAACCACAATGCAAACTCTGTAAATACAACAAAATGTTACTTTTTTGGTTTTATTAGTGTAGAATGATTAAACTTGCAGTAAAAAGTACCTGAAAAATCCATAACTCCACCAAACACCGGTCTAAGGGCCACATTTGGCCGCCAAGTTGCACTTCGGGCACCTCTGATTTAGCTAAGGCTGCAGCACATTTGATGGAACACTGTTCTGTACTCAGGGTTCCGGCCTCCACAATTTGCAGTATGTCTCTCCCTGCTCTTCACCCTTGTTAAAACCCCTTGCTGTCCTATCAAATAAAGCCCATAGGGACCCCAAAAAATCATTAAGTGTTTTAAGTTCTATCTGATTAAATAGATAGATAAGTATTTTGTGCTGCATTTTATGCAATTGTAAATTGCTAATCAAAAATAAAGTTGGACTGTTCCATGGTTACGGGGCTATCATACCTCCATTAAGCAGGAGCCTTTGCAGTGAATCCTACCTTTCCCATCACAGCCAGGGATGCCATTCTGCGTACGGAAAGACTTCTCAGTCCCCAGCACCTCGATGCTGTCACTGCTGCTCACACTGCCCGTCATCTCTGCAGAAACAGCGGCTTCAAAAATCATCTCCACAGACACGGAGGGGGTGACCATGCGCCTGCGATGGGGTTCCATCTTTATGGGCAGCTCCTCCACACAGGAGTAGAATGAGTCCAGACTGAGTGGCTCTGCTTCAAGTGTCTCTGAGCTGCTCTAAACTCCGTTTACCGCCGTGCTCGTCTCCTCCTCCTCTCCATCTTCACTGGACCCCAGCTCAAAGAGAAAGTTGGTGAGCGTGAGGCCTTTGGACAGAGAGCTGACCATGTTAGACGTTTGGAGGACGCTCCTGTCGCCTCGCAGCCGCTGCTCTGTGTCCGCCAGCTGCTCCTTCATCAGGGACAGAAAGTACGGGTTACAAAGTTCGGCCAGAGACTTGAGCTGCTGGTGTTCAGAGCGGGACAGGGAGGAGGCTTCAGGGGGAAGGAAGGAGGGCTCGGGCAAGGAGTCGGCTGGGTCATAGGGCAGGAAGTCGGGCTGTTTGAGCTTCCTGCTGGGGTAGGAGGTGACCTGACGCAGCAGCTCGCGATGGGTGGAGATGGAGAGCTGTACGGCCTCCAGGTCAGAGGGTTCTCCGGTCGGAGCCTCGGTTGCTGGACAGAGTGTGGTCTCCTGCTTCAGAGACAGACGCTTAAACCTGCACATCAGAGAATAAGGACAAGAGGTTAAACTGCCGTTTCAGTATGTAAACTTGACTATAGGAACTCCGAATGCTTTGTTCCACCAGCTGATGTCATGAGGTGGTGCACTCTATAGATAGAGAGATAATTCTATTCAACTTTATTGCGGACTAATACAACTCTACGCTCGGGAAACAGAAAACAATCTACAAAAAGAAAATGGCGGTTCCACCCCTCCTGGAACCACCACCTTAATGTGGTGGAGGGGTTTCAGCACTCGAATGATCCTAGGAGCTAAGTTGTCAGGGGTTTCATGCCCCAGGTCCTAGGTGACGGGTCAGACAAAGAGCGGTTCAGAAGCCCCTTATGAGAGACCAACAGGCCCGGTTAGAACCATGAGGCCGTCCTTCTGTGGACCCACCACCTGCAGGAGGAGCCATAGGGGCTGGTGCAATGTGTTTTGGGCAGCTCCAACAGATGCCCCCACGACCCGGCGACGGACAAGTGGAAGAAAATGGATGGAAATAGACCATTATTTGGAAGTCGCGAAGGAGATAGGCTGAGGCACTCTGAATTTGCAGATAAAAAGTTTGAATGGTGTAACCAACGCGTTTCGAGTCAATGAGTCTTCATCAGGGTGAGTACTATAACAGGTGTGTGAGCCCCATTTAAAACCGGGGGGTCTCACATGACCAATCAAGTTTATTACAATAACCAATTCACAAATTGCGACACAGGTAGTCAAAAAACCATAGGATATCATTTACAACTATAATATATAACTGCGGTATTTACACATCATAAAAATATTAATAAAATAAAATAAGCAGAGAAGTATACATTACGGAGTACGGACCAAACAGACAAGGAACTGGAGCAGCACAGTTTGTTTTCCGTCTGGCTGCTTGGAACATGACCATATATGAGCAATTCCAAAGATTCTGTTTGTATCTACAGAACTGTAGCATGTTATGACATCACCTGTTCCGAACACTTAAGTCGTCATGGAGATGTGGTCATGTGATCTAGCTAGTTGACGTCACAGCTTGCTGAGGGCAGAAGTCTTCAGACATTTTCCAGAACAGGTCAGATGTCCTTAGGCTCTCTGCATTTCTCCCATAACGAGTCGAGCATCGCAACACTTACCGGCGACAAGATGAATCTTGGATTACGCTTAAGTTCTGCGGTTTCCTCTGTGGTGTGCGGTATGTTAGGCGAACGGGTGAATGGTCGGACCCAGCAACAAAAATGGCCACATTTTTACGCTTCTGATTTGCCCGCATGGATGGACCACACATTTGACTCTAGAAAAGGCTCAAGTAATGTTGGTGTACCGTGCACAATTAAGACTGTGCCTTTGACTGTGCTGAGATACCTGCAGTTGACAGCCTTACCTCGCGAGGCTAAACTACAGCAGTGGCGCCCATGCACGCCAGAAAACTCTGATGAGACGATAAGCGAGAAAAGCTTTTGCAAATCAAGCCCAGGCCAAAGCAAAGTGCACAATTTTACAGCTGTGTCAACTTTAAAGCCCCCACATGAGGATAAAACATTTGCGAGGCCACTGAGCATTGCCGATTTAGCCGGCTGCAGTCATGCCAGTTATAGACGTCGTTTTCAACTTCCTAGTTTGACCCTAAAGGGTGAAGACTGCCGTGAAACTGAGCAGAAAGTGGTTGATGTGAGCGAGCAGAGAGACGCACAGGAACAATGTTCAACAGACGAGCTTGAAGAGCTTGAAGAGGAATCGCGGCTTCACAGGCCAGAAACTAGCTTGAGTACCTGCGAACAAACGGTGTCCGTTTGCAAATCAAGCACAAGCCCCAGTATAACAAACACGTTTACAGCTGTGTCAACTTTAAAGCCCCCACGTGAGGATACGTCAAGTATTTTTGGTGTACCGTGCACAATTCAGACTGTGCCTTTGGTGTATGTGTTTTTTAAACATGAGCAGAGATACCTGCAGGTGAAAGCCTCAGCTCGCGAGGCTAAACTACAGCAGTGGCGCCCACGCACGCCAGAAAACTCTGATGAGACGATAAGCGAGAAAAGCTTTTGCAAATCAAGCCCAGGCCAAAGCAAAGTGCACAATTTTACAGCTGTGTCAACTTTAAAGCCCCCACGTGAGGATGAAACATTTGCAAGGCCACTGAGAATTTCCGATTTGACCGGCTGTAGTCACGTCACATGCAGACACCGTTTTATAAATTCAGATTTGATCCCGGAGGGTGAAGACTGCCGTAAAACTGAGCAGAAAGTTGTTGATGTGAGCGAGCAGAGAGACGCACAGGAACAATGTTCGACAGACGAGCTTGAAGAGCTTGAAGAGGAATCGCGGGTTCACAGGCCAGAAACTAGCTTGAGTACCTGCAAACAAACGGTGTCCGTTTGCAAATCAAGCACAAGCCCCAGTATAACAAACACGTTTACAGCTGTGTCAACTTTAAAGCCCCCACGTGAGGATACGTCAAGTATTTTTGGTGTACCGTGCACAATTCAGACTGTGCCTTTGGTGTATGTGTTTTTTAAACATGAGCAGAGATACCTGCAGGTGAAAGCCTTAGCTCGCGAGGCTAAACTACAGCAGTGGCGCCCACGCACGCCAGAAAACCTCGATGAGACGATAAGCGAGAAAAGCTTTTGCAAATCAAGCCCAGGCCAAAGCAAAGTGCACAATTTTACAGCTGTGTCAACTTTAAAGCCCCCACGTGAGGATAAAACATTTGCGAGGCCACTGAGCATTGCCGATTTAGCCGGCTGCAGTCATGCCAGTTATAGACGTCGTTTTCAACTTCCTAGTTTGACCCTAAAGGGTGAAGACTGCCGTGAAACTGAGCAGAAAGTGGTTGATGTGAGCGAGCAGAGAGACGCACAGGAACAATGTTCAACAGACGAGCTTGAAGAGCTTGAAGAGGAATCGCGGGTTCACAGGCCAGAAACTAGCTTGAGTAACTGCAAACAAACGGTGTCCATTTGCAAATCAAGCACAAGCCCCAGTATAACAAACACGTTTACAGCTGTGTCAACTTTAAAGCCCCCACGTGAGGATACAACAAGTATTTTTGGTGTACCGTGCACAATTCAGACTGTGCCTTTGGTGTATGTGTTTTTTAAACATGAGCAGAGATACCTGCAGGTGAAAGCCTCAGCTCGCGAGGCTAAACTACAGCAGTGGCGCCCACGCACGCCAGAAAACTCTGATGAGACGATAAGCGAGAAAAGCTTTTGCAAATCAAGCCCAGGCCAAAGCAAAGTGCACAATTTTACAGCTGTGTCAACTTTAAAGCCCCCACGTGAGGATGAAACATTTGCAAGGCCACTGAGAATTTCCGATTTGACCGGCTGTAGTCACGTCACATGCAGACACCGTTTTATAAATTCAGATTTGATCCCGGAGGGTGAAGACTGCCGTAAAACTGAGCAGAAAGTTGTTGATGTGAGCGAGCAGAGAGACGCACAGGAACAATGTTCGACAGACGAGCTTGAAGAGCTTGAAGAGGAATCACGGGTTCACAGGCCAGAAACTAGCTTGAGTACCTGCAAACAAACGGTGTCCGTTTGCAAATCAAGCACAAGCCCCAGTATAACAAACACGTTTACAGCTGTGTCAACTTTAAAGCCCCCACGTGAGGATACGTCAAGTATTTTTGGTGTACCGTGCACAATTCAGACTGTGCCTTTGGTGTATGTGTTTTTTAAACATGAGCAGAGATACCTGCAGGTGAAAGCCTCAGCTCGCGAGGCTAAACTACAGCAGTGGCGCCCACGCACGCCAGAAAACCTCGATGAGACGATAAGCGAGAAAAGCTTTTGCAAATCAAGCCCAGGCCAAAGCAAAGTGCACAATTTTACAGCTGTGTCAACTTTAAAGCCCCCACGTGAGGATAAAACATTTGCGAGGCCACTGAGCATTGCCGATTTAGCCGGCTGCAGTCATGCCAGTTATAGACGTCGTTTTCAACTTCCTAGTTTGACCCTAAAGGGTGAAGACTGCCGTGAAACTGAGCAGAAAGTGGTTGATGTGAGCGAGCAGAGAGACGCACAGGAACAATGTTCAACAGACGAGCTTGAAGAGCTTGAAGAGGAATCGCGGGTTCACAGGCCAGAAACTAGCTTGAGTAACTGCAAACAAACGGTGTCCGTTTGCAAATCAAGCACAAGCCCCAGTATAACAAACACGTTTACAGCTGTGTCAACTTTAAAGCCCCCACGTGAGGATACAACAAGTATTTTTGGTGTACCGTGCACAATTCAGACTGTGCCTTTGGTGTATGTGTTTTTTAAACATGAGCAGAGATACCTGCAGGTGAAAGCCTCAGCTCGCGAGGCTAAACTACAGCAGTGGCGCCCATGCACGCCAGAAAACTCTGATGAGACGATAAGCGAGAAAAGCTTTTGCAAATCAAGCCCAGGCCAAAGCAAAGTGCACAATTTTACAGCTGTGTCAACTTTAAAGCCCCCACGTGAGGATAAAACATTTGCAAGGCCACTGAGAATTTCCGATTTGACCGGCTGTAGTCACGTCACATGCAGACACCGTTTTATAAATTCAGATTTGATCCCGGAGGGTGAAGACTGCCGTAAAACTGAGCAGAAAGTTGTTGACGTGAGCGAGCAGAGAGACGCACAGGAACAATGTTCGACAGACGAGCTTGAAGAGCTTGAAGAGGAATCGCGGGTTCACAGGCCAGAAACTAGCTTGAGTACCTGCAAACAAACGGTGTCCGTTTGCAAATCAAGCACAAGCCCCAGTATAACAAACACGTTTACAGCTGTGTCAACTTTAAAGCCCCCACGTGAGGATACGTCAAGTATTTTTGGTGTACCGTGCACAATTCAGACTGTGCCTTTGGTGTATGTGTTTTTTAAACATGAGCAGAGATACCTGCAGGTGAAAGCCTCAGCTCGCGAGGCTAAACTACAGCAGTGGCGCCCACGCACGCCAGAAAACCTCGATGAGACGATAAGCGAGAAAAGCTTTTGCAAATCAAGCCCAGGCCAAAGCAAAGTGCACAATTTTACAGCTGTGTCAACTTTAAAGCCCCCACGTGAGGATAAAACATTTGCGAGGCCACTGAGCATTGCCGATTTAGCCGGCTGCAGTCATGCCAGTTATAGACGTCGTTTTCAACTTCCTAGTTTGACCCTAAAGGGTGAAGACTGCCGTGAAACTGAGCAGAAAGTGGTTGATGTGAGCGAGCAGAGACGCACAGGAACAATGTTCAACAGACGAGCTTGAAGAGCTTGAAGAGGAATCGCGGCTTCACAGGCCAGAAACTAGCTTGAGTAACTGCGAACAAACGGTGTCCGTTTGCAAATCAAGCACAAGCCCCAGTATAACAAACAATTTTACAGCTGTGTCAACTTTAAAGCCCCCACGTGAGGATACAACACGTATTTTTGGTGTATCGTGCACAATTCAGACTGTGCCTTTGGTGTATGTGTTTTTTAAACATGAGCAGAGATACCTGCAGGTGAAAGCCTCAGCTCGCGAGGCTAAACTACAGCAGTGGCGCCCACGCACGCCAGAAAACTCTGATGAGACGATAAGCGAGAAAAGCTTTTGCAAATCAAGCCCAGGCCAAAGCAAAGTGTACAATTTTACAGCTGTGTCAACTTTAAAGCCCCCACGTGAGGATGAAACATTTGCGAGGCCACTGAGCATTTCCGATTTGACCGGCTGCAGTCACGTCACATGCAGACACCGTTTTATAAATTCAGATTTGATCCCGGAGCGTGAAGACTGCCGTAAAACTGAGCAGAAAGTTGTTGCCAATGTTCCCACTGTCAGATTTAAATAAAGGAGAACTTTCCCAGAATTAAACTTGTGTTGTCCTTGTGCTCATTTATTCCCACGATCCTCTGACAATGCAGGTGTGTTGGCAGATGTTATTTTGTTAATCAACAGATTCTCCTCTCACGGACACCTGTCCTGTTTTTGTTGGTCTTAGTTTCTACACTCGCACCGCAGCTACTGTGCAAACATACTATGGTTCAAAGCTTCAAAATAGTGTGAAACTAGACTCATCTCTGTGCTTTAACCTCTTAACCGAGTGCATTTTCTCCAATTCCGCTTTACCCAAATCCATAATGTCTATAAGCCTATTAGGCCAGTGTAACGCCTCATTTGAAAGCTAAGACCTACAAAACTAATCTAAATGGACCTTTTTCCTCGCGTTGTCGTCACTTTTTGGATACGTTTTCCCATTGCTTTTGTGTTGGGTTTTTATCCCATTTTTGCCACACTTTCATCACTTTTTTGACACTTTTCTGTTGCTCTTTTTTGTTGCATTTTAGTCAGACATTTTAGTCACTTTCACATTGCTTTTTGGTCACGTTGTCGCTCTTTTGTTGAATTATCATAGTTGTTTTGGTTGCTATTTTGAACCTTTTTTCAAGAAGCTTGTAGATTTGGGTTCAGAGGTTCATTTGATCCATGGGTGTGCTAACTAGTTGCGTACTTACTCCAGGTCCTGCAGTTTCCTCTGCAGCTCCATGGAGAAGGCCTGCCTGTTACCCGTCTTCAGGCTGTCCGAGGCCTTGGAGAAGCTGGCCGACAGCTCGCTGAAGTTCTCTATGAGCTTGGCCTGGTCCGAGCACACGTAGGCCATGCAGAAGGGCCGCACCATGCCCCTGGCCTCTAGGTCCAGCAGAGTGACGTGGTGCACGTAGGCGTAGGCGTCCTCCGCCGAGTCCCCCAGCACCACACGCGAGTCCTCGCTGAAGTTCAGCCTGGGGCCGGGGCACACGGGCGGCACAGGAGCAGGGCCTGACGCCTGGTAGTCCACAGACATAATCCGAACAGAGAAGTGGTTCAGGTCAAAGGTGCCGGTCACCTTGGGGTCGTCGGGGATGGTCAGGACAGGGGAGGGGCCCACCTGTTGACACAGCAGAGGGGTACGGTGAAAAAAAAACGCCGGTTGACGCACGCCTCCGCAATAACCGGAAGGCGCTGCCGCGCCCTATGTGGTTATAATGTTGCTGCCACCCTAGGTCGAGTTTATAAAAGAGGCAAAGGCAAGAAATAGCGCCTAAGGCGCTGATTACTCTATTTTTTTCCAAAATGGCCGACCTCCTGTTGGTCGCCTAGCAACCATGTAATGGAGGCCTCCCTTAGTGCCTCCATTGCCGCGCCATAACCCTACCGAGGGCGCCAACGTGGCCACACTACATTTTATTGCCCTGATGTGCCATTAATCTTTGTGAGTAAACGTCAAAACGGGATTTTTAGCGTCTCCATGTGAATGATGGCTCCAACCTGCAGAGGGCGCTAGCGCGCCCTAAATAGTTTTTATTTCACAAGCAGCATCGGACGGCCTTGACGGGCCGTACTTCAATGACTACTGTCCACAAGCTCCGTACAGAGGGCGCTAACGCACTGTATATGTGTATATTGTGAGATTTGTGTGTCAGTCCCATTGGAATAACATGGCGAACCTCGGTCGTCTCCATGGCAACACCGTAGAAAATATGGTATGGGTCTCATTGGCTTTTTGGATTGGGATGCCATCAGCTATTATTGTGCCGAATTTTATCAATTTCCGAGAAACTAATTTTTTTCCCATAATGCATTTTTTGTTCTCGGCCTAGAGGGGGCGCTATCGCGCCAAATCTCACTTTTTCACATTTGTTGTGTCCGGGGGTGAAAGGTCAATAAAATGTATATTTCCGATTTTTTATCGGAGTTCGTTTGTGCAAATGGGAGCATTTTGTTGTTTTCGGTAAGTCGCAAAATTCTTCGTAAAGATTGCGGCTTCGCCGCAAACAAACCGTAAAACTTAGCCAAAAAATTTGGATAACTTTTGATGCCCCACATCTCGGGATGAGCTGGAGCCATTTTGGGCTCATTTGGTGAAACGCCCTAGGAGGAGTTCGTTAAAATGCGACGTCAGCGAAAACGCTGACTCACCATTTTCCCGACTTCCTGTCAAAATGGCGGACTTCCGGTTTGTCTGGGGGCGTGGCCACAATAATATTTTTAGTTTGTTGTCACATGACGAATGTCTGTACCAAATCACGTCGCTCTATGACAAAGTTGATGTTGGCCCCCTCCCCATAGGCGCAATGTATTTTTACTTTTGTAGGTGGCGCTGTCGCGCCATTTTTTATTTCCCCAAAACGAAACACACATTTTAATAAATTTTTCACCAGATCTGAATTTTGGGCAACGTTTGGTGAGTTTTCAACTATGTTCAGGGGGTCAAATTCCTGCTCAAAGAGCAGAAGGAGAAGAAGAAGAATCGAGAGGCCCTCGCGGGTCTCGTTGGCCGGTTGACACCGGTTGCCGCACGCCGCCGCAATAACCGGAAGGCGCTGCCGCGCCCTACGTGGTTATAATGTCGCTGCCACCCTAGGTCGAGTTTATAAAAGAGGCAAAGGCAAGAAATAGCGCCTAAGGCGCTGATTACTCGATTTTTTTCCAAAATGGCCGACCTCCTGTTGGTCGCCTAGCAAGCATGTAATGGAGGCCTCCCTTAGTGCCTCCATTGCCGCGCCATAACCCTACCGAGGGCGCCAACGTGGCCACACTACATTTTATTGCCCTGATGTGCCATTAATCTTTGTGAGTAAACGTCAAAACGAGATTTTTAGCGTCTCCATGTGAATGATGGCTCCAACCTTTAGAGGGCGCTAGCGCACACCCATAATCTTTTTTATTTCACAAGCAGCATCGGACGGCCCTGACGGGCCGTACTTCAATGACTACTGTCCACAAGTTCCTTACAGAGGGCGCTAACGCACTGTAATTGTGTATAATGTGAGATTTGTGTGTCAGTCCTATTGGATTAACATGGGGAGCCTCGGTCGTCTCCATGGCAACACCGTACAAAATACGGTATGGGTCTCATTGGCTTTTTGGATCGGGATGCCATCAGCTATTATTGTGCCGAATTTTATCCATTTCCGAGAAACTAATTTTTTTCCCATAATGCATTTTTTGTTCTCAGCCTAGAGGGGGCGCTATCGCGCCAAATGTCACTTTTTCACATTGGTTGTGTCCGGGGGCGAAAGATCAATAAAATGTATATTTCCGATTTTTAATCAGAGTTAGTTTGTGCGAATGGGAGCAATTTGTTGTTTACGATAAGTCGCAAAATTCTTCGTAAAGATTGCGGCTTCGCCGCAAACAAACCATAAAACGTAGCCAAAAAATTTGGATAACTTTTGATGTCCCACATCTCGAGATGAACTGGAGCGATTTTGGGGTCATTTGGTGAAACGCCCTAGGAGGAGTTCGTTAAAATGCGACGTCAGCGAAAACGCTGACTCACCATTTTCCAGACTTCCTGTCAAAATGGCGGACTTCCGGTTTGTTTGGGGGCGTGGCCACAATAATGTTTTTTGGTTGTCGTCACATGACGAATGTCTGTACCGAATCTCGTCGCTCTGTGACAAAGTTGACGTTGGCCCCCTCCCCATAGGCGCAATGTATTTTCACTTTTGTAGGTGGCGCTGTCGCGCCATTTTTTATTTCCCGAAAACGAAACTCTCGAAGTCCCCTACGCACCCGTGGCGCTCGTCATCCACCTCCGTATGACAGTTGGCCATATACCCCCATTCATTTTGCTGCAATTACACCAGAGGTGTGGGCAGTCACTGTTTTACACGGTGAGTTTACGTTTGACATGCACCTCGGTACAATGCGATTACAATAGGCCCTTGCTACGGCAGGCCGCTCGGGCCTAATAATAATATTTCCTGCAAAAACAATATAGTCGCTTTCGCGACAACATCATATTATACATTTTTGGAAAGCTTTCAACTTCCCCCACACACCCGTGGGGCTCGGAGGTGGATGACAGTTGGCCATATACCCCCATTCATTTTCATGCAATTATAAGTATAAGGGCCCACACCAGAGGTGTGGGCAGTCACTGTTTTACACGGTGAGTTTACGGTTGACATGGGGACAGCGCTTCGCGCTGTTTTCGTGCGCTCCGCGCACCTAGGTTCAGTGCGCTGCGCGCACTGCATTGCGATTACAATAGGCCCTTGCTACGGCAGGCCGCTCGGGCCTAATTATACAGTATAAGGAACTACTCCATGTCACGAAACACCACACAGATACTCGCACTATATTGATGCACACGGATAACCTAAAGGGTACAATGCTTTCCTTTATGTAATATACAATGTACGGTAAAATGTCAATGATGCCAGTCAATATGATCTTGTTGTATTGCTGAAAGAAGAACTGAATGTAATTCATGGGCAAGTGCACGCATCTTTGTGTGTATACTTGCATATGGAAACAAAAATAATTCTGAATCATCTTGCTGTTGAAAAAAAAAAAGTCTAAAAGTTACTACTGAATATGTTTAGCACGAGGGTGATTAATGATGATGAATGAGGGGTAGGCACACATAAGCTCGGCTTCAGCCTACTCCTTTTGAGCTTTATTGTGATGAAATGTTTAATTACTGTGAAAATATGAATGTAAACAGCTTGAATAAACAGCTCAATCAATCAAAACGTTATTGTAAAATGTAATGGGTATTGACTATACTAATGTCATTACCAGTATTTTGTCCTTTAGATGCCAGTAAATATTATATTGTTTACCTTATTTACTAGAATAGATCTATAGGACACAGTACTACAGTAGTAATACAGTATATTCAATATATGGCCAGTACCCAGAGACCTATAAAGGAAAATGTTTTGAGGAGAAAAATACAAATGATTATGCTATAACTGTCAAAATAGACTAGATCTGTATCAAATCAAACCCATATTTTGTCCATTGTGTTTATTTAAAATCACAGGAGCATTAATCACAAAGACGGCAGCTCCTAGACTAGGAGCTAGTTTCCGCTCTCATTTTAAAAGTTAGTAGGTGTGCTGCTGGAAGCTTCAAACAACTCATCGCCACCTGCTGCTGAGGCTTATTTACTTACTTCATGTTTGCCTGGATACTTCATTTGCCTGAACTTTACATTGCCTTATTTACTGTTCCGTTTTATTGCCTTAATATTTAGTGCCTGTTGTGATATTGGGCAATACAAAACCAGTGACTGAACTCATTTTAAAAATGAGATCTACAAATAATAAAATGTATCCTCTTCCCTGTCCCTTTAAGTTTACACTAAGCACTTTCAGGCCAACATTGTTCTTAATGCTTTTCCCTCATAAGATAAAGGAAATACTGTCCACGCTCACACACACACAGAAATTCCACAAACCAAGGCAGAATAACTTTTTATAACACCCCCCTCCCCCCACCAACCCAACCTACCTTAACACCTTCTGTATTTGTATACTGTATAAATATTACATTTCAAATATAACTTTTTTCCTTCTTTTATGTTTCTGTTATTGTATTTCTCTCACTGGGTGTTAAATAATATACATTACAAAAAAAAAACAAGACAGTTTTAATCTGTTAAACAGCAGAGATTTTAATAGTAAAATGCAATAGAAGTAACTGCCATACAAACGTGAGATCCAAAAGGATAATACAGAAAGAATTAGCACATTTATTTTTTTACCAAAGGTGAGTGATTAGGGGGAAAACTTCAAGACACTGAGAATCAAATTAAACATTATCTTTAAATAAAATGAACACTCAAACTAATTGCACGAGTCAAAATGAAAGAGAAGTACCCGGATTCTAATGCCTGGCAAAAAGGAAATCATAATGCCTCGCTTTACCAATATACAGAAAAAAAAAGCCTAAAGTAAAAGGTGAGACATTTAATTTGTGTAATTAAAATGACCTGCATCCCTGTTTAGATTATAAGCAATAAAATAAGAGAAAGAATGTCAAGTTCCCTTCTGTGCTACAGTTTGGCCACTAGATGTCCAACTGGGCCAAGTTGACTTTGGAGGGCAGTGGTCCAGCCTCTTCTTCTTCAGGGCCTTTGGAGGTGATAATGACCAGCGAGGATTGTGGGTAAGGGATGAGTTTCTTCTCGTCAAGGTACTCGTTGTCACCATAAATGCTCAGCTTCTAAATAGGAGATAAATGTGTAAATATAGTCAAAATTGGCACAACTCGTATTACATTTGAAACATTAACTTTATAGATGATATTGTAAAATAAACTCCATATTTTTTCATAAAACAACAAAAAGGCAATCAGTTCAACAAAACATCATCATTGGCTCACCTCGACAGGGACATACTGGTCTACGGCAGTGGCTACAGTGGCACAGCAGATCCAGATTAGGACCAGAACAGAAAGGACCAGGGTGGAGGTCAGAATCCAGCCTGGCAGCCATGGGTTTCTATTGGAGAAAATACGCCCCCATCTCAATTAAACAACTAAACTACAGCATGTTGTGATGTCATCTGAAAATGCAATATGGTTATACCTTGCCAGACAACCAAAGATGTTGTAGTCAACGTTGTCGTCGTGTGTGCGCTCACTCATGTCTCTGTCTCTCTCTTGGATTAAAGTGCGATGGTATTCCTTATAAATTGGACTGCTCAAAACTATGGCGGGAGAATGACAAAATTACTTACGAGTTCGTACATAACATGCACCATTTTTTTTAAAAGACGGACTTACAGCTTTTCTGAGGCTCCTCTTTGACATCATTTTCAACATCATTTTCAACTTCAATCTGAGTATAAACTCGGATTTGTGGCTCAGACTGAGGAAGGCACAACAAAAGACAATTAAAATTAAAGCCGCAAGCGGCGATGTAGGCCCTCGCCCCTGGCGCAGCCCCCCCTTGCGCAGCCCCCCCTTGCGACCGCCTCCTTTGCTTCCGCCCCCGCTCTCGCCCAAACCTGCTCTCCCCTCGGCCTCACACACAACCTGTGTGCTCTCTGTCTGCTAACTCTTGGTCTTTACAGCAGGGGGCGCTATAGCATGGATCATTTTTGTGTTCATGTAAAAAGATTCAGGGCCATCTGGTGTATAAGTGATTACATTTAAAACTCAAAGGGACAAAGAATGTGCCAGTTATCATGGGTAATAATAATGTTCTCAGGAACACGTTTACCCTGGCCACGCCCACATCTTACACAATATGATGCATATGTAATATCATTTTTTGTTTAGTTTATTGTGTAGAATATACCGGCAAAGTGGGAGATAAATAATCCAGACTGCAATATTCAAGGTATAGATAGGGGGCGCTATAGTGTTGAGCACTGTGAAGTTATTGAGCTCTGTCTGTTCAGACCGTGAGTTTCCTTATGTCAGGCAAATATGATCCAGATTGGATAGAGCGCATGCCTGCGAGGGGTTGTGAAATGTACTGCAAAAAGGCCTTTTTTTTGTGGGGGTGCCATTTTAATCTCTTAACCCCCACTTTAACCGAGCACATTTTCTCCAGTTCGTCTTGACCCATGTCTTAAAGCTTCTGGAAAAAAAGCGTCAAAAACACAGTTACAGAAATGAGACGCAAGTGCAGGTGAAAACACAGCACACAAAGAAATGTACTTGGTTCAGGTGGGAGTTAAGAGGTTAAAAGTGAAAATGGCCGACTTCCTGTGCGTCATCGCCACGCCCACACCTTTGAAAATATCAAACACATGTAATATATTTTTGTGTTCGATTTAATGTGTAGAATATACCTGCAAAGTTTCATATAAATTGTACAAACTAAATGTTTCAAGGTATAGATAGGTGGCGCTATAGTGGTGAGCACCGTGAAGTTATTGAGCTCTAAGGATTCATACGATAAGAGGCCTTATGTCAGCCAAATATGATCCAGATTGGATAGAGCGCATGCCTGCGAGGGGTTGTCCAAGGTACGGGAAAAAAGCATGTTTTTTGTGGGGGCGCTATGTGAAAAGTGTAAACGTTATCAAAAAAAGCTGGCTTGAAGTTGTAGCTCCATTTCTCTAGATTCTATTGAGCCATGTTTGAGCTTATTCTGCAGAGAAACCAAGGAGTAGTACATTGAAACATCTGGTGAGAGATTTCTTCTCCAGGATTTCAATCCAAGATGGCCGACTTCCTGTTGGTCAGAGGGCGGAGCTATAATGATGTTTTGCGACTCTCTCCATGTGCTCTATCGCTGGGCCAAAGGGGATTGGCCTACGCCAAAAATGCATGTCCCCAAAAGAATGCGGGTCAACTTTGAGGGGGCGCTGTGGAGCCATTTTGTTTTGGGCGTGTGCATGTCGCCCACTAACACGCAATTTTTGCCGACTCTGATCACTGTGCCAATTTCTGCGTGTACTTTTGCACGGGAAGGCACTGAAAAACAGGATCTTAGAGGCGTAACTATAATAATAATAATAATAATAACAAGAAACCGGGGGAGAACAATAGTCCCTCACCAGGACTAAGTCCTGGCTCGGGCCTAATAAACAAGTGATAAAACAAAGTGTCCCGGGTGAGTGAAGCACAATAATGGTAAATGGCTATTCACTGGCCGTGGTTAAACATGTTTGCATGATTATCTGCAACATCGGCACTAATACGCTGCAGACTTACCTGGAAAATGACAACTCTCCCGTCATCAGCCTGGAGGTAGAAGGTCCATGAGGAGGAGATGAAGCTGTGGGCCTGGCTCATCATGTCCTCCCAGATCCCCCTCACCAGAGTCAGGGGATACAGCAGGTGCATCCTGGGCATCATCGCCTCCAGCTGCAATCACAACAATGCAATATAACCATGGAATCAGTTGTTAGACAATACACAGGGGAAGGGACTCAACCAGTGAGTAAATGCATTTTTTTTATCTTTTAAATAGATAAAAGGTTACTTCTAGGAGATGATGGATTGTCTTATAGTCGACTCATCAGTGTCTTTCTGCCTCACAGTACACAAAGAGCCACATATAGGACATGTAGATAAGCGTAGGTTTTATTAATCAGGGCTCTCTTATGACCTCTTGTGGTAGTATTATTCATCAACTTAGTCCTTGTTATGGACGGTACACAATATGTTCTGTGATTTTAAAAACGTGCACGTTGTGTTGCATAAGTAATATGGGTGGCAAGTTAGATTACTCACCTGCTCTTGGCGCTGCATTGTGAAAGGAATCTGGTTGTGACAGCCCAGGTTACAGGCGAATTGCTCGTCTGACTGTTTGTAGGCTTCATTACAAGCTGAAAGAACACAAACAATAGAACTATTTGCAAGCAGTGAAGCCTCAAAAGACATTGTACTTTTCAAAAGCAGAATCTATTTTTAATCAGGGTATCAAAAAAATATGGGTTAGGGTTTGATAGACATGTGTTATGGACTTTTTAGGGTTTGTTGGGAAATAGTGCCATAACTAGTTGTCATTTTCCGTGTTGTTTTTACAAGATTAACATTACATCAATGTCCATGTATTGCATCTTACTACTATAGTTTTTATCTAATCTGAATGCTATTATTTGAGCTCTTAAAAACGAAATATTGAGTGAACACAAGTGGCACTTGATTACACTGTGCAGATAAGCAGTTCCAATGTTGTTATGAGAGTATAATGAGGTAGCTAGCTTGAACATATGTTTACCAAACCTAGGATATATAGGTAGCCTATGGTTTACTTTAGTCGATTATATAACACACAATAAGAAGCCTGTGCAGTGGTGGAGCATAGAACACCCGAATGCTTAATAAATATGCAGTACTTACACGATTCACACTCGGTCTTGGTGAGATTCAGGTCGTCGGTGTCTCGTACAAATTGACAAATAGCATAAAGACGGCAGCCTCTTTGACAGGCGTAGAGCTCATCCTCCTGCAAATTAGAGATACAATTACAATCACACGATTGTTTTTACAATAAGAGAAGATGTAAGTTTACATGTTACTTCCGTGTGGTCACATGCTAGCACCGCCGTATGTAAAAGCGAAGTGCTTACCCGTGGATAAGTGTGCAAACTGTATGTCATCTCGCATGATTTTCGACAAGCCGCGGTGTTGCCCAAAACGGCGTCAAAAACATCCTTGGAAGCCGAAGTAATGGAAAGTAAAAGAGTAAAAAGCCCTACGATACGCACAATAGCGGATATCTTCCCCATTTTGCCTGCGATAACAACAACCCAAACAAACAACACTCTCCGTTCCTCTTCCTGCTAAATCGCTCCGTTTGGTCTCGCGTACTCTGCACTTCTCGCGACATTTTACTCGAACGTTTGCTGTGTTTAAGGCCTCAGAAATCATGCGCTCCCGGAGACTTACTACAGTCTATGCTTGCAATAAGTAATATATTTGACAATATAACCGACGATACACATTTACGTAAGCCTACTTGATTATTGTATGGCTTCTGTTGTGCACGATGATCGTTTTAACCGCTACAAGCATCCAGGCATCACTGTATGATGATTATACTGGTATAAGATGTAAGGACGTGTGGATACCTACTTTCATGGTGGTCAGTGAATGCATCGTATCACAAACGTTCAAGCCTTGTTTTTAATTTCGACCGAACACTTTCTTTATTAATCGCTTTTATTGCTCCAGACCATAGAAATCAACCCAGTACTACCACGATATTGTTTTTTGCTAAGTGTGTTCTTCGTTGATAATCGCAAATACCTGTGGTGTAATAACTTAGCCCGTTAGCCTTAGCTAGCATCGACGTTGTCTCTTGCCCTTATAAATATCCATTAATTATTTTAACATGGATAAGTTTGTCGTTCGCACACAAAGAGGAGAAACGCCTAAAAAAACAAAGGCCAAAGAGAAGGTGTACAAGCAAGCCACCATTGAGTCGTTAAAGGTGAGTTAAAAGCTGTGAAACTGTTACTGTATTATTTGACTATTTTGTAAATTAAAGCCACACTGCGGAACTTTCCAATTTAACTGTTGCTAGTCACAATGTCAGCTAACTGTCGCTAATCTTAAAACATAAAGATAGTGTAGTGATAATGTAATGATGTAAATATTGTAAATAATAGCTCAAATAAATCAATAGTCTGATAATCCTACTTTTGCAGTGGGTTATAAATATTACTTAGCAGTGTTATTTTCATTTGGACGATGGACTTGTATGTTTCAGAGGGTTGTGGTGATCGAAGACATCCTGCGCTGTAAATCCATGTTGGAGCTGTCAGAACAGACCAAAGAAAACCTACTGTCAGCTTTGAATGAGCTGAGCCAGAAGATTCCATCCAGAGAGGTGCTCAGATCTACGAAAATAGGTAAGATTATCCATCCATCCATTTTCTTCCACTTGTCCGTTGCCGGGTCGTGGGGAAATCACATTGCACCAGCCCCCATGGCTCCTCCTGCAGGTGGTGGGTCCACAGAAGGACGGCCTCATGGTTCTAACCGGGCCTGTTGGTCTCTCATAAGGGGCTTCTGAACCGCTCTTTGTCTGACCCGTCACCTAGGACCTATTTGCCATGGGAGACCCTACCAGGGGCACGAAGCCCCCGACAACAGAGCCCCCAGGATCATTCGGGCGCTCAAACCCTCCACCACATTAAGGTGGCGGTTCCAGGAGGGGAGGTAACATAGAAACAAATACTTTTTCAATTACAGTGATTAGGAAATAGACTACCTGTTTTTGTTAAAGCATAATACACACTTTCATCCAGTGATTAAACATAATAATATTAAAAACAAATGTTGTAGAATACATTTATTTTTTTCTCAGAGTATGTAGTAAACACTGCAAAACACAGACCTTGTTGTATTGTCTTCACCTAAAGTTTATTGAGCAATGGATGATAGAGGTCTAATCTAAATTAGTGGAATTTATCTTGGGGGTGGCTGCCCCTGCCTCACTTTGTCACCACTCAATGCTGTATATGGGTCTGAAATGTGCATGTAATTACATTTTTGTACAATTTCAATACACAGGAGAGACTATGAGAGCTAGAAACAAGTTTGGGCCACAACAAAAAATGTCACTGTTTGAGCAGGAACAATCAGGTAGCTTTAAGTGGCGATAGCCCGCAGTTAGCATTGCCCGTTAGCCTGTCAGCTTCTTCGTGATTCCATTAGTGTGTATTGCACCTCCGACCCGGTGCAGGGAAAGTTGCAATTGTGGTTTTCTGGCCAGAGACACCAGGGGGAGATGCAAGACCCCTCAATCCTCCCATTAACACTTGTATTACCCCCATGTTTCACATGAACTCAATCGTTCAAGCTTCAATGCAAAAGAGTGGTCTAACTCACAGGAGAAATGTCCCTTTTTTCTATATACCTCTATATTTGGAGGAGTAAAAGTCAAGTTAGTCAGTGTAATCAACATTGAAATTATTGTATTAGAATCCTGATTTTTCAAACGTCTGTTAAAGGTCACACTGTAAACAAGATGAGAAAGCACCCAGACCCAGAAGTGAGTTCAGTGGCAGCTAAAGTTTATACCGAGTGGAGGACGTTCATTGAGGAGAATTTGAATAAGCCTTCGATTGAAGTCCGCTCAGACAAACAGTCGGAAACACTGCGCAGTAACGCCAGAAGAATGATGGCTGAAGCTCTGGAGGTCAAGGTGAGAAATAATTATCCTTTTCAATATTTAATCAAATCTGAGTAAGACAAGGATATGTTGTATTCTTGGACTAGTTGAATGAATAATGACGACAGTGTAGCGCTTTGAGAAACTTGGTAATACAGGCTTGTAAAGCGCAATACAAGTATAATGTACAAAAACATGCAATCAAGAAATTGAAACTGTCCATCTCTTGTGTCATCTCCAGGAGGATTGTGGCCTTATTGACAACATCGAAAGGGAGATTTTCCACCTGAGTTCGCGGTTGGTGAGCAGCTCATACAGACGGACAGTGAGAGCGCTGGTTTTCGCCTTCAAACACAACTCAGAAATCAGGACTCAAACTAAAGACAGCACGCTATCGGTCAATCAAGTGGTGTCCAAATATAAGAAATGAAGAAAAGGAGTATGAACAAGACTGAGAAAAACATTTACTGGAAGAGTTTACAATGTGTGAGTGAAGAAAATGCAATATGTTTACAATTTGTTGCACATGACTAGCCAATAAATAGCTTTTATTAATGCTTTTTTTTAAATACATTTAAAAATAAATAAAAATAATGTACTTTTTTGCAACTTGTCAATAGTATGGTTTTGTTTTGTGAGAGAAAATGCCTTGAACAAAATGTGTTTGGACAAATTTGTGAAAAATGTGATTGTCTCTATTTACATTCAGTAGAAGCAACATATCTACCATCATATTATCAATCTACAATTGTCAATTTTTAGAAAGACAATAAAAACGCTAACAAATTGGTGGCACATACAGTGTGTACCTGAAGGGAGTTATTGTCACAAAGTGAAAATGTTTTGAGAAAAAGCACATCTTGAAGTTTCACATAATGGTGGGCCAACCAAGACTATTGTCTAGAAAAGAAGCATGGACCAAACGTGGGATGTTAAAGAAGACAACCCATCCATTCTACAGTCACAAGGCATGAGAAGAAGAAGGGACAGTGCTTCTAATAGTTTTGTAGTGGCCAAGAATAGACATTAAATATATATTGTTTCGTTCAGACTGGGAACATTTCCTGAAATAATATCTTGAGAATTTTACCTACCACTGTTCATTTCTTTGTAGTTCTTTCTACAGTAGAACTAGCCAGATTATAGCTATGATCATGAGTATGACCGCGAGCACACAGATGCTGATGAAGACGATGTCGCTGAAGTCGTGTGGTTCACTGTTATGTTTTTGGGAGCCCCCCCCGTCCCCTTCTGGCTTCCTGGCCTGCTCCTCTTGGTGGCGCTCTTCTGCTGCGATGATGGACACGGACGCCACTTTCCTCTGCGCGTCGCACTGCACGCTGTACTCCTGCACGTTCTGCTGCTTTCCGTCCGAGAAGTCGATGTACAGCGTGTTCACCATCACCGTGATGTTGCGCCGTTTCTGACAAAGGAAAGAGGTGTGTCAGGACTCACGGGGTCATTTGATTTGTTTGGGGCTGGGAGTCTGGGGAATATAACTCGGGATGAATGTCGTGTTGCTTCGACAACCCATATTGCAATACTTTCATAATATTCACATAATATACAGGCGGCAGAGCTCCACGGCTTTCTGTCTGTAGTGGGTCGAAAGTTGACTTAAATGATGCCAGAAAGTATCAAAGTATTTCACCAACTGTCCGACTAATGTGATTTATTTAACTTTTGGGGTTTGGAGCCCCCTGC
Source organism: Proterorhinus semilunaris (assembly GCA_021464625.1). Taxonomy (NCBI): domain Eukaryota; kingdom Metazoa; phylum Chordata; class Actinopteri; order Gobiiformes; family Gobiidae; genus Proterorhinus; species Proterorhinus semilunaris. The sequence goes on along the minus strand of CM038358.1, from coordinate 26,188,480 downwards.
GGGCAGAAGAAGCAATGGCATGCTAGCAAATCAATGCCGCCGTAATGAACAAACTTTGCGGCGCAGAACGGCTCAGAACAGGTCCGTTGATGGATTATGGGCTGTAAAAAAATGTGGAGGATAGTTTTGTGTTCCCTCAATAAAATATAAGAAATACAGATGGGGGAGCTTCAGCGGTATGAAAAGTAACAGGATCGCTCACAACACTTCTCCAGGTATGTCAAAAAGGAATTGACGCTATATATGCATGAAGCAATTTGGAAATATGTGTGTACTGTGTCTAATTAGGTTTTCTCTTGCATTTTTTTTTGTCAAAGATACAGATAAATGTGGCCGTTGCTCATGCTGCTGTAATTGACAGAGCAGCTCTTCTTTTTGAGAGAGCGCAGAGATTCACCTGTCCCGCGGTGCCGCAGATGCCGAACTGAGCCTGGATCCTGTATGAGGTGGTGGTGAGCTGCGCGATGCACTGGGGCTTGCCCAGGTAGATGCTCTCTCTGTTAAGTTGAGGGAGCGACTGCTGAGGGATCTGGATGGAGAACTCGGAGCGCGTGCAGCTGATGTTCACAGGCACCACTTGGAAATGCAGGGAAGAAGGGAGGGAAAAGAATACAAGATGGGTTATTTCATTGATTTATTTTGCAGAATAGTGGATAAGAGGCCAATTAGCTTTATTGCTTGGGCGCAGTTCAGCTTGGCATCCAGAAGAGTGTTAGCCTCGATATAGGAGTATAGGAGGAGAAGGGCTTTGTTCAAATCTATAGCATCTGATTTTCTGCAACTTGGACTGAACTCTGTTTTCGAGGCGGACCAACTCCTCAACTACCTCCCTGAATAGTAGCCACAAAACCAATTCCCATAATTATCACTTTCTTTAACTGTCTATACAAGTGCTTTGAAAGTAAGTCACTTTGCTCTATTGTCTCCACTCCGGCAAATTCATTAAGCCAGCATAAAACCTAATAGAGAGTGGCCATGCAAACGCAGCCTCGCTCTTTCCAATGACTTTCAAAACTTCAGAGGGAAAAAGAGATTAGAACTTAGTGTGAATAATGTTTCCAGCAACAGTGAAGTATTGTGTTTCATTGTTTTCATGTTTATTGTGGGATATTTTACGGTTGAGTACGGTTCGAACAAAGCTTTTCTATCGCGATATGTTCCAGCCTCAACATATCAAACTTCACTTTTTTTATTTATTTTTTTAACGTGCCAGGCCTAGTCGTGACCAACTGAGCCAAAAAAAAGGTGCAGTTACCTCCGAGATAGGACGCGGTGAACCCCCTGTGCGCCTCGTTCCTGTCCGTGCTCAGCACCACCAGGAGCTTGTTCCCCTTTGACAGCAGAGAACGGGGCTGTTCGCTGCCGCACCAGCGTCCCAGCAGCGCGTCCGACTGGCTCTCCCCGTCGTACACGGCCACGTAGTCGTAGTCGCACTCGTCTGTCAGGCTGTTCCTGTCCTCCAGGTCCATGGTGGTGAAGAAGAGCTTGATTCGGTAGCCGGGCACCAGGCCGACGCTCCAGTGGCAGTTGATGTTGTTGGGGTAAATGTTGGGGAAGTGAGGGCTGCTGAAGTTACCGCTCACGCCTGACAGGACCTGCTGACACTCACCTAAAGCGACGTTTGAATAATAAACACAATTATAATTTAAGACTCTCTGCTAATCTTTGCACCTAATTAAATGTGTAATTACAAAAAAACTTCAACATGCTTTCAAATATTTTTTGTTTAAAGACCCTATACTAGTTTTTTGTTTACGAACAGTAAAAGGGGGGGAGAGTAAAGTTTAAACTCTGGTCCAAACTCGTTCCTAACTTTTCATAACATCTGTACATCCCAATTCTTCACAGGAATGACTTGCACATCTCTTAGTTTACAGGGAGCAAAGTGGAGCATATTGCTAAAAAGGCTAAATAAACAATCAATAAAAATGCTTTTAGTGATATGTCAGTCTTTTTCCAAAGTCTTACGGTCCTTTGGTGGGTGCCGGAAGTAAAAATCCTATACGTCATTGTAATTGTAAATGAGAATTGGTTCTCAATTGACTTGCCTGGTAAAATAAAGAATACAAAAAAAATCTGCTATGTGCAAACTCTCTGACATAAAACGCACAATTTTGAATTCAAGATTTAGCTAAATAATAAGATGAAAAGTTACAAAAGCATTTTGCCGTTATTTCAAGTATTTAAAGGAATAAGCCATCGTTTTCCCATACTGAGATGTCGATGCGTACTTGTCTGGTCTTTGTGCGTTCCCTCAGTCACGCAAAAAGACCAAAGATGTTGTTAGCATTTAGCCTCTCCTCTCTCCTCTATGGGGCCAAACGGGCGTGAGGTTAGAAGCGATCGAGCTCTTCCACGTTTTCCCTATTTAAATACGGTTACGTGAGTAGTTAAAATCGACATGTTTCATTTTGTGTAACTATACGTGGAAGAGCTCGATCGCTTCTAACTTCACCCCCGTTTGGCCCCATAGAGGAGAGGAGGAGAAGCTAAGTGCTAACAACATATTTGGTCTTTTTGCGTGACTGAGCGCACACACAAAGACCAGACAGCTACGCATCAACTCGTCTAAGCTCAGGTAAGAACATATCTCAGTGTGGAAACACGGTGGCCTGTTCCTTTAAATGTACATTCATGTGGAGCGCATTATTATTCTTTAATCATTTGTTCACAGACACACGGGAGGTAAGGCAGGTGGCAGATAAGTCTCCGATCTGCTGCCAACATGAACAACAGTCCTCACTTGCTTACCCGAGTAATAGTACGCTTTGAACCCTCGCCCTCCGATGTTAAAATCCGACTTGAAGACCACCAGCAGTTGGTTGGAGGTCGTCACGGTTTTAAGCGGTTTATCGGCTCCACAGTATTTGCCCAGGTGACTGTGGGTGACCGTGGGGCCGTCGAACAAAGCCACAAAATCAAAGTTGCATCCCTCGTTGTTTTCCAGCTGAAAGTCGAGGAAGACCAGGCTGACCACGCTGTTGTTGGAGACGTGGATGGCCCAGGAGCAGTCTGCGTTATTGCTGTACTCCTCAGGGTAGCCCGGGCTGGATATGACCCCGGAGAGGCCGGTCAACACTCCCCCGCACATGTCTGAACAGCGACGAAGAAAATATATTTAAATTCATAACTCGGCAAGAAGAGTGTACATTTTTTATTTGTAAATCAGACCAGTGTGGTTTATTCCATACCTGGAAAAATACATATTAGGATTAAGATCTCATTTTAGATACTAGATTTTACTACCAAACAGATAAAAACAAAAAGAGACTAGAGGAGCATACCTTGAGGAAAGCATTGAAATTAAAACACTGGCCATTTTAAAGGCCCTGTACTTGACTTTTGTCTTTACCGGGAATGAAGAAGAGAGAGAGTAAAGTTAAACCTGTCGGGCGGGGTCAATCTTTGCTAATTTTCCTAAAATATTTCTACGCTCCCTATTCTTCACAGGAATTAATTTATTGTTAAGTGTTTTATTTTGGTCGGGACAGTGCATGTTACTGAACATACATGGGTCACATGTAAACACGCCACACCAGATTGTAGCTTTGGGATAATTTCCCTCCGTCGTCCCCCATACGCACTCTCAAACACACTCTCATTCATCCTGGCCTATTGCACATGTTTTTTTTGTTATGTATATTAGCATGTTTGAGCATTACTGTGACAGTGACCCTGAAAGGCAAGTACAACTCGGGTGCAAGTTGTAAATCAATAAAAATCACTACTACTAATTTTTCACTACTATTCCTTCACTCCACACTCAGTTACTAATTATAGCCACAGCTGCCCTGGGCTGACTGACAGATGTAAATCTGCAGAAGCCGAGATTTAAAACCCCAAACCCGTTGTACCTTTTGGGCCACTGTCACCCCCAAATGTCTGATTTATTGTAGGGGGACCAATGGGTCGAGGGAAGCCCTGGTCTTTGGTCCACATGGCGGGTGGCTGACATTGCTGTAATACCACCCCCTGGTGGCCAGGGGCGACACCAAAAGACACTTGGTAAACAGGATTCCTATGTAGCTTTAGGCCTTACTGCTTAAAAGCCTGGCTCCAAAGAGTCTTTCTTTAACTAAAAATTTGCTGTGATCATGTGACAACACTGGGCTAGGTGTCAAACCACGGTTTAATACATCAGCACTAAAAAGAGGAAGCCTAAGTCTATGATTGACAGGCTCTGGAGCACTGTGGAAGCTCGTAGCCGGTCCTTCCGGGGCTTCTCGCCTTTTTGCCCTTTTGAAGAGTCATGTTAATTTCACAGACCTCTCGGGATCATTACTATGAATGGGGCTGAATAGATAACCGGTTATCTCTTGTATATATGACAAAACAAATTATATTCCACTATGAGAAAAAAAATCAGGTACAGGGCCCTTAAGTCAATTAAGTCATTGAATTTCCATTTTGAATATTGCCCACAGACAGTGTTACCATAGCATCTAACAAAAACTGTTTCTTGTTTAGGACTGCCTATTATATTGCGTTTTCATAATGGTGATACATATATAAATATATTGTAAGTTGTACCTATAGCACAGCCTCAGCTTCGGGTTAGACCTTGGTTCCAAACTTGTTGGACATTTTCTCTTAAGCACTTCGAGGTACACCGATAAAACTGAGATTGATATCACCCGAAGCGAGAGCCAAAGGTCTTCACAAGCAATAAAAGCTACACTAAATACTATTTTTTTGCTGATGCAGGTCTGGTTTCCTCAGAGCTAAAAGTTGTTTTTCTGCCACACAGTGAGAAGGATGGCAACTCTCCAAGTGCTTTTCCATCAGGCCGGAGCACTTATTACCTTTTCTGTAGCTGACGCTGAAGCCTCGGTGGGCCACATGCCGGTCTGAGTGGAAGATAATGGACATGACATTCCAGGAAGAGGTAAACTGGGGAGGCGAGCTGTCCCCGCAAAACGTCCCGAGCAGGTTCCCCTCGTCCTCCGAAATGCCGTTGTAGATTTTGATGTAGTCATAGGCGCAGCTGGCGTGGTACTCCAGCTCAAAATGGTGGAAAGTGAGCAGCACAGAGGAGCCCTCCGCCACCACGATAAGCCAGGAGCAGTCGATGTTATACGGGTACGGGCCGGGGAAGTTGGGGCTGGAGACGTTGCCGGAGGGAGCGGACAGGATGCCGCCGCATTTGACGCCTGTGAGAAAGAAATTCAGTCATAGAGAGTAGGACAGAAACATTAGGCAATATGTCCTCTGCAAAACACAATATCCTGTTTCCATTGTGTCTGATTAGGTTTAAAACTTGATAACCCTATTATTTAGACATCTACAATTCTGAAAAAAAAAATCATTCCTGTATTAGTTTGCAATTCAGATTTCCCACTCTTCTCAAATGTGCTCCTGGGCATGTGCTTAAAAAGCGCACAACTGAATCTTGATTTTACAAGACGAAATTGTAAGTCTGATTACAACTGCAAAAGCAACTAGATTATAGATAGTGTTGTTTGAGTGAGACAGACTAGAGCAGGGAGTTTATTTACATCCGTACTGTGTCCATAATGTGCTGTCAACAACATCACGGTGATATTGTATCATAGGATTTTACCATCAAGTGCCTTTCCAAATCAAACTTGTTTACCGTAATACATCGTTTTCCCTCTGGGGGTAATACAAGTGTTAATGGGAAGATTGGGGGGTCTTTCATCTCCCCCGGTGTCTCTGGCCAGAGAACCACAATTGCAACTTTCCCTGCACTGGGTCAGAGCCACCAATACACACTAATGGAATCACAAAGAAGAAGCTTACAGGGTAACGGGCAAAGCTAAATGCGGGATAGCGCCATTTTAGCTGTATTTACGGCCAAGTTTGGTTGAGAAAAATGAACTCCATTGTGCCTTTGTCTTTTCTGTCAGCGTAGTATTTACTCTCACACACAACTAATGAGTAAAAACCGCAACATGCTACGACACCTGCAGTGGCGCTTATGGCCTCTAGGGGCATGAGTTACTTAGTTCTGCTTTAACTTGTAAAATATTGTCTTTTCCTAAAATATTGTTGTTAAAAAAGCATTAAATAAGCCACACAAAAAAAGCTGAAATTATGATAAAAACACCCCGATTGCAGTCATTTGAACAAACTCAAGCAGTGACTTTTCTGTACATAAATATAAAAAATTATAATAATGAGGCTAATCACAATATGATGCTGCTAATTGTATGATTGATAATGTAATTACAAAAGGATAATGTTAATACGGTTACAGTTTCTTTATGTAGCCTCATCATTCGTAATTAGTATTACTCCTTTTTGGAGAATGTAGTACATGAGTTTCAGTCATGAAATCTTCCTTAATGTAAATGCCATCTTGAAAATGGACATTTCTACCATGATCAGATACTGCAACTGTATATAATCAATTTTTATTTTTTTATTCACTGTTGTTTCTTCGTTGTTGTTTTTTTCCTTTTGTACTATGTTCCTTCGTACTGTTGTGAAATGAGAATTTTTATTGCATTGATTTTGGGGGTGGGCGCTCATACGCTTCTTGCTTCAGCCCACTCCTTTTGAGCAGAATGTTTACTGCTCAAATAAACTAAACTAAAAATGTTTTCCGGGAAAGTCTCACAACCCATTGAAAACAGTTCTGCGACCCACTTTTGTTTCCCGACCCACCAGTTGAGAACCACTGCTTTATGATATGGGATCATTCAGATGGTCCACTAATGTTTTTTAATTTTTTTTATTGACGATACAGTAAGTAGCGCACTATAGACACTGTGGGGAAAACTGTAGCAAATGTATAGCTAATGGCATTGTGGTTTTGCGAGAGATCAGAGTGTTTAGCACTTTGGGTAAAGCATTTCTGTGTGGAGTCTGCATGGTTCCTGCAGCTGCTCCGGTTTCCCCTTAAATAAACATGTGGGTTCGGTTGGTATTCAGTCCCAAAACCCCATGTGTGGAGGTCAAGCCTTTGTGCAAAACGACAAATACATTTACAAAGAAAAAGTTACATTCAAGACAGCCAAAAAAAAAAAAATACACACATAGTACTCCTCCTCTCTAACCTGCCCACAACCCATTTCCTTTTTTCACAAACTGCTTTTTCTCCATAACCTGTAAGATAAGAAATACCAACTCGCCTTTTTTCGAATGAGCCCTGTCAACCAGCAGGAACATTTGAAGTAGTATAGCCGCTGCGGGACCCATGTTGTTATTGTCGATTTGGCTTTTGTCACACCTCCTGCGCTCCACAGCCGACATGGACAATGCCGCTTTCAGAGCACACAGCCTGGAGACGTCCGCGGCCTGTGGAGCTAATGGGGACTTTGAAAAATTCATCCGCTGAACTTGATACTTACCTGGGACCTGCCGCCGCCTGTCCCCCTTCGGTTCATTTTAATGACTGATACCCAATGAGCGTCGAGTGGCTTGTCGGGACACAGTTTGAGGAGATGCATATATTTTTAATGACGGACTCGTGCACACAACATGGCCAGCAGATGTAAAAGGCGCTGTGCTTGGAGATTTGGGACCGTGATAAAGAGGTTATGCGGAGAATAAGTGGGCTGGGTGCAGAAACAGAGGACCTCTCCACAGTGACTTACAACTACAGACTAATATGAATGGACCTGGACGAGGTTATAGGACTACTAGTGTTGCCAAAACGTTACTTTAAATGATTTGACTCCAGTAGAAGTAAAAGTAGTGGCCCGAGTAAGTGCTGGGAGAAAATGTAACTTGAGTATTGTGTGTACTGGAAAACTGTTTGAGCGTAATAGTCTGACTTAGGTTACAGCATTGGCATAAATTATGAGGCGGAAAAAAACATGAAATAATGTGAAAATCCTGATATTTCCAAAGAAAGTGCCATAAAACTTTATAAAAAGAAATACTTCTGCAGAATAAGGCACACAAAGCTCAAACTGAAGATTTACTCATAGTGTAACAAGTGACTTTAAACTTAAAGCAGTACTAAGTAACGTGTTTATCTTAATAAATCCTTTCCGTAGTCCCTCTGGGGGTGATACGAGTGTTAATGGGATGATTGGAGGGTCTTTCATCTCCTCCTGGTGTCTCTGGCCAGAAAACCATGCTTGCAACTTGACTGCCACCGGGTCGGAGCCACCAATACACACTAATAGAACCATGAAGAAGAAGCTAACAGGCTAACGGGCAACGCCACCTGCGGGCTAGCGCCATTTTTTAAAAATACATTTTTGGTACCTTTAGCATATGAAGAGTTCATTTGCAAAAGCAGATCTCAGTTTTTTCTAAATCGTTTTTGATATTTGTGACTGTACTCTAAAGTTGTGCGATTTTAATTAAGAACAGGGAACATTATTGTTATGGCACAGAAACAAATCGGGAAATGAAAAACACTGCTATGTAAAGAGAAATGTTCACGCATACATTGAGTTTTTTCAATGGCACTTATCCGTTTTTGCAAATTCTTCATATTCTTCATATATATCTTCATATTAACTTTTGCAATACCTTTTGATGGTACCCACCATGAGACATGAACAGCTTGAGAATCAGAGTGATTGTATTGAATCCCAAGAGGAAATTATCTTTGTTACCAACAAGGAAAAAAAAAGTATGTTGAAATTATCCATCCATCCATGTTCTTCTGCTTTTATCCGGGGCAGCAGTCTCAGCAGAGATGCCCAGACTTCCCGATCCACGCGCACCTCCTCCAGCTGTTCTGGGAGACATAGTCCCACCAGCGTGTCCTGGGTCTTCCACGAGGCCTCCTCCATGTTGAAATTATATTATTTAATAAAAAAAAAAAGTTGGATGTTTATTTGAGTTACTTCGTTGTGTGTCATCCATGTTAGGCCCTTTAGTTAGTTTTGGACTTTCTACACATTTTTTCCGCCTTGTTTTAAAAGTTCTCAAAACAATGAATCACACTAGTACTGTATCTTGTTTCATTTAGACAAGCCCTCGTTGGAGTCACCCCTGCACCGACGCAGACTGTCTTTTCGCCTTGTTTATTGTATACTTTTGATTCTGCTGGATTTCTGCGCATGTTGCCAAGTGTCAGACCCATGCAGTGAGTCACCACTTGAGCAGGACTGGCATCTGTCTAAGAAGTGAACAGCGCAAACACGTGTCTGCAAACACTAATCCTGACTCAGAGCAAAGGGAGGGAGATAAAACACTCTCAGCGCGGGGCCATTCTGCAAATAAATGTTTGTTATTGCCGCTCTGCTATGGAGGCGCTTTATTGAGAATGTCTAATGAGTTCTGGGTGCTACCTACTTCCTCCAGGGGCCTGCTAGATGGCGCTGTTGTGCCACAGAACCGACCGGGGGAAATCTCCTCTGTGCTGTTAAAAAGTCATGCCGAGCCCTAAGCTGAAATAAATAAGAATGTGATTAAAATCAGTCAAGTGTTTTTCACACGGCAGTTCCTGGAAACTAAAATGAACCGGCTTTGCCTTTGAATGTTAATTCCGTCCTCTCTCTGAAACGCTTGTCATTGTTCAAGGATGTGGGGTACTGGGCAGTGCACAAATGTGTTTCATAAAGATATGGTTGTTTGGGGCAATTAAAATCACCTATTAGCAAGTGCAGGCGCGCAAAAACAAATAAGGTTGAAAACCGCCGGAGAATTCCCATAGAATAAAGAGCGCTGCTGGCACTGCCTGGTTGATCCGTCTCCTGGGGCTAAAGGGAACGATGCCAGCCTCAAACACTTGAATTCAACATTTTTAAGCAAGCAATTATATCCAGCACTGTTGATACGCGTTTTAATGCCATATTAGTTATTGATAGCATTTTTTTTTTGTTCCAGGAGAAAAAACTCAAACTGGCATCGAGGGACAATGAGTTTAATCATGTTTTTTTTTAAATATATTTGTCTAATACAGTAAAAATGTGGAGCGTGTTAGACCAGTGGCTCTTTGTCTTCTTCAAGTGGCACTGAGGGTCATCCGAAATGTTAGACTTGACTCATTTTAACCTCTTAACCCCCGCCTCAACCGAGCCCACTTTACCCAAATCTAAAAGCTTCTTGGAAGAAAAGCATCAAAGTACCAACAAAAACGAGACATGAATGAGAACAACCCCCCCCCCCCCCCACATCAAAAGAGTGACAAAAACTCAAGAAAACAAGTCACAAAAAAGTGATGAAAAGGCAACAAAAACAACTAAAAAGGGTCAAACTGAGAAAATGTGCTTGGTTAACGCGGGGGTTAAGGGGTTAATAGAGATTTTTTTTATATACATATATATATATAGTAGTATTGCTTTAAGTTTGCCGTTCTTCTAATTTTGATATGGTTTAGGCATAATTTGATATGTTGATATATATATATATATATCAACTTTTTCCCCACATAAATAAGTTGCATAATGCACTTTTAAGTGGAGATATTGCAGCCAAAATGTGAGGGGAAAAAGCATGGCCAATTTCCTGTATGACTCTATGGAGAAACATAAGATAAACGTGTTATTGTAAAGAGTTTGTGTGAAAGTGTAATTTTTCTTTTAAAGAAAGTTTTCAGCCTTAAATCTGGTTTTGCCCATAATTTCATAATTGAAAGGCGCTTTGGGGTCATTGGGATTTTTCCTGTTGAGCAAGACGTCCCTGAGAGTAGTTCAAATCCCAAATGAACCAATACTGCTGATGTGCTTATGGGCCACACACGTTACCTCAGCGACGGTAATGTGTCTGGGAATGATCAGTCTCTTCATGTATGCACTGGACGTAGAGGTCTCCAATGATTTGACATTTCCTTGTGCTACGTAGGCGTGCCCTATACGCATATGCTTACACCACAATCTTTTATACAGAGGCCATTGATGGTAAGTATATTGACCTGGATCAATTCTCTCCAAAGGCCCCGACAGTGTGAGGATGAGATGAAAGCAATAGCCCCATATGAGTCAGAGGACAATGAAACGTTAATGACGGCGCCTGCAGCTCGGAAAGGCGTCTATAGCTTTTATGCATATGCTCCGCTCTACATGCTCTCATGTCATTTCATGTCATTTAATGGTATATTCCTGCCGCAGGCTGACAGGAAGGCACCAAAATATATGACGGGGGCAGAGTTTGTCCTATTAACGCCGATGATGGAGGAACGTTATCCCGCGAATTTCCATCCAGTTTGACTCTTAAGTAAAACGTCATTTTTAAATAAGGCAAAAAACAATGAAACAATGAACCTGCAACAGACTAGGGTCAGCTCGCCGACAACAACCTGGTGGTTTCTTCAGCCGGGCAACACTAACTGACTGCAACAACAGAACCAGAAAAGAGGTCATTCAAACACTGAATTAGAGCTGCAACTAACCATTATTTGCTAGAACATCATTGCCGGGTGGTTTTCACCCGATCAAATACATGTATGTGATTTTCATTATGCTGCATTTATCTGAGTGTCATGGGTCTCTGGGTAAAGCTTCAGCATTGTCTTTGATGGCATGGCTGTTTTCCTAGTCCAAACTCTTTCCTACAGGCACATGTTTGAGTGATTTTCACCAGCAATAGTGATAGAAGGTAAAGTAGGTTTTGAGTGCATTCTACCCAGGGTTAGGGTAGAGCCTCACATATAGCAGGACTGGGTGGACCAAAAATAAAGTCTCCATCTTCATTAATATTATTTTTTAGGAACTTTTTGTTCCCCAATTCCTAATTTTCCAGTTATTTTGGAGCATTTTCATATGGTCCCCTCACGATGCTTTTATTTTATTTTGTTAGACATCACTCAGTTTAAAATAAAAGAACACTACTCAAATGTGTCATGTATTGTCATATATTTTGATGACAAGGACTTTTTATCGGGTGTATTATCTCGGGTAAAAATCCCCCGGCGTTGGTGGTAGTGTTTTGAATTTGAGCGATAGTACAACTGAACTTGGTTTGATCAAAGCTGCACATGTTTCTGTTCACAGGCCATTCCCCGATTGAAAGCTAAAAAGTGCCTCCATGGACAGGCGCTGGGAGTGAGGAATCGAGAGGGAGTCCTTTTATGTTTATTTCCAAACTGGTTTAAAATAAGGACCTGGCAACAATAAGAGTGGAGCCCGAATGTTTCATAAGTGAGTTCTGAACCAAACCTCATTTAGCCTACAAATAAAATGAATCCTCTCTGTAGCCCATTTGTTTCTGTGTGGATGTGTGTCCTTGTGATTTTGCTTTACTTCCCCCGTGTTAATTGCCCGCCCCGCCCTGATGTGTTGCACCCGTGCCCCGTTTCCTCATGTACTTGTACCCCTGCGTTTCCCGTGTCCTCTGTCGGTTCATTGTCTGCATCAGCCCCGGTTCCTTTGAGTTTTGTGTCGCCATTTTGTCATCTCTGGATTTCTTCAGTCATTAAACACCACTTGTTTTTGTTGCCGTCCTGCATTTTGGGTTTTATTTTCCACATGCCACCATCAAACCGTGACAATGAGACTGTCAAAAACCCTTTTTACGTTTTAAGTGGAGCCGTAACATGTTTGTGAAGCACTACTGCCGTTTGATGTTTGTCAGATTTTCAATTGCTTGAAGACAATGGGGATCAGGGCCTTATTGCTAATTAGCTTCACATTTTAAGTGGTTGTATTTCGTGCAAACGGTTGTGGCAGTTCCTGTGGCCCCGAAGTCACTCTAGCATTTATGACCTTTTTTTTTTTTTTTTTTTTACCTTAGTGTTTGACATGATAAACACTGATAGTGCTGGTCCTCATAAATGCACAACAGTAGAGTATAGTTTATGGTTATAGTATAACTCGGGAGGTGCTCCAGGCATGTACTTTTGGGAGGAGGCCTCGTGGAAGGCCCAGGACACGCTGGTGGGACTATGTCTCCGAGCTGGCCTGGTGTCGCCTCGGGGTCCCTTCAGAACAGCTGGAGGAGGTGTGCGTGGATCGGGAAGTCTGGGCTGCTGCCCCCGCGACCCGGCCCCGGATAAAGGGGAAGAAAATGGATGGATGGATGGATGGATAGTATAGTTTGTCAAATCACATTACAATTCATAACATAAAAAAGCGCAATAAATCACATTGTTGCTTTTGTGAACAGTTGTAGCTGAAAACACAACTAAGATCTAACTTTTATGCCATTGTTTTGCCTTTTGCTGCTCGCCGTTTCGCCACATGCCGCTCTCCAAATGTGACCTCTCTGCAAACGGTCCAAAACTGTTCATTCTTTGAGGCTGCGGTGGTTCTGTCCAACTTGATTCAGTACAAAAAGCCACATTTCTACAACCTTGTCCTTGTATCCCCAGCTGGTGTTCACATTACAGCGGGAAATACAGGTCCCCCCCTTTCGACTGAAGTCATTTTGTTACGTTCCCACCTTCGGCAGCGACCAAGGACAGTATTGATATGTCATTGCTCTGCCAATTCGGGAGCTCATATTGGATTATGGGCTATAATAAGCTTATGTTCCCTTATGTAGCTTTGAAACCAATGAAATCAGTTTCTCGCGTCAAGAACACGTTGGAGAAATGTTGATGCTGCTTCCACTAATAAAAATGTTTTATTTTTTTTGTCGCCAGTTTGCAGTCATGATGCGTGAAACAAACACATTTGGATTACAGCATATGGGTCAGCCAAAAACAGAGAAGAAGAAGAAGAAGTACTGTTTTTTTTAGCTCTTTACTATTTATTAAAACTGACGTATCACAGTTTATCTCCATGGTAACGCAGGACAGTCAGCGCCATACTGGGGCATAGCAGAGATTTCAAAGCTTATAGGGAAAGACCAATATCAGATCAATATCTACCTGTAAACATGTGAAATTACAACTTTTTTGCACTTGCATACGAACTTTTACACAACATCTTTCAGTCGCCAGAAGACTTTATATATATTGCATTATGTTGGACCTGTAAGCTAACACAGTTGCTAAGCAGTCGTTAGCATTTTAGGCTAAACACAAACTATGTTTATGCTTTAAAACGCCGCTACATTTTGTGTTGTACCTCGTGGTATATTCCTATGATGAGCAGTTTAGTTTTTTGATAGATTTGATCATGTCTGCATTATAAACATTATCCAATATGGCGGCGGCGAGTCAAATGAATCACAAAATCAAATATTTTTGAAACATGTCTCAAAGCCAATAAATGCATTTAAATTCTAATAAAAAAGTACATGGATTGATCCTTTCATTTTGTAACCTCTTAACCCCCACCTTAATCGAGTGTGTTTTTTCCAGTTCAGCCTTACCCAAATCCATCCATCCATCTTCTTCCACTTGTCCGTTGCCGGGTCGTGGGGGCAGCTGTTGGAGCTGCACCAGCCCCTATGGCTCCCTCTGCAGGTGGTGGGTCCACAGAAGGACGGCCTCATGGCCTGTTGGTCTCTCATAAGGGGCTTCTGAAACCCAAATCCATCAGGTCCTATACGCCAGTGTAGCGCCTCATTTGAAAGCTAAGCCCTACATAACTCATCTAAACGGATCTTTTTCCTCGCGTTGTGGTCACTTTTTTTACATTGCTTTTTTGTTGGGTTTTCATCACATTTTTGCCACTTTTTCATCAGCTTTTAGATTCAGGTAAAGCCAAACTCGAGAAAATGTGCTCGGTTAAGGTGGGGATTAAGAGGTTAATTGACCTTTATTTAACCAGTACATTATAAGATTCAGCCGAGTCTTTTTTGGTTGAACATTTATTTTACATTGAACATTACTGTTTGGAAATTGTACTGATCGAAATGGATCAATCAACCAAAATAAACCATTAATTCATTAAAGATTATGATTTTTTATTTTTTTATTTTTTCAGAGAAGGGCTAGACTACTGTATATGTTCATAGTTGGAGGGGAAACCTGCGCACAGAGGGAGAACATCCAAACTCCATGCAGAGAGACCCCGCCTGGCCGGGAATCAAACCACAGGACCTTCTTGCTGTGAGGGAAAGGTCCGGCTTATAGTCAAATAAAGATTCAGTCACATTTCTAAACCTAAAGCTGACAAGACATGTGGAAGATCTCGCCCGTAGCTTTGTGTCACAGGTGCAATTAATATAACATGATAATTAGCTTAATTCACACTAAGCTGTTGCTCGCCTACAGTGGCTACGGCTAATTAGCATTCCCCAGACACCTGAAGCAACGCTACGCTAGCATCCGTGTGTATTGATTAACCTGCTTAAATGGCCACTAAATGCTGCGCTCATACATTTTATATCTGTGGAAGAAAAGAAGCATGTATCTGCTTTCATACTGCAAGCGTTTTTACAGTAAGGGATTGGAAGCGACTCTCTCTGGGGCAAACTGTCACTGTGTCTTTGGGCAAGACACTTCGCCCTTTTTTGTATAAGTGAGATGTGTGTGAGCCACTCTTCATCAGCCTCCCCCGAGGGATCTGTAGCTAATAATGGCACCCCGAGTGTGGAGAGCAAATGAATCTCTTGGCTCCGTTCCTCCTGCCCAGCACTGAAGGAGCATTTTCCTGAAAAGAAGGGGGGGGGGGGGGCGCGTGGTTCGATCGTAACCGCCCCCGTGCCATTAGCTCTAATGCTAACGGCTTGTCAATCAAAGGCCTCATTAGTATACAGGAGATTTCTAAAATGTTCCTTACAAAAAACAACTATCACAGGGGCCACATCTAGCTGTAGAAAGTAAAACATAAATAAATGAGAAACCAGGCTTTACAGTTGCTTTAAACGCTTGTCAAGTGCAATGCTATCTAATGGAAAACCAGCTTGTTTTGCCGCCCATATATGGAGGTACTGCAACAATGTGGTCCCCTAGAGTCACGGTGATAAAGCAGTTCAGACATTAGGGGCCCGATCTTGTGACTCAAAGCGCAGACTAGTGTAGACGGTCAATGGTCAATTCAGATTTTTTCTTTGCAGGAAAATCCTATATTTTTCCTAAGGTCGTCAATATTTCAAAATTAATCAAAATATATGTGATCTCCTGTCCGGACAGAAAGCGTCTCTAGAGTGACTTTCATGTAGATACAAAAGAAGACATGACATCGAAACCATGCTGATATTTTCTCTCAGTTTATTTTGGCTTAATTCCCATCTTCACCATCTTAATTCAACTAAATGCTAAAACTACATTTTAATGAGCAAGAGTCGGCATGTCGATTAACCTCCACAATTAAAAGATGGCACTGGGCTTTTCAAATCTTTGGGGTAGTTTGCAATTCACACGTGAAGCACACGCCGAGTCTGACTGAAAACATGTTCTCATTACTGCATTCTAATCCGGTGGGAACACATTATTCAGCGTGGTTCATTTGTGGCTAATTTGCAGTCCATTACACTGTTGTAGCCTTCATCATACGAGAGGCACCTGTCTGAGCTGCTCCTCTTGACCCTTGGTTTTCTGAGGGAGAAATAACACCAGGATTCAGTTCTAAAACACCATTTTATAGCTCATTTGATAAATATTTTTTTTCTTTAGCTTTTAGTATTCAAACGCCCTGGGCTGGGTGTCACTTCAAATGAAAAACATTGGCTAATGGGGTTAAACTTTGTTGGTATATTTTTGTGTGTGTGTGTCATGGCAACGTGTAAACAAAGAGCCACCTCCCTCTCTCTTGGTACAGGTCTTTGCCATGTTTTGTGTGGGGTTCAATGGAGAAGGACAAGTTTTGAGTTTTTATTCATACGACTCATGTATGTTTGGGGCTGGGTGCTGTTAAACGATACCTGTATGGTATCGGAAGAAAAGGTTTAGGGACTACCGGTATCGAATGTGGGTAAAAAAATTATAATATCTTTAGTGGCCAGGTCTTGATGTCTGTAATTGGTTGTTTCAGCTCAAATAAATGATACACAAACATTATTGTTCTGTTTCGTTCTGGTTCTAGATGGCGAATATTTTAGCATAGGTACCGAATAACATCGTTCAGGAATCGGTATCGCAAACAAAGTATCGTAAAACACTATACATTTTTTTTTTTTTAAACAATACCCAGCCCTATAATGTTGTGTAACTTTACAAAATAAGCTACAATGTTCCTTCCATTTAATGCAATTAAAAGTGGTGTGTAAGCAGACTAGATTTCATTATAGCTTTTTTAAACCCTTGATAAGACAAACGGTGGCATTCATTTCCATAAAGACCGCCAATATGAATGATCAAGCTATCAAATGTTTTCAAAGGCTTCAGTGTCTGCAATACACCAGCTCGACTGACACTGGCCAAGAAACTGCAAATTGTGATTATGAGAGTAAATGCAATTTGTACCTCACTTTCGTTGTCTTTTGTTTTTTGTGCCATCTGTACTGTAATGCAAAATCAATGCAGTCCTCAGTGTAGAAATTCATCACTGGTGAAGTTTCAAATCTTTTTCTGCATCTGTGGCTAGTGCTATTTCCATCCAATATCTTTGGGATATAGTTTCACCTAAATGAATAATTCAGCAAACCACCCTCCGTCGCTTTGTCCGTCAAATGAATCTGTCTGTTTGACAAATACCGGGTCCAGTTTCTTATTATTGCATCTTTGACATTCTTTGACTTGTTCAACTTGAACAAAGTTTTATTTTCATGTGATTGTTCGTAAGTTAAATGCACTGCAAAGAGAAACAAGTGTTTGTGGCTAAAATAGAAATGCTTGTCTTTTGTTGGTTGACGTAGTGTTAATGTCAATCCCTGTGAGGTAATAGTAATTCTTTTTTAACCATTCAAACAAGTATGACACGAATTAACTTCAGCTTCGCCGGTGCCTTTTATTCATTCTTGATTTGCTACTCAACGGTCAACAGTGCATAAAAAGAAAGGTGCCCTCTGCAGGCATTTTGCATAACTGCATATGTAGTATGAATAAGGATAATTTTCTCAACAAACACATTAAGTTTTACTAAAAGGAAAAAAAGATCAAGGGGCCTAAAGTAGTTCTAAAAAGCTTAATATTGGACCTTTAATTAAAATAGATCAGGTATTGAACTGAATAACCAAAAAAGTAATTAAACAAATTAATTTTTACTTATGTTTATTAAAACTTGTCTTTAAATCCATACATTGAGCATCAGAACGTCCTGGTTGGGGAATTGTGTTTTATGTTTGTGCTGGTTTAGCTTTACCGGCCGGTGCAGTTTTATGTTCATCTAAGCCAGGGATGTCCAAACCTTTTTCATTGAGGTCTGCATATTAAAGTGTGATGTGGAGGGCCACATATCAGGGTCAGTTCAGTGAAAATTTCACCTAAGTGCATTTAGCAGAGTTTTAACCCATGCCTCAAACCTTTCTTTCGGTGTTGAACCTTAAAGCCAGTTCTTTCCCATAATAAAATGTTTTTAAAGTTACAATAATGTGGTTAAAAAGTTCCATCTCTGACAATGTGTTCCAATAATTCAAGAAACCTGAGGGCCACCGGAAATTGTTTTGAAGGCCACATTTGGCCCTGGGCCCACTTTGGACACCCCAGATCTTAGCTGAGCTGGTCTCATTGTTATAGACGTTTGTGTAGCCTCTCGGGTGAAAAAACAGAATAAAAAACATTGCTCAGTCGAATCACAGACATTTCATCGGAGTCTTCATGAACTATTTCTTTGCTCACGTCTTTTGTTTGATCCCATAAGAATCACTTCTGCCTCTGAAACATCTGCTGCTCTGTTTCATCTCCTATCACGGCTCCGCCAATGACACGAAGAAATCTGAGAGGAAAACAACCGCTGACACACAGTATCACAGAATCAAACACTTCAGCAAAAGGCAGGCTATGTGTACAAGACTTTCACAGTTTGTTATACATTTAGTTGTATATCTTCATGTCTCCTGATGACACCAGGCCAATGGATGCACTTTTTAACTGCATTTTAGATATCAGATCCTGGATGGCAGAAAACTTACTCCAGCTTAACCAGGACAAAACTGAGATTTTAGTCATCGGTCCTCAGAGAGAGAAACGTTTACCCAAACTACAGTCATTGTCTTTTAATCCTTCCTCACCGGTGAAGAACCTGGGCGTGATTTTTGACTCTGAGCTGACTTTAAATCACAAAGATAGGTTTTTAACCATCATTTTTCAAGAATTTCAAGTTTCAAGAATAGTTTCAAGAATTTCAAGTTTCAAGAATAGTTTCAAGAATTTCAAGTTTCAAGAATAGTTTCAAGAATTTAAAGTTTCAAGAATAGTTTCAAGGATTTCAACAGGATTTCTACGGTAAGTTCTGCAGCAGCACTATTCCGCAGCCAAAGTTTCTAGTTGTATTTTGAAACCATCTTGGGACCCGCAGCCCAGTGACTTCTACACGTGCCCATGTTTATTGTCATGTCTCACTACAGCGTGCTCTCTCTCCAAATTTAAGTGCGATAACCAGGTTCAGCCTGTCCCCAGATAAGCAGGTCCCCAAACTGTAATGGCTTTTTTGATGAGAACAGAATCGATTGGTGAGTCAAATTATTGCTTGGCTGCTATTTTGCGCAGTGGAACATAAAAGTATGACATTCCCAAACGATGGGGCTCGAACCTGCCAATTTACACCAAACTCCAAAAAAGCACCCCCACAGAAACCGCGTGATAACTTGTCAATAACATGCGCTACTTTACTCCGCACAGACGGGCCCATTTTTAGTAATTAATTCAAATTCGACGTTGTCTAGACGCTGCAGTTTTGAGCCAAAAAAATTGCAACATTTTAATTATCAACTCGCGGAGGGGCTGGCAGCAGAGTAAATACTCGAGATAACAGGAAGTCGAATGAGGCAGACACGAGGAATCACAGAATACAAAAACATATGGGACATTTATGGCCCTTAGCGAGAACAGGAGAGACAGACTCTGGTTAGACTAAGCTTTGACTCGTGTGACATCAGCCTCGTCCTGGTGTGAACTTTTACACAAGACATGGGAGAAATGAAGCACTTCATGATTGCGTCCCACTTGTTGTTGGTTCTTCACAAAAAACAGTTTTATATTTGTATGTTTGAAGCCTGAAATGTGGCAAAAGGTCGAAAAGTTCAAGGGGGCCGAATACTTTCGCAAGGCACTGTATATATAATCCAGGACGACTCTTGGACCAAACATTCAAACAACTTGGACTAAGCAGGACGTGATCAACAACATCAATACGATGAATATTTGATTATAACCTTTGTAAAAAATACAGTCTCCCACAGGGATGCATTATTCTTTCCTTCAAGATGAGAACTTACACAGGCTTCAAGAAAAAATGTGATTCTTGATTCCTGTGAAACATCCTCCCGTGATAAATCCGTATCTGGGTCTGATTCTTCTGGATATTTAATTTGTTGACAACTGTTTTCTGCCCCCAGTGTGAATAAACAAACAAGCGTAACAAGCATAAACACGGACAGAAATAAACATCAAAAACTCCACCTGGAAATGACTGATTCAGCTGTGTGTCGGAGCCATGTATTCTTCATTCTCCATCTGGTTCCTCCTGCTCCACTCTGGAGCTGCTGCTGCACATTACAACACACAACATCATTATTTCTTATTTTCTATCTTTAATATTTCATGTTTAAGCGTAGTTAAAAAAAAATCTTATCCATTTCTTTGAACTTACACAGCCTGGGTCTGTGTCCAATTTCCACGTTCGCCCCATAATAGCCCCGTAATTGAAACAAAAAAAGAGCGGCGTTTACGGAACAATAACACTATGTAACATCTCTGTTTTCAATAAGAGACATTGTTCTTTGCGAATGGTAAAAAAAACCCAACAGTGTAAATCCAAGCGCGGGGCTCCCTTCGCGGAGAAAAAACAAAACATGCGTGCCAGCTTGAGATACCGGTTTAGAGCACTCTTGAGAAATAATTGACTTTGCATGGGTAAACAGTTGGAGATAATCAAGCCATTATGGAGAACCAATGAGAAGTCGTCCCCAGAGTCTGGACGGAATTACGCCTCACGCTGTATTAAGAGTTAGTGGCTCGACAGAAGAAATAAAGGCAGGGGGTTAACAGCTATTGGCCGGCGACGCTCCCGCGACGCGCAGCCAACAATTACAGTGATTAATACAGATCCTAATTAAATAGTGCCAGCTTACAAACGGTTTCCAATACAATAATACATCAGTAGACGTTTGGCATTGTCTGACTCACCCAACATCTGCTTGGATCTGCACCCGACTGTTCCCCCTCGTTTTCCTACTTCATAAAAAACAGCAGAGAGCTACTTATTCTTTAGGAATACTCGAGTAATTATTGGACTTAGGGGCAGTATATGCACTGTGCAGTTTCTCAAAGCCCTGCACTGTAGTCACTCTTCCTTCTCGCCACACTGCCCGGATGTTGACTGACTGTTGCGAGGCGGCCAACTTGTTCTTCTGATCACCATTCACTCGCTACATTCACACAGACGTGATGGGTGTGGGTGGGTGTGGGAGGAGGCCTCGTGGAAGGCCCAGGACACGCTGGTGGGACTATGTCTCCGAGCTGGCCTGGTGTCGCCTCGGGGTCCCCCCAGAACAGCTGGAGGAGGTGTGCGTGGATCGGGAAGTCTGGGCATCTCTGCTGAGACTGCTGCCCCCGCGACCCGGCCCCGGATAAAGCGGAAGAAAATGGATGGATGGCTGGATGGATGATGGGTGTGGTGTCTTGCACAAGGACACAAAGACATGCTTCAGGAGATTCGAACTGTCAACCAAACCCCTGGAATGTACATTAAAAAAAAATTGCTGCAAAAAAAAAAAAGGTCAAGGTGGTGCCTCATACTCCCACAACCGCTCTTTCACAATGTGATCAATCCTGGCATTGTCATCTTGGAATATGCCCGTGCCATCAGGGAAGAAGAAGTCAGCTGATGGAATAACCTGGTCATTCAGGATGTTCAGGTCGTCAGCTGATCTCATTCTTTGGGCACACAGTGTTGCTGAACCTGGACTTGACCAACAGCAGCAGTGACGGATGGAATGGATGAGTTTATACATGACACAAGTCCCCCAAAGCACTTCAGATGTGTCCTTCACTCACTCCACACACGGTGGTGGTAAGCACTGTCACGACTGCACACACCTGCGCCAACAGTCCCTCTGATCGCCACCATTCATTCGCACACACACACACACACACATATAATTCATTCCTATTGTACATGTTTTTAGTGGTAGGGTAAACCAGAGTACCTGGAGGAAACCTACGCAGACACGGGGAGAACATGCAAGGCCCTATCCTAGCTGTGAAGCACAAGCGCTAACCGCAGCGCTACCGTGCCGCACTGAGATCATAGCAGGGTTTCTTTGGCCAGGGAATTTTAAAGTTAGTTGTGGCCCAAACTCATTCCTAACTCATCTCTGACATCCCAAGTCTTCATGACAACTTCCAGGACGCAATACTGTCACGCTAACCTAAACAACAAGCTGCTATAGTTCACGATAGACAAACATGCTTCATAGTTAAATGCAGAGCGCACTACGGGCCTTTAAAGTGGAAATTAAAACATTGAAGTAATCTAGGATTAGATGATTGGGGGTCATCTACCCCACCACCCCTCGCCCCTCGGCCACCACACGGCTATGTAGGCAATGTTCAATGGTTCAATGTCGGTGTTTGTGCGTGGACGTTCAAAAGCCTCTCACAGTACATTACCATTAGCCGCTGCTGACTGATGAGAGCATGTTGGTATTTATGGGGCCGAGAGCGCGGCTTGTTTGTGTTGGATTGTGCCATATATCAGCAGTCTGCCCTTGTCTGATGGCCTCTGAAGCTCTATTAGCACAGCGGGCCTGATGGATGCCGCCCACGACTGTGTTACAAGTGTTTGATTGGAGTTTGCAACTTATTATAAAGAAATATCTGCGCCACAGTAATGCAGGTCTCTTCATGGTAGAGCTTTCAAATGTCCAAAGTAGCCCATACACCAAATGCACACCACTAACTTTGCTGTCAAGTTTTGCAGAAAATGTGATTTTCTTTTTACTCCGGTAATGGGGCATTTGCTGTATAATTATGCACATAACACCACACTGTTTTTCATATCTCATTGCTCTTCGAATTGAGCATATTCAACATTGCAACATATAACCTGGAATGTTCTGCAGTATGGCTTTAAAGTGGACATATCAGGTATATGGGGCTTACACATAGATTTAATATAATTATTTTGTGTTTCTCAGCATTGATATTTTACAATTTATCATTGAAATGAGAGAATAATGTCTTAATGAAACACAGAGGCTAGGGCAGGTCAAGACTTTGCCTGAGGCTCCTCCCGCAGGAAGCAGTGGGAATAACCTCAATTTACGGCGTGGTTCACCCCTTCAGCGCTGCGTGATAAACACACTTTGAGAGAGAGAATGGCTCAGAACCGATATAACGTTGGACTGTAGGCTTTAAAAATGTGAGGGACAGTTTTGGGTTTTCACAGTGACGCAGTTGTATCCAGGTACAAGTACAGAACAAACAGGGTTACTTGAGGATTACTCAAAACTGCGTGAATTAAGTGAAATTCTATACCCCAGGAATGGTTTTGACGAGGGAACAACGTTATAGCATCGATTT